>JAZKLR010000102.1:2808866-4260233 GCA_037103525.1 Ganaspis brasiliensis | reverse complement strand
GTTTTAGTAGTTTATTCTCATCATTTACGGTGACATCTTTGGGTTTCATACCAATTGTACGATGTTTATGATCATTATACTTTGACATAAGATTTGGTAAAAGGTTTATCCATTTATAATTGCCTTGCAAACTGAATTCAGGCCACATCATATTCTTTAGTGTGCGGTTAAATCTTTCAATAATTGATGCTTTCAGATTACTATAAGTTGAATAGAGTTTAATTTTATATGTCTGCATTAAACTTGCAAATTGAGAGTTGTAAAATTCTTTGCCTCTATCAGTATGCAAGTTTTTGGGAATACGCCCTTGTACTAAAATAGATTTCATGGCTGCAGAAATATCCTTTCCACTTTTACTTTTTACAGGAACAGCCCATGCATACTTTGAAAAAATATCAACAACAGTAAGTATATATTTGAAACTTTTATTAGATTTCGAGTATGGTATCATTTCAACCAAATCTGCTTGCCATGTTTCATCTATACCTCGCATTTGAACTTTTCGTCGAGGATAATTTTTTCTTACTTGTTTATGAAGTTCCGAGACTACTGTCAACTTTTTGTCGTCCATTTTCAAGAAGAGTTAATCGAGTAGTATGGATCTAGGGAAAGAAAATCAATACAATAGAATCTTGCTGGTTATTTTGAAGAAGAGTCAAGTACGCTGAAAAAAGAAAATGATGCACGAAGCTGTAAAATTAAAGAACCTGCAATTAAAGTATCTTGGAGGAAGGTACCACAGGATTGAATTTAAACTTTAAAATAAAATATTGTATAATAAATGTATATATTTTTAATGAAATGTTTGAAATAAACAAAAATATTTTATCTATAAATTGGTTTTAAATAAATTTCTCCTACCTAGTCAGAATTAGTTTTAAGTTTTTTTTTTTCCAAGAATTAATCTTTTTTTTTTAATAATTATATAAATCTAAAAATATTTAAAGGATAGGCTTTGGAAATGAATAAACATTTTAAATTCAAGTTATTAAATTTTATTTTGAAACTTAAATATTTACAAAGTTGATTCACAATTTTCATAAAAAGATTTTAAAGTAGTATCAACTTCATCAACTCCTTGAGCAACTACACTTATAAATTGGTTTAAAGGTTTTAAAAACCAATCTCGAAGAATTACAACATTATTTACAGCACAATTTGCGTTTTCGAAAGAATGATGTGTACAAGCTGCGGTCGATGATTCCAATTTCAACTTTTTAATCGATGGACATTCAAAATCTTCTAAATCCACAACATTTAAGAGATATTTTTGTAACCACTCCTTCTTCTCTAATCCTTTAACGTAGATTGTTTTTGCAGTATGTAAATTTTCTTTTAAAATAGGTTGTAGTTCATCGTAGGGTATTTGTCCATCAGACCATTCAAATCCAAGGTAATTTCGTGTAAGCCAACGATTCTCATTTTTATATCGTACTGGTAATCTACTCCAAAGGTAAGGTGGTTCAAACAGGAAGACAAGTGGTTGAGCTTCTGCTTGAAGAGGAAGTATGGCCAATTCCTTGAAGACAAATTCATTGTAAGGCCTTTTGAAGCCCTGAACGTCTACGATGAACTCCATCCTGAAACAAATAATGCTGAAACAGAAATGAATTTCTGCCCGAGAGCAGCTGAATTTATAGTCTTCATCCCCACCACTTTTTTACCCTCTCTACAGCAACTTCTTGACAACGCCGCTGATTGGCTTATATTGTACAATGCGGTCGTGGATTATGATACAATAGGCTGTAGTTTCAGCAGGCATATTATTGGTTGATTCAAATTCTAGACGTACATCAACAGACGCTTGTTTGAGAAATTCATTTTGTTTAGAACAATCAATTACAACTAGAGGAGCCAAATTTTTAAAATTATTTTTAGTTAAGACAGGCACAGATTCTTTTCCGTAATAAGAAGTTTGAAAATTAGCATACATTTCATAGAGTAGAGAATATTGGTTTTGTTCAAAATTTATATTTAAATTCCCATAAGGATAATACTGAGAATTCAAAAAGAGTTTTACATTTGTAATATTACAATGATCAAAATGACAAGCATATTTTTTTCGCTTATCTTTTCTTCCTGTTTGAAATCCAAGAATTACATATCGTGGCTTCTCTAATTGTGATGAAGTTTTAATTTGCCACATAACTTTTGAACTTGTAGGAACTAAAGGATACTCATACATTTCCCATGAACGAAAACTCATTGAAATTAATGGATCTTTTTCAATAAATTTTAACAATTTTATTTTATTATTGTCTGCTGGTAAAATATATGGAACCATCCATTCAATCTTGATGATTGTAATTTTAAATTCTTCATCAGCTTCTGCTTGCCCGGTTTGAATTATAGCATTCAAGTCATTTCGTGATCTTGTCAAGATGAGTTCATGTTTAGCGTTTATAACAATTTTTTTATAATCTTCAGCAAAGCCAAAAATCATGCCAAGTGGGATTGTTACATCGAGATAGCCATTTTCTACAGTTATTCTGGAATCATCTGATATTTTTGAAAATCCTACATTTTCCATAAAGTTAAGCTGAGGGGGGTTTAAAGAAACATAATTTTTCATGATTGTAGTATGTCCAACGTATTTGCATCTATCAATTTCAATACCATTTAATTCATAGCGAATTTCATCAAATAGAAAACAAATAGCGTTGTTGCTAAAGTGTACATTTTCGGTTAGAGTAACTCCATTATTTCTAGTCAACTTTCCGAATATGTGTAATGAACTTTTACTTGGTAGAATACACAGATCTTGATTTTGTACTGCAATGCGAATTTCATCACTATTGTTAAAGGATGAAGAAGCATAGGGTTGATGAGCATGAATCTCATAATGAGCTATGGACTCGTCAAAATTAACTGGAATTGCAATGTTGAGAAGATCTTCCATTTTTGCTGCAACAACACCCAAAAAATATATAGATTAATTGTTTTGTCGTTTTTCTTGAGGTACAACTTTTAGACCTATTTGCTTCAGAAAAATCCGATTCTGAGGTGTTAACACCTTGCGAGATAAATTTAGACTGACTTGTCTCTTGCATGTTGACAAGCTTTTATAATTTCCTCCAACCTTTTGATTATATACAATGCCCATTATATTGATTTTATATGTAAACGTATCGTAATAGTTTCTCCTCGAAAATTTATCAAATGACCGTCTTGATCGACAATGCGGAGCTGAATGTTATGTATTGTCTTGACAGCTATCGGAAGATAAATGACATGTGCTGGTACTTCCACAATCTTATATCCTGGTGGAACGCTAGGAAAGAATTCGTGGATGGTGTGCACTTTTTGATTATTTATATATGCTCCAGTTGTAATATTGCACTCAACACGTAGTGCATTAACTTTTAAAATAGATACGGGTAAATCTGATATATGAGTCTCATTACCCACCAGTTCACGAGATGTGAATCCCAAGAGTGTACCTATAGAATTTGGATGTTTAAAATTAATTTGATGATTTGAGAAAATCATACTGCGTAATGTATTGTTATTAGGTTTTATATTTATTGTACAATCATCTGGTACGGCACTTTGTATATACGCTTCAATATCTTTTATTTCATAACTACCTGTTGGTATAGTAATTATCGTATAACCAATATGAAATTTGTTATTGGTTTCATCTATGTTGGGAATTGAATTGAAAGTCAATAGTTCAACAAGACCAAGTACATAATTTTTATTTTGATTGAGTTCTATTGGTGGGAAGTATTCAGCTTCAAGAACTGAAGACGTTCCCGTTAACGTTAAAGTAAACGAATCACTCATGATGCAGTCACTTTTTACACTGAAGGTTACAAAAAGTTACATTTTCTTATATAGTCTAAAACTGCTCTTAACATTAAGTTGTTTACATAGAAATTTTAAACACAAGTGTCCACATACAAATGTATCAAAATTTTGATATCTCTCATGGTTATATTTTATGAAGCTACCATCACCCAGGTATGTGGTGAGATCAGTTGGAGGAGGAAGGTTGCCAAAACTATCAAAGTACATTGTTTCGTTTTTTAATTTTTTATATGCAACCCAGTGTGTACCGGGACCTTCCTTATCATCCAAATTAATAATTGCTGACTCATACTGAAAAGGTCCTTTAACAGGTAATTCATTGCGCATAAAGACTCCTCGAAAATGTGGTATTTTTAGAGTCTTGGCATATTTTAACAAATCAAAGTCAGTCAATGCACGATGAGGTAGCTTCAATACTAGTTTTTTTTCTTTCTTGATATCCGCTTCTTTCTTAATGTTCGTTTCTTCTTTGACGTTCGTTTTCTCTTTTTTAACCCTTTTCCCAGGTTGAATGGTTTAATATGAAGTCCAAGTCCTTGTCTGTAAGGTTTTAAATGTAACCCTTTTCCAAGAGAAATTTCTTCCATTGTTTTATTATGTCGATGAGCTTCTGCAAGTTGTTCTTTAGCTGTTTTAGCATCATTCACAGCCTTTGCAATACCAGATGCTCCACCAGCAAGAGCCCCTAATGCGCTGAGTCCAGCAAAGATTGGAATTAGAGGTAAAATACCACCAACTTTTGTTGGTACTGGAAGAATTCGAGGTGATAAAATTTTAGATTTACCACCAGCATTTCTAATTGCTTTACGTGCACCAATCATTGCAGCTCGAATAGATTCTTCAGCATTATTGCTGGGTATCATACTCTTTTTGGCAGCATCAACAACTTTTCGTAGCGCCATTCTCTTCTTCTTGCATTTGGTTTTCTTCTTAACTGAAAATTTCTTTCGTATCCCCATACCTAATGTTGATTTAGTCTTCATTGTTCCAGATATAGCTAAAGCAGCTGCTCTTTCACCAATAGTGGAATCTTTAGCTAAAACACGTTGCCACGCTTTTTCAGCTAGTACTTTATCTGCAGCGTTTCTTGCGTTTATATTTTCACGATTTTGCGAATAGGCAATGTCGTGTTCTTTGCATGCAGCGTCTAATGGATTAATGCCTTGATCTCCACGAGCTAATCGCTTTGCTAATTTAGTACCAGGTCCACAGAACTGATAACCGGGTAAATGTAACTCGAATGGTAAATTATTAATAACACGGTTGACTAAGCCTTCACCTCGATAAGGACTTTTTTTATGCTCAATCATGTCAAGCGCACATCACGATGGTTCTTATGCAACTGACTGAAAAGCTATATAAGCGCGCTATTTATAGCTTTCCAGTCAGTCGATGTTAAGATGTTGTTTACGATACACACAGTCAGTCAAAATGTTGTTCACAGCACAACCTGTTAAACTACCAATCACAAGCGTCGACGTTGCAACTAGTGAAAAAAAGATTAAACGTCATGGTAGTTTGTTTTCAGACAGCATTCGAGCTATTTTTTGTGGTCCTTCCAATTGTGGTAAAACAAACGCCCTCCTTTCTCTAATAATACATCCAAATGGTCTAAGTTTTGAAAATATTTATTTATATTCAAAGTCCTTAGAACAACCTAAATATAAATTCTTGGAAAGTGTACTCAATAAAGTAGACGGAGTTGAGTATTTTCCATTTAGAGAGCATGAGGAAGTAGTATCACCTAAAGATGCTAAACCAAATTCAATATTTATTTTTGATGATATAGCTTGTGAGAAACAAGACAATGTAAGAGCATTCTTTTGTATGGGTAGACATGTAGAAGTTGATAGTTTTTACTTGTGTCAAACGTATGCTCGTATTCCAAAACATTTGGTGCGCGACAATGTCAATTTATTGGTACTTTTTAGACAAGATGAGAAAAATCTTAAACATGTCTATGAAGATCATGTTAATACAGATATGACATATCCTAAATTTCGTGACTTATGTTCAGAATGCTGGAAATCTGATAAATATGGGTTTGTTGTCATTGATAAGGATAGGAATTTGAATGAGGGAAGATATCGGAGGGGATTTGATTGCTTCGTTACACTATAAATACAAGAGTTTAATTTAATTTAAATTAGTATAGTTTATATTGTTGAGATAGAAACATGTATCGAAAAGAGCAAGACACACTTCGTCAAATAGCAAAAGCAAGTGAAGCTATTAGACGAAAACATCGCTTACTTAAAATGGGTAAAGAAGCTGCAGAAACAATGTTAAAAGAAACTTTTGAACCAATAGTTGCACCACTTCAAAAATTAGTAAATGTAAAAGACGTCACTGTAAAAGATATTAAGCTTGAGAAGATAAAGAAGGAGGAGGATAACGATTTTTCTTTTTCAACTGCGTTTGATGATGATGATGAGCAATTTGATTCAACTTTATTTAACACAAGTTCACTGAATACGACTATAGTTGATACAACTCCACATAAAAGTAGTATTGCTGAAAAAGATGAAAATTATGAAAAATTGACAAATAAATTCATTTTATTGTTAAATAAAAATAGAAAATCTTACTTAGATCTGATTTATGGAGTGCGTAAACTTCCAAATGGTACATTTATAATTGGTGATACTCCTATTGTCTTTGAAGGTTCAAATATCAAAATTGTTGGGAAGAAAAATTATCTAAAAACGGCTGGATTGCTTGAACTTTTATTTAAACAAAAACCTGATGAATCTTTTATAACTTCAAATGATTTGGCAAATTATAAAGATATTCTTGTTTCTACAAATGCACATCGCAAAAATTATAGTCCAAATGAACCCATTCAAACTTCTAGAAATTCTAAATATATCAGTATAATTGCAAAACTATTCAAGAGTACTCCGAAAAAAGGCGGTGGTTCTTTAAAGAGAAAATTACCTAAATTTATGGTAGCAAAGAAACAATTTAAACCAGACTATATTTATTGGGATGATCCAAATGAACTTGTTAACCGTTTACGACTGCTTATAGCATCACAGCAAGCTGGAAATCCTAGTCATAACAATGAAATTATGTCAATAATTGAAGAACTACGTGAAGCTCGAATTATATATTAAGAGGGGTTATTTGTATAAAGTATCAGTATTACAATGAGCATTGACGTGTTTGGACATCCCTTGACAAGATCTGCTGCTGCAAGTCGTGGACCCTCTGGTATTGGATTTAAACTTACATCAGGCGGACATTACGACCTTGACAACAAAAGACTTTGTAACGTCAAAGACGCTGAAGAACCGCATGACGCTGTAACTTTAAAACTTGCACAGCAAATTATTCAAAACGAGACAAAAAAAGTCTTTCAAGTTACAACTTCAATAACATCAGAAGTTGATAACAATAAAACACTATTAAAAATCCTTGAGGATTCAATAGATCGAAAATTAAAAATTTTGGAAAGTCAAATAAGTCAAGACTTGGTTTTAAGAAACGCAGAAATTATTCAGCAACTGGACGCTCGCTTAACTCTTCTTGAAAATGGACAACAAAAAGTTGACAGTAGTCTCGGAACTTCATAAGCAAGCTAGAAAAAATTATCCTCGACGAAAAGTTCAAATGCGAGGCATAGATGAAACATGGCAAGCAGATTTGGTTGAAATGATACCATACGCTAAATCAAATAAAAGTTTCAAATATGTGCTTACTGTTATTGATATCTTTTCAAAATATGCATGGGCTGTTCCCGTGAAAAGTAAAAGTGGAAAAGATATTTCTGCTGCCATGAAATCTATTCTGATACAAGGACGTATTCCTAAAAACTTGCATACTGATAGAGGTAAAGAATTTTACAACTCTCAATTTCAAAGTTTAATGCAAACATATAACATTAAACTCTATTCAACATATAGTAATTTAAAAGCATCAATTATTGAAAGGTTTAACCGGACTCTCAAGAATATGATGTGGCCTCAATTTAGTTTGCAAGGTAATTATAAATGGATTAATCTTTTACCTACCCTTATATCAAAGTATAATAATCAGAAACACCGTACTATTGGTATGAAACCCAAAGATGTCACCGCAAATGATGAGAAAAAACTACTAAAACGTATCAGCAAACAGAGAAGAATTCCAATGAAGAGAGCAAAATTCAAAGTTGGTGATAGAGTTCGAGTCAGCAAGTATAAAAATATCTTTGAAAAAGGATATACTCCCAACTGGACAACGGAAATATTCACTGTGGATCAAGTTAAAGCAACAAAACCAGTAACATACATACTTACCGATTATGAAAATCAACCCATCGAAGGCGGTTTCTATGAAGAAGAACTTTTAAAAGTTAAATTTCCTGATGTTTATCTTGTAGAAAAAGTTCTCAAAACACGAGGAAATGAAGTTTACGTAAAATGGCTTGGATTCGATAACTCACATAATAGTTGGATAAAAAAATCTGATATGTAATATAGTTAAGCTAACGTTAAAACAAAGTTAAATAAAGTTAAAGTAACGTTAAAACAATGTTAAATAAAGTTAAATAAAGTTAAAGTACCGTTAAAGTAACGTTAAGTTAATGTTAAAGTAACGTTAAACTAATGTTAAACTAATGTTAAATGAATGGTAAAAAAAGTTAAATAAAGTAAACATGAAAATTAATGTGTAAATCTATTTATTTATTGAAAACCTTTCTTATCAAATAAATTACAAACATTTTTATTTACAATTCCATAGTTTCGTTGTCATTATTGATTTCAGCAATTTTATAATGACCCCATGCAAGGGTGTCAGTGCTATTAGTTAACAAAAACCTTTTGTCGTCGTAAGGACTTAATGCGATTTTTGTTTGTTTCAAAGTCTGAACTTTGTGAAGATTCGACCTGATACAATACTGAGTTCGCGATTGAATTTTGACGTTTTGTAGACAGTACATATAATCATCAAAGCTGATTGTGTTATTAACTACACTCGACTTAACGCCTTTAGCTTTTTTTATAAAGTCTCGATTTTCAACGCGTACGCTATACATTTTGCTCCGCAAGCCAACAAATTCAGTCACAATCCTTCCGCTGCACTCATCTTTCATGAGGCCTAAGATTTTTTTGTTGGCTTGCGGAATGTTGAAAACGTTGTTTACCGGGTAGTCGGAAGTATCAAACTTATGTATGTCTGTTTTCATATCAGCATAAATATCTGCACAATTGACTTTATAAATCAAACTATCGGTGTCGGTATACAATAGTTTACAATTTTCATTATATTTCTTGAGCATGTAATCGTAGTGGAAATCGTAGATTAAAATTTTTGATATATCTAGGACGCTAAGTCCAATGTAGATTGGCTTGTTCATCATAACTTCAATTTTTTTAAGTTCCACAGCTACCATATTTTCATTAAAGATAGCTCGGCTGTGGAAATTAGGTTTTGAAATTAAAGCCTCTGCTCCATACCTACCCTCCCACTTTGTAACGAGTTTAACGTCAACATGTTTACGCACGTTCTCCATTGTTTTCCCGTAAACCGCGTTATTCATAAGTTTGTACAAGTTTTTCTCAAACTCATTGGTAGCTCTAGATCGCATCAACGTGTTGAAATCAATATAGTTCTTTAACCAAGGTGATTGTTTGAATTTTAGTACGCGATGAATTTTTACAAGAACAAGACCATTAGCTAAAGCTTGTTTCAAAGCACGGTAATGGAGAACGTGCTTTCGTTTTGGTAGGAGGGTAGTTAGAAGCTTCTCCTCTTTAGATCCTTGTGGTTTTGAGTGGTCTGGACAAAACGGTAAATCACTATGAGCATTATGTAACTCATCAGGGTAATCTAGATCAACTTCCAAAATGTATCCGAAAGGCGCGTCATCCGCAACATTAAAGTTAAAATTATCATCGATGTCTTCAATCCACTCAAAACCACCAAAAGGAAGTGATTGAATCATTGCCCACCCATATAAATTATTTGCGTCCAAGTATATGATGTAGGCTGTCTCCTCACTTTCATTATATTTCTCCATATAAGGATTGTTGGCTTTAGCGTAACGATTCATACATTGGCTTACCCCACCCCTTATGCCGCGTTCAATAAACATAACCATGTCGATATCTGTGAGGAGTTCCAACCTAACACCAGTATACTTTAACATAGCATCCCAGCTTAATCCAGGCGTAGTATAATAATGTGCTGGGTCTAGTCCGTATGAATTGAAACATTGGTTTCGAAAATTTTCAAAAATATCAGCAAGAAGCAATATATCAGTCTGCATGTAAAGATAAATATAATCGCCCAGATTTTGACAATCAAATTCTGTCCACACTCGCTGCGCGTGAGCATAATCTTCATCGGAAATATTTGAATCATTGAGGGTACTATAAAATCGCTCTTTAGCTGGTAATTGAGCTTCATCTAACTTTTCTCTAGAGTCAATATACTCATACGGAAGAACGCCTTTACGAGTTAACAATTGAATTTTGTCATTGCTATGATTTGAAAAAACTGAATTAACAATTTTATATTCGCTGAGATTAGACGCTAATTTGTCCAAAGATGATGCCATAAACCTAAAGGAATCAATAAACCGAAATTTAATAAAACTATCTTTAACGTTTTTAGTAAAACTAATATATTTTTCTTTAGTTATAGGTAGAAGATCAATTCTACCATCAAACTCAGTTGCAATTGCTTCAATAATAAAGTGTGCGTCATAACCACTTAGGTTGTGAAAAACTACAGGTACAATTGGTGATTCGTGATAATTTATATTGCAGTCTTGATGCGCGACACCCCGGTACTTCCCTGTTAGATGACAGTGGTCTCTTACTTTTATATCATTATGTGTTATTCTCTTTTGACAAATGTGACAGACATCATTAGTCCTAAAGTTTGCTAACTGTTCTGGACTCAATGCTTCCATTTGTTTAAAATTCTTAAACACAGGCTCTACTTTCTCAACCAAGTTTTTTAATTCTTTTGAAAACCATTTAGCAGGATCTTGTTCGTCTTTAGGAGACGCTTTGTATACAGACATGGAGTCATTAAACCCGCACTTTAAATAATAACCGATGCTCAACAATTTGTGATTTTGGAAAACCTGAGTGTTGCTGGGGTCTTGTGACATTTCTGCAGGAATCAAAATACTCTCGCAATCAGCGTAAATAATGAAAGGTACTCGCTCCTTGTTGTTGAAATTTTTAAACTCAGTAATATTTTTACCAGGTTTTGGTAAAATAATTCTAGTGTTATTCATTTTCTTACAAATTTTTTCATGATCTTTCAGCTTTTGTTCATTCACAAAATAATGGAGACATCTATCACAAATGTATGATTTCTCTTTATGATTTGATAATTGCTTGCTCACCAACCGTGATAAATCTTTGATCCAAACATAGTGGTAGTTGAATGATAATATAGATTCTTCTTCTTCTTCTTCAACAGTAAGTGCTTCATCTACATAATGGTCTTCAACTCGTAAAAGATTTACATGACTGAATCTCTTTTCTGACGTGAGATGTAAAGGTGAGACTGTATATTTGTTATTTCTCATCACAAGACAGTACACGTTGACTGAGATGTTATTGAGAATTTCAAATTTCTTAACATCCTGAAGCGTTACAGGAAATTCAATTCCAGTAAAATCGAGCACATCTTTATACTGCTTATATTTCGAAACTCGTTCTGTATTCTTTACAATTGGATATAATGCGGATAGTATTGCCCATTTGAAACATTGATTATCATTGTTTTTAACGTTGATACAGGCTTGCTTTCCCTTAATTTCAGCTGGTAGATCAATATACGAACTAGCTCGTATTGGATTGTATTTATTAATATTAATCTCTAATCGATGGATAGAATCCAGTTGCCAACTCGATTCCTTTTCTTGAAACTCTTCAATCTTTTTCAAAATTATTTGTTTAACATTCTGGTTATACCATTCATCTAATAGGGAAGTCGCAAAAATTTCATCAGTCGTAGCAATAAAAGTTTTAAAATCAAATTCTTCTTTACCGTCTGACAACATTTTCTTAAATTTAGCACCTAATACAGCATAAACTTTTAATGGACCATATTTATCAAGGCAAATTTTGATTCGATTTTCAAACAAAGTAAAGGCATCATCTAAGAACTCGTTAATGTCCTTGTGAATTAAATTAATAATTATTCCCGACTGTAAACGACGATCGAAAGCTTCTTCCGTATTTACCCATCTAATTTTTTCAACAGACTCATGTAAGCCTGCTCCTCGCTTTAGTATCATATCAAAGTGGCAACGCAAGTATTCAATTTTTTGAATTAAATTTAGACATCTTGATTTTTGAGATGTTAGTAAATCCGACTTTCTAAAGACATTTCGAATGACATTGATACACCGCTGACACTTGTTTTGCCACTCGAATGCGTGAATTGTTTTATCATGACCAGACAATGACATTGTTATAACAAGTTCGCGCTCTGCAATTTTAAGGAAGTTATCAGATTCGTGGCAAATTTCATTAAAATCGTCAATTTCAATGCGTTGTCTGGTCTTCTTTCGACTTTTACACTTGGGCATCTTGACAGTAAATACTAACTATACGCACAAAAAAAATAAAAAAATAAACACTGGAAACGAAAACTAAATAGAAAAGCTGAAACAGAAGAAAAGCTGAAACAGAAAAAAAAGCTGAAACAGAAGAAGAAAAGCTGAAATAGAAAAAAAGCTGAAACAGAAGAAAAGCTGAAATAGAAAAAAGCTGAAACAGAAGAAAAGCTGAAACAGAAAAAGCTGAAAGAAAATAAAAGAGAAAACCTGAAAGAAAAGTTTAAAAAAAAAAAAACCTGATATAAAAGAGCTGAAAGAAAATTTGAAAAAAAAAGCTGAAACAGAAAAAAAAAAAAGCTGAAATAGAAGAAAAGCTGAAACAAAAGAAAAGAAAGCTGAAACAGAAAAGAAGTCTTCTTTGATTGCTGATCTCTGGAACTAGTATGCTGCACCTGTGAACAGAAAGGAATGATTCTTGTGACTCGGGAGCCTACAGATATACCCAACTCCCCACCACGGTACGCTCCACCACCACCACGGTACGCTCCACCACCACTGCTCTTGACGCGCGCGCATGACTTGATGTTGCGCGCGCAATGTTCGGTCACCGCCCTCCGCTTCATAGTTACAGATCCCACTTCTTCTCGTCGCGCATGCGTTAATACACTCAGAACTGGGTAGGCGCGCAGCAGATCAGGGATTGCTTGCTTTATGCAATTCTTCGTTAACGTAGACTAGCGCGAAAGTTCAAATAGTAATAATTCTAATATTTTCAGTCTATGATTATTCTATAGTTTCTAAAATACTCTTTTTACTATATATTTTATTATTTTGAGTTTATGATTATTCTACATTTTTCTAAAATACTCTTTTTACTTTATATTTTAATATTTTTTAGTTTATAATTATTCTATATTTTCTAAAATACTTTTTTCTTCATATTTTAATATTTTCTAGAATTAAAATTAAAATTTTACAGTGTTAGGGAATAGACAATAAGAAGACATCTTTTATAATTAATATCCATTATATATTTTCAAAATAACATTTTTTAAATACAATTTTGTACACTTTTGAAAAATCAATTAAGTTTAAAATCAACAGCATTACATGAATTGAAATCAATTTCATTTGTATTCTTCCGAATCTCACAACTTCTTTTAATTTCTTTGAATTTAAACTCAACAGCGTTAAATCTACCACCAAGGTACTTCATTTGTAGTTTCTTTAATTTTACAGCACCTTGAATATTCTCTAGATACTCCGGATCATCCTGGAATAACTTTATGAAACGTGATGGTAGAAACGTTACAAAGTCTCCATTCAGCTCCACGACGACTCTGTCTCCATATTTTGTTGATATGATGGACATTTTTGATACATCATAACGAAGCTTGGGAATTAATTCTGAGAGTGGCTTCGTTGGTAAAGTATTTTCCAAACGTCCAACAGCATTTATCCTTTCTAATGACATTATTGTTTTTTTATACCTGTGAACAGAAATTCAAGATTTTAAAAATAAAACAGAAAAACTAGATAGAAAATTAGAAAAATAATAATATACCTAGCTTTACTGTTGATTTATAGTTGTTGTTGTACCTGTGAACAGAATGACTCGCTTGAGCTCCGAGACCGTAATTTATAGGTTATTCCCCACCATTGAAAATACTCCCACCATTTAAAATATCCCCACTTCATTTTTCACGCATGCTCACTTCATAAACTCCACCCTCAACAGTTTTTAAGAAAGTGGGGGTAAAAAGTAGGGGGGAAATTCAATATGGTAGAAAAGGAAAGTTTAAAAAATTTAGCAGGGTTGGAAAAGACAAATCGAGTCCACTAAATTCACTAAACGAAAAGCGCCATCTACTGGCAGCAACAAGAACTGTGTTGGTAACGTAGAACTATGGCGCGAAAATTCAAAATCCCCCACAGCAACCAACTTTTCCAGATTCAATTAACAAGTGGCGCCATCTAGCGGCAGACGGTGGAACCCACTTGCTCGGTCGGTAAAACAGAACACCCCACAGGAACACCACTTTTCACGGTCGGTAAAAATCTGCATTACCGACTGATGGTAACCCACACAGAAACCAGACTTTTCACGGTCGGTAAAGTAGAAATCTACATTACCGACTGTCGGTAAGTGAGCCCGTAGCCCCATAGCTCTACTACTAACATTAGTAATATCTTTTTCTTTCATTATATTTACAAGAAAATCACTTTTTTCGATTATTGGAAGATGAGGAAAAAATAGGAACATAAAAAATAGGAATCTCTTAACATTTCAATTGTTTCGTCAATTTTTCAAATATTGTCTTTAAATTTTTATTTTTTTTTACACCAATTATCGATTATTTTAGTCATTTTTAAATTATTTTTTTCAAATTACAATTATTTTTGATAGTATTAAAATATTTTTGACATATTGTAATAACTTTTTTTTAAAGTTAATTTTTTTAATTCTTTTTATTATTGTCATGAATTTATTAACTTTTATACTTGTTTTCGATTATTTATGTCATTATTTAATTATTCTTCATTTTTTGATTTTACTCTAGTCTCAAATTCATTTTTTTCCAATTTTAATAATTGTTATCATTCTTTACTTATTTTCATTTAATTTCAATTATTTTTGAAATTTTTCAATTATTTCCTTTCAATTTTTTTATTTTTGTTTTCAATTCTTTATTTTACACCTGTCTCATATTCACTTTTTTCCAATTTTAATTATTTTTATCATTCTTCAATTATTTTCATGTAATTTCAAATATTTTTGAATCTTTTTAATTATTTTGTTCTAATTTCAATTATTTCATCTCAATTTCTCAATTTTTGTCTTCTTCTTTTAATTTTCCAAAAGTCTCAAATTCATTTTTTCCTAATTCTAATTATTTTTATCATTCTCCAATTGCTCTTGCAATTTAAATATTTTTTAAACTTTTCAATTATTTTCTTCAAATTTCAATTATTTCGGTTAAATTTTTTAATTTTTTCTTCATTTTTTGATTTTACACCAATCTTGCATTTATTTTTTTCCAAATTGTTTTTATTTTTATCATTTTTAATTTATTTTCTTAATATTTCAATTGTTTTTAAAAACTTCTCAATTATTTCGTTTCAATTTCTCAATTTTTGTCTTCTTTTTTATGATTTTACACATGTCTGAAATTACTTTTCTTCAAATAATAATTATTTTTATCATTTTTCAAATATTTCCTTATAATATAAATTGTTTTTAAGCTTTTCCATTTTTTTCTTCACATTCAACTATTTCGTTTCACTTTTCCAATTTTTGTCATAACTTTTTTATTTTTAATCTATTTTTAAATTAATTATTTCAATTATTTTCTTCAAATTTCAATCGTTTCGTTTCAATTTTTCAATTTTTGTCTTTATTTTTTTATTTTACACCAATCTTAAATTCATTTTTCTCAAATTTTAATTACTTTTATCATTTTTAATTTATTTTCTTGTAATTTCAATTATTTTTTATGCTTTTCCATTATTTCGTTTCAATTACTAAATTTTTATTTTCTTTTTTTGATTTTAAGCAGTTCTTCAATTCATTTTCTTCAAATTGTAATTATTTTTATCATTCTTCAATTATTTCGTTTTATTTTTCGAATTTTTGTCTTCTTTTTTGGATTTTACACCAATCTTAAATTTATTTTATTTAACTATAAGGATTTTTATCAATTTTAATTTATTTTCTTGTAATTTCAATTATTTTTTTAAACTTTTCAATTATTTTCTTCAAGTTTCAATTCTTTCGTTTAATTTTTTTTCAATTTTTGTCTGAATTTTCTGATTTTACACAGGTCTCAAATTCATTTTCTTCAAATTTTAATTAATTTTATAATTCTTCAATTATTTTCTTGCAATTTCAATTATTTTTTAAGGTTTTCCATTTTTTGTCTTCAAACTTTAATTATTTTGTTTCAATTATTCAATTTTTGTGTGCATTTTTTAATTTTACACCAATCATAAATTCATTTTTTTCAAATTTTAATTATTTTTATCACTTTTAATTTATTTTCTCGTAATTTCAATTATTTTTTAAAAACTTCTCAATTATTTTGTTTCAATTTCTCAATTTTTGTCCTATTTTTTTGATTTTACACAGGTCTTCAATTCATTTTTTTCAAAGTCTAATTATTTTTATCTTCAATTATTTTCTTGCATTTTTCACTATTTTTGAAACCTTTCAATTATCTTCTTCAGATTTCAATTATTTCGTTTGAATTTTTGTCTTCATTTTTTTATTTTAAACCGGTCTTAAATTTGTTTTCCAATTTTAATTATTTTTATCATTCTTCAATTATTTTCTTGCAATTTCAATTATTTGTTAAAATTTTCAATTAATTTCTTTAAATTTAAATTATTTCGTTTCTATCTTCCAATTTTTGTCTTAATTTCATTTATTATTATTTTATTCAAATTATAGTTACTTTTATAAATTTTAATTTATTTTCTTGTAATATCAATCATTTTTAAAACTTTTCAACTATTTCGTTTCAATTTTCCAATTTTTGTATTCATTTGTTGTTTAAATCAATTTTTCGATTAGTTTTGTCATTTTTCAACTGTTTGCTACACATACAATTTTTTTCACACTTTTAAATTATTTTCTTCAAGCTTCAATTAATTTTAAAAATTTTCAAATGATTTCTTCAAACTTTAATTAATTTGTATCAATTTTTCAATTTTTGTCTTCATTTCCTTGATTTTACATCCATCTTAAAATCATTTTTTTCAAATTCTAATTATTTTTATCATTCTTCAATTATTTTCTTGTAATTTTAATTGTTTTTAAAACTTTTTAATTATTTTCTCTAAATTTTAATTATTTCGTTTACAATTTTCTACTTTCGTCATTATCTTTTGATTTTTAATCAATTTTTCAATTAGTTTCATCATTTTACATTTCATCACTTAAAAACTCACTATTTACTCACTTTTTTAATTTTTAAATTAAAGTCATTTTTTTTTACTATTTTCAATCTACAAGTCCTCTGGCAATCCTGTATTTAAAAAATAAATAAAACACAAGAATTTCTCGCCTTTCGTGAAGTGAATTTGAGATTATTCCGGCCATTATTTAAACCCTTACAGCCAACAAGTATCGAGTAAGGAATGATCGAGTTTTGAGCGTGTAGAATTTTTAAAGGGGAACCCATTGAAAAGTGGATAAGGACGGGGAAGTGAGAGAAAAAGTGAAAATGAGAGACCTATGGAAAGACTGAATGGAGAAAAAGCATTAATCACACGTTTCTCCTGCTCTATGATTAATAGTTTCTTGGCACCATGAAAGCAAAGCGAAACGCCTAATGTTCCGGTTCGATCATTCCAGTTGCTCGTTCTCGTGGTTTTCGCGCAGTCACTTATTCTGTTTATGTATATGTATTGAATGAATCAACTTTTCGTTGAATATTCAAAAGATTTTTAAATCAAGGATTTAACGGTGTTATGAATCTTTGCGAAATCTTGTAATTTATTGAATTCTGGGAAAAGTGACAAGAGTGGATAACAGACACGAAACTGTCGAAGATTGAAATAATTAAACATTTGAAATGTCAGATATAGAAAGTATCGAATATTGACGACACCAAATGCGGAAATTGGTAAATATAGAAAACTGGGTGATATGAAAACTGAGAATTATTTAAACATTATTAAATAACTAGAAAAATAAAATGCGCGCCAGCGCGCGATCAGTTTTTCATGCATTTTAGAAATTACATAATATTTAAGAATTGAAATGAATTGCAAAAAATAATTGAAATTAAACAAAATAATTGCAAATTTTGCAAATTAATTGAAAAAAAATAATGATATTAATTAAAAATTGGGAAAAGTAATTTAAACAATCATAAAAATGTTTTGAACATAAAGAAAATAATTTATATTTGTGAAAAATATTTGAGAATCTTAAAAGTAAATTAAAACAAAATTGAATAATGAAAAATTAGAGAAAATATTTGAAAATTAAAAAAACATTGTTAAAAATTGAGATAAATAAATTAAAATTAAAGAAAATAATTAAAATTTAAGAAAATAATTAAACAAATTACATAAAATATTTTAAATAAAGGAATGTTAAACAAAATTTGAGAAAAATATTTAAAACTTTCAGAAGTTCATTGAAATAATAGAAAATAATTAAAAATTAGAGAAAACAAATGAAAAAAGATAAACATATTGTAAAATTGAAACAGAACAAGTTTTAATTAAAGAGAGATAAATAAAAACTTTTTTTGTCAATTATAAAAAAGAACGAGAAAAAGAAAGAAAGGAATTGAAAATTGAAGAAAATAATGTAAAAAATATTATAAATAATGAAATAAATGAAAAGTCAGATAAATAGTTAAAAAATTTTGAAATTATGAAACAAATGTAAAGAATTGAAAATTGAAGGAAATAAATTTTGGAAAATAATTGAAAAATATTTTTAAATTTTATAACTTGCCGAAAATAATGAAAATATGATACAAACAATGATAAGTTGAAGAAAATAAATGATATACAAGTGTGATAATTGAAAAAACTTCAGATTTTTTTTTAAATAAAGAAAAAATAATTGAAATTTAGAAAAAATACATGAAGATCTTAGAAATCAATTAAAAAAAAGAAAATAACTAAAAATTGGAGAAAAGAATTAAAAAAATAAGCTAAAAGTAATTGAAATTTACGATAGTTAATAAACAAATTTTGAAATTATGAAAACAAATGAAAATAATTAAAATTTGAAGAAAACAATTGATTTTAGCAAAATTCTTAAAAATCTTAGAAAATAATTTTAGAAAATGAGAATAACTAAAAATTGGAGAAGAGACTGGAAGAATACTAAAAATAATTGAAATTTACGATAATTAATAAAATTTTTTGGAAATTATGAAAACGAAGAAAAATAATTAAAAATTGAAGAAAATAATAGACATTTGAGAAAAATACTTAAAAAGTTTTAGAAATTTATTTTATAAAATGAGAAAAACTAAAAATTGGAGAAAAGTCTGGAAGAACGCTAAAAATTATTGATATTTAAGATAATTAATAAAAAAAATTTGAAATTCTGGTAACAAATGAAAATAATTAGAAATTGAAGAAAATATTTGTATTTTCAGAAAAATACTTAAAAATCTTAGAAAATAATTTTAGAAAATGAGAATAATAATTAACAATGAAGACAAATAATTGAAACATGATAAAAATAATTAAAAATTGAAAAAAACAATTGAAATATGCTGAAAATAATTTAAGTTTTTTTTTTCATTTTTAATTAATTTTATCATTTTTCAATTATTTTTCTCGATTGTTAATTATTATTCTCATTTTCTAGAATTATTTTTTAAGATTTTTAAGTATTTTACGAAAATTCAAACATTTTCTTCAATTTCTAATTATTTTCGTTGGTTATCAGAATTTCAAATTTTATTTTATTAATTATCGTAAATTTCAATTATTTTTAGCGCCCTTCCAGACTTTTCTCCAATTTTTAGTTTTTCTCATTTTATAAAATTAATTTCTAAAATTTATTTTAATATTTTTCTCAAATTTCTATTATTTTCTTCACTTTTTAATTATTTTTATTTGTTCTCATAATTTCCAAAAATTTAATTAATTATCGTAAATTTCAATTATTTTTAGCATTCTTCCAGTCTTTTCTCCAATTTTTAGTTATTCTCATTTTCTAAAATTATTTTTTAAGATTTTTAAGAATTTTTCTAAAATTTCAATTGTTTTCTTCAATTTTTAATTATTTTCATTTGTTTTCATAATTTCAAAATTTGTTTATTAATTATCATAAATTTCAATTACTTTTAGCTTATTTCTTTAATTCTTTTCACCAATTTTTAGTTATTTTCTATTTTTTTAAATTGATTTCTAAGATTTTTATGTATGTTTTTCAAATTTCAATTATTTTCTCTTCATTTAAAAAAAATTCTTTAGTTTTTTCAATTATCACACTTAAATGTAATTTATTTTTTACAATATATCATTGTTTGTATCATATTTTAATTATTTTCGGCAAGTTATAAAATTTAAAAACATTTGTCAATTATTTTCCAAAATTTATTTCCTTTAATTTTCAATTCTTTACATTTGTTTCATAATTTCAAAAATTTTTAACTATTTATCTGATTTTTCAATTATTCCATTTTTTATAATATTTTTTATATATTTAAAATATTTTATGTAATTTAATTAATTATTTACTCAAATTTGAATTATTTTTTTAAATTTTAATTTATTTATCTCAATTTTTAATTCATTTCATTATTTTTTTTTTCAATTAATTTGCAAAATTTGCAATTATTTTTATTAATTTCAATTATTTTCTGCAATTCTTTTTAATTTTAAAATATTATAAATTTTGTTCTAAATAAATATTTGTTTTATTTATATTAATTGATTTTTAAATATTATATTTAAAATATTTATTTCTTATTAGATAAATATTATTTTCCTCTTTGTTATATTTATTATTGTATTTTATAATTTCTAAAATGTATGAAAAACTAATCGCGCGCTGGCGCGCGTTTTATTTTTCTAGTTCTAAACCGGTTACTTTAGAAGCGATATAAATATTAATAAACTGATAAAATAAATCTAAAAATAATTCGGTTTATTTAGTCAAAAACAAACTTCGACAAATCTGTACATTTCAGTTTGGATTTATAAAATTAAGTTCGGGTAAATGTTAAAATTTAAATTCGGGAAATTTCGAATTTTTGGACTTGGAAAAAATTGATTCAGTACGAAAATAAGCATAATTGTAGATAAAAAGGGTTAAAAATGGATGAGATATTGTTCATTAAAATGGAACGTGGTCTGTTGGCTATCAGCCCATTGGATATTGGTCCCAAGTGAATTTCGAGGGCAAATTATAGGGATGCGTACGACCCGGAGGTTATTGATTGATGTTAGTTATTAATACGCGTGTTCAATTATCAGCAAATTCTTGACTGGGGCGCAAGTTCACTTTACTCTTCCCTTGTAATGGAATAATGTCTCATAATAATGTAATAGTAATGCGATTTTCCACCAAGTGACACGCGACAATCATCTGAATAGCAAACTACCTTTTCCAGAATTTACACAAACAGTTTATTGACTCTATATAAACTAATAAGATTGCAGAATCTTTGGTAATTGAGTATTTGGTTATTCTCACACCTGTAAAATTGTTCAATAATTATTTTTCAAATTTTAGTTATTTCTATCATTTTTAATTTATTTTCTTGTAATTTTGATTATCATTAAAACATTTTAATTATTATCTTCAAATTCCAATTATTTCGTTTCATTTTTCGAATTTTTGTCTTCGTTTTTTGATTTTACACCAATCTTAATTTTTTTTTTAAATTATAATTATTTTTACCAATTTTAATTTATTTTCTTGTAATTTCAATTCTTTTTTAAACTTTCCAGTTATTTCGTACCATTTTCTCAATTTTTTTTTTTTTTTTTATTATACACAGGTCTCAAATTTATTTTCTTCTAATTTTAATTATTTTTATCATTCTGCAATTATTTTCTTGCAATTTCAATTATTTCTTAAAGTTTTCAATTTTTTTCTTCAAATTTCAACTATTTTGTTTCAAATTTTCAATTTTTATTTTCATTTATTGTTTTTTAATCAATTTTTCAATTAGTTTTGTCATTTTTCAACTGTTTTACTACGTATATAATTATTTTTTGATAATTTTCAAATTATTTTCTTGAATTTTCATTTTTTTTTCTTGTAGTTTCAATTATTTTTTAAACTTTTCATTTATTTTTTTCCAATTTCAATTATTTCGTTTTAATTTTTCAATTTTTGTCTTTTTTTTATAATTTTTAATTCATTTTGTCATTTTGCAACTGTTATCTACACATATAATTTGTTTTTTACACTTTACAATTATTTTCTTTAAACTTTACATAATTCGTTTCAATTTTCCAATTTTTTATTTTCATTTTTTGATTTTACACATGTCTTAAAATGGTTTTTTTTTCAAATTTTAATTATTTTTATCATATTTAATTTATTTTCTTGTAATTTCAATTACTTTTGGAACTTTTCAATTATTCCGTTTCAATTTCTCAATTTTTTGCTTTTTTTGATTTATCTAAGGTCTTAAATTCATTTTCTTCAAACTGTAATTATTTTTATCATTCTTCAATTATTTTCTTGCAATTTCAATTATTTTTTAAGCTTTTCAATTTCTTTTTTAAATTTTAACTATTTCGTTTCAATTTAATTTGTATTCAGTTTTTTGGTTTTTAATCAATTTTTCGATTGGTTTTCTCACTTTTTAACTGTTTTTTACACATTTTAATTTTTTTTGACACTTTTAAATTATTTTCTTCAAGCTTTAATTTTTTTAGAAACTTTTCAATTGATTTATTCAAACTTCAATTAATTAGTTTCAATTTTTTTTTTTGTTAAAACTCTAAATTATTTTCTTTAAGCTTCAATTATTTTGGAAAGTTTTCAATTAATTTCATCAAATTTCAATTAATTCGTTTTAATTTTCTCTTCATTTCCTGATTTTACACCAGCCTTAAAATCATTTTTTTCAAATTCTAATTATTTTGAACATTCTTCAATTATATTTTTTTAATTTTTATTTATTTATTTATTTATTTATTTAATACATAAACGGGCGAATAACAATAAAAATCCCTTTTGTACAATAAGTACTGAATATGAAAATCTACAATAAAGATACGTATAATATATTTTCTCAAACAGACAATAACAAATCAAATCAGTGCCGACGTGATAGAAATTGATGCAATTATTTATATTTTATAAGCTAGATACAATTAACATTGACAGATATTTAATGATATTAAAAATTAGAACTCAGTTCAGAAACAATGAAAAACAGTTTGATCACAGTATAAATCGCAGTGCAGATAGGATCCCGGACAAGGATAACATTGTAAAGACTTTAAAATTTTCGAAAACAGATTAGAAATTTCGTTGACTTAGAACCACAATTATCTTCTTGTTTACTGGATATTCTTTACATCTGTTGCGTAAAAATGAAAAGGAAAGTGCCTATAGTTTGCAAAGCTAGTTTTAGATTTTAATTATTTTTGATACTTTGCAATTATTTCGTTTTAATTTTTCAATTTTTGCTTTCTTTTTTTGATTTTAAACCAGCCTTAAAATTATTTTTTTTAATTTTAATTATTGTTATCATTATTTAATTATTTTTTTTTTAATTTCAATTATTTTTGAAACATTACAATTATTTTCTTCAAATTTCAATTATTTCGAATCAATTTCCCAATTTTTGTCTTCATTTTTTGATTTTACACCAATCTCAAATTAATTTTTTTGAAATTTTAATTAATTTTATCATTCTTGAATTATTTTCTTGCAATGTTAATTATTTTTTAAGGTTTTTAATTTTTTTCTTAAAATTTCAACTATTTTGTGTTATTTTTTCAATTTTTGTTTTCATTTTTTGGATTTTAATCACTTTTTTAATTAGTTTTGTCATTTTTCAACTGTCTATTACGCATATAATTATTTTTTGACACTTTACAAATTATTTTCTTGTAATCTTAATTATTTCTGAAACTTTTCAATTATTTTATTCAAATTTTAATTATTTAGTTTCAAATTATCAATTGTTGTCTTCATTTTTCGATTTTACACCAATCTCAAATTCAATTTTTTTTAAATTCTAATTAATTATACAATTCTTCAATTATTTTCTTGTAATTTCAATTATTTTTGAAACTTTTCAATTATTTTCTTCAAATTCCAATTATATCGTTTTGCAATCAAAAATTGGGCCGTATCATTTTAACACAAATTTTGTCGTGCAACTTGTTATATTGTACTCCCGAAGATGAATATGTGACGCTCCGCGAGAGAAGGGACCTATCGCTGAGAAAGCAAACTTTAAAGGACGGATAGGCAAAGAGAAGGAAGAAAAATCGAGACGTTTAACATACCTATGTTTGAAGCTTCATAACAAGAAAACTAATTGCAGGAATTAAATTTTGATTTTTGGAACTCAAAAAGCAACTCAAAAACTATCAATTACCATAAAAAAAATGAAAATAATAAAAATCAATTTCACGAGACGGTCGTTCAAAGAAAATTCAAAAAATGCGATACACTTAGCACGCTTAGGTTTGAAGCATTATAACAAAAAGTGTACTTAATAAATTTTTTTTTTGAAACATGGAAATGAAGGAACAACTCAAAAACTATCTTTTAGCATAAAAAAATGAAAATTGATTTTTTCCGCGATAGGTCCTTTCTCTCGCGGAGCGTCACATATTATATTTTACTCCTTCTAAAACCAAAGATTTTTAAGTCTTATTTATTAAATAATTTATTTTAATACATTAATTTAATATTAAAAGACTTAATTTATCCAGTAAGTTTAATTTTTGAATAATTAAAATTTAAAAATCTTTGATTTTAGTAGGAGTAAAATATAACATTCATCTTCGGGAGTACAATATAACAAGTTGCACGAAAAAATTTGTGTCAAAATAATAAGGGCCCGAAAAATTTTGTCTTTATTTTTTGATTTTCATTCAATTTTTCAATTCGTTTTGTCATTTTACAATGTTGTTTTTAAATTTTAATTTTTGTCATTTTACAGATTTTGTTTTCATTTCTCAATTACTTTTATTCGAATTATTTCCTTCAAATTTGAATGACGTATCATACAAAGTCTCAAAGTCTTTTTTACTAATGGATCCCTTTAATAACGTAGGGAGAAATATATATATATATATATATATATATATATATATATATATCGATTAAAACATAAAATAATTATTTTACAACCATTGAGCAATGACTATAAGCTAAATTAGCGAAGAGAGATTGTAAATTTGGGCTCGTTAAGTGAAGACGAAGGCAGACATAAAATACATCTCGCCAGTAATAGTATTAATTTCACACTTACTATAAATAAAAAATGGCAAATAGGATATTCGGAATATCGATCGTGAGTGCAACGACGAGGCTTTTAACATTTATGCCGCGCTAGAGGACTTGGTAACATAAATACACGTAAGTGGCTGGTCCTGGCACCTGGGACACCCTAAATCTTACCTTATTAAGGCCACCTCCCGATATCTTCTCGAATTTCTCCTTTATTATATCAACTCTCCACAGGAGATTTCGCTAAATGTACTTTGCGACAAAGCAAAGATGATAAATTACTCTCAAAGCTGCATTATAAATTGTAATTATCAGACATTTGTCACTGCAACTTTCATATTGATTTTAATGTCAGCACGTATAACTGTGAATAGAAAATTATCTCTTAAATAGATTAAACATCTTTCTTTCAAAAATATCCAATGACGTTTGCATATTTCACACTATTGGTGTTAAAAAAGTAGGTCTCGTGCGCATATGTTTATCAGCCAAGTGTGCGCATCGTAAAAAATAGAATGAGAAAAGTTGAGGTAATTTTTTATAAAGATGCATAATTGATATGGAAATTTTATTATTCGATTACGTGATTTTCGGGATAAAATTAATTCAGTGGCGAAATTAATGAAGAAGGTTTTTTTAAATGATTTTCATAATCATTTGAAGGAGAATTTCTCTTGTTATATGATAATTCAGATTTTCATTTTGTAGCTAATTAGATTAATTTTTAAATAGTTTGATGTGGTTTTAAGCGGGATTGATTTAATTTTTAACCAAATTATGAGAAACGTCGAATAAGATTAATTCAATTTTAAAGAAGGTAGAATTTTTAGGTGGTTGGATTTCTATTGTCTAAGCTTTAGTTTTAAACAGTTAAATCATTTCATAATGTTTGATTTTTATTTCTTTTTCTACAGATTCAAGATAATTGTGTAAAAATGAAATTTTTTTTAGTAAAGATAAACTTTACGAGAAAATATGTGAAACTTTCTAAAAATATTGAAATTGAATAAAATGTTTTTGAAACCAAATTCAATAGAAAACTTTTAATTAAAATCTAATGTTCAGCAAAAAGTATTAAAAAGTTACAAATTTCCGAAATCGTGAAAGATAAATGTTTTTATCATTTTATATTTTGTAAATTCATAAACTGGGTTATATTGGATTATCTACATATAATTTGTATAATTAATTAAAATTTAATTATCCACATATTACACTAAACTAATATTTAATTAATTTAATATTTATGCCTGATTATATATTTTACTCCTTTAACAGATAATTCTGCCCAAAAATCTTCCAAAATCTTATATATTTTTAAAATTCATTCTTTTAAATCCTACAATTTACAAAAAATATTTTTTAATTTTCCTCACAAAGATACAATTTACAGATCAGTTCGAAACTTTTAAGTATTTAGAAGAAATTTCAAATTTTTCAAAACTAAAACTTAAAAAGTTGAAATTTTTTTTTTATAATTTAAATTTTTACCTTTTTAAATTTGTTCTGAAATTGTTTTGAAATTTGTCTCAACAAATCTAAATAACATTTATTATATTCAAGTTTTCAAATTTCATCAATTTTTTCCGTATTAGATAAACTGTTCATATAAAATAAGAACACCGGAAAAAAGTGTATTCTCAAATTAAGAATTTATATTTGGTACTTATTTTATACTTATTATATATGTCATTTTTCAATTGTTTTCTACACTTATAAATTTTTTTTGTCATTTTTAAATTATTTTCATCAAGATTCAATTATTTTCTTGTAATTTCAATTATTTCGTTTAATTTGTTCAATTTTTGTTTTCATTTTCTTGATTTTACACCTGTCTGAAATTCATTTTTTTCAAATTCCAATTATTTTTATCATTCTTGAATTATTCTTTAGGAATGCTAATTATTTTTGAAACTTTTCAATTATTTTCTTAAAATTTCAATTATTTCGTTTCAATTTTCCAATTTTTGTCTTCATTTTTTGATTTTACAACAGTCTTAAATTCATTTTTTTCAAATTTTAATTATTGTTATCATTCTTCAATTATTTCCTTGTATTTACAATTGTTTTTAAAACTTTTCAATTATTTTCTTCAAATTTCAATTATTTCGTTTCGATTTTCAACTTTTGTCTGCTTTTTTTTATTTTTACAGCAGTCTGAAATTCATTTTTTTCAAATTAAATTAATTTTATCATTCTTCAATTATTTTCCTACACTTTCTATTATTTTTGTAGTTTTTCAATTTTTTTGTTCAAATGTCAATTATTTCTTTTCAATTTTTTAATTTCTGTCTTCAATTTTTTATTTTTAATCAAATTTCCAATTAGTTTAGTTGTTTTTTAACTATTTTCTATACATATAATTTTTTTTTGACTTTTTAAAATTATTTTCTACAATTTCAATTATTTTCTTGTAATTTCAATTATTTTTTAAAATTTTCAATTCATTTTGACAGTTTTCAATTACTTTCTTGTAATTAAAATTTGTTTTTAACGTCATGAATTATTTTCTTGTAATTTCAATTAATTTTAAAGGTTTTCAATTGTTTCGTTACAATTTTTCAATTTATAGCTTCATTTTTTGATTTTTAATCAATTATTCAATTCGTTTTGTAATTTTTTAACTGTTTTCTGCACATATAAATTTTTTTTGACACTTTTAAATTATTTTCTTCGAGTTTCAATTATATTTAAAACTTTTCAATTATTTTCTTCAAATTTCATTTATTGCGTATCAATTTTCCAATTTTTGTTTCCATTTATTTTATTTTAAACTATTCTTACAATTCATTTTTTTCAAATTTTAATTATTATTATCATTTTTAATTTATTTCTTGTATATTTAATTATTTTTGAAACTTTTTAATTATTTCTTACCATTTTTTCAATTTTTTTCTTTTTTTGATTTTACACAAGTCTTAAATTCATTTTCTTAAAATTCTAATTATTATTATCATTCTTCAATTATTTTCTTGCAATTTTAAAGATTTTTAAACAATTTCAATTTTTTTCACTAAATTATTTCAACTATTTCGTTTCAATCTTGTAATTAGTTTTGGCATTTTTCAACTGTTTGCTACACATATAATTATTTTTTGCTAATTTCAAATTATTTTCTTGCAGTTTCAATTATTTTCTTATAATTTCAATTATTTTTGAAACTTTCCACTCATTTTCTTCAAATTTTAAGTATTTCGTTTCAATTTGTCAATTCTTGTATTTATTTTTTATTACTAATTAATTTTTCATTTAGTTTTGTAATTTTTAACAGTTTTCTACACACATAACAATTTTTTGACATTTTTAAATTATTTTGTTCAAGCTTCAATTATCTTTGAAAATTTTTAATCGATTTCTTCAAACTTCAATTAATTCGTTATAATTTTTCAAATTTTGTCCTTATTTCCAGACAGGTGATTGTACACCTGTCTGAAATTCATTTTTTTTGAAATTCCAATAATTTTTATCATTCTTCAATTATTCTTTAGTAATGTCAATTATTTTTAAAACTTTCCAATAATTTTCTTCAAATTTCAATTATTTCGTTTCAAATTTTGTCTTCATTTTCTTGATTTTGCACCAGTCTTAAATTCATTTTTTTCAAATTTTAATTGTTGTTATCAGTCTTTCATTATTTTCTCGCAATTACAATTATTTTTAAAACTTTTCAATTATTTTCTTTAAATTTCAATTATTTCGTTTCCATTTTTCAATTTTTGTCTGCATTTTTTAATTTTACAGCAGTCTTAAATTCATTTTTCCAAATTTTAATTAATTTTATCATTCTTTAATTATTTTCCTGTACTTTCAATTATTTTTGGAAATTTTTCAATCATCTTCTTCAAAATCTTGGTATCTTTCGCGAGTATTAAACTTAATTTTGATGTCTATCTTTTAATTTAAATACAAGATTTAAAAAGATTATATTTTCATCAATATTCGTCTCTTTCTGCTTTTTTGAAAAAAACCATAATAGTTCCGATTAAAAATTTTAAAATGGCTTATTTAATAGAGTAAAATATCTGTGCCCGCATAAATTTTTAAAAATTAGCAAAAGAAGTTGAAAACAGCGTATTCAAAAATTAGAATTTAAATTTCCTTTAAAAAACATTCGCTTTTTGTAAAAAGGTCAATTTGTATTAAAATTTGGCGCCAACAAACTTAAATAACATTTTTTACATTCAAGTTTTCGAATTTCATTAATTTTTTCGTATTAAATAAACTGTCTA
Source organism: Ganaspis brasiliensis (assembly GCA_037103525.1). NCBI lineage: Eukaryota > Metazoa > Arthropoda > Insecta > Hymenoptera > Figitidae > Ganaspis > Ganaspis brasiliensis. Next base: position 4,230,775 of record JAZKLR010000102.1, on the reverse strand, counting down.
TATAAAATAAGAACACCGAAAAAAATGTATTCTGAAATTATGAATATATATATTTGGCACTTATTTTATACTTATTATAAATAAACACTTATTTTTACTTTTACTATAATTTAATATATTACTATTCTTAAAATAAGGGTATATTCTAAGGGTTTAGAACATATGCTCATTTTAAGGATTATTTTTAGAATTTTATTTTTAAAAAAGAATATACTCTAAGGGTTTAGAATATATATTTATTTAAAAAACAGTATTCTAAAAATTTAGATTACATCAGGCTTCACAGTGACAATGAAGAATATTTTAGGGAAAATAGGGAACTGAATATAAAAAAAAAGGGAAGTTTTAGAGTACTTTAAAAACTTTATAAATAAAGATAAATACATTATATACAGTAGAACCTTGATTTTATTTGGGTAGGACAAAATTACAAAGTTGTAGCATAAAAAAAATATAATTATAAACTTTTCAAATTATTTTAAATTCAAATTATTTTAAAAAATAAGAAAAATAACTACAAATTGTGGAAAGTAATTTAAAATTGAGAAATAATAATTCAAAATTAAAGAGAATTAATGCAGAACTTCAGAAATAATTGAAAATCCAAGATAATAATAAAAATACAAATTATGAGAATAATTAAAAACTGAAAAAACTACTAAAAATAATTTACAATTGAAAAACATAATTGATGAATAAGAAAAATAAGTACATATTATATGAACTAAGAGAAAATAATTAAAAAAAGATAAGAATGATCATAAATTAAAAAAATTGAAAATTTAGGTAATTAATTAAAGAACATAATTAAAAATAGGAAAAAAAAGAAATTAAAAAAGATTATAAAACTAATCAAAATTAAAAGAAAGAGTTCAAATTAGAGATAAACAATTAAATATTTAATAAATCAAATTAAAAATAATTTCACAAATTAAAAATTGTTTCTATAATTGCAAAATTATAGAAACGACTGAAAATGGAAGACAATAATTTAAAATTGAGAAAATGATTGAAAATTGCAAACATTAATTTAAAAATGATGAGAATAATTGAAAAAGAATTTTAAATTGATGAAAACAATCGAGAATTCAGAAAAAAAATGAAAATTTAAGAAATTAATTAAAAAATTATTACGGTAATTTAAAATCGAAGAAATCAATGAGAAGATTATAAAACAAATTACACATTGAAAACAAACACACGAAATTTAAGATAATTAAAAGAAATATTAAGTGAATCATATTGAAAACAATTTTAAAAATTAAAAATTGAAGAAAATAAATTGCAAAATTAAAGAAATAATTGAATATTGAAGACAGTAATTTAAAATTATAATAAAATATTTGAAAATTAAAGAAAAGAATCGAGATTTGAGAAGAATAATTTAAAAATGGCAAAAATAAATTAAAAATTTTTTAAAAGAATGAATATTTGAGATAAATAATTGAAATTTTAGGAAATTAATTACAAAACACCGAAAGTAATTGCAAATTAAAAAAAAAAACATTGAAAAGTTCTAAAATTCATTAAAATTTGTGTTAATAAATTAAAATAAATAATTAAAGGTTTAGTAAATCAGTTAAAAAATAATTTTAATAATCACAATTTGGAGGAAAAAATTGAAAAATTAAAGAAATCAATTTAGAAATGATGTAAATAATTGAAAAATAATACAAATAACTGAAGTTTGTGATAAATAAATTAAAGATGTAGAAAGTGTATGAAAAAAATAAAAACTTTTAAAAACTAGAAATTGTGGAAAATATTTTCAAAGTTATAGAAAAAATTGAAATTTGATAAAATAACTGAAAAATTATAAACACAATGAAAAAAGAATGAACAAAATTAGAAAGTAAATAAATACTTGCAAGTTTTGGAAATTAATTGAAAAATAATGAAAATATTTAATAAGTAGAAAAAAATAATTTAAATTTGATGAAAATAATTGACAGTTTATGAAATTAATAAAATAATAATACAAATAAGTATGAATGGTAGAAAAAAATTAAGAAATAATGATAAACATAATTTTAAATTCAAAAAAAGAATAGGAATAGGAGATGAAGGATTGAAAATTCAGGAAATCTATTGAAATATAATTTAATAAACTAAAAATTGGAGAAAAAAAAACATAAAAATGATAGAAATAATTGAAAACTGAAAAAATAATAAAAATTTAAAATAGATTGAAAATCTCTAGGTACCTTGTCTTAAATATAGGGGAGAGTGGCCATCAATGTACCAGTTTTTTCAATGAACCATTTCAATTTTCTCAGAAACAATTAAATAAAAATTCTCCTAATTTTAAATATAAATGAAGTTTGCGTAAACACACTACGTCCATAAGTTTAAGACATGTGGATTTATTCTTTACAGAGAAAACTAAAAAAAAACTGTTTTTGATGCACTGAAGAAAAAATTTACCTAAAATACAAACACGTTTTTTAATTGAAATAAGGTAATTTAAAAATAAATAAACTTACGATTTATTTTGTATCGGCCCTTAACTACAATATTCTAATGAGATAAAGATTTTGAAATATTGGATTAAGTTATAAAAACCCATTTTTGTTGCAAATGTCATGTTGATTCAATGTACCAGGGAACAATGAACCACCTGGAATTTCAGTGTATTTTTAATTTCCAGATTGGTATGCCTGATTATAAAACTAGGCATGCGTACAGCATGTGATCGCGATTGTTATCAGTACTCTTCTCAACATAGCAAAAATAAAATGCCATTTTAGCTAGTTAACTTAAATTTAAGGTATATTTATGTTATACATTATCAATTAAAAATTATTAAGTAATAATTTTTTATAGTATTTGATAGAAAAAAGTTTTTTTACAAAGTGAAAATTGCAATATTATTATTGTTGAACATTTTTAATGTTTTTATAGAGGTGGTTTATTGTGTACCCAGGTTGTTGAAAATGAAAATAGCGTGTTAGTTTAGAAAAATCCTAAATTTTATTACTTAATCAAAATAAATCGGGTATAATATGTGTGCATTACCTAGAGAAGTGTTCCAGTTTTATATTGATCCAAAAAAGTGCTTGAAATTGGTACTATGACCTTGAAAAAAACCCGGTACATTTATGGCCACTCTCCCCTACTTTCGTGAAAAATAGGGGATTTTAGGGTAACATTTTATAAATAGGAGACTATTAGGGACTAATCGCAAAATAGGGGATATGTAGGGGAAGGCCTGTGAAGCCTGTTATATCCTAAATATATCTAAACCCTTAGAATGTATCTTTATGTTAAGTACAGTATTCTAATCCCTTAAAAAATATCCCAATTTTCAGAATACTATAATCCTAAATATAAACACAAATCCAAAATAACTCCACATATTCAAAATATCAAAATAAATTCTATCCCCGTATATCTTCACCCAAAAAAAAAAACAGAAAACTCTGTCCAAAATCCTAGAAAATACAAAAATTAAATAATCGAGTTGTTTTGTGAAACCGTCTGTTAAGCAGATGAGTACACACTCGTAAACTAATAAGCTCATAAATAATTTTCTCATAAAGTCTGGGCGCAAAAAGGTGAAATAAATATAGTGCTCACGTGAACTACATACATTTATACACAGAGAGGGAGAGAAATTAATCGCAAGCTCGTCGTCAAAAAAGTTGCTCATTCATAGTCGAGTTTTTCTCGATTCTAAAACCGTGTCCTCTGATGTTTCTCGCGTATAATCAAATTGGTACGAGCAGCAAAGTTGTGTCGAATGTCAAATTCCCTTTTCGGCGTGATATTAAATTCAATTTAACGAGCGGTATATCAAGCCAGTGTACATATATATATATATTTTATCCTTTCAGAGAGTGTAACAGTACATCTCTCTATCGTCCTCGTCAGGGAACTAATAACGTTTCTGTTTCACATTTGCGACGCTTCCAGGCGGTTTTAGGCTAGCGACCAAGGGCAAAGGACGAAAGGAAAGGGGATTGGAAAGAGCAGGGTTGGTTTACTCTCGTGCGGCTTAAGTTGGTTTTACACGTCGTGCGGTCGGCTGAAGCCAGTTTCCGGTCTATGTTATACATGTAGAAGTGAGAGGGACAGACAGACGGACGGACAGATAGAAAGAAAGAGATGGGAAGGATAGAGAGGGAGCGAGATGGAAGAGGATGAGAGAGAGAGAGAGAGAGAGAGGGAAAGAGAGAGAGAGAGAAAGAGAGAGAAGCGAGTGTATTTGCAAAGCCAGAAGGGTGTTAAAAATGCATGGCCCACTCAACTCGAACCGGAAGCACTACCGTTATCCCGTTATCCTGCTCTGTAGCTCTTCCTCGTGCTTGTCCTGATCCTTTAACCACCATGGTGTTCCTGGTTTCCTGCCGGGTGTCTCATAGGAATGAAGCTTGGACTGCCTTCTCTAATGAGGCCAGAGATCCCTTAGACCCTTGTCCTAGAGCATTATTTCAGTCATACTAGACAATTCAAGTGCCATTTTACTCATCTCTCAGTCTTGTTTCTATGCTTATGTGTCTTATATGGGAGGTACATTATCTATGCACTGAGATTATACACACTGCTTGGATCTGAACCTTTATCGCCATGCGGTACCATATCCACAATGGGAAAACTTGATGTCCTCTTGAGAATTATAAGAGAGCAACCGAGTCCTTTCGTTTTATCATTTTTCTCTCGTGAAACTCACAGTTAAAATTCCTGGATAAGATTTATTTAATGATAAAGGGGGATACACTGTTCATCCGGTCCCAGACCCTTCGTCAATAAATATACTTGAAATTATTAAAATTAAGGGCATGTGATGGATTATGACGTCACTAGTATAAGCAAAAATTGTCCGTAACTTTTCTCTTAAAATATTGATTATTTTGTCATGAAACTTTGTAGAATTACTTAAAATATCATTAAGAAGGTCTCTCTGATCCAAGTTTGTTTAAATTTTAGGTTAAAAGTAGTTTTTAAAAAGTTTGCTATTTTTTCGAAAATTTTCCAAAAATTAATTTTGAGCCAAAATTCTAACAATTTTGGGTCAGAGAGACCTTCCTAATGATATTTTAAGTAATTCTACCAAGTTTCAAGACAAAATATTGAATATTTTAAGAGAAAAGTTACGGACAAATTTTGCCTTCACTAGTGACGTCATAATCCATCACATGCCCTTAAAGAAGGGATTAATAATCAAAATCTTATGTTATTAAGGCGAGGGAATGATATATCAGGAGTAGATAATATTAAAGGTATTAAGTAATTTCCAAATCCTCCAACTATAATTGGTATAACTATAAAAAAAATTATTACAAATGCATGAGTGGTAACAATTGTATTATAAATTTGATCATTATTAATTAATTGTCAAGGGGTTCCTAATTCTAATCGAATAATTGTTCTTAAACTTGATCCAATTATTCCTGATCAAATTCCAAAAATAAAATATAGTATACCAATGTCTTTATGATTTGTTGAATAAATTCATTTAATTTTTTTATAAATATTAATTAAATAATTTTAATTATTTTTATAATTATAGTTTCAATGTAAGTGAAAATTTTTTTATTAAATTAAAAATTATAAGTAATATGGCTGAATTTTAAAGCGATAAATTGTAAATTTATTAATAGAAATAAAATTTCTTATTACTACTATGAATACATTTTTAAATAAATTTTTTATTTATATAAAGTCAATTCTTAATAAGATTTTACAATTTCTATATATTATTATATCCTTTACATTATATATTTATTAAAGTAATAGAATATATTTATTTAATTAAAATTTATTTAAAAATATTTGTAAGTCTTAGAATGATTTTTAAAGTATTTTTACAAGTAAAATTTGTTTTATTAAAAAATGTTATTATTTATAAAATTAGAGGACCTTTAATTTCTATTATTATTTATATAATTTTTTTTATAGTGTCATTAATTTATAATATTTTATGTTATCCTTATTTTATTATTGATATTGAATCTTTATTTTGGACAATTTACATAAGAGTAGATATAATTTTTTCTGGATGAACTCAAGTATATGAAGTAATTTTAAAAGATTTAGAGGGTAAAATTGAGTTAATTAATAAATTTTATTATGCTATTTTAGATGAAGGTAAAGAATTAGTTAAAGAGGTAAAAAATTGTATATTACCAAAGAAAATATTTATATATTTTATTTTGAAATTAATTTGATTAATTGTAATATTTTTATTATTAATTTGTACAATAGTATTTGGTATTATTTTATGAATTAAATTATTATTAAGTTGAGTATATTATTTTGATATTAATGTATTTGAAAAAGCAGATTTTTATCTGTGCACATTTTTTGCAAATATAAGATTACTGCCTGTTTTTTGTTTTTTATTTTCGTCAATTTTCCGTGCAGGGTGTCTATCGCATCGGCAGGTCTCTGATTAAGCGACTTTTCGACTTTTTTCGGATAAAATGCGACTTTTGCGACTTTTTTAAGATTTTTTTTAGTACTTTTTGGCTCAAATTGTAAGAAAATTAGAAAACATTATTTTATGAGAAGGAGCGGATTAAGACTCTCCCACCTGCCGATTTTAGAAATTTTTACTAATTCAATTTTTCAATGACTTTTCATCATTTCATTAGTTTTTTGACAGATTTAGATTAAAAGTTGCAGCTGTTAGTTATAACACTTATTTTTGAAAAACGTGTCTTAAGCCCAAGAAAAAATATTTAAGAAAATTACAAAATATGTCTGAAATAATAAATTAAATTGTGAGATTCAATATTGAACAAGGACTATCCATTTAATTATTTTGTTATCTTAGTCAGGCCGTTTTATTTCAACCAAAGTCGTTTCAGAACAATTTTTAAGAAATTTGAAACTTTTAGAAATGATTCTGTTAAGTTTCTAGAGTATGAAATGGAAAATAATTATGCTAAAATTTCTTTTATTTATGTTTATATACATTGGAATTTTTTAAAATAATAAACTAGCGAAGCTAATTAATTCTTTGCGAAGTGTATTTTATAAAATCAATAACAATGTGGCCTAATATTATATGATTTTAAGCTGTACTTTATTCTCTTAATTCGGATTTTTTACCCGTATGTATTTTCAAATAAATAAATGTTAAAATGTGATTTTAAAGTACAGGCGGTACAAAAAAACGTCGCTTTTTTACCCATCAGAAAATATTTTCGAAAATATAGAAGTATCTTATAAAAATGTTATTTTTAATTTTTCCACTTAAAAAGTAAAAAAATAATGATTTGTAGTTGTTTACAATATTATTGAATTTATTATTTTTAAGTATGTATATATCACTTAAAGATATAAAATAATAGATAAAACATGGTTTCGAAATTGGACGGTCAAATAACCTAATTTTTCGATTTTTATCCGTTATTTGTAAGAAAATGGAATTTATAAAATAAGTTTTAATTTATTAAATTCAAAACAGGAATCTTTTATTTTAGCGAACTTTACGTCCTAATATCTTGGTTTACGAAAAATATACAAATTTGAATTAAAAAGATAAAAAAAAACACCTTTAACTTATGTAAATAAGTATTGTTTTAACCTAAAAATTTATTACAATTTTTAAACTTTACTATTTGAAAAACTAAATTCAGGAGCAACACGAAATTTCATTGTGAGTAGATTTAGGCGTGATATGAATATTTTAAAGGTTTCAAATTTTTATATTTTTTGTAACCCAAGATATTAGATCGTAAAGTTCACAAAAATAAAAAAATTCATGTTTTGAATTTATTATTTCTCATAACTTAAAGTAAACATTTACAAAGTTAACATTTATTTTACTAATTCCATTTTTTCACAAATAACGGTTAAAAATCGCAAAATTAGATTATTTGCCAGTCGAACTTAAAAACCATATTTTATCTATTATTTTATATCTTCAAGTACAATACATTTAAGAATAATAAATTCAATAATTGGTCATTTCCACAATAGCCTGGCAATTTTCATCCTTGCGTCACAATGGATAAAGCAGCTACATCTTTTTTAATTTTTTTTTTATAAAATTAAAAACTCAGCTGGAGATATTTTTATCTTTTTAAATTTATTAGAGAAAAGTTAAATTTTTTTTCTAAACAAATACAAATCATTATTTTTCCACTTTTTAAGATAATTCTATATTTTTGAAAATATTTTCTGACGAGTAAAAAAGTGGCATTTTTCTGTACTTCATACTCTTATCATAAGAATCATTTTTAGAAGTTTCAAATTTTTCAAAAATTGGTCCTCAACGACTTTGGTTTATGTTTTTTTTACCTTTTCGTGCATAATTAATACATTTATTTTCTATAAAAATGTAGCAAGTAGACAAATGACTTCTACAAAAATTAAATTTTTTGACTACTTCATGCGACTTTTTTTCGACTTTTTTAATGATTTCATGCGACTTTTTTTGTGATTTTATGCGACTAAAGCGACTTTTTTTTAGTCTTAAAGTCAATCCGAGCCCTGCATCGGGAATTCGGGAAAAACCTCCGCAATTTTTGTCCTAACTTCTTTGTCTTTTTTAATAGTAGATATTTTTAATAGTATTTTTAATAATATTTTTAATAATATTTAATAGTCGTTTATGCTGGAGTTTACCACCATTATAATAAACAAGTTCAGACCAAAAGGGATATTTGTTACAAACACTTTGCTTTTTACTCAGGCATTTCTTCTATCCTTAATTATTGTGAAATTTATTTTTTAAAATTAATTTTTACCCAGAAAATAAAAGACGATAAAGCCGAATATAACCAATTACTAAAATCTGAGAATAACAATTTTACCAATTGTTTAAACAAATTACTATTGTTTAACTTTTATTCTTTATCAAATTGAGCTATAGAGTTGCAATTTTTCCTCAATTTTGGAACTTTTCAGATCGAATGTGACCAGTTACTAACAATCTAAGAATAACTATTTGACCAATTGTTTAAACAAATTGCTATTGTTTAACTTTTATTCTTTATCAAATTGAGCTACGGAGTTGCAATTTTTTCTACAATTTGCAACTTTTCAGGCCGAATGTAACCAGTTACTAACAACAAACTAATAATATCAATTTTACCAATTGTTTAAATAATTTATATTTTGTCTGTTTATTACAATCTACGAACTGCTTACCGTGTTTTTTTAATAACTTGCAGTAAATACTGCTTCTGTTTCTCGTCGCTGGTGATTAATTTATTAAAATCGGAAATTAATTTGACATCTCTTTCCGCGACATCTTAGATTGTTGTTAAATTTGGTTTAAAAAGTTGCAAAATGTAGAAAAAATTGCAACTCTGTAGCTCAATTTGATAAAGAATAAAAGTTAAACAATTGGTCCAATAGTTATTCTTAGATTGTTAGTAACTGGTCACATTCAGTCTGAAAAGTTACAAAATTGAGAAAAAATTGCAAATCTGTAGCTCAATTTGATAAAAAGTTGTAAATAAATAATAAACAATAATAATTTGTTTAAACAAATTATCAATTACATGGAATAATGATTAAAAATCAATATTTATGTTATTTATTCAAAATCTAGAAAAAAAACTTTTATAAAAATAGTAAAAAATATTCTTTAATGATTTTTTAAATTTTGTAATTTATACTCTCTAAATCTGAATTAGTAGTTTTCTACTATGAATTAGTCAAATTCATTCATTTTTCTCTAATTCATATAGTAGAAAACTACTGATTCTTAGTAGAAAACTACTAATTCTTAGTAAAAAACTACTAATTCTTAGTAGAATTTGGACAAGTGATAGCTCATTTTAATCTTTGAAACACTCTCTACATGTGTATTTGTTTGATTTTGAAAATAATATTTGATTACAAAATTATGAAATTCAATGGACAGACTTATAGAAAATGTTTCGAAGATCAAAAGGAGCTATTATTTGTCAAAATTTGATGAAAATTATATAGCTTTATTATCTTCTTTTTTATTATTATTTAATAACAAATGTCGTCTTAACCTAATTTTTTTTCGAAAATGTACAACTGGGTCTTTCAAAATTTGGCGGAAGGAATTTTAATAATAGTTTTATTTTATGTGAAAAACCATTTTCTAGTTTGAGGTTATGTCAATCCTTAAGGGGAGAGAAAAGTGAAATTTCAAAAAAGAAATTTAAGGGTGTCAATTTCTTTTCTAGCTTAGTTTTCATCTAGAATTATGTCGTATTATCAAAAATAAAAAAATAAAAATTTCGATCCTTCCAGAATTAATTATTTTTTTAAAATTAAGATTCTTTTCTCTTTTTAAGCTACTTAATACTTATTTTAAACCATTTAATATCTGTTTTAGACTATTTAGAATTTATTTAAAACAATTTATAAGTAGTTCATAAATTACTTTTTGTTTCAGTAATTAGTAAAATAACTAATCATTAGTAAATAATTAACTAAATATATCTAAAATTTGACTAATTGAATAAAAAAATAAAATACTAATTATTTTGACATAACCTAACAATAAATTTGATGAATAATTAATTATCTTTTTCTAAATGATCAGTAGAAACATAAATATTTTAATTAGTGGCTGACGTGTTGCTTTCGAATTAGTTATTTTTTACTAATTCAGATTAAGAGAGTAGAACTGATTTAAACTATTAACTACTTATTTAAATCAGTTTATATAACTAGTTTAAAACTTTTAGAATTATTTTAAACTACTTAATTCACTAAAATTAGTTTCAGTAATTTTTCTATACTTTTAGAAACTGTTATTATTTTTTAATTATTTACCTTTAAGATTTTTCTACATTTTCAAACAATTTTAATTATATTTTGCACTTTTATCTCTTTTTAACAAATTTCTTCCGATTTCCCATTCTTCGGTCATTCTTTCACTTAAAATTAATATTCCTAGATAAAAAAAACTATTATTTCTTGCAAAATATTTTCAACACATGTTTTTATTTTGCTTACTGAAAGACTTTAATGAATAATTTTTAATATCAGGTTTTTAATCTGGGATAAATGGTGTCAAACAAAACTTTTCCCAGCGAAGATAGTAAATTTTGAATACATTTTAGCTAGATTATCCCAGAATAATTGCTTTTATAGTAAAAATTAATGGATAAACTATAATACTTAATGTCTAAAGTCTTTGAGTGCAAAAATAAATCAACCAGTACTTTTTATTACAATTCTAACAAATTCCAAAACATTTCGCAATTCACTTATTGTCCTAAATTACATTTTTATACTTAAACTTTCGTTGCGAGATAATTTCATTTAAATTACGAGTTTACAATTCTGTCACGAGGTAAAAACTGCAATTCTACGCAACTACAGTTTATTAATTTCCAGAAATAAATATAATTTAAAACCTTGCCAACAGACAGACAATTTTTATTAAAAAACAGGAGAGTTTTCAAACGAATCTGAATACCAGTTCTAAAAGCAATTTTATAAATTGACCACTTTTCTTTATTTTTGTTTCATTTTCAAGAAGAGGTAAGTAGAGCAAGTTTATATATAGTCGGGCAAACTTTCAAACCAAACAGATTCCCTTAATTTTACTTTTATTTAGTTCCTCTCGATTTATTTTTATTCAGTATTAAATTTTGGACTTAATTTTATTTAGTAGTAGAAAATTTATACGATCTTAAGAAGGAATTTGGAATTAAAAATTCACAAATTTAATTCGTTAATTTGCGATGTTTTGCTCAGGATTGATTTTGTTTATTTTTAATTTTCACGTATTTTTATTTAGGTTATTATTTTATTTCTTTAGATTATTATTCTATTTATCCAGTTCTTTCAAAATGTTTATCACCGATTTAATTCTTTTAAATTCATTAGTATTTATTGTTATCTTCTCATATATTTGTTATATTTTGTTTCGTCTTGTTTTTACAGATATTTTATTTAGTTTATTTATGATTCACATTTATGTATTTATTTCTTTTACCTTTATTTTTTATTTTCTTTTATTGACTTTCGTTCACATTTATTTACCTTTACCTAACTTTATTCATTCTACTTAATCATTAACTTTAATCTACTTCTATTGAATTATTTCTTCTTATATATTTATTTATTTCCTTCTTTCTTTATTTTTAACCCTTATTTTTTTACCATTATTTTTTGTTTTCTCTTATTTACTTTTATCGACTTCTATTGATTTAATGCACATATTCATCTGCTATTATTTACTTGAATTAATTTCCCCAATTTATTCCTCAGCTTCTATTTACTTCCATTTATCCATTCTATTTAATTATCATCTTTTATTTACCTCTATATTTATTTACTCTACTTATTCAATTTAATAATTCCCTGTTATTAACTTCTATTCATTTATTCATTCACATTCAATTATGCCTCCAATAAAGCATCAATAATAAAACTAAAATTGTACAATATAGTGATTAATTAAGAAAATATCGCCAAAAAATCGATGGTAATAGTGTATTTTTTTGTGTTACAATCTATCGGAGGGTTTAAGGGGAATAAGGGTTGAACTGTAAGCAGCTAATAGAGCAACACAAAACATATCCAGTTCTTGTTATGATTATCCTTAGGGTCAAAGATTTTGTGTACACAGTTGCGTAAGTAGGCTTATAAAGCGACGAGTTGAGGAACGGGTATTTAGGGTCGAACGACATGTAATCAGTTCCAAAGATTACTCGTATAAGCTCAGAGTTAAGCTTGACCCGCTTTCCTCGTAATCTTCCTTCATCTTAGCCAAAACTTATCTATAATCGAACTCGGCTTTTTGTACTCAAACTTGGGCAAAATCATGAAAATCGATCTACGCTAATTTTATAATTAAATAATAATAATCTCCGTAAACTCCTGAAGTTAGTTAGTATTAATATTTATTCATCTTTTCTGTCCACGTTTTAAAAACTGAAGTGAAGTTAGTCCCTGTTATTTTATTTTGGGCTGGTTTTTAATTGAAAATTAATAAATTGAAAATGATTTATTTTCTTATTTTCTTTTGCTTCAAAATAAAATCTGCAATTTTTCTTAATTTTCATCAATTTATAATTAAATTCATTATTTTGTCATTCGTTTTAAAACTTTCAATTATTTATCCGATATTGAAATTATTTTCATAAATTTTCGTTATTTCTGCGATTTTTTAATTATTCTCTTTAATTAAAATTTTTCAAGTAATTTTGTAATTATTATTTTTTTTTTAAACATATACTCTATGATTTTTCCAGTTATTTCTCTCAACTTTTATTGAATGTCTTCAATTTTTCATATTTAAATTATTTTCATCTAAATTTAATTTTCTTTCCCAATCTTAAATTATTTTCAGCATATTTCAATTTTTGTTTTCAATTTTGAATTAATTTGATCATTTTACAAATATTTTTCTCGATTGTTAATCATTATTCTCATTTTCTAAAATTATTTTCTAAGATTTTTAAGTATTTTTCTGAAAATTCAAATATTTTCTTCCATTTTTAATTATTTTCATTTGTTATCAGAATTTCAGATTTTTTTTTTTTTTTAATTAATTATCGTAAATTTCAATTATTTTTAGCTTTCTTCCAGACTTTTCTCTAATTTTTAGTTTTTCTCATATTATAAAATTAATTTCTAAAATTTTTCAAGTAATTTTCTCAAATTTCTATTCTTTTCTTCAATTTTTATTTATTTTTATTTGTTTTCATAATTTCCAAAAAATTTTATTAATAATCGTAAATTTCAATTATTTTTAGCATTCTTCTTGTCTTTTCTCTAATTTTTAGTTATTCACATTTTCTAAAATTATTTTCTAAGATTTTTAAGAATTTTTCTAAAATTTTAAATGTTTTCTTCAATTTTTATTTATTTTCTTTTTTTTTTAATTGATTTCTAAGATCTTCATGTATTTTTTTCAAATTTCAATTATTTTTTCTTTATTTAAAAAAAATTTTGTAGTTTTTTCAATTATCACACTTAAATATCATTTATTTGTTACAACTTATCATTGTTTGTATCATATTTTAATTATTTTCGTCAAGTTTTAAAATTTAAAAACATTTTTCAATTATTTTTCAAAATCTATTTCCTTCAATTTTCAATTCTTTAAATTTGTTTCATAATTTAAAAAATTAATTATTATATATCTGACTTTTCAATTATTTCATTATTTATATTATTTTTTATATATATTTTTTCTTGTTCTTTTTAATAATTGCCGAAAATTTTTATATATTTCTCTTTAATTAAAACTTGTCCTTTTCAATTTTTAAATTATTTTTATCTCTTTTTCATTTATTTTCTTTAATTTTTAATTATTTTTTATATTTCAATAAACTTCTGAAATTTTAAGTATTTTCGTCAAATTTTGTTTAACTTTCCTTTATTTAAAATATTTTATGTAATTTGTTTAATTATTTACTCAAATTTTAATTATTTTTGTAATTTTTATTTATTTATCTCAATTTTTTCCATTTTTTTCAATTTTCAATTATTTTCTCTAATTTTTCATTATTCAATTTATAATTTACTTTTAAGATTCTCAAGTATTTTTCTCAAATTTTAATTATTTTCTTTATGTTTAAAACATTTTTATGATTGTTTAAACTTACTTTCCCCAATTTTTAATTGATTTAATTTTTTTTTCAATTAATTTTCAAAATTTGCAATTATTTTTTGCAATTCTTTTTAATTCTAAAATATTATAAATTTTGTCCTAAATAAATATTTATTTTATTTATATTAACTGATTTTTAAATATTATATTTAAAATATTTATTTTTCTTATTAGATAAATAGTATTTACTGATTTTTTATATTTATTATTGTATTTTATAATTTGAAAATGTATGAGAAACTAATCGCGCGCTTACGCGCGTTTTATTTTGCTAGTATTTAATATTTTGTCTAGTGCTAAATTTATAATAATGTTAATTTCTTTAAACTTCGATTAATTTCAACTTGCATTTATTCAAAATTTAACTAATCGAAGGTTTAAATATACTAAATTTTAAGTTAGGTAAAATATCTTCAATTTTTAATATTTCGTTTCTTTTATTATTATTTTAATTATGCACAACAATTAGGAAATATTTTGACTACTTTTCAATTATTTTCTTCGATTTTTAATTATTTTGAGCATTTTTCAATTACAAATTTTACAAATTATAATTTTAAGTAAACCAAATGACTGAGAAGATGAACGACTCTCGGATATCCAGCCCTTTACAAATTATAATTATTTTCTTTAAATTATAATTAATTTCTTCAGTAACTAATTATTATTTATTTATTTAACTATTTATACGGGCTTATAAATATTTGCCCTTTTGTGCAAGATATAATTACTAAGAGAAAAAAAAACATAAGAGAATTATTATTGCAAGTTTAATTAACCTTTTGAATATTTTCAATTATTCTCTTCTATAATTATTTTAAAAATATTCAATATTTAAAAAAAACTCTTCTGTTCCTTCAATTTTTATTAAATTTTTCTCTATTTTTTTGCATTTTTTTCTGGTTATTTGTACTTTTAAATATTTGAATGATATTCTTCAATTTTCAATTATTTTACCCAATTTTGTATTATTTTCATTATTTTTCAAATTAGTTTCCTAAATTTTCGATTATTTATCGTAAATTTAAATAATTTTTTTTAATTTATCATTATTATTATCATTTTTTTTATTATTTTTATCATTGTACAATTATTTTTTTCACTTTTTATTTAGTTTTTAATCACTGTTCCGCTTTTTTCTATTGCCGAAAATAAAAATGTAATAAATTGTTATAATTTTTAGCTTTAGTTTTATTTTTTTTGTTGGTAAGAAAGTTTACTGTTCATGTTTCAAGTAATAATTATTATTGTTTCCCAAATTTTATATTGTTATCTTTTAAATTTAGCTTATTGTGTTTAATTTTCAATTTTTTATATGAATTTTTTAATATATTTTTTTTCATGAAATATATATTCTGTACTTTTTTCAATTATTTTTATCAATTTTCAACTGTTTCCTCCACTTTATAATTATTTTCATTATTTTTTATATTTTCAAAAATTTTCAATTATTTATTAGAAATTTTAATTATTTGCTTCAATTTTCAATTATTTCAATGCTTTTTTAATTTTATCATTGTCTTTCACTGCAAAAACAGATGTCTTAAATTTTTCAAAAATGTCTTAAAATAAGACATTTTTCGTGTCTTAGACACCAAAAGTATCTTAATTTAAGACATTTTTGGCCAATTTAAGACACCATGTTTTTGCAGTGTTATCGTATTTCAATTATTATTTTGAATTTTAAATTATTTTTGTCATTTTTCAATTATTTTCCCCAATTATTTTATTACTCTCATTTTTTGCAATTATTTCCAAGATTTTAAAGTATTTTTCTCAAATTTCAATTATTTTTTTGCTTTTAAATTATTTGTATCATTTTTTGTATTTCATATATATTCTGTAATTTTTTCAATTATTTTTCTCAAATTTTATATGAAGAAAGTTACCTAAGCAGTAAAGGATATTTGGTTGTATTTTTTTGGAAGAGTTTTGTTTCAATTAAAAATTCCTTTTTAATTATGTTAAATTAAAGTAAGTTTTTATTTAATATTTTGGAAAGAAGGAAGACTAAAACATCAGTAGATTGAATTAGGAGTTAATCCTTTTTGAGTATTTTCAACAAAATTTACAAACATAACCTAAAAGTTTTTGCTATTAATTTTCTCAAATTTTAATCATTTTCTTAATTTGTCAATTATTTATATTCTTTTTTAATTACTTCCTTTAATTTTCAATTATTTCTATGATTTTTTATATTTTTTATATGATCTGCAATTTAATCTATTATTTTTTTCAAATTTCAATCATTTTCTTTAATTTTTAAACATTCTTTTTATTTCTGATTAAATTTCCTAAATTTTCAATCATTTATCTCAATTTCCAATTTTACATTTTGTTTGTTTTCAATTAATTTCTAAGATTTTCATGTATTTTTCTTAAATTTCAATTATTATATTGAATTTTAACTTATTTTTGTAATTTTTCAATTATTTCCTCTAATTTTTAATAACTCTTATTTTTTTCAATTAATTTCCAAGATTTAAAAGTATTTTTCTCAAATTTCAATTATTTTTTTCGTTTTAAATTATTTTAATCATTTTTTTTGTATTTTATATACATATTCTATAATATTTGCAATGATTTTTCTCAAATTTTAATCATTTTCTTAATATGTCAATTATTTATATTCTTTGTTAATTACATTGTTCAATTTTTAATAGTTTCTATGCTTTTTTTATATTTTTTATATGATCTGCAATTTTGTTAATTATTTTTCTCATATTTTAATTATTTTCTTCAATTTTGAAACATATTCATTTTTTCTGAGTTTTCCAAATTTTCAATTATTTATCTCAATTTCCAATTACTGTTTTTATTTTTTTTTATTTTTGACAATTTTGAATTTTTCATTTGTTTTCAATTATTTTTTAAGATTTTCATGTATTTTTTACATTTCAATTATTAATTTAAATTTTAAGTTATTTTTGTAATTTTTCAATTATTTCCTCTAATTTTTAATTACTCTTTTTCCCCATTAATTTCTAAGATATTAAAGTATTTTTCTCAAATTTCAATTATTTTTTTTGCTTTTAAATTATTTTACTCATTTTTTTGTATTTTATCTATATGTGACGCTTCGTGAGAGAAGGGACCTATCGCTGAGAAAGCAAATTTTAAAGAATGGACGGGCTAAGAGGAGGAAGAAAAATCGAGACGCTTAACATGCCCATGTTTAAAGCTTCATATCAAGAAAACTAGATGCAGGAATCAAATTTTTATTTTTGGAACTCAAAAAGCAACTCACAAACTATCAATTACCATGAAAAAATCAAACTAATTAATTGTTAATTTCACGGGACGGTCGTTCAAAGAAAAATCAAAAAATGCGATATACTTAGTATATCTAGGTTTGAAGCATTATAACAAAAAGTGTAATTACAAAGAAGAATTTTTGAAACATGGAACTGAAAGAATAACTCAAAAATTATCTTTTAGCATAAAAAAATTAAAATTGATTTTTTCGGCGATAAGTCCCTTCTCTCGCGGAGCGTCACATATTCTATAAAATTTACAATTATTTTTCACAAATTTCAATTATTTTCTTGAATTTTAAAACTTTTTAATTATTTTTTATTAAATTTCCTAAATTTTCAATCATTTATCTTAATTTCCAAATACTGTTTTCAATTTTTTTTTGACAATTTTGCATTCTTTCATTTGTTTTTCAATTAATTTCTAAGATTTTCATGTATCTTTCTAAAATTTCAATTATTATTTTTAATTTTAAATTATTTTTGTCATTTTTCAATTATTTCCTCTAATTATGAATTATGTACCCATATTTTTTTCAACTTATTTCCAAAATTTAAAAGTATTTTTCTCAAATTTCAATTATTTTTTTCTGTTTTAAATTATTTCAATCATTCAATCAACATATATTCTTTAATATTTGCAATTATTTTTCTCAAATTTGAATCATTTTCTTAATATGTCAATTATTTATATTCTCTTTTAATTACTTCCTTCAATTTTCAATTATTTCTATAATTTTTTATATTTTATATATAATCTGCAATTTAATCAATTATTTTTCTCAAATTTCAATTATTTTCTTCAATTTTCTTTATTTTTATTATTTCTGATTAAATTCTCTAAATTTTCAATTATATATCTCAATTTCCGTTACTGTTTTTATTTTTTTGTATTCTTGACAATTTTGAATTTTTCATTTCTTTTTAATTAATTTCGAAGATTTTCAGGTATTTTTCTTAAATTTCAATTATTAATTTAAATTTTAACTTATTTTTGTAATTTTTCAATTAATTTCCAAGATTTAAAAGTATTTTTCTCAAATTTCAATTATTTTTTTTCTGTTTTAAATTATTTCAATCATTTTTTTTGTATTTTACATATATTCTTTAATATTTGCAATTATTTTTCTTAAATTTAAATCATTTTCTTAATATGTCAATTATTTATATTCTCTTTTAATTACTTCCTTCAATTTTCAATTATTTCTATGATTTTTTATATTTTATATATAATCTGCAATTTAATCAATTATTTTTCTCAAATTTCAATTATTTTCTTCCATTTTCAATTAATTTCTAAGCTTTTCAAGAAAAAAAAATTAATTTATAACAAAAATATCACTAAGAAATTAACTTAAATTCCTAAATTTCAATTATTTTCTTCAATTTCGATACGGATATACGACCTTTTAATTATTTTCCATAATTTTTAATTTCCTTCATATGTTTTTTCAATTATTTGCAAAATTTGCGATTATTTTATTAAATTCCAATTACTCTCTGCAATTTTTTTAATTTAAATTTTTTATATATTATCTCCTATATTAATTAACCATTACTTATTTTCTAAACATTGTATTTATAATATTTATAATTTAATGAATTACTCAACTTGTCTGATAGCAAATAGTGTTACACTACTAGTTTTCGTAAAATCCACTTGTCTGACAATCAATTGACCCAAACTACTGATTCTCCTTTATAAAACAAGATTCACCATCTTCTCAATTAGCATTAATTTTTTTTTATTATTTTTTTACTACTTGCATTATTTCTTTATCTTTTTACGGCGAGTGTCGTTTCTATCCAGAAAAATGATACAATAAAGTAAAATACTATGACAGTATGGTATTTTACTGCCCCTTTCTTTTTCTTCTTCCAGAAACTGTTGCACTCTTGCAATAAAAGTTCCTATTCTGCAATAACGAAAGAATCTACTCTAAAAGCATAAATGTATTTACCATAAATCCAATTTAGCGAGAAAAGAAGCTCTATTCTATCTACTATTGATAAGACAACGAACCTCGTTCCCGAAAAGCTTTTCTTTGATTGCAAAATTTTTACACGAATTTTACAACTCGGGATTCGTAAGTGTGCATCATTTCTCGATGATTATTATTATTATTATTATTATTATTATTATTATACTATATTATATTCAGGCTTCACAGTGACAATGAAGAATATTTTAGGGGAAATAGAGGACTGAATATAAAAAATAGGGAACTTTTAGGGTAATTTAAAAACTTCATAAATAAAGATAAATAAATTATATACAGTAGAACCTTGATTTTATTTGGGCAGGACAAAATTACAAAGTTGTAGCATAAAAAAAATATAATTAAAAAATTTTCAAATTATTTTAAAAAATAAGAAAAATAACTATAAATTGTGGAAAGTAATTTAAAACTGAGAAATAATAATTCAAAATTAAAGAAAATGAATGCAGAACTTCAGACATAATTGTAAATCCAAGATAATAATGAAAATACAAATGATGAGAATAATTAAAAATTGAAAAAAAATAATAAAAATAATTTACAATTGAAGAACATAATTGATAAATAAGAAAAATAAGTGCATATTATATGAACTAAGAGAAAATAATTAAAAACATATAAGAATGATGATAAATTAAAAAAATTAAAAATTTAGGTAATTAATTTAAAACATAATTAAAAATAGGAAAAAAAGAAATTAAAAAAGATAATAAAACTAATCAAAATTAAAAGAAAGAGTTCAAATTTGAAATAAGCAATTAAATATTTAATAAATCAATTAAAAATAATTTAAAAAATTAAAAATTGTTTCTATAATTGCAAAATGATAGAAACGACTGAAAATGGAAGACAATAATTAAAAATTGCGAAAATGATTGAAAATTGCAAACATTAATTTAAAAATGATAAGAATAATTGAAAAAGAATTTTAAATTGACGAAAACAATCGTGAATTGAGAAAAAAAATGAAAATCTAAGAAATTAATTAAAAAATGATTACGGTAATTTAAAATCGAAGAAATCAATGAGAAGATTATAAAACAAATTAAACATTGAAAACAAAGACACGAAATTTAAGATAATTAAATAAAGATTAAGTAAATCATATTGAAAACAATTTTAAAAATTAAAAATTGAAGAAAATAAATTACAAAATTAAAGAAATAATTGAATATTGAAGACAGTAATTTAAAATTATAATAAAATATTTGAAAATTAAAGAAAACAATCGAGATTTGAGAAGAATAATTGTAAATGGCAAAAATAAATTAAAAATTTTGTAAAAGAATGAAAATTTAGGATATATAATTGAAATTTTAGGAAATTAATTACAAAACACCGAAAGTAATTGTAAATTAAAAAAAAGAAAATTGAAAAGTTCTAAAATGCATTAAAATTTTTGTTAATAAATTGAAATAAATAATTAAAGGTTTAGTAAATCAGTTAAAAAATAATTTTAAAAATTATAATTTGGAGGAAAAAATTGAAAAATTAACGAAATCAATTTAGAAATGATGTAAATAATTGAAAAATAATACAAATAACTGAAATTTGTGATAAATAAATTAAAGATGTAGAAAGTGTATGAAAAAAATAAAAACTTTTTAAAACTAAAAATGGAAGAAAATATTTTCAAAGTTATAGAAAAAATTGAAAATTGAAGACAGTAATTTAAAATTATAATAAAATATTTGAAAATTTAAGAAAACAATCGAGATTTGAGAAGAATAATTTAAAAATGTCAAAAATAAATTAAAAATTTTGTAAAAGAATGAAAATTTGAAATAAATAATTAAAATTTTAGGAAATTAATTACAAAACACCGAAAGTAATTGTAAATTTAAAAAAAAAATTGAAAAGTTCTAAAATTCATTAAAATTTTTGTTAATAAATTAAAATAAATAATTAAAGGTTTAGTAAATCAGTTAAAAAATAATTTTAAAAATCACAATTTGGAGGAAAAAATTGAAAAATTAAAGAAATCAATTTAGAAATGATGTAAATAATTGAAAAATAATACAAATAACTGAAGTTTGTGATAAATAAATTAAAGATGTAGAAAGTGTATGAAAAAAATAAAAACTTTTCAAAACTAAAAACTGAGGAAAATATTTTCAAAGTTATAGAAAAAATTGAAATTTGATATAATAACTGAAAAATTATAAACACAATGAAAAAAGAATGAAAAAAATTAGAAAGTAAATAAATAATTGCAAGTTTTGGAAATTAATTGAAAAATAATGAAAATATTTAATAAGTAGAAAAAAATAATTTAAATTTGATGAAGATAATTGACAGTTTATGAAATTAGTAAAATAATAATACAAATAAGTATGAATGGTAGAGAAAAATTAAGAAAAAATGATAAACATAATTGTAAATTCAAAAAAAGAATAGGAATAGGAGATGAAGGATTGAAAATTCAGGAAATCTATTGAAATATAATTTAATAAACTAAAAATTTGGAGAAAAAAACTTAAAAATGATAGAAATAATTGAAGACTGAAAAAATAATAAAAATTTAAAAAAGATTGAAAACCTCTAGTTACCTTGACTTTAAATATACTTTCGTGAAAAATAGGGGATTTTAGGGTAACATTTTCTAAATAGGGGACTTTTAGGAACTAATCGCAAAATAGGGGACATTTAGGGGAATAGGGGGCGGCCTGTGAAGCCTGTTTTTTATTATATAAATCAATGCAGAATTCGTGTCAATAAATAAAATCCTGGTAAAAAATTATTTTGTCGGATATTATTATAAATTAGGAACGGGAAAATATTGAATCTAAAATGTCGACTCACCGTGTAAAGAATGTCAAGAGTGATGGGGTAGACCATGTGTTCAACGATGACCCTTAGAACGGTATTTGGCCCTCCTTGCGTCTCTCCTCCCTGAACTTGTCCAACCTGTCCTTGAGCTTGCAAAGCTGTGTTCTATAAAAGAAACAAAAAAAGCACAAAATAATTTTTTTTTCCCTTTTCGAAACTGTTGCATTTCTAAAAAAAAAAACAAAAAAACAGAAAGTACCGTAATATAATCTTATAAAGTAATGTTGTGCATAGAAAAGTTGTCAAGAGATTGAAAAAGTTGAAAAATGAGCAAATGATTGACTTCACCGAGAAGCAGGGATGCAATCTCAAACTCCCAGCTGTCAATCCAGCAGAGTCACAAACGACACGTCAATAGAATATATGAGAATTTACGGAAGTAGATGTCGCAACGAAAAACCGACGAAAAAGGCAACGAATTTCTGAATATAATATTTTCCCCCGATTCAATGATGTGATGAAAAAAATTCTCCATAAAGTTAAAAAAAAAGGAAAAATATTAATATTTTTTATTAAACAGGGTTGTCACAAAAAACTTGATTTGAAAATTCCATGTTTTTCAGACCATTTTCACAAAAATTCCAGGTGAAAATATAAAATTATTTTAATAGCTTTTTTGGTAGTTACAATGAAAAAAAAATGAAATATTCAAATTAAATGAATAATAAATAATTAACACGCGCCCAAGGGCGTAAGAAACTTTGCATTGTTGTTAGTCATTTAAAATTTATAAATTTTAGCAAATGCGATAAATAATGAAAATTACGGGGACAATTAAAAAACTGAAGAAATTATCTGAAAAATGACGAAAAAAATTTAATAAAAATGATCAGATTAATAGGCAACTGAAAAAAATAATTAAAAAAATTGAACAAGAAATATTAAATTAAAAAATTAAGAAACAAGAAAAATTTAGAAAATTGTAGGAAGAAATGTTGTAAATAATTACAAATTAAACAACTGGATTGAAAATTAAAAAAAAATTGAAAATTGAAGAATGAAATTTAAATTTAAAGAATATAATTGAAAATTGAAAAATGTATTTAATTTTAAAATACCTTTTTTTGAAAATTATTGAATATTGAATAACATAATTAAAAATTGAAGACTGCAATTTCAAATTGAAAATAATAATTGAGAAATGAAGAAAATAATAAAAACTTGAAAAATTAAATTAAAGATTAAGGAAATAAATATAAATTTTAGGAAAATAATTTAAATGAATAAAAAATTAGAAAACTGTCGAGAATAATCGACAACAGAATAAAATATTTTTAAAAATTAAAGAATAATTATAAAATTTCAGAAAAATTATTGGACATTGAAAAATTTGTAGAAAATAATTGGAAATTGCGGAAAAAATTCATAATTTAAAGGAATAATTAAAAAATGAACAGAATAAATGAAAAATTGAAGAAAATATTTGAAAAATGACGAAAATAATAGACAATTAAAAACAAAATTTTTAAAAATGACTTGATTAATAGAAAACAAAACAAAAAGAAATTGAAAAATTAAAGGATAATTATAAATTTTTAAGAGAATAATTGAAAAAATTGTAGGAAATAATTGTGAATTGTTGAAAATAATTAATAATTGGAAGAAATAATTGAAAAATGACGAGAATAATAATTGGAGAAAATATTAAAAATTGAACAAATAATTTGAAGATTAAAGAATTAAATTTAAATTGTAAGAAAATAATTGATAATTAAAAGAAAAATTACTAAATAAGTGAAATAATTGAATATTAAGAAAAATACTTGCCAATTGACAGAAAAAGTAAAAAAAGTTCGAAAAATGGAGTGAATATTCGACATTAGAACAAAATTATTGAAAAAATTAAAGAATAATTATAAAATTGAAGGAGAATAATAAGTTTTGAATTCAAAACTGAAGAAAATTATAGAACAAATTTTAGAAAATAAATGAAAATTGAAGAAACTAATAAAAGAATTGTATTGGAATTTTAAAAAAATGATTGATAATTGGAAAAATACGAGAATTGAAAAAAATAATTTAGAGTTGAAAAAAAAAATTTTAAATTCATTAAAATAATTGAAAATCGTAGAAAATATTTCGGAAGTAAAGGAATTAATTAGAAATTGTAGAAAATAATTGAAAATTAAGAAAATAATTGCGAATTGATGAAAATAATTTAAAAATTATCAATTTACATTACAATTGAAAGAAAAACATAATTTAAAAAAGCTGAGAACTGTTGAATATTAAAGAAAATTGAGAAGAAATTGAAAATTGAAACAAATTGAGAAATTGAAAGAAATATGAAAAAATAATTGGCAATTGAAGAAAATAATTGAGAATTTAAAAAAAATCATTGTAAAAAGCCTAGAGTTATTGAATATTGAAAAAAAAGCAATTAAAAATTGAAGAAAACAATAAAAAATTAAGAATGTAATTGTAATTTGAAGAAATTGATTATAGAAGAAAACAATTGAAAATTGGAGGAGTTATTGTGATGTGAAATAAATAAATGATAGATGAAAAAAATAGTTGAAAAAAGTAGAGAATTATTGAATATTGAATGAAATAATTAAAAATTGAAGGAATTAATTCAGATTTGAAGAAAATAATTAAAAATTGATGAAAAGAATTGAAAATTGAATCAAATAGCAATTGAAAAAAATAATTTAGAGTTGAAGAAAAAAATTAAAAATTGATTAAAATAATTGAAAATCGTAGAAAATATTTCAGAAGTAAAGGAATTAATTAGAAATTGTAGAAAATAATTGAAAATTGAATCAAATAATTGGCAATTGAAAAAAATAATTTAGAGTTGAAGAAAAAAATTAAAAATTGATTAAAATAATTGGAAATCGTAGAAAATATTTTAGAAGTAAAGGAATTAATTAGAAATTGATGAAAATAATTGAAAATTGAAGAAAATAGTAGAAAATCGAAGAAAATAATTGAGAAATGAAGAGATAATTTGAAATTAATGAAAATAATTCAAAATGGAAGAAAATAATTGAGAATTGTAGAAAATAATTTAAAATTGGAAATAATAATTGTCAGTTGAAGAAAATAATTGTGAATTTCTGAAAATAGTTGAATAATTAAAGAATTGAATTAAATCTTCAAGAACGCAATCGATAATTGAAAAAAAAATATTGAAAAAAGCCGAGAATTATTGAATATCGAAGAAAATAATTGAAATATGATGAAAATAATTGATAATTGAAAGCACACAATAGAATTGCCCATAATTATATAAACTAATATTCAATGTACGGTCTAATAAAAACACTGAAGTTCTATATCTACATTTTTTCATAATAATTTGACTTTTTCATGTTTAATGTCGTTAATTGTTTTTGCGGTATTGTTAGCGTTAAGAAAAAAAGACAGTAGACAAACATCTATATTTCATGAGAATATATTATATTATGTTTTAATTTTTAATGTATAATTTTTATTTTTCAATTGCATAATTGTCGCATAATTACACAAAATTTAAACGCATAATCAGATTGGTTCAAAATTCATAAAGTTACCATCTTTATTTTTTAAAAAAAATTGATATATTAGTCAAATTTATTAGCCCAGAAAGAAAATTCCCGGTTTGACGGAAAATTTAAATTACCGGTTTTCCCGGTTAGTAGAAACCTTGTTCAAGTTCCAGTTTTTGGGATTTTAGGAAAAAATGCGAGAATGGATTTTTTTTTCGTGAGGAGGTTAAAAGTGGGGAATGGACCTGAAACGAGAAGTGTAATTTCCGGAATTTAAAGGAAGGGAGAGACGTCTGGATTTCTCAGAATGGCTCCACCTTGAGGATTCAGTTTTACGATCGGACATGCCACGTCAAGGCGTATTATATCTACAATATATGTAGGATATGCACTGACGAACAATTCACGAAATTTCCAGTTCGACGGTGCATTTTGCTCAAATGGCACGTTTATGAGTTCCAGTATATGGCTTTGACACGTAAACTTCATTACTCTGCTGATTCGGTACGTGAGTCTCTGCAGAATAATTAATTTTGAATTATAAATTGTCAAGCCACAATCTCTCACTCAAAACCGGAAATAACCTCAATTTATACGGAGAAAAGTGTTTTTTTGTGATGATGCATTTTTGCATTGGATCAAGTATAAATTATCGTTTATAGAATCGGAATAAGTTTATTTGTACTTGGATCAAGAATAATTTATTATTGAGACAGGTAAATACTCTTGGATGTATACTTGGATCAAAGATAATTATTCATGTTCTAAGAATAATTATACTTGGTGTGATTCTAAACTGTAATTTATGAATTTTCGAAAATTTAGTCGAGGATAATCTACTTTCTACTAAAGTGAGAAATTAAAATTGAAACTTGTATTAAGAAAATGAAAAAGGTAATTTAGAAAATTTGTAAAAGGAATGGGAAGGAAAAAAAGGGATAAAAAATGTTTAGTCCTGTAAAAAGAATCAAAAATTTGGAAAAATTAAGGAAAGGAAAAAAGAATTTTGGATAATATGGTTATATATTAAAGTGTTAGAAAATCAAAAAAATAATTTTTTATTCAATTTCTTGAACTTTCTTGAATTTATGGTCTAATAAGTCTGCGGGAAACGAACTTAATAAATAAATAAATAAATTCATACGATAGATTAAAGAAACTGAATAGACATTAGATAAGAATGAAAAAAGTGACAAATAGTAAAAATTTGAAAAATCTTTTTACAGAGTCAAGCCGATATTTTTTTAAATTAACAGTAAAAACAGGAATATTCTGGAAAAAAACGTGTAAAGAGAAATTTTTAAAAAAAGACAAGAAGTTTTGAAGAAATGAAAAATTAAAAAAGAAAATTAAAGAGTTTCTAAAGAAGGCCAAAATTACCAAAGAACAGAAAAATTAAGAAGAAAATGTAAAAATTTACTACAAAATTAAAGTTTTGTAGAACGCAATAAAACCTGATTATTTATTAAATTTTTAAAGAATATCAAAAATTTACGAATGAACGAAAAAATTGAGAAAAAAGTCAGTAATTCGGTAAAATCTACATAAGTAGTGAAAATAAAATCAAGAAATATGAAAAGATAAATAAAAAGCCAACAAAAGAAATGAAAAACTCGATCAAAAATAAAAAAGTTTAAGAAATTAATTTAAAAATGAAGGAAAAAAAAAGGGATTTCCAAAGAATCTAATTTAAAAAAATAACAAGAAAAGGGTTAAAAAAGATACGAAAGTTGATGAAAATCCTTACTAAAATATAACTATTAAAAATAAAATAAGAAAATGTAAAAAGATAAACAAAATATTCAGAAGTGAAATAAAAAACAATAAAAAAGATGGAATATTTTTCAAAAAGTGAAATTTAATATAGGTATTATTTTTTACTTCCTTTCTATCCAAAGTTTTTTGATCATGTAGTCTAACCATTTCTAATTTAATTTTCCAAATTTTAAAGAATACAAGATATAAAATTGAAATTTTCGAGATTTTTCGGTACTTTTCACAAATTTTAGATCTTTTTTCCGGATTTTTTTTTAAAGATTCTCGTTTTTTTTATTGATGATCTACTTAGTTTTCGTCAATTTTTCGTGATCATTAAACAGATTTAACTACTGACCGAATGACAAAAAAATTTCTTTTTATTCATTCAAATTGACAAAAAGGAGAAAAAATTTGAAGATGATAAAAATTGAAAAATATTAAAAAATAGAAAAAAGTCGAGTTTGAACGGAATTATTTTGAAGAATTAACCGTCAATTTTCAGAATTCCTTCTTGTTGGGTTTGAAAAAAATTACTAAAAATTGAAGAAAATAATTGAAAATTGAGAAAAAAAAATGAAAATTGAAGAAAATAATTTAAAACTACGAAAAATAAATGTAAAAATGGAATAAAATAATAGAAAATTGGAGCATGTCGTTAAAAAATAAATGAAATAATTTTTAAAAAATGAAAAATAAAACTGACATTTCAAAAAAATTAATCAAAATTCATCAAAATAATTGAACCAAAAAAAGAAAAAATACAATTCTAAAATTGGAAGATAAAAATTAATTGATACTGAAGATAATAATAATCGCCTAAAATTGGATTGGATGACTTGAAATTGAAAAAAGATGTGAAAATATGAAAGAAAGTAAAAAAAATGGGAATGAAATTGAAAAACCTGAAAAAATTTGAAAATAATAAATAAAAAATATTAATTAAAACGAAATCAACTAGAAGAATCAAGGCAATTTTTATTATTCCTTTTTATTGACGGATTGAATAAAATGATTAAAAATTGAAAAAAATAATTAAAAATTGAGGAAAATAAATATGAAAATTGAAGAAAAGAATTGAAAGATTGAACAAGATTATTGAAAATAAAGGAAAATAATTGAAAATTGGAGAAAATATTTGAAATATACGTGAAATAATTTAAAAAATGAAAAATAAAGCTGCCTATTTAAAAAGAAATTAAGTCAAATTCATCAAAATAATCGAAACAGAAAGAAAGTACAATTTTCAAATTGGTAAATGAAAAATAATTAAAATTGGAAGACAATAATCGAAAAAAAAAAATTGAATTGGACCACTGACATTGAGAAAAGATGAAAAAATATCAGAAAAAGTAAAAAAATAAAAAGGAAGACAAAATTGCAAAACCTGGCAAAAAATAGAAGAAAAATATAAAAAGAAAATAATAAAAAACCGGAATTTGAACGTAATCATTTGGAAGAAATCAGGCAATTTCCAGAATTGCTGCTTGTTGGGATTGAAAAAAAATGATTAAAAATTAAAGAAAATAATTAAAAATTGAGAAAAATGAATATAAAAATTGGAGAAAATAATTGAAAGATTGAACAAAATTATTGAAAATTAAGGAAAATAAATATGAAAATTAAAGAAACTAATTGGCAGATTGAACAAAATAATTGAAAATTGGAGAGAGTCATTGAAAAAAACATGAAATAATTTTAAAAAAATGAAAATTAAAGTTACCATTTTAAAAAAAATAATAAAAATTTATCAGAATAATCGATACTAAAATAAAGTACAATACAAAATTGGGAAATGAAAAATAATAAAAACTGGAAAACAATAATCGAAGAAAATTGAATTAGACGACTGAAATTGAGAAAAGATGAAAAAATATCAGAAAAAGTCAAAAAATAAAAAGGAAGACAAAATTGCAAAACCTGGCAAAAAAATAGAAGAAAAATATAAAAAGAAAATAAAAAAAAACCGGAATTTAAACGAAATCATTTGGAAGAAATCAGGCAATTTCCAGAATTCCTGCTTGTTGGGATTAAAAAAAAATTATTAAGAATTAAAGAAAATATTTGAAATTTGAGAAAAATGAATATGAAAATTGGAGAAAATAATTCAAAGATTGAAAAAATTATTGAAAATTAAGGAAAATAAATATGAAAATTGAAGAAAATAATTGACAAATTGAACAAAATAATTGAAAATTGGATAGAGTCATTGAAAAATACATGAAATACTTTAAAAAAATGAAAATTAAAGTTACCATTTTAAAAAAAATAATAAAAATTTATCAAAATAATCGATACTAAAATAAAGTACAATTCAAAATTGGGAAAAGAAAAATAACTGAAACTGGAAAAGAATAATCGAATAAAAATGAATTAGACGACTGAAATTGAGAAAATATGAAAAAAGATCAGAAAAAGTAAAAAAAATAAAAAGGAAGACAAAATTGCAAAAACCTGGAAACAACAGAAGAAAAATATAAAAAGAAAATTAAAAAAAACTGGAATTTAAACGAAATCATTTGGAAGAAATCAGTCAATTTTCAGAATTCCTGTTTGTTGCGATTGAAAAAAATGATTAAAAACTGAAAAAAATAATTAAAAATTGAGAAAAATGAATATGAAAATTGGAGAAAATAATTGAAAGATTGAACAAAATTATTGAAAATTAAGGAAAATAAATATGAAAGTTAAAGAAAATAATTGACAGATTGAACAAAATAATTGAAAATTGGAGAGAGTCATTGAAAAATACATGAAATAATTTTAAAAAAATGAAAATTAAAGTTGCCATTTTAAAAAAATTAATAAAAATTTATCAAACTAATCGATACTAAAATAAAGTACAATTCAAAATTGGGAAAAGAAAAATAACTGAAACTGGAAAAGAATAATCGAATAAAAATGAATTAGACGACTGAAATTGAGAAAATATGAAAAAAGATCAGAAAAAGTAAAAAAATAAAAAGGAAGACAAAATTGCAAAAACCTGGAAAGAACAGAAGAAAAATATAAAAAGAAAATTAAAAAAAACCGGAATTTGAACGAAATCATTTGGAAGAATCAAGTGCAATTTTCATAATTGCCTTCTTGTTGAGATTTCTCGAGTATGTAGATTGTGAGAAATAAAGCAATGTTGAAAATGAAGAAAAGTGGAACCGCACTAAAATTTAAGAAGGAGAAATAACATAGAGAAGAAAGGCAGTTTTGAAATAAAGTTTAATTAGGTTTAGGTGGAGAAAAAAAAAAGAAAAGGATGATGATGTTTGTTGAAGAAATGAAAAATTATACAATGGGAAGAGCTGAAGTGAAAAAGGCGAGCAACTTGGAAAGCAGCTTAGAGAGATGCGAATATGAGTGAGTGGCATTAATTAACCTGGCGAAACTGTGAGGCGCCATTGTCGAGCTTGCGCGGAAAACTTTGTGAACCTTTCAGAATGGTTTTCACTGTCGGCAAATGAGCAGTCAAGAATAGCGCAGAACATCTGCTACAACTCGTTCGCTTTGTCATCAAAGTTTTCCTCAAGCACCATCTAAACTAAAATATCCTCTAATGTTTCAAAGGCCTTGAAATTCAACAAAAGAATCCAAGTCTCTTATTAATTAATACTACTCCGTTTATATAGACATCATTTAATTAAGAAATTAACAAGTTTTTCATAATCACGCGTCGCAGTCACTGGAAAATCGTTCAGTTAACACAATTTTCATTATTTATTTGTGCTTCAATTTTGCGATAATTGAAAAGAGATTTCTGTGAATTATTCATAATTAATTTATTTATTTATCTTTTTTTAATTAGTTTATAATAATTGATTTTTAAATTAAGTAAGAATTTTTAACAAACTGTAATATATTTGTAAACATTTTTTGTAATTTTTTCCTGGTTTCTGTTGAAATACATTTAATTGACTTCTTTTTTTAATTTCTTTCATTTTCTGAATAATTTCCTAAATTTTTTTATTTTTGAACAAGTTCTTCATTTTTTTTGTAGGCTTTTTATTTATCTTTTTATATTTCTTTATTTTATTTCCACTGTTTTCAATATTTATTTTCAATCTACTTTACTGTAGATTTTAACGAATTACTTAATTTTTTCTCAACTTTTTTTGTTCATTCATTAACTTTTTATACTAATCTTTAAATATTCCATAAATAATTAGTTTTTATTTTATTCTACTCCTTAAAATTTTTTTTTTTAACAATTGTTTAGTATTTATGAAACAGTTTCTAATTTTTTCAAAACATTTATTCAGTATTTTTCTGCATCTTTTCGGGATTTCTTAAATTTTTATATTTTTTATTTTGTTTTATTTTTTGTTTTCTTTTAAATTTTTATTTATTTTTTTTACATATTTTTCTTTTATTTTCACTGTTTATATTTCTCTGCAGATTTTACCGAATTCTTTATTTTTTCTCAATTTTTTCGTTCATTTATAAATTTTTTATATAATTCTTTTAAAATTTAATAAATAATCAATTTTCATTTCATTATACTCCTTAAAAAGTTTTCCTTTTTTGAAATTGTCTAATTTTTATCGCTCAATTTTAATTTTTAAAACATTCGGTATTTTTCTACATCTTTTCGTAATTTCTTAAATTTTTGTACTTTTTATATTATTTTCATTTTCTTTCATTTTTTTCTTAATTATTTTTTTATTTAGATTTTTTGGATGTCTTTTTTTAAATTTTCTTCATTTTTTAAATAATTTTTTAAACTTTTTTTTTTAAGGTGTTTTTTATTTCTATTATAAGATTTTTATTTATCTTTTTACATTTCTTGTTCTTATTTTTACTATTTATATTTTATTGCAGATTTTACCGAATTCCGCACTGTTTTCTCGATTATTTGGTTCTTTTCTAAATTATTTATATTCTTTAAAAATTTAATAATAAATCAATTTTCATTTTATTCTACTCCTTAAAAAGTTTTTCTTTTTTTAAAATTGTTTAATTTATATCGCTCAATTTTTAATTTTTAAAACATTCGGGATTTTTCTACATCTTTTCGTAATCTCTTAAATTTTTATATTTTTTATATTATTTTCATTTTATTTTTTATTTTATTTTTTTTTCATTTAAATTAGATTTTAATATTTTATGGATGTCTTTTTTAATTTTCCTTCATTCTATAAATAATTTTCTAAATCCCAGATTCAAAATGAATTAAGGAGGTTCTCTCCATTTACATAACCTCAAACTGAAAAGTCGTTTTTCACCCCAAATAAAAATATTATTGAAATTACTTTTCACAATTATTCCGTACTGTTTTCTCAACTTTTATTTTTATCCTAAATTTTTCATTTTCTTTAAAAATTTAATAAACAATTAATTTTTATTTCATTCTACTACTTAAAAATTTGATTTATTTTTTAATTTGATAAGTTTTCAATGCTCAATTTTTAATTTTTTCGAAACAATTCTTCGGTATTTTTCTATATCGTTTTGTAGCTTTTCAAATTTTCTTATTTTTAATATTATTTGCATTTTATTTTCTCGTTTTATGCGACTTTAATTCTGTAGTAATTTTTCTTATTATCTCATAATTTTTATCTTTTCAGGCAAATATAAATATTTTACAGTAGAATTTACCGAATTCCGCAATTTTTTCTTGATTCTTTCATTTATTCATAGATTTCTGATATTATCAATTTTTAAAAATTTAATAAATAATAAATTTTCATTTAATTCTACTACTTATAAACTTTTCCTTTTTTGAAATTGCTCAGTTTTTATTGCTCAATTTAAAATTTTATCGAAACATTTCTGCATCATTTTTCTAGATCTTTTTGTAATTTTTCAAATTTTCTTATTTTTAATATTATTTTTATTTTATTCTCTCATTTTATGCAACTTCAATTTTGTAGTAAATTTACTCATTTTTTCATAATTTTTCTCTTTTAATAAATAATACATTTTCATTTAATTATACTTCTTATAAACTTTTCCTTTTTTGAAATTCCTTTGTTTTTATCGCTCAATTTAAAATTTTTTCGAAACATTTCTTCGGTATTTTTCTATATTTTTTCGTAATTTCTCTAATTTTTTAGTTTTAATATTATTTTTATGTTATTTACACATTTTATGCAAGTTCAATTTTGTAGTAAATTTCCTCATTTTTTTCATTCTTGTCTAATTTCTATGCAGGTTTTTAAAATTTTATATGTTTGTTTATACACGATCGCATAAATTCTAATTTAAAAAAGTTCAAGAAATTGAATAAATACTTATATTTCTGATTTTCTAATATTTTATTACAACCACATTATTAAAAATTCTTTTGTTTTCTTTCGTTAAATACCCTAATTTTTCTATTTTAATAGAATATACCCATTCCTTTTCCAATTTTTCTAAATTATCTTTTTCCATTTTCTTAATACATGTTCGAATTTTAATTTCTCATTTTTCAATAGATTCACGATTTTATTTTTGTATTCATAAATTATAGTTTAGAATCAAAACCAACTATAAATTATTCTTAAGCCAAGAACAATTATCCTTGATCCAAGTATACATTACTAAACTAATTAAAAAAAAACTATTCTGTTTTATATGAAAAAAAAAATTCATCCGCAAGAAATATTAATCACAGATACGCTTTTGCGGCGCAAGATTCAATTTTAGAAACAGGTTTTGAGTAATAAAAATTTCAGGAATAGCAGATTGTAAAATAAAGCTTTGATGAATGATGCGAGTAATAAAAACAAATTTTATCGTAAAATAAAGAGATATGACCGAGAGACCAAATTGGAGGTTTTTATAGACCATGCTTTTTAGAGAGGTGAAAAATTGTAAAAAAGTTTTGTTGCTGCTTTTATATAGGGAATATTTTATTGTCGAAGAAAATTTGAAAAAATCCATTAAACTTTATTGTACCATTCAAGGGCCGTTCCAATTTATTTATTAGTCTTTATTTTTTTTTATTTTTGTATTTTAACTGTCTAACAGTCGATAAATATGTTAAACAATAATAAGCAATATCAAAATCAAATAAATAATAATAAATAAATAGATAAGAAAGACCGGATAAATATTGAATGAATTTTTCACGGGAAAATTGATATTTTCCAATAGTCGTGAAATTAATGAAAAATTCGGCATTTTAAAGGGTGAACTCAAAGTCGGAGGATGTGAAAAGTAAAATCGAAAAAAGCGTATTTGCTTTGGCAGAATGAAGAGTCAAAGGGCCGAGCAATAAAAGTCTGCATAGCAATATAGTCAGTCATTTCGAATTGAGTACAATGCACGTAATCTGCTCGCTGTTGCGTCGTTTATGCAAACGGACATGGCGATTTCAAGCTAAAATTCCGATACATCCTGCGCATACCTCAAAAGCAAAATAATTATTCCGGTTACGAATGTTTGCTTTCAGGAATAACGGATTCTAAAATCCGATAATAATGCGTTTCTGGAAATTTGATATTTTCCCTCTTTTGGTAATAATTAAACGATAATTTTTATTTTTAATATTCAAGATATTTGATATTTGCGATGTTAGAGAATTTTGATATAAGAATGTTTAAAAAACGATATGAATCGTATTAATTATTTTTTTAGGTTTATTTGATTCTCAATAAGGTAACCTGTTTTAATTTAAAATTCCCTAACTTTCCTCGAATAAATAAAATCAAATGTGAACAATAAAACCAAACAATGTATTTTTATCGGAACGTTCTCTTAATGATTTATAATTTTAATGTATAAATTTTCACAAATATAACGGATTTAAAAGAAGATTAAAAAAAGACGATTTTAAAAAGTTAATATGTGTAATTTTTATTTGGCAAAATATATTATTTTTCGGAAATTCATAAATTGTTAAATTTCAGTTACGACCAAACTGTGGTTGAAATATTGTTCCAGTTTTGACATTAGCTAAAAGCTCAAAAAGTCTCTGAGAGAGAAAAACTGGAAAAAGTAAGAAAATGTTTGCAAATATCAAAGAAATTATAAAAAATAAGATTTTGGAAAATATTTAAATTTTATAAATAAATGCTTGAGAAAATTGGAGAAAAAGAGATAATAATTAAAGTGGATACCTCGACATATAAAAAAGTGATATGTATAATACAATATAAATTTATAAAAAAAATATTTATAATAAATCATGAAAAAATGGGAAAATTGGAAAATAAGAAAAACAGGAAAGTCTACGAAAAAATAAGAAAATATAAGAAATAAAGAAATACTTTAAAATTAAAAAAGTCAAGAAAATTACTTTAAAAATTCTAAAATTAAGAGCTTATAAATGAATAAATAAGTAAATAATAAATAAAAAATGAAAGAATCTTGGAAAATTAGATAATTTAAGTAAATATTCTAAAGTTTTCAAAAAATCAAGAAAACATGTATTAAACTGCGAAGACATGGTAAAAAAACTTAAAAATTATACTAGAACATTAATTAACTAACTCTAAAAATCTGAATTAGTTAAAAATAATTAAATATATTATTAAAATTGTGGTTCACTTTTCTTTCACCAATTAGTGAAAAATAATTAATTATTAGTTAAACATAATTTATTATTAGTAAACAAATAAAATAATTTGTCGTTTTTAAATTTTTATTTATTTTTTTATTTTTTCAAATTTAGATTTTGAGAGTTAACTTACAACAGTTAAACTACGTAACAGCAAAAAATTTTTTATATATACTTTAAAAACTGAAATTCATTTGAAAAATTCAAATATTTTTTCTGAAATTGTGAAAAGTAGAGAAAATTTAATAAAACAAAAAAGAAGAATCTTGGAAAAATGAGAACAATTTATAGATTATTGAAAAATGTAGAAAAAAAATGAGTTTAAGAAAATAAAAATTTTAAGAAAGAATTTTAATCCGGAATTATTTACAGAATCTTTTTCTACAATATTCAATGAAAAAAGTCTTACTTTGTAAATCTATATGCTTGTAATTATCAAGAATTCTATAACTTTTTACTGAGTAAAATAGATGTAATTTGCCTTTTTCTAATTCCCTGACTTATTGAATTTTTTAAAAATCCTGACTGTGCTCAAATGTCATAAAAATTCATAAATAAGTAGGTAAATAGAAAAACTAAATATGTAAATAAATAAGTAAAAAGTAAGTTAATAAGTAAGTAAATAATTAAATAAATATATAAATAAATATGTTAACAAATAAAAAACAAACATTTCAAATACCAATACAATTTTAATTATTCCAGTTTTTAAAGGAATAAAAACGCAATTTCTTTGCTTTTCATTATTCGAATGTGGTAATAATGATCATTAATAGATTTTTATCTCTGAATTCATTTTCACGAGAGGAGACCAAGTAACTAATGATGTTTGTGACAAAAAAGCCCATTCGTTAATTAAAACCGAAAATCATTAATTTCACGTATGAAAGGCGCAAAATTTAATTTATGAAATTAAAGATAAACCGGCACTAAATTATAAAGTATAATTTTACCTATTAAAACTGTCGTTCATTGTTTTTAAAATTATCCAACTCAGAATGGGAATAACTTAAAAAAAATAGCGTGATTTCAAAAATTGATAATTTGAAGGTAGACTCTCTCTTAAATTGGAACAATGATAAAATAGAATTGATTCAAAGTGAAATAACCGCAAAGTAGAGTAAATCAAAAATTGAACAATTTTAATTATTTTAAAACTGAACATTTTTGAAGTACTTTAAACTCGAATAATTAAAAAAGTAAAATAACTCGAATCCGAAATAAGCGAAAAGTACAATAAGTTTAAACAGAAATATTTTAAAAATGCATTTTCAACTGGAATACTTAAAAATCGAATTTATTTTCAAGTGAAGTTTTTGAAATGAAATTATTCTCACGGGATTATCTTTTTCTGGCGAAAATTTTAGAAGATAATTCAAGCTTTTGTTAAATTTTAATTGGATGGCTATTTTAGAGTTTAAAAGGAATTTAAGTAGGAAATTATCAACACTAGTGGCGCCATCTTGGTACCTGAAACCTCCAGTTTTGAATGCCTTCTGGCATCATAGTGGTTTTGATGCTTCGAATATCTGATTATTATGCTCCAAAGGCTGCATTATATCAAGCGATTTCCTTTGCAACTTCCAGTTTGCTTTTAACCTCACCTACATTCTCACAAGACAAAGAATAAGTTTCTGATTTTCCCGCTATAAAAAATCCAATTTCGTCCAAAATTGTATTTCTTTCGTTTCGAGATTTTTTCAAAATCGAATAACCAAACATTACTTTAATTACGCTTATTTTGGTTTTTATTATTTTGAATAAAAAATAGGACATTTTAAATAAAGTGATAAATTGAATAGAATAGAATTTAACTAGAATAAAATTACAATTTCATTAACTTAACTAATTTCATTAACTAGAATAAAATTACAATTTCATTTTAAATTGAACGAGAAAATAATAACGAGTATTTCTATATCAGTCAGGAAATTATGACGCGGAAGTTATAAATATTTCCGTCTGCCCTTGCGTGTGAGAAATAACCGGAGAAATGTAAACGTAAGAAAGGGGTTGTTTTTCTTAACGCCCTCTAGAGAAGGGAGTTGCGATGAAATTAATCCTCCTCGAGATAATGCGACGCGATTAATAAACTTGTCCGGTTATGCGAAAATTTCATTTCTTTTTTACCTCTCAATTTAAAAATGAAAATAAATAAATTTTATTTTTATTGGTTTCTATTATTTAGGGCTGCCG
Source organism: Ganaspis brasiliensis (assembly GCA_037103525.1). Taxonomy (NCBI): domain Eukaryota; kingdom Metazoa; phylum Arthropoda; class Insecta; order Hymenoptera; family Figitidae; genus Ganaspis; species Ganaspis brasiliensis. Next base: position 4,192,289 of record JAZKLR010000102.1, on the reverse strand, counting down.
GACTTGCAGATTGAAAATAGTAAAAAAAGTGAGTTTTTAAAGTGAAACAAGTCATTAGATAGTAATGAGTTTGATGTTATTGTTAATAATTTGAGATCCGCAAAAGTAATTGAAATATGAAGAAAATAATTGAAAAATGACAAAAATAAAATAAATTTGAAGTATAATTGTAAAATGATAAAACTAATTTAAAAATTGAAAAAAATTGAAATTTAAAGCAATAATTGAAAAGTTTGAAAAATAATTGAAATTACAAGGAAATAATTGAAAAATGGACAAATTATTAAAATTGGAAAAAAATAATCAGAGACTGGTGTGAAAAATAAAAGAATTGAGCAAAATAATTAAGATATTGAAGAAATAGTTAGAATGTGAAGAATCCAATTGAATAATGATATAAATAATTGCAAAGAGGTGTAGAAATTGAAATTTTTAGACAATAATTGAAAAAATTGAAGTTTGAAGAAAATAATTTAAAAATGGCAAAAATAATTTAAACATGTCAAAAATAGTTGAAAAATGTAAAAAAAATTGAAAATTTTAAAAAAATTAACGAATAATGAGAAATATAATTCAGAAATTGAGTGAAAACAATAAAAAGTTAACATGTTAATTGAAAAATTGTAGAAAATAATTGAAAACTAGTATTAAATAAAATATTAAATAACATTATTGAGATTTAAAGAAAATAATTCTAAAATGGCGAAAATAATAGAAATAATATATGAAAAAAAAATTTGAGACAGGAAAAATTCTTGAATAAAGAGAAAAAAAAATTCAAATACAAAAAAAGCAATTAATGTTTGAAGAAAATAATTGAAATTCCGGGGATGAAATGTTACATAAATAAAAAAATTTAAATTAGTAGAAAATAATTCTAAAAGGGTAAATATAATAAAAATATGAAGAAAATAACTGAAAAATGAAAAGGGTAAATATAAAAAAAATATGAAGAAAATAACTGAAAAATGATAAAACTATTTGAATAAATGATGCAAAATAATTGAAATTTGAAGGAAATAATTGAAAAATGAAATAAGTAAATTTAAAATCGCAAAAAAAACCTAAAAATTGACAAAAATACTTTAAAATTGACAAAAGTACTTTAAAAATGACATAAATAATTGAGAAGAGGTGTAGAAATTTATTTTTTAGATAATAATTAAAAAAATGGTAAAATAATTGAAGTCTGAAGAAAATAATTGAAACTTGATGATAATAATTTAAAAATGGCAAATATAATTTCAATATGTAGAAAATAGTTGAAAAATGACAGAAACAACTGAAATTTTGAAAAAATGATCAAAAAGTGAAAAATATAATTCAAAAATGGAATGGAGGCTGAAAATTTTAAGACGTTAATTGAAAAATTGTAGAAAATAATTGAATAATGACATAAATAATTGAAAGCTGAAGTAAAAGTAAATAAAATCATTACAATAATAAAAAAAAAAAAGATTTAATTAAAAAGGGGTGTAGAAATGAAAATTTGTAGGCAATAGTTGAAAAAATTGAAATAAAATAGAAGTTTGAAAAAAAAAAAATTTGAAGAGAATAATTTAAAAATTGTAAAAATAATTAAAATGTGTAGTAAATAGTTGAAAAATTACAAGAATAACTCAAATTTTGAAAAAAATTAACGAAAAATGAGAACAAAAATAATTAATAACTTGTGAAAAATTGAATATTCTGAAGACAATAGTTGAAAAATTTACGAAATAATTGAAATGTTAAGGAACTAATTGAATAATGACATAAATAATTGAAAGTTAGTGTAGAAATTAAAAATTATAGACAATAATTAAAAAAATAAAATAAATATCAGAAGTTTAAAGAAAATAATTCAAAAAACGCATACAAATTTAAATATGAAGAAATTCAATTAAATAATTGAAAAATGGTGTGAAAAATCAATCAATTCTTAACAATAATTAAAAGATTGAAGAAAATCATTAAAATTTTAAGAAAATAATTAAAAACTAGTATAAAATAAAAAGATTAAACAAAATTATTGAGATTTGAAAAAAATAATTGAAATTTCGGGAATAAAATATTAAATAAATAAGTAAATAAAATAATTGAAATTTGTAAAATATAATTCTAAAAAGGTAAACATAATTAAAATTTGAAGAAAATAATTTGAAAATGTCAAAAATACTTTAATATTGACAAGAATATTTGAAATTTGAAGGAAATAATTGATAAATGACAAAAATAAAAGAAAGATTTTGTAAAAAATTTAAATATTTATGACAATAATTTAAAGATTAAAGAAAATATTTGACATTTAAATAAATTAATTTCAAGATCTTAAAAGTACTTAAAAATTAACAAAAATACTTGAAAATTGATAAAAGTACTTTAAAAATGATACAAATAACTCAAGTTTTGAAAAAATGAACGAAAAGTAAGAAAAAAAAACAATTGATGACTGGTGTAAAAATTTAAACATTCTGAAAACAATACTTGAAAAATTGACAAAATAATTGAAATTTTAAGGAACTAAATGAATAATGACATAAATAATTGAAAGTTGGTGTAAAAATAAAAAATTTATAGACAATAATTGAAAAATTGAAATAAATAACAGACATATGAAGGAAATAATTGAAATTTGAAGAAAATAATTGAAAAATGGTGTAAAAAACTAATAAATTTATGTCAACAATAAAAAGATTGAAGAAAATAATTCTAAAATGTCCAAAATAATACAAATATTATATGAAGAAATTAATTGTAGAATGGCAAAAATAAATGAAAATTTTTGTAAAAAATTGAAATATTCATGACAATGATTTAAAGATTGAAGAAAATAATTGATATTTGAACAAATTAATTTCAAGATCTCAAAAATACTGAAAAATTGACAAAAAAACATTCAAATTGACTAAAATACTGTAAAAATGACAAAAATAATTGAAAAGAGGTGTAGAAATTAAGAAGTTTTAACAATAGTTAAAAAAAATTGATACTTGAAGAGAATAATTTAAAAATGGAAAAAATAATGTAAACATGTCCAAAATAGTTAAAAAAATGACAAAAATGACTAATTTAAGCTAATTAATTTAATAAATTTAAAATTAAATAAAAATGACTAAAGTTTTGAAAAAATTAACGGAAAGTGAGAAATATAATTCAAAATTGGAGTAAAAATTAAAAACTTCAAGACGTTAATTGAAAAAATGTTCTAAATAATTAAAAGGTTGACGAAATAATTGATATATTGAGGAACTAATTGAATAGTGACATAAATAATTGAAAGCTGGTGTAAAAATTAAAAATTTATAGACAATAATTGAAAAATTGAAATAAATAACAGAAGTTTGAAGAAAATAATTGAAATTTGAAGAAAAGAAATTGAAAAATGTCATTAAAGTTTAAATATGAAGAAAATAATTAAAGTTTGAAGAAAATAATATAAATTTGTAGAAATTAATTGAAAAATGGTGTATAAAACTAATAAATCCATGCCAATAATAAAAAGAGTTAAGAAAATAATTTTAAAATGACCAAAATAATAGAAATATTATATGAAGAAAATAATTGGAGAATTACAAAAATACTTGAATAAAGAAACAAAAAGTTTAAACATGAAAAAAGTAATTCATGTTTAAAGAAAATAATTGGAATTTCGGGGATGAAATGTTAAATAAATAAAAAAATGAAATGATTGAAATTTTTAGAAAATAATTTTAAAATGGCTAATATAATAAAAATATGAAGAAAATGACAAGAATACTTGAATAATGACAAAAATAATTGAATGCTTTTGTAAAAATTTAAATGTTCATGACAATGATTTAAAGATTGAAAAAAATAATTGATATTTAAACAAATTAATTTCAAGATCTCAGAATCATTAAAAAATTGACAAAAAACATTAAAGTTGACAAAAATACTTTAAAATTGACAAAAGTACTTTAAAATGACAAAAATAATTAAAAAGAGGTGTAGAAATTAAAATTTTGTAAATTTTAATTAAAAAAATGACGATGTAATTGGAATATGAGCAAACTGATTGATTATTGTCAAAAATAATTGAAATTTGAGAAAAATAATTGTAAAATGAGAAGAATAATTAAAAACATTTATAACATTTGCTACAAACTATGTCAAAATGATACGGTCTCTTTTTTTAGAGTGAGATTATTTTAAATTCGTCCCTCCGTCAATAAAAATTCTTTTGTGAAAGAGAGAAAAACAAATTATTTACAATATAAAAAAAACCCAATTCGTATAAATTTCCATAAAACTAAACAATTCCATTATTAAATTTGAGCCCAGTTAAACAAACACACTCTGAGCGGATACAAAAAAAACGAATAAACAGCTTAAATTCGAACTGCTTTCTGAAACAGTTAATTCACGCGGTATTAATAAACTTTTTGTCTGAAGCTCACTCGATAGTATTTGTACGCGAGGAGACACAGATTTGTATTATCGAGCTATAGATGCTTTGAAAACAAGAATTAAATACATCAAAAATGAGTTTAATTCGTCAAATGGGTTCTTTTAAAGCACCCAACAAAGGAAAAGTTTCGCATTATTGGAAATATATTTAATCGCATGTTGTATTCTAAAGGCCAAATAAAGCTTTGTGCTCGACTAGTTAAAAATGCTCGCCGTATAGAATCCACGACTCAATAGAAAAATTTATGTGAGGTAAATTATTTGCGAATTAAACGAAAATTCTATTATATAAAAGCACACGAAAAGTTACTGCCAACAATTTTATTCACTGACATAATTGCCGCCACTGCAATTTAATTAATTGCAAAACTTTTCCCTAATACAATTTCTTACTCAATTCTTTCTTAATAAAATAATTATTACAATTTGTCGGGTTCAGTAAATTGTCGTGAATTACGAGACCAGTTCTGAGATATTTCTCGAGACCCTGCTGTCAGATAAGTAATAAGTATGAGACAGATCTTCTCTTTCTGTGCTTGGAAAATGCCTTAAATTGAGCTTTTTCGAGGACAGCTTGCAGCTGGCGAGTTTATTATAGACATTCGCTGTAATTAAAACCACCCGCATTTATGCCTTTATTCAAATCTTTATTGAAATTTGAAAGAAACTTGACAATTTTTAGTTTATTATTATTTAGGGCAAAAGTGGTTAGAAATTTTTAGTGGGTTGATGAGAATAAAATTGAAAAAATTTTGTAAAAGGCTTAAAATCCTAACTTTTTAAAGCTGGGGGTTATAATTGAGAAAAAAAAAGAATTGAATTTGAAGAATCTAAAGAATGCAGAATATAAATGAAAATTGAAGAAAAAATTGGAAATATAATAGTTTAAAAAAAAAAATTTTTACCTGTAGAGATTGTTTAAACTAATAATTGAAAATTGAAAAATTTAAACCTGGCTAGAATTGAAGAAAATAATAATAATAATAATTAATTGGAGAAAATAATCGAAAATTAGAGTATTGAAAAACTTAATACTAAAATGAAAAACATGATTGAAAATTCAGGAAAATAATTGAAAATATTTGAGTTTGTTTGAAGAAGAAGAAAATAAATTGAAATTTATAAAAATAATTCATACAAAAAAGAACCCATCTAATTTTAAAATTAAGAAATGACAAAAGTAATTAAAAATGGCGTCAATAAGTAAAAAATACACTAAAAATAATTAAGTCGTGATAAAATTAATCGGAAAAAATTGAAGAAAATAATTGTAATTTGAGAAAAATAATTAAAAATTGGAGTTTTTTAAAATTTAATTAAAAATGTAAAAAATAATTGTAAACTCAGGAAAATAGTTGAAAATTTTTGAGTATATTTAAAAAGAAGAAAATAAATTAAAATTTATTAAATTGAAAAAAAAATTTGATTTGAGGAAAATAATTGATTTTTGGAATATTGAAAAACTTGTTAGAAAAATGAAAGAAATTAATTGCAATTTGAGAAAAGTAAGTAAAAAATGACGAAAAAGTAGAAAGTTACAGGTAATTCAGAAATGATAAAAAAACTTTATATTGAAAAGAAAAGTTTTCTATATTTGTAGCAAATTATCGAAATAGTTGAAAATTAAAGAAAATAATTAAAAGATTGATCGAAATTCTAGAAAATTGATGAAAATAATTCAAAACTGAGAAAAAGAAATGTTGAAATTGAAGAAAAAAAATGGAAAATTAAGGAAAATAATTGAAGATGGCAGAGAATAATTAGAAAATAAATGTAATAATTAAAAAATAATTGTAATAATTAAAAAATTTGATAAAAATTGACATTTGAAGAAAATAAATAAATTTCATCGAAATAATCGAAACGAAAACAAAAAAAAAATTATTTTAAAATTGGAAAATAATTGAAACTAGACGACGAAAATAGAAAATTGCAAACAATAGTTGAGAAATTAATTAAAATTTATAAAACTGGATAAAATAATTGAGAAATTTGAAAGTTATAAGCAGTTTAAAATTGACGATCAAGATCAAAATGAAAATTTGGATTTATTTATAATTTAAATTTGGATTAATCGACGTTAATTTTAAACAATTCTACTTTTACTATTACAGCAAGTGATAAAATTAACAAAACAAAAAAATTTTCAAAAAATAAAAGAGTAGACAAAATTATAGAAAACTTTATTATTTATTATTTATACTATATTTAATATTTACGAAATCAATATTCTTTTAGTTTGATTTCGAATTATAGAAAATAATGAAATAATCTTAAAAGTAACAAAAAAAAAGTTTTTTAAATGTTTGAAAGAATCGAAAGAGGAAAAAATTACTAGAAAATAGAGGAAATTTTTCCTGGAAAAAATGTTTAATAAAAAAAACTAAGTAATATATAGAAACAAAGTTTTGCAAAGTATTAATATTTTTTGCAAAAAATTGTGTTATTTGCGTTTCGTGTCTTTTTCAACGTCAAATAATATATGTCTGACTATATATAGAGCTGTACTACTTACACCGCGTTTCTATCATTTTTATTGCATTACATTTTTCTGTCAAATAAATTTCACGTTTACCACAATATAAACACTTTTAAATGTCTTGTTATTTTAAATTTGCGTTTATTGAAACAAGAGTATTGTTTTTTTTTAAAACAAGAATTAGTTTTTTAGAACTTTAATTTATAATTTTCGAACTTCAAAGTTTGGATAATTAATCGCATTTTAGTCAATGTCTGACCAGACGCTGAGTTAATCTACTTAAAACGTCTTCTCTGATTTTCAACATCACTTTTTGAAGTGACTTTTGGAAAGTCGTTTATTTTTGAATAATTAAATTACTAAATATTTTTAAAATATTATTATTTACTACAAAACATAAAATATCTTTTGTATTTTTACGTTTCTTTTTTAGGGAATTCTAATTTTCAGAAAAAAAAAGATTTATAAATAATCTTTTCAGGATTAAAAGAAAATTTATTTTTAATACAGTTTCGTAGATAAAGTTTCCTATTCTTGTCCCTTATTATAAAATAAACTGTTCTATATCATTTTCACAATAAAAGGTTTCAAACTACTTTCTCGAAACTGACGAATAAAATATTTGTCTAACGTATACTATATCTGACCAAACATACGCTTGTTCCACTTAAAACAAACTCTCCTAATAAATAAACGAAATTTTTGCAAAACAATGTTAAAATTCAAATAGAAATATTGTGTAATAAACTAGAATAAAATATTCTCTGGATTTTTAAAATACCGAAAAAAAAAATTGTAGAAATGTTTTATCTTGAATAAAGCATGCTTAATCTTACAAATAAACCTGTTCTACTTAAATCGTCTGACTTTTTCCTTAAAAGTATTTTATCTCCTCGAAAACAAAACACTCTATTTTTACAACAAAAACAACAAAATTAATAAACACTATTTTCAATTTTTTCCGAATATTGAAATTCTGAATATAATTTTTTACTGAATTTTTGAAATAGCTCTTAACCCTTTCGTGCCCCCAAAATACCAAGCGATTGAATTTTATTGAAATTTGTTACTCGGAATTTTTTGGTGTCCCTGATTACGAATCGAAATTTTGAAAATTCAAAATGGCTGATCCAATATGTCGGCTTCTTTTTAAGAATGCTCAAATTTGCTTGAAATTTGTTACTCGGGGGTTTTCGGGGTCGCTGATTACGAATCTTAAATCAGATTTTCGAAATTTTCAAAATTCAAAATGGCGGATCCAATATGGCGGCCATTTTTTCAAAATTGCTCAAATTCGATTGAAATTTGTTACTCGGGGGTTTTCGGGGTCGCTGATTACGAATCTGAAATCAGATTTTCAAAATTCAAAATGGCGGGTTCAAAATGGCGGACATTTTTTTTAAATTTCTCAAATTCGCTTGAAATTTATTACTCGGGGGTTTTCGGGGTCGCTAATTACGAATAAAATGTCAGATTTTCAAAATTTTCAAAATTCAAAATTCAATGTTTTCAAATTACATTGATGTTTATAAATATATGTTTATTTACCTTTATTGTTAAAAGAAATAATAATAATAACCAAAAAACAAGTTTCACAACAGCATGAACTTAATTTCCATTCATTCCGTGCTTGAAAAGACCTTTGTTCACTAAGCTCATTATAAATGACAAATCTCGGTTATTTTGCGAGACTTGACACTTTTTACAAAAGGAGAAGATTCCGGGGAATTTCTTGCAATCTGACATATTTCTTGGAGCAATAATACCGTTAATTGGAGGAGGTAGCTGCATTCTAGATAACTTGATGATGCATTCTACGGTGAATTGTTTTGTATACAAGTAAGCTGAGCTTTTTCATCGAGATACATTAAAAGCCCGGATTCGTGGCCGTCAAAATGATGAAACGGTCCACAAGCCAAACAGACTTTCTCCGCTAGTCAGAATAATCAGTCTTCCTGACTGGTCTATTTTCTCTCTCTCTCTCTCTCTTTTTTTTTTTTTTTAATCCGCACCACGGAATTTCAATACTTCGAGGCTTGCAGTATTACCTGAACACGTTTGCAGAAAAAAAACACCTTCACAAAAAAATAAACAAGGAAAAAAATACGAAAAACACCCTCTCGAAAAATATAAAAAAAAAGCAGAATAACTCAAACTCCATAACTCGTTACGCAAGATTCGTTAAAACGTTTACAGAGGTTAACTGGACGTCGACGCTTTTAAATGAAGCTTTATATCCAGGCGAAAAAATTTGTTACACTTTTTTTTACAAAAAAAAAAAAAAAAACGGAATTTAAAGCGAGAACTGTATTGAAATATACAGCCGGTCGAAAATTATATATTTTTATTTTTTTAAAGTACACGAAAAATGACAAATTTTCCATTTGCAAAAAAATTTTTTTTTTTCTTTTTTATGCTCCTGAAGTTCTGAACGTTCATTTGAACGAAACTTTTTTTCCAAGGAGATATTTTAAAAAATACTTTTTGTAACCCAAAATATTGTAATTGAATAAATTAATTAATCTAAAAAAAAAATTAATTATTAAACTTATTTCGCGATTACAAAAAAAGTCAGGCGCCAAATATTTCCTGGATTAGAAAAAAATATAAACGATTAAAATTGAATCAATTAAAGAAATAGAAAATAAGATTAGCAACCAAATAAGAAGCTTAACCAAAAAAAAATGTTAATTCAATGTAATAAAAAGAAATGAATCAGTTTTAGAATCTTTAAGAAGCAAATAAAATAAAATTATATAAGGAAATAAGAACTTTTACTCCAGAGAAATGATGAAGATTTTACCAAACCAAATTCCGAAATTTAAATTCAAAATTAGCGAATAGTCCAAATTCTTTAAATTGTCCAATTTTTATTCAGGAAATTTCAAATTGTTGGCATTTTAAATAAATTAAACAAAAAGAATCCTTAGGTTAGATCAGTTTAAAATATCAAATTCAGTGGCATAACTGGGAAAGCAAGGGCCCTGGGGCAAAAAGGAAAATGGGGCCCCAATTATATATCATAATTTACAAATTTAATTAATTCATTTATTCATTCTGTTCACGCCTGAGACACTAGATGTTTTTTTCTTTTAAAATTCTAAATCATATTTCACCTTTTTAAAATGTTCTCAAATTTTAAATTTATAGCAATTTTATTTTTTCAAATACCAGTTAATGTGAACTTGCATTGATTAAAAGTTCAATTAATCCACGTTTCAAAAAAACTAAATTTGAAGTGATTTAAAAATTTATTCAATTTTTAATAATTCTTTTCTATTATGATTTCAATTACTTAAAATACAATTTGGTAATATTTTTATCATTTTTCAAATATTTTCTACAATTCTTAATTATTTTAATTGATTTTAAATTGTTTCATTAAATCTTAAATTAACCTTCCTCAAATTTCAATTACTTTGTTAAGTTTTCTCAAACTCTTTTTCAATTTTAATTATTTTTGCCTTGACATTCAATCAATTTAATTATTTATTCCTTAATTTTATATTATTCATTGCATATTTAAAATAATTTTTTTAATTTACCATTATTTTTGTCATTTTGCAATTATTATTTACAATTTTTAATAATTTTCATAATTTCTGAATTAATTTATTCAACTTTGAAATATATATCTCAATTTTCAATTATTTTTTTCAATTTTCCTTTCTTTTTATTATTATTTATTATTTAAACGATTTTTCAATTATTATCTTTTGCTTAAAAACAAATTCTGTAATTTTATACTATTTTCAGTAATTTTATATTATTTTCTCCAATTTTTAATTATTATCACTCTTTTGGAATAATTTAAAAAAAATTTCGATTATTTCTGCGATCTTTTAATTATTCTCTTGAAATAAAATTTTTGAGTAATTTTGTAATTATTTTCTTTTTTTAAACATATATTCTATGATTTTCTTAATTATATATCTTATATTTTATTTACTGTTTTCAATCTCATATTTAAATTATTCTCAGCATAAAGTTCAATCATCATTCTTAATCTTAAATTATTTTCAAAATATTTCAATTATTTTTTTCAATTTTGAATTAATTTTATCATTTTTCAATTATTTTCCTCGATTGTTAATTATTATTCTCATTTTCTTAAATTATTTTCTCCAATTTTTAAGTATGTTTCTAAAATTTCAATTAGTTTCTTCAATTTTTAATTATTTTCATTTGTTTTCATAATTTCCAAATTTTTTTTATCAGTTATCCATTGATTTCTAAGATCTTCGTGTATTTTTCTCAAATTTCAATTATTTTTTTTTAATTAAAAAAAATTCTGTAATTTTTCCAAAACAGGTTTCAATTTTTTTCATTTTTTTTAGAATTTCAAAAATTTTAAACTAATTATCTGGGATTTCAATTATTTCATTGAATTTTCAATTATTTATATGATTTTTGATATTATTCTCCTAAATTTTCAATTACTTTCGTTCTTTTTCGTAATTTCCAAAAAGTTATTAATTATTTCTGTTTAACTAAAAAAAAATTTGAAACTTGATGAAAATAATTGAAATAAATCACATATTCATCACATTAAAGAAATAAATCACATTTGAGTGAAATGATTGGAAAAATTACAGAATTTTTGTTAATTAAAAGAAAATAATTGAAATTTGAGAAAAATACATGAAGATCTTAGAAATCAATGGAAAAAAATGAGAATTACTAAAAATTGGACACAAAAATTGAAGAAAGCTAAAACTAAATGGAATTTACTATAACTGATAAAAAAAATTTGGAAATTATGAAAACAAATGAAAATAATTAAAAATTGAAGAAACTAATTGAAATTTTAGAAACATACTTAAAAATTGGAGAAAATAATTTTAGAAAATGAGAATAATAATTAAAAATCGAGGAAAATAATTGAAATAAGATAAAATTAATTCAAAATTGAAAAAAATAATTGAAATATTTTGAAAATAATTTAAGATTAAGAAAGATAATTGAACTTTATGCTGAGAATAATTTAAATATGAGATTGAAAACAGTAAATAAAATATGAGATATATAATTAAGAAAATCATAGAATATATGTTTAAAAAAAGAAAATAATTACAAAATTACTTAAAAATTTTAATTAAAGAGAATAATTAAAAAATCGCATAAATAATCAAAAATTGATAAAAATAATAATTGAAATTTTAGACAAATAATTGAAATTTTTTAAAATTATGCCAAAAGAGTGAAAATAATAACAAATTAGAGAAAATAATATAAAATTACTGAAAATAGTATAAAATTACAGAATTTGTTTTTAAGCAAAAGAAAATAATTGAAAAATCGTTTAAATAATAAATAATAATAAAAAGAAAGAAAAATTGAAAAAAATAATTGAAAATTGAGATATATATTTGAAAGTTGAATAAATGAATTCAAAAATTATGAAATTTATTAAAAATTGAAAATAATAATTGCAAAATGACAAAAAATAATGGTAGATTAAAAAAATTAATTTAAATATGCGATGAATAATATAAAATTAAGGAATAAATAATTAAATTGATTTGATGTCAAGGCAAAAATAATTCAAATTGAAAAAGTATTTGAGAAAACCTAACAAAGTAATTGAAATTTCAAGGAAGGTTAATTTAAGATTTAATGAAACAATTTAAAATCATTTTAAAATAATTAATAATTGTAGAAAACATTTGAAAAATGATAAAAATATTACAAAATTGTATTTTAAATAATTGAAATCATAATAGAAAAGAATTATTAAAAATTGAAGAAATTTTTAAATCACTTCAAATTTAGTTTTTTTGAAACGTGAATTTATTGAACTTTTAATCAATGCAAGTTCACATCAACACAATCGAGGAAAATAATTGAAAAATGATAAAATTAATTCAAAATTGAAAAAAAATAATTGATATATTAAATAATAATATCAATATTATTCAATCTTTTTTTTTCCGGGGAACAAAATCTTAAGTAGAGGAAAAATGTTGAAATATGGGAAAAATTCGGAGAATTGGCTGAAGGCTGTAAATTTACGGGACGAGATGAGAGTGTATAATGGAAGATTGGAGATGATATGGAGAAGTGGTGGAAGAAGAAGAAAAGAGGAGGAAAGATGGAGAGGAATAGGGAAAACAATATACGAGGCGTCTTGTAGAAACAATGCGGCATCGTACATCACAGAAGACACCCTCCATTAAAAATATTACGCCATCTTTGCTGGTGTAACCACTCTTCTCGACCTCGACGACCAGTGAACCACCAAGACAAGTCCGAATAACAATGTAGCCATTGTTAAACGTACATCCTCTACATTGGACTCTGAAATATGCAAGGTGCCTTAAGACTGGGAGAAAACGACGACAGCTACCCTTCAGACACCCCTTTTCCTGTAACGCCGGCATTGTTATGAACCGTGAAAACGTTTCGAGACTTTACCGAACAAGATGCCCGTGAATCTTTGAATTCTTGGCAAATTAATTAAAAAGTTCCCCCCCTCCAATCAGCCTTAAAGCTGAGAAAAAAATATTGTAAATATAGAGTGAAAAATATTGTGTTTTATTTTTGTGAATTTTACGAATAGTTGGGTGAATAATAATAATAATTAGATGAATTTTTTTATAGGGTGAAGAAATCTTATAAGGGGATAGATATTTTGTAAAAATTGTGAGAGAGGGAGTTTAAATTTTTATTTTAGGTGAAAGAAGACTAAGAAAAGGAATTTCTTATTTTAAGATCCTTAGCGCCTATTTAAAAATAAAATATTCTCATATTAAGAATATAATATTCCTAAAATGAGAAGATATTAAAATAAGAAACATGTTCTTAAAATAAGGAGCATATTCTTAAATTAAGAATTTTCTCTTACGGATTTAAGAATGCGCTTCTTATTTCAAGAATACTCTTCTTATTTTAGGAATATTATATCCTTAATATAAGAATAATTCATTTTTAAATAGCCGCCGAAAATAATTCTTCACTGTAAAAAGAAAGTCTTATTTTAAGATCGAAAAGCTGTCTTATTTTAACTATTTTTCTTTTGCTTTAAACTGTTCCAAAAAAAATTAAAAACTTAAAATTTGCATATAAGTGAGAAGTACGAATCAATTTCAGAAGGTAAATTTGTAATTATTGTTAATTCAGCTCAATTAAGATTGTATTTTTTACATAAAAATTTATATAGCAAGGCTTGCTGAATTTAAGACAAGTCTGAAATTAAGGTTATCTTTTGACAGTGTTAAAGTAAGAATACCGTTTTTTCAGTTAATTCAAAATTGGGTATTAAAAAATTTGATTAAAAAATGTGTAAAAAACGAAACTAGTTAAATTTTGAAATGGAAAATAACTGGGATATTAATTTTCAATTTCAATTTAATTTTCAATTTGATTAAAAAATGTGTAAAAAACGAAACTAGTTAAATTTTAAAATGAAAAATAACTGGGATATTAATTTTCAATTTCAATTTGACTCAAAAATGTGTAAAAAACAAAAATAGTTAAATTTTGAAATGAAAAATAACTGGAATATTAGTTTTCAATTTCAATTTAATTTTCAATTTGATTAAAGAATGTGTAAAAAACGAAACTAGTTAAATTTTGAAATGAAAAATAACTGGGATATTAATTTTCAATTTCAGGATTTCCGGATCCTAAACTACAAATTTTCCCGGATTCGTTCGCTCAATAATTAATAATAAGACTAGTTAAATATTAAGCACTTTGAATGAAATGTTAAGATTAGTGTAAAAAATAATAAATAACTAGAAAAATAAACAAATTATTTTAAAAAATTTAAACATCCGAAATGGTATGAAAAAAAATCTAACGAAAGAATAAAGAAATTACAGAAAAGGTCACGAATATTGAATAAATAGAAAAAGAGTGAGAACATTTAATGAACAATGAAAAAAAAACCTTCAAAAAATCTAAGAAATTATGAAAAACCGATAAAATAACAAAAACTGTTAAAAAACATTTTTATAAACATATAAACGCAAAAATAAGAAAGTTGAGATTAATCTACTTTTAAATGGGAAAGTTAGAAACAAAAAGAAAATGTCAAAAAAATCATTGAAAAGCCCACAAAAGGTAAATACATTTTTAGAAAATGAAAAAGTTAAGAAAATTATTGAGAAAATAGGCAGAAAATACGGAAATATGGTAAAATAATGTGTTAAAATATTAGAAAGTTTAAATAAAAAATTGATCAATTGTTTTTGTTTCAAATCAAAACATCGCGCGATAATGTACGAAAAATAGTGAAATTTAAAAAATTAACAATTGATACTAAAAGTAAATAAAAAGAACATTTTTTAAAAAGATTAAAATATTCACGTATATGGTTTTTGATATTAGGAAAATAAATAATAAAATCCTTGAAAAAACATTAAAATTTTAGTAATGAGAAAAAACTCTGAAAAATTTGTTTTAAAAATGAGAAAATTTTTTATTTAATTATTATTTGAAACATTTCTTTGGAATATGAACAGGAAAGATCCCTTTATTACATAAAGAAGTAACAAAAAATGAAAATAAAAACCGAGATAAGCAGAAAAAAATTTAAAAATTATAAGATAAAATTTACATTAAATAGAAAAAAAAATAAGACGAGTCTTTAAAACATTAGAAAAATTGATAAATTAGAAAAAAATATAGAAAAAGATACCAAATAAATATTTTGAAAAAATTAGAAATTATGAAATAAAAATTAACGAAATGATTAAAAATTCAAAATGTGATTAACAAAATTATGAAAGAACGAATAAATTGAAGGAAGATAAAGGAAATTTAAGGCGAAGTCAAAAAGTTTTAAGGAATCGATAAAATTAAGAACTTAAAAAAAAATAGTAAAACAATATTTTAAAAAAGGAAAACAAATTTATTAAGCTATGGAAAAGAAAAACGAAATTTAAAAATGGTCAATAATATAAAATTTGGGGGAAATACAGCACAAAAAAAATAACCGAAAGAATAAAATAAGAGAATGAAAAGAAAATAAGTTAAAAGTCTAAAAAAAGAATAAAAAGTTCCTTTAAAAGTAACAATTTTTAATAATTTATTCCCAAAATGAAGAAAACTTAAAAATAAATTGTGAACAACTCTAAAAAAAGAGAAATTTGTTTTAAATTCATTAAATATATTACTAAAACAACTCTAACAGTAAAATGTGTATTTTAATTCATAAAATTTTATGAAATAGTAAATAAATTTGCGAAAACTAAACAAAATGTAAAGAAAATTAAATAATTTTACAAATTAGGTGAAATTTTCCAGGAAAATATATACTTTATGTAGACCAGTTTGTTCCTTTTTTAATCTAGAATATTTAATTCAAAGAAACTGTAGCTAAAAAATAAAAATTAGAGAAGTTATAGAAGGAAAAAGAATTCTTAATGTAAAAAAACTGAAAAATCCTGAAAAATTGTATGAATTTTTGGTAAATTATATACTTTATAAATATCAAACGATTTGTTTTTTGTTGGCAAAAAACGTTCTTTTTCGATAAAAAAGTTGCTTAAAAAAATTTTATTGGGTATTTTTAATAATCCCTGAGTCCAAATTTAGATATTTATGAGCTTAATAACCTATTTAAATTTTAAATAAAAATCAGTGGAAAGCACCTATTTTTGGAAAATCGAAAATTATGAGGAAGCAAAAACGAGAGAATCTGAATAAATCATAAAATTGAAAAAAAAAAATAAAAAATTCTATTTCCCACCAAAGTATGAAAATAAATATATTTTCCTAAATGTTTAAACAACGAAACTTTGTATCCGTTTACAGAATAAATAAATAAAGATATTTGCATAAAATAAACTCAAATAAAAAGAAGAAAATTAACCAAACTATATAACTCGATTTT
The DNA here is from genome assembly GCA_037103525.1 of Ganaspis brasiliensis. Taxonomy (NCBI): domain Eukaryota; kingdom Metazoa; phylum Arthropoda; class Insecta; order Hymenoptera; family Figitidae; genus Ganaspis; species Ganaspis brasiliensis. The sequence goes on along the minus strand of JAZKLR010000102.1, from coordinate 4,175,562 downwards.
TTTATGGAAAAAATTAATGATAAAGTTAGAAAATTGTAAAATAAAAAAAAGTTACGAATATTTGAAGTAACATAAAATTAAATGAAACCACGAATTGATTTTTCTATTCAAATTTAAATTAAATAAAATCTAAAATCTTTAATCATTTCAAGTTTGCTTTAATTGGCGTTTGCGATTTATTTTAATTAGTACAACTTGGAATGATTAAAAATTTAATCTTAATTTTGACTTTCTTTCGGCCCAAATGTTTAGATCGCAATTTTCAGAATTCATCGACAAATTCTCGGAATTTCTTAAGATTTCAGATTCTTTTAAGACTTTCCGGAAGAAAAAATATCATTAAAAAATATTCGATTCGAGGAAAAAATAAATTTAGTTTAAAAATAAACCACATTGGGTTAATTTTAATCCCATAAAGTGAATTTTGAACTAATTCTAAGACTAAAAATGATACCGAAATTCCTAGATGTTAATTCTATGAACCTGAAATGATTCAAAAAAACTAGTTTCGCAAAACTAAATATGGAATAAATTTACATCTGCTTCTGTAGACAATAAAAATCTCGAAAAGGTCTTTCTTTCGTTTTACTTTTTCTTTAATTTTTTTTTCTCTGCCACGTTTCAACATAAATTGAAAGCTGAGGTTTGACATTCGCGATTTTAATATACGTATTGCAAAAGCGGAAAAACATTTATTTTTCGCAAATAATAATAAAAGCTTTCCTCTACTTGAAATGGGCCGGTGCAGCAATTACGCGTGTGAGGTTTATGGCGTACGACAGGTAATACAAATATTTTTATGTGCTGACGCTTAAAATGCATTTTACATCGCGGGTTCAGTGGTATATCGTAAAAAAATCTGAAACGAAAAAACTGTAAAACTTATGTGAAATTGTTTTGTCAAAGCGAAAACCCGCTACCATATAAAAAGACATTAAAGTATTATTTATTATTTACAAAATCACGACTGTTACGATTTTTCAATATTTTTCGCCAATAATTTTCAGGCACCCTTTTTAATAAATGTAATAATAAAAGTGCGGAAAATTCGGAATTAAAGATCCGTTTAAAATTTAAAATCGCACATCAATTTTCAATTTTTTAAATTCTATGAAATGAGAAAGTCAAATTCGGTTTATATTTAAAACTCCGAAATTAAAGTGCTGATTTTAAACTAAATTAAGTTTAAATTTACAAAAATTAGAATTAATTTAATTCATGTTTTTATGGAACTTGAATATAAATTTCGAATTTAGATTGAATTGAATTTAGACTCGTTTCTCAATTTTAATTTGAAAACTTGATTAATCAAATTAGAATAATATTATGAATTAAAGTTTCACACGAATTCTGAATTCACAAGAAAGTTGAATGAGTTTTATTTAATTTGAAAATTAATTTGAAAATCGAATTAATTGTAATTAAAATAAAATCCAATTAAATTTAAGTTTTACACGAAATGAAACGCAAACCACGAATTTTAATGAGATTTTTATTTAACTTGAAAATTAATTTGAAAATTGAATCAACCATAATAACATTCAGTTGATACGAATTCAAGTTTTTAAAAAGCAGAATCACAAACTTAAAATTTAAATTGATTTTAAATTGAGTTTGAATAAAATTTACAATTATATTGGAATATTTGTTAAATATTTTTAAAATTCAATTCAATTCAAATTTCGAAGAAATTTAAAAGAACAAAATTTGAATTGAATTTAATTTTGTTACAGAATTTAAAATTTATTGGAAATAAAAGAAAATTAAATAATCCGACTTTCCAAGGAGATTTTCAATTTAAATTCAATCTTATTTTAAAATTAATATAATTTATTTAAAATAAAAGAGAATTAATGAATTAAATAATTCATCTTTCCAAAGAATTGAAAAAAAAAATGAAATTGGAATTAAATTTAAATTTGAATTCATTTTTCAAGTTTATTATAGAATTAAAATAACTTAAAATAGAAAAGAATTAAATTCAATTCGAAAGAACAAAAATAGTAACTTTGATTAATCAAATTAGAATAGAATTGAATTAAATTAAGGTTTTACACGAATTGAAACACAGTCCGCAAATTTTAACGAAAGTTTTATTTAACTTGAAAACTGATTTGATTTTTCAAAGAGCAGAAACACAAATTTAGAACTTCAATTGAATTTAAGTTGAATTTGAATCAAATTTACAATTATATTAGAATTTTTGTTAACTGAAGTTAAAATTGAATTCAATTAAATTCAAATTTCTAATGAATGTAAAAGAACAAAATTGAAATTGAATTCAATTTTTTTACAAAAATTTAAGTAATTTATGTGAAATAAAAGAAAATCAAATAATTAACTTTCCAAGGAGTTAAAATAACAAGTTTAATTTAATTAAAATCGAATTAGAATAATATTAAATTAAAGTCAAATTGCACACAAGTTCAAATACAAACTTATAAGTTTGAAAGAGAGTTTTATTCAAGTTTCAAATTAATTTTTAAATGATTTTCAAAATTCAGTTGACAATGCATTTGATGATCGAAACAATTATATTAAAATAAAATTGAATTAAATTCAAGTTTCCAAATGAATTGAAATTCCAAACTTTGAATTTTTCAAATGCTTGTTGAGACAAATAAGAATTGAATTGAATTAAATTAAACTCAAATTTTCAATGAATTGAAAAAAACTGAAATCGGAATTGAAATTAAATTTGAATTAAATTTCATTTTAAAATTAAAATTATCAACTTAAAATGCTTAAAATTTTTTGACCTCTTAATAAACAATAAATAAATAAAATAAAAATTAATTAAACAATTTATCTTTTCAAAAGATTAATAATAACTTAATATTAAAACTGAATTAAATCTTCAATATTACATAAATTTAACCGAAAATTTGACAAATTACAAATCAATTGACTAAAAATTTCAATTTCAAATTGAAAAAGCTTTTGACCTTGACTGTACGGGAAGAAAAGCTTTAAAACGTTTTCACCAGGAAGATAAATTGCGAGGTAATTTGAATACACAGAAAGTAAGAGACTAGTAGGTTAATCAAATTAGTTTAAAAGATACCCTCAGAGGACGTCAGAAAGTGTGAAAGGGAAGCTTTAAGAAAAAAAAAAAAAAAAAGAAAAAAAAAAGAGATCCGTTTCTGCGTTAATAGGTACGAGACTAGCCCCCGGGTAATATGTCGGTTAAGTAAAAGATGAAGATCGTGTTAAGCTCGCTTTAAGGTCGCGAACCCGCAAATTAGACTTTTTTTTTCTTTTCACACCGAAAGACTCGGGTTCCTGCGCACCTCGTCATTGTTTAGTAATTAGTAATTGTGAAACCCCCGGTACTTAGCTTACAAAGTATACGTCCGGTCTACTACTTTCTTTCCAGTCTTCTCGTTACCCTGACTTTTCACTTTGTGTGCAAATGTCCAGAGGGGCTAATGAGAGAGTGTTTAGAGACTTTAAAAAAGACCCTTTTCTCTCCCAATGAGAAAAAAGAATTTTCAACACACCTCAAATATCATTTCTTTCTTGGATTTGTCATTTCTCGACTCATTGAAAATTACTTCCTCTTGCTAATGATGGAATTAATTAATTTTGCGCATGACATTAAAAAGAATTTAAAAAATTTTTGAATTTAAATTGAATTTGAAAAAATTGTATTAAAAATAATACTTGAAAAAATTGTATTATTGAGTTGGAAAATGAGAAAAAATTATTTATTAGTCGCAAAGAAAGTTTCAAATATTTCGCTAAAATTGGGGTTTTGATTATTAAAAAAGCTTTGTGGAAAGAAAGAGGGAAATTGTCCGAATACTTTTTTTCAAGACTGAAACTTCTCCTGGTGTTTTTAATGGATTATAAAAGTTGGAAGATATCGAACAGATATACGCCCCCGTAAACTCATAAAAAAGAACAAGCATCCCCATAACAGAATGACATTAATCCTGTTTTTTTTTCCACCGGTAGCCCATTCGCGAACATACCTTGTGTCCCTCGTTAAAACAAAAACCAAAATTAAATCACTTTAACGCGCTCCCGGCAAAGAAAAATATGACAGTGAAATTTTACATTGTTCCTCGTTTTAAGGGCGACATTATTAATTTTCAAATCTCAAACTTGTAGGAAGCTACTTAAGCTAATTTTTAAGGGGTTTGTACAGGATGGTTTAAAAGTTTGTGGGTTATAAAAATTGCGACAAGAAAACAAAAAGAAAATAATCAAAACATCGACGGGTCACAGGAGAAAAGAAATATTAAATAGGCATCAAAATAGATTAGAAGATAAACAAGGTCAGAAATAAATTAGAAAATTAACAAATATGGAATAAACAAATTTTAAAAAAATGAGTTAAAGATGAGACCAATTATCTAAAAGAAAAAGAAACCGGAGAAAATTTGGTAGATATAGACAAAAATGAATTAAATATAAACAAAACTGAACTAAACGGAAATAAAACTGAATTGAGTATAAACAAAGCTGAACTCAACGCAAAAAAAAACTGAACTAAACATAAACAAATCTCAACTAAAAGTAAACAAATCTAATATAAAAATAAACAAAAATTAACTAGGCACAAGAAAAGCAGAATTAAACATTCCCAGGAGCAAATTAAATTTGAATAACTCCGAACTAAACGTAAATTAAAATGAACCAAACATAATTAAAACAGAACTAAAAATAAACAAATTAAATTTAAATTATTAAAATTGCATTAAACATAAACAAACTGAACTTAACATGAATAAAACTGAATTAAAATGAACTAAACATAATTAAAATAGAATTAAACATAGACAAATTGAATTTAACATAAAAAAATAAAAATAAAACATTTTAAAACTGCATAAAACATAAACAAACTGAACCAAACCTAAGCAAAAATAGATAAATCATAAACAAATCTGAATTGAACATAAATAAAACTGAATAAACAAAAAACTGAACAGAAATAAATCAGAATTAAACATAAACAAATTTATTTGAACATAAAAAATAAACAAAACATTCATAAAATTAAATAAAACATAAACAAACTGAACTGAACATTGGCAAAAGTAGATTAAATATAAACAAATCTAAATTAAACATAAATAAAACTAAATTAAAATGAACTAAACACAATTGAAACACAATTAAACATAAACAAATTGAATTTAATAAGAAGAAAAATAAAAAAAACATTTTAGAACTACATAAAACATAAACAAATCTGAATTAAACATAAATAAAACTAAATAAACGAAAACTAAACAGAAATAAAACAGAATTAAACATAAAAAAATTAATTTGAAGAAAAAAAAATACACAAAACATTCATAAAATTGAATAAAACATAAACAAACTGAACTGAACATTAGCAAAAGTGGATTAGATATAGACAAGTGTGAATTAAACATAAATAAAACTAAATTAAAATAAACTAAATATAATTAAAACCGTATTAAACATAAACATTTCATTTCTGAGTTGCGAGCATTGTTGCTTTGATTCGTTTAAATTTTATTAGTATAAAATGTATAATGAAGCGAACATGAATATAGCGATTGATTTGTAAATTATATACCTATTTTATGTATTAATGGATTTTTTTACCCGTCTATGAACTAAATAAATAAATAAACAAATTCAATTTAACATGAAGAAAAATAAAGAAAACATTATTGGAATTACATTAAACATAAACAAACTGAACCAAACCTAAGCAAAAATAGATAAATCGTAAACGAATCTGAATTGAACATAAATAAAACTAAAAAAAATAAAACAGAATTAAACATAAACAAATTGATTTGAATATAAAAAAATAAACAAAACATTTATAAAACTGAGTTCAACATAAACAAATTGAACTAAACATAAGCAAAAGTGGATTAAATATAAACAAATATAATCAAAAATATAAACAAAAATGTCTAACGATAAAAAATTAAACAAACCGTTATTAAAAAATAACATAAGGAGAACCGAACTTTACGTAAAGAAATTTGAATTAAATATAAATAAAACAACATTATACATAAATAAATTGAACTGAACGTAAACAAAACTGAACTAAATATAAACAAAATTGAAATAAACATAGACTAACCGGAACTAAACAAACAAAAAATTGATCGTAATTTAAACAAAAATGAACTAAACGTAAATAAAACTGAACAATACGTAAACAAAGTGGAACTAAACACAAGAAGAACTGAACTAAACGTAAACAAATTTGAATTAAAACATAAATAAAATGAACTGAACGTAAACAAAACTGTAGTAAACAAAAACAAAACTGAACTAAACAAACACAAAACTGAACTAGTAAAACACAAAATTGATTGGAATTTAAACAAAAATGGATTAAACGTAAATAAAATCGAATACTAAACAAAATAGTACTAAGCATAAGGAGAAATAAACAAAACGTAAACAAATCTGAATTGAACTGAAATAAATCTGCATTATACATAAACAATCTAAACTGAAAATAAACAATAATGGACTAAACATAAACAAAACTAAACTAAACATAAACAAAGTGAAATTGAGAAGCAGAACAAAACTAGCATTAACAAAAATAAACTGAACATAAACAAAAATAAACTAAACCGATCAATAATGAAAATTAACTAATGAAACGTGAGAATAAACTAACAAATTAAAAACTATAAACAAAAAACTGCAAGAATGAAAGTAAACTACAATTAAACAACACAATAAAAAAACGTAAATCAAATTGATAAACAATAACAAAAATGAAAATCGAAAAACTATGAAAAACTATTCGATTGGTAAATAATTTGACGTCAAAAATTCCGGGAGAATTTAAATAACATAAATAACAAAAATAAATTAAGATAAAAACTAAAACATAATAAAAAATTAATACAGAAATACAAACAAAAATACAAATCACCACGAAAAAGGTTTTAAGATTGTAGGATAATTTGTAAGTAGATTTCAGAATTCACGAATCTTGAGACAGTTGAAAGGTTAGAACTGTAATGAGGTGGGCCATTGTTAATTTTCGAGTTACTAATCTTGTCTAAGACTCTACAATGACTACTAATTTCCCCTCTCATTCTGAAACCCTTTACCTTCATAGGTGCTTAATTCCTGAACAAGTTTCTCTTGTTGAGCACTTTCGCAATAGTGCCAAAGGTTTCACTGACTTTAGGCGCTAATTTCTAAAGATACCCTTTGTCGAGGTATTATTCTATTCCTTGATAATTTCTAATTAAGGTACTAACGGTACTTAACACTTTAAGCTCTGTATTTTTATAATACTAACATTATTCGTGAAACATAAAAGTCAAAAATACAAACATTGTGAAGTTATAAATCTTAATTAAAAGAATCGAAAATTATTTGGTATTTTGACTTTTTTTTTAAACAAAAAAACGAATAAAATGACTAACAGATAGTCAAATTTTACTGAATGAAATAGACTGAAATTATCCAGTAATTAAAATCTGAGAAAATTTAACTGATTCGAGTATAGGGAATGGATATTAAAGAGTCGTAATAAGCGCAAAAAATTAAAACAAAAAGTCTTTTACGGTATTTAAGTATCTTCAGTAGTTTTAGAGTTATTAAGAAAAGCAAGATAGCCAATGACGCGCGATGGGCGGAGACTTACAGCGACGCGGAAAGGCGGGAGGGGGAGAATCACGTGGTAAGTCTCCGCCCATCGCCCATTATTGGCTATTTTGATTTTCTTAATAACTCGAAAACTACTGAAGATATTTAAATACCGTAAAAGACTTTTTGCATTATTTTTCCATCCTTATTACGCTCTTATAATTTAAATCCAAATAAGTAAAATTTTCCCCATTTTCATCTCTTTCAATCAATCAAATTACTCCAGATTTTATTTTCTCCCATTTTGCCAGTCCATTTACATTAACGATTTACTTAACCGAAAGAAACTTTATCTGAGCGTGTATTAATTACAATCCAGAGCACTTTACATCAAGAATCATAAATTCAGTGTTTCATTGGGAAAGTTTAATCTCGAAAATTTTCAAGTATCGATCATAATCAGATGCAACAGCTTGTGTAGACGTCTGACGTACCACAGGTTGTGTTACCAAGGCGCAAGTAATATATCAAGTACTTTATAGATATTTGCCTTTTGCTTGACGTGCATCGCGGTAGACAGGCAACTTACCAAAAGCGAGAGAGAGAGAGAGAGAGTACTCGAAACTCTGCACATACATTCAAAAACTTTTCGTACCTTCGAGCTTAACACATACACATTTTCTCGTTCAATTTTCCGTGAAGGTGCAAACTTTCTCTTAGCACTTTGTGAAAAATAAGGGAAACTGAAATGTCGCGATGCCGCCGACTATTTACTTGCTTATTTATTTTTATTTTTGTTTCTGCTTTCTCACCTGAAAGTTCCTACTGCGGAAAACCTGCGGTGGGAATTGGTGCCCGTTTCAAATGTTCCTGACCACACCACAAGACGCACGTGCGAAAAAGAAACGAGTCCAAAACTAAACTAAACTGGCTTCTGTCCGACCTTTTAAACTTCTTCAAGCGAACACTTTTTTTAACCAAGTCACTACTAATTTCCTCTTTTATAGTTGCCTCAAAGAGTCACCGTGCAACTTTTTATTTACCAAAAAAAGTAGAAAATAAATCCTGACGGTGATTCTTTTAATGAGAAATTCGCCTCGAAATTTTGGGGTTTCGAAAAATTAATCTAAAGTTTATTTTTATCCACTTGTTTCGAAAATTCAGTCCTTCTACAGAATTGAATCTGCAGGGTTTTATCGATTCATTGTTATTGGAATGACTTCGGTTTTGATTGGCTATTAGCAACTTTGGATCTAAAATAAAAAAGGGTTTCGATCTGTAAACTGTATTTTCTCCGTCAATTGTTTAGCAAGGGTCGAAAGGTCATTTTCACAATTTGCCATAAAAATTCTTGCCTTTTTCGTTATGACAATATTGTTCTATTTATCAGAAAATCTAAAATATTCAAGAAAAAAATCTAATGAGAATAAATTAGAGCTTAATTAAAATTATGTTGTGGGATTAAGAGTAAAATCTATCTGGAGGAAACCATTTTAATTTGAATACCAAAGCTTTTCATAATCACAGGAAGCTTTATTCAGAAAAAAATGAAGGCTCCTTTGTGCGTTAGAAAGATTTTTTTGAAAAATAATTTCTCCTTAAGAATATTGAACTAATTTTAAAGAAAGGAGCCTTTCAGTGAAATGAGAGAAGTTGTTCTTGAAAACTCGATAGCCTTACTCTTTTGAGCAAAACTAAAAGCATGTTGCGAACTTTACAAACTTGATTGACCTGAACAACAATGGTAAAACTTGGAAATAGATTCTCGCAACAGGGATTTGTCCATAAATTATAACAACCTTAATTATAATGGAGTTTTGGACGTAGGGTATTTAATTTTACTCAAGCTTAGCCGCCAATAAACTAATTGAGAAATCCGCAGTTAATTAACGATTTTTTTAAAACAAAATCTAATTGTAAAAGCATGCAGTACGATTAAAATAAAACTTAGTAAATTTTTATCTCCTAATTAAGAACACGTCTTGTTCAAGAAATCAAAAATCTTGGAATAATTTTGAAATATAAAATAGAAATGTATAGAAAAGGAAAGAAATGATACTGACGTTCGTCGGATTGGCGATGATGTTTGTGGAACTACTGACCGCGTTGTTGTGGGTCTGATCAGTCTTGAGCTCCCGATGATTGCTGAATTGGACATAAACTGCTCGGCCCCTTAGCTGAGCCACAGTGGAGCCGTAAAAAGACACCATTGTTGCGGCAGCGACTTCATCTGCCATTTCCAAGAAGGCCTGAAACAGAAAAAAATTATTTCGTTAAAGAAGGTTGTACTTTATTTGTAATGAGAAACTAGGGAAAATAAAATAGATAATTTTTTATAAACAAAAATAGTAGAGCACGGGAACAGGAGAGAGACCCGCGCGGTCCGCCTGCCGGGCGGCAAGTGACGCTCCGCCCGTGGGACCTGTCCTTATATACGCTCGAGGCGAGGACCGAGTCGCGGTGGTGGGGAGCGCGCTCTCTCACGCGGCAGCTCTCGGCTCTCCCCTCCAGTCCGACTCTCGCTCTCTCTGTTTCGCCTATACTCAGTACAATATGCATTTTGATTTCTTTAATATCTCCGTCAAAATCAGCACTACAACTTAGCCCTTTTGGACGATTATTCTTTCCTTAATAATTGATATATTTCCTTATTATTTGACAAGAATAAAAATCTGTTAACAAATACAAAGGTTGTTTTAAAAGAGAATTTGTTTCTTTTTATATTTGAACGAGAATAAAAAGAAAATAGATAAAAAAAATATAACTAAGAGAATCTTTTTAGGTAAGATAGAATTTTATTTAATAATCGTGTTCAATTCGACTTAATTAAAAATCCGTTTCTGAGGAAACAGATACAACGAAAAAAGCTTAATCCTACAATTTGAAGCAGTGTTTACACATATTTATATTGTAGATACTGTCTCCTAAAGACCAGTACCATTCCTAGTGAGTCTATTTCTATCTTCATTACTGCATCCCTAGACTCTCGTACTCGTTCACCCCTCCTCCCCCTCTTCTGTGAGGCAGTGCTTTGCCATTCCTTAATTAATCTGCATAATTCCCTACTTTCGCGTCGCCCGAGTTTGTTCTCCACCTTCCCAATGGTTCCAACGACCAAATGAAGTTGTCCCCGACTGGCTAAATATCAAAATAACGCGACGTATCCCTTTATCAAATTGACACTAAAATAAACCCGAATTCCTATAAAAAATGTTTTTTTTAACTATTATAAAAAATATAATTAAAAGTAAATAAAATTTTAACTAGGAATTTGGTTAACAGTGTTTCTTTCTTGATTGAAGTCTTTGTTGGTTAAAAAAAAATATATAATCAAACACATCTCTCATTTAATAAAAGTAAAAAAATGAAGCATTTTATAAAGACTGTGTGTAAAAGTTAAAGGCTTGTTTTAAATTAATAGAGGCTCTAATGAGTGAATTGTTATAAATATAACGTGACTCTTGGCAAAGTGTTGTTTCACACTTTACCGTTGTCGGTGAATATGAAGTGTTGACGAGGGTGAAAAACCAGGTTATTCCTAGCTAACAAAAAGTTTCAATGGGAAATAAACTTTTCGTATATTCTACAAGTTTTCTGAATTTAATTTTACGAAGTAATTCCATTTGACGGATTTATTATAATAATTAAATTATGACTGAATAAATGCATCTATTGTGAATGGATTTTACGAATAAATGAATGAATTTTAGAAAGTAATAATTCAATAAAAAAATTATTCATTCACGAATGAATAAGTTAATAAACTTATTAATCGACAAATTTATTAATTGATAAATTAATAGCTAATTTTCATCAAATTATGTCAATTATCGTGAATTTAGTATAAATTGATTTACGGATCGGAAATTAATCTTAATAATTACCAGAGAAAAAATTCAACTTTGTTTCATCTCTAAAAGAATTTGTTTCTCTAGAGAGACAAGAAATCCGAGTTTGATTCCCTGATGAGAAACGTCTTGAAATTAATTAAATCCCCTAGCCTAATTGATTTGAGTTCAGGGCAAAAGAGAGAAAAAATTTTTAAGAAAGTGAATTTGATAACAAACATTTTTTTAAATCAACATTTTAGAGGAATAATTATCTCAACTAAAAAATCTATTCAAGTCAAAATTTTAAAAAGCACTGGACATAGAATTAGAAGTAAATAAGAAAATTAATAGTAATAAATAATCAGCGTAAAAAAAGAATACGAAAAGTCCTCTATGATTTTTCAATATTTCTGATAGTTTTCGAGTTATTGGATAATAAAAGACAGCCAATGAGGACAAGTGGGCGGATACCTTACCCAGCGCTCACCCCTACCTTCCTCTCGCCTACCGCGTCACGTGAGGTATCCGCCCATCGATCCTCATTGGCTATCTTTTATTATCCAATAACTCGAAAACTATCAGAAATATTGAAAAACCGTAAAGGACTTTTCTAATTATTTTTTCACGCTTATTACATCCCTTAAATCTGTACCCTCAAACTTTGAATAATTTAGATTTTTACTCAATTTACTGAGTGCTTAATTTTATTCTGCACGCAGGCTCATAATTTAAGTATCTAAAATCCAATTAATTTTGTGAAATTAATTTAAATTGGCCTAGTTTTGAATGCTATTTTTAAAAAAAATCGTGTTCAATTTGTGTAAATAAGTTGAGAGATGTTTTCAAGTGGATAAAATAGACGTTTATTTATTTCATTTGCAAAATCCTAGAGCTTGCAAAGACAATTGTGTACATCTGTGGTCTATGAGCTTTAAGTGGTATGACGATGATAAACCCCAGGAAATGACCACTGACCCTCTTCACTTCCATCCCCTGTTCCATGGTACGTTACCACTGGTGCAACCAACATCAGTGAGCAACTTCCGCTGAAAACACATGTGCTACACAAATGCCAGGACAAACGTTCTCGTTTGTATTCTCGTCTATATGCGACACGTTTCCAGTCCCTCGGCTCCTGGCTCACGTGCTAAAATTCATTTCGCAACAGTTTCGCGCTTAAATACAAGGTCGACTCAAAAATTCGTTTACAACTGACAAATGCAAATTAAACTTGCCATGTTTCGCGATTGTTTTCATGGAAAAATGACGAAATTTATGATTATTATTATTTCAACCAGGAGTGAGTAAAATCAAACATTATTTTTCAGTGATTTTTAAGAATAAATCACGCAATTGTTTAAGTGAATTTTTAAATTACTGGAAATGGGAAAAAAGTTGGGAATTCAAAATCAAAAATATTTAATTTAGAAAAACACGAGAAATTAGGTGAAATAATTATCTCTATTTGTCTAAATTTGAATTAGTGACTTTCAAGTAATGAATTCGAGAAAAATGAGATGTTATTAAATAGTAAAAAATGTTACTCATTTTTAGAAGAAAAATAAATAATTATTAGTGGGATACTATTAATTTTAAAGTGAAATATTTACTAGTTGCAAATGTAAACTGTCCCTATTTTAATTAATTTTATTTTCAAGTAAGTAATTTTCTACTAATAATTAGTAGTTTTGTACCAGAATTTAGTAAGATTTTTAAATATTTTCTAGTAGATCATTTTTCTCTAATTCATTAGTAAAACATCACTAATTCAAATTTAAAGATCAAATAACTAGAAATTGTTGATAAGCTAATTAACCAATAGCTAAATAGGAAAATAATTATTAAAAATTAGAAAAAAGTAACTAGAATTTGTAACAATTAAAAATTTGACAAAGATAATTGAAAATGTTTAGAAAATTAAAACCTGAAAAAATAATTGAAATTGGAAAAAAGTAACTAGAAATCGGGCAAAAGTAACAAAAAACTAGGAAAAATGCAAATTGCAAAAAAACACTGAGAATTAAGCAGAATAACTCTAATATATCCCTAAATATTTTTTTAATAACTCTAAATTGCTGAGAAAAATAATTAAACATTCACAAAAACTAAGATTTTGAGAAAAATAAGTCGGTAATTACTCTAAAATAAAAAAAAATAAGAACTAGAAAAAATGACTAAGAATTGAAACAAAAAAAAATGGAATAGTAAAATTTTTAATTTATAAAAACACTAGAAATTAAATGAACCAAATTTATAATGGTTAAAATTACAAGAAATTGTGAAACAAATAACAAAGAAATCACTAGGAACTTAAAAATAAAAATGGAATTATAAAAATAACTACATAGTCAATTTTTTACATAAACTGCATCAAAATAATTTAAATTTGTAAAAACATTATTAAAAATGTTTTAAATAATAAAAACAGAAAAAACAGAAAAGTTGCAAAAATAAATAGATAATGGAAACAAATAAGAGAAAATTCAATAATTAACCAAAATTTGAAAAGCTACATAGAAACTGAAAAAAAGAATTTAAAACTCAGAAAAACACTAGAATTAAAAGAATAACTTGAAAGAAGATGAAGAAAATTAGAAACAATGAAAAAATAATTATCCTAAAATAACTCGGAAACTTTAAAATTACTATAAAATTGAAAAATAACTAGAAAACATCTTTTCGTTAATCTAGAAAAATTCTAGAAATTAGGTAAAATAATTTTAAACTGATAAAAATTACCAGAAATAAGTGCAAAAATAATTAAAAATCTATGAAAATACCCGGAAAAAGTGTTTTTTAAATTACTCAAAACTGGAGAAATATCTCGAAATTGTTGAAATTAAGTAAAAATATTTTAAAATTGGAAAATTTGTAAAAATAAGCTGTAATCGTTTACAAGTAAAAAAATTACTAGAAATTCTGAAAAAATATCTAGGAACTGGAAATAATTACTAGAAATGGGAATAAATAACTAGAAATTATAACAAAATAACTAAGAATTGGATAAAATAAATTAAATGTATGAAAATACTAGAAATTGAAAAAATAACTAAAAATTACTAATAATTTAAAAATGCAGAAATATAAAAAAAATTGAGCAAAATAAGCCAAAAATATCTGTTACAAAAAACAATTAGAAATTTCGGAAAAAAAATTTAATTAAAAAAAAAGATAGTAGTTAAGGGAATTAACTGCAAAATTATTATAAACTGAAAAATAACTAGAAATTCGATAAAATAACTTGAAATTACAAAAAAGTATAATAAATTAAAAAGTATAACTAAAATTTATAAAAAATAACTAAAAGTTGGAGAAAAATTCAAAATATTAAAAAATAGTCGTAGTGAAAAAAAAGAATCATAAACTGGTAAATTTATAACAACCGTAAAAATTGAGTAAAATAATTTTAAACTGGAAAAAAAAACAGACATGAAAAATAACTGGACACTGAAAGAAACTATTTTAAAAAAATAAGTAGAAGTGAAAAAAACTAGGAATAGAAAAAATTACTAGAAACTTAGAAAATGACCAAAAAGTGTAAAAAAATCACTAGAATATTGCTTAAATAACTAGAAAATGAGCAACAAATAAAAAAGAGAAAAAAACGTTTTTGAGAATATTGTAATTTTAGACAGTAACTCAAGTTGTAATATTAATCCAAACTAAAATGACTAGATATTGAACTAAACAAGTAGAAGTTGGAAAAAATAACTACAGAATAGAGAAATTGACTACAACTTAAAAAATTAAATAGAAACTCAAAACATTGGCAACTGAAAAAAACAAGGTATTGAAAAGATAACTAGAAACTAAAAGAATAGAAATAGTAAAAAGTAACTAGACAAGAGAAAGAATAATGAAAAATAAAAATTTAAGAAGTAATTATAAATTAAGAACGTTAAAACTAATTGAAAAATTACTAAAAAGTAAAAAAAAAACTATATATTGAAATAAAATACTAAAAGTTGGAAAAGTAACTAGAACTTAAAAAAAAAATTGAAAATTGATAATTTATAACTAGATGTTGTAACAAATTTTTTTAAAATTTAAAATTTTTAAAGTTAATAAAAATAACTAAAAATTGGGGAAAAAATTAAATTGTTAAAAAATACTCGTAGTCGACGTATAAAAATCTGAAAAAATGATAACCGAAAAATATATTAAAAAAAAGAAAATTAATGAATCAAATTTAAAAAAAAAAGCATAGTGGAAAAAATACAAAGAATGAGAATCGCGGAAATGTTAAAGTGAACATTCAAATTTCGTGGATCATCATATTGATAATTATATTTACATATTCTCTCTAACTTTGAATTAATGGAAAGTCATTCGTGTCATGAAGTAAATTAAACATTTGCATCATTCAGTAAATGAAATATTTGTCCTATTGAATAGATTAAACGTTTGTATTGTTGCGCAAATTAAACATTTGTCTTATAAAGTGAAATAACATTTCTGCCATTAAATATTTACTCCATTTAGATTATTAAAATTAAATTAAAATTGTCTCTTATTTATTTTTTAAATAAACTATATAATCATTAATTAGGTAAATTAAAGTCAAAATTTACTTATTCCGTAAATATATATATTTATTCTAAATGAAACATCTGGCTAAATAATTGTAACATCTATATAGTTAAATAAATTAAATAACCAGCCAAATAATACAAGCATTTTGCCAAATAAATGAAACATTCGGATAATTAAACAAAAGAAATACAAAATAATTAATGAAACGAAAAAAGAATGAAGAATGCAGGAATTTTTACATTTTCTAGAGTGGTGAGAGAGTCGTAATGGAATATCTGAAAGTTGTGTCATGTAAACATAAGACCGAGGAGACGAGAAAATAGGAGACTGAAGAGGAAAGAGAGATAGAGACGGTTCTGGCAAACTTATACACTCGAGAATTTCATTTTAATTACATCAAGTCGATGTAATCAACGGAGAAGCTTCAAACCCAAGCGAAATTCATTCAAAACAGGAAATAGAAAAATTCACTTTTTTTTAGAATATTCCTCCGGCAAATACAATGCTGCCCTCAACTCGAGGGTTAATTTATCTTAATGGTGCTTAAGGATCCTAAATGCTTTTTCAAATTAAATTAAATGACCTTAATTGTTAAACAAGTCGATTTTCAAATTGGAATATATTTCAAGGGTCGGAAAAAGCTCCACTAAAAGACTAACGAAGCCACGAAACTTTTCATTTCAAGATTTCTATTTTAAAATCTACAATTTTCCAATTTAACATAAAAAAATAAATTTTATCTGAAAAATTGTTTACAATTTTTAATTTAGTTTTTAATTGTTAATTCTCGTAATAGCAGAAAGGTAAAAAAGAGAGTTTTTTGTATCCGAGACTGTAGAGAAGCGGAGGTAGAATGTTTTTGCAAAAAGGTAAAATTCACCAAAGACAATTCAACCTGGCGAAGAAATTGGTAAGCGAAAATTAGTTTTCTGGAAGGTACGGTTTAATTAAAGGAATGATAAAAATGAAGGAATGCTCAAAGGAAAAGCGAATGTAATAACAAGAGGTGATGCAATAGAGACATAAAAAGGTACTTTTTTTCCTTCTAATGTCATATTCAATGAGAACTTGAATTCAAAAGAATTATGAAATAATAAAAGATAATTCTTTCTTGTAAAATTCACCCCGGGTGCCACTTTCCTCGATTCTAAATTAATTCTCAACTTAATTAATTCAGCTCCGTCATGAAACGCAAATTTTACGTATTTTTGTAAATCATTTCAAAATAAAGTAAAACAATTTTTCAATTTTTTCAATTATGTAAAAGTGACACGTTTTGGAAAATTGTCGTCGATTGAAAATACTTTTTTTTTTCTCTTTTGGAGATGTATTATGGGGGATTAATTTGCAAGTAAAAGAACACAAAGGTGAATAATGTAGGGGATGATAAAATGATCGGTTTTGTAATAAATTCGCCGATATTCGATATAGGTTGAATGGATAATAATTTTTCAAGATCGAGTCCCATTCCATCATTCTGGTGCATTTTCTTTTGTAACGGTCCTCAGCTTGGTAATAAACGGCTAAGCTGCATATAATTTTAGAGAGCTTTTGAAAGCATCTGTGTCGTTCGTCTCTGCTACTCCGCCAGTTACTTTTCTTTATTTTTCTCCCCCTATTTCCAACTGGCAAGAAACTTACGAGTACAACTGCTATCAGTGGAAAACACCCTCTCGATTTAAGTAATATTGATTCAGGCAAAAAATCGCCAATTCAGCATTCCCGCATTTATAAAGAGACAGTTATTTAATATGAATCGCTTTCAAGGCACAAAATAGATAAATCCACGAGATATTGATGTAAATTAATATCTGAAATTTATGTTTATTTTACTCTTTTATCGAGCGCAAAATTAATTTTAATTATAATTGTACAAAATGGGGTTTCTTTAACATGTTTAAAATAATAATGATTGATAATATTGATCAATATTGTAGAATTGCGGGGAATGGGAAATTTACTAGAGATTGGAAAAATAAATTGAAAAGTAAAAAATAGAAGAAATTGAGGAAAGTGAATTTACAAAACAGGTTTTTTTTTAAATAATAATACGATAAAAATAAAAATAATTATGAAATTCGTATGA
Source organism: Ganaspis brasiliensis (assembly GCA_037103525.1). Classification (NCBI taxonomy): domain Eukaryota; kingdom Metazoa; phylum Arthropoda; class Insecta; order Hymenoptera; family Figitidae; genus Ganaspis; species Ganaspis brasiliensis. The sequence goes on along the minus strand of JAZKLR010000102.1, from coordinate 4,157,556 downwards.
ACTGAAAAAAGAACTTGGGGATTGGAAAAAATTAGAAGAGTTATGACAAAATAGAACAAACTGGTGAGAAAAAAAAAAGAAAAAGAAAACAGCAGAAATTAATATAGATTGAAAAAACCACTGAACTGAGTAAAAAAAAACACTTGGAATAAAGGAGAAAACATTTAAAACTCGTAAAGATGATCGAAAATAGGAAAAATTGTTAAAATTAGAGGAATTCAATTTCAATTATTGAAAACTGAAAAGCAACTAGATATTGAAAAAGATTTTAATTTAGAAAAATACTAGAAATAAAGTTAAACAACTAGAGAATGTAAAAATAACTATGAACTGAAAAAATAACTAAAAATTGAACAAAAGAACTAAAAATTGAACAAAAGAACTAGGAATTAAAAAAACTAACTAGGACTGGGAAAAAATAACTAGGAATTGGACAAAAATATCTAGGAATTACAAAAAATGATTTAAAAATCAAAAATAAAACTAAATTAGGGAAATAACTGTAAGACAATCCAAAGCTAAAAAATAACTAAAAGATGAAAAAAAAAAAATAATTTAAAATACAGTAAAATACTTTGAATGAAAAAAGGAAAGTAAGTCTAAAATTTTTCGAAACTAAGAAAAAAAGTAGAGATTGAAAATAGGTTTTAAATACTGTGAACAATATTACTAAAACTAAAAATAGAGATAAATGCGAAAAAGTACGTAGAAATTGAGAAAAATAACTAAAAATTGGAAAAATAACTAAAAATTGAAAACGATAATTTATAATAGACCAAAACACGAAATAAAAAAAACTAAAACTGTAAAATAAAATTTGATAACTTCAAATTAAGAATAATAACTATATTATTATAAAACCTGTTATAACAACTAGTAATTACACAACTTTTCAAAAATTAGCAACGTGACTAGAAAATAAAATTAAAATTAGAAAATAAATTAAATTATATTTAATTTACTAATAATTAAATTAGAATTAAAATTAGAAATTAGAAAAACGTCGCTAGAATAAAAAAAAAATTTCTGAAAATTGCAAAACCACTAGAAATTGTAATAAAGTAATAAAAATTGGACTAATAAAAAATAAACCAATATAAAAATTATATTTTATAAGGAAATGTTTAAAATACTAAAAATTAAGGCAATAGCTAAATGACAGAAAGTAATAACCAGGATTTGAAAAAAGTAGTTAAAATATAAAAAAAATACTAAAAATTACGAGAAATAACTCAAAAATAATTTTATACTGTAAATTAAAAAAAAGTAACTAGAAATCTGAAAAGTAACCAAAATATTTAAAATGTAATTCGTAATTTTTAAAAATACTCGAAATCGCCTGAAATAACAAAAAACTGTTCCAAAAAACTGAAAATGGTAAAAAAAAATGTAAATAAATTCTGTAAATTAGGGAACATAAATCTAAGCATTCTCTAAACTATTAAAAAAAACTGGGAAATGAAAGTGAGTAATTTTAAAAATGAAAATAAAGAAAAAAACTTAATTTCTAATTAAAATATAATATTTTATAAAGAAATGTTCAAAATACTAGAAATTAAAACAATAACTAAAAGTCGGAAAAAAGTAACCAGTATTTTAATAAAATAGTGTAAAATATAAAAAAAAAAACTAGAAATTACGAGAAATGACTCAAAAAAAATTTTATACTGAAAATTAGAAAAAAGTAACTAGAAATCGGAAAAGTAACCAAAATATTTTAAAAGTAATTCGTAATTTTGAAAAACACTAAAAATCGAATGAAAAAACTCTAAAATTTTACAAAAAACTGAAAATGATAGAAAAAATAATTAAAAATGTAAATAAATTCAGTAAATTAGGAAACATAAATCTAAAGATTCTCTAAACTAGAAAAAAAAACTGGAAAATGAAAATGAGTAATTAAAAACGTGAAAATAAAGGAAAAAAACTTTAACATTATCAAATCTGCAAAAATTATTAAAAATTTTAAAAAGTAGTTAAAAGTTTAAAAAAGTAACTAAAATTTGTGTGAAAATAATTGAAAGTTGGACAATCATTACTAAAAATGTTAAATATAATTTAAATTGAAAAAATAACCAGAAGTTGGAAAAAGCAACTAGATGTTGAAAAACATTGCGAATTGTAGAGAAACGATAAAAATTAAAATATAATAAGCAGGAATTTCTGCAAAATAAATAAACATTGTTCAAACATAATTGAAAGTTTGTAATATAATTTAAACTAAAATAATAACTAAAATGTGAAAAAAGTAAGTAGAAATGGATCAAAATAATGTAAAACGTAGAAAAATACTAGGAATTAAGTTAGAAAAAAGTAACTAGAAACTAGATTAAATAATAAAAATTGTAGAAAAAAACTAGGAATTGAGGAAAAACAAATTTTAAATATTTCTTAATGAAAAAAACTAACTAAAGATTAAGAAAAGATAATTTAAAATGTAGAAAAATACTAGAATTTGAGAAAAATAATTGTTAAGATAAATAACTGTAAAACTGCTTTGAAGTAAAAAAAAACTGGAGACTAGAAAAAAATTACTAAAAGTTGCGTAAAATAATTGGAATTTGTTATGAAGTAACTAGAAATTGGTAGAAATAACCATACAAATAAAATAATTAAAAATTAATAAAAACACCGAAATTTAACTAAATTAACTTTTAACTTTTAAAATTAAATAGCATTTAGAGAAGAAACAATGAAATATTTATAAAAAGATTAGGAATTAAGAAAAATAATACGAAAATTGGTCTAAACTGGAAAACTGAAGTTTTTTTGATACTATAAACTAATAACACAACTAGAATTCACAAAAAATAACTAAAAATTGGAACATAATTTTAAAGGTCTTAAAAAATATAAAAACTTAAAAGAAATTTTTAACTAATAAAAATAACCTCTCTAAATCTGAAATAGTGGTTTTTTACTAATGAATTAGCGAAAAGTGAGCTACTATTAAATAATGCTGATTTTACTGATTTTTTACTAGAAAACTACAAATTAAAATAGTGAAACTTTACTATTTCAATTAGCAGTGTTCCAATATTTCAATTACTAGTTTCCCATATTTCAATTAGAAGATGTCTTCTAAAAACATAGTAAAATTCTTACTATTTAATAGTAGCTCACTATTCGCTTATTTTATTAGTAGAAAACCTCTAATTCAGATTTAGAGACGTGGAAAACTAATAAAAAATCCAGAAAACATAAGATACGAAACAAGTTTAGAGGAACAAAATAACTGAAAATCACCTAAAATGTCTAAATTTTTCAAGTAAAACAAACATTTCTCTCATTGTAGGTACCACCGATTCAAAATTTAGTACTCGACTGTACACTCAGAAAAAAATTTCTTTTCGACAACCAAATTTTGTTTGAATCAACCAAAAAAATGCATTGATATACAGTTAAACAAATGTTTGGTTTATATAACCAAATAATTTGATTATACACATTTGTTTGAATCAACCAAATGGTTTATTACAGTTGACTAAATGTTTTGTTTAATACAACCAAAAAGTTTGTTTAATACAACCAAAAAGTTTGTTTCATACAAACAAATTAATTGTATTAAATTTATTTGGTTCGTTCAAATAAATATTTTGATATACACAATCAAATGTTATTTATTTTTCTTTAATGTTTGAATTTCCTAATTAAATATTTTATTTGTATATTATTAATTAATTTCCAATTTTATATTTATATGATTTCAAAGTAATAATAATAATAATCATCATAATAAACTGGAAATTAACTGATAAATATGCAAATAAAATATTAAGAAATTCAGATGTTACAGAAAAATGCATAACAGTTAAGCATTTTTAGAAACAACATTTTCTTCTCTTCAAGGTTGTTTTCTTACGGAGCGTTTCTCCGTAGAAGAATCTTTTACTTCCAAAATTAAAGAATTGAAAAGTCACAATAAGTCACTCAAATGTTATAAGCACAGTTAAACACACGATGTGGTCGATGTGTTAAACATAACCTGCAGGAAATCAAAATCTCTTTTATACACTATAATAACCTAAAACACACTATAGATTACTTTGTAGGAAGTTTCCACGTAATCCAATTTCTGAAATAAGAAAACAACACTTACTAAATTTATAAAACACAAGTTATAATAATAGAAAAGCACTTTATACGCAACGACGCGATTGACATGACGCTTGTTTAAATGCATCTCGAGTTTGACTATACTATATATTATATCTATTTGAATCAACCAAACTTTAATTGAACGGATCAAAACATTTGGTTAAATAAACCAAACTTTTTTGTTGACTGAAATAAATGGTGCTTTATTAAACACTTATTTTAGTCCAAAGAAAGAGTTTGGTCGAACGAAACAAATACATTTAAATAATAATTTTTTTTCTGGAAACCAAGGCATTTGTTGCAAGAAACCAAATGCTTATTTAATCTGATAAAACTTTTTTGTTGTATCAAATAAAATAAGTTAACTAAACGGTTTGTTTAATTGAACTGAACTTTTTTTCTGAGTGTACGAATAAAATAATCATCATTATGAATTATAGAATTATCCAATCGATTGGATTCGTTAAAAGGGGAGAGAATTTTGATAAATAATTTATCGAGTCGACCTAAATAAAATATGGGGGGGAATTATTATTTCATATTAAAAAAGATCTGATAATAATGGCTGCATTATGGATTGGATAAGGGAAAATGCTCATTAACTTTACATGTCGATCGAAGCTTGACATGGAGGTGAACTATTCGCCATGAATCTGCTCCCCTGGTCCTCAGGTGGATAGGTGAATCGTGAATAATGTCGCCAATGGACGAACTGCTATGTGAGTTAATGTTGTTAACGTTCGCGTTGTTTCCTCGTAATGAGGCATACACAGAATCTAAAATTACATTTGCTGTTTATCCCTCATTTGACTACATACCAAACTTCATGTCGAAATCCTAAACACAAACAAATTCCCCCGAAAATTGATCTTCAATTCCATCAGAGGAAACTGAGATAAATTATAAAATTGCATCGGACCAATTGTCAGGAAATATGCAAATGACCTAAACCTACATTTATTTTTCATAACAAATTATGTGAAAATATTTAAAAAATTTTATAAAATATTTTTAGTGCCCTGAGCGCACAGGATATTTTAAAACAGAAAAAATAATAATTACGCAATTAAAAAAAAAAATTGTCAACGTCCTATCATGTGACATCAAAGACACCTTTTTGTGGTTTGAAAAACGACAGGATCGAGTTTCAGAAACGCTAGATTTTGCTTTGAGAGGCTTAAACGTCAGCAGGAATTTTTAATATCCGTTGACATGGTCCATCCTGTGAGACCTTAACCACACCATTGACGAGGATAAGATCTCGAAAAAGCTGGCTAAAAATTTCCTCCACACAGTTCCATTTCAGAACTCGCTACTTTTCCAGACAGCAAGATAAATTCATAAGATTTTCATCTTAATCCTTTGAAATAAAGTTCATCCCGGGGAATAAAATCCGTAAAAAGATGTATATCTTGCTAATAAAATTTTCCGATATGGGTGGGGGAGAAATAATTTTGCCAAGATGATTCTGTAAAAATAGGGAATAAGTTGTGAAGATTTCGGAAAATAATTTAGAAAAAATATTAACTAAAACCTTATCTGGCGAGACAAATATTGATTTTAGTTATTTAGCGTCGACAATATTTAGGATTTAATTACAAAAATTAAATTCACAATTGCCATTTAATTAATCTGTGCAAATACTCGTTAGTGTGAATTCAATATTAAAATTTTTTGTAAAGATATGATCAATAAATACAAAACACCTAGAAAAAGAAGAAAAAAGATGCGAACACTAAGACTGGTACGAGCAGACTGACGTTCCGCTCGTGGGACCCTCTCTTTTATAAAGCGGCACGCAGGAAGAACGCAGTCCTAGTGGGGGTAGCGCGCGCTGATTGGTGCTCGCGCGAGACAAGTATCAGCTCTCCCCACTGCTGCGCTCCTTGCTTCTCTCTCACTCTCATTGTACCCTCTCTCTTCTAGAATAAATCCACTTCTTTTAAATTTTGTTATCCTTAGTTTCGCGCAGGCTTTTAGTTTTGCAGGCACATTCTAAAAAAAGTCTGCACGAAACTAAGGATAACAAAATTTAAAAGAAGTGAATCTATTCTAGAAGAGAGAGGGTACAATGAGAGTGAGAGAGAAGCCAGGAGCGAAGCAGTGGGGAGAGCTGAAACCTGTCGCGCGCAAGCACCAATCAGCGCGCACTCCCCCCACCAAGGCAGCGACTTGCGTGCCGCTCTATAAAAGACAGGGCCCCACGAGCGGAACGTCAGTCTGCTCGTACCAGTCTTAGTGTTCGCATCTTTTTTATCTAAATTTCTTTTATTAATTGCCCCTTTACAAAAATATTCAATACTGCATTCTCACTAACATATATCAACAAAGATTTAAAAATAAGTTTTTAATTAATTTTTCTCAGCGCTCCAAATTCTAAATTTACTTAAAAACAAAGATTTAAAAATAAGTTTTTAATCAATTTTTCTCAGCGCTCCAAATTCTAAATTTACTTAAAAACATCAAATGCAATTTTTATATTGAAAGACAATTACCCTGATTGGTGCAAGTCGATTTTAATAACCCAAAAGAGCACTAGCAGTTCCCATGGCAACGTCATAAGTAACAATTTGATCAATTTCGTGAAAACTTTATCAGGGTCTTGGGTCAAGAGCTAAGCGAAGCAAAGGCAAGTAATTGAGAATTAAATCCTAGGCGATGACCGCGTGGAGGGATTACTCTTACTGAATGAGAAGACGTAAGAAAACCAGAACATGGCCCAAGGGAGGAATGACGAAGCCTTTGAAATTCGGACGGCGAAGGAGAGTTCGCGAATCGTGAGAGCAACCCTATTATAAGGGTACTCGGTACATTTATAGGGTCGTATATCTCCCTAGGAAGGCGAGGGATGATTATTATTTTACAGATACCGATACAACGTGTCTAAACGAGAGAACACGAGGCAGAAGGTAAAGAAGAAAAATATGAGATGAGAAAATAGTGGAAAGGGGATCACAGACCAGTCGCGTGCATCGGTTTCTTTTTCCCTTAAGGCAGTCCCGAGTCTGTAATCCCCAACGAATCCCAATCTGGATTACCTCCCTTTTCCTTTCAACTCTCGGCACATGCGAACACAAACGTACTACTATTTTCTTCTCATCCCAAGATATAAAGACATTATTGTATCGAGTTTTCGTCCTTTTACGTAAACAAAGCCTGTCAACTGTCAGCCAATCCCTTTTTTCGAATCTCGGGCTTGTCTCGTTAAGAAACAGATTTCTCTTAATATTGTAAAGCTTCAGGAACACTCGCCCTTCACGAAGCGGAAATACTGCTTTCGAATATTCTTGCAAGAATGATATCAATCACAGTTGTGGTTCTAAATATTTCGTTTACTGTAACTGGCTTTTGTTACTTTTTTTTTTTTTAACTTTTTTATTTAATGTTAGAAAGAAAATTGAAGATAAAAATTGATTCATCCAGAGAACAGTTGATGAATATACATAAAAGAAGTTATTTTTCATGTAGACGGTGGCACAAATAAAACAGACCGACGGCGTTATTATAGTGGCGTCGTTTTTACGCCCTTTTAACGCTCACGCACGACCAAATGAAGCTAAAGCTGCGAATAAATCTTGATAATTCGACGTCGTTTTATGCCGCTTAACCGTTGTTTACGGCTTATAGGCCCGTTCATTTTCTTGTCTAAGTAAAGAATGCACTTAGGAAAGCACCAGGTGCAGCCGCGTCTGCTCCTTTTTTTTCCCCGATCGTGGGCGTTCACAATCAAACGACTTGTTTTCTAAATCGCCTCATAATCAGGCGATATTATGCGCAACTCCGTAGAATGAGCTCGCTTTGAGTGTAACTTTAAGATTATAAAAACCAGGTCAATTTTTTAACAGTACCTTGCCTTCAACAAGTAGTTTTCCCTCGTTTAGGTATTTTTACCCTCGTCAAATTTGTTTCCGTTTTTGTACAATTTTTATTCCAAATATTTTTTACGACCGCTAAAGTGTATTAGGTAATCATAAATTAATGTATTTGTTACCCCTTTTTAAAATAAAAATTAGAAAGGTTACTTTTATCTTCTTCTTTTTAATGTGACGTTTACTATTTTAGAAGAGTAGAGACGTGAAAATAAATTGTGAGCAAATTTTACACTAGGAGTGGGTTTTGCTTTACTAACAAAGCTGACGAGAACGGCAAGCGTGAGAGGGACTGTCCCGTTGCGCGTATTAACCAATTGGCGCGCGGTACCCCCACCCATCGCGAGACGGGCGACAGCGGAGGCCTATAAAAGAGGGCGACTCAGTGGCTAGAGAGTCACTTCGACTCGAGCTGGCGTACTGAACGGATCCCTTTTGCAATAAATAGCCAACAACAGGTGAACAAATGTGACGTATTCCGAATTTGTAATAAACATAAACTATCCTTCGTTAAATATAAAAGTGCTGTGAATTTTTGTGAAATATCATCATACACTTTTAACACAAGCCACGAGATTTCAGAAACCTAAAAAAGAAAACTAAACAAAAAAATTAAACCGTCTACATAAAATCTACCTTTTCAATTACAATTTACTCCTACCAATTTTCTAAATCGGCCCGCTTCACGATACCTAATCGGGACTCGAGAAAGAAACCTAGATGATAAATAGGATAATTTGAGTCAAATAGATTTGGGATTTCCGAAGAGGATTCTTTAGTAAAATCACTTGTGGAAATGTAGACAGCGGTTTTCGCTTCCAGTGCACCCTGGGGTAGGTATTAATGATATAATATTTCTTTGATTTACCGGCACACCGACCACGTTTCCGTTAACAACCCCCGTCACGATCCGCCTTCTCTTTTTGCTTCACCGCCTCCAAACCTCCCCCCATCCTAACTCCTTCTTTCTGGCCTGGCAAGCTCCAACCTTCCTTAAAGCAAGCGGAACGAGTTCAAACGTAGTTTCAGACGAAGAAACCCCGTTTCGCATCCCTTATATAGTCGGGATAAATTACATTCATATTCCACCCACCCCCTATTCTGCGAGGGGATGGCTCGCCACTCATACCGTCCTGAGTCTTCGTTGAAGCTCGCTTATTTAAATCAGAAATAACTCTCGGTTGACTCGAGGAAACTACCGTCTCGTCGAGACTTACTTAACGTTTAAGCAGCCCCCGGCGCAATGTCTCTACGATTCTAATAAAAATTTTGCAAAATTCTCTTCACACTGGTTTTATCTCCTCGTCTTAAACTTTAGTCCCTCTTTTAACAGAATTCTTAATTAATTTTTACTAAAAATAACACAGTATCATTTGCTGAATAGTAAAAACCAAGTCTTGGATTTAAATATAAATATTAGTTTTAATTTATCGCGATCATCCGTCTCGTGGTATTGGATTATTTTTTTAAATTTTTTAGATTATATACAGCACTTTTACGTCAACAGTATTTTTCTCATTAAATTAAACAAAAAATTAAATAAAAAGTTCAATTCTTATTTTCTTGCGCTGTACAGTCGATTGTCAAGGTTTCAATAAAGAGAGCTAGAGCTAGACCCAACAATTTCTCGACCAAAATGCAAAAGAAATTAATATAAACGACATCGCGAAGCTTCATTTGCCAGGATAGAAAATCCGATTTGGATTCAATTTGATTAAGCCCGATTCAATCGCCGCTGGGATTTGGCAAAAAAATTGTACGACTCGTACTATGTAACGGTAAAATATTTTTAAAAAATACGTCTCTTTTTTTTACGTTTGAAAAGAGATTTTAGTAAAATGAAGCGTTTTTATTAAAACCCATCAAACAAAATTTTAAACCAATTTACTTTCAAGTTAGTGGACAAGTTGAAGCACGATTTGCGCCTGGAGCATCGGTATTTAAATTTAATAAAATTTTGTAAAAAAGGCTATTTAAATACACCTTTTTAATAGAAACTCGTTTTCATCAAAATTCTTTACAATAAAAAATCTTTTTAATCAAAATCCTCTGCAATGAAAAGTCATTTTAATGCAAAAATTTTGTCTATCAAAATCTGTTTGAGGAAAAATTGGTTTGATAAATATTTAAAAAAAAACCTTTCTGACGAGTATTTACTAGAGTAAACGACTTTTTGAAAGTAAAATATTTGGAATAAATCATCTTTCAAATTAGACCAAAATATTTTTTACTAAAAATACCTATTTTCTGGAAAAACGACTCGAGTAAAAGAACGAGTAAAAGTCTTTAAAAGGTAGTTTGCAATAAGTTCCACTGAATTTTTTTGTGTGCAATTTATTACTCGTTTTTCTCTGACAACCTTTGAGGGATAAAAAGTTGAGAATCCCTGCGGTTGGTGAACTGATTTTTTTTTCAATGTTCACACGACTTTTCCAGAAAGAGGGATAAAGCAGTGAGGAAGGAAGGACCAAAGAGAAGAGGAAAAAGGGTCGACTTGGAAGCAAAAGGTCGTCTTGTCTGAGAATTTCGCTTGGATTTTTCTACGGCTTCGATCCCTATTGGTTACGTTTGCGAGTGTTTCGACCTCGTTCACAATACCATTCTAAGTCCTCTTCAGAAAAAAAACATTCCTAAAACTTTTTCATTCGCTTTTTTATCATCCATTATTCGACCTGTTCCAGTTTTACACGTCTTGAAATCAGGATTTTGTGACTTTTACTGCCTAACAGTAATTTTATTGTTTTGTAAATATTTTAGTTAATTTGAAAAAAAAATTCAATTTAAATAAAAAATTGTCAAAATCTTAAAAATTTATTGAATAAAATGATTTTAGGGAAGAAAGAGAAAGTGAGTTATTTAAGTAGAAAAGCAGCTAGAAATCACACAGCGAAACTTAAAGGCAAGATGGGAGGTTGAGGTTAGCTTGTGCAGAGGTTAGTGGATATAATCCAATATACGAGAAGAAGCTTAATCGATCTCTGTTATCCGGAGATTCTAGACGATGCCATGTAACGAAATCTGTCTACCTTAAACGTTTCCGTCGAGTATAAATCTTACCCTTTCTAACTAAACGAACGAGAATGAAAAAAAAACACTTTAACCGTTTGGAGGGTAATTAAATTAGTAGTTAATTTACCCTGTTTCTAATTTTAAAAATACGGTTTATATATAAAGATAAAATTAAGATTGTATTCTTTTTTTCAGTATATACATAATATTAATCTACAAAATTGTATATAAGTCTTTGCTAAGATTCTGCGCCTATTGCTATAAGCAATTTATCAGAATGTTCATATGCTAATTTAAAATATAATTTTTGTTTGTTGATTCGTTTATGTTTTTTTTTTTTTTTTTGGGTAAAAGCGGCTAATAATAAATCCCAGAGAACGTACTGACTCGACGTCCGCCAGAGAATGAGTGGTCCGCGATAGAGAGCCCGCTTTTATACGATCCGATGTGCGCTCAGCGCTCCACTGGTGGGGGGCGCTCTCTGATTGGCTTAACTAGACTCGGTTCCGTTCGCTCACTTCAGTCGCGCTCCGATTCGTTGGGGGCGGGTCTTACGCTCCACTTAAGTGGGGATCGCTCTCTAATTGCCGCGATACAAACTATGCTCTCTACTAAACTAAGAATCTCGTTTTAATATTTTTTATCGCATTTAAAGAGGCTAAATTTTTTTTCCTTTCTATAAATAGTATCTTGAGGTTCTAAAATGATTGTATTTATTTTTTCACCCCAAAACTTTTGCCATTATTTTGTTTTATCCCTAAAATAATATCAATGAAGACAATTTCCTCCATACAATTAATTTCCGTATTGTTAATTTGTTGTTTTCGAATCGTATCGTTAGTTTAATTATTCCCAATTATATTCTTCAATTATTCTCGATTATTATAGCTCTGGAAATATACAGATTTGGAGAAATTGACGACATAGAAATAAGCGAAATTGAAATTGAGTTGGTAATTTGATGATTCTTAGCTAATAGTGAATGTAAATCCCAAATTGAATGAAATAGAAATTGGAAGGAGCCAATTTCGAGGAGGAAAGACGAGGGTTGATGGTTTGAAGGAGGTGAAAAGATGGTCGATTCTAGGTGCTAACACGAATTTATTGGTAGCAGTGACGCAGATCCATTTGCACAAGGACGCAGCCCACCCTCTCAACAGAACTGCAGCTTTCCAGATTTCGATTGAATTTCGACTTGTACCCAGGGGAGAAAGAAAACGAGGCTGACTGACATAAATTTCGCGTGCCACTACAATTTTCAAATTCTAACGTTCGTTATTCATTCTTAAGTCAAGATTTCCCGGAATAAAAAGCAAACCCTCTACATTTTTAATCCCTCATTTGTGTGAAATGGAAAAAAGGTCGGGAAATAAATTCAACTTTCTAAATAATCAATTTGTGGTCCAAAGAAAAAAGACGTTGTTAATTTTTTTTCAATTCTTTAAAAATCAAATTAAAATGTGCATTAAATTAATTATCAATTGAGACCAGGGAAAACAAGTCATATGATTTGATTTTTATTGAATGAAACGAGACGAACTGGCCGCTGGTTCGAAAAATGAAAGAAGAGATCAGCAAAGACTATAAATCAAAGAGTGAGTCTGTAGCTTCCCATCGACCTCTATGGAAACAGCACTCTCGTCCCATTGCCATCACCATCGTGAAAAACCTTCGAGTTTTTCACATTCACGCTCCAACACTTTCCCATGCTTGCATTATATTCGGTCCGTACTCGAGTTTAAAAAAATATATACACTCAAACAAGAGAACAATTCTAAAAAGGAACAAACGAGTTAACCAAATCAAATATTTGCTTGCACCAACTAAAGACCTTGAAAAAAATCAACATGTTTTTTTTATCTGGCTTTCATAAAGTTTCTTTATTTGATAAATGAACGTGACGAGAGAGCTTGAGAAAAGTGCCTACGAGTCCGCTAAATGTCATGAGGTTACCATTTTCTGTTTCTAAAAGTAGTTTCCATATCTTTTATACATTTTTACCAAGTAGTCAATAAGGAAAGAAGCGAAGAGCAACACAAAGCTTGAGGAAACGAGTGAACGCAAGGGAGTGGAAATTTGAAGGACTTTGCGAAGGGAAAATGTGGTCGAAGCGGATTTTCGTTTCTACTTTCAGAGATGAAAAATTCATTTATCGATAACGAGTCACTGTCGAGAATGGCGCATTGGAAAATCGTTGAAATAACACGGCTTATCCTGCATATTTTCATTTCCCATTTTCCACGCCACTTTATTAATACTTTCCCTAATGCTCTTATTATTTTAAAATTACTTTCAGTCCCGGAAAACCGAATTCATAAAAAAAGTTAAAATCAATAGGACCTGAAACGAAAGAGTCAATAATCAAGAATTATTTACTTTTTCTGCTTTTTGAATTGTTTAAAACATTTTAATTAGAGACATAATTAAAAAAAAAAATCGAACCGCCGAGGATCGAAACCCAGTATTAATAACTCTAGAATCGAAACCGGTTCCACTCAGCTACCTAACAATGTTGATAAAAAAAACTCTTTCTACTTTATTTTTTTTTTCTACGCTAACCCAGGTGTATTTTTATCCCTAAAGAGTATAATTTGCGTGATAATTTGTAAATTATTATACTTTTTGTCCCTTTTTTTTTCATATCTTTGTCGAGAAAGGAAAATAAAACGCTTTTTCTCTATACGTGGCACGTATAATCCTTTAAGAGTTTATGACGTGTCACGCAGCCCTGGACATGTGTCTGCAGCAAAAGTCTTGTTTTCGCTTCGTGAGTCACATTTCTGTTCTGTGATGAAGGCAATATCAAAATTGAAAAATAAAAAAAGAAATTTCACTCGTAATGTGCCTCTTTTATGTGAGGCCAGAGGAAACCTGTCCCTAAGAAACAGCCGCTAATAAAAAAATATGTATGCACAGTTCCCACTGACAGGAAACATTAAAAAATCTTGGTTGAAATGAAAATTGTTCCAAAGGTAAGAAAAAAAATTTTTTTAATAATTTTTATTATGAAATTCATTTTTTTTTCGATTATACGTTTAAATAAAAATGCAGGCAGAAAAATTTGTGATAAAGTTTTGGAATTTGAAAAGCTTAAATATAAGAGAAGTTGTGGCAGGTTGAGAGATGGAGGATGAGAGTTAAAATACCATCATTAGAGAGAACTCTATACAGAACTTAAACCGCACGCAGCATCCCTTAATACGGTACAAACGCAATAAAACCACTCGAGACTTCTCGATTACGCGCCGCTACGCTTAATATCTGTCCCTAAACCTCTTTTTTAACATTTAACCTTCTTTCGCTCTAGTTTATTCATAATTCAACATGCCCGCGATTTAAACGGAGAAAAACAACTAATAAAACTGATAAAAAAAAAAAAATTCTAAATAAAAAACAAATTAAATATTTATATTTAATTTCAAAAAGAATTCTTTTTCAAAAAGAAGACAAGTTTTGTTTGTGAAATAAATAGAAATGGGAACGCCACGTGGGATTCCGATAATTATTGGCGAAGGTGAAAAAAAAGAGAGGGGGGAGTTTGAAAAAGAAATCAATACTTGCAGTTTGAGCTTTCAGTTAAAAATTTTCTGGCACGTTCGAGGAATCATTTAATGTTTCGAAGTGATGAAAAATGTTGAACACGAAACGTGCTTATGTACGCGGAAAGAGTGTCACTTTCGCGAAGTGCACACACGTATAATGGCCGCTTTCTGACGCCCGAGTCAGTCTTATCGAAGGGCGCAAAAAAAAAAGAAACTGGAGCAGAGGGTAAAAGGGAGAGAATACCATATTTAAATAAACGAGCGGGTCGCATGCAAACACTACAATCGATAGATTTAATTCCGTCGATGCTTCTGCCTCACAATTATTACACATTCTTGTTTCCAGTCACATCCGATTTTGAATCAAAACACTCAGTACCTTATTGAGTTTTCAGAGAAGAAAGTTGTTTTTTGTATTAGAATAATAATGAGGAAAATATTGGAAAGTAATGATAATAATAGTTATTATTATTATCAATTTGCACATGCTATAAAAAACCGATTAAAAATAATCGTAATAATAATAATAATAGTAATGATAATAATAGCAATAATAATGGTAGTGATAATAATAGTAACAAATAATTAATTAAGTAAATAATATATGTAAAATTAATTGTTATCTAAAAACCTGTTATCTAAAAAAAAATTTAATAATTTAAATTAAATTATTAAATTTAAATTTAATAAGTCTAATAAAAGGAAAAACTTTTATATTAAACTTTAAAATCCCGCATGTTTTTGCACATTACAAACTTGAGTTAAATTACAATCTTTGAAGATATTAAATTAGGATTTAGAATATTTAGGAATGATATTATAATCTTTTTGGGAAGCTAAAAGTCTTTCCGGCGCTGGAAGACGAATGAACCGTCCGCGATTGAAACCCTGCTTTTATACGGTCCGATGTGAGCTCAGGGAGGCGCTAGAGTGGGGGTAGGGCTCTGATTGGCGTTACGCGGACTCTACTCAGCGACCAAAGACGCGCCCGATTCGTCCGGGGCGGAGCCTGTGCTCCACTTGAGTGGGGGCCGCGCGCCGATTCGTCTGACGTGCACTCCGCTCTTCACTCAAGTAGGAGAAGTGCTCTCATTGGCACGTTGCTACCTGCGCTCTCCACTGAAATTAAGATCTCACTCAAAAATTTTTTTCTATCGAACTAAATAGCCGTCAGCGTCAAATATTCTTTTCCCCTTCCTATAAGTAGTATTTTTACATTCTTAACTGATATCTATTTCCACAGGCCAAACCTTTTTGTCCGTTAAATAATTGTCAATTATACTTAATATTGCTAATTTGGTGATTCTAAATAATATCGTTAGTTTTTAAAAATACAACATAAAATAGAATTTATCAATTTTTCCGAGTCAGTATATTTTTGTATTTTTGAAGAACAGTATTTTTAAAAATACTGTTCATTTATAAACATACAATTGAGATTTACTGTTTTTATGAAATAGGGTATTTAGTCTTAACCCTTGTCTAGAATAGAACATTAAGACTATTATATAATTAATAAATTAAATTAAGTAATTAAGGCAAAACCTATTATAGGCTAATTAAATTAGTAGCTAATTTACCCTGTTTTTAATTTTAAAAATACTATTTATTTATTAAGAAAAAATTAAGATGCCTTTTTGGTTTTAAAAAATTTAGATTTGACGGAAAAAACATGAAGATTATTGGATTAGTAAAAGAACTTGAAAAAAGTCAACTAAATAATTAAAAATCTTTTATATTTTGCCGAAACGTACTGACATGACGTCCGCCAAGGAATGAGAGGTCCGGTTTAGAGCGCCCGCTTTTATACGATTCGATGTGGACTCAGCGCTCCACTGGTGGGGGACGCTCTCTGATTGGCTTAACCAGTCTCGGTTCCGCTCGCTCACTCAGGCCACGCTCCGATTCGTTGGGGGCGGGTTTTACGCTCCGCTGAAGAGGGGTCCGCTTTCTAATTGGCGCAAAGTAATCTCCGCCCTCTACTCAAGTGGAATTCACTCTAACTGCCGTAAAATAACCAACTCGCTACATATCGAATCTTTTTCTTACTTGGTACAAAATACTCTCATTAATTACCAAATTAATAAAAAAATTCCCTTCAAAAAGAGGCTAATAACACTGAAAATACTTTCATAACAGTATTTAAGTCAAGAATATCACCGAGCAGAGTATTTCTTTGAAAGATTCGGGATAAATTGAAGAAGATTAATTTAGCAACTGACGGGACAAACACATTTAAAGAAGGTAAACATGCACGGAGCGAAGTCAACACACAAATTGATATTAAAATTGATTCTCCAAGTTTAATTGACTTGAAATTGAATTTAAAATATTTTAATATTTCTTTGTATATCAGAGATGAAATTTCTCATTTCTTGACTATCGTAGCAGGCCGTTAGCAGGTCTTTTCCCCTTTGGCCCGACTCTCATTTTTCCCCTTTTTTCTTCTCTTCTCTTCGATCCACTCGTTCGGTTACCAGCACCACCTCTCGTGCCTTTGAGCGGACGCTTCGTTTGGACGGTAAATTAATTAACTAATTAATTAAAACCTCGCTAAACACCCGTTATCCCATGGTCGACTTTGCGACGGACTCATGGAACCACGAAAGTGAGAAGGGAAGCACAAACGGATAGAATCTATTTAATGAACTCAGAACGGTGTCTAATTCAATTTCAAATGAATGTTTATTAAATGGAAAGCTTTGCACCATGTCATTTCATGTTGATCCTGCCAGTGTCCTAAAAAGGCTCTCTAATTATCTTTAATGCACTTTCTCAACATTATAGTTCTGAATACATTAATTAAACTCATGTTTTTCACGAAAATTGATTCATCCATAGATTTCAACTATTAAGAACTTGACTCTCTCCTCGAATTAAATTTGCAATTTAGCTAAAATTGTCTACCTGGAATTATATCTAAAAATTGAAAAAATTATCATGACCCATTTTTTTTAAATATTATTTATTATCCTGTCTAAAATTTCAAGATTCTTTCGCAAATAATTAAGCCATGAGAAGGTAATTTATTAAGTGCAAGCTTTCTTTTTAGCATGCTAGGAATGCAATCTTTATGTACAAATTTGCATACTTAACTAAAATATGCATAATAAAACCGACTAGCTTAATGAAAACGTTCATTTTATCGTATTTCTGAAATTCACGCTCTTTGAATTTATTAATATCAACTGTCAAAAAGAGGAAATAATTATAAAAATATCTTCTGAAAAATATAGTAATAAAACTGGCATCAAGTCAACTTATTTTAAAAATCGAGATGAGCTTTCTAAAAGGTATAAAATACCTTTTCAAAATTATATTGCCTTCCATTCGATATTTTTCCTTAATTTGCAATAAGCTCTAAAAATGTTTATAGCGTGAAACGGAAAATACAGAAAAATGTAAAACAGAGCGGAGATTTGACCTATATATAAAGATTTTTACGATTTTGGTTATATTTTTCCATCTTTTGCCCGCCGATTTTGATGATGGCTTTTTTTCTATTTTGCCTTTCCTAGGTTTTTAGATAAGAGAAAATACCCACAGGTTATGCCTTTGAGCTACGTGCCAATTACCCACGTACTTGGCACTCGGACGATGTTTATGTGCACGCGTGACGTGTACTTTGAGTGTATCCTTGTACCGGGGGTGAGGATCAGGTACTAAAGTTAGAGAAAAGTGAGGGTAAAAATAAGTGGGGAAAACCTACCCTTCGGAAACGACTGCCGATAAAAGAGTCGCACCGATAAGATCGATGATGTGTGCGAAGCCTCGTTATCAAGAACCCAGCTTGCTTTCAACTATCACGAAATGCGCGCACTTGAATAATTATCAGGAAATTTAAAAAGAAAACACGAATTTCTAATTAAAAAAATATATATACAGTACATCTTTTAAATTAAATTTTTTATATATATTCTGTTTCATATACATTATTTTCTTTATAGAAAAAAAATAAATAAATAAATATGAAATAATAAAATGTTTCAAAAAATAAATACAAGAAGGTTAAATAATAATCAATTGGAAAAACATGTCAGTTTTAAAAAATCGATACTTTTTTAGGTCAATGACATTTTTGTTTGACACTATTTACATATGCTTTTATTAAAATTGCTTTCAAATAAAAATAACATTTTTTATCTCTGAAAGTAAAATAAATTTAGAACAAATTTTTTTACGAGTTGATGAAAAGGGAAGTTGGAGACTATTTGAAAATATTGAAAATAAAATTTTAATATTTGTTTATGTTGTGTTGTTGTTGATTTTATTATTATTATTATTATTATATTGTAATTATTACAATTACCACTTGATTGAAAATTGCCAAAATTAGAATTTCTATAGATTTTCAACATTTTTTCAAATTACAATAAATTTAAATTAAAATCATTTGAAGTTTACACGAATTGAGTTTAGAATCGATTACATATTCTAATTATGAAAAGCTTTTTGAGATTAAAAATTAAAATTTATGAATGTTTTATTAAATTAAATTTTACATAAATATTAACTTTAAATTGATTAAAATTTTCTTTACATAAAAGGTTTGATCAACTAAATTTGAACTAAAATTTGAAAATAAATTTCAACAAAATCTTTTGAAATTTATACGAAATGAAATTAGAATCGATTACATTTTCTAATTATGTAAAACTTTTTGTGATTAAATAAGAATTGAAATGATCGAAATTTTATCAAATTAAATTGTTAAGGAAATAATAAACATTAAATTGGATATAATTTCTTTAAAGCTTTGTTCAACTAAATTTGAATTAAAATTTTAAACTAAGTTTCAACTAAAATTTTAAACTAAATTTGAATTAAAATTTTCAACTAAATTTCAACAAAATATTTTTAAAATACGAATTGAGTTTAGAATTAATTACATTTTCTAATTAGGATATAAAATTTCTTGCGATTAAAAATTAAAATTAATCGAAATTTTATCAAATTTAATTTGAAATAAATACTGAACTGTAAACTGATTAAAATTTTCATATAAAAGCTTTTTTAAACTAAATTTGAACTATAATTTAAAAATAAATTTCAACAAAATCTTCTGGAAATTATACGAACTGTGTTTAGAATCGATTACATTTTCTAATTATGTAAAAATTTTTGCGATTAAAAATTAAAATTGACCGACATTTTAACAAATTTAATTTGAAATAAATACTGAACTGTAAATTGATTAAAATTTTCATATAAACGCTTTTTTCAACTAAATTTGAACTAAAATTTAAAAATAAATTTCAACAAAATCTTCTGAAATTTATACGAACTGAGTTTAGAATAGATTGTATTTTCTAATTATTTAAAATTTCTTGCGATTAAAAATTAAAATTAATCGAAATTTTATCACATTTAATTTGAAATAAATACTGAACTGTAAACTGATTAAAATTTTCATATAAAAGCTTTTTTAAACTAAATTTGAACTGTAATTTAAAAATAAATTTCAACAAAATCTTCTGAAATTTATACCAACTGTGTTTAGAATCGATTACATTTTCTAATTATGTAAAACTTTTTGCCATTAAAAATTAAAATTGATCGACTTTTTATTAAATTACATTGTAAATAAATATGTAAATATGTAAATTGTAAATAAACTTCAAATTGATTACAATTTTCATTGTAAATACAAAGTTCATTTAATTAAATTGATTTAAAAAATATTAACTCTTATAAACTGCATTACAAAGATGGTTATAATAGTCGCTAATTATGGATCTGGTTTTTTCAAAATTCATAATGCTGGATTAAAAAATAAAGGATAATAAATCGTAGCGAAAATTGCCACTTGGAATTTTTTAGGATCGCTGAATACAAACCTGCTATTTACTTTTCAATATTCAAAATGGCGGATCCAATATGGCGTCTTAAAATTGAATTTTCAAAATTAAAAGTGGAAATTTTGAAATTTTCAATATTTAAGATGTGCAATTCAAAAATGACGGTTAAAGATTTTAAACCAATAACTTCTCACGAAAATTTCCCATTTTAAGGTTTTATGATCGATAAATACAAATCTGGCCTCAGATTTTCGAAATTTAAAATGGCCGATCGAATATGGCGTCTTGAAAATTAAAATTTCACAAATTTAGGTAAAACTTTTCACTCGGGTATTTTGAGGAAAGCAGAATACCCGTATTTTGACGAATACGAATCTAATTCCAGATTTTTAAAATAAAAAATGGCGGATCCAATATGGTGCCTAAAAATTGAATTTTCCAAACTCAGAATGTCAAAACAATGATTTTAAAATTTGATAAAATTTAATGGAAAATACTATTCGGAGTTTTTGCGATCACAAAATATGAATCTGTGGCTCAATTTTCAAAATTCAAAATGGTGGACTCAATATGGCGGTTCAAAAATTAAAATCTAACAAATCCTGACGAAAATTTCGACTTAGGGGTTTTTGGGGTCGCTAAATACAAATCTGGTATCAGCTTTTATGGCGGATCAAAAATTAAAACTCAACAAATCCTGATGAAAATTTTCACTCGGGGGTTTTTGGGGTCGCTGATTACGAATCTGGAATCAGCTTTTCAAAATTAAAAATGACGGACGAGCTATGGTGGAACAAAATTTTAAAATTCAACAAATTTTCATGAAAATGGTGGTTTTTATAATCCCTAAGTAAAATCTTGTTTACTTGAGTATCACTAAATACGAAATTAGTACCAAGTCTTCAAAATCCAAAATGGCCGATGCAATATGGCGGATCAAAAATTAAATCTCCCCAAATCTTGACGAAAATGTCTACTCGGGGGTATTTGGGGTCGCTGATTACAAATCTGGCATCATCTTTCCAAAATACAAAATGGCGGACCAGCTATGGTAGATCAAAATTTAAAAATTCAACAAATTCTTACAAAAACTGGAGATTTTTATAATCCCTAAGTAAAATCTCGTTTACCTGAGTGTCACCAAATACGAAATTAGTACCAAGTCTTCAAAATCCAAAATGGCCGATGCAATATGGCGGATCAAAAATTAAATCTCCCCAAATCTTGACGAAAATGTCTACTAGGGGGTTTTTGGGATCGCTGATTACAAATCTCGCATCATCTTTCCAAAATTCAAAATGGCGGATCCAATACGACTTTAATATGATTCAAATATTAAATAACAGTAATTATTATTATTAACTATAAATTTAATAATAAAAACGATGAAAAGTATCGAACTAAAGTAAACTGAATTTCAAAATAAACATTATTGTCCACAAACCAATAGAGGCAATTTGATACGATAAGTGAAACTGAGGTACGATTAACATGTCGTCATTGTGAGTGGAAGCGGTTCAACTACAAGTAAACAAATAGAATGTAGCTCGCGGTTTATCTGGAAATCGAGTTTACTGTTAAAACGGATGTAGTGGAGAGAAGGATGACCCCGCGGGCACTTTCCGACTATTTGCTTTGATTCACCAAGTTTCCGGTAAGTTAGTTGAGTTATCTGTTACCGCTCGGAGCCTCAGCTCGTTACCAACCGTCTATTGCCTTGCGTACACGCATTTTGTAATTCACTCTGGACTTCAATGAGGCAACTTTGCTACAGGCTATATTTCTGATCTCAGCTCAAAACTGATCTCAAAGTACTTGAAATTTAATTTCTAAAGAGAAACACGCAACGGTACAAGTTTCAGGATCATGTCGCTCTTTAACAAATTTAACTTTATCCACGAATTAACCGTTTTCTTTTAATAAACAGTACTTTTAATTTATATATTCAAACCAACATCTCTGAGAAAATGTCAAATTAACGAGATTTTTAATTAACTCTCTCTGGCAAAGGGATAATATTACCAAAAATAAATAGAATAAAAATCATATATACAGGGTGTCTACCGAAACATGATTTTCAAATTCCCGGATCCAAAATCACATTTTTCTCGGATTTCTTTTATGTATGATTAATAGCTATAATATTAAGATAGCGAAAAAAGTAAGTGAGTAATACATAAGTTTTTAAGGTAAAATTGATCTTTGAAGAAAATAATTCCAAAATGGCAAAAATAATAGAAATTTGAAGAAAATAATTTGAAAATGACAAAAATAATTGAAATTTGAAGAAACAAAATGAAAGATGACAAAACTAGTTAAAAATTAAGTCAATAATAAAAAATTTGAAGAAAAGGCTTGAAAAATGACAAATATAATTAAAAAATGGAAAAACAAAGTAAAAATTTGATGTCAATACAAAATTAGAAAATTGGAGAAAAAAATTGACCATTAAAGAAAATAAAAAAAAAAAAAAAATGGAACAAATAGTCGAAAAATGACAAAAATAATTGAACCTTGAAGAAGAAAGAAAATAATAATTGAACCTTGAAGATTAAAGAAAATAATTAAATAATTACAAAATCATAAAATTGATAGAAATTTGAAAAAAAATACTTGAAAAATGATAAAAATAATTAAAATTAAAAAAAAACAATTGAGAAATGACAAAAAAAATGGAAAATTACAAAAATAATCAAAAAATGGAACAAATAGTCGAGAAATGACAAAAATAATTGAACCTTGAAAAAAAAATGAAAGATGATAAAACTAATTTAAAATTATGTAAAAAATTTATGATTTGAAAATAAAAAGACGTAAAAAATGACATAAATAATTGAAATATGAAGAAACAAAATAAAAAGTAGAAATCAATAATCCCAAAAAATTAGAAATTTGAAGAAAATATTTGAAAAATGATAAATATAATTAAAATTAAAAAGCAATTGACAAATGACAAAAATAATTGAAAAATGAAAAAATTAAATGTAACTTAAAGTAAGAAATTAAAGAATCCATGACAATAATTTAAAGATATAAAAAAATAAGTAAAATTTAGAGAAAGTAATAAAAAAATGTCGAAAATACTGATAATACTTAATAAATGACTAAATTAATTGGAAATTTTAAAAGCAATTATAAAATTAGAAAAATAATTATAATAGAAAAAAATAATCGAGAAATAACAAAAATAACAGTAATTTGAAGAAAATAATTAAGAAATCACAAAAAATTTTAATTTGACGGTAATATGTGAAAAATAACAAATATAATAAAAATTTAAGTAAAAAAGTATAAAATTTGGAGAAAGTTATAAAAAAATGTCGAAAATATTGATAATACTTAAGAATTACTAAATTAATTAAAAATTTTAAAAAACAATTAAAAAATGAAAAAAAATAATTAAAAATAGGAAAAAATAGTTGAGAAATGACAAAAATAATTGAAATTTGAGGAAAATAAATTGGAAAATCACAAAAATTTGAGATAAATAATTGAATATTGACATGAATAATTGATAACTGGTGTAAATAATTAAAAGAATGTAAGATTGAAAAAAAATAATTGAAATATGAAAAAAATGAAACTTGTAAAAAATAATTGTCAATTTGTGTAAAGTATTTAAAAATTATTCATACATAATAATAAAATTATTGAAGAAAATTGCTGAAATTGGAAGAATGAAATTAAAACGTAGAAAAAAAATTAAAACTAATAGAAATATGCAGAAAATAATTGAAAAATGATAAAGATAATTAAAATTTGATGTCAATACATAATAAAAAAAATTGAAGAAGACAATTGACCATGAAAGAAAATAATTAAATAAATAAAAAATCATAAAATTGAGAGAAATTTGAAAAAAAAATACTTGAAAAATGATAAAAATAATTAAAATTAAAAAAAATATTATTGAGAAAAAGACAAAAATAATTGAAAATTACAAAAATAATCAAAAAATGGAACAAATAGTCGAGAAATAACAAAAATAATTGAACCTTGAATAAAATGAAAGATGATAAAACTAATTTAAAATTATGTAAAAAATTTATGATTTGAAAATAAAAAGACGTAAAAAATGACATAAATAATTGAAATATGAAGAAACAAAATAAAAAGTAGAAATCAATAATTCAAAAATTGGAGATAAAAATTAACGCTAAAAGAAAATAATTAAAAAATGACAAAATAATTGCAAAATCCCAAAAAATTAGAAATTTGAAGAAAATATTTGAAAAATGATAAATATAATTAAAATTAAAAATAAAAAGCAATTGATAAATGACAAAAATAATTGAAAAATGAAAAATTTAATGTAAATTAAAGTAAGAAATTAAAGAATCCATGACAATAATTTAAAGATATAAGAAAATAAGTTAAATTTGGAGAAAATGGGTAAAAAAATAAATGGGTCGAAAATATTGATAATAGATACTTGAAAAATGATTAAATTATTTGAAAATTTTAAAAGAAATTAAAAAATGAGAAAATTGATTATAATAGGAAAAGATAATCGAGAAATAACAAAAAGAACAGAAATTTGAAGAGAATAATTGAGAAATCACAAAAAATTTAAATTTGAAGGCAATATGTGAAAAATAACAAACATAATAAAAATTTGAGACAAATAATTGAAAAGTGACAAAACTATTTAAAAATTAAGTAAAAAATACAAAATTTAAAGAAAAGACTTGAAAAATGCTAAAAAGAATTAAAATTTGAAAAGAAATTGAGAATTGACAAAAATAAATGAAAATTGAAGTAAGAAATTAAAAAATTCATGTCAATAATTTACAGATATAAAAAAATAAATACAAAATTTGGAGAAAGTAATAAAACAACGTCGAAAATATTGACAATAATTGAGAAATTACTAAATTAATTGTGAATTTTTTAAAAAAAAACAATTAAAAAATGATAAAAATAATTGAAAATAGGAAAAAATAGTCGAAAAATGACAAAAATAATTAAAATTTAAAGAAAATAAATTGAGAAATTACAAAAAATTTAAATTTAAAGATAATACATGAAAAATAACAAAAGTGATAAAAATTTGAGATAAATAATTGAATAATGACATGAATGATTGATAACTGGTGTAAATAATTAAAAGAATGTAAAATTGAAAAAAAAATTTGAAATTTGAAATTTGAAAAATAAATAATTGTTAATTGGTGTAAAGTATTTAAAAATTATTGAAGAAAATTGCTGAAATTTGAAGAAAAAAATTGAAAACTGTGTAATAAATTGAGAAATTGATGACCATACAAGAAAAAAAGATTGAAAATAATTATTGAAATTTGATAAAAATAATTTTTGAATGTTAAAACTAATAGAAATATGCAGAAAATAATTGAAAAATGATAAAAATAATTGAAATTTGATGGAAAAATTGAAAGACGACTAAAGTAATTGACAATACTGGTTTAAAAATTTGTATACATTAATTAAAAAATTGAAAAAGTAATTAAAATCAGAAGAAACTAATTAAACAATATCAATATTTATTGAAATTTGAAGAACATAATTGTATATAATAATAATAATAATTATTATTATTATTATTATTGTTAAGGGATATTTTACAAGGCTTTTTTTCGAAGTAATAATAAGAAATCGAAATGCGAAGTGTAAAAAACGTTTAAACAATAATTATTGTTTAAATTAAATATAAAGTAATTAAGTAATTAAGTTTAAAGTAAATTATTTTACTAAGAAAGTGAGAAAAGTGCTTTTTTTTAAAGTGAGTAATAGTGAGTGATTTAAAAAAAAAATAAATAAAAATGAGAAAAGTAAGTCACTGGCATCCCTGAAATGCTCAAATTCGCTTGAAACTAGTTACACTTTTACTGTATTAAAAATCTAACTTCAGATTATTAACCAGAATTATGGATTACCACCGAGTAATAAGTTTGAAGTGAATTTGATCAATTTTGCAAAATATATCTGCCATATTGGACCCGTCATTTTGAAATTTGAAAAATTGGTAAATCTGACATCGTTTTCACAATCAGAGACTTCGAAAACGAGTAATAAGTTTCAAGCGAATTTGAAGAATCATGAAAAAAATGTCCGCCATTTTGAATCCGTCATTTTGAATTTTGAAAATTTAACTTGAGTTTCGTGATTAGAGACCTCGAAAACCTTCGAGTAACAAGTTTCAACAATAATAAACCGCTGAATTTCCAGCGAGCATAAAAGGGTTAACAAATTAGCTGAAATTTTTTGAAATTCCCGGTGAGTAGACACCTTTTATATATATTATATATATATTATATATAATATATATATATATAATAAAAAGTCCAAAAAAGTAAAAAATAGTCCTAGAAACACAAAAGCTCTAAATGAATTAATTACAAGTGGGTTTACTTACTGAAATTATTCACAAAGAGGAGAGATTCCACACCTGCTTTTCCGCGAATTACTTTCATTAATTAAAAGCTCGGTGCGCGAATCTAATTTTTCAAATTGAAGCCATTCGGGAAATCAGAGCCTTTAGAATATATATATATATGGGAGGTAAATGAATGACATAAAGACAATGAAGCTAATCTCGTGCTTAATAAAATGGAATGGTCAGATATATGTGTGTGTGTTTTTTTTTGGGCTATAATCGACACCGTTTTACTTATTGTGGTGTATGTGTGTGTGTGTGTGTGTGTGTAATAACGCACACATCGATACTAATCGTTGAGCCAATATTCGCGTAAACCCAACACAGTAAACGTGCTTTTCGAAAGACAAATAGCTTGTGCATCCCTCCTGTACGTATCGCATGTATACGCGACCGGATACACAGTATTTCCGGCGCTAATGCGCATGTAATTTGCACGAGGTTAAATCTCTTCGTCTCTATAATCTAATGCGGCGAACCAAAGCCATCGGTGCATTATTTTAATCCTCTTCGCATAAACAAATCAAGCGATATCTGCAAATTCAAATGTTGCAAGTACAAATCTCAGTGTAAAGCTGATTCTCGAATTTTAGTCAAAATTCTTTTCAATTTTACTTATGGTTCCGAGTAATTTGTGTTATTTGACAATTTTTGTAATTTAAACCAATTAAGATGAGTGTAAAAGATCTTGAGAAATTATCGGGAATTGTTTGAAAAGTAACTGGTAAAAATTTGTTAAGTATTTTTCACGTGGGTAAATATTTCGACATTCGTTGTTAATAATTTGATTAAATTGAAATTTATGATATAACCGGTGTTTACAAATTTAATCACTGAAATTAATTTATTCTTAAGAATCATTAATTAATAATAATTAAATCACTTGGCGCTGATTTTAGAATATAGTATACTTAAATTTAGTAAATTAGTATGATTAGAATAGGGATATTTTCTGAGCGTTTATATTAGAATTCATTATTCGTTATTCAATTAGAATATATCCAGATTTAAGTATAGTGTAATCTAAAATAAATGCCAAATGTATATTCTAAATTTCAAAATAAATGTTTTTCGGTTATCTCTTTAAATATCAATTAGTCAAGAACTACTAATTGATAATTGATACTAACTTTGTTATGTAACTATTTTAAATTATTATTGTTATTTTATATAAACTAAGGAATTATTATATTATCTTACATTACTAATTAATGGGTCACCTAAGACAAATGAATAAATAAATAAATAATTTCCTAGTGAGAATACGGTTACTAATTTAAATTGTAATTCTTCTACTGATAGATTAGTAAAAAATTCTTTATTCATTATTTCAAATTCTGTTAGGTTAGGTAACAGAACTAAAAAATTAGATTTCTAATTTCTAAATATTTCAGTCATTTCTTAACTAATAATTAATGGGATTTTACTATTAAATTGATACTTTTCTACTAATTATTAGTTATCTTCTTTACTATAATTATAATAGAAAAATCAAGTTTAAAATCAAGGTTTTTATAAGGTCGAAATAAATTATATCAAAGTCCACTTTATTATAATTGTGAGAATAACTGAATAAGCTGAAGAAAGTAATTAGAAACTTTAAAGAAAGCACAGAAAATAAATTATTCTGAAATTCAGAATGTATACTTGGCTCTTATTTTATAATATTGTAAATTTCAATATGGTATATATACTATTTTTAAAATAGGGATATATTCTAAGCATTTAAAATACATACTAAGTACTAGTACTTAGAAAACATAACACATAATATATTCTTGTTTTAAGAATAGTAACTACTAAATTTAAGTATACAGTATTCTAAAATAAATGCTAAGTATATATTCTTAGTTTCAAAATAGATTTTTTTTTACTAAATAAAAGAATTTGACCAAAAAATTGAAAAAAAAACAGTGAAAAATTTGAAAATATAAATGAAATTTAAAGAAAATAATTCAGCAATAACAGAAACAATTAAAAATTAAGAAAATTAAAAAAAAACAAAGATAAAGCTCAACAATCATTGAGATTTATAGATGAAAATAATTGAAAACGGGATAATATATTTTTTTTTAATTAAAAAAACCGCAAACAAATATTGGAAAATTTTAAAAAATACAATTGAGATTTATAGAAGAAAATAATTGAAAACGCGATAATATATTTTTTTTAAATGAAAAGAAGCGCAAAAAATATTGAAAAATTAAAAAACTGCAATTGAGATCTAAAGAAAGAGAAAAAAAAAATGTAATAAAATAATTGAAACAGAAAAGAATAGTGAATTATATAGTTTAAATTTGGGGGAAGCAATTTATTTAAAATTGAAGAACCTAATTGAAGAAGAAAATATTTATAATTATATGAAGAATATTATTTTAAGTCACATGTTAAAATAGTATTTTAATTTTAAAAGAATAGTTTAAAATTGAAGGTGACAACAATTAAATAAGGTGGAGAACATAATCAGAAGCTTTAAAGAAAATAATTGAATTTGACGAAAAAATTGAAAAAAACTTGAGTTGTAAATTAAAATTGAAGAAAACAATTGAACAATAACGCAAATAATTGAAAATTGAGAAAATATTTAAAAACAGAATAAAAGCTCAGATAACATCGAAATTTTAAGAAAATAATAGAATTGAAGAAAATAAACTTAAAATTAAAATCCTTGTTTCGTAACTATAATTGAGAAAAATAACTAAAAATGGATAATGGAGCAACATTTGCAGAATATTAAAATTATTTAAAGAAAATAATTGAAATTAAAGACAAAAATTAAAAACTTTAAGTTATCAATAAAAATTGAAGAAAAAAGTAAAATAAAAATAAAAATCCAATTAAAATTTGAAGAAAATAACTAAAAATTAATAATGGAGTGACATTTTCAGAAAATTAACATTATTTAAAGAGAGCAATTAAGAATTGAGCAACATGATTAAAAATTGAGGAAAATAATTGAAAATTAAGAAAAAACAGTGAAAACATTTATAAGCGTAGAAGAATACAATTGAAAATCACAGAAAATTATTGATAAAGTTAAAAAAACACAATTGGCATTTTAAGAAACAAAAAAAAATTAATAAAATAATTGAAACTCGAAATATATCCTTATTTGGAGAAAACTATTAAAAACTAACGAAAATAATTGCAAAAGAAAGAAAATAAATACAAAATGACAAAGCTAATTAAAAACGATAATAATAATTGTGCATAAAAGAAATCATGAAAAAAATGAAAAATTTAATTGAAATTCGTCTAAAAAATTTTAAATTAAAGAAAATAATTGAAAAATGACGGAAAAAATTAAAAATAAAAATCCAGAATTGATAAATAAAGAAATAGATTTAATATTGAAAAAAATAATTTTAACAATAAATTATATAATTGAAATTTGAAAGAAAAAAATTAAAAATAGAGGAGTTTAATTGTAATTTTTAAAATCAATTGAAATTACAGCACACAAATGAAGATTGGAGAAAATAATTGAATAATTGAAGAACATGTATAATTAAAATTTAAAATATTAATAGAAAGTTAAAAAGAATAATTGAAATAAAAGTATATTTTAAAAAGAAAAAATTAATTGCAAAATTGAAGAGGATAATTGAAAATTATAGAAAATAATTGAAAAATGAATAAAACTATTTAGTAATTAAAATTTGAAATTGATATTTCAAGAGAATAAATAAATAATAATTCAAATAATTCAAACAAAAAGAATACTTACAATTTTGAAATTGGTAAATTAAAAAAATAAGTGAATATGGAAGATATTACCTAATTGAAAATATTAAAATAGATAATTGAAATTTGCTTTAATAACTAAAAATAGAAGTAATTTTTTAAAAATTAAAAAGTTGTGAAAATAATTAAATATCTATTAAATTAATTGAAATAATTGAAGAATATACTTGTAATTTGAAAACAATATTGGAAAATAACTAAAAAAAAAAATTGAAAATTACAAAAGAAACTAAAAGACTGAACCACGTTATTAAAAATTTTAGAAATTTATTGAAGACTTAAAAAAATAATTTAAAAATAAGGAAACTAACTGAATTAAATAATAATAAAAATAATTTTGCATTTAACAATTTAATTGAAATATGAAAGCATATAATTTAAATTTGAGGAAAATATATAAATTAAAAAATTATTGGAAAATGATGAAAGAAATTGGAAATGAGACAATAATTAATAAATATGATATAGATTTTATATATTCAGAAAGTAGTTAAAAAATTTAATTGAAAATTGAAGGGAAAAATTTAAAATATTAAAGAATGTAATTTAAAAAACGAATTTAAAATTAAAAAATACAGTTATACATTGTCAAAATAATTGAAAAATTGAAGAATATATTTCAAAATTGAAAAACAGCTGTAAGTTAAGGAAAATAATTAAAAATACTAAAAAGTTTACTTGAAACATAATAAAGCACTTATGTATTCAATTTTGAGAAAGTTGAAAAGAATAATTGAAAAATATATAAAATCATTGTAAAATTGAAATATAAAATTGATAATGCAAGAATAAACTATTCAGTAAGATACTTGAAACAAAAACGCAAAAATATTGTTAATTTTCAAAAATTTAAAAAAAAATTTGAATTTCGAAGGCAATAATTTGCAATAATGAAATAGATAATTGAAATTCTGATTATAATAATTAAAAATAGAATAAATCAATTTATAGAAGCAAAAACTTATCGAAATTTCGAAACCTATAAAAAATACAAAAGTAATCGAGTATTGCTCAAATCCATTGAAGTAGTTGAAGTATATAATCGCAATTTGAAAAAGAAGAATTACAAAATGACGAGAAAAAAAAGAAAATTATAAACAATGAGTGGTAAATAAAAGAAAAATTAATATTAGGAAAAATAATCAAAAACGTAAAGGGTATAAATGAATGAACAAAATAAAAAGTTAATTTCAAATTTTTCCCAGAATTTTGAACTTCGAACATTTGCCGACTACTTTACAAAAAACAAAACAAAAAAAAAGTAAGAAGTTGATGAACAAAATGAAACATATCCAATAAAACCGGACTTTGAGAAATCATTTTAAAATTGAAGAATACAATTGAACATTGACGAAAATTAACAATTAAAGAAATTGTTTTTGTAAGATTGAATAACATTTTTAAAAATTGAACAAAATAATTGACAACTGAGAAAAATAATTGAAAAAATTGAAAAATATAAACAGAATTATTATGATAGAAAAAAAATAAAAAAGATAGAAATGACAAAGCTAAAAGAATATAATAAACTAATCAAGTATTAATCAAATTAATTAAAAATCCCAAGAAATTGTAATTTAAAGAAAATAGTTTAAAATTTACAAGAATTGTAACATTTTAATATTACTGCAAAAGTCGCAAAAGTTTTTATTTTCATTTCCCTCTTCAGGATGAACTCCCAAAAAAATCCCGAAACATTTTCCACGTCTTTTTCATTAGGATAAAATTTTCAAAATTCTTAATCAAGAAATTAAATTTTAATTCATCATCAGTGTCTATAGATATTATATAGTTTTATTGCCGATAATTTATTTGCGGCACAATGTGTAAATTGTCTCTGTTGCAGATGCGCGTGCTTGCAATAATTAAACGCACCATATATACATGTATATATTTATCCCTCATATGGAAACATATGGAATCCCGTAACGATATCGTGCACGCATATAATTTCGATTTGGTTCGCGAATCATCGAACGGAGAGCTAATTTCTAAAAGCCAATCGAGTCCTGTTTGATCTACGTCCACGACTTTCAGTAAGCCCCTCATTTTCCAACTGGTTTAAATTTAAAGCGTCGATTTTCCCTGGCACATAACTCTGATTTTCATTAACGATAAAACACCGCGACCCCGAATTATGATCATAGTTTCGTTAACGGGTTTATCATCCGGATGCTGCCCTTAAATTGCAATTTAAATTTACGCCTTCTCAGACGAAACCTTCTCCCATTAATTCGAAAAGTTGAAAAATACAATTTTAGATTATTTTCAATGTATAAATAAATTATTGTTTATGAATTTAAAACAAAAAATAATTTTTTATGTTCTCAATTTAACGAGGGGGAAAGAATAAAAAAATACATTTTAAAACGAATATTAATAAAGTGAGGATCTTACGATTTAAAAATTATATGAGACGCTTGTGTATTTGCACCTGGGTATATAAAAAAAAAAAGTAAGAGCGGAAACTGTGACGTACCTTGAAATCCGCATTCACTGGATTTACAAGTTATTCAAATATTCCGCGCTCGGTAAGCTATGATGAATACTCAGTGTTGAAATTTAATCCTTCCCAAAGCCCACCCTCCGCCGACCCTCGACTCTTCACGCGAAATCTCGTCTGAATTTCTCTAACTGAAAACTACAAAACCAAAGCAACAAATCTATACTGCGCATTAAATGCCTTTCACGCTCAATTAAAAATTCCATTAATTGTCAATCCATTCGATTCAAATTATTCATTAACTTTTTCATATACCACATTTTCAAACATCAATTTTTCACTCAACCGACCACTCGCGATTATTACTAATATTTAATTACCTTAAATCGAAACGGGAAAATATATTTTAAAGTTAATTCATTTTTGTTTGATGATTTAAAAAGAATTTCGGATTTTAAAAGGAGTAAATTAAAAATTTAGTTTAAAGTGATTTAAATTAAAAATCTGAGACTTTAATTTAAGGAGGTTAGACTTTTTGGTAAATAATTTAAAAGTAGTGTTAATTTAGTTTAAACGTGGTAAAATTGCCTCGAAAGGGACAGACACTTAAAATTGGGAAAAAGTGACTAGATAAGGGAAAAATTTATTGGAAGTTAATAACAAGTGGAAATTGGAAATATTACAAGAAGCTGACAAAAAAATTAGCGAGTGGAAGTAGAAATTAAAAAATGTTAGAAGTTAGTAGGAAATCTAAAAAAATAAATGAAATAAGTAATAAGGATAAGTTGTTATAGAGAATGACAAAGAAACTAGAAATTGTAAAAAATGAGTAGAAAGTAGAAATTTATGAAAAACAAATAGAACCTGTTTTTAAAACAACTTTGACATAAATAAAAAATTTTAAAGTCAATCAATAATTAAAACTATTAAAAAACTAAAAAATAAGAACAAATAAGTTCAAAAGTAAGAAAATAACTATTTATTGAAAAATAAATAGTAAATTCGAAAAGTGACTGAACCTAAAAAAATTCTCTTTATCAAAAGAGATTTACAGAAGAAATAAACAAAAATTACTGGAAAGTTAAAAAATAATTAGAGATTTTCACTGGAAAGTTAGAAAATAGAATTATTAGAAATATTAGGAAATATAATTAGAAATTTAAGAAAAAAGAACTATTAAATGAAGCAGAATTATTTTAAAATTAAAAGAAACTAAGAAATATGATAGATAAAAAAAACTTTCAAAAAGTATTAGTTAATCAGAAAAAAGCTTTAGACTGACAATAATAGCTAAAAAGTGAAAAAAGTTACCTGAAAATTTCAAAATATAGAAAAATAAAGATTATAATTATAAACTGATGAAAAAAAGGCTATTTATATAAATTACCAATAATAAAAAAATACTGAAAAGTGGATTGTAAAATCATTAGGATTAAAAATAAAAATATCTAGAAACTAATGAAAGAAATCTGTAAATTGAAAACAAAACTACCAAAACCTAAAAAAATAATTAACAAAAAGAAAAGAAGAAATTGAGAAAAATAAATAGGAAATAAGAAAAAGCAAAAAAATAACAAGAAATAAAAAAAAAGGGATAAATTACTAGAAAGTGGCTAAAAATCTAGAAATTGAAGAAAATAAACAGAATCTTATGAAAAATAAATTAATGTTTTTTAATAATAGCCAGGACAAAAAGAAAAAATTTAAAGAAATTGAATAAGTAATAAAAACTTTTAAAAAATTAAAAAATGAGAACAAATAAGTTCAAAAGTAAGAAAATAACTATTTAGTGAAAAATAAATAGTAAATTCGAAAAGTGACTGAAAATAAAAAAATTCTCTTTATCAAAAGAGGGTACAGAAGAAATAAACAAAAATTACTGGAAAGTTAAAAAATAATTGGAGATTTTTACTGGAAAGTTAGAAAATAGAATTATTAGAAATATTAGGAAATATAATTAGAAATTTTAGAAAAAAGAACTATTAAATGAAGCAGAATTATTTCAAAATTAAAAGAAACTTAGAATTATGATAGATATTATTAAAAACTTTCAAAAAGTATTAAGTAATCAAAAAGTAGCTTTAAAATGAAAATAATAACTAAAAAATGAAAAAAATTACTACAAAATTTCAAAATAATTAGAAAGGAAAGGAAATAATTGTTAATTAATTGGAGGTAATTAGAAATTTAAAGAAAATTCAGATATCTAAAAATCACTAGGAAGTAAATAAATAACAAGGTTTGAAGATAAAAAACTAGAAATTAATGAAATACATTTGAAAATTAATACAAGAAACGAAAGAAATATTTAACAAATAAGAAAACAAATTAAAAAAATGAAAAAAATTAATAGAAAATAAAAAAAAACAAACAAATTAAAAAGAAGTAAAAAATAAGGATAAATTACTAGGAATTGACAAAATAACTAGAAGTTGAGAAAAAATAAAAAGAAGCTTATGAAACATAAATAGAACATTTTTAATACTAACTTGGACATAAAGAAAAAATGTTAAAAGTGAATTAATAATTAAAATTACTAAAAAGTTAGAAAATGAGGCAAAATAACCAGACAATGAAGAAAATAACTAAAATTTAATAAAGATGAAGAATATAAATAATAAATATTTAAAAAATAAAATATTTAAACAGTGCAAGAATAATTGAAATTATAAAGAAACTAAAAAGTGAAAAATAATCACTAGAAAATGAAGAAAATAACTAAAATTTGATGAAAAATAAACAGTAAATTCGAAAAAATGACAGAAAAGTAAAAAAAAAACTTTTTATCAAAAGAGGTCAGAAGAAAAATTCAAAGAAATTACCAGATACTGAAAAAATAACTAAATTTCTATGTTTTTATCTATTTTTACTTTTTAATGAAAACCATAATCAAAGACAATAAATTAAAAAAAAAATTAAAGACAAAATTACAATAAATATTTATATTTATATTTATATATATTTTAGCCCATATGAACTAAAACTATAAATACTCTAAAATTATAAAAACTATAAATTATTTGAAAGTATCTCTAAATTTGAATTAATCATTTTCTATAAATGTATCAGAGAAAAATTTCAAGTAGTAGATTTTTTACTTTCAAATTAGTAGATATTCACTTTCAAATTAGTAGTTCTCCACTAAAAATGTAATCAATGTAATGATTAATAAATACGTATAATTTATAAATTTAATAATATATAAGAAATTTAAAAATATTAATAGTAAATCAGAAAATACCAAAAAAGAAATAAATCAATAATAGTTAAAGTGTGAAAAAAGTTACTAGAAAATTATAAAATAACTAGAAAGTGAGAAAAATAATTTTAAATCTATTAAATAATACTAGAAGTTCAAATACATTACTTACAAAAAAAAATAAATGAAAAATTACTCAAAAAATAAATAAGGAACTATCAAAGTCGGTAAAAATAAAAAAAAAATGCTTCTTCAGAAAAAAGGGACTAACTAAAAAAAGACAAAAAATTATTCAACCAAAAAAATTAACTGAAAAATAAATAAATAACTAGGATTGAATATAGACAACTAAAAATTATTGCAAAAAATCTAGAAAAAAATATAAGAAACTGAAAAAATACTTAAGGTCATGAGATGGATTATGACGTCACTAGTATAAGCAAAATTCGTCTGTAAACTTTCCCTAGAGATAATAATTTTTTTTACATCAAACTTTCCACAATTGCTAAAAATATTATTATAAATGTCTAACAGAACAAAATTTGTTAAAATTTTGCTTTGCAATTAATTTTTTTTAAAACTCGATGATTTTCGTCAATTTAAAAATTTAATTTTAAGGCGAAATTAAAATTAAATTAAAATTTACGGACAAAAAACCAAGAAATAAAAAAATAATCAGTAAAAAGTAAAATAACAAAATTTAATCCTTCGAGGCTTGTTCACTGAAAAAACGGTCTTCTTCTTTTAAGAATTATTCTTGGCACCTATTTAAGAATAATATATTCTTAAAATTTTTAATAAAAATATTCTTAATTGAAGAATTAATTCTTAAATTTAAAAAAGGATTTATAATCCAAGAATATATTCTTAATATAAAAAAAAAATATTCAAAATATACTTAATCTAAGAAATATTCTTTTTTATTTTAAGAACATTATTTACTTTAAATAATAATATTTTATTCATAAATAGAATTCTCTAAATCTAAATTAGTTAAAAATAACTAATAATTAGTAAAATCGTGGCTGAATTTTTATTTACAATTAGTTGAAGATAACTAATTATTAGTAAAAAAATTGTTAATAAAAACATAACTAAAAAATAGTTAAAATTTGACTAATTGGATTAGTAAACAGAATTTTACTAAAATATTAGTTATTTTGACATAACCTAAAAATTAACTTGACTAATAATTAATTATTTTTTACTAAATGATTACTAAAAATATAATTACTTAAATTAGTGACTTATTTTTTGCTTTTAAATTAGTTATTTTTAACTAATTCAGATTTAGAAGACAAAAAAAAATTCTTAAAAGAAGAATACTGTTTTAACAGTGTGATTATAATCTGCTAATTCGAAATTTGATATTGATTTCCTCTAATTAATTAAGACTATTTACGAAACAAATGGGAAAAAAGATCAAATTTATCTCAAAATTAAAGGGACGAAATAGTCAATGATTTGTAAATGATAATGTATAAATAGCTTGCAAATCGGACAATGATTTAAATCAATAATTGATTTAGACGATGAAATCGTAGCTTTGGAATCGACTGAGGGAAGATATTATCTAGGGTTGAATGAGAGGGATGTTCTCCTTTGTCGTCGATCACCGAGGGTTGGATAATTGATAAACTGCAATTGTCGATTCACTGATTCGATTGTTTCAGTCAACTATTGCACAACATTGGTTAACCTATTGCTTGCTTATTTGAATACCAATACTAATTACCAGCCTATCATAATATCAAAAAATTGTCAAATTTTCGAAAAATAATAGATAAGCAGAAAAAACCCTATTAATAACCTATTAATAAACCACTAATAATAAAGTTTTAATCTTCTAATTTAATTTTCATAATTAATCATACTTAGCGGATTATTTACCGCTTTTATCTCCAAATTGACAATTCATTCATTCTGTATTTTTAGTTAGAAATTGACAGAATTTTAATTAATTAATTCAACTAATTAAATTGAAATTTTATCCTTTCAATGGAATTAAGTTTGTACCGAAATAAACCTGATTTTCTGTCGAAATAAAGTTTAATCTGGATTCAAAATAAATTAATTTGCATTCAAAATTAATTTATTTCTTTGGTAGATTAATTTCCGTCCGAAATTAAGATTTTCTTTGGAAATTAATTTTATTCCGGGATCAGTTATATGATGAAATAATATTTTTGTACAGAAATTAATTTTCTTTCAATTATTGAGTGAATTAACTGATTTCCGGTGAAAATTTGAGTTAAATTTCCATTAACGAGAAAATTTGGCCTCGACAACTAAAAAGTTATTAAGATTTCGGAAATTTCGTATTTCCATAATGAAAAAACAAGTTGAATTACCTGATTTTTGCCCTTGAGAACGAGAACATTGGTGACTCGGCCAAACGGCACTCCCAAATGAATAATTTCCGCCTCGGACACGTCATTAGGAATATTCCTGATGTGAATCACTCTAGATGGCTTTCCACTGTGACTTTTGTCGAGTTTAGCCTGAAAAAGAGAAAAATTTTCTCATTATTATCTTAGTAAATAAA
This sequence comes from Ganaspis brasiliensis, assembly GCA_037103525.1. Classification (NCBI taxonomy): domain Eukaryota; kingdom Metazoa; phylum Arthropoda; class Insecta; order Hymenoptera; family Figitidae; genus Ganaspis; species Ganaspis brasiliensis. The sequence goes on along the minus strand of JAZKLR010000102.1, from coordinate 4,118,915 downwards.
ATGAAAATTTTTTATTTTTAAAAAATTTAAATCCTTAAAATTAGACGCAACATAATTCGGCAACTTTCAAAATTCGATGCAACAAAATTCGTCTACTTTCAAAATCATCACTAATCGAATTCGGAAAATTTCCGATAAATTGAAATCAAGAAAATCGAAGGTTTGTTAATTTAGATGAAAAAAAATTCAAGTTTTTTAAGTTAAAATCTCTCAAGCTTGGAGTCTCTTAAAATTAAACGCAACCAAATTTGGAAGCTTTGAAAATTTAAGGCAGACAAATTTGGAATATTTTTAAATTCAATGCAATATAATTAAGAAACTTTTAAAACTAGATGTATCGAAATTCGAAAGATTTAAAAATTGAAAAAAATATAATTCGGAAGCTTTCAAAATCGAACCCAACCAAATTCGAAAACTTTCAAAATTGAACGCAACCGAATTCGAGAGATTTCAAAATTGAAACTAATATAATTTGTAAACTTTTAAAATTGGATGCATATAAATTCAAAAGCTTTGAAAATTGAACGCAACCGAATTCAAAAGCTTTCAAAATCGAACGCAACCAAATTTTAAAACTTTGAAAAATTGAATCCATCCAAATTCGACAGCTTTTAGAATTGGATACAACCGAATTTGGAAGCGTTAAAAATTAAAGGCAATATAATATGGAAACTTTTAAAATTGGTTGCATCCAAATTCGAAAGCTTTAAGAATCAAGGATGCAACCGAATTTGGAAGCTTTCAAAATCCAACGCAACCGAATTCGAAAGCTTTCAAAACTGAATCTAATGTAATTTGGAAACTTTTAAAATTGCATGCATCCAAATTCGAAAGCTTTGAGAATTAGATGTAACTGAATTCGGAAGCTTACAAAATCGAACGGAACTAAATTTAACAGCTTCCAAAATTGAACGCAACCCAATTTGAAAGCTTCCAAATTTGAATCTAATATAACTTGGAAACTTTTAAAACTCGATGCATCCCAATTCGAAAGCTTTGAGAATTCGGAAGCTTTCAAAATTGAACGTAACCATATTTAAAAGCTTTAAAAATTAAACGCAACCGAATTCGGAGGCTTTCAAAATTGAAACTAATTTAAATTTGGAAACTTTTAAAATTAGATAAATCCAAATTCGAAAGCTTTGAGAATTCGACGCAACTGAATTCGGAAGCTTTCAAAATCGAACGCAACCAAATTCTAAGCATTCAAAATTGAAACTAATATAATTTGGAAACTTTTGAAATCGGATGTATCCAAATCTGAAAGCTTTGAGACTTGGACGCAACTGAATTTGAAAGCTTTAAGAATTAAAGACAAAATAATTCGGAAGCTTTCAAAATTGAACCCAACCGAATTCGGAAGCTTTCAAAATTGAACGCAACAAAATTTAAAAGCTTTCAAAATTAAACGCAACCGAATTCGAAGGCTTTCAAAATTGAAACTAATTTAAATTTGGAAACTTTTAAAATTAGATAAATCCAAATTCGAAAGCTTTGAGAATTCGACGCAACTGAATTCGGAAGCTTTCAAAATCGAACGCAACCAAATTCTAAGCATTCAAAATTGAAACTAATATAATTTGGAAACTTTTGAAATCGGATGTATCCAAATCTGAAAGCTTTGAGACTTGGACGCAACTGAATTTGAAAGCTTTAAGAATCAAAGACAAAATAATTCGAAAGATTTCAAAATTGAACCCAACCGAATTCGGAAGCTTTCAAAATTGAACGCAACCGAATTCGAAAGCTTCCAAAATTAAATTTAATATAATTTGGAAACTTTTGAAATTGAATGCATCCTAATTCGAAAGCTTTGGGAATTCAACAGTTTTGAGAATCGGACACAACCAAATTTGGAAGCTTTCAAAATCCAACGCAACCGAATTCGAAAGCTTCCAAAATTGAATTTAATATAATTTTGAAACTTTTAAAATTGGATGCATCTAAGTTGGGAAGCTTTGAGAATTGGATGCAACCGAATTCGAAAGATTTCAAAATTGAAAATAATTTAATTTAGAAACTTTTAAATTTTGGAACATCCTAATTCAAACGCTTTGAGAATTGGACGCAACCGAATTCGGAAGCTTTCAAAATCAAACGCAACCAAATTCGAAAACTTTTAAAATTGAAGACAATCAGATTCGAAAGCTTTCGTAATTGAATGCCGTAAAATTTGGAAACTCTCAAAAATTAAATCAAATTTAAAGTTTGAGAATTGGACGCAACTAAATTTGAAATAGAATGGAATATAAAACTGTCAAAATTTAACGCAAACTTATTTCGAAACGTCTTCGAAAGGGGCCCGTATCATTTTGACACAAATTTTTTCGGGCAACTTGTTATATTGTACTCCCGAAGATGAATGTTATATTTTACTCCTTCTGGAATCAAAGATTTTTAAGTCTTATTTATTAAATAATTGATTTTAATACACTAAATTAATATTAAAAGACTTAATTAATCCAGAAAATTAAATTATTGAATAATTAAAACTTAAAAATCTCTAATTTTTGTAGGAGTAAAATATAACATTCTTCTTCAGGAGTACAATATAACAAGTTGCACGAAAAAATTTGTGTCAAAATGATACGGGCCCTTCGAAAGTAAAAATCAATTAAATTCCCCATCTTCATAAATCCAACCAGGGTATCTACTAACCGGGAAAACCGGGAATTTAAATTGACCGGAAAAAACCGGGAATTAACCGGGAATTGTCCATCAAACCGGGAATTTTTTTTCTGGGATAATAAATTCTTTTTAACTTTCAATTATTTTCTTCAATTTCCAATTATTTTCTACAATTCTCAATTATTTTCTTTCATTTGGAATTATTTTCATTAATTTAAAATTATTTCTTCATTATCATTCAAATGAATTTCTCAATTATTTTCTTCGATTTTTCTACTATTTTCTTCGATTGACAATTATTTTTTTCAATTTTCAATTATTTTCATCAATTTCTAATTAATTTATTTAATTCTAAAATATTTTCTACGATTTTCAATTATTTTAATCAATTTTTAATTATTTTCTTCAACTATAAATTATTTTTTTGAATTGCCAATTATTTGATTCAATTTTCAATTATTTTCTTCAATTTTTAATTATTTTCATTAGATCTCAACTATTTCCTTCAATTTTTAATTATTTAATTTAATATTCAATAATTCTCAACTTTTTTAAAATATTTTTTTCAATTATCATTTATTTATTTCACATCTCAATAACTCCTCCATTTTTCAATTATTTTCTTCTATAATCAATAATTCTCGGTGTTTTTCAATATTTTTATTCAATTATCAATTATGTTTTTGAAACTTAAATTTAATTCATCAATTTTTATAAAATCACATTTTCTTCAATTTCAAATTATTTTCTACAATTTTTAATTAATTTCTTCAAATTACAATTACATTCTTCATTTTTTATTGTTTTTTTTTAAATTCTATAATTCCTGGGTTGTTCAATTTCTTTTTTCTTCAATTATCACTTATTGTCTTCTACTTTCAATCCCATTGTTCAATTCTTGAATTATTTTCTTTAATTCTCAATTATAATTTTCGACATTCAATTCCATTCTTTAATTTTCAAATTTTTTTTTTGATATTCAATAACTCAAGGATTTTTACAATGATTTTTTTTAAATTCTTAATTATTTTCTTCAAATTCCAATTTTTTTCTTAAATTTCAATTATTTTCTTCAATTTCCAATTATTTTTTCATAATTCTTTCAGTTTCTCAATTTCTTTCAATTTTCAATTTCTTCTCAATTTCCTTCAATATTTAACAATTCTCAGCTTTTTTAAATTATGTTTTTCTTTCAATTTTTATTTAAATTGAAAATTTTTAAATTATTTTCATCAATTCGCAATTATTTTCTCAAATTTCTATTATTTTCTTCAATTTTCAATTATTTTTATTTGTTTTCATAATTTCAAAAAATTTTATTAATTATCGTAAATTTCAATTATTTTTAGCATTCCTCCAGTCTTTTCTCCGATTTTTAATTAATCTCATTTTCTAAAATTTTTTTCTAAGATTTTTAAGAATTTTTCTAAAATTTCAATGATTGTTTTCTTCAATTTTTAATTATTTTCCTTTGTTTTCATAATTTCAATTTTTTTTTTATTTATTGTCGTCAATTTCAATTACCAATTTTTAGCTTATTTCTTCAATTCTTTTCTCCAATTTTTAGTTATTTTCTTTTTGTTTAATTGATTTCTAAGATCTTCATGTAGTTTTTCAAATTTCAATTACTTTTTCTTTTTTTAAAAAAATTCTGTAATTTTTTCAATTATCACACTTAAATGTCATTTATTTTTTACAACTTATCATTGTTTATATCTTATTTTAATTATTTTCGTCAAGTTTTAAAATTTTAAAACATTTTTCAATTATTTACCAAAATTTATTTTCTTCAATTTTCAATTCTTTTCATTTGTTTCATAATTTCAAAAATTTTAACAATTTATCTGACTTATCAATTATTTCATTATTTATATTATTTTTTATATTATTTTCTTCAACTTTCAATTAATTTCGTTCTTTTTTCGTTCTTTTTCATAATTGCCAAAAAGTTTTTACTTATTTCTATTAAATTAAACTTGTTCTGTTCAATTTTAAATTATGTTTATCTTTTTCATTTTTTCATTTATTTTCACTAATTTTTCATTATTTTCTTTTATTTCAATGTACTTCTCAAAGATAGAAGTATTTTTCTCAAATCTTGTTTAACTTTCCTTTATTAAAAATATTTTATGTAATTTGTTTCATTATTTTCTTAAAATGTAGTCATTTTTTTTAATTTTAATTTATTTATCTCAATTTTTAATCATGTTTTTTCAATTTTCAATTATTTTCTCTAATTTTTTATTATTCAATTTTATTTTAATTTACTTTTAAGATTCTCAAGTATTTTTCTCAAATTTAAATTACTTGATTGCATTATTTTTTTTTTAATTAATTTGCAAAATTTGCAATTGTTTTGTTTAATTTCAATTATTTTTTGCAATTCTTTTTAATTTCTAAAATATTATAAATTTTGTCCTAAATAAATATTTATTTTATTTATATTAATTGATTTTTAAATATTATATTTAAAATATTTATTTCTTTTTATTAGATAAATATTATTTACCGATTTGCTATGTTTATTATTGTATTTTATAATTTCTAAAAGATATGAAAAACTAATCGCGCGCTTGCGCACGTTTTATTTTGCTAGTATTTAAAATAAATTTTAAGTTAACAAGAGAAAAAACCGGGAAAAATAGGAACAAAATCCGGGAAATGACCGGGAATTTTGTGGGACGAAATTAGTAGACACCCTGATCTAACACAAACTTTGAAAATTGAATTAAAATTCAAAAGCCTTCAATAATTAGACTCAATCAAATTGAAAATTATTTTCCCACTGATTTGTACAAATATTTTTCCACGTTCTCTACAGAAATAAGAAGAAAAAAAGGAGTAAATGTTATTTAACGATAAAAATCGAGGGAAAGGTACATTATTTGCATGCAGTGACAGTTTAAAGATACATTTTCGATGAGAAGCTTCAAAGCTGGATAACATAATAAAAAGGAATGGATGGTTAGGAGGTTCCAGAAGGATGGATGGATAATACCGTCCCTTATCTCTGAGTAAGAAGCACGTTTTCCGATCAGTTAAACCCGACTAAACCTCAACAACGTTTTTAAGAGTCTCATCGAGCGAGTGGAAGGATAAACGGCGAGAGCCATGAAAGGAAAGATGGGTAAGAAGAAAAGTGGGACTGGGTGGGGGGATTTTAACGGAAATGCGGCACGAAGAAGGAAGAACCGACAGGGGTTGATTTGGAGTGAAGTCGACTAGATTGAGCTTTGATTGAAAACTCTGCCTTCGGCAACAAGGGCTTCGATTTAAATATTCTCGCAAGGATTTTATTCCCTTCAAGTTTCCTCCCCCTTGGCTCGGCATCAGTCAAGATATATAAACTGATTTAAGCCAGAGAAAAAAAAGAAAAAAAAAAAAGGGAAATGGTCGGTAATTCTCTTAGGTCCTTTACGCAGTTTTCCGTCGACCTCGCTTTGTTAACTCGTTATCTCATTACTTTCTTTTTTCTCGATATTCTTCCCTCGAGAAGATTTAATTTGCCTGATCCATTTTCAAGCAATTCCAGTATTGTATGATGCTTCTTTTAAAGCTTTTAATTAAAAGCCAGAATCGACGAGGTGCCATTCTACCAATTTCAAAGTATTAAGCGCAAATTGTTGGCGGATTATAAAGACGTCGATTATTATTATTATTGATTTTTCATTTTGAAAAATGGTGAAAATAATTTGAAGAAGATAATTGATATTTGAGAAAAAATAATTGATATAATGAATATCTATGGAATATTTATGAAATGATATAATGTTAAAATGATAAAAAGAATGATAAATTGATAAAAAAAAATTTAATTTGTAGTAAATAGTTGAAAATAATTAAAAATTAGGGAAAATGATTAAGAAGCGATAAAAAAATATAGTTAATCAGTAAAAATAAGTAAAAATTTTAATAGATGAAAGGTAATAAATAAATAAGAATAAATGAAAATTTGGAAATTAAATTTAACAATAATGAATATAATTAAAAATTGGAGAAAATATAAGTACAAAATGATAAAAAAATAATTGAAAATAGAAGAAAAGCATTAAAATTTGGGAAAAATAATAATTGTGGAAAATAATTGAAAATTAATTAAAACAATTCAAAAATTGGAGGAAATAATTGCAAAATGTTAATAATTTTAAAATATAAGTGCAGAATGATAAAAAAAATAATTGAAAATAGGAGAAAAATATTGAAATTTGAGAAAAATAATAATTTGGGAAAATATTGAAGTATAATGAGAACAATTCTAAAATTAGCGGAAATAATTGAAAAATGTTAATAATTTTAAAAAATAAGTGCAGAATGATAGAAAAATAATTGAAAATAAAAGAAAAACATTAAAATTTGAGAAAAATAATAATTTGGGAAAATAATTAAAGAATAATGAAAACAATAAGAACATTGAAGGAAATAATTGCAAATTGTTAATAATAATTGAAAATTGAAGAAAACAGATAAAATTTATGAAAAATAATTTAAAAAATTGCAAAATTTATTTAAAGTTAATGAAAATAATTGCAAAATAATAAAAATAAGGAGGCTAAATTGCAGAAAATATTAGCAATTTTAGAAAAATATTATAAAATGTAGGAAATTGATCGAGGAGTTATGAAAATAATTTAAAATTTAAGAAAGTAATTGACAAATAATTAAAATAATTGAAAATTGAAAAAAAATTGGAATTTGCGATAAATAATTCAAAATAATTAAAAATAGGGGAAAATAATTCAGAAACGATAAAAAAAAGTATAGTAAACCGAAAAAAATATATAAACATTTTAATATGAATATTCAAAAGTTGAGAAAAATATAAGTGCAAAATGATAAAAATAATTGAAAGTTGAGGAAAAACATTAAAATTTTAGGAAAATAATTGAGAAAATCGCAAAACATATTTGAAATTAAAGCAAATAATTGAAAAATGATAAAAATCATTTAAATTGTAAATTAAAAAAAAATTAAAATCTTAAAGAATTAATTGAAAATTGATAAAAATAATTGAAATTTAGGAAAAATAATAATTTATAATAGTAATTTAAGAATAATAAAAATCATTAAAATTTGGAGAAAATTATTGCATAATGTTAGTAATAATTGAAATAATTGAAGAAAAAAATTTAAATTTGTGATAAATAATTGAAAATAATTAAAAATTAGGGAAAATGATTGAGAAATGATAAAAAAATGTAGTAAATTGGAAAAAAAAAGAAAAAATTTTAATAGGTGAAACGACATAAATAAATGAAAATTTGGAAATTAAATTTAACAATAATGAACATAATTCAAAATAGGAGAAAATATGTACGTGTAGAATGATAAAAAAATAATTAAAAATAGAAGAAAAACATTAAAATTTCAGAAAAATAATAATTTAAGAAAATAATTGAAGAATAATGAAAACAATTTCAAAATTGGAGGAAATAATTGCAAAATGTTAATAATTTTAAAATACAAGTGCAGAATGATAAAAAAAATAATTGAAAATAGAAGAAAAACATTAAAATTTGAGAAAAATAATAATTTGGAAAAATAATTGAAGAATAATAAAAAAAATTACAAAATTAAAGGAAATAATTGCAAAATGTTAATAATAATTGAAAATTGAAGAAAATAGATAAAATTTGTGAAAAATAATTGAAAAATCACAAATTTTATTCAAAGTTAATAATAAAATAATTACAAAATTATAAAAATAATGGGTAAATTGCAGAAAATATTTTCAATTTCAGAAACATAATGTAAAGAAAATTGATCAAAGAATAACGAAAATAATTAAAAATTTGAGAAAGTAGGTAATTGACAAATGATAAAAATAAATGAATATTGAGAAATATAATTGGAATTTGCGATTAATAATTAAAAATAATTAAAAATTGGGAAAAATAATGGAGAAATGATAAAAATAATTGAAGATTGAAAAAAAACATTAACATTTTAATAATAGAAGAAGAATAATTAACAAGGTTACAAGATATATTTAAAATAAAAGTAAATAATTAAATAATTATAAAAATAACAGTAGGTTGAAACAAATAATTCAAATTTTACAGTACAAATTGAAAATTGAAGAAAATAATTGAAATTTAAAAAGAATAACAATTTAGAAAAGTAATTAAAAAATAATAAAAAAAATTTTAAACTGTAGACAATATTTGCGAAGTATTAATAATAATTGAAAATTGAAGAAAATCATTTAAATCTGTGAAAAGTAACTGAAAAAATTATAAAATTTATTTGCAGTCAATGAAAATAATTGCAGAATGATAAAAATAATGAGTAAATTTAAGAAAATATTTGCAATTTGAGAAAAACAATGGGAATTTTAGGAATTTGATTAAAAAAATTAAATTATTAAAAATCAGAGAAAGATAATTGAAAAATTTTTAGAATATGTATTTCAAAAAATTGAAAATAATTGCAGAATAATGAAAATAAAATCAATTGACAAAATTGATTGGAATTTGAAAAAAAAACTAATTGAAAATTTAAAAAATTAGTTGAAGAATAATGAAAATAATTCAAAATTGGGAAAAGCAATTGAAAAATGATAAAAATAATTAAAAGTTGAACAGGATAATTGAAATTTGAGAAAAATAATGGAAAATTTAAAAAATTGATTGAAGAATAGTGCAAATAATTATTATTTTGAGAAAGTAATTAAAAAATGATAAAAATAATCGAATAGTCAAGATAATAATTTAAATTTGAGAAAAATAATTGAGGAGTTTAAAGAATATATTTAAAATAAATAAAAATGATTGAAAAATGATAAAAATAATTATGAAGTGAAAAAATTAATTGAATTTGGAGAAATATAATTGAAAATTAATAAAATTAGTTGGAGAATAATGTAAATAATTAAAAATTGGAGAAAATGAATTTAAAAACTGTTAAAAATAAATAAAAATTAAAGATAATTAAAATTTGAAAATAATAATTGAGAAAATTACAGAATATAAAATAAAACCAAGCAATAGGAAATCGAAGAATATTATTCAAGTAATTGCAAACTATAGTTTTCCAGAGAGTAAATAAAAATTATATTATAATTGAAGAAATGAAGAAAAAAAAATTGACTGAAGTTATTTCTAATCAGAAATAAGAAGAAATATTCCTAGTTATAATCTCTAATATTATTTTAATTTAATTTCTATCATAAATTTCTATCAATATAGTTTTCCAAAGTATAAAAACATTTATCAAATATATTAAATACTACTTATAACATTTATTCTTCATTTATTGAATTATCGAATAACATTTATTTTTCAAACAATATAACTTATAACTTGATCCTTGATCGAAAACCGAATGTTTGCGAGTAAATATTGGAAGTTTGGTGGTAGTCAAAGGAAGGAAGAAAGCTAGTTAAATTCTATATTGAATTGGTGAGGTTTCTAATGCGTATTGACATTTTACCAATAATATCCACGGGTTTCGTATGTAGAATAATAAATGAAGAGTTTTCCGTTTTTAAAATACAAAATAGCTTCTAAAATTAATCAAAAGCTTTGAGTCATCTTCCAATTTATTCTCTAAAGCTATTAACATTTTCTCTAAATAAAAACCAAATAAAAAAAATTAAACCTTTATATCCCAAAAATTAAATTAAATAATCGAAATGAAAAATGTAAGAAAAATAAAATTAAAATAAATCTGTAATAAAATGAAATTAAAATTATGATTCAATCATTATGAAGATTTTATCTCATGTTAAAGAGTACATTTTTTATAGCCTCGTTGTGCGTTAATTGAAACAAAATCAGGCGAAAAATTCATTGTTGGGGTAATAATTAATATCGAGACCACATCTTGGTCGTTTTTTATCATTCCACTTTTCTCTATCAATTTTCCTTTACCTTCCATTTTCCACTCAATTTTCAATCGCTCTTTCCACTTTTTTATTTATTTATTTTTTCTCCAGAAGCTGCAATTACAGACACGTTCATTTCTTGCCAGAGTCACGTGACCCAGAAGCATTCTCTTCATTCCTCATTCTACGATTCGTGACCTTTTTATTTTCATTAATAAAAAAAAATTATTCTTTGATAAGTTACTACCAATTGAATTGTGAATTTTACTTCAAAATTGCATTTAATTGAAAAATTACAGTTTTTATATTCTTATCGAGTGAAAATTGACACTGTTTGAAAATCTTCAAGAACAAAATAAAGATGCCGGGTAAAGCTTATCTTTCTTTCAAAACAGCCTAAAATTCTAAATGTTCAAATGACCGAATTTTAATTAACCAGAAGGCTATTTGTAAAAAATCTAACTTAACAGAAAATTCAATTGTCAGAAATCTTATTTATTCAAAACTGCATTTATGAAAAATTTAATTTTTCCGAAATTTCATTAATCGGAAATCTAATTTGGCAGAAATTTCAATTATCAAAAATCATAATTAACAAAAATTGCTTTCATAAGAAACCTCATTTGTCCGAAATTGCATTTATCAGAAATCTAATTTGTCAGAATTTTTAATTATTAGAAATTAAAATGGATACAAAATATCATTCAACAGAAATCTAATTTGCTAGAAATTTCGATTATGAGAAATCTAATTTGCCAAAAATTGCATTTATCAGAAATCTAATTTGTCAGAATTTTTAATTATCACAAATTTCATGAGTCCAAAATTGCTTTTATCAGAAATCTAAATAGTCAGAAATTTCGATAATCAGAAATTTAATTTGCCAGAAAATCTATTTATTAGAAATTGCATTTGTCAGAAAATCAATTTGTCAGAAACTTCATCAACTCAATCATCAAAAATCACAATTAACAAAAAATGCATTTATAAAAAATCTCATTTGTTTGAAATTGCATTTATCAGAAGTCTCATTTGTCAGAATTTTTAATTATCAGAAATTTCATGAATCCAAAATTGCATTTATCAGAAATCTAATTTGTCAGACATTACTTCTATCAGAAATCTAAATTGTCAGAAACTGTATTTATCTGAAATCTAAATAGTCAGAAATTTCGATTATCAGAAATTTAATTTGACAGAAATTTAATTTGACAGAAATTTAATTTGCCAGAAATTGCATTTATTAGAAATCGCGTTTGTCAAAAAATGCATTTATTAGAAATCTAATTTTCTGAAATTGCATTAACAGAAATCTAATTTGTCAGAAATTTCAATCGTCAAAAATCGTAATTAACATAAAACATTTTTTTTTTAAGGAATCCCATTTTTCTAAAATTGCGTTTATCAAAAATCTACTTTGTCAAAAATTGCATCTATCAGAAATCTAAATTGTCTGAAATTGCATTTATCAGAAATCTAAATAGTCAGAAATTCCGATTATCAGAAATTTAATTTGCCAAAAATTGCATTTATTAGAAATCGCATTTGTCAAAAATGCATTTATTAGATATCTAATTTGTCCGGAAATTGCATTAACAGAAATCTAATTTGTCAGAAATACAGAAATTTCAATTGTCAAAAATCTCAATTAACAATATTAACAACATAAGACAGTTCTTTTATAAGAAATCTCATTTTTCCAATATTACATTTATCAGAAATCTATTATGTCAGAATTTTTAATTATCAGAAATCACATTTATTAAAAAATTGCATTTATCAGAACTCTAATTTGTCCGAAATTGCATTTATTAGAAATCTAATTTGTCAGAATTTTTAATTATCAGAAATTTCATGGATCCAAAATAGCATTCAACAGAAATCTAATTTCTCAGAATTTACAATTATCATAAATCTAATTTGTCAGAAATTGCATTTATCTAAAATCGCATTTGTCCGAAATTGCATTTATCAAAAATATTATTTATCAGAAAGACCAATTTTCTGAAATCTAAGTTATACGTAATTTCATTTATCAATCAGTTTACTTGTCAAAAATCGAATTTATCAGAAATTCCATTTACCAGAATTTTCAATTATCGGAAATCTCATCTATCCAAAATTGCATTTAGCAGAAATTTCATTGATAAATTGGTTATCTTTTTTTTTCACTCTAAAGTGAAATTTTCACTTATTGTTAATGCATATTATAAGCATATTGAATTATTAATGAAAGACTTTTGACTTATTGAGATTTTAGAGACTAAGTATATTCAAAGTTGGCCCGCGAAATTAATTTACAATTTTGACGCAGATTATGAATTTTTAACGATGGAGTAAACTAGTGAATCGATCAGATTACTGGGGAAAAGCTGCTTAACCAAAGAACATAGTTATTCGCCATTGAAGTCAAATGTGAGAGCAGCGTTTGCTTAAGTAGTTCGAACCAGAGTTGCCGTTCAGAAACGAAAGTTTCGCCTTTGATGGGAAATCTTGAGGATCTCAAGAGCTGGAATAGAGGGTTGAGAGATAAACGTGTCGGGTTATAAAGAATGTGAAAAAAAAAAGGAACGAGATCAAGGAGAGACGAATAAGACGTCGAGGAAAAAGACCAAGTTCCTCTTGGTATAAAGCAAAGACGAAAAATCGCTGAGCGTGAAAGAAGTTAGACACTGCGGTTCTTGGAATTCTAATGAAAGTGCTTTTACTGTCGCCTGTTGCTTCCTTAACATACAAAAACTTCTTACGGAAAATCACCTCTCGATTTACTTACAAGAAGCACGCCTTATATTTTCACAACTTGGATTTGTCAGAATTTTAACATCCATTTGTCATAATAAAGTTATAATAATGTTTTTTAAAAATAAGAGAAAATTGTCTGGGATTATTTTTGAAGAATAAATATTCTTGAAGAAGAAGCTCTGAATAGCTGGTTTCTAAATTTGAATTAGGTAAAAATAAAAAAAATTTTAAAGAAAAAAGTCAGACTCTAATTATCTAATAGTTATTTACTTTTATTTAGTAAAAGGTAACTAATTTTATTATATTAATTCATTTTTACTTTTAGGTCAAAATAACTAATAATATTTTTGTAAAATTCTGTTTATTGATTCAAGGGGTAAAATTTTTACCATTTTTAAGTTAAATTCTTTTTACTATACTAATTAATTTTTAATTAATTCAGATTTAGAGAGTAAAATACACTTCATGCAATGTAAAATTTAAGGTGTCTATCAATCCGGAAAATTGCTAAAAATTTATATTTTAGAAATATAATGGAAAAAAGAAAACCCGGGAATTTGTAAAAAAACGAGATTTTTTCAAGAAATCAGGGAATTTATAAAAAATTGTAAAAATTTGGATATAAATCGCCAAAATTTCAAGTTCAATTTTACATTATTTAATAATTTGAAAAGTTGAATAAAGGTCTGAATAAGATTAAAAACTTTTGGGTAGGAAGAATGTCAAAAATAATATAATATTTTAGTAATACCAAATCAGTATGATTTAAATAATTAATTTTATTATTTAATAATTTTAATAAATAATGCAATTCATACAAATCTTTGTTTAGTGGAAAAATAGGTAAGTTACCTATGCAAAAGTTTCGAGTAACAAAAATATATTTAATGATATTTTTTAAAACATATAAACCATCATTTATAAAAAAAAAAACTTTAAGAATAAAATAAAATAGTTTATTTTTTTATCCCCCCTTAAGCGCAAAATAATAATTTTTTTGAAATGAAGAATTATATAATACTTCCTCTATGAGGAAGCAAAAACAATTAAACAATTTTGAGAAAAAAAAACAAATATTTCTAGAGAAATTATGATCAAATGAGAAAATTTATTATAATATCAAATTTACATAAAATTACTTTTTTTAATATAATTGCCCAGTCGAAAAAATTATATAGAATCTTTGTAGAATGATTCTATAGAATTTCTGAAAAAAGCTTAAAAGAAATTATTGAGCAATGCTAAAAATATAATTAAAAAATGAAATGTAACAATTGAAATTGCATAAAAATTGATAAATTGGATTATTAGTGTAAAAATTATAATTAAAACATAAAAACATAAAACAAAAATAATAAAAGATTAAAAACTAACAAAAAACTTATGCAACTAAAAAGTTAAATTTAGATTAAATAAATCACGAAAAAAACAGGTATTTGTTACCAAAGGAAATTCTCGTGTCAAATTTTAAAATAAAATAAAAACTTGTCTAAAAGTATTGGAGAAATTGACTGAGAAATCTTAGAAACTTTACGAAATTTACGACAATGTTAAGAATTGTTGAAAACAAAAAGATTAACGAAATCATTTCAAATTGGAGACAAATGAAGGGTGATTAATTTTTTTAATAATTGTCCCAATCGAAAAAATTCCGTAGAATCTTTTTAGAATGATTCTATAAAATTTCTGTAGGAAGTTCTCTAGAATTTCCACATGAATTCTATAAAATATTCTATTGAACATTTTATAAAAAAAAATTGTTTGACATTTGGAAATACATGTGAAGTTTGTAAATAAATGAAAAACAGATGATATAAATTAGTATTACAAACATCAAATGTATTTTCAAACGTCAAACAATTTTTTTCTATACACTGAAAAAAATATGTTTGTCAAAATCAACTATTTGTCTATAGTTGAAGCCATTTTAGTTAAAATGACAAGGATTCCAAGATAAGCTTGCAATCGAAGCAAAGTTAGTTCTAATACACAGCAAACTTGTTTGTTTGTAATTCTTAAAAACGGGGGAAATATTGTCAATCAGCTAAAAATTTACAGTTTTCTATAGTGCAAATGAGTAAAGTTGTATTACATAATCTTAAAATAATACAAAAGTATACATTAAACTTTTAATAATGTTTTTTGAAAATGTCAAATCAACATAACCTTCAAATATATGACGGCCACAACTAAGTCATTTACCGTAACCACTACACTGTAAAAACAGGTGTCTTACAAGTGTCTAATTTTAAGACATAAGACGTTTAGAAAGCGTCTTACAGGCATTTTTAAGACACTATCTCAATGGTTTAAAATTAAGACACCTCAAAATGTCTTAAAAGTGAGGACAAAATAAGACACTTGTTTTTAGAGTGTAATGTTTTAGAGATAGAAAATATCAATATTTTATGAAATAATAGACTTTCTGAGTAATAAAAACAGTCGGTCCCACAATTTCTGATGTTCAATATAATATAATTTCTAATTTCTTAGACTGAAAATTATCCTTGTATTTTAACTAGGCTTCCCTAGTTGGCGCCTTAACTAACAAGGAAAACTGGTTGATTCCTTGTGTACGGGTGCAAGGGATTTTTTTCAGTGTACAAAGTTCTGTAGAATATTCTGTAGAATTTATGTAGAAATAAATGAAAAATACTAATGAAATAATGAAAAATTGTCCACAAAATAAACGAGTAAACATTTCTACTAAGAATTAGTAAAAATTACTAACTTTTAGTAAACAACTACAATTTGAAAGTAAAAACTACAAATTCACAATAGTAAGAATTGAACTATCAATTCGTACTTTTTTTTTTACCAACAATTAGTAACTTTTCACAAATTCTCACTAGAAATTTTTACTAATTCATTTTGTAAACGACTTTTCATGACTTCATTACTAATTTTTCACCAATTCAAAATTTAGAGATTTACTTTTTCCATTGCACAGAACAAAGAACTCCTTTTTATCTTGAAACCATTTGAGTCATGCTCTTTTACCTTGCAGCCACAAAAATTTCCCCGATCCGATTAAACATGAAGAATTTTACCAAGAATCTTGAATAAGAATCCATAAACAATTGAAACCACTCGATTCATTCATAGGAGGAATTTACATGATGAATTCACAAACAGCCCTTTATGAATGATCGGTATAGATGTTCAATTTCTGATAAAGTTGAGCAGAAGAAAAGAAATAATATTCACAAGTAACCATCATGAGAATCAATAATATCGTAGTCTGAAAAGAAAAAGGCAAGATTCAAGCGGGATAAAAGCTTGTGGGGAGATGATGAAAAAAGCTTCTATTCACATGATACAGATTAAAAGTTCCTCTCGATTTTTCAGCACGGCAGACGATGAGTTTGCCATTATTGGGATCTAAACGACCCAATATGTCCGGCAGATCGAGGCCAAAGGAGCCAAGAACCTAAAGTGGGTTGTCGAGGCAAAAGTGGACATTGTGGTCGATCTAAGGGACGCTTCCGGTTTTATCGTCCTTTTTATCCCTGGTCCGCTTTCTCCAGGCCATTTTCTGGGGTGGATGGATCTCGGTCGCTTAACCCCGTCAAAGATGTCCATTTTGTTGTCGCTTTTTTTTTCTTTTTTCCTTTTTTTTCTTTTTTTTTTTTCTCACCGCACGCTCCTCCTGACACCCAAGAAAGTGAGATGGCAGCTGGAAGATTTATAGGCGAGTGGTTTGTAATAAAATACCAGGGACCTTGTGCCATTCGTGCACAAGTGATTTTTAAATCCACTGACATTGAGTTCTCGAAAGTTCCCTCTTCTCGATGGCTGCACCTTCTTATAAACTCGTCTTACATGTTTATCCTCGTGCATGGAATACTCCCCGATACGACACATGTACTCGACCATGTCTTCTTTTTTCTTCTTTTCAGCTTCTGCGGTTATCCCGAATTTCTCTGTTATTATATTCCAATATTTTGTGGTAAATGTCATCTCGAAATATGAAGGTTGTATAGAGATAAAGAAAGACTCTTGATTCTAAGCTATTATTATTTATATAAATCCCAAACTTTAATTTTCTCAAACTTATAAGTTTGAATTAATCAGAATTTGAATATTATTACATGTAGTAATATATTAATTACCTGTAACATTAATGAGAAAATTTACATTGTCGTTAGATTATTTGAAACTATAATTTTTTGGAAATGCAAATAATGAAAAGTGAGAGAATAATTACAAAATGGAAAAGAATACATGACAAATGACGAAAATAATTGACAATTCAAAACAAGATTCAAAAAATGGCTGGATAAATACATCATTTATTTATTTTTATTTATTTAATAACAACAACATTATTTAGTAACAAATAATCTAAAAAATTAAAGTATAGACAAGAAATTTAGGGCCCGTATCATTTTGACACAAATTTTTTCGTGCAACTTGTTATATTGTACTCCCGAAGATGAATGTTATATTTTACTCCTACTAAAATCAAAGATTTTCAAGTCTTATTTATTTAATAATTGATTTTAATACATTAAATTAATATTAAAAGACTTAATTAATCCAGTAAGTTCAATTATTGAATAATTAAAACTTAAAAATCTTTGATTTTCGTAGGAGTAAAATATAACATTCATCTTCGGGAGTACAATATAACAAGTTGCACGAAAAAATTTGTGTCAAAATGATACGGGCCCGAAATTTAAACAAAAAAATTGAAAAATTAAAAAAAATTATAGGAATAATTGTTGAAAATCATTGCAAGTTGAACAACTGGATTAATAAACAAAAATTAAAATTGAAGAAAATAATTGGAAATTGAAGAGAGAAATAAAAAATTTAAGAAATAAAAAAAAAATTTAGGAATTAAACTAAAATTTGAAAAAATTGATAATTGAAATAAAAATTACAAAACGCGAAAATCATTGTAGATTGAGAACAAAATTCGAAAAATGGCTAGATTAATAAACAAAAAAAAACAAAAAATAATTAAAAAACTCAAAGACTAATTATTAAATTTTAAAAGGCTAATTAAAAAATGTAGGAAATAAATTGAAATTGCGAGAAGTAAAATAATTAAAGTTAAAGAAAAATAATTAATAAATGCCGAGAATAATCGAAAAATTAAAGAAAAAATCTGCAAAATGATTAGATTAATAAGCATCTGAAATAAATAATGAAAAATTGAAAAATAAATTTAATTTAAGAATTAAATGAAAATTATAAAAAAATAATTGATAAATAAAAAAAAAATACAAAATGACGAAAATAATTAAGAAAAATTATTGACAATTGAAAAAAATTCGAAAAATAATTAAATTAATACTCAATTCTGAAAAATAATCTAAACATTAAACAATAAACATTCAATTTAAACAAAAAAAAATGGAAAATTTAAAAAAATTATAAGAATAAGTGCTGAAAATAATTGCAAATTGAACAATTGGATTGAAAAAAATAAAATAAATAAATAATTCAAGAAAATAATTGAAAATTTTAGAAAATAATACAAAATTGAAGAAATAAATTCAAAATTTAAGAATTAAACTGAAATTTAAAAAAATTATTACAAAACACAAAAATTATTGTCAATTGAAAAAAAATTCGAAAAATTAATATTCTCGATTAATAGACAACTGAAAAAAAATTATTAAAATTGAAAAAAATAATTGAAAATTGAGGAAAATAATTAAAAATTGGAAAAATAAATTGGACATTTAAGAATTAAAGGGAAATTGTAAGAAAATAATTGATAATTAAAAAAAATACAAAATGACGTAAATAATAATTATACATTCAACATTAAAGAAAATAATTGTGTAATGAGGAAGATAAATGACAATTAAAAAAAAAAATCGAAAAATAACTAAATTAATACACAATTGTAAGAAAATAATCTAAAAATTTAACAATAAACACTTAATTTAAACAAAAACAGTGAAAAATTAAGAAAATTTTAGGATTAATTGCAGAAAATAATTGCAAACTAAACTGGATTGAAAATAACAATAAAAATAATTAAAATTAAAGTAAACAATAACATTCTAGAAAATAATAAAAAATTGCAGAAATAAATTCTAAATTTAAGAATTGAACTGAAATTTGAAAAAATTTACATACAAAATGCAAAAACAACAAAAATCAAATAATTAAAAAACTGAAATAATAATTATAAAATTTTAAGATACTAATTGAAAATTGAAAAATTTGTAGGAAATTATTTAAAATTGCGAAAAATAATTAATAATTATAAGAAATAATTGATAAATGACGAGAATAATCGAAAAATTGAAGAAAATATCTGCAAAATGACTAGATTAATAGACAACAGAAAGAAATAATTGAAATTGAAAAAAATAATTGTAAATTGAGGAGAATATTTAAAAATTAGAAATTTATGAATTAAATGGAAATTATAAGAATATAACTGATCATTAAAAGAAAAAATACAAAATGATGAAAATATTTAAACATTAAGGAAAATAATTGAGAAAAATGGAAAATAATTGAAAATTAAAAAGAAAATTGGAAAAATAACTAGGTCAATACACAATTGAAAAAAATAATTGAAAACGGTAAAGAATAATTATAAAATTTTAAGAGAATAGATAAAAATTTGCAAGGTTGCAGGAAATAACTGAAAATTGATGAAAATAATAATTAATAAATACAAAATATAATTGTGATTTATTATAGAAATTGTTAGAAGAAGAATGGAAATGAAATTTAAAGAATATAATTAAAAATTAAAAAAAAGCTGAGGATTATTAAATATATAGTAGAAAATAATTGAAAACTGAAGAATGGAATTTAAAGTTTAAAAAATAATTGAGAATTGAAGAGAATAATTAAAAAATTGTATTTTAAAGTAAAGAAGCTTATTGATATTCGGAAGAATAATTGAAAAAGGCGAGAATTTTTTAATATTAAAGAAAATATTTGAGAAATGTAAAAAAAATTGACAATTGAAAAAAAAATTAAAAAAATGTCGAGAATAATCGACAACAGAACAAAATAATGCAAAAAATTAAAGAATAATTATAAAATTTAAGGAGAATAATTGTACATTGAAAACTGTTGAAAATTAAAGAAAAAATTATAGATTTATTTACTAATTTATATCACTTTCTTGAAATATTTCATTTTCCTTGTAATTTTTTTTTTAAATTTTTGTGAGTATTTTGTTTAAAAACTTTTCTTTTGTTATGCGTTTAATAATACTTTTATATGTTTTAGATTTTTTAAAATTTTATTTTTTTTCCAAAAATTACTTCAATTAATTTTATACAATTTTAGTTTTACAATATTTAGAAAAATGTATTTACTTTTTCAGTGATTAATTTTATTTATTATTATAATTTTAAAGTAGTGATATAATTTTTTTTAGTTTTATGATTTTTTAAATATTTTTGTCATTTGTCATAATTTATTAATTTTAATAATTTTTAAAGACTTTTCTTCTTTTATTTAATTTTCCTTTAAGATTTCTCAGT
The DNA here is from genome assembly GCA_037103525.1 of Ganaspis brasiliensis. Classification (NCBI taxonomy): domain Eukaryota; kingdom Metazoa; phylum Arthropoda; class Insecta; order Hymenoptera; family Figitidae; genus Ganaspis; species Ganaspis brasiliensis. The sequence goes on along the minus strand of JAZKLR010000102.1, from coordinate 4,098,254 downwards.
CAATTTATCCAATACTTTTAGACAAGTTTTTATTTTATTTTAAATTTTGACACGAATTTCCTTTGTAATAAATACCTTTTTTTTTTGCGATTTATTTAATCTAAATTTAAATTATTACCTTTTCTGTTATACAAGCTTTTTGTTAGCTTTTAATCCTTCATTATTTTGTTTTTACGTTTTTATGTTTTGATTATTATTTTTAACCTAATAACCAAATTTATCCATTTTTATTCAATTTCAATTGTAACATTCATTTTTTAATTACATTTTTACCATTTCTCAATTATTTTTTTCAGTTTCATACGATTCTTGATTCGATTTTTAATTATTAATCAATTTACATTATATTTCCATTTTCTAATTATTTTATTTCTTTAGTTTGAAGTACTTTTCCTTATTCTTTACTTATTTTGTTTTGATTTTTTAATACAAATTTTTGAAAATATAATCCAATTGGTCTTTTTTTATTAATTCTCAATATAAAACTCATTTTCTAATTCTTTTTCTACAATTTTGCACATTGTCTTAAATCTCAAGATTTTCCAAATTTTCTACAAATTTTCACTTATTTTCGTCAATTTTGGTCGATTTTTGAAATTTTTTAATTTTATGTACAGTTTTCTTTACCTGTTTTGTATTTAAGTGATTTATTTCAGATTTTTTATATTTTCTCTCTCATTACAAGCTTTTAATTACTTTCTAATTTATTAAAAACCACTCATTTTTAGTTTCTATAGAGAATTCCATTTTTCATCTTTATTTTTTATCATTTTTAAAGACTTCATGTATTTTTCATACTGTAAATTCTTTTATAAAAAAACAGAGTGGGTTCAATTGTTTATGGATTCTTATGCAAGATTCTTCGTAAAATTCTTGTTTAATCGGATCAGAAAAAGAATTTGTTGAGTATAGGAATTTGGATTAGGAGAAGAATTTTTTAAGGAGAATCGAGTATAAAGTTTGAAAGATGTTTTTAATTAAGAGAAAGGGTTTTAAGGAAGTTGCTGGGTCTCATTGTTGGGAATCCTTTTGAGATACTTGAGAAAAAGCATTTCTTCCTGAAAGAACGTCTTGTTTCGCAAAGCATAAAAAAAAGAATGATGTTGAGTAATCGATGCTCGTAAAAGGACAACAGTCGTAAACATTGCTAAATTTTTCAGACTTAAGATCCTTTCTGTTGAGATGGTGAAAGATCCGCTCCCCTATGTCGAGAAACGTCAAATAAAACATCAATTTTGTTAAAATAAAATGCGTTTTAATGCAGTAAAAACTCGAAATGTTTTCTTTTCTATTATTGTGAAGTTTTTTTTTACTTTTTGGGAAATAAATTTCTTTTTGTGACAGGGAAAAATTGTATTCTCAAATGTAATTGTTAAAAAGTTAGAAAATAACTAGAGGCTTAGCTTTTGAAAAGAAAGAAAATGTGAATTTGATAAAAAAAAAGTATATAATAATTAATAAGGAAGAAGATTAATATAAAATAAAAGACAGAGAAAAAAGCGACTGGAATTGGAGAAAAGAACTAAAACTAGTGTCTAGAAAAAACGATAATTGAAAAATGTTAGAAAGTAACTAGAAAATGAATAAAAAGATGAAAAAAAATGAAAATAAAAATGGAATTAGATTAAATTATTAATTTAAAAATTGAGGTGAAAACATTTTATTGGAAATTGAGAGTAATGAAGAAAAATTATTGATGGGGATTAAGAAATTCACTTTAAATTTTAAGTGAAGGAAATAACTGGAATATGGAAAAAATTAAAAATGAGGAAAATTTACTTTTTATTTACATTTAAAAAAAGCAAAAAGTAGCTATTATCTTGTAACTGAAAAAAATGATAAATAAATAAAACAATTTATAAAACGAACAAGTGATTGATAACGAAAAAAAACTATTATCAAATTAAAATAGAAACTAAAATCGATTTAGATTGAATAAAATACATGAAAAATATTAAAAAAACATCTGGTAATTTATAACAATTACTGAAAAAAAATTGTAAAAAAAACTAAAAAATACATAAAACAATTAAAAATAATTAAAAAATAATATGAAAAATGAAATTCTCTATAGAAATTAAAAATGCGTGGTTCTTAACAAATTAAAAAGTAACTAAAAGCTTGTAACGAGAAAGAAAATATAAAAAAATCTTAATTAAATCACTTAAATACAAAACAGGTAATTAGTAACGAAGAGATACATAAAATAAAAAAATAATATATCTAATCTAAAATTGAAGAAAATAACTGAGAAATGTCTAGAAAATTTGGGGAATATTGAAATTTAAGACAATATACAAAATAATTGTAGAATAGGAATTAGAAAATGAGTTTCATATTAAAAATTAATAAACATAGATCAATTTAATTATATTTTCGCAAAATTGCAATTAAAAAATAAAAACAAAATAAGTAAAGAATAAAGAAACTCAATTCGAACTAAATTTCCCCTCCACCCTCTAATTTCTCTTTTTAATGACAAGCTTTAGTTATTTTTTCACTTTGTTGTAAATTTTATTTACTTATGATTTACCTTCTTTTAATATCAAGAGTTTTTTTTACTTTACGGTTTATTTTTTGTTTATTATTAATTTTTATCAATGTGTAGTTGTCATCTTTGTTTTTAGTTATGTTGTTTATTTTCTAGTTATTTTTTCTTAAATTCAATTATTTATTTACTTTTCACAGTTTGTTTTTCATTTCTCGGCTATTTTGTAAAATATCTTTTGATTTTTCATGTTTTTGTTTACTTTCTATAGTTATAGAAATATATAGAAAATATATAAAAAAGATATAGAATTCTAGTTATAATACCTATATTATTACTAGAATTTTATATCTTTTTTATAATTTTTATAATTTATAGTTATTTTTTAAAAAAGGGGATCTTTAGAGAAAATAAGCACTGAAAAAATTAATGTAATCATAACCAAACCATTTTTTTGAGTAATTAATCCTTAATTTTATTTAAGTTTATTAAAATGTTTTGTTTACAAAAAAAGTTTTTTAATAAAATTAATATAATATGTTTAATAAGGATATTTTTAAATATGAAAGTTTAATAATAAATCGTATTGAATAAAATTTTTTAAGGAAATGAAACAAAACAGATTCTTATAAAAAGTTAATTGATTCTAATTTAATTAATAGTTTAATCAAATAACAAACATTTTTTACTTAAAATTGCTTTAGTTTTGAGAGTAAAAACTATATTTGTAAAACTGTTATTAAACTTATTCATAAAAAATCAAAATTAAACAAAGTTTATAACCTAACCTCGAAATCTATCTGTCACTGTTACTTAAAAGAAAAAAAAATCATTAACAAATCATTTTCAATTTAAAAATATCTGGAAGATATTAAGATTTATAAATTTAATTTTGTTTATTAGAAAAATTTACAAAATCTTTAAATCACCTGATAAATTAAATTAGGTGAAAACAAATAAACGTCTTAAGGACGTTTATCCACTCAAGCGGTTCTCATTCTATCGGACCATGATATTCAATATTTTTTTTAATTTCATTTTTTCTTATAATTTGGTTTCTAAATAGTATTTAATAATTAAAATCATTACACAGACGAATTATGTTAAAAACAAATTTTTCCGTTGAGAACTTCAAGCTATTAAAATTTTTCCTTCCTAATTATTTAAAAAAAAGAGAAGAATTACTAACCTTGAATAACATTTTCTTAACACTCGTACAGTAAATTAATTTAATATTGTTGTGAAAGTTGTATTACATTATGGATTAAAATATATTTATTTATTTTTTTTTAAATTTGTAAAACCGTTTTTTTGTAATTAAATAAAATATAGTCATTTTGCCCGTTTTGTTACTGTTCCCATGTAAAAGTTCCAACTTTATAAATTAATATCTTTAAAAGAAAGTGGTAAATTTCAATAAAATAGTAATTATACATGAAAAATAATGCATTTAATATGTCATTAAAATTTTATAAGAATCTGTAGAAAATCGATTTTTGGATAAACCTCCTTAAATGAAAAAAAATTCTTTTATAAATAACTTATTACAATTTTTCTATGTTAAAATTAACTTAAGTGACGTTATGTGAAAAATTTTATTTGCTTAAATTTCTCGTTATAAATAACAAATTAGTGGATTTATTAACTTTTTAAAACTTACTTCTCAAATACTCTTATCTAACCTAGAAACAATTATGTATATTATTATTACTTTTATACATTTATTTCGCTGAAAATACTTTTACTAAGAACACTAGTAATGTTAATAGATATATTGTCACATTTACGTAAAAAACTTATCAAAAATTAAGGACGCTTATTCCCTCAAGCGGTTCTCATTCCATCAGACCATAATATTCAAAATCTTTTTAATTTCATTTCTTCTTATAATTCGGTTGCTAAATAGTAATTTATAGTTAAGGACATTTATATCCTCAAGCGGTTCTCATTCCATTAAACCCTGATAGTCAATATTTTTTTAATTTCATTTCTTCTCATAATTTGGTTTCTAAATAGTATTCGATAGTTAAAATCATTACACGGACGAATTTTGTCGAAAATTGTTTTTTCCATTGAGAACTTCAAGCTATTAAAATTTTTCCTTTCTAATTATTTCAAAAAAGTACAAGAGCTTAAAAAAGTTTTGTTGCGGCTCTACTAAATCTTTCTGATCACGTTACAAAAAAATCCAACAAATGAATTTTGTTCTAAGAACAAAACTATTTTCTAATCTCGTATATCAACAAAAAGATTTGGTTGAGCCAACAAAACTTTTGTACTGCATTCCAAATCTTTTGTTTTGCATTCCAAATATTTTTTTCCGTATCCTGTCAAGTCTGCACTTAAGGAGGCAACCCTAGTTGAAGCGCGAAAAAATTGATCATTTTCATGAATTATTTTTAGAAAAACTACTAACAATTTTAAATAAAACGGTTTTTTGTCTAAAAATACAGAATTTAAAGTATGAATTCCGGTAAAAAAGTTGAAAAAATATTTAAAAATGGAGGTGTAATGCTCGATCTTGTTAAATTCTTCATAGAAAATATGGTTTGCGGTGTCCACAATTATAAAGAGTTGGTTTACTTGTAACACAAAATTCCAACGAATTTAGTTAAAGTAGAAGATAATCTAGTGCTTAATCGAAGGATTAAAAAAAAAATCAATTTTTGACAAAATGGCAACCGCTCAAACTCTACTTTTCGATTTTCACTAAAAAAAAAAAAAAAAAATGATTTCCCACCTGTAAAAAGGAAAGTTTTCCATTTAAAAACAAATCCTTCGATTAAAAACTGGATTTTTATGTTTTAAACAAGTCCACAAAATTTGAACAAAATTGGTTCAGTAGTTTTTCATCAATAGTGGTCACCGACTTAAAACAGATGTCTTACTCTAAAACACCTTCCGAGGCTCTTTTTTATGCTTTCTATCGTATTAAATTTTCACTGAATAACCTAAAAATATATTTAAATATATTGCTGAAATCATATACTTTGACAAAATGCAAAAAAAAGTGAATTGAGTTTTTGAAAAAAAAAATAAGTAGGGTTGCCCCCTTAATTATCAAATCAAGACCGACAAACAAAAGCGAGAAAAGTTTGAAAAAGACTGTGTTCTAATAAAAAAAAGAAAGAAAAAAAAACGGAAAATCGTCTCGAGTCAGTGGCGAGCCTTTTAGTGGAATATAAAGGAAGAAAGTCTCCCCAGGAAGTTGATCTTGATTGGATAATTTCAATGTGTTCTTTTTACAGCTCGGCACTTTCGTGACTCGAGTAAAGCCAGGTTTAATCTTGGAGAGCAAACTATGTCAACAATGGAATCGGATTAGCGAGTTGGCGTGCCGTATCGCGGTGGTATCGAATCCCAACCCCTGTTCTCTACTCACCCTATAGCTGTTCTGCCAGACGAACATGGGATGATGGGAGTTGGGGGCAGAATCATGCAGGTGGCGAAAAGGGGCTGCTCTTTCATCCAGTAATGGTTACAGGCTCAACAGGTCACGTTCACCCCCAAGGGGTGAGTGTGATTTCACGTCCTGGCTTCCACCCCGACCCTCCCCCCCCCAAACTTTGTCTTCTCCTAACCCACTTACCTCTTATTATCCTTATAAAAAAAAAAAAAAAAAAAACCAGGGGAGATCTTCAGATTCAATTTAAATTACTTTCAAAACTGCCATCGACTCGATATCGAGTAAAATAAATTTTCGAACATGTGTTCCAATTCAAGTGGGTTTTTTCAAAGATAGAGAAAATTTTTTTCTTTTTAAAAAGATGGAGAAATTTTTTTTTTAAGTACAGGCTTTATAGTGACAATGAAGGATATTTTAGGGTACACGGAAAAAATTATTATCAAAATTTGACATTTAATATGAGATTCAAGCTTAAACTATCTCTAAAAACAAAAGTAAGATGTAGCTAATTCTTTAAAATTAAAATAAAGATTTATATCTGATTAAAATATTAATAATATAAAGAACCCGTATTCTTATGCGTAAAAATGATATTAGAAATCTTTAATTCTGTGATGTATAGAAAAAACATCAAATGACTGATCCAGACAATGTATCGCAGCAAGATTCACAACTATTATGATTATGATATTCCTGCTGTATTACATTCACCGAAACTTTTTGCCTGGGAAATATTTTTATAAATAACTTATGCTACACAAGATATAAAAAAAAAATAATTCTTGAAATATTCCAATTAATTAATTGGTATTAAAAAACATTATTTTTCATCAAGTTTAAGTTTAAAAAATGTCAAAATAATAATTTCGTTCATTTGTACGTTTATTTTAAGTTTATACAATTATCTATTTTTTGAATTCTTAGATGAGAATTTTTAATATTATTAGAATAAGAAATAATATTTGTATGTAATGAATTGTATAATTCGACATTCTATTATAGCCCATTATAAATAAAATTTTATTTATTATTGAAATTTATAGAGCAAATGAATTAATTAGAATGTGTGTGTTTTGAAATTTAAAAGAAATGCTGAAACATTTTGTTTAAAAGTAATCGACAAAAATAATTATTTTTTGATAGAAAATTTATTATTAAGAAAATGAAATCGATTTAAATTTAGTCAAATCTTCTTTATATCCCCCAAAATGAACAAACATTTTTAAATATTATATTTTAGAATAATAAAACACTTTTTAGTATAACCTTTTTATAGGTTTATAGCTTGTCAAATGAACATATCTTTAAATTAGAGATTTCATAAAAATGTCTTTTTCTGACATAAAGTTTTGCAAATTGAAGCATAACTTATTATAAAAAGTTTGATTATAATGCTTAATTTAGATATATTTTGAACTTTCTGCAATTAAGAATTCAACTTATTTCAAGTTTTATGATTTTTTTTCCGTGTAAATAGGGGACAATATTTAAAAAAATAGGGGACTTTTAGGGTACTTTAAAAAGTCAATAAATAAAAAAACTTTCAAATTTTAAAAGAGTTACAACATTTCTTCTAATATTATTCAATTATTAACTTTTGTGGTAAAAAATATTTTATTTATAAATACGTACATGAAATAAATAATAAGACTGCATAGTCAGAATTGTGAAACTATTAATATTATGAAATGAATAAAAACATCTTTAAACGTAAGAAGTATGAAAACTAATTTTTACTTCTTAAAAGCTGAACAATTCTAAAAAAAATGAAAGTTTCAATCGACTGAAATTTGAATGTAATAAAATTTGAATACATTGAAATTTTGATAAATTTACGACTGAGTTATTAGTAAATTTAAATTAAATAATATTTCAAGAGATAAAATAGAAAAAAGAGACAAAGAAACAGAGCATCAATATTTATATTTAAAGAAGTATGCATAATATGCATAGATATTGTAAAATAGGAGAAAATCTTCAAAAAAGAAAATTATGAAAAAATTAGAAAAAATATAAAATAATATAATATATAATATATAAAAATAAACTACAAAATAAAAAATTAGTATTGATAAGTATAAAATAAGGAAATGTAAAAATTGTATATAAACAAAAGGACAAATTCCTTTAAAAGTGAAAAAATTTTAAAAACTGTTCACAAATTCAAGAAAATTTAGAAAGGAATATGTAAATAAATTTAAAAAGTAAAAGAATCAAATTTTTAAACAATTTTAACAACAAAAATTTTGCTTAAAAGTTTTAGAATCTAAAAGTTTTATGAAAGGGTAAATAAATTTGCGATAAAATAGACAAAATGTAAAGAAAATTAAATGAATTTAAATAAAAACGAGTTAATCTAAAAACAACCAGTTAAATGAAAAAGAAATTGTACTCCCTTCTCCCCTTCAATTATCAAATTAAATAAGGAAATCAATAAAAAAATTAACAAGTTTTTCGAAATGTTATAAAACTAAAAATAACCTAAAATACTTTGCATAAGAAGAGAATCTACGACGAAAAAAATATTAGATCAACGAAAATAAAAATCTTCAAAAAGTGATTAACATTAAGAATTTGTATAAAAATACAAAAGAAATAATAATAATAATAAAATACTGACCGTTTTTTTATGAATAAAAAATTATATAAAGAAAAAGTTTAATTCTTTAATAAAATGATACCTACTTAAAATTTCAAAGAAATAGTTACATGATTATTAAGTAAGAAAAATCATTATTTAGCTAAAATTTGATTATTTAACATTTTATGTTTTTTCTTTGAATCTATTTAAAATCAGTAATTTTTATCCAATTTTGACTAAAAAACGCTCATTTTTTTCGTTCAAATATTTTCTACAATTCTACTTGATGGGTTTTGTTGTATAATATTTTGTTTAAAAGTTATTAAACAATTAAAATTTGTTACTTACGTATTTTTTAAACAGAATATTATTTAACAAAAGCTAAAAAATAAAATTGTAAAGAATATTTCAACGAGAAAAATGAGCTACTATTTGTCAGAATTAGTTGAAAATTGATTAAATTTAAAGAAAAAACATAAAATGCTAAATAATTATTATTTGATAACAAATTTTAGATCAACAAATTTTTTCTAAAAAATGTACAACTGGATCTTTCAAAATTTGGTGAAATTAATTTTAATAATATTTTGACTTGAGGTGAAAAACGACTTTAGAGTCGAGTTTTTTTTTGTAAGTTTATTCAATTTTTTTTACATCTTTTCTATTTTTTGCGAGATTTTTTGCAAACTTACTTATTTCTTTATAAAAGTTCTAGATTTTCTTTATTTTTCTAAACTTCTTTTTGGACTTATTTTAAGTGTAATATTATAAGATTGTGTTTTCTATAATTTGCTTGAAATTTTTTATTTTTAAAGGATTTTTAAGTTTCTTTTGTGGACTTTTTATTTATCTTGATATATACATTTTTTTGTTATTTTTTTTTTAGTTTGTTAGATTAAGGAAAAAAACATTTCTCTATTTTCTTCCTATTTATTTAATTTTCTAGACGTTTCACTATTTTTCAGTTTTTTTTTCTTTTTCTTCCTTGCGTGTTAATTAATTCTTTAATTTTGGTCGTAATTTTTTTTTTTAAGAAGCATTTTTTTATCTTTCCAATCGTTTAATTTTTATTTTTTAATTACGAATTTTTAAAAACATTTATTTGATGCTTCTATCCACATTTTTTAAATTTCCTAATTTTGTACTTTTTTTAAAGCTTTTATTCTTTTAATTTATAATTTTATATCATGAGAATTTAATCTGTAATTAAATATTGTCATTTGAACATCGTTATTCTATCTCATAGAATTTCTTTTCTATTACCATTTTTTTTAAAATTTTACAAAATTTTATTGATTTTTTTTTTATTTAATTTGTAAAATAATTCTCTATTTTATCTAATTTTAAAAGTTTGTTCTCTTTAGTAATATTTTTGAACGTTTTGTTAATTATCATCTTATTTACTTTTTTAATTTAAAAAAATGTCCGTAAATAGTTTAATTTTTTTAAAAGAGTTTCTACTTTTTTATATATAATTATTTCACTGTTTCATTTTTGTGTTTTTTTTTAATTTTTTCTTCATTTCTTTAATAAACTACTTCCAAATAAACATTTTGAGATTTTATAATATACTGATTATATTTTAAAAAAATCATGATTTTTATCAGCCTCGATTTAAAGTCAAGGTATCTAGAGATTTTAAATTATTTTCCATCTTGTTTACATTTTTTTTTTTTTCAAATCTTCAATTATTTCCATTATTTTTTAATTTCTTTCTCAAATTTGTAATTTATTACATTATATTTCAATAGATTTCCGGAATTTTCAGTTCTTCATCTCAGATTTCAATTATTTTCTTCAATTTACAATTATTTTTATCATTTTTTACTATCATTCATACTTATTTGTATTATTATTTGACTAATTTCATAAGCTGTTAATTATTCTCTTTAAATTTCAATTATTTCATTCAATATAAATTAATTTTTCTACTTATTAAATATTTTCCATATTTTTCAATTAATTTTCAAAACTTGCAATTATTTTTTTACATTCTAAATTTCAATTCTAAATTTATCACTTTTATTTTTCATAAATTTTATTTATTTTCTTTAATTTTCAATTATCTCTATAATAATTTTGAAAATACTTTCTTCAATTTTTAATTTTGAAAAGTATTTTTAATTTATCTCAAATTTCAGTTATTTGTATTATTTTTAAATTATTTCCATTATTTTTAAATTGATTTCTTTATTTTTACAATTTTTTTCTCCAAATTATAATTTTTAAAATGATTTTTTAACTGATTTACTAAACCTTTAATTATTAATTTCAATTAATTAAAAAAAAATGTAATGAATTTTAGAATTTTTTAATTATTCTCATTATTATTTTCAATTATTTCTATAAATATAAAATAAATATATAAATATAAATATATAAAAAAATATATATATATATATATAAAATATAAATATATATAAATATATAAAAAATAAATATATAAAATAATTTCTCTTCAATTATTAATCTTAAGTTTTAATTCTTTTTTTCAATGTTCAATTTATTTTATAACCTTTTCATTGATTTCTTCGATTTTAAATTACCTTTATCATTTTTTAATTAGTTTTCTAAATTTTCAATTATTTTTCTCAATTCTCGATTGTTCTCATCAATTTTAAATTTTTTTCAATTATTCTCATCACATTTTTAAATTAATTTTTTCAATTTTTAGTCATTTTCACAATTTTTAATTATTTTCTTCCATTTTCAGTTGTTTCTATAATTTTGAAATAATAATAAAAACAATTTTTAATTTTTTAAAATATTTTTAAATTGATTTATTAAAATTTGAACTATTTATCTCAAATTTGAATTTTTTTCTTTTAAAAAAAATAAAGAAAAAAAAAGAAAGAAGGGTTAAAAAAATATAGGGGAAAAAGATAGGGAACAAATATAAAGACAGAAAAAAAGGGTATAAAAATAATTTCAAGATTTAGATATACTGATGTTAATTATATAGTTTCAGGAATATATCGAGTTCGATTCATTGCGTTTTACAGCAAACAGTTGATAATAATTAGTAGTAATGGGAGCAGTTCACGAGAAATCGATTATGGAAAATTGCGATGTTACTTGTGCCTTCAACATACACGCAATGTGGAGAATAATAAAGCACAATTAGATCGAAAAATGAACTTAATTTCACTGAAAGTAGTGGAATATGAAAACTCGGACTATTTTTCTCCGAATGTGTTTTTAAAACCCTATCAATTGTATTTTAATTCGAAAATATTTTCCAATAACTGCAGTATCAATTGAAGATATTTCCAATTAATTATACTTCCAATTACAGCTAATTCTAATAGAAAATATCTTTCGTTAATTCTAGTTTCTGTTTAAAAATATATTGTATTTTTTAATTCAAGATATTTTCAATATTTCAATCTTCACAACATTCGTTTTCTAAAATTGAAAATAAAAATTCTTCTATACGAAATATTTCCGGAATATTATTTTACAAAAAAATAATATCAAATAATATTTTTTCCAAAAAAAAGAAACGCTTATTTTCCCAAAACTCAAACGTGTGCAAAATTCTCCCATTCTGTTTCACAAAATGCGTTTAGTCTAAATTGAAAATTAAGAGAGAAAAAGGAAGGATTTCGCAAGAGTCTCTCGATGTGATTGAAAATGTTGAAAAGGTCTAAAGGATGTTATGAGGACTCGAAAAGAAGAGCGAAACGAGACTGAGCAAAAGCCGGTTAAGAGTGGTAATGTAACTGGCTTCTCCGAGCGAATGATTCCAGAAAGTAAAATTGAATAAAGACGACACTGATATGTCGAATCGTGGAACGAAAAAGCACCTTGAAAAATCACTGAGCAAATAAAATGGAAAAAAGATTTTCCTCTACTCTTGCAAAGCCTGAAAATGTAAATTTTTTTTCCCTCTTATTACGTTTCTTTTCTACCCTTTATACTGCGAGCTAATCATCTGAAGTGTTTTTTTTTTTAACTTCATTAAAATGGTAAAAAAAAAAGAATCGACAAGCCACCATTCTCCCATTTCGATTTACTTACAACAATGCAAAAAACATAATCGTTAAAGGGAATACAAATTTTTTATTTGGCCGTTTTAAATTCTCGATTAGTTTCTGGGAATTTTATAAGCAACATAACAATAAAATTATTCGAGATAACGGGTGTATACAGTGTATGGTAGAAAGTAAACTGAACAGTAGTCGATATGCGATTTTAACTGTATTTAGTTAATGCGAAACCGATTTAACTATTATCCATTTAAATTGTACCGGTTTTATGAGTCTATAAATCCTCTTACGCATTACTTTAATATCCCTTTCTTATCATTGTTCCTTGATTCTTTTTTCCAGTCAAACAAGTAAATTCATTATCGAAAAGTCATAATGTTCTTTTCTTTTTCTTTTTCTTTTTTATTCTTTTGCCACAAAAAAGTTTCTAATGTAAATTGATAATTAAAAATTGAGAAATTATTGTTTTAAAAATTAATTGAAGATATTTTGTTATTAATTGATAATATTAGTACCTAATTATAATATAACTAATTATTGAAAATTGATTTTTTAAAAAAATATATTTTTCAATTAAGAACGCTTATACCCTCAAGCGGTTCTCATTCTATGTCCATGATATTCAACATCTTTTTAATTTTATTTCTTCTTATAATTTGGTTTCTAAATAGTATTTTATAGTTAAAATCATTACACAAACGAATTTTGTTAAAAAATTGTTTTTTCGTTAAAAACTTCAAGCTATTAAAATTTCTTCTTTATGGTTATTTCAAAAAAGAGAAGAATTACTAACTTTGAATAACATTTTCTTAACAACAGTACGGTAAATTAATTTAATATTGTTGTAAAAGTTATATTATACTATAGTTTAAATGATATTAATTTTGTTTTAAAATTTGTAAAGCCGTTTTATTTAATTAATTAAAATATAGTCGTTTTGCGCATTTTGTTACTGTTTCCATGCAAAAGTTCCAACTTTATAAATTTATATCTTAAAAACAAAGTGGTAAATTTCAATAAAATTGTAACCTTACATGTAAAATAATGTATTTAATACGTCATTAAAATGTTACAAGAATTTGTATAAAATCGATTTTTGGATAAACCTCCTTAATGTGGGCCCGTATCATTTTGACACAAATTTTTTCGGGCAACTTGTTATATTGTACTCCCGAAGATGAATGTTATATTTTACTCCTTCTAAAGTCAAAGATTTTTAAGTTTTATTTATTAAATAATTGATTTAATACATTAAATTAATATTAAAAAACTTAATTAATCCAGTAATTTCAATTATTAAATAATTAAAACTTAAAAATCTTTGATTTTTGTAGGAGTAAAATATAACATTCATCTTCGGGAGTACAATATAACAAGTTGCACGAAAAAATTTGTGTCAAAATGATACGGGCCCCTTAATGTTAGTTTAAATTGAAAATATTCTATTATTTTACTGATCTGAATATTTTCCGTTAATAGTAGTTACATTTAAAGATATTTTCAATTAACTGCAGTTTCGTTTAAAGTTATTTTCTATTCTGAATGATATTTAAACCGAATAAAATCAGTTGAAAGAATTTTGCGTTCGCCTCGAATGAGAACCGCTTGAGTGGATCAACATCCTTAAATTATAGTAAGTTACTATTTCATTAGTTAAATACTCCCCTATTAATTAAGTGGAATAATTCAAATTAAGATTGTCTTTTTTAACATACTTCCAAATTATACCAAAAGCAACACACTAATTTTTAAGGTAGTTCGCTTGCCCCAGCGGTTCTCAACTCGAAATTTACATAATTTTTTTTCTTATTTAGTTATGCTCTATGTATATATATCACCAACTTCACAGCATGGTCTCTCTCTTTTGATTCATTTAAGGTAGTTCTCTTGCCCCAGTGGTTCTCAACTCAAAATTTTCGAAATTTTTTTCCTAATTAGTGATGCTCAAAGTATATCACCAACTTCATAGCATGGTCTCTCTCTTTTGATTCATTTAAGGTCGTTCTCTCGTCCCAGTGGTTCTCAATTAAAAATTTCCATAATTTGTTTTCTTATTTAGTGATACTTAAAGCCTATCACCAACTTCACAGCATGGTCTCTCTCTTTTGATTCATTTAAGGTAGTTCTCTCGTCCCAGTGGTTCTCAACTCGAAATTTCCATAATTTTTTTTCTTAATTAGTTATGCTCTGTGTATATATATCACCAACTTCATAGTATAATGTGTCTCTTTTGATTCATTTAAGGTAATTCTCTTGCTCCAGTGGTTCACAACTAAAAATTTTTGAATTTTTTTTCCTAATTAGTGATGCTCAAAGTATATCACCAGCTTTTCACAGCATAGTCTCTCTCTTTTGATTCATTTAATGTAGTTCTCTCGTCTCAGTGGTTCTCAACTCAAAATTTCCATAATGTGTTTTCTTATTTAGTGATGCTCAAAGCATATCACTAACTTCACAGTATAGTGTCACTCTTTTGATTCATTTAAGGTAGTTCTCTCGTCCCAGTGGTTCTTAACTCGAAATTTCCATAATTTTTTTTCTTATTTAGTTATGCTCTGTGTATACATATCACCAACTTCATAATATAATCTCTCTCTTTTGATTTATTTAAGATAATTCTCTTGCCTCAGTGGTTCTCAAATCAAAATTTAAAAAAAAATTTCCTAATTAGTGATGCTCCAAGTATATCACCAACTTCATAGCATAGTCTCTCTCCCTTTTGATTCATTTAAGGTAGTTCTCTCGTCC
The DNA here is from genome assembly GCA_037103525.1 of Ganaspis brasiliensis. NCBI lineage: Eukaryota > Metazoa > Arthropoda > Insecta > Hymenoptera > Figitidae > Ganaspis > Ganaspis brasiliensis. The sequence continues at coordinate 4,083,042 of JAZKLR010000102.1, read as the reverse complement.
CAGTGGTTCTCAACTCAAAATTTCCATAATTTGTTTTCTTATTTAGTGATGCTCAAAGCATATCACCAACTTCACAGCATAGTCTCTCTCTTTTGATTCATTTAAGGTAGTTCTCTCGTCCCAGTGGTTCTCAACTCAAAATTTCCATAATGTGTTTTCTTATTTAGTGATGCTCAAAGCATACCACCAACTTCATAGTATAGTCTCTCTCTTTTGACCCATTTAAGGTAGTTCTCTTGTCCCAGTGGTTCTCAACTCAAATTTAGTCATTTTTTACTTATTCTACCGCTTCCTATCAAAAAAAAAAAATCTATGTGTTAAATGTTCTATTTCAATTAGAAAAATATTTTTGGAGAAAACAACCTTAAATAAATGAATAAAACAACAACCAACTGTAAGAATTATCTACTAAAAAAGGATACTATTTCTTATACTTGAAAATACAATTTATAACCTCAGTTTTTTTTCACCCGCCCATTTTATACCTTTAAAATGTTTCTTATCAGGCAAATCTTCTGATTCTTGTCAATTTCTTTTCCTGTGTTAAAAGTGGCAGCTTTTAGAAAGTTTCAAGTCATAAAAATGAGTAGTTGCCATTCGTTACGACTTATAAAGACTGACGTAACCATTCTCTGGGAATGCTGCTATCTCAATGATATTTAAACCATGCCATTTTGTAGTTTACAACCGGCTCAGGTAGTGCTGCTGGTAATAATAGGCACCTGAGCACACCAAACCCCCCAGCACTTATCCTGTCTTTGCCAAGGTGCACGCACTATAAACCCAGTAACGACGGAAGTCACAGTAATCGAGTTTCCCCTTGACTCCCTGGTAAGCAATCCACCTTGCAATATTACCCTGCAGGCAACTGACTCCGCCCTTTGACCTATTATTACGCTTAATTAAGAGAATCGCAGTTAATACTTTAATATGTGGTTATCGCACGCTTACCGTGCCACAAAATTGATAATAATGTACAAACTTGCATGTAAATTGCTCCAGACCTTTATGATAGCAGGTATTTCTCATGTAATGCATACATTAGAGTTTGTGTATGTGTGTGGGTTTATATATATATATATATATATATACATAAATTGTGAATTTTATGTATAAGTGTCTTGTATATATGGGTGTGGTATGTGTGTATAGATGTGTGTATGTATGGATGTTGTATGCGTGGATGTCATATACAAAAGTATAAACATGTATGTATACACTAGAACCTCGATTATCCGAGCTCGCTTTATCCGAGGTCGTGTCAGGAAAGACGAATTTATTATCTAAGACCCTTAAATCTAAACTGCGTCAACTGACAATGAGTTCCATTTGGGTAGGACTAAATTTTAGAATTAAAAAAACTAATCATTTTATGAGCATATTTTACGTTAAGAATTTTTTGATGAAAATTATTCATTTATTATTACTCATTACCTAAATTTATATCAGAATTATTGTAGTTTGTAAACCCTTTTGTATCCCATGTATGGTCCATTGGACTGCGGGATGTTTGTAAAAATAAATAAATAAATTACACAAACGAATTTTATTAAAAAAAAAAAATTTTCAGTTGAAAATTGTAAGCTATTAAAATTTTTTCTTTGTGATTATTTCACAAAAGTGAAAAATTACTAACTTTCAATAACATTTTCTTAACAACGGTACGGTAAATTAATTAAATATTGTTGTAAAAGTTATATTATATTACAGTTTAAAATATACTAGTTTTTTTAAAAAATGTGTAGAACCGTGTTTTTTTAATTAATTAAAATATAGTCATTTTGTGCGTTTTGTTACTGTTTCAATGTAAAAGTCGCAACTTCATAAATTTATATCTTAAAAATAGAACGGTAAAATTCAATAGAATTGTAACAGTACATTTAAAGTAATGCATTTAATATGTCATTAAAATTTTATTAGAATCTGTAAAAATTTGTTTTTTGGATAAACCTCCTTAATTAAAAATTATGAGAATTGAAAATAGAGGAAAATAATAAAACAATAAAAAAAGTAATTGGCAATTGAAAGGAAACTATTTAAGACCTACTGGAGAAAACTAATCGGTTTACTTTTAAATTGTTATTATAATGAGGAAAAGAGAATTTAATAGTGACTATATTAAATATTAAAACTAAATTTTAAATATAAAAACACGCAAAGAAAATTAATTATAAACTTTTTAAAAATGCTTTTAGTTTAGGGAAAAACTGACAGAAAGCGAAATTTTCTTACAAGGAATTTGAAGCTTTAGAAAAAGAATTTGAATCATTGCTATTAATTTTGAACTTTAACATAGTCTGTAGCAAATTTTATATAATTTTTTTTAATTTTTGAAATTATCAATCTGAAATTTTCTCTTTTTCATCCTTTTTCCCTAAATTGTTAAAATATTTTATACAGTTTATAATTAATTTTATTTCCGTGTATAGTCAGTATTAATTTTTTTTCTTCAATGCTGCAGTTTAAAAGTAACCCAAATAATTTCTTCTCCTTCTTCTTATAAGGTTGTAACCGGGATGTGGTCTTTTCAATTAATTTAATATTAAATTTTATAGATTCATAGTAAATATTGTTTTAAAATTTCTTTCAGTATATGAACTAAGAGAAAATAATTTGAAATGTGATTAAAATAAGAGTAAATTTCTAAAAATAATTGAAAGTTTTAGCAATTAATGAAGAAATGATAAACGTAATGAAAAATAGGAGAAAAAAATTGAAAGATTAATCTTTCCACTATTTACAAAGATAATTGAGAATTAAAAAAAAGTATTGAAATTTAAGAAAAAGACTTACAAATTTAAGAGAATAATGGAAAATTGAGAAAAATAATCGAAACAATTAGTAAATATATTATAAGAAATAAAAAGAAACAATTAAAAAATGATAAAAACAATGGTGAATTGAAAAAAAAATTGAAGTTTGAGATAGATAATTAAACATTTAGAAAATTAATTAAAAAAAATTGAAAAATGATAATGATAATTTAAAATTAATTAATAACAAAATATATTTGAAATTAAAGAAAATAATGAAAATATGATAAAAACAATTTTAGAAAGTTGAAGAAAATAATTGAAACTTGAGATAAATAATAGAAATTTTAGAAAATTAATAGAAAAATGATAAACGTAATTAAAAATAGGAGAATATAATTAAGACTTGAGAGGTTATAAAAATAATTAAGAATTGAAAAAGAGATTTGAACTTTGAGAAAAATACCTAAAAATTTCAGAAAACAATCCAAAATTGAGAAAAATAAGCGAAACAATTAGTAAATAGATAAGAAATAAAAAAAAAGAATTGAAAAATTATACAAATAATGGTAAATTGACAAAAATAATTGAAATTTGAGATAGATAATTGAAAATTTGGGATAATTAATTAAAAAATAATGATACATTATCAAATACAGAAAATAATTGAAAAATGGTACAAATAATTTAAAATTGAAGATAAGTAATAATAGTTGAGAAAAATAAGTAATAAAATTACAAAATATTTTTGAAATCAAAGAAAATAATAAAAAATGATAAAAACAAGTTTAAAAAGCTTAAGAAAATAATAACTCCAATTTGAGATAGCATTTAAAAATTTAGGAAATTAATTGAAAATTAATTAAAATAATTACAAATTGAAGAAACTAATTGCTAAATGCAAAATAATAGATAGAATTGAAAATTGAAAAAAAGAATTGAAGTTTGTGGTAAATCAATTGAAAATTTAGAAAATGCATTAAAAATTAATTTAAAATTCATAAAGTCATGTTAAATATAATTTAAGAATTTAAAAATTCGGTAAAATATTTTTACATTTAGAGAAATAATTAAAAAATTGTAGGCAACATTTAAAATTTTAAATAAATAATTAAAAATGTAAAAAACTAATTGGAAAATGATGAGAATAATTGAAATTTTGTATAAATAATTTAAATTTCAGAAAATTAATTGAATCAATTGCAGAATGTATTTGAAATAAAGAAGAGTAATTTAAAAAAATTTTAATTGATGAAAATAATTGAAAAATCATATAGATAATAGAGTTTTGAAGAAAATATTTCAAATTTAAGATAAATAAGTTAAAAATGGAGAAAACAATTTCAAAATATGATAAACAATTCAAAATTTTAATTAAAACAAATAATTAAATTTGCATTTATAATTCGATGCATAACACATTAATTGTAATTTGAAAAAAATAATTATAATCTGTTAAAATAATTCAAAAGTGAAGAAAGAAATCAAAAAAGAAAACAATAATTCATACATAATGAAATTGACTTTATATTGAAGAAAGTAATTAAAACTGAAAATAAAATTGAAAAATTTAAAGAATGTAATTACAATTTTGTGGAAAAAATTGTCCATTACTTAAAATATTAAAAAATAGAAGAACATAATTGAAAAATGATAAAAATTAATGAAAATTGTAGTAAATAAATTGAAATCATAATAAAAAAGAATGATTAGCAGTTGAAGAAATGTTTAAATCATCTCAAATTTAGTATTCTTAAAGCTTGGCTTAATTAAATTTTAAATCAATTCAAGTTCAAATTAATTCAAGTTTGAAGAAATTAAAATTCTTATAAATTTAAAAGATGGCATAATTTTAAGTAGGTGAAAAAGTAATTTAAATTTTAAAAAAATACATCTAGTGTTTAAGTTTAAGTGTGGACAGAATTAATTAATAACTAGAATTTTGTAGCTTATTAATTATTTTAACACACAAGTGTCCACTTTAGGTCTATGAATTTGAAACATTTTAAATTTTAAACAACGTCTAGCAACCAAAAATGAATAAAGAAACCTTTACATTATTAAAAGAAGCATGAAAACATGATTAATTGATTTTTAATTTGATGCTTCTTTCAATCATTTATTTTAGATGATAGCTGTTATTTAAAATTTTAAATGTTTAGAATTCATAGACTGATTTTTATTTATTACAGAAATGACATAAACTATTTTTTGCAGAACCGCAAAAAATCTCCAAAATTGCAAAAAAATTGTTACCTGGCGTCCAACACTGTAAAAAGAGAATCTTAATTTAAGAAGTGTCTTAAATTCAGCAAGCCCTGTTATATAAATGGTTCTTGTAAAATATACTATTTTAATCAAGATTAATTTATAATAATGACAAATTTGCCGTTTTAAATTTATTAGTAATTCTCGTTTTTATGCAAATTTGAAGTTTTTATTTTTTGTTTTGGCACAATTAAAGGCAAAAGAAAAATCTGTAAATTCAGTACAAACTCTCTTAAAAATGTTGCGTCTTAAATTAAGACAGCTTTTCTGCCTCAAAATAAGAATTTCTTTTTACAATGAGATAGTAGTATCAAAAATAGTTGCCTTAAAAGATAGTAATACTAGAAAATAGTTATCTTAACCCTCAACTGATAGACTGGGTCTGACAAACCCGGTAGACCTTTTCCGCTCTCTCCTACAGCGGACTGTAGATTGAAAATAAAGAAAAAAGGCTCTAAAAAACCGGGTCTGTCAGACCCAGTCTAGCAGTTGAGGGTTAAAATACAGTAGTGCCAAAAATTGTTGTTCTAATATAAAAAAAAATAAAATAAAGTACCAAATCTTGTTTAATCTAAAGAAAGAAATCTGCCTGATAATATGAGAAAAATTCAAAAGTCGATGAATCCTGTCAATATTGACAAAGGGAACAATCAATTTAGCAGAAACAGTTCAGGTTCGCTTGAATCGGCTTTCTTTGTTTTCCGTTGAGACTGGACGGGTTCGTGGTGACCGCAGAAAGCTGTGAAAACCAGACTGGTGAATACAGGTCCATTTCCGGAGTTGAGATGCTGGACTCAGTTTTAAACGGCTATTCGAGTCGCTATCACGCCCAGTCCAGCAAATAACTTCTTGCCAACGTGTTGCTGGCACTCTGCCATCCACACTTGGTTACGAATACACTCACCTTATACGAAACGCTTAGTCGCACCCTTGCACATGACCGGAAATGGAAAAACACCTTATTAGCTGATCCTACCTTCAAATATTTTAATATAATTATAATACGGCCAATTAGAATTTTTTGCTAATTTATTATTTAGGTAATAATTAAATTTTGCTGTTTTAACAAAATTTTTTGGTTAAATGTTTGGATAACTTCAACAAAAGAATTTTGTAGTCCCAACCCTAGGAGCGGCGACTTGTGTATGGTACGTCTGCAAATTCCATAGAGTAAAAAAATCGCCCTGTGAAATTTCATATGGCAAAATTACAGACAAAAAATAAATTTCTTAATAAGAATGTGGATAAAGGAATTTACGATTCGAAGAAAATGATTAAAATGTAAAAAAGAAAAATCATATTTGGTAAAAATAATTGAAAAATTACGAAAGAAGTTGGAAATTAATTAATAAACAATTTTACTAATTTGATATTGAAGAAAATAATTAAAAATTGACAAAGTTTTATTTGAAAAAATTAAAGAAAAGATTTGAAACTTGCGGAAATTGAATTTAAAAATTAGGGAAAAAAATGAAAAATAATAGAAATAATTATAAATTGAAGAAAAATGTTGAAAAAATAATTGACAATTGTAGCAAATAATTAAAATCATAAAAGAAAAGAATTGATAAGAATTTAAGGAATTTTTAAATAATTTTAAATTTACTATCCTCAAAGATTAAAGAAAATAAAAAAAAAGGGAAAAAATGAAAAAAATGGTAATAAATTTTTGAAAATAAATTAAAATATTTGAGAATTTTAGCAAATAATTAAAATTACAAAAGAAAAGAATTCTTAAAAATTTAGGAAATTTTTAAATATAATTTTAAATTACTACCTATTCTCAAAGAGTGGATTAATAAAATTTTTCATCAATGAAATTTCAAATTAATTTAAGTTCAAAGAACTATAATATATAATTGTAATTATAGTCTTGTTTATCTCAAATATATTCTGCAATTTTTTTAATTATTTTTTACAAATTTTTATATTTTCTACAATTTACAATTATTTTTATCAATTATTTTATTATTAAATTTATTTTTCAATCAATTTTCAATTATTTTTTTTAATTAATTTTCTAATTTTTTAATTCTTTATCTCAAATTTTAGTTATTTTTTTAATTTTTTTTCACAAACTAAAATTATTTTCCTCATTTTTTAATTATTTTTATTACTTTACAAATATTTTCTCCGATTTTTTATTATTTTCATTATTCTTCAATTAATTTCTTAGATTTTAAAATATTTTTTTAAAATTTTAATAATATTCTTTAATTTTCAAATATTATTGTTATCATTTTGCAATCAATTTCTTCAATTTTCAATTATTTATCTCATTTTTCAAACATTTTTTACAAATTTTCATTTTCTTTTATATTTACTGCAATTATTTCTCAAAAAATAAAATTATTTTCTTCAATTTCTAATTATTTTTATTACTTTTCAAAAATTGTCTGGAATTCTTTATAATTCTCATTACTCTTCAATTAATTTTCTAGATTTTAAAATATATTTCTTAAATGTTAATAATTTTCTTCAATTTTTTATTATTTTCATTACTCTTCAATTAATTTTCCAGATTTTGAAACATATTTCTAAAATTTTAATAATTTTCTTCAATTTTTAATTAGTTTTATTACTTTGCAAATATTGTTCCGAATTTTGTATTATTTTCATTACTCTCCAATCAATTTTCCAGATTTTGAATCATATTTCTGAAATTTCAATAATTTTCTTCAATTTTTAATTAGTTTAATTACTTTGCAAATATTGTTCCGAATTTTGTATTAGGGTAAATGTACCATCTACTACGAGTTTTCAAAATCGTCGTTTTTAAGCCTACGTTTTAATAGTTTAAACTAAAAATTCATCCTTGAATTTTTTATAATAAATATTTGACCACTATTAACATTGAAAAAATCGATGTATATCATTGGTAAATGTCTGTTAATATTAAAAAAAGTCAATTTAAAAAATAAATACAATGTTGCTATTACTACGAGATGGTTTGCATTACGACACGTGTATTACTACGAGTGTTTGTGTTACTACGATGGCAATACTACGAATAAATTTCACCTTAGAAATTACTTAAAATTTTGAGCCAGTATCATTTTGACACATGACTTAATTTTAGATTGTTATATTGTACAGAATGGAAATGTTATTTTGTACAACTGTTAAATGTTATTTTGTACAGTTTTGAAAAATGAATTTGTTATTTTGTACAATTTTTTAAAAAAGCAATAAAACATTGGGAGTACAATATTTTAGCTTTTTTAAAAAATTGTACAAAATAACAAATTCATTATTCAAAATTGTACAAAATATCATTTAGCAGTTGTACAAAATAACATTTCCATTCTGTACAATATAACAATCTAAAATTAAGTCATGTGTCAAAATGATACTGGCTCAAAATTTTTGATTTTCGCTATTAATACGCAAATTATACGGGGAAATTTTTGTTTTACACGGTAAAAAAAGTTCGTATGAACTATCAAAAGTATTCACTGTAATAGGTAAACTTATAGCTAGAATGGAGCCATGGATAATCCAAATTCGCTACAATAGTGAAAATGACATTTCTTAAGATATTTAACTACATTATAGATGCATTATGAATAGGGTATAAATTCGATATGTCTGAAATAGTGATATTGAGAATCATCGAAATAGTCATTATCAACATATAACTGAAGTAAGATGCATACATAATTATCATGCAAATCTAAGATTTGAGATTTTAAAAAAAACCTTTTTAACAAGAGTCATAATTTTAAGAATGCTGATTGACGAAACGGCATTCTGAATATAGTTTTAAATATTTCCGATTAATAAAATATTTATTGTTTCTATTTTGCCAATTATATTATGAATCGGATTCAAAAATTTGGGGTTAGATTGTCATATATATTTCAAACTTAAATTAAAAACTTTTAACAACTGGCCTTCTTAAATAAAGTATGAGCTCTATCATTAATATTGTAATACTTTTATAACTTGAACAAATGTATGTATTTTCGTCAGATGTACTTATTATACCATCCGAAAATTCGGAACATTTTTTGCACTCATGATAACGAATTAAGGTTTTTTTTTGGAAAGTAGAGAAAGATTCTTGCTTACCTATATGCTGGATTAATTAATTTACAGTTTTTAGGAGCAACAACAACCCTCAAATCGAAAGTTATAAAGTATATTTTCAAAATTCAAGAAAAATTATCGATTTAACAGAGGTTATGTATTTCCTCTAATTCCATTTAATTCAAATAGATTTTACAAATGCAACACACATTTTTCCTCTGAAAATGTACCAACAATAAAATAAGTAAGAATATTATAAGTTAAATCTTAATAGACTTGTATAAATAAAAAGAAATTTAGAAATTAATATACTGCTCCCTCGCGACTGTCTGCTATAGACTAAACCGACCAAACCACGTGACAATATTATCAAAACATTGGATGGACAAAAATTATTGTAACCACAATAGTGGAAATATATTAACATATAAATAGCAGGATTAAATGTTTTTATATTAGAAAATTGGATATATCGCCTTATAGCTTATTCTGTTATTTGTGAAGTAAGTGAAAAGTGAATACCTACGCACTGATATTCAATATCACTGTTTTAGGTATTTGATTTATATATACCGAAAAATATTATAACTATTTCATGAATGAGTATTGCTTTTTTATAAGTTGTCCATTTGTACTTTAAAGATAATAAACCTGTATTTATTATAAACAATATTCAATTTAGTTAAGGAAGTAAAAATACGAATATGCATATTTCAAATTAAACATTGATTTAAACTGAATAAACGATTTAAGCAATCGAGTGAGTTGAATTTCTTAATTTACTTATATTAATAATTTTTTGTATCCACGTTCATAAATTTTTTACCGTGTATAAATCAATAGTTTTTATTATTTATTTATCAACATTTATATTTCTCTAAACTAATTTTATATTGAAATGGAATAATGCAGAATAAAGTTTAAAATCACTTTGTAAAATCACAAAAAAGAACAAATAGGTTCTGTTTGAGCAAAGTTTAAATCAAATATACATTAATATACGTATTAAATTAATGTTTCATGTTTTTTTTTTGTTTGGGAGATCTTTAATTTTTTCTCAATTTCCCCCTTCTATTTTCTTTTCATTAGGTACTGCTTCTTCGGTTTTTGCTTTTTTCTTCAATTTCTTGCAGCTTTTTTTGATGCTCTCTTTTTAATTGACCACTTTTTGTTAGAAATAATATCTTTTTTTGGCATCTTTTCTTTCACTAAAAGCACTTATATCTAAACTAATATTAACTCACAGTGCTCATTAACAGTTGTCATTATTCAAAACATATTTGTAGGTTAGGTCAATCAACTTTCTTTGTATTGTCGTAATAGATGCGTGCGCATTAAATGCTGTACACATTACTACATTTAAAAATAAATAATGAAAATATTAAAAATATTAAAAATTGTTAACATTTTTAAATATTACAATACTTACTTTATCTGGAAATAACTTTACTTTAAATGTTTCTGTCTCAAATATATTCAAATAACTAAATATCAAAAAGGACTTTCAACCTACTGAAAGCAAAATTCTGTGTCGTGATTCTGAGTAGTAACTTTTAAAGCAATTTTTAATAAATTAAAAACAATTTTGCGGAAGTTTTCAGCAATAATAATGTTCTTAATACATTCAAATTATAAAATATTAGTTTGTACTGCATTATTTATTCAAACAAATTTTTATTCCACTATTTTAGGCTGATTCGTAGTAATTGGAGCATTCGTAGTAATTGGTACATTTACCCTATTTTCATTACTCTTCAATTAATTTTCCAGATTTTGAATCATATTTCTGAAATTTCAATAATTTTCTTCAATTTTTAATTAGTTTTATTACTTTGTAAATATTGTTCCGAATTTTGTATTAGTTTCATTACTCTTTAATTAATTTCCTAGTTTTTAAAATTTTTTTTCTTCAAATTTTAATAATTTTCTACAACTTCCAATTATTTTTGTTATCATTTTGCTATCAATTTCTTCAATTTTTAATTATTCTCACTATTTTTTATTTTTTATTTATTTAATGTATAATACACGGGTGTAAAGAACTATTAATTCCTCAATTAAATTCCTAAATTTTAAATTATTTATCTCACTTATCAATTATTTTTTCAAATTCATTTACTTTTAACTTTTTGCAATTATTTTCTCTACTTTTTAACTAGATATATTAAATATACTTTAATTAATTTCCTTAATTTTTATTTATTATCTCAAATCTAAGTTACTGTATCCATGTTTCAATGTTGTAATCATTCTTTAATTATTTTTCTCATCTTTAAAATACTTTTTACTATTTTTGATTATTTTTTAGTGAAATTGCAATGATTTTCAAAAATTTTATATTATTTTCATTATTTGTTGATTAATTCCGAAAATTTCAATTATTTCTCTCAAATTTTCAATATTTTCTTCAATTTACGATTATTTCTATCATTTTTCTTCAATTTTTAATTATTTTTGTTATATTTTGCACTCAATTTCTTCAATTTTTAATTATTCTCACTATTCGTTCCTCAATTAAATTTATAAACTTTCACTTATTTATCTCATTTATCAATTATTTTTTTCAAATTCAGTTTCTTTTATCTTTTTGCATTTATTTTCTCCACCTTTTAACTAGATACATTAATTATTTTTCAATTAATTTCCTAAATTTTCATTTATTATCTCAAATTTAAGTTATCTCGTCTCTACTCTTTAATGTTTTGATCAATATTCAATTGTTTTTCTCAAATTTTAATTAGGTTAGACAATTTTCATTTTTTTTTCATTTGCAATAATTTTCACAAATTTTATGTTATTTTGAATATTTGTTTATTAATTCCGAAAATTTTAAATATTTATCTCAAATTTCCATTATTTACTTCGATTTTCGATTATTTCTATAATGTTGTAACTATTTTCTTAAGTTTTAAATTCTTGAAATCATGTTGTAGTAAGGTACTTTCATTTACTTTACAAATATTCTGTATTTTTTAAAATTATTTTTTTAAAATTTGAATCAATATCTACAAATTTCAACTATTTTTATCACTTTCCAAAAATGTTTTTCAAGAATTTTCATGATTTTTCAATTTTCCCCCTAAATTTTAAATTTAACTTCCAGAAGTTTCAATTATATTTTTTTATTTTTTCAAATAAAACTTTTTCAGTTTTAATTATTTCCTTTAATATCAAATTAGTTTCATATTTATTAATCAACTTTCAATTTCTTTCGACATTTTTCAATTATTTTAAAAAATATGATTTTTGTTCTTCAAATTTTCAATGTTTTAATCACCTTTCAATTATTTTTCTCAAATTTCAATTAAGTTCGTCAATTTTTATTTTTTTTTTTCAACTTGCAATGATTTTCACAAATTTTATAGTATTTTGATTATTTGGATATTAATTCCGAAAATATGCTCGAAATTGGTGAAATTTGGCGAAGCCAGCAATAAAATTTACCAACGAAACTATTTTGTTATGATTACGTTGTTAATTTTTTCAGTTTGAAGTTTATTGTTAATGAAACTCAAATCCTGGTGACACTTTTAACCTTGCTTTAATTTTCTTCACTTGATTAATTTTCCGTTTTGACCTGAATTTTCATAACTGGGCCCGCTGCAGAAGATTTGAATTTATGAATTTTTATAATAGATAAATCGGCGCCGCACACGGGAATAGTTTGATTTCAGTCTATCGATTTTGTGGATATCTGATTCGAAATGTGAAATCGTGATATTCAGCCAGGTTTATAGAAAGATAATATCTTTCTGTTCGATTATTGAAGTATCTCTATGTTCGATTATTGGAGGCAAAAATATCTCACTCGTAATCTGTGGCATATTTTATACATTCTATATAGATATCAAATTATTTAAAATGAACGACATTTCACTGTGTAATTTAATTCGAATCTGTTCAAATTAATACAATTTGATAATTTTTGGTACTAAATTAAAGAAAAACAAAAATAAATAAATTAGCTGGTTAACAAATTTAACATTTATTTTTGGTCCTTGAAGAAGAGTACGGATAAAATTGATCCAACAATTTTTACGTTATTCGGTTTTGAATTACTAAAAATATTCTCTATTAAAAAACAAACTAATTGGTTTATAGAAAGTATAAATTTTGTCGGAAATTGATAGAATTAATGTCAATTTTTATTTTTAACGAAATTAACATTTTCTTTTTTTGCATTATTTTTGTTGTTTCTATAATATTGTCACATGATTTTAAAATTCTGAACGTTTAAATGAAGAAGATTATTATTTTAACATTTTCCAAATTCAAACTTGCATAACAAGAATGTTCTGCATACCACAAAATTTACATGGAAAATTAAATGAACGTTTATAACTTTAATCTTGATTTAAAATAAAAACAATTTAAGACATTTTTTTGAAACTTGGTTATATTTAAAGATATATTACCGTATCTTTTTCATTTTCTGACAATTTTTTTTATAATTTTCCTAAATTTTTCATTTAAAACAAAATTTTTTTTGGTAGTATTTTCAATGATTGTTTTAAATTAAAGTCTTAAATTGAAGAACAAAAATTGTATTTGAAATTCAACAATTGTCTTAAAAATGTTGCGTCTGAAAATAAGACAGGTTTACGGTCTTAAAATAAGACTTTCTTTTTAAAGTGATATATTAATGACCCAAGTATGCATTCTTGGATCAAGAATGTGTATTTAGATTAAGGATAATTATTCTTGAACCAAATATATTCTCGCTCCAAGCTTACACCCCAAACATATTCTTATTAGAATAAATTTCCGTTCTCAGTGTTATAACTCACAATCCGTGAATTTGCCTATAAATTAAAAATGCTTATTCCCTAGACACCGTATTAATAATTTATATAATAGAACTTCACATAAATTCTTCACTGAATGTTGGCGACTCAATTTCGATATTTTCTCAACAGTTGCCATTTGTTACGTGATTTCATCTTGTCAGGATCTTGGCGCAAGGTGCACGCGACTCGTGAAAAATCGCAGAGTTGCACGAATATAGTTGACAGGACTGTTTAATAAATTGGTTGGCGGAATGGCGCGATACGAGGGTTATAGTTGGTCTCATTGGTTTTATGCTATAGGTGGGGTGATTTGATGGTGGACGCGAACTCGGTTAGGACCGGTGGTTATTGATGAACAGCTTCCCATCCTCCAATATATTGAGACTCTTGGCTCTAAATGTCACGGCCGTTTGTTCGGCATCGTTCTACTCAAGTAGTGCATCGAGCAGAATAGAACTAGGATATATCATACAGGACAGGAGACATTCCGAGTGACTATATTTCCCCGACATACGTCCAGTTTACAATTACAATGTGTGTGTGTGTGTGTCGTTTTACAGTGGCACTTAAAACACTGTGTTTTAGGAGTTACATCCCTGGCTCATATAAGCAGACCAGTTGCGTGAGATTATCCTTTCAATATGATTGCCCGACTTTTGCAAATAAGTGCATTGTTAAAATATTATACGTTTTGAGGACGTTGTTTAAATGCGTGTAATATATGGGTTTTAGTTGTAATTGGGCAATTTGTGTTTCAATTGTTAAACGTGGAAAATTGGTATTTTCAATCAAGAGAATTGTTCTGCAGATGATTCCTTGGCATTTTCTCGATGTTTTCATTTAAACTAAAAGCTATTTTGGCCGACGTGACAGAAATTTGCGAGGGGAAGTGTTTCCGTGTTTTCCAGGTGAGGGACAATCTCACGTCAAGGTCTTTGGAAATGTGGTAAACAGCCGAGGCTCGACAGCTGAATGTGGTAAAATTTTCCCGGTGGTACGCACAGTTGTGTGGGTACATGTCTTATGTACATTTATATATGAAATGTGCATTATATATACAACGATTCTATATCGCCCGTTTATCATCGGTTTGGTTTTACGAATAAGGTAGTACCAAACAATAGTTGTACTAAAATATGATAGTGGCAAAAATAAATTGTTTAAAAAAAGCAGTATAAAATAAGTTGTTCCAAAAGATAGTAGTGTCAAAATTAGTTCTTCCAAAAGATAATAATACCATAAAATAGTTTTTTCAAAAGATAGTACTGTCAAAAATTGTATTTTCAATAATAGTTGTTCCAAAAGATAATAGTAACAGAAATTAGTTGTTCAAAAAGATAGTTGTGCAAAAAATTGTATTTTTAATAACAGTTGTTCCCAAAGATAATAGTACTGGAAATTAGTTGTTACAAAAGACAGTTGTGTCAAAAATTGTTGTTTCAGAGTATGGTAATGTAGAAAATAGTTGTTCCAAAAGATAGTGGTGTCAAAAATTGTATTTTCAGAAGATAGTAGTGTTAAAAATAGTTATTACAAAAGATAATAGTACCATAAATTAGGTCTAAAATAACCGGGATTCTACTCTACATATATATAACAGAGTATCTAAATCGCCCGTTTACGGGCGAAATAAGAGCGATGAATTAGTTCTCCCGCTAGAAATTTATAGACAGGGGGAAAACGGGCAAAATAAGAGAAATGAATTATTTCGCCCGTTAAAGAAAAAAGAATTACTAAATATGTCTTTCAAGACTTGTATACACTGAATATTAGAACATTTCACAAAAAATCCAGACACATAACCTCCATTTCTGAAGTTTAACCAGAGTTTAACAAAAACAAAAATGTATCACGATAATAATTTCCTAAATAAGCGGGAATTTTTTAAAAATCTAATAAACTACTTTGAATATTACATTCGTTAATTTGTATGTATATTTTCTATAAAATTTACGTAATTTATATTATGAAAATGTATATCTTTTTAAAGAAGATAATTTAAACATTATGAAGATAAAAGCTTGATTTGTCAAGAAAAGTTGCCTCCTAGAGAAATACAATTTAATTATTACTAGCAAAACAAACTTTGCATTGTTGTTGGTCATTTAAAACTATAAATTCTTACAAATTCAAATAATGAAAATGACGAGATTGAAGAATATATCTGAAAAATGACGAAAATAGAAAACAAAATTAAAAGAATGGCTACTTAATTAAACAATTCAAGAAAAATAGTTTAGAAAATTAACCAGTAAATATTAAATTTAAACAAAATAGTTGAAAAATTGTAGGAATAACTGTTTGAAATAACTGCAAAATAAACAACTGGATTGAATATCGAAAAAAATAATTGAAATTGAAGAAAATAAAAAATATTTGAGAAAATAAATTGAAAATTAAAACATTACATTGAAATTTGAAAAAATAACTTATAATTGAAAAAACAAAAATTACAAAATGACGAACATAATTTACAATTGAAAACAAAATTTAAAAAATGGTTACAAAACCGAACAAATTAATTAAAAAAATTAAGTAATAATTACAAAATTTTAAGATAATAATTGAAAATTGCGGAAAATAATAAATAACTGAAGAAAATAGTTAAACATTCACTAGAATAATAGTCAATTAAAAAACAAAATTAAAATAACTTAACAAGAAATACTAAATTTAAAGAAAATAATTGCAAATTGAAAAATTAAGAAAATTATTATTAATTAAATAATAATTATCTCCGTATAAACTCCTGAAGTTAGTATGTATTTATATTTATTCATCTTTTTCTGTCCACGTTTTAAAGTTTGAAGTGAAGTTAGTTAGTATTAATATTTATTCATATTTTTCTGTCCACTTTTTAAAAACTGAAGTGAAGTTAGTCCCTGTTATTTTATTTTGTTGTGCTGGTTTTTAATTTTCATTTGGGTAAAAAAAAGTTCCGAAAAATACTTTAAAAATTTATTATGGTTTTTGAAGAAGTTTAAAATATATACACATGCATTTAGTTTCCTAAATTTTCAGTTATTATCTCAAATTTAGATTATTGTCATTAATTTTCTATTATATCACGATTTTTTAATTATTTTCTTTCTCTTAAAAATAAATTTTGCAATTTTTCTTGATTTTCATCAATTTATATTTATATTCATTATTTTGTCATTACTTATAAAAATTTCAATTATTTATCCGATATTGCAATGATTTTCATTAATTTTCGTTATTTCGTTATTACTCACAACTTTTATTGAATGTTTTCAATTTTTTATATTTAAATTATTTTCATCATAATTTAATTTTCTTTCTCAATCTTAAATTATTATCAGCATATTTTAATTATTTTTTTCAATTTTGAATTAATTTTATCATGTTTCAATTATTTTTCTCGATTGTTAATTATTATTCTCATTTTCTAAAATTATTTTCTAAGATTTTTAAGTATTTTTCTGAAAATTCAAATATTTTCTTCAATTTCTAATTATTTTCATTTGTTATCAGAATTTAAAATTTTGTTTATTAATTATCGTAAACAATTATTTTTAGCTTTCTTCCAAACTTTTCTTCAATTTTTAGTTTTTCTCATTTTATAAAATTAATTTCTAAAATTTTTTCAAGTAATTTTCTCAAATTTCTATTATTTTCTTCAATTTTTAATTATTTTTATTTGTTTTCATAATTTTCAAAACTTTTTATTAATTATCATAAATTTCAATTATTTTTAGCATTCTATTAGTCTTTTTTCCAATTTTCAGTTATTCTCATTTTCTAAAATTATTTTCTAATATTTTTAAGAATTTTAAAATATTTTTATTTGTTTTCATAATTTCAAAATTTGTTTATTAATTATCGTAAATTTCAATTACTTTTAGCTTATTTCTTCAATTCTTTTCTCCAATTTTAAGTTATTTTTTTTTTTTTTAATTGATTTCTAAGATCTGCATTTTTTTTTCAAATTTCAATTATTTTTTCTTTATTTAAAAAAAATTCTGTAGTTTTTTCAATTATGACACTTAAATGTCATTTATTTTTTACAACTTATCATTGTTTGTATCACGTTTTAATTATTTTCGTCAAATTTTAAAATTTAAAAACATTTTTCAATTATTTTCATAATTTATTTCCTTTAATTTTCAATTCTTTACATTTGTTTCATAATTTCAAAAATTGTTAACTATTTATCTGACTTTTCAATTATTTTATTATTAATATTGTTTTTTTTATATTTTTTTCTTCAATTTTCAATTATTTTCGTTTTTTTTTCGTTCTTTTTCATAATTGCCAAAAAGTTTTTACTTATTTCTCTTTAATTAAAACTTGTTCTGTACAATTTTAAATTATTTGTATCTTTTTTATTTTCTCTGATTTTTAATTATTTTCTTTTATTTCAATGAACTTCTGAAAGTTTTAAGTATTTTTCCCAAATTTTGTTTAACTTTCCTTTATTTAAAATATTTTATATAATTTGTTTAATTATTTTCTCAAATTTTAATTAGTATTTTTAATTTTAATTTATTTATCTCAATTTTTAACCATGTTTTTTCAATTTTCAATTATTTTCTCTAATTCTTCATTATTCAATTTTGTTTAAACTTACTTTTAAGATTCTTAAGTATTTTTCTCAAATTTAAATTATTTTCTTTATGTTTAAAATATTTTTATGATTGTTTAAATTACTTTCCCCAATTTTTAATTGATTTCATTTTTTTTCAATTAATTTTGCAAAATTTGCAATTATTTTCTTTAGTTTTAATTATATTTTGCAATTCTTTTTAATTCTAAAATATTATAAATTTTGTCCTAAATAAATATTTATTTTATTTATATTAATTAATTTTTAAATATTATATTTAAAATATTATTATTTGTATTTCTTGTTTAGTTATTTTAATTTTGTTTTTTAATTGCCTATTCTTCTAGTGAATGTTTAACTATTTTCTTCAGTTATTTATTATTTTCCGCAATTTTCAATTATTATCTTAAAATTTTGTAACTATTACTTAATTTTTTAAATTAATTTGTTCGGTTTTGTAGCCATTTTTTTAATTTTGTTATCAATTGTAAATTATGTTCGTCGTTTTGTAATTTTTGTTTTTTCAATTATAAGTTATTTTCTCAAATTTTAATGTAATGTTTTAATTTTCAATCTATTTCCTCAAATTTTTATTATTTTCTTCAATTTCAATTATTTTTTTCAATTTTCAATCCAGTTGTTTATTTTGCAATTATTTCAAACAGTTATTCCTACAATTTTTCAACTATTTTGTTTAAATTTAATATTTACTGGTTAATTTTCTAAACTATTTTTCTTCAATTGTTTAATTAAGTAGCCATTCTTTTAATTTTGTTTTCTATTTTCGTCATTTTTCAGATATATTCTTTAATTTCGTCATTTTCATTATTTGAATTTGTAAGAATTTACAGTTTAAAATGACCAACCACAATGCAAAGTTTGTTTTGCTAGTAATAATTAAATTGTATTTCTCTAGGAGGCAACTTTTCTTGACAAATCAAGCTTTTATCTTTATAATGTTTAAATTATCTTCTTTAAAAAGATATACATTTTCATAATGTAAATTACGTAAATTTTATAGAAAATGTACATACAAATTAACGAATGTAATATTCAAAAAAAAAAAAAAACTATTTTATGCTATTATTATCTTTTGGAACAACTAATTTTGACACTACTATCTTTTGGAACAACTTTTTTTTGTACTGCTTTTTTTTAAAAACAATTTATTTTTGTCTCTACCATATTTTAGTACAACTATTGTTTGGTACTACCTTATTCGTAAAACCAAACCGATGTTCAATTATGATAAACATTTTGCCAGTTAAGTTAAATTCTCTGAATAAATACACCATTTCATGATTGATTACAATCGAGTTTCGCAACTGGACCATATCAACTGATGTATTCGTCATATATACTGTCGAATCGCTCCTGCAAACAACCTTTTGGTTTCGTTTGACTAACGATTCCACTGCGCTTTGATTTATTAAACTAGCCGGTCATTTTTCAATATTAATAATGAACTCGAACGATTATTTTCCCGATGCCGAATCAGTGTCTGCTCTCCATAAAATGATATCAATTCGTTTTAAAACCTTCACTGTCGTTGATAGTTTTTTTTTTTCAATTTTCTCAACTGTCCAAAACAGCAGCCAATAATCGTGTATTAATTAATTTAATTTTTCCGCGTTTTAGACCAATAAAATGTGGTATTTTAGTATTTTTACCATACGAATTTGTATATAAAGTAATATAAGTATAATATAGATTTTTTTTTATTTATTAAAGGGAATAAAATTGAAAAGGAAAATTCGATAGAATTTGTGGTACTCACGATACATTTGGTCATAGAAAAATTGCTCAATTTTGACTCACCTGAAACAAAGAAGAAAATTTTTGTTATTACAAAAAAGAACAGTATTGGAAATGATAATATAGTTTGAATCATTTATTGAAATTGATCTCTGCTGAAATTAGATTTAATTCAAACTGACTTCAATTGGAAATATATTAATCAAGCATTATTGAAAGCCTTTGTTACAATTATATTACTATTCGATTATTAATTTCAAATTTTCACAGAATTATGATGTCAAATGTTCGATTATTACGTTAGTCAATTATTAAAGAAGAATTTTCAAAACTATGGTATATTTTTTTTAAATTCATAAACATTGAGATAATGTGTAAAATTGAAAAGATAAATAATTAAAATTGTACAAGAATGAAAAATGATAAAAAGTGTAATAGAACTAGATGATATTTTTAAAAAATTACAAAATGTATATAAGTTGAAATCTTTTATTAAAAGATTTTTAATTTAGAAATATATTAAGAAAATATAAAATATAATAAGAAAATGTAAATATAAATAAAAAGTCTACAAAAAAAAAAGAGAAATTAGAGAAACTGCTTCCAAAATAAGAAAGTTTAGAAAATCATTCCAAAAATGAAGTAAAATAAAAAACACATGAAAATAAAAAATATTTTTAAATATTTTAAATTAAAAAAGAGGAAATGAAGAATAAAAACTACGCAAAAATTTAAAAAATGACGAGAAGAGAGGTAAAATAAAAAAACAAGTAGAAAAATTAAAGAGCAAGAAAATCTTTAAAGAAATGAACAGATTTACCCAAAAGTTTTTAAAAAAGTATGAAAATAAATGGGGAAATAAACTAAACAAAAAAATCTTATTTAACGAAAAAAACTTTTGCATTTTTTTCCGTGCACACTTTGAAACCATCATAAAATTGCAATTAATTAAACGACACTATTTTTATTTAAAATTGAATACAACTCGTAACAATGAGACTGGTATATTTGCATAAAATTATGATTATTCCAAACTGCAGAATGTTATTTCTCTTTGAGAATCGTGTAAAATCGAAGTCAAAGCAATCAGAATAATCGAAATGCGAAAATCCATCTGCACTCAATTATCTCCTATGCTCCATCAAGCAACTTGCTTGAAATTCAAAGTGGATTGTGCTCAGGGATGAAATCTAGAGCATCGATGTTACCCTCGAGCCTACACTGTACTTCGACAAAGAGTGCACTCGATTTTTTGTGTTTCACGAATTCAGTTTCATTTATACGGCATTTACATATCCACTTCTCTATAAATGTATCAAACAGAGAAAGTGTCACCGCACTAGAAAAATCACTCCTGGGAAATCGACATTGTTTTTTTTTTTCAACATTCCAACGATAATTGACGAGAAACAAACAAACACACACAATCTATCAAAATTCAATTAACTGTTCACATTGCTTTTTTCAATTTGGTTTTTTTTTCCTCGGCATTATTATTTTTTTTTTTTTCAAGTGTATAATTGCAGGGCGGCGACTTGTGTCTGCAATATTCTGTAGATCAAAAAACTCGTCCTGCACTGTTAAAAATTTCTGTATTGTGCTTCACACACATGTATATAAAATTCAATTTAAAATAGAATTATATTAAATCTAATATAAATTATCCTAAATTTAATATACTGTGTATTAAATTTGTTATTCATGTATCTGAAAATTCATAACGTTGAATGAATTCTAATATACATGTATATTAAATTTAATATAATTGTATGTTAAATTGAATTTCATATACATGTATGTGAAGCACAATACAGAAATTTTTAACAGTGCGTGGAATTCCATATGGCAAAATTACAGACAAAAAATAAATTTCTTAATAAGAATGTGGATAAGTGAATTTACAATTATGTATTACAATTTACAAGTTTCTTTCATTTATTCATTCAGGACATACCTGAAGTTTATAACTAGATGATTTTTGCTTTTAAATTTTAAATCATTTACCACCTACGTTAAATTTTGTCGAGTTTATAACTTATAACAATTTTAATTTCTTCGAATTTCAATTAATTTAAAATTGTATTGATTAAAAATTTAATTAATCCACGCTTTTAAAATAGTAATTATTTAAATGGTAATTATTTAAAATTTTCTTCAATTTTAAAAGAATTCTTTTCTATTATGATTTCAATTATTTTGCTACAATTTTCGATTATTTTTATCATTTTTCAAAAATTCTCTTCAATTTGTAATTATTTTAATTATTTTTCAAGTTTTGCACTAAATTTTAAACTCAATTTCCGCAAGTTTTAATTATTTTCGTTAATTTTCTCAAATAAAAGTTTTTCAGTTTTAACTATTTCCTTCAATATCAAATTAGTTTCATTATTTATTAATTAATTTTCCATTTCTTCCGTTATCATCAAATTTGTTAATTTAATTATTATTCACTATTTTCATCGGTTTTCATAAATATAATAACTTTCAAAATATTTTTCAATATTAAAAAACCTGTTTCATGCTTCATCAATTTTTATTTATTGTTTTTAAATTTTGGTTGTATTTTTCAGGTATTTAAATGATGTTCTTCGATTTTCAATCACTTTCTTTTAAATCAAACAAATTCTGTAATTTTGTCAATTTTCTTTCTTAAATTTCCAGAATTACCTTGAATTTCCAATTATTTTTATCATTTTTCAATTACTTTTTGCCATTTTCAATTATTTTTTAATCAATTTTCTGAATTTGTTATTATTTATCTCAAATTCCAGTTATTTTTCCAATTTTTAATTATTTTTATCATTCTGCAGTTATTTTCTCGAATTTTTTATTATTTTCATTATTCTTCAATTAATTTCCTAGATTTTAAAATATTTTTCTCGAAGAATCATTTTCTCAAATTTTCAATTATTATTATTATAATTTTTTTCAATCAACTTCTTCAATTTTTAATTTTTTTTATTACTTTGCAAATATTTTCTCGAATTTTTTATTATTTTCATTATTTTTCAATTTTCCTAGATTTTAAAATATTTTTCTCAAATTTTAATAATTTTCTTCAATTTTCAATTATTATTGTTATCATTCTACAATCAATTTCTTCAATTTAGAATTATTTTTACTATTCCTCAGTTAAATTCCTAAATTGTCTATTATTTATCTCATTTTTCAATTATTTTATAAAAAATACTTTTTTTAACTTCGATTTTTGTCAACGTTGCGCCCTTAACCATCATTTAATTTCTTTAATATAGGATTATTAATATCAATTTGTAATGTCAGTTAACTATATAATGGAAGGACATAAGTCGTTAAATTTGTTAATTTAATTATCAGTTTCAATATTTTTATCGTTTTCCATAAATATAATAATATTCAAAATATTTTTTAATTTTAAAAAACATGTTTCATGCTTCATCAATTTTTATTTATTGTTTTTCAAGTTTAGTTGAATTTTTCAAGTATTTAAATGATGTTCTTCGATTTTCAATCACTTTTTTTTATATTAAACAAATTCTGTAATTTTTTCAATTTTCTTTCTTAAATTTCCAGAATTACCTTTAATTTCTAATTATTCTTATCATTTTTCAAGTAGTCTTGTTTATCTCAAATATATTTTGTAAATTTTTCATTGATTTTTTTCAAATTTTTATTATTTTCTTCAATTTTTAATTATTCTATCATTTTTTAATTACTTTTTGCCATTTTTAATTATTTTTTAATAAATTTTCTTAATTTGTTATTATTTATCTCAAATTCCAGTTATTTTTCCAATTTCCAATTATTTTTATCATTCTGCAGTTATTTTCTCGAATTTTTTTATTATTTCCATTTTTCTTCAATTAATTTCCTAGATTTTAAAATATTTATCTCAAATTTTAAACATTTTCTCAAATTTTCAATGATTATTGTTATCATTTTGCAATCAATTTCTTCAATTTCTAATTATTTTCACTATTTCTCAATTAAATTCCTAAGTTTTCAATTATTTATCTCATTTTTCTATTATTTTTTTCAACTTTCATTTTATTTTATCTTCTTGATATTTCTCACTTTTCAATTACGTTCGTGAATTTTTAATTATTTTTTAATTTGCAATTATTTTCACAAATTTTATATTATTTCGATTATTTGTTGATTAATTCCGAAAATTGCAATTAATTAACTCAAATTTCCATTATTTTCTTCAATTTTCTTTTCTATAATGTTTCAGCTATTTTCCTCAATTTAAAATTCTTGAAATCATTTTGTAATTAGGCACTTTCTTTCACTTCACATATATTCTGTATTTTTTTAATTATTTTTCTAAATTTACACTATTTATCTCCAATTTTCTATTAATTTTATCATTTTTCAATTAATCCACCCAATTTTTATTATTCTAATTTTTATCCAATCAATTTCTAAAAAACTGTTAATATTTTGTTTCTTTTTTTTTTCAATTTCAAAATTTTATAAATTTTCCCTACACAAATATTTATCTTTAAGTATTGTATTCAAAATATTGATAATTGTTATTTACATAAACCTCTAGAAATTAATCGCGCGCGAGCGCGAGTTGTATAATTTAGTTATAAATAATTTTAAATGAATTTAATACTCGAAATCAAATTAGATTGTCAGTTTTTGCGTTAAAATAATTACACTATTTAAAAAAACTTTTTTATTTTTTTTGTTTTATCCCCCCCTCCCCCCGAGCGGTCAACATTAAGTGTGCAGATAAAAAAAATTTACAAGTCGTTGTTTAACAATATTTCTGAATTTTTTCGAAAAATTTAAAGTATTTCTCCGATGGGCAGTCCCTGACAAAAGTTAGTATTTCAGTTAATAGCGATTATTAATTAATATAATTTATATCTTAACTTATCATTGACTATAAATAGTTGATCAGATATCGGCCAATAGTTTTTTAATAAGAAGGTTTCAAAAATTAACAAAAGTTGCTAAATTTTCAACGTTTTTTAAAGATAACCTTTTTCACATGTTTATATCTTTTCTTACCATTTTTTAAAAAATGGTACAATTCAGGTAAATAATAGCTTATTTTCTTGAGAAAAACAAACTCTACAACTTCGCCTCGTCAGATTTTTGAAAAAGTGGATCATTTTTTAAGTAAAGCTCGACGGCCCCCGTTCATAAAATTTTTATTGAAAAGCCAGTGGAATAAAATGCTAATTCAAAAGAGCGTGCTATATAATTCTTATTCAATTGTTTGTGTAATAAAATGACAACTGATTTTTAGTCCAACAAAATGCTATCTTAAAAAAATTAAATATTCATTCTGTATCCAAATATAAATGTAATTTGCATATTTATACCATCCGATACATATTATTTATTATATATTACATCTTAGATACAATACGGAGTTAATTTGCAGTTAAAAATAATAACATTTATGTTAAAATAATTATTCTGAGATAACATTTTGTTGCACTGATAATCAGTTGTCATTTTATTACACAAACAATTGAATAAGAATTATAAAGCACGCTCTTTTGAATTAGCATTTTATTCCACTGACTTTTCA
Organism: Ganaspis brasiliensis; assembly: GCA_037103525.1. Taxonomy (NCBI): domain Eukaryota; kingdom Metazoa; phylum Arthropoda; class Insecta; order Hymenoptera; family Figitidae; genus Ganaspis; species Ganaspis brasiliensis. Next base: position 4,057,353 of record JAZKLR010000102.1, on the reverse strand, counting down.
ATAAACATTTTATCAACTTTCTCAAAAATCGGACGAGGTGAAGTTGTAAAGTTTGTCTTTCTCAAGAAAATAAGCTATTATTTACCTGAATTGTATCATTTTTTAAAAAATGGTAAGAAAAGATATAGACTTGTGAAAAAGGTATCTTTAAAAAACGTTGAAAATTTAGCAACTTTTGTTAATTTTTGAAACCTTCTTATTAAAAAACTATTGGCTGATATCTGATCAACTATTTATAATCAATAATAAGTCAAGAAATAAATTATATTAATTTATAATCGCTATTAACTGAAATACTAACTTTTGTCTGCCCATCGGAGAAATACCTTAAATTAAAATTAAATAAGATACAAAAATTGTATTAAAGTTCAATTTTCCTGCTAAAGTTGTAGGAAACAGTAGTGGGGAAATTTTCGATTTGCATCGAGGCGGACTTTTGCAAATGAAAAATTGAACATGTGCATTTCATTCAAGTTGGCGCTCGGGCGCATTGGCAATGTGCTTCTCTTGGCAACTTACCAAGAAATAGGACAGAGCTGGAATCTTGTTACCTGTCTCGTACAGCTCCGAGTTAGTTTGTTTCCCAAGGATTTATCACTTGATCGGATTAGTCGAAACGTTACAATTTCTGTTCGCTTTTATCATTTTCATTCTGACTTCGCATGCACACGACGCCGGTATTTTCTCCAATTAATTCGTCAAAACATCAATAATTCAGACGAGAGTCGAGTTCGGTTGATAAACAGACTCAACTTGAAATAAAGTGACTATAATACGAAATCAGAAATAAAAAAAAAAATAATAATAATTGACGAATTCTTTCTTTTTATTGAAAAAGCCATTAATTTGAAACAAATAAAAATAAAATAAAAATCGATCCGATCGTACTGTTTTGCGGCTACGCGTACTTATTTTTTTCGATAGCTTGTTGGACGATGAAAATGGTCCTGACGATGTCGTTCCCTATCTTTATGGGCTCTTTTATTTGCCGGATAAGCTGTCGCGTCCGGAAACGTCCTTCTAAACCGGAAACGGTGCTACTTTCCCTGCTAAGGCAGAAAAGAGTGTATCCTTCATCCTTGATATCGAGCTGTTTATGACACGAAAAATACATACACAACTAAACGAAAAATTATTATCTCCTTAAAAGAATATTCGATTGATTACATTCAAATGTCTCCAAGCCGAGAAACAGAGATAAAATATAACATTTCCAATACCTTAGCAATTTCAATAATTTTTTATCCTTATTTTAAAGGATACTTATTTGGGAAAAATTTTTTTTTTACTTTTATTTTGAATTTTCTATTGTTATTTTTTATTATAACGAGCAAAAACTCAAATTTAATATATTACTTATGTTAATTCCAAACAATAAAAGATTCAACAAAAGGGGTTTATTAAAAAAATCCAATTAAAGCAATTCAATAAAAGTGATTTAAAAAAAAATTCAAAATAAATTATTTTAATAAAAGAATTTATTAAAATTGGTTCAATAATAATGGTGTAATAAAAATGGATTATTAAAACTATTTTAATACAAGTGATCTAAAAAAACTTTAGGGAAAGTGAATTATTAAAACCTATTGAATAAAATAATCCGAATAAGAAGAATCAATAAGAAAGTAAATTTGAGGGGAAAATATATAATATATATATAATATAAATATATAATTATAAATTTATAAATATTAAATAAAAAATTTGCCGTAAATTTTGTATAAAAATTGGTTGTATAAAAACCATTTCTATTAAAATAGTTTTAATAATCTATTTCTATTAAATCATTATTATTGAACCATTTGCCGTAAATTTTGTATAAAAATTGGTTGTATAAAAACCATTTATAAAAATTTATAAATATAAATATATAATAATTTTAATGGGATTGATAAAATAAAAAATGTTCAATAAAAAAAAAATCAATAAAATTGAAATAACTGTAAAAGTGCTCCAACTTTTTATGAAATAATAATTTTTATAAACTTATTAGTGCTGCTAGTAATATATTATTTTAAAAAATTGATAAATTCAATTAATAACTTAAATTAATTAAACTTTTTAAAACTTTTTTTTAACAATTTCCAGAATTATAAGCCCTTATGTTTTATTCTAACCAGCAAAAATTCAAATTTAATATAACTACTTATGTTAATTCTGAAACAACAAAAGCTTCAACAAAAGTGATTCATTAAAAAAATCCAAAGAAAGCAATTCAATAAAAATGAGTTAAAAAAATAAATTAAAAAAAAATGTTTTTTTAAAAATGCATTAAAATTGGTTCAATAATAGTGATTTAATAAAAATAGATTGTTGAAACTGTTCTAATAAAAGTGGTCAAGAAAAAACTTTAGTAAAAGTGATTTATTAAAACCTATTCAATAAAATAAGAAGAATAAGAAGAATCAATAAAAGAAAGTAAATTTGAGTTGGAAAAATATAATAATTTCAATGAGATTGATAAAATAAAAAATGTTCAATAAAAAAAAGTCAATAAAATTGAATTAACTGTAAAAGTGATCGAACTTTTTATGAAATAATAATTTTTATAAAGTTATTAGTGCAGCTAGTAAAATATTCTTTAAAAATATTGATAAATTTATTTAATAACTTTAATTAATTAAACTTTATAAAACTTCTCAACATTTTCCAAAATTGTGTCCATAATTTTTTATTCTAACAATCAAAAATTCAAATTTAATATAACTAATTATGTTCATTTCAAACAACAAAAACTTCAACAAAAGTGATTCATTAAAGAAATTCATTGAAAGCAATTCAATAAAAATGAGTTGAAAAAAAAAATTAAAAAAAATTGTTTTATTAAAAATGCATTAAAATTGGTTCATAATAATGATTTAATAAAAATGGATTATTAAAACTATTTTAATAGAAATGATCTAGAAAAAACTTTAGTGAATGTGATTTATTAAAACCTATTCAATAAAATAATCCGAATAAGAAAAATCAATAAAAGCAAGTAAATTCGAGGGAAAAAATATAATAATTTTAAAGATTGATAAAATACAACAAATTTAATAAAAAAAAGTCAATAAATATAAGTAACTGTAAAAGTGATCCAATAAAAATTAAACCACTTTTTATTAATAATAATTAACTAATTATTAAATAATAATTTTTTGTGCTTATATTAGTGCAGCAATTAAAATATTCTTTTAAAAAATTGATAAGTTCAATTAATAACTTACATTAACTAATTAAATTTTATAAAACTTTCCCCAATAATTTCCAGAATTCTGTCCCTAATTTTTTATTCTGCATCAAACATTCAAATTTAATATCATTAATTATGTTAATTTCAAACAACAAAATCTTTAGCAAAAGTGATTTGAAAATAGAAATTCAAATTTAATTATTTCAATAAAAAAATCATTAAAATTGGTTCAGTAATAATGATTTAATAAAAAAAATTATTATAACTATATGAATAGACATGATATTAAAAAAAGTTATCTTATGAATAACGAATCACTTTTAATTAAATAATAATTTTTATTATCATAGCTAGTGAAATTTTCTTTAAAAAAATTCATACATTTAAAAAATAACTAGAATTAATTAATTAAAATTTTTAAAACTTTTCTTAACAATTTCCGGAATTATGGAACCTAATTTTTTATTCTAATCAGCAAAGATTCAAATTTAATATAATTATTTATGATAATTTCAAACAATAGAAGCTTAAATGAAAGTGATTAAAAAATACAAATTCAAAATAAATTATTTCAATAAAAAAAAAGGTTAAAGTTGGTTCAATAAAAATGAATTATTGAACTTATATTAATGGAAGTAATCTAAATAAAAGTGATTCATTTTTTATTAAATAATAATTTTTATGAAATTAGCTAGTAAAATATTATTTTAAAAAATTCATAGATGATTGAATAAAATAATTAAACTTTATGAAACTTCTAACAATTTCCAGAATTATGTCTCCTTTTTTTGTAACCAACAAAAATTCAAATTTAATTTAATTAATATTAATTTCAAACAACAAAAGTTTCAACAAAAGTGAGTTAAACATAGAAATTCAAAATAAATTAATTCAATAAAAAAATCATTAAAATTGGTTCAGCAATAATGATTCAATAAAAATGAATTATGATCTAAAAAAAGTGATTTTTATTAAATAATAATTTTTATGAACTTAGCCATTAAAATAATCTTTAAATAAAATTTATAAATGCAAATAATAACTTGAATTAATTAATTAAATTTTTATGCAACTTTTAACAATTTCCAGAATTGTGTCCCTAATAAAACAATTTAGCCGAAATTATGATGAAAAAAAACCAAGAGAAAATCTAGCCTTTAGAAAGAAAAAGTAAATGAAACGTGGAAAAATACTATTAAAGTAGCAAATTTGTAATCCTTCTTATGAAATAAGGGGTTCAGTAAGCTGGAAAACATTTGGGAAGCTTTATAATGCGAGTGGACGCAAGTACTATCAGAATCAAACTAACCGTCCCTAGCAGACTCGGAGAAGAAAGAATATATGGACCGACAGGCGGGAGCAATTTATTTAAGGGGCAGTTTCGTGAGAGCACTCTATCCAAAAGCAGAGTCCATCCGGAATATTGCTATCTGTTCATCCCTCTATTACCTTTTCACGCTTTGATTCCTTTGTCACGAACACTATAGTATATTTTCAAAAAAAGAGAACTAAAAATCATTTTTCCAATTCCATTACTTTCGATTTAATATTAACTTGCGCTTTTCACCAGATTTTTCTTTCACAACTATATAGGATTTTCATCTCGCTTCAATTTCTTTTGTTTTTCGTAAAAGTTGATTTTTCAATCAATTAATAACGCGATATTTTATAATTAAAATGTTTCATTATTGTAATATTTAATTTTTTGCATTACTGTGTACTTTAGAATTATATTATTTTATTATTTTACTACTAGCAAAATAAAACGCGCGCCAGCGCGCGATTAGTTTTTCATACCTTTTAGAAATTATAAAATACAATAATAAATATAATAACAAATCGGTAAATAATATTTATCTAATAAGAGAAATAAATATTTTAAATATAATATATTTAAAAATCAATTAAAATAAATAAAATAAATATTTATTTAGGAAAAAATTTATAATATTTTAGAATTTAAAAAAATTGCAAAAAGTAATTGAAATTAAACAAAATAATTGCAAATTTTGCAAATTAATTGAAAAAAAAAATAAAAACAATTTAAAATTGGGGAAAGTAATTTAAACAATCATAAAAATGTTTTAAACATAAAGAAAATAATTTAAATTTGAGAAAAATACTTGAGAATCTTAAAAGTAAATTAAAACAAAATTGAATAATGAAAAATTACAGAAAATAATTGAGAATTGAAAAAACATAGTTAAAAATTGAGATAAATAAATTAAAACTAAAAGAAATAATTAAAATTTAGGAAAATAATTAAACAAATTACATAAAATATTTTAAATAAAGGAAAGTTAAACAAAATTTGAGAAAAATACTTAAAACTTTCAGAAGTTCATTGAAATAAAAAAGAAAATAATTAAAAATTAGAGAAAATAAATGAAAACAGATAAACATAATTTAAAATTGAACAGAACAAATTTTAATTAAAGAGAAATAAGTAAAAACTTTTTGGCAATTATGAAAAAGAACGAGAAAAAGAACGAGAGTAATTGAAAATTGAAGAAAATAATGAAATAATTGAAAAGTCAGATAAATAGATAAAAATATTTTTAATTATGAAACAAATGTAAAGAATTGAAATTTGAAGGAAATAAATTTTGGAAAATAATTGAAAAATGTTTTTAAGTTTTATAACTTGCCGAAAATAATTAAAATATGATTCATTTAAATTATTTAAATAAATAAAAACAAATAATTTAAATTTGAAAAAAAATACATGAAGATCTTAGAATTCAATGAAAAAAAAAATAAATAAATAACTAAAAATTGGAGAAAAGAATTGAAGAACTAAGCTAAAAGTAATTGGAATTTACGACAATTAATAAACAAATTTTGAAGTTATGAAAACAAAGAAAAATAATTAAAAATTAAAGAAAACAATTGAAATTTTAGAAAAATTCTTAAAATCTTAGAAAATAATTTTAGAAAATGAGAATAACTAAAAATTGGAAAAAAGACTGGAAGAATGCTAAAAATAATTGAAATTTACGATAATTAATAAAATTTTATGGAAATTATGAAAACAAAGAAAAATAATTAAAAATTAAAGAAAACAATTGAAATTTTAGAAAAATTCTTAAAAATCTTAGAAAATAATTTTAGAAAATGAGAATAACTAAAAATTGGAAAAAAGACTGGAAGAATGCTAAAAATAATTGAAATTTACAATAATTAATCAAGTTTTTTAAGAAATTATGAAAACAAAGAAAAGAAATAAAAAATTAAAGAAAATACTAGAAATTTGAGAAGAATACTTAAAAAAATTTAGCAATTTACTTTATAAAATGAGAAAAACTAAAAATTGGAGAAAAGTCTGGAAGGAAGCTAAAAATATTTGAAATTTACGATAATTAATAAAAAAAACATTTGAAATTCTGATAACAAATGAAAATAATTAGAAATTGAAGAAAATGTTTGAATTTTCAGAAACATACTTAAAAATCTTGGAAAATAATTTTAGAAAATGAGTATAATAATTAAAAATCGAAAAAAATAATTGAAAAATGATAAAATTAATTAAAAATTGACAAAAATAATTGAAATATGCTGAAAATAATTTAAATATGAAGAATTGAAAACAGTAAATAAAATTTGAGAGAAATATTTGAAAAAATCATAGAATATATGTTTTAAAAAAATAAGAATTACAAAATTACTTTAAAAATTTTAATTAGAGAGAATAATAAAAAACTCGCAGAAATAATGAAAATTGATGGAAATAATTGCAATTTCGGATAAATAATTGAATTTTTTAAAAGTAATGCCAAAGTAATGAATATAATATTATAAATTGATGAAAATCAAGAAAAATTGCAGAATTTATTTTTAAGCAAAAGAAAATAATTGAAAAATCGTTATATAATTGAAAATTGATGACAATAATCTAAATTCGGGATAAAAACTGAAAATTTAGGAAATTAATTGCATGTGTAAATATTTTAAACTTCTTCAAAAACCATAATAAATTTTTAAAGCATTTTTCAAAACTTTTTTTTACACAAATGACACACTGAGAAAATAAGTTGACTAAATACAACCAATTTTTGACTAAATTTAGCAGAGAGAGGTTGTTGATATAGCACCTGCAAAGCACTTAATTGATTTTAGCAGAGCATATGCTCCGGTATCCTAGAAGTTTGATTGTCATCGCCGGTGTTTTGTTTGTTTTGTCCCGAGGAACCCTAACCTAGAAATAAAGCTGCTTGGCTAGAGGCTTATTTTCTCAGTGCAATTAAAAACCAGCACAATACGACACTAGAGAAAAAGGTTACCTTATTCTTTCAATTCAACTTTCAAAATATTTCCCGATAAAAAAATCTAAATCAATAAAATAACAGGGACTAAATTCACCTCAGTTTTTAAAACGTGGACAGAAAAAGATGAATAAATATTAATACTAACTAACTTCACTTCAGACTTTAAAACGTGGACAGAAAAAATGAATAAATATAAAAAGTAACTAACATCGGGAGTTTACGGAGATTATTATTATTTAATTTTCAATTTTTAATCCGCCATTTTGAATTTTTGAAATCTAATTTCAGATTCGTAATCAGTGACCACAAAAATCCATAAATATAGGATTCTTTTTCGAAGTCTATTAACTTTTTAAATTTTGTGACTGCCATATTGGATCCGCCATTTTGAATTTTTGAAATCTGATTTCAGATTTGTAATAAGCGACCCCAAAAACCTCTAAATATTAAGTTTTACCGAAATCTGTTAATTTTTTTAATATAAGAATTCCTGATTCTTAAATTTTCTTCAAACCTTACGAAATTCAATTTATAACATATCATTCTTTAAAATTTCTATCAACATGGATTTTAATTTTTATCAATTAAAAAATTACCAACTTGAGTCAAATTTGAATAATTTTAAACTTCAGTTAATCAAAATTGCAATATAATCAAAGTTTTAGATTTAGAACTCATTTTCATTTAAATTTCTAATGGCGGGAACAAAAACTATTTCAATGTTTCACCTTTATAAATTAAATTAAAAATGTTAAACTTGATTTTATTAATAGAATTTAAATTACTTCAAACTTTAATCAGTATGAACTATGAGTTACTCAAATTTCAATAATAATAAACTTTAATTATTTAAAACTCGTAATCGTTCAAATTTTAATCAATTCATGTTTAAATTATTATTTCAATTTCTAACTACGCATATATGGGGCATTCCACGTGACATTTTCATTCAAAATTTTTTTTTGCTTGGAATAAGTTTTTTTTCGATTGTCTATAAAAAATAAGGAAACACGTATTTTTTTATTTTTGTATTGAATAAAAATTGCAGAAGTTATGAATTTTTGAAATTTAACGTTTTTTGAAATCGAGCATTTTTAACCTTCATTTTTCTCCGTTATGCAATAAAAAAATATAAAAATACGTGTTTCCTTATTTTTTATAGACAATCAAAAAAAAATTATTCCAAGCAAAAAAAAATTTTGAATGAAAATGTCACGTGGAATGCCCCATATTAGGTATTTCAAACTTGAACAAATATAAAAATATTAAAAATTAATTGAATTTAACGATTCTCAATTCTTTTACTGATTCAGACTTCTATTATAAAGAATTATTTTAAGCACTTCAAGATCTTAATTTCCCAAAATCTAAATATCGATTAATTTAAACTTTTGCGCAAAATCTTTTAAGGGATTTTTAAATCAATCGAATAAATCATTTTAGTCTGTCAAAATTTTAGTCTACTCAAAAAAAAACTTATTTTGAAAAATTTAATTTGGTAAGTTTTTTTTTATTTAAATGAGTACAAGAAATTTTTAAATTTGAAAAAGAAATTACAAAAACGGCATTTAAAAGCCTTAAAAAATATCTGAAAACTGTGCTAGCTTTTTTTCAATAATTCATGTTTCATTCTTTATTACTATTTATATTGTATTTTTGGAAGTAATTAAAACCCGAAATATTATATAAATTATTTATATGAATTATAATATAAAATATTCATTAATTTTCATATTATGTTTAAAGCATTTTTATTTGTTTTGAACTTTTATTAAAATCGGTAAACTAGATTTAAATAAGACACGATTATATTTTACATTATTTTTGAAAAGAAAATATAAATTTGTCAATTAATCCAAATAATGTTCAAATCAATTATTATTTAGTCACCCATTTATGGTCTAATTGGACTGCGGGGAATTTGTAAAATAAATAAATAAAATAAATAAATAAATTAATTAATTAAAATTTTAAATTCAGGAGAATTAATAATTAAATAAACAAAATTAAAAATCGTATAATTAATATAAAAATTAATTTTTTCAAAAGTAACTGATTTAAAAACAAACATCTGAAGAGCCAAACTTCAGGTGTAAACAGAATGAAAAAATGGAAGAATGAATGATGAATAAATGAAGTTTGCAATTATTATTATTAATTATTTGTAAATTCCATTCTGTGGGATTTTTTACCATATTAAATCTACCCATTATTGAAGATATATTTGAAATTTGAACTTTGTGAAAGTTACTTGGAAAAATAAAACGAAAGATTAAAAAAAGAGGGAATCGAAATTGTAATAGAATTTTTTAAATTAAACTCCGTAAACTTGATAACTGGATAATGAAAAGCTGATTACGGGGTCGATTAAATAAACCCAATGACGAATTTCTATTTGACGAGATTAGAAGTCGATCCACCTTTTCACAAATGTTCCACATTTTTCAGATTAGCGACGCGACGAAGTCTGAACGACATTTGAGAGTAATTCGAGAAATAGGGAAAAAGGGATTGACTACTTTTACAACAGAAAAGTCATCTAGAAAATGGCAAAAACTTTATTTTTATTTTGCGAACCGCGTAAAATCAATCAGATTCTCAGAAATTAACCAGAGATGAGTTTTTAAATGAGATTTCAGATTAAATTTAACTATGTAGGATTTAATATTAACATATAATAAAAAATCTTATTGTAGAGTTTATTATTGTAGAATTTGTAGAATTTTAAAGGTAGGATTTAATAATTTTAATTTTAAAACACGTAGAATTTATCATTGTAGAGTTTAAATTTGTAAAATTATAAATTGTACAATTTAACTACGTAGGATTTAATATTAATGTTTTATACAAAATCCAATTATAGTGTTTTATTATATAGAATTTATCATTGTAGAGTTTAAAGTTGTAAAATTTTTAATTGTACAATATAACTATGTAGGAATTAATATTAATGTTTTATAAAAAATCATATTATTGTAGAATTTTAGAATTTTAGAAATTTAGAATTTTATTGTGTAGAATTTATCATTGCAGAGTTTAAATTCTCAGAGTTTAAATTCTCAAAATTTTAAATTCTACGATTAGAGTTCTACGTGAACGAGTAGAATTTTAATCGCACCGATTTTTAGTTTCTAATTATTAAATATTTGCTTTTTATGAATTAATGAAAGTATCCATTATTTGTTTAATTAATTTATTCAATCCATTAATGTCAAAACCTTTTCAGATGTTTTACAAAATAACATTTACCTATATGTTACCTATATGTACAAAATAAACTTTCAAAATAAAAAAAAATGATACTTTCTCATATAACCTATCACAAACTTTTTCCCCGCATTTTTTTCAAAACAGAATAATTTTCAATTACTTTAAATAAATTACGGCAAAAAGAATTCTAAAGTTTCAATTAGCCAATTGCCGGAAGTTAATTGAATATATATTGAGCGGTCGAATCTTTTCTGTCCCCCGAGGCGGAAGAATTTATTCACACTCGATTTACTTGATTCATTTGCATCGAATCTGGAAAATAAATAAAAATTCCGTTTGTGTAAATCAGTAAGGAAGTACACGAGTATTTTCGTATGTTTTTTTTAAAAATGTACATCGTTCCCGTATTTTCCTGAATTTTATGGAAATTAGAATTTTTAAAAGAAAGATGTACAGAAAAAAAAAAGAAGAAGCATCGTATATGTAAGAGTCTTCTCTTGCATACATAGTTTATTTTTTTTTTCTTTTAATTTGAAAACAGACAGGGCAGGTCGAAAATTTCTAAAAATGTCCATATCAAGGTTTGGAATGTCTTATTAAAAATTGTTACTTATTTGAATAACATTCTTGGTTTTTTTCTTCTTTTTTTTTTATAGGGAATTTCAAAGGCGAGTGACAAGGACGAGATGGAGGGATATTTTCGTACTCAGCCTGCATTCTCTTCGACATACATAACAATGTGAAGTATTTCTTCCTTCACTGTCGGAAATATGTCGAAGAATATTGTCAAGATATCGAAATTTCTCCTATCAAAAACCATATCCACAATTTCCAATGTCAATCGTTATATGAATTATTCATGGAGATAATTTTCAGAAATAAACGGTCTTTATGTTTATTTAGGTTATTTCCATATGTAGTAGTCTTCAAAATGGTCAGTTCAACAAAAAAGAGGTTTTTCTGTTTATGAATTATGAATTATAATTTTAGTTTATTGGACTTTTTATTAATAAAATCAGTTATCAAATTTTTTTTTCGAATTAGTTTTTGGCAGTGGGTGACAGGAAAATAATAATTAAAGTTAAATTAAATAAATCCACGTGTAAAATAATTAATTTGTGTCTATATTGTAATTTTTAGGAATATTGAGATAAGTCATAAAAATTCTGAATCTTTTAAAAGGAAAGAATAAAAATTTTATAGGTAATTTATATATAAGAATTTATATATTAAGTCAAAATATAGATGAATTTAAATTTAAAACTATTGGAATTTGGATTAAAATTTAAAATTTGATATTCGAATCTATGTAGGGGAGGCAATAATTCTATTTTGATTATTTTAATATTTGGAAAGATTAAAGTTAGAATAAAATAAAAATTAAATAAATGAAAATTTGGATAAATATAAGTATATTGTTTGAAATTTGGAAAAATCCAAATGTAAATAGATTAAATAAGATTTTAAATCTTTAAATAGATTAAAATGTAGATAAACTATATTTTGGGTCGGATAGTATTCGTATGGATTATATTTTTAATAGATTTAAACATTTCTATGAAAAATTTAATTTTTGATTGTTTGAAACTGAAATTCATTGAAATTTGCATCGATTGAAATCCAGATAATGTAAAATTTGAATTGAAAAATATTAAGATAGATTAAAATATTCAAAGAATTTAATTTTATATGAATTTTATCTGAATTTCTCGAAAAGTAGAATTAATTGAAATTAGGATCATTTCAAATAAAACTGACGTAATAAAAAGATTTATTTTTTAAACAGATATAATAAAATAGATTCAATAAAAAAATTAAATGTAAGCAATTCAAAAAAAGTGGTTTAAAAAAGAGATTAAAAATAAATTCAATGAAAATACTTCATTAAAATTGAATTATTAAAAAACATTCTTAAAACTTGATTTTGTAACAACGATTGAATAAATTGATTCAAGAAGAAGCACCATAAAAATATTTTAAAAAGGTGAGTTATTAAAATTAATTTATGGTTAAATAACGAAATTCAGAAAAACTGATTTTTAAAAGTGATTCAAAAACGAAAAGATTAGCAAAATTTAATTCAAGGAAAATAATTTATTAAATAAATAATAATTTATAGGCCATTATTCCACAGTTTTTCCACAAAAAACTGTTTTTTATTAATAATTTATTGAAATAGATTAATTGCAAAATTCGGTAAACTTACAATTAGAATTCAAATAGAATAATATTTACATAAAAATTTATTTTTCTTCTCAATGAAAATTCGGTTTAGATTTGAATTCTTTATGAATTCTTTAAAATAAAAAATTTGCTTAAAAATAAATTTGATTAATTTCGGAGACTTAAAAATTCTGTTAAGTAAAAATTGGGATTTATTCATTTCTATTTATTTTTTAAATTTGTTTTTCTTTCATTTCTAGTTATTTTTATCTTATTGGATTTTTTGATATTTTATTTATTTCCAACTTTTTGTCTTTAATTCCTAATTACTTTTTATTAATTTTTATTTATAATTCCATTACTTACTTTTACCATTACTTTAAGTCACGTTTTACTAATTTTTCGTTATTTTTTAAAAATTTTAGAATTTTAATTTAAAGTACTTTTTTTAGTTTCTAGATGATTTTTGGAACTTTTAGTAATTTTTTTCAATAACTTGATTTTTTTCATTAATTACTAGTTGTTTATTTTTAACCCTAGTTATTGAATAACTTACAAGTGATTTTCCTTGTTTATTTAAATTTCTAGTTGTTTTCAACAATTTACAATTATTTCCCCAATTTTCTAGTTACTTTATTATTATCATTTTTTCACTTTCTAATTGTTTCTTTTTGTGTTATCCTCTTTTGATAACAAGATTTTTTTATTTTACAATCATGTTTTTTTAATTTACTACCCATTTTGAAACTTTCAGTTTTTTGTTCATTTTTTACATTTTTTTGCATTTTTCAGTTTTGTTAATAATTAGAACTACTTATTCACTTTTTAAATGTTGTAGTTCAAAGTTATTTTTAAGAATTTTCTATTTATTTTCATAAGGTCCTATTTATTTTCTACAATTTAGAGCAATTTTGTTTTTTAATAATCAGAATTATTTATACACTTTTTAAATGTTGTAAGTCAAAGTTATTTTTAAGAATTTTCAATTTATTTTCATAAGCTCCTATTTATTCTCTACAATTTACAGTAATTTTGTCACTTTTTAAAAGTTTTTGCCTATTTTCTACTTCTCTTTTTGTTTAGTTGTTCTTCTACGTTCTAGTATTATTTTTATATTTAGTTTCTTGATTTATTTTATTTTTCTTTTATTATTTCTATACAATTTCTTGTAATTTGTTTTCAATTTCTAGATTTTTTTTGTTAATTTCCAGTTATTTACCTTTAATCCCGTGAGGCAAATTTAATTTTCGTAAACTTTTGATACAACTCGCATCTATTTTATTATCTGAAATATTATGAAAATATTTGACGCTCGCGGGAATCGAACTCGGAACCTACCGCTTAACAGTCCTACATGCTAACCACTAACCTATCCTAACTCTAAAAATCAAATACAAAAAAACTCTTATAAACATTAATAATTAGTACTCTATACATTATAAATTACACAAATTACTGTAACCAAAATTATTATAACCCATCATAATGATAGAAGAAGAATAATTCACATTAAAATAAATAGATTAATTTTTTTTTAATTACTAAATTAAAAATTGAATTGAATTAAAGTTAACGTGTACTTTTCTCGTATTAATCAAGCTATTTTATTTACCTTATTTTGACATTATTACACACAAAATCAGCCAATTCTTCTTCAAGACTGGAACCCTTCTATAAAAACTATTTTCCAAAAGACACAATAAGAAAGGAAGAGTCGAGGGGAAAATGTTTATAGAGTAAACTTGTCTTGAAAATAATTCGTCCACGTGTGTTTGTGATGGGGTTGAAGTAGCAGTCTCGTAAAAGGAAAGAAAAAAAAGAAAAGAAAAAAAGAAGAAAGGATCGATTGAGCCGCGCGTCGATAATTGACTTTGTCGAGCACTCGTCGCAATGCCCTTAACGAGCTCTTAATGTTCCTCAGTGTCAGTTAGGCAACAAGGAGGTCGAGGGAGAAATGAGCTGGAACATCTTTAGGTGAAGAACCTTGGAAACTCTCGAAAGCAAATGGACAAGGAGACCATTTCGTGGATAAGTGATGATATAACTGCACCCCGTTTCCAGATAATGGCACTGAAGCACTGAAAATGCCTGATCAAAAAAGACCTTAACGATGACTCGTCCGGTTAATAAAGCCAACGGGTTTTGTCATCGAAACGTGCCCGGTTTCTTTCAACCCTTCTAAATTCTTCCGATCCCTTTCTCAAGCTCCGAAGCGTAGTGGATAATAATTTAGAATTGACAGAGTATATAAAATCCTGCACTCTAAGAACTGCTAAAATTCCCCTTAAAAGAGGCAGATAATTAAAATGTAAAAAAAAAAATAAATAACTAGAATATATTTACTAGAATTTGAGAAAATTGGATATTGAAAAAAAATTGGGGGAAAAAATAACGGAGGAGTGAAAAAATAATTGGGAAATAAAAGAAAAAAGAAATGATAAGGGAAATAAAAGAGAGAAGTAAATAATAAGGGGTCGAGTCCACGAGATGGAGCGCGTGTTTAGATTTTATTTAATAAATTGTAAATGATAAAATTAAGTAAATGATTCTTCTTGTGCAAATAAGTTTGTATAGTTTCAAATGTGAAATCTTTGAACAATAAGAAAATTAAGAATTGCGTGTTCCCTTATTTTGCATATCGGAAAAAAAAAATTCTAGGCAAAAAAATGTTTGAATGAAAATGTTTCTCGAAATGATATAATTTTATTAAACCTGAATAATAAGAAAAAATTCTCTAACTTAGAGATTAGATTGAGAACTTAATTCTCTTACTTTAAACTGCAAAATTACTAACTAGATTTTATGTTTTACAATTATATAGCTTCAATTAAAAAAATAATAATAATAACCACTATAAACACTTTACTTATTTGATTTTATAAAAAACATTTTTTTCCTAAAGTAAATTAAAATTTGAATTAAATATTACAACATTACAATATTAAATGTGAGCAACTAACCTAAAATATTATACTTACTAGCAAACTACCATCAAAATAATAACAAAAAACTATCGATAAATATCGTAGATTTTGTTGACCAATGAGAGAGCGAAAAAGGGTCTTACACGTCTTAAGTTTGTCAAAAAATATTTCTTTTATCATTTCAAGGTCAAACCCAATTTTTAAATTACAATTTTTTAATTACTAATTTTTTAATTCAGTTTTCAACTAAATTATAATTCTTCTAATTTTTAATTCCAAAAATAATAATAAAAAATAGTAAAAATAGTAAAATAATAATTCTTGTAAATATAATGTGTTCAAGGGCTATATTTTGCTTTGGCCCGTTAATAAATAAATAAATAAATAATAAAATGTCTTGTAAAATAAAATTTAAATTACATATTAATATTTTATTATAAAAATTATTATTTTGAGTAAAAACAATTGTTAGTTTAAATATAAAAAGTTTGTTTACAATTGTTTAAACAACCACATCCTTTGAACCACTAAAGATAGAAAGGTTTTGTTTGTGGCAAAAAATTCGTTAAAATAATATGACCTTTAAAATAAGTTATAAGCACTTTTAACACTTCTTTCGATTTTGAACTTTTGCTAATTTCCTTATTTTTTGAGTTTTTGAGACGTGCTGATTCCGAATAAATTGGTTTTATGAAAGCGTCTGTCTGTCTGTTTGTCTGTCAGTATAAAAAGCTTCCGGATAGGATAATTTGAGTAAAAATTCATCTATTAAATTCATCTTTGGTATACTTTTTTAAAAACCATAAATACAGATCGAGTTCATTAGCCAGCCATTTTGAACCAAAAATATCAAAAATAGAATATTTGAAAAAATCAAAAAATGTCAAGTTTTTATAATTTTTCAGAAAAAAAATATCGGTAGTTTTGTTTTGAAATACACGTAAAATCAAACAAATTTAGTGTACAAGAGTCTTCGATATAATGCGAATTTAAAGAGATATGTAATTCTGTAATTTTTTTAATTACTTTCCCAAAATTCAATTATTTTCTTTATAATAAATACTAATCCTTTTCAATTATTGTCTCCAGTTTCTAATTATTCTTATTTGTATCATATAATTTCTAAGATTTCCAAGTATTTTTTTCAAATTAAATAATATCTTTTTTTTTATTGAAAATAAATTCTGTAATTTTTGTAATTATTTCTCTTAAATTTCGAAAAACTTTTCCACTTGAACATTGGTTTTACGCTATTTTAATTATTTTTATTTAATTCATATTCTTCTTTAATTTTCTCAATTTTTTTCTCAAATTCCAAATGTTTTTTTTTTCAATTTTCAATTTTTAAAATTATTTTTCAATTAATTCTCCAATTTTTGGTTATTTTCATTTTTTAATATCCATTTACAAGATTTTTAAGTAATTTACTTAAATTTCAAATGCATATTTTCTTCAATTTACAATTATTTTCATTTTTTCACAATTTCCAAAATGTAAAACTATTTTTTTGATGTCTTAATTCTTTTATTCAATCTTTAATCTTTTTTATGATTTTATGGATTGTATATATATTCTATAATTTTTGCAATTATTTCTCTCGAATTTCAACTTATTTCCTTCAATTTTCAATTATTTTTAACATGTTTCAAATATTTTCTGTAATTTTTAAATAATCTCATTTTTCTAAAATTAATTTATAAGATTTTTAACTATTATTCTCTAATTTCAATAACTCTCCTTTAGTTAAAATATATTGTGTAATTTTTTAAATTATTTCTCTTAAATTTAATTTGTTTACTTCAATGAATCGTTTTTTTTATCATATTTCAATTACTTTCTTTTATTTCACATATATTCTGTAATTTTTTTAATTATTTTTCTCAAATTTGAATTATTTTCTTCAATTTTAAATCATTTATGATATTTTTAAACTGTTTTCTTCAATTTTTATCATTTTCATAATTTCTGAATTAATTTCAAAATTTTTTAATTACTTTGTACAATTTTCAATTACTTTCTTCACTCTTTCATTATTCTCATTTTCTTCAATTTATTTCTAAGATTTTCAAGCGTTTTCACTCAATTTTTAACTGCTTTCATTTTTTTTCAATTAATTTGCAAAATTTGCAATAATTATTTTAAATTCCAATTATTTTCTGCAACTATTTTTTAATTCTAAAATTTTATAAATTTTGTCCTAAATAAAGAAAATTTCTTTATTTACTTTTAAATAGTATATTTAAAATATTTAAATATTTTGCAAAATTTGCAATAGTTATTTTAAATTCCAATTATTTTCTACAACTATTTTTTAATTCTAAAATTTTATAAATTTTGTCCAAATAAAGACAATTTCTTTATTTATTTTTAAATATTATATTTCAAATATTTATACATTCTCTACACAAGATTCGCGTTATATAATTTAGTTAATAAAATAATTATTTATTTATTGTTTTCATTTATCAAAATATTAAACCTAAAGTTAATTATTATTATTAACTATTCTTTTTTACACAAAAACCACTGAGGAAAATTGTGCAATTTTATTGAAAATAATTGGTAATATCAACTAATTTAAATTTCCAGGTTTTCATTAATTCAGAGTTAGAGAGGCTGGTAGCGCTTTTCCACGTTTGAAAACCAGCATTAGGAAACATGGTAATGTATTGATTGACAACGAGAGAGAAATTAACATAACACGGCAAACTAATTACAATCGTATTCAAAATTGGATGAAATATGGAATTTAGAACATCAATGGAGAACTATTCTAGCAATTTTAGAATTGGATTTTTTTTCCTTTTAATGGAATATATTGCAGAGATTGTTAACTAAACATCTCTTAATTGAAATAATTGCAAACTATTTCCTCTCTAGATCCGATTTAATATATTTTTAATAATAAAATCGAGAATAGTTACTTTTTATTTTTCGATTTTTACCAATCTAAATATTAAACATATTTTGTAAAAAAAAAAATATGAAAAATACGTAAATAAAGAATTTAAATGCAAACATTTTTCCTCTTTAAAAGTATTGATAATAGGAGAAAAATGGTCCAGATTCTTGTAAAAGTTAATAGGACAAAAATATCGGAATTTACCAAGTGACATGAAAGCATAGATACTTTTGAAGCTTTTCATAAACATTTTATACATACTCTTAGAAGATACGAGAAGAAAAATAAATAGTATTAAGGTGAAAAATAAGTCGGAGAAAGAGAAAAAAAAGTCATGGATGCTGCTACTCTCACCCTCATTGATTTCCCTAGGCGTGAAGACGGATCTTTCCTCGTTTCTTGAGCACTCAACATGTCTAACGATCGGCAATACGTCTGATATCAAAGAGAATGAACAAAAAGAAAAGATACATATCGAATATTTATGGAAGCTACAAAATGTAAGAAAGACCTTTAAGAAAAAGTCAGAAAGGAAAAAAAAAGAAAAGTTTCTAGACACGTGGCGATACCAATTATTCATGTGTGCAAACACCTCAAAAGAGGGGGAAAAAAGTCTGATTCGAATACTTGGAGTAAAAGATTCTGAATCATGAAAAAAGATTAAAATACAATAACTGAAATTAAAAAATTATTATCTATTATTAAAATGTTTCTAATTTCTAATTTTCTAATTTAAATTTAACAATCTAATGTTGACTTTTTACAAATTATTTGTCTTTAATTTCAAACTATTATGAAATAATTTTGATTATAAGAAATAATAATAATTTTGGTTATAGATTATAGATATTTTGAATAATAACCATTGTTTATTAAAGATGATGTTTTACGTTGGGTAAATATCACTATTAATAAAAAATATTTTTAATGAAAAATACAATTAGTTTTCGATAAATTGACATGAAAATAGATAATACTACGGTATGGAAATTATTATTGATCGAAGATATTTTTAATAAAAAGAAGTATTAATTGAAGATATGTGTTCTATTCACTGAAGCTATTTTGTAGAAAGAATTTTAAGGAATTTTAATTATATTTGTTATTATAACATTGAATAATTGAATATATCTACTATTTATTGATGCTATTTTGAAATAACTACTATTAATTGAAGATATCTTGAAGAAACAACTGTTGGTTAAAGATAGCTTAAATTAAATGAAGATCACTATTAATGGAAGATATTGTTATTGAAAACTATTTATAGATACATTTTTTAAATTAAACTTCTAATAATAATTGACAATTTCTTGAATTAAAATTGCTATTGATTCAAGATATATTAAATAAAAAGAAGAATTAATTGAAGATATGTGTTCTATTTAGTGTAGTTATTTTGTAGAAGAAATTTTGAGGAAGAACTATATTTTAAAAATATTTTTAATTAAAACACCGAATAATTAAAGATATCTACTATTTATTGAAGATACTTTTAAAACTACTATTAATTAAAGATATCTTGAAAAAACAACTGTTGGTTGAAGATATCTTAAATTAAATGAAGATCACTGTTAATTGAAGATATGTTTATTAAAAAATACTTAGATCATACTTCCTAAGATAATTTAAATACTTTTTAAATTAAAACTTCTAATAACTATTGAAAATTTCTTGAATCAAAATTACTATTCATTAAAGATATTTTAAATAAAAAGAAGAATTAGTCGAAGATATGTGTCCTATTCACTGAAGCTATTTTGTAGAAGAATTTTAAAGAAGAACTATGTTTTAAATATATTTGTAATTAAGACTTTGAATAATTGAAGATATCTACTATTTATTGAAGCTACTTTGAAAAAACTACTATTAATTGAAGATATCTTGAAGAAACAACTATTGGTTAAAGATATATTAAATCAAATGAATATAACTATTAATTGAAGATATTTTTATCGAAAACTATTTATAGATATGTTTTAAATTGAAACCTCTAATAATTGAAAATTTTTTGAATAAAAATTACTATTGATTGAAGATATATAAAATAAAAAGAAGAACTAATTCAAGATGTCTCCTATTTTCTGAAGCTATTTTGTAGAAAGAATTTTTAAGAACTATGTTTTAAATATAATATTTGTAATTAAGACTTTCAATAATTGAAGATATCTACTATTTATTGAAGCTACTTTGAAAAAACTACTATTAATTGAAGATATCTTGAAGAAACAACTGTTGGTTAAAGATATCTTTAATTAAATGAAGATCACTATTAATGGACGATATTTTTATTGAAAACTATTTATAAATACATGTTTTAAATTAAAATTTCTAATAATAATTGATAATTTCTTGAATAAAATTTATTATCAAAATGAAAATATTTTTAACGAATTTAAAAATAATTTGAAGATTTCATTTTCTTTCTGAAGCTATTTTTAAAAAAAAAACTACTTTTAATACAAAGATATTTTATAACAAAGTTTCTAATAGTTAAAGATATATTGTATTCATTGCAGCTATTTTGAAGAAAAAACTACTATTTATTGAAGATATATTTAATAAAAAACATTACCTTATAATAATTAAATAAGGGATCTTTTAAGTTTTAAATTCGAACTACTATTGGTTGGATATATTTCAAGTAACAACAGTTAGTCATTAAAAATATTTTCAAATAAAAACTACTTTGAGTTAAATATATTTACGACAAAAACTTTTAATATTTGAAGATAACTTCAAATAAAAACTACTAATAATTGAAAATATTTTAAATCAGAACTACTAATACTTAAAGATACCTTTAAAAAATAAAGAATTTAGAATTATTTAAAGTTATTTTCTTTTCTTTGAAGCTATTTTGAAGAAGAGCAACTATTAAATTTAGATGTCTTGAATAAGCACAAAAAATTATTGAAGATATCTATTCTTTATTTAAGCCTATTTGAAGAGAAAATTACTATTATTTGAAGATATTTTAATTTAAAACTACTTTTAATTGAAGATATCTTTCAACAAAACTACTATTAATTATACATATTTTATAAAGAAACTTGTAATAAGTTGATATTTTTTATTAATTTGCTGTTAATTAAAGCTATAATTAGTTGATATGTTATAAACAGAAACTTCTGAAAATGGAAGATATCCTGAACGAAAGTTACTATTTATTGAAGATATTTTGAATAGTTAGAAGAATTAATTGAAGATATCTACTCTTTATTGAAGCCTATTTGAAGATAACTATTATTTGAACATATTTTAATTTAAAACTACTTTTAATTGAAGATATATTTAAATAAAACTACTATTAATTATACATATTTTATAAAGAAACTTGTAATAAATAGATATTTATTTATCTATTTATTTGACGTTAATTGAAGCTATTTTAAATAAAACTACTATTAAATAAAACTATTTTGAATAAAAGCTAATACAAGTTGATTATGTTTTAAACAGAAACTTCTGATAATTAAAGATAACCTGAACGAAAAATACTATTAAATGAAGATATTTTTAATAA
This sequence comes from Ganaspis brasiliensis, assembly GCA_037103525.1. Classification (NCBI taxonomy): domain Eukaryota; kingdom Metazoa; phylum Arthropoda; class Insecta; order Hymenoptera; family Figitidae; genus Ganaspis; species Ganaspis brasiliensis. The sequence continues at coordinate 4,035,188 of JAZKLR010000102.1, read as the reverse complement.
ATACAAGAATTAATTTACGCTATCTAATCTTCATTAAAGCTATTTGAAAAAACTACTATAAATTGAAGATATTTGAATTCAAAGCTTCTAATAATTGAAGATATCTGCTATTGACTAAAGCTATTGTGAATAGAAACCACCACTAACTGAAGTTATTTTAAAAAAAACTACTAATAATTAAAAATATCTTTAATATGAAGTACCATTAATTAAAAAAAAATTTAAATAGAAACTACCATTAATTAAAGATATTTTAAATTGAAACTACCATCAATTGAAGATATTTTAAATTAAAACCATAATTGAACGAAATATTTTATTTTTGAATAAAAATGAAATCTTTTGAATAAAACTAACAGTTCTTGTAGTTTTAGAAAGACCAGAAAAATTTCTTTCTAAATTATTAATGCCACGTGTCAGAAGTGAGAGAATCAGAAACAGCTCCTAAGGAAAATTCGACCCTATTTCTTGTTCTGGCAATTTTTGTCTTATTTCATAGTTATGAAGATAATCAAAAATTTATACCGAATTCACTTGGTACAATAAGACCTAATTCTCGTCGGTGTTAATTATTCACGTCCGTAGTTATTAACAACCTTGCCGCTGAATTGAGAACTTTATCAAAACTTCGTCTAAAATTTCTGATTGAGTTTCTCGTCTTTTTTAAAAACGTATAACACCACCAGTAAAACATAAATGAGTCGGTTATTGGATATTTCAAATTTATGACTGAGAAATCTCTAATATAAATTTGAAAAAAATCGTATTTTATACGTATCAGGATTCTTTTTACTTAAAAAATTTTTTCATAAAGAATTCTTTTGTTAAAAGACTTTTGACGGAAATAATTCTATTTTAAAAAAATTCAAGACAAAATTCAATTCAAATTCTATTGAAAATTTTTAATAAACATCAAAGTTATCTGAATAAGAGAAATCTTTGAATTTATATTTTATTCTCAAGATCATTTTCTCCATTAAATGAAGAGTTTTTTTTTTCAATTTATGCAAATTATTCTGCCTTTTAGGAAAAAAAATTTTACGTTTCAAGAAAGATTTTCTCTCTGACCTGCATTTGCAGAAATTAACCTTTGAACCAAAAGATCTTTGTTTTTCGAATGTAACGCAAGATTGGAACATAGAGTGTGAATTTCAAACCAGGGAATTTTTTTCGAGTTAAAAATAGAAACTGAAGCATTGTTTTACTGCTGAAAAAAAAACGCACAGCATTTTTCAAAGGAAGAACAGTCTTTTCATTAAATATGATCAAAGTACGTTTGATATTTTAATAAAGAAGCGGAAAATTAAAGTTAAAAACAAAATTAGTCGTGTAATTTACTAATTTTTAATATGTGACAAGTACAAAAAGAATTGATGAAGATTATATTTTTGATACTTTTATTTTATTATGTTTATTTTATATTATTGAAAAGTATTTGAAAGTATTATTGACGAAAACGTTGGTAATTGAAAATTAATCTACAGTTAATGAAAAACATATTTTCTTGGAACTACGATTAATGGAAGATATCTTCAATTTGAATTATGAATAATTGAAAATATTTTTAATTGAAACTAGAAGTAATTAAAAGTATCTTTATTGAAACTACAAAAAATTGCAAATATTTTCAATTAAAACTGCCCTTGTTTAAAAAATGTTTAAATTAAAAATTACAATTTTTTAAAAGTAATCTTATTGAACTTGAATTAATTAAAAATACTTTAAAAATTAAATATATTTTAATTAAAAACTGCAATTTATAGAAAACAACTTTTTTTGAAACTGCAATTATTTTAGAAAATGTTTTCAGTTGAAACTACAGTCGATTGAAAATAGCTTTATTTCAAGTTCAATTAATTAAAACTGTATCTAATTTAAAATAGTTTTAATTAAAAGTAGTTATATTAAAAATAGTTTTGAATCATAATAGCTTCAATAAAAGATTGTTACTCAAATGTAATTGATCGAAAATTTCTTCAGTTGGAACTATAAAAATAAAAAACATCTTTCTAAAAATATCTTCGATTTGAAGCTATTCAATTAATGCATTTTTAATTGAAGATATTTATTACTTAAATTTAAAATAACTTCAATTGCAAGAATCTTTAATTAAAAATAGATTTATTTTCGAAGATTTTCAATTGAAGTTATTAATTTAAATATCAATAAGATGAGAAAATATCTTCAGTTTTTGTAACTACTATATGTATTGAAAATAAATTGAATTAGAAAAATAAATAATTAGAACTATTTTAGTTTAAAACCAAAACTAATAGAAAGTAGCTTTAATTTGAAACTATTCAATTAAGAACTTTTTAATTAAAGATATTTATTACTTAAAAGTACTTAATTTAAAGTAGCTTATATTTTCAAGTGGCTTTGCCTGAAAATAGCTTTAAGTTAAAATAACTTTGATTTGAGACATTTTAGTCTGAAACGGCATTTTATTGACATTACAAATAATTTAAAATATTTTTAGGTGAAACTACAATCAATCACCTAATTAAAAATAGTTTTAATTGGAAGAAGACTCATTTAAAAATAGCTTCAGTTGAAACTATAGTTTATTCAAACTACCCGTAATTGAAAACAGTTTAAATTAAATAAATCTTCAATTAAAAATAGCTTCAATTGAAAATATTGTTAATTGGTTTATAAAAATAATTAAGGAAACACCTTCAGTTGAAACTACAGTTCATTTTAAGTTTAAACTATCCCCAATTGAAAACAACTTAAATTAAATGAATCTTCAATTAAAAATAGCCTCAACTAAAAAAATTGTTATTTGAAAATACAACTAATTAAACATTATTAAAAAATATTAAAATTAAAAATAATTAAAAATATCTTTAGTAGAAACTACAATCAATTCAAAATAGCTTCAATTAAAAGTTCATAATTTGAAACTACATATAATTGAACACATGTATTTTAAATTTAAATGAATTATCTATCAATCGAAATTATCCCAGAGAAAATAAATTTAGTTCTTATTAATTAACTGTTATTTCTTAAATAAAATTTTCCATTATTAAAAACTGCGATTCATTGCAAATTTTAAGTTGTATTAATTAAAAATATCTTCATTCGAAACTACATCAGTAAATTAAAAAAACCTTTAATCAAAGCTTAAATTGGAACTACGTCTAATTAAAAATATTTAAATTCCTACGTATTTTTCTCGCTGAATTCGAATCTGAAATAAAAAAGATCAGATTGATAAACATTTTTGAGATAATATCAAAAAAGCGATTTTTTCGTATTTTTTAAAAGTTTTTTGAGATTATCGGAAAAATTGTAGCCAATCTGATCATTTTGACTTTGGATTCGGATTCAGATGATTAAAATACGTAAGAATACAGTTACATATTGTTCCAGACAAAATTTTTTTTTTTTGTTTTTTAAAATTTTTTTTGAGATTATCTCAAAAATTTTAACGAATTTAACAATTCTGACTTCGGATTCAGATTCAGCAATAAAAAATAGGTAAAAATACACTAGTGTAGTGTCCTGGCCAAAAAAAAACTCTTTCTGGTTTTTTGGGTTTTTTAACAGTTTTTTTAAATTATCGGAAAAATTGTATCCAATCTGATCATTTTGACTTCGGATTCGGATTTAGCTGAGGAAAATACGTAGACATACAGTTGCATATTGTCCAGAACAAAAAAAATTTTTTTGGGGTTTTTTCCGGTTTTTGAGTAATTTTTTGAGAGTATCTCAAAAAGTTTAACCAATTTAACAATTCTGACTTTGGATTTGGATTCAGCGGATAAAAATATGTAAGAATACACTAGCGTAGTGTCCCAGGCAAAAAAAATTCTTTTTGGTTTTTTTGGGTTTTTAAACAGTTTTTTAAATTATCTCAAAAATTTTAGCCAATCTGGTAATTTTGACTTCGGATTCGGATTTAGCGGAAAAAAATACGTAAGAATACAGTTGCATATTGCCCAGAAAAAAAAAAAATTTTTTTTTGGTTTTTTCCGGTTTTTGAGTAATTTTTTGAGATAATCTCAAAAAGGTTAACCAATTTAACAATTCTGACTTTGGATTCAGAATAGCGAAAAAAATACGTAAAAATAAACTAGTGTAGTGTCCCGGACAAAAAAAATTCTTTTTGGTTTTTTTTGTGTTTTTGAACAGTTTTTTTTTAATTATCTCAAAAGTTTTAGCCAATCTGGTAATTTTGACTTCGGATTCGGATTTAGCGGAGAAAAATACGTAGAAATACAGTTGCATATTGTCCAGAACCAAAAAAAATTTTTTTTTTTTTGTTTTTTCCGGTTTTTGAGTAATTTTTTGAGATTATCTCAAAAATTTTAACGAATTTAACAATTCTGACTTCGGATTCAGATTCAGCAATAAAAAATAGGTAAAAATACACTAGTGTAGTGTCCTGGCCAAAAAAAATTCTTTTTGGTTTTTTTGGGTTTTTAAACAGTTTTTTTAAATTATCTCAAAAATTTTAGCCAATCTCGTAATTTTGACTTCGGATTCGGATTTAGCGGAGAAAAATACGTAGGAATACAGTTGCATATTGTCCAGAACAAAAAAAATTTTTTTTTTGTTTTTTCCGGTTTTTGAGTAATTTTTTGAGATTATCTCAAAAAGTTTAACCAATTTAACAATACTGACTTCAGATTTGGATTCAGCGGATAAAAATATGTAAAAATAAACTAGTGTAGTGTCCCGGACAAAAAAAAATTCTTTTTGGTTTTTTTTTGTGTTTTTGAACAGTTTTTTTTTTTAAATTATCTCAAAAATTTTAACCAATCTGGTAAAATCTGGTGTTTTTTTTCAGGTTTTTGAGCTATTTTTTGAGATTATCTTAAAAAATTTAACCAATTTAGCAATTCTGACTTCGGATTTTGGATTCAGCGAAAAAAAAAAGTAAAAATACACTAATCTAGTGTCCCCGCCAAAAAAAATTCTTTTTGGTTTTTTTCATATGTTTTAACAGGTTTTTGAGATTATCTCATAAAGTTTAACCAATTTAGCAATTCTGACTTCGGATTTGAATTCAGCCAACATTTTTGTCTCAGACAAAAAATGTTTTTGTGGAGATATGTAAACTAAACTTTTTAATTGGAAAATAGATTTAAAACTACTTCAAATTGACTCCATCTTAAATCGAATCTTAAATCGAATTTTTTTTACCAAAAAAACATATCGATGCTATCATTCTAAAAAAAAACAATTTCTACCTAAAACTACAATTTAAAATAAAACTACCCCCAATTGACTGAATGATGAATCAAAACAATCTCGACTAAAAATCAACTATAAATTGGAACTATTCGATTTTTGTTTTGTCACTCCACGTTTTTTCTCACCAAAGCAGATAAAAAATGTCCCGAGTGAGAAAATATTGAAATTTATGAACGCTTTGGCTTAAAGAAGTGACGTTACTTTTATTTTTGTCTGGACTTTTCGAATATGTATTGGAATTGAATGAAAAATTACGTCACCTTCCGGTTTACTAGTGCGAGAAAAAGGTACAATCCAGAGCGTTTTATCTATCGCGACCCTTCGCTCTGGCAACGTGATTAACGACACTGGAAACGGGGTCGAAGTTTTCGTACAACCGGTGCACGTAGCAGGTTGGAAAAAAATTGCATCTGGCGGTTTTCGATAGGTTATGCCACCGCATCGGTAATAGAAGATGTTTCTCTCTATTTCTCCTAGCTCGTCATTTTTCCGGCATATTTTTTTTTTTTTTTTTTGCAAACTCTCTCCTAAAACAAAAAAAAAAGTAGAAAAAGAGAGGTCAGGGGTGATCTAAGCTCGCGCGAGTAACAAAGCTTTTCGATCAGATTTCAATGGACGTATTTCAAAATCGAGGTCAGTGCATATCGATATTCTCCAGTGTCGATAGATCGATGTTTTCTGTCGCAGTAAAGAGAGCGGCCTCAACATTTGCTCGAAATATGGGAAAAAAAATGTTTTGTAAATAGGAGCCGAAGAATCAGATCAAAGAGGAAAATTCTGTTTCCACGAGAACGAGTGAGACTCGATTTTTTAAATCCGGAAAATTAAACGGATCGAATAATTTTCCACTTGACGGAACGCAGCTTTTGTGATGAAACAGTTGAAATTTCATTTCAATTCAGTTAATTGAAAAATTAACCGCTTCATGTAATTAAATAGAAAATGTGTTTTCTCTTTCTCTATATAGAGAGAGAAAAATACGGTTATGCGCATTTTTGTTTATATTAATTGTGTTTCATTAAAGTTTTTTATTCTTCTTATAACCGCATATTTGAATTCTTTTTTACTTCTTTTTTTTTTGTTCTTTATTCAATTTGTTAAACTTGTTTATCTTGACTTGTTTTTAAACTAGTTTTGTAAAAAGAAAAATTAAATCTAGATGAGAACTAATGGTTTAGGGAAATTTAGAGTTTTTTTTGGGGGGGAAATATTATAAAGGCGGTAATTAAAAACTGTTTTTAAAAGAGTAACTTACCTTCTTGGCATCATTGTTGTTGTCAGCAGCGTGATGTGGTTGAGGACTCATCGCTGAACCATTACTGACTGCCCCACTTTGTGATAAAAGTTCGTCGCTTCCTCTCTGCATTAAAAAAAAGTAGAAGTTATTATATAACATTGTCTTTTAGCAAGGATCTAAAAATAACATTATAATTGCTTTGAAAGGATTTCTTGTTTACTCTTTATAAATAGAAAAAGTAATTCTTAAATGTGAAATGTGAGAAAGGAAGCAAAATAATGAATTGAGAAAAATAAATAAACTAACGCTCTACAGCAATGGAGGAAAGTTAATTTTTTATTGGAAATTATAGTTTTAAATTAGTTCAATAATAAAGATAGTTTTAAAATATTTTAATGAAGCTGAAGCTAAACACTATTTTCAAATCGCTTCTATTTTAATAATATATTTAAAAAATAGTTTAGTATTTTGCATTTGTGTAAATTTCATTTAGAGTTAATTATTTTTTATTTAAATTCGAAGATTCTATTAAAAACATTAAATATTTGAAGATTTTAACAATTTTTAAAAAGTAGCGGCTATAGCTTTAGCTTCATAATATTTTACTTGTAAATTAAATTTAAAAAATTTTAGAATTATAGTAGTATTAAAGTATTTTTTTTATACGAAATAATAAAACAAAATTTATAAAACAACAATTAATTCAATGTAATTTTTTGTAAAAAGACAATTAAAAATATCTTCAAACAAAAATACAATTGATGGGAAAAATAACAAGTTGAAGATACAATCGATGACATAAATTTATCATGACGATCTTCGACTTTTAATTATTTTTTTTATTTCAAATTACATTCTGCAATTTACATAAATTTAATTTAATTTTATAAATCGTAAATTATTTTTAGTATTTTTTAAATTTTGTACTCAGCTTTTTAATTATTGTTATCATTTCTTAATTATTCTTTTCGATTTTAAAATATTTTCAATTTGTTAGGAAATTTTTACGAGGCCTTATATCGAATTCTTTAATCATGATCGTCAGTAATCTTATTTAATTTAAAAATAAAACATAACTTTAATATATTTGTTGTTTTTTATAAAAAGAGGTTAAATTATAGACAATTTTGTATAAATTTATTTTTATAAAAAACAACAAATATATTAAAGTTATGTTCTATTTATAAATTAAAAAAGATTACTGACGATCGATATAAGGCCTCGTAAAAATTTCCTAACAGATTGTGAAAAGCAAATTGTACAAATTTAATATAAATTAAAATATTTTCTTTAAACTTCACAATGTTATTTAATATTTCAATTACTTTCTTAAATTTTAAATTATTTTGGTCAATGTTTAATTGTATTCATTATTTTTAATATTTAATCAAATTTCAATTATATTCTTAAATTTATTAAAATTTTTTCTTCAATTTTCAATTTTATACTTCAATTTTTAAAAATGATTTTTTCAACATCAAATAACAATTATATTTATTATTTAACGATTTTTTTACATTATTTAAATTATTTCTTCTATTTTCAATTATCTTTTTTAATTTTTAATCACCTACGTCAATGTTTAATTGTATTCTTTAATTTTAAAATTTTATCATATTTCAATTATATTCTTAAAATTTTTAAAATTTGGTTTTCAATTTTCAATTATATCCTTCAATAGTTAAAGTTATTTTTTCCACACCAATTTAAATTATTTTTCAATTTTTTTACATTAATTTGATCAATATTGAATTATTTGTAGTATTTTCTAATAATTGTCAATTTTCAACTATTTTCCTCAGTTTTCAATTATTTTCTTCAATTTTAAAAGAAATTTCTAAATTTTGCAATTATTTTTTCAATTCTTTCAATTAATGTCACTAATTTGTAATTTCTAATAATTAATGAAATTTTTCAATAACTGTCTAGCATATTTCATTTTTTCACTTCCTTATTTTTAATTTTTATTGTTTTTTGTTTAAATAATAATAATAATAATATCAATAATTTTTTATTATTTTCTTAAAATTTTATTTTATTTTTCAATTTTTCAATTATCTTATTTAGTTTTAAATTATTTTTTCTTTTTCCTTTTTCGTCAATGTTCAATTTAATTCTTCAATTTTAAATTTATTTCCCATATCTCAATTGTATTCTTAACATTTCAGAAAATAAATGTTTTTGGTAAAAAATTCTCCGTTATTTCTTTTTAATTATTCAATTATTTTTTTACAATACATTGTTTCTTCTACAATCAATTATTATTTTTAATTTTCCGACTTTATTTTTTAGATTCTTTAATTCTTTCAAATAATTTTAGAAATAATTGTTTACTATTTTTTTTAGTATTTGTCAATTTTTATCGTTATTTTTCAATTATTTTTTTCATTTTTCAACAATTTTCATACATTTTAAAATCCTTTTTTTTTATTTTCAATTATTTTCTTTAAATTTTACAGTATTATTTAGTATTTGAATTATTTTCTTTAACTTTTTAAGATCTTAGTCAATAGTTAACTATATTTTTTATTTTTAAAATTGTTTAATTAAATTTCAATTATATTCTTACAATTCTTAAAACTTGTTTTTCAGCTTTCTATTATATTCTACAATTTTTAAAATTATTTTTTCAAGATCAAATTACAATTATATTTTCAATTTTTTTCAATTAGTTAGTTTTTTGGTATCTTTTTATCATTGTCGTTATTTTCCAATTATTTTCCTCAGTTTTCAATTATTTTCTTAAATTTTAAATGACATTGTTAAACTAGTTGTTTATTCAATTTTTTCAATTAATTTCCCTAATTTCTAATAATTAATGAAAATTTTCAATAACTGTCTACCCTATTTAATTTTCTTTTAATTTTCTTATTTTACAATTTTATTGTTGTTTGCTTAAATAATATTAATAAATTTTTTTTAGTTACTTGAAATTTTAATTTTATTTTCCAATTCTTCAATTACTTTGTTCATTTTTCAATTATTTTCTTTTGTTTTGCGTATACTCTTCAATATTTGTAATTATTTCTTTCAATTAAACAGTTTTTTATTTAAATTTCAATAATATTCTTTCATTATTCAGTGAAATGCAATCAAAACACAATTATTTATATTATGTTTTTATAGACATCGTCTTTAAAAATTTATTTTCTTCTTTCTTCAATTTATTTCTTAAATTTTTAATTATTTCCAGCTAATTATATTTTTCAATATTTTTTTTTGTTTCAATTATTTAATTTAATATTTTTTCTTGAAATACAAATTGTATTTTCCAATTATATTATTGATTATATTATTATTACTGCGATTTTCAGTTTTTATTTATTCGTTTATCCATTTTTAGTTTTTTTCTTCATTTCTAGTTACCAAGTTTTATGATTTTCTATTTCTTCCTTCAATTTTCAATTATTTTCTTAAAACTTCAATCACATTTTATCTTCTACTACATTTTCGACTATTTTCCTCTTTTTTGCCTTATTATTCAATTATCTTCAATTTTCTTTCAATTTCAATTTTTTTAATTTTCAATATCTTCAATTTTTTCACTTTTCTTCAAATTTAAATATTTACTTTAAAAGTTTCTGATTATTCTCCAGCTCTAAAGTAATTTCAACTATTGTTTCAATGATTAAAAACTTAAAACAAATAATTTATTTCCAACCTTAAAAACCTTGATTTATTTTTTCAAAATTCGCTCGACTCGAAAATCGTTTTTTAAACAAAATCACTTCATTCACTTAGTAAAATAAAAAAAAAAAAGAAAATTCATAATAAGATGTAAAATATGTCAATCTTTACGAAATTTATTTCATTTAAAAAACAATTTTCAGCGTCTTGACTAATTTCTGACTGCAAAGTTTCCAGATTTTTCTGATCATAAATATTTAGTATTTCCGGCTCGAAGAAAACTCAACTTGGGTCGTTATATTGTATGCAAATTGTTTTGCCTAGAATTTATGAAATTTTATAAGTTCAAAAGAGGTGATTTTGATATTTAAATTTTAATTTCTCAACTGGTGGATACATCTAATTTAAAATTTTCTCCCCAAAAATAATAACAACTCAAACTTACAAAATTCTCGTAAAAATTGTATCCAAATATTGTCAACATTATTTTTCCATTTCTCCTTCCGTTTCTCAGGATTATGCCAATCTTTTCTAAAACCGCGTCTCTTCCAATTGCCTTTGTATTTCTCGAAGAAACAATATTTTTCCAAGGACAGGCGACCGCAGCGGGTGAAAAAAAAAGAAGAAAAAAAATTTGTTGATCGGTTTTATACGTTTTTGTTTCGCATGACCGTGCACAAAACGTCGAGACAGAATAAATAGATTCTATCCTCTTGTCAACGCGAGAAATCAACCTTAAGCCAAGATACGAGAGCTTATTGGTGCAGCCTGACGTGTCTTCGTTAAGCTTCCTTCACAGGATCGCTATCCAGGATGTTTTCGATCGTTTATGTTTGTATAGCTTGATACATTGTGCCAATCCTCAACATTCTATACAACTCCGAACACGTTTTCCTATTTTCTTACCTCGGAAAACAAAAAAACATCCGCGAAGATAAAAGAATTGCTTCTGAAACCTGCAAATTTACGGAAAAATGAATCCTATCAATTGCGAAAAGTTTTTTATGGCAAATTTCCCTTCATAAGAATAATTTAGGCAGCTGATATTTTGACCAGAATTTAATTTAAAGACCGAAATTTATTTATTCGATTATTTAAATTCACGAAACTCGGAATATTTACTTTCCCGAAACTTTATTTGTCGGAATATTTAACTTCCTGAATATGCATTTTCGAAATTGTATTTATGAGATTTTTTTTGTTTGAATATTTAACTAAATGAAACTTCATCGAGAAAATGTTTGTTTGATTCTAACATAGGATTCCTCAAGTTTAAATTAAACATATTATCAGAGTCTTATACTTCCAAAAAACAAAAATTCCAAAATGTGCCTGAAATACGGAATGTAGAATTTCTAAAAGAGCTCGCTGATTGGCTGGTAATTTTTTCGAAAATATTATGACCAATCAGAGAGCTTTTTTAGAAATTATGAAACTTCTGTATTTGGAAAGTTTAAGACTCTGATAAATAAAGTTTCGGTTAGTCAAATGTTCGGACAAATAATGAATCAGATAAATAAAATTTCTGTGAAATATACACGGAGAGAAAACTGATTATAAATTTTATAAAAGTATTTTACAATTTAGGGAAAAATGGTCAAAAAGAGAAAATTTCAGATTGATTATTTTAAACTTTAAAAAATTTATATTAAATTTGCTACGGACTATATTAAAATTTAAAAAACTTAGCAATAATTCGAATCGTTTTTCTAAAGCTTAAAATTCCTTGTATGAAAATTTCGCTTTCTGGCACTTTTTTCCTAAATAAAAAAGCATTTTAGTAAAATTTATAATTTATTTTTTTTTGCGTACATATTCAAAAATTTAAACATTCTGACAAATGAAAATTCGAGAGGTTAAATATTCTGAGAAATGGAGATTTGGGAGGTTAAATATTTGGACAAATGGTATAGATCTGATAAATACAGTTTCTAAAAAATGCAAAATTGAAAAATTAAGTTTTGAGAAATTCAATATGAGGACAAATGATAAATCTGGTAAATACAATTTCGAAAAGTGGGGTTTTTTGACAAATAAAGTTTCAGGAATTTAAATATTCGGATCAATAAATTTCGGTCTATTTCGCATTCTATCAATTGAGTTTTAGTCAAAATATCGGCTTCCGGATAGTTTTTCGATAAATTAGGAAATTTGTAAAAAAGTTATTTATGGAAAAGAGAATTTTTTCAATTTTTGAAAGGACGAAATTTTACTTTCTGAACATTGTCGAATTTGAAAATTATGATGAAGAACGGTTAAATATAATGTTAATTAATAATTATTAAATTTAATGTATGATTGTTAGAGCTTAATATCAGGACGTAATAATTTTGATATTCTAGGATTACAGGATAGTTGTGTTGATGAGTTTAATAAGCACTGAACTCTGTTGAATATTAACTAAAATCGTTTGCCGGATATGATGAAAATTGAATTTAAAAAAAGAGGTAGATTAACCCAGTATAGAAATTAACTTTAGTTCAGTTAATAACAGCTTCATGAATTACCGACAATTTAGTTCTTCATTGGAATTCTGTCTTTTCACAATGACAATTATGATATTTGAATTACTAAATGTTTAATTATTGAACAATAAAATCAGTGAGATGTGTGTTAATTTAAATATTCAATTGTCAGAAATTTCGTTTATATAATTGTGATATTCAAGGTAAATGTTTTTATCATTGTTTTTTATATTATTATATGGAATTTGTCGGTTTATAAATATTATTTGAAACTATCTGTGATTAAAATTAGTATTTCTTTGAACAACTTTGAATTAGGTAATTGAAAAAAGTATACAAACAATTGAAAATATCTTAAATTAAGTATATAATTGAAAAGATCACCAAGCGAATAAACTAAAGTTGATAAAATTTATTTCTTCAATTAATTGAAGATATTGTCGATTGGAGTTACAATTAATTAAAGATTTTGTCAATTAGAAGTTTAGAACTATACAATTAATTAAAAATATTTTGAATGGAAACAATATTTAATAATATAGGACAAAATTAATAAATTTTTAAAATCAAAAAAGAGATTAAAGAAAATAATTACAATTTTTAAAAAATAAATGTAGGTATATATTGCAAATTAATTGAACAATAATGAAAGCCAATAAAAAATAAAAATATTTTAAAATTGGACAAAAGAATTGAAATTTGAGAAAAATACTTGAAAATCTTAGAAGTTAATTTTAAAAAATGAGAATAATTGAAAATTCGGAAGAAAAATAATTGAAAAATGATAAAATAATCGAGAATTAGAGAAAATAATTGAAATTTAAGACAAATAATAATTTTAAAATACAGAATATATATGAAATCAAAGAAAATAGTTACAAAATGATAAAAACCATGATAAATTGAAAAAAAAATTTTAATTTGAGATAAATAATTAAAAAATTCAGAAAAAATAAATGCAAAATGATAAAGTAATAATTATCCACTGGAAACTAAACCCAACTCTAAATTGATACATGTCTGGAAATTATTTTTTAAAATTTGTTTACCAAGTTTCCTAATTTGCTAATTTTCCAATTTATTAATTTTTTTACTTTACCGATTTCCCAATAACCAAGTTTCCAATTTCTTCACTTACCAATTTAAACAATTTTCCAATTTACTAATTTTCAATTTTTCCAATTTTACAATAACCACTTTTCCAATTTTCTAATTTGCTAATTTTCCAAAAAACAAAACCTCCAATTTCTCTATTTACCAGTTCACCAGTTAACCAATTTTTTCAATTTGCTAATTTTCCAATTTATTAAGCTGTTTATTTTGCCAATTTTCCAATAACCAAATTTCCAAGTTCTCAATTTACTAGTTTAAACAATTTTCTAATTTGCCAATTTTCCAATTTTTCTGTTTACCAATTTTTTAATTTTCCAATTTCTAAAATTTTACAATTCCTACTTTTTCAATTTTCTCATTTGCCAATTTTCTAATTTTTCTGTTTACCAATTTTTTAATTTGCCAATTTACCAATTTCTCCAATTACTACTTTTTCAATTTTCTAATTTGCCAATTTTTCAATAAACCAAATCTTTAATTTCTTTATCTACTAGTTTATCAATTTTTCTAACTTACCAATTGTTTTACTTTGACAATTTTCCAATAACCAAATTTCCAGTTTCACAATTTACCAGTTTAAGCAGTTTTTTAACTTGACAATTTTTTCAATTTTCCAATAACGGCTTTTCCAATTTTCTAATTTGCCCATTTTCCAATAAACAAAATCTCCAATTTCTCTATTTACTAGTTTACCAATTTTTCCAATTTGCTAATTTTCCAATTTACCAATTTTTTTCTATAACAATTTTCCAATAACCAGATTTTCAATTTCTCAATTTACCAGTTTAAATAATTTTCTAATTTGCCAATTTTCCAATTTTTCTATTTACCAATTTTTTAATTTGCCAATTTACCAATTTCTCCAATTTTACAATTACTACTTTTTCAATTATCTCATTTGCCAATTTTCCAATTTTTCTGTTTACCAATTTTTTAATTTGCCAATTTTCCAATAAACCAAATCTCTAATTTCTTCATTTACTAGTTTACCAATTTTTACAATTTGCTTATTTTCCAATTTACCAATTTTTTTTTAACAATTTTACAATAACCAAATTTCTAATTTCTCAATTTACCAGTTTAAACAATTTGATAATTTGCGAATTTTCCAATTTTCCAATAATCATTTTTCCAATCTTTTAATTTGCCAAATTACCAATTCCTCTAATTTTACAATTTCTAATTTTCAATTTTTTAATTTTCTAATTTGCCAATTTTTCAATATACCAAATCTCCAATTTCTCAATATACCAGTTTACCAATTTTTCCAATTTACTAATTATTTAACTCTGCCAATTTTCCAATTTCTTAATTTACCAGTTTAAACAGTTTTTTAATTTGACAATTTTATCAATTTTCCAATAACGGCTTTTCCAATTTTCTAATTTGCCTATTTTCCAATAAACAAAATCTCCAATTTCTCTATTTACTAGTTTTTTAATTTTTCCAATTTGCTTATTTTCTAATTTACCAATTTTTTTTGTCGATTTTCCAATTTCTCAATTTACCAGTTTAAACAATTTGCTAATTTGCGAATTTTCCAATTTACCAATGTTTTCAATTTTCCAATTTTTTAATTTTTCCAATTTTACAATACCACTCTTCTAATTTTCTAATTTGCCAATTTTCTAATATACCAGATCTCAAATTTCTCAATTAACCAATTTACCAATGGTTTTACTTTGCCAATTTTCCAATAACTACTTTTCCAATTTTCAAATTTACCAATTTGCAAATAAACAAAATTTTTAATTTCTCTATTTACCAGTTTACCAATTTTTCAAATTTGCTAATTTTCTAATTAACCAATTTTTTTTCTTTGTCAATTTTCTAATTTCTCAATTTACCAGTTTAAACAATTTGCTTATTTGCGAATTTTCCAATTTACCAATGTTTTCAATTTTCCAATAATCATTTTTCCAATTTTTTAATTTGCCAATTTACCAATTTTCAGTTTTTCAATTTTATAATAACCACTTTTCCTATTTCCTAATTTTCCAATATACCAAATCTCAAATTTCTCAATTTACCAGTTTACCAATTTTCCAATAAACAAAATTTCCAATTTCTCTATTTACTATATAGTTTACCAATTTTTCCAACTTGCTAATTTTCTAATTAACCAATTTTTTTTCATTGACAATTTTCCAATAACCAAATTTTCAATTTACCAGTTGAAACACTCTTCTAATTTGACAATTTTCCAATTTTTCTAATTTGACAATTTTCTATAACTCAAAATTCTTCAGTTTCTCGCAGTTGAAAAAACCCCACTTTTAAATAAAATACATCACATCTTTGTTAAAAATCATCGTAGAACAATGTTTAAAAAAGCATTTGAAAGCTCATAATTCAAACTTTCTATTGACTACTTAGATGCGTATGACGTCTAAGTCGGGTTTAGTTTCTACTAGACAGAAAGTGCCATTTTAATCGTTTTTGAGGTTAGGGTAAAACCTAGACGTACTGGGCCAATTCTAATGTCTGATTCGGATTCAGATAATTAAAATTCATAGGAATATATTCATACCTCAATCCCGACACTTTTATTTATTTATTTTTTGTTACGTTATCAAAAATCAAAACAAAAAATCGCAGGACTCGTATAATTTTTTGCATCCCCCTTGACACACTTCTATCACGACAAACGAGAGAAATTCACTTTTCCAGCGAGTCTCCACGATAGCTTGAACAATAACGTAACAATCGTCGAAAGTCGAGACAATACGTAATTTTGTCAACAGGCTGCTCTCGCGAGAAAGGAGATGAGTAATTCATAATCCAAAGATCTCTTTTCAGGAGAAGAGTTTCGTCTCAGTGAGCAGAAACAGGACAAGATGGAATGGGAGATCAAAGGACGTCAATCCGAAAACGAGAAGCAGAGAGAGACTAGAGTGAATACATGTTTATAAAAGAGTTGAGAGTAAGAGAGCAAGATACTGGGGAAATAAGTTGGATAGAGACAATGAGGGTTTTGAGAAGCTTCTCTATGTTATAAGTGAGTTATAAAAGGAGTCCTCGAACCGGTTGTAAAGCTTCGCCGATAAAGTCCACCAGTGGCGGTATCACAGAATATGGTAACTGTAAAGTCATAGAGAGATTAAACAGGCTTCGTGTTATTAAGCCAGTTTACGATTAAGTCTCTAATATTAGCAGATGCCTCAATGGCTATCGAATTTCCAAACTCGATTCAACAAATTTCTTTAATATTCGTTAATCCCTTTGTCTAAATTTAGTTTTTAGAGAAATTTATTGGAGATTCTCTTTTTTACAGTGGTTTTCTTTTTTTCCTGCTTTTAAATAGAGGGAAAAAATTCGATATTGATTTAAATTATCGGGTATTTAAATTGTTTTGGGATAATTTTTAAAGGAGTGTAAAAGATAGAATTGGGAACACCAATTTTAACAATTAGGTAATAATAATAAAAATTTAAAATACAAGAGGTCAAATAATTATTATTATTATTACCTAATTATTGAATCACGATTTATATTTAAGGTGAAATCATTCGTTTTTAACCAATTTTGAAAGATAATTTTTAAAGGAGTGTAAAATAGAATTGGGAACATTGGAGAAAATGTATTCAGAAATTAAAGATATTTTAGAATATTGCTCTAAATTTTAGCTTTAATTGGTTATAATTCAAATTAATATTATTTTCGGTTCGATATATTTTTAATTATTTGCAGTTTTATTTTAAGGTCTTTTTAACTTAATTGAAGCTCCAATTAAAATTATCTTCAATTAGTTATGGTTTCAACTAACATTCATTTTATTTCAATTGTATTTTAAATTCCAAACATTTCTTCAATTTTAACTTCAATTGGTAATCTTTTCAAACATTCATTTGAATAAAGTATAAATTTAGAAATTTAGAAATTAGAATTGTGATTCTTTTCACTTCAATTGTATTTTAAACTCTAAATATTTCTTCAATTTTAACTTCAATTGGTAATTTTTTCAAACATTTTTTTTTAATTTTTTACAGCTTTGCTTAAAGATATTTTATTTGTATAAAGATGCTTTTTAAGATATTTTTTCACAATTGTAGCTTCAATTGGTTATAATTTTAATTAATTTTATTTTCAGTTGAATATATTTTTAATTACTTGTAGTTTTACTTAAAGGTATTTTTAATATAATTGAAATTCCAATAGAAATTACCTTCAATTCCAAATATTTCTTGAATTTTAACTTCAATTGGTAGTCTTTTCAAATTTTATTTTTTCCTATTTGAAGCTACGCTTAAAAATATTTCAATTGATTGTAGTCTAAATTCAGATATTTTTTTCTAAATTGTAGCTTCAACAATTGGTTCTAATTTCAATTAATATTATTTTTCGTTCGATATGTTTCAAATTATTTGTATTTTTATTTTAGGGTCTTTTTAATTTAATTGAAGTTGTAATTAAAATTATCTTTAATTAGTTAAGTTTCTAATTTACATTCTTTTCTCTTTAATTTCATTTTAAACTCTAAATATTTCTTCAATTTTAACTTCAATTGGATATCCTCTGAAAGTTTATTTTTACTTATTTGAAGCTTCACTAGAAGATACTCCAATTGATTGTAGTTTAAATTCAGATATTTTTTTCTAAATTGTAGCTTCAATTGGTTCTAATTTCAATTAATATTATTTTTCGTTCGATATATTTTTAATTATTTGTATTTTTATTTTAGGGTCATTTTAATTTAATTGAAGTTCTAATTAAAATTATCTTTAATTAGTTGTGGTTCCAATTTACATTCTTTTCTTTTCAATTTCATTTTAAACTCTAAATATTTCTTTAATTTTAACTTCAATTGGTTATCTTTTCAAAGTTTATTTTTAATTATTTGAAACTTTGCTTAAAGATATTTCAATTAATTGTAGTTTAAATTCAGATATCTTTTTCTAAATTGTAGTTTCAATTGGTTCTACTTTCAATTAATATTATTTTTCGTTCGATATATTTTTAATTATTTGTATTTTTATTTTAAGGTCTTTTTAATTTAATTGAAGTTCTAATTAAAATTATCTTCAATTAGTTATGTTTCCAATTTACAATCTTTTCTCTTCAATTTACTTTTAAACTCCTAATATTTCTTCAATTTGAACTTCAATTGGTTATCTTTTCAAAGTTTATTTTTAATTATTTGAAGCTTCACTTGAAGATACTCCAATTAATTCTAGTTTCAATTATGATATTTTTTTCTAAATTGAAGCTTCAATTGGTTATATTTTCTATTAATTTTATGTTCGTTTGAATATATTTTTAATTATTTGTAGTTTTACATTTAAGTGTTTTTAATATAATTGGAATTCCAATTGGAATTATCTTGAATTAATTATTGTTTCAACTGAAATTCTATTTACTTCAATTGTATTTTAAATTCTAAATATTTCTTCAATTTCAACTTCAATTGGTAATCTTTTTAAACATTCATTTGAATAAAGTATAAATTTAGATATTTTTTTCTAAATTGTAGCTTCAATTGGTTATAATTTCAAATTATTTTATTTTCGGTTGGATATATTTTTAATTATTTATACTTTTACTTAAGGGTATTTTTAAGGTAATTGAAATTCCAATTGAAATTATCTTCAATTAGTTATAGTTCCAATTGACAATCTTTTCTCTACAATTTCATTTTAAACTCTAAATATTTCTTCATTTTTAACTTCAATGTTATCTTCTCAAAGTTTATTTTTAATTATTTGAAGCTTTGCTTGAAGATATTTCAATTGATTGTAGTCTAAATTAGGATTTTTTTTCTAAATTGTATCTTCAATTGGTTCTAATTTCAATTAATATTATTTTTCGTTCGATATATTTTTGATTATTTGTATTTTTATTTTAAGGTCTTTTTAATTTAATTGAAGTTCCAATTGACATTCTTTTCTCTTCAATTTTATTTTAAACTCTAAATATTTCTTCAATTTTAACTTCAATTGGTAATTTTTTCAAACTTCATTCTTAATTATTTGAAACTTTGCTTGAAGATATTTCAATAAAGTGTAGTTTAAATCCAGATACTTTTTTCTAAATTTTAGCTTTAATTGGTTATAATTTTAACTAATTTTTCTTTTGGTTGAATATATTTTTAATTATTTGTAGTTTTACTTTAAGGTCTTTTTAATTTATTTGAAGTTCCAATTGAAATTATCTTCAATTAGTTAACGTTTCAACTGACATTCTTTTTTCTTCAATTGTATTTTAAATTCTAAACATTTCTTCAATTTTAACTTCAATTGATAATTTTTTCAAACTTATTTTTAATTTTTAGAAGCTTCACTTGAAGATACTCCAATTGATTGTAGTTTCGAATAAGATATTTTTGTCTAAATTGTAGCTTCAATTAATTATAATTCCATTAATTTTATTTTCGATTGAATATACTTCCAATTATTTGTTGTATTACTTAAAGTTAGTTTAACTTAGATATTTTTTACCCCAAATTTCTTTTATTGGATTAATATTTAAATTAAAATTATCTCCATTTTTAATCGAAGCTATTTTCAATTATTTTCTCTAATTACAAAAATGAATTAAAAACATAACAAATAATAAAAAAAATCCAATTTCCGAGAAAGAAAAACAATTCGAAACTAAAACATCACTTTAACAAACGTATAAAAAAAACTAAATAGGAAAAAGTACACTAATACGAAAAATAAACAAAATGGAGAGCAAATGACAAAAAAACATAAAATAAATGAAATAGAGAATAAATAACGTAAAAATAAATGTGTTCTGTCTGCAAAACTGGAAAGATAACGAAATTTTCGTTTGATTCGTTGTTGAATTGAATATTTTTCACATGAAAGAGAAAGAGCGGGGGGGGGGGATATTCAATTATAGTAACGGTATTAGTGCATTTACAAAAACATTTATACAGGTAAAATCATTGATGGCCGCGCTCTGGAATGTACATATTAATTCCTTTTATTTCACAATAATTAATCAAATGGGATGTTTGCAAATTCGTTTTTTAATTGAGAATTCACGGTTTATTAAAGCCCTGATATATAATTTGTACATCTCGTTTCGTAATTTTTGAGTTTATCGTTATTTACGGAGATTGATAGTAATTATTGAATTTTAACAACGCAGAATTTAATTTCGCGAGCCGTATCATAAAGTTATTGTTTGCCAGCGATATACATAGCATTTGTAATTCCTATTTATTATTTTATACAATAATTACAATGAACATGTGTGTTTTTCGATTTTAATTATTTTTGCGCTCCAACGTGTAATCACGTGATCGGCCCTTCATTAATATCGCTCGGATCATTATCACACGAGCTTTCTACACACTCGCGTTATCAGTCCCTCGACAACGACCTCTCATCAACTCTTGAGACGATTTTTTAATCTCGTTAAAACTCAAATCATAATTGGATCTCTATAATGCAATTTCTTATATTCAAGGAAAATAAATATTGAAAAAGTGTACAATATTTTTTAATTCTTTTTTGTCTTGTGAAATATTTTTTTTTTTTACTGGCCTACAGTGAACAACAAACTAGAGCAATAAATGTGGCTTTTACTACCTATCCTAGAAGCAGTTTCGAACAATATTATTTTAGTGGTACTTGATAGCTGATTCGTGGAATTGCGGATACGAAATCATCACGTAACGTCTTCCTCTTGAGAAAACAATCGCAGATAGATAACCGGATTCATATCAAATTTAGAGATTTATTGCACTCGGTGCATTGTATTTATTACAATAAATTTGATCTTTATTTTGTAAATAAACGGATATTATGTTATTTAGATTAAATTAATTATATATTATTAGATTAAATTTTCTGAATTTAGTTTTATTTGCAAAATTTGTTACAAATTAATAAATAGAAAGAAATTTTAAAGAGGAAATCAGATTTTCTTCTTGGGTTAAAAATAAAAATTTTTATAGTTTGTTATAAAAAGTTATTTTTTAAATAGTTTTTTTTTAGCAATATGTATTAAAATTCTATACAAAGTTAATTTATTCCAAACTTGTTTTGATAAGAATTCCTTATGAAAATTTTTTTAAACAATACAAAATTCAATTAATAACAAACTAGTATTGGAAATTTCTATCAACATAAATTTTCGTTTTTCTAGATTAAAAAATTCTCTACTTCTATCGATTCTTTAAATTATTTTAAACTTAAATTAATCAAAATTGAAATATGTATAACCAAAGTTTTTAGATTTATATCTCATTTTTAGTTTAATTCCTAATGGTGGAATTATTTCAAATTATATTCCTTTACAAATTCAATTGAATTCAAAATTTTAAACGTGATTTTATTAATACGAATTCAAAATGCTTCAAACTTTAATTAGAACTATGAAATAGTTAAATTTCAATAATAATAAACTTGAATTATTTAAAACTTGTATTGGTTCAGGTTTGATAAATTCATATTTGAATTATTATGATCTTTAAATATTTTAAAATCCAAACAATTATTATATTAGGTATTTCAAACTTCAACCAATATAATTATAAAAATTGATAGAAATTTGGAAATTTCAAATCGATTGAAACTTTAATTTAATTCAAACTTTAATCAATTAACATTTCAATTTATCGATTCTAAATTTTTTTATTAATTCAAACTTCTATTAATAAATAATTATTTGAAACATTTTAAGATCTTAATTTCCAAAAATCTAAACATAAATAAATTTAAATTTCTGACCAAATAAACTTTTAAAATTTTTTTTAGTTCTATTATGTAGCTAATTTAATGAATAATTAATTATATTAACCCATACAGTTTTAAATATAATTTACAAAAATTTTGTTTGTTTCTCAGAAACGTTGCGCATTTCAGCGTCTTAATTTTATGTCGCTGAAGTGCGCAACGTTTCTGATAAACGAACAAAAAGAATAAATAAGAAAAAAAATATTTTTAAAACTTTTCTGGCCAAATAAACTTTTAAAATTGTTTTTAGTTTTATAATCTAGCTAATTCAATAAATAACAATTAATCATATTTACTCATACAATTTTATATATAATTTACAAAAATTTTGTTCGTTTCTCAGAAACGTTGCACACTTCAGCGTCTTATTTTTATGACGCTGAAGTGCGCAACGTTACTGATAAACGAACAAAAAGAATAAATAAGAAAAAAAATATTTTTAAAACTTTTCTGGTCAAATAAACTTTTAAAATTGTTTTTAGTTCTATTATATAGCTAATTTAATGAATAATTAA
The DNA here is from genome assembly GCA_037103525.1 of Ganaspis brasiliensis. Taxonomy (NCBI): domain Eukaryota; kingdom Metazoa; phylum Arthropoda; class Insecta; order Hymenoptera; family Figitidae; genus Ganaspis; species Ganaspis brasiliensis. The sequence continues at coordinate 4,012,339 of JAZKLR010000102.1, read as the reverse complement.
TCATATTTACCCATACAATTTTAAATATAATTTACAAAAATTTTTTTAATTTACAAAAACTCAGAAACGTTGCGCACTTCAGCGTCTTAATTTTATGACGCTGAAGTGCGCAACGTTTGTGAGAAACGAACAAAAATAATAAATTAGAAAAAAAATATTTTTAAAACTTTTCTGGTCAAATAAACTTTTAAAATTGTTTTTAGTTCTATTATATAGCTAATTTAATGAATAATTAATCATATTTACCCATACAATTTTAAATATAATTTACAAAAATTTTTTTAATTTACAAAAACTCAGAAACGTTGCGCACTTCAGCGTCTTAATTTTATGACGCTGAAGTGCGCAACGTTTCTGAGAAACGAACAAAAAGAATAAATTAGAAAAAAACTATTTTTAAAACTTTTCTGGCCAAATAAACTTTTAAAATTGTTTTTAGTTCTATTATATAGCTAATTTAATGAATAATTAATCATATTTACCCATACAATTTTAATTATAATTTACAAAAATTTTGTTCGTTTCTCAGAAACGTTGCGCACTTTAGCGTCTTTGAATTTTAAGGTATTTTCAAATCAATCGAATTAATTAATTATAATTTCTCAAATTTTTAGTCTATATTTCAATCAATCTCTTTTTTTCTTCATCAAATTCAACTGATTAAAATTATAAATGATCCTAATTTCAAACCTACAATAGAATTAGAAATTAAATAAGTTTAATAATTTATCTAAGCAATAAAAACTAAACATTTTGAGATAAAGACTACAACATTTAGAGAAATTTAATTTGGTACGTATTTTTATTTAAAATAGTGCAAGAAAGTTTTAAATTAAATAAAAAAAAAATTATTACAAGAGGAATAAATTATAAAAAAGGCATTTAAAACCCTTAAAAAATATTTGAAAACGATGACCGCTTTTTTCCTTAATTCATTCTTTATTTTTATTTAAATTGTATTTTTTAGATGTTTTTTTAAAAGTCCGAATAAGAGTAAAGAATATATTTTTTTAATTTATTCTTTTTGTTATTTTTTCAGAAACGTTGCGCACTTTAGCGTCATTCAAAATATTATTATATAAATTATTCATTAATTTTCATATTATGTTTAAAGTGTTTAGAATCTTTATTAAAATCGCTAAAGTAGATTTAAATAATATATTTTAATACATTATGATTAAAAATAAAATATAAATTTGTTATTTAATTTAAAATTTAGACTTAGAAAAATTAATAATTAAATAGAATAAATTAAAAATCATATAATTATTTAACCTCAAGGTCTAAAATGCACTTTTCCGCAAAAGAACCTGAATATTTTGTGTTCGTTTAGTGTCTGGCTCTTGGTAAGATCCATTAGGGGAAAGAAGCGTCTCGTCGTTCAAAGACAAGTGAGGGAGACAGAATCTAGATTCTGGGATTAGGAAAGAACCAAGGCAGAATGGTCGTTGATGCTGGATCAACGAGTCCAGAGATGCTGTTTTCAGTCTCTTGTATTTCCCATCGTAATACTCCTGGTCTTATCTACCATCTACCGTCCAGTAAAACCACCCGACTCTTGTATTATTTATTACTCGCGGACATTCGGATTATGGACTTCGTCTCCAAGTAGTCTCACTTTTCTCAGACATCGCATTCCGTCTTTTCACTTCTTTTATCCCAGGAAAAAGACGCTTTGATAAATCGGAATTTTGCCCCAACGAGAAATTAAAAAACAAAATTGTGGTAAAAATATTAAAAACTGTAATAAAAACCTGGCAGCTAGAATAGACATTTTAAAAAAATAATGTGTGTCCTGAAGACAAAAAATCTTTTGATATTACTTTTTAAAAGAAGTTTAGAAGAGAAATAATTATAGATACTATTATATATGAGTGAAAAAATGTTCAAATATACGAATTTATAAGGAGAAATATTAAGCAGTCTTTTGTAGAAACAGCTGTGAACGGTAGGACTGCCGCGGGCCGTCTGACTCTCTACTCGCTGAGCTCCGTCTTATATAGGACTTCACTGAGGCGCGCGGAGTCTGGTGGGGGAAGCGCGCGTCGATTGGTGCACTAGTCGCTCACGCGAGACGCTCCGCCCCACGCTCTCCTCACTCGCAACATTCTCTCGCTAGACTCACTCTAATTCCGATAAAAATTCCGCGACTAAAGTAATCTAAAAATAAACTTTCTCCTCAAAATTCTTTGCCTGACGGGAAAGACAAATATTTTCCGCAAATTTGCGTTGGCAGAAAAAGGTCGAGTAAGCGAAGCGCGGACAAGGTTTGCCTCCGCTCCGGCAATTACGTAATTTTTCCCTCTCTCGCTCATAATCGAAAACTTTGTTCGGTAAACCTATTATCTTCAGCGCTGACGTGTTCTTTGACGGTGAGAGAAAGAAAAGCGTAAAGATAGATCGTCTCAGTGGCAAAAAGATAGAGGCAGATAGAGAGCGAGCGAGGTAAAGGTCGTAGGAAAAATTGACAAGAAACTAAGTTTCTTTTTGAGTTCTTTATGAACCAAAGTCGCGATAAATTGAGATGAAGTTGCTTCCTCTCAGCTCGACTCCTCTTGCTTCTCGAAACTTTGACGACGGAAGGCACTTTCCGCTAACGATGCGTAGTTAACAATGTAAAAGCTCAGCGGGTGAACATCGGAAACTTACGATTTTATAAGAATACAAACAACTCATTTCAATCGTCATATTTTCCGTGCGTTTTCTGCAAATTGTCGAGCAACTTTTCATAAAGCCAAGAGTTTTCTAGGAATAAAATTATTTCAACATTAATTTTAATTTGAGAGAGCGACCTTTTTTCATTTCGAATTTTTACAATATAATTTATTTTACCGAGAAAACTGATAAAAGTTTCCGGGTTGTTGTAACAGTTGAATAGTAATCAGCGTGTAAAATGTGTGCTATTTTGTATTCAAAATCTTGAAACTATAATGTCTTTATGGAAAGGCGAATTCATGAAGACAACCTTCAGTTAGGAAACTTCTCCATTGTTCCAGGTTTTGCCGTTCTTCTCCTCAAGAATCTAACGCAGGGCATGAAAATTCTATTTTGGACAATGACAACTGATAGAAACATTATGTCCCAGAAATAAATTTATGCGATGGAAAATAAAAATATAAATTATTATTTCAAGTTTGACATTGCGAAAATAACTGGAGGAAAGAAATGGAAAAATAAAGGAATGAAACAAGAATATTAAATCTGGGCAAATAATTATTTTTCATTAAACTTTATACTACAAGTAATTTAAAATTTTTTATCAGTTGCGCTGACTCTTCACAATTGATTCCAAAACTTTCATTTTACAATCTTCTCAAGCGAAAGAGAAACTTTGTGCAATTTTTTCAGCGGAAATGGAAACGGAATGAAGAAAAATGTAGAAAAAGTATCTATAAATAAATTGAGCGCGTAATTTAAAAGAGAAAACAAAGTTTTTGTTCTGTTTGGCAAATAAGAGGAAAAAATTAATGAAAATATCAAAAATTTGGGAAAAATGTAAAGTTAATTAAAAGTCAATTTCTCAAACTACTTTTTAAAAGTTTAATTAGCGTGAATTTGACGGAAAAAAGCTTCGAAATGATGACAAATAAAAAGACAGGATACAATATTTCATTCATTAAACTTTCTCGAGAGCAAGACATTCGATAAAAAGCTCTACTTTGAAGACGCTTTCAGTTCTAACTCTCTGAACTTTCTTTATTTGAAAAAAATCCGGAAACTGGAAGATCTACGAAATATATGAAATATTTACAGAAAATTGTCAGTAAATAAAAAAGGAATGATAATAAATTAGTATTACAAGCAAAAGTTTGAAAAGTACAAAAAATCAATTAAAAATTTCGCAATTTTCTTTTCCTTTCCAGTCGATGTGCGAAGAAAATTTAAAATCCAAATAAGCCATTTATTTATCCAAAAATTCTCTTCAATTTTCCTCGAAATTGAATAAGTTTATTTTACCGCTCAATATCGGAAGTGTTTTTTCAGAATAAAAAATATGATTTTACACCACTTTCGAGAAATGGGCTCTCTGCTTTCTGAATACTGAATAGAATTTCTTTTCAATAAAATTTTTTTTTTACAATTCACTTTTTTGGAAATTGCATTTCAATCGGTGTATTCTTTCGCCTATAAAATTGCAATTTCGTTCCTTGGCAACTTTTACGCTGATACCGGTCATTTTTTGAATGCAATATTCAAAGAGAAGAATTGTGACAAAGGAGAAAAATCATGCCGGAAGGGACATTTGAGCGTGGCTCTTCTCATAACGGAAGTGAATATCCGATGCCGGATGTGCGACAAGATTGGCACACCATATATGGTCATATCCCTGTCTTCTTCCTTTTTTTTTCTTCTTTTTTTTCTTTAGTCATTCTCTTGACTTTGCCATTTCTTGGCCGTTTCGTATTCATCTTGCCTCTCTGTTGTCAGAGCTTTTCACGGGTCTACACACCCTATAACTTGCAACTATTCTCATCCCACAAGCACGGCCTCATCCCAACCTCGAGACCCCCCGTTCTCACTGAAATTGAATTGTTATTCTATTTTCAAAAGCAATTTGCAAGCGTTATCAAAAGTTTTCGGGTTACGCTTCGCGCCCGCTTTGTTGGCTAGAAGCGCAACCATTTCACCTCAACCCCTTCTTCGACAAACTCTCCTCCTATTTCTTTCCTTAGTTCTTTCGGGTTACAACTCCCCGGTTCCCACGTATACCTAACATGACTTTATGATCAAGGAAAAAAAGTAATTTGTGCATTTTACGATAAACTTGCTGTTTGTACACCGTTTCTCTCATCCCTAAAAGGAAAAACACACTTTCTCACGAATCTTGGCAAATTTTGTTTCCCGTGAAATTATTTTAGATAAATTCCGTTGTTGGGGGTCGATTACGTAAAAGTATCCCAGATTCCATATGCCAATTTTCATTTACCGAATTTCATGTGCGGATTTTTAGTTTAGATTTTGTATTTTAGATTCTGTTTCTAGGATTTTGAAGATTAGATTTTAAATTTCGGATTTCAAATCCTAGATTTGGAATCCTGGATGGAAATCGTTGATTACAAATCCTAGATTTCTAATCCCGGATTTGAACCCAGATTCCTGATCACGAATTTAAATTCCAGATTTTACATCCTAAAATTTATATCTACGATATTACATCCAAGAATCAAATTTCAGAATCCACATCTGGGATTTTAAATTCCAGACTCCAAATACTAGATTTTAAATTCCAGATTCCTAATCCTAGTTTTTAAATACCAGATTCCTAATACCGATTTAAAATTCCAGATTTTCATTCTCACATTCCAAATCTTCGATTCAAATTCCAGATTTAGCATCCTAAAATCTATTTCTATGATATTCTAAGATTCAAATTGATATTAAATTCCAGATATTACATGCCAGATTTTAAATCCTAAATTCCAAATCCTAGATTTAGAATTCCAGACTCCTAATCCCTAATTCAAATCTCAGATTCCTAATCCCCGATTCAAATTCCAGATTTCAGATCCTAAAATCAATTTCTATGATACTACATCCAAGAATCAAATTTCAAAATTCACATCTGGGATTTTAAATTCCAGACTCCAAATCCTTGATTTTAAATTCCAGATTCCTAATCATAGTTTTAAAATACCAGATTCCTAATTCCGACTTCAAATTCCAGATTTTCATTCTCACATTCCAAATCTCTGATTCAAATTCCAGATTACGCATCCTAAAATCTACTTCTACGATATTACATGTAAGATTCAAATTTCAGATTTCCCATCTGGGATATTGAATTCCAAATATTACATGCCCGATTTTAAATCTTAAATTCCAAATCCTAGATTTAGAATTCCAGACTCCTAATCCCTAATTCAAATCTCAGATTCCTAATCCCCTATTCAAATTCCAGATTTCAGATCCTAAAATCAATTTCTATGATACTACATCCAAGAAGCAAATTTCCGATTCCTCATCTTAAATTCCAGATATTACATGCCAGATTAAAAATCACAATTTTCAAATTTAGATTTAGAATTTCAGAATTCTAATCCCAAATTTAAATCCTTATTTAATTCCTGCATTTAAATCCCAGATCATATCCTAGACATTAAATTCCAAAATCCTAATCCGCGATTCAAATCTCAAATTTCAAATCATATATCAGATCTCAAATTCCAGAAGCCAGATTTCAAATCCTACATTTCACATCCCTGATACAAATTCCAGATTCCACATTCTAGATTCCATTTCTATTATACTAAATTTCAGTTTCAAATTTCAGATTCCAGATTTTACAACTCTGATTTTAAATTCTAAATTCCTAATACTAGATATTAAATTCAAGATTCCTAACTCCGAATTAAAACTCTAGATTCCAAATCTTAGATTTCAAATTCTAAGTTCATAATCCCGGATTCACATCCCAGATTCAATATCCTAGATTTTGAATTCCAAATTCCTAATCCTGGATTCAAATCCCAGATTCAAATAATGCATTACAAATCCTAGATGTTAAATTCTTTAATCCTAATCTTCAATTAAAATCACAGTTTTCAATTCCTAGATTACACATTCCAGTTTCAGAATTCCGGATTTAAATCCCAAATTCCAAATCGTAGAATTTAAATGCTAAATGCGTAAGCCTAGATTCAAACCACAGATTCTTGATCACATATTCAAAATCCACATTCTATATTCCAGATTTCAAAAAACAGATTTGTAATTCTGGATTAAAATCCCATATTCCAATTCCTAGACTTCAAATTCGAGATTACTAATATCGGATTCAAATTCTAAATTCCACAACCCAAATCCTGACTCCAAATCCTAGATTCAATTTCTAGGATTTTACATCCCAGATTCCCCATCTTGTACTTCAAATTCCAGATTTTACATCTTAGATTTTAAATTCCTTTCGAAATTCTACATTTTAAATCCCAAATTCCAAATCATTGATTTCAAAATCCAGATACCTAACCCTGGATTTGAATCAAAGATCACTGAACACGAATTCTATTTCAGGTTTCAAATACGACACCTCAAATCCCAGATTGAAGTTTCAGATTCCACAACTGGGATATTAAATTCCAGATTTTAAATCTCACATTCTAAATACCAGATTTAAATCCTAGGTTTTTAATTCCAAATGCATAATACTACTATTTAAATTCCAGATTCCTAATTCCGAATTCAAACTCTAGAGTCTAAATCCTAGATTTCAAATTCCAGATTCCTATTTCCAGAATTAAATCCCAGATTTGAAATTTTAGATTCCTAATCCTGGATTCAAATTCCACATTCCAAATCCCCGATTTCTACATCTGGGATATTAAATTCTAGATTCTACATCTCATATTTCAATTCCAGATTTCAAATTGTATATTTTAAATTCCAAATTTCTAATCTCAGGTTTAAACTTTAGATTCTATTATACGTCATTTTATATCTCATAATTTCATTCCCAGGATTTTAAATTCCAGATTTTATATTTTCTATTTTGAATCCTAGATTCTAAATTCCAGATTTAAATACTCAGATTCCTAATCCCGGATTCAAATCCCACATTTTGCGTTCTAATTACAGATTCCATATCCCGAATTTCACATCCTGGGAATATAGGATTTTAAATCCAGAATGTAGAATCTAGGAGTCAGAATCTGGAATTTAATGTTCAGGATGTGGAATCTGGAACATAAATTACAGAATCTCGAATCTGGAGTATAAATTCCAGGATGTAAAATCTGAGACGTGTAATTTTAAAAATGGAATCTGAAATCTGGAATGTGAAATCCAGAAAGGAGAATTTTGTATACGTAATCTAGGATGTGGAATTAGAAGTCTAAAAATTAGAATCGAAGGTGAGGAAACAGGAATCTAAAATTTGTTATTTGGAATATGAAATGAGATGTCGAATCAAGAAAGTAGAATCTAAATTATGAGATGTGAAATCTGGAATGTGAAATCTAGAATTTGAGATGTGGAATCTGGGATGTATAATTTGGAATGTGAAGTCAGAAATGAGAAATCTAGAATCTATGATCTGCAATGTAGAATGTAGAATTTAGGAAGTTGAATTCGAGAAACGAAATCCGAGATTTGAAATCCAGTTTAAAAAATTTGGAACGTGAAATCCAGGATTTGTAATTCGTGATGTGGAATCTGAAAATTTTAATCCGGCTTGTAAAATTTAAGACATAGAATCCGGAATTTAATATGAGGGATGAAAAGTTCGGGATTTGAAATTCGGGATGTGGAATCCAGGATTTAAAACCGGAATGTGAAATTCGTGATGAGGAATCGCGAATTTTGAATCCGAGATGTAAAATTCAAGACATGGAATTCGGGATTTAAAATCTGGGTTAAGAAATTCGGGACATGGAATCCGGAATTTGAAATCCTGAATAAAAAATTTAGGATGCGTCCTCTGAAATGTGGAATCTGAGATTAGTAATATATGATTCGGAATCCAGAATTTCGAATTTGAAAAAAGTTACGTAACAGACTTTTAAAATTTTTTTTTTTTAATTCAGCTTTTTTTTCCAAAAATATTTCTATTAATTCTCACTTCAATTCTCAATACTTTTCACAATATTTCAATAATATGTTTCATAAAACCTGCTGAGGGTCGTCTAATTAATTAAAAAATTTGGTCAAAGTAACTTTAATTAAATGGTTGGATGATTATTTTTAAATTTATTTGTACAAACTTCTAAAGGGATTTCCCGATTATGTCTTTGTCGCAGGATGTGAAAAAAGTAGAGAAGCCTGAAGAGGAAACTAAACGATTCATTTGTGCGAATCCATTCTTGGTTCTCTTCGAACGGAAATAACGAAAGTTAAAAGGACAATTAAACTCGAGCGAGCGTCGATCGAATCGGCAAATCATAGACACGAACGAAAGCTGAAGCATTTCCGGTTTATCGACGAACAATGATAAAAATTACCTGCAACACTTTTTCATTGTCATGGAAAATCGTGAAAATTCTTAATTACAAATTTTATGCAAATAATGTAAAAATTAGCCGTTAATTGATTTATTAATCAACTAAAAATAAGATAAAGTCTAATAAGATAAGGTCTTTAATGATAATAATTTTAAATTTTGTTACTTACTATTCAACTTTAAATAGTTCTAATAGAATAATCTACGCATTTTTTAACAAGAGATAAATTTCAAGATGAGTACTTAAGACGAGACGAAAAAGTAATATATTTTAAGAGGATGGAGAGTAAAGAAAAATTACTATACTTTTTTGAAAGATGGAACGTGCTTAAACACTTTCAGGCTCATAATGCATTCGTCTTGAGTGCATTAGAGGAAGTAACTGGAAATTAGGTAAACCCTTGGTGAGAAATGCTGAAAAGCACATTTTCGCTCGGTTAGTCAGAATAAACTCGCAGAGTATTTACTGCGTTTTACTAGCCATACTTATGGCAATATCACTTTCTAGAAAACGATAATTTTTCACTTATTGATTTTTTATTCGCTTATTCACATAAACCCCAGAAAAAAATGTCTCTTTAAATTTAAAAAGTAATTAGACTTTTTAAATTTACTTTACCTTCTTAAAACCTCAAATATAAAATTCTATTTTTTACCTGCATTTGATATAGGTGATAGTTACGGATAAAACGGGCTTACCTGTAACAAAAAAGAAAAAAACTAATTAAAAATTGTCAAGAGCATTACATTTTTACAAAATATATAAAAATAGTATAATAATATAGCAGTAAAATAGATTGAATTACAATTACAAGTAGGATTTAATTACAATATGTAAAAAGTCAGAAAAACATTACATCGCTGTAGTAGGCTCAAAAAACTGAAGCAAAAAGTCCTTTTCTATTTTTCGGTATCTTGGATAGTTTTCGAGTTATTTAGTTTTCAATATTGACCAATCGCGCGCGACTTTTAGTAGAGAATCTCAAGCGTGGGGCGGAGCCTAAGTAAGCGTCTCTAGTAGCGTCTCAGGCTCCGCCCCACGCTTGAATTTCTCTACTAAAAGTCGCGCGCGATTGGTCAATGTAGAAAACTAAATAACTCGAAAACTATCCAAGATACCGAAAAATAGAAAAGGACTTTTTGCTTCAGTTTTTTGAGCTTAACACATTCCTATAAAATTTTCCGTTTTTAAAACACAATTTTACGACTGTGTCACAAAAAATTGTTAGAGTATGCAATAAACAATTATCTACTTCGTCTAAAAAGAAACCTATTTTGACGAAACCTTTAAACCCATTTTAAAGGAAGATAAATATTTTTATTTGCTGTTTGAGTCATGTGCGACATGTGTCAAGAGGTAAGATGATTTATCGCGACACAAAGAGCACTAATAAAAAATAAAAGTCTCCTGTATGAAAGGTAATCGTAACAAAAATATAACAGGATAAGTTATTGATAAGTGTCGGCTGGTCGGGCGAAAGCTAAAGGGTAAAGCAAAGAGAGAAACGAAGAACGATAATGGTTTTATCGGTATTTTCTGTGTGAGTATGAAACGTGTCAGATAACCAATATCCAACATCTACACCCTATTGATATCCCTGCATCAATGCACTCATACACAGACACCAATACAAATAAAAAACGATCTTGCATTCCAGAATGCATGTCTACAAACGTATCCATTCGTCGTCGTATATTAAAAAACAAACTTTTTAAACAAAACAAAACTCTAGATGCATTCCTCTACTCTATTCAAAAATTTGCTATTTTATTACATCTCGCGTCGTTGATGAAAATATGAACGAATTTTATGAAACCATTTAATTGAAGTGGCTCGTGAAAATCACTACTGGAATTCAATACATGCTGCGGCTTTTTAGTTGATTAATGAATGGTAAACAACACCTTTGTGCGTTTTATTATTACCTGAAATAAAATGTGTTATTTAGAATTTTTCCTTTCAAAAACTCTAATTATTTGCCAGGGTGGCAACTTTTTTTATAAAATTCAATTCAATTTAAAAATCAATTTAAAAAATAAATTTTTTGAATTTCCCGGTCACAAAAAAATGGCTACATAATTACACAATTGAAAAGAATAGTTTAAAAAATTAAACAATAAATATTAAATTTAAATAAAATATTTAAAAAATTATAGGAATAACAATTGGAAATAATTGAAAATTGGATTGGAAATCGAAAAAAATACTTAAAATTGAAAAAAATAATAAAAAGTTGAGGAAATGGATAGAAAATTTTAGAAATAATTTACAAGTTTAAGAATTAAATTAAAATTTGGAAAAATAATAGATATTTGAAAAAAAATTACAAAATGGCGAAAATAATTGTGAATTGAAAACAAAATTTAATAAAAGAATAATTATAAAAATTAAGGATAATAATTGAAAATTAAAAAAATTGTAGGAAATAATTGAAAATTGCGGAAAATAATTAATAATTGAAAGAAGCAGTTAAAAAAAGACGAGAATAATTGATAAATTTAAAAAAAATATGTGAAAAATTATGAAAATAATTGACAATTGACAACAAAATTCGAAAAATGTCAAGATTAATATACAAGAGAAGAAAATAATTTTAAAAATCAAAGAATAATTATAAAAGTTAAAGATAATTGGAATTTGATAAAATTGTAAAAATGAATTGGAAATTGCAGAAAATAGATTAAAAATGACAAGAATAATTGAAAAATAAAGAAAATTCGTGAAAAATTACGAAAATAATTGTCAATTGATAACAAAATTCGGAAAAACTGTCTAGATTAATAGAAAATTGAAAAACAAATTTGAAAAATTAAACAAGAAATATTAAATTTAAAGAAAAATAATTGCAAATTGAAAAATTAAGAAAATGGTAGGAATAATTGTATAAATAATTGCACATTTAATTAATGGATTAAAAATTTATAAAAAACAATTAAAATTGAAAAAAAAATTGAAAATTGAAGAAAGCAATTAAAAATTGTAGAATGAAATTGAAATTTAAACAATATACTTAAAAATTTTAAAAAAATTAATTAGAAAAAGCAAAGAATTAATTAATATAGAGGAAAACAATTGAAATTTGAAAAATGGAAATAAAATTTGAAGAATGGAATTGAAAATTTAAGAAAATAATTGAACAATTGTATTTAAAATTAAAGAAACTTAATAATAATCTAAAAAATAATCGAAAAAAAGCAAACAATTTTTAACATTTCAGAAAATAATTGAAAATTGAAAAGTGCAATTTAAATTTGAAAAAAATAACTGAAAAAGGAAGAGAATAGTTCTAAAATAGAATTGAAATTTTAAATAAATTTTTATGAGTGAAAAAAATAATTGAAAAAATCCGAGAATTATTTAATATTGAGAAATTAATGGAAAATCGATAAAAATAATTGAACATTAACAAAAATATTTGAGAATTGAAGAAAATAATGAAAAAGTAAAGAAATAAATTGGACATTAAAGAATTAAATGGAAATTTCAAGACAATAATTGATAATTATAAGAAAAATTACAATTTGACCAAAATAATTAACAATTAAAAAAAATCAAAAAATGGAGAGAACAAAAATTTTTTTAAAATTATTGAATAATTATAAAATTAAAGGAGAATAATAAATTGTTAATTGAAGACTGAAAAAAATTATGAAAAACAGTGTAGAAAATAAATGAAAATTGAAGAGACCTCTTAAAAATTGAAGAAATAAATTGAAGTTTAAATAGTTAAATTGAAATTTTAAGAAAGAAAGCAATTATTAAAAATTGAAGGGAGGAATTGAAATTTAAAGAATATACTTAAAATTTGAAAAAAAGTAATTGAAAAAAGCCGAAAATTAATTTATATACAAGAAAACAATTAAAACCTGAAGAATGGAAATCAAAATTGAAGAATGGAATTGAAAGATAAAGAAAATAATTGAACAATTTTAAAACAGTTAAAAAAACTTAATGATAATCAAAAAAATATTAGAAAAAAAGGCGACAATTTTTTAATATTGAAGAAAATAATTGAAAAGTGGAATTTAAATTTAAAGAAAAGAACTGAATATAGAAGAGATTAGTTTTAGAATTAAATAATTGAATTGAAATTTTAAAACATTTTTTAGGAGTGAAAAAAGCAATTGATACAATTCTATAATTATTGAATATTAAGAAATTAATTGAAAATCGATAAAAATAAATTAAAAAATTAAATGGAAATTTCAATAAAATAATCGATAATTAAAAGAAAAATTACAATATGACGAAAATAATTAAATAAAAAAAATAATTAACAATTAAAAACTAAAATCGAAGAATGGTTATAATAATCGGAATTTGAACAAAAACTTGTTTAAATTTAATGAATAATCACAAAATTGAAGGAGAATAATTAATTGTCAATTGAAACCTGATGAAAATTATGCAAAAAAAATGTAGAAAATAAATGAAAATTGAAGAAATAAATGGAAATTGAAGACTTTTGTAAGTCCGTTTACACTTCTTAAATAAATAAATAAAGAATTGTATTGCTTTTTTAAGAAAACAATTGATAATTGCGAAACTGCGAGAATTATTGAATATTGAATAAAATAATTGAAAAACGAAGAATGCAATTGAAAATTGATGCAAATAATTGAGAATTGGAGGAAATAATTAAAAATTATAGAAATAAATTGAAGATTCAAGAAATAAATTAAAATTTTCAGAAAATAGTTGATAATTGAAAGAAAAATTAAAAAAAAACTAAAATAATTAAATATTAACGAAAATAATTCAGAAATAAGAAAAATAATTGACAATCGAAATAAAAATGCGAAAACTGTCGAGACTAGTCGAAATCAGAACAAAATAATTAACAAAAAATTAAAGAATAATTATAAAATTTAAAGAGAATAATTGTATATTGAAAACTGTTACACTGTTTCGTATTCGCTTAAAGATAATTTTTCTCTAAAGATTAACTTTTTCTCGAACTTTTCATTCCCTTTCTTTGGTTAATTGATATTAACGAGTATTTTCGCGTCTGTTATAAAGGGTGAAAGGGGTGAGTGAAAATTTATTAACCAGAATCGATTTACGTATAAAGCGTGTTTAGAATTCTTTAGGATACTGGAAATTGTTCGGTAATTAAAAACTATTCTTTATCCACTGGTTTCGAGGAATCGCAAACTACCAATGCACAATTACAGAAGTAGAGAAGCATTTGAAACCTAAAGTATCGGTCGGTGAGAACACAGGGTTTCGTACATATGTGGTTACATTTGTACGAGCACATAAGGGTCATTGCTCGAACATGGGCAAGCCCCACTGGTTATTTCCGGAAGTTTACGAACTAATCTTGGATAGATCGCCCCGAATGGAATTGGAACCAAGGGGATGATACTTTCCCACTAATCCCTTGTCTTGGTGTTCTCCCGTTTCTCTCGTAAGTCCTCCAATGTTCATTATAATGGAATTAATAATGGAAACATCCAATACAAGTAATTAGACAAATAGCACTAATTGTAACTGGTTCAAATGTCTGTTTAAATTTTGTCTATTCAATTTTTTAAATGGCAAATTTACACTTTTGAATAACAGATGGTACATTTTTAAAATTGAAAAATTCTTGGTACTTTTTTCTTTGAATAAATCTTTTATAAGTAATCGTATGACCAAAACAGTGTTTTGACTATTAAATTTTAACGAACAACGAAATTTGTTAAATTCCATCCTTCCTAGGAAATTTTGTACTTGAATTAATAAATATTTTGTGTAAGTATAACTATTTGCGATTGAGATGTCAAAGTCTTACTTTCTTGGTTCGTGATTCCAAGAGCGTAATACTTCATTCACTGTATAGTATTATACAATTCGAGGGCACTGTGGACAATAAATTTCAGGAAATTAGGTTCAGATATTAAAGCAAATTGCCTTGAAACGAGCACGACTCATGAAATTACCTATTCCATACTGCTACTACAATATTATTTTGTTTTAACCCAATCTGCTTATCAACATTCATTTTTCCATGAACAACTACATCGTACTGATTTTAGACACAAATTCAAATAATTTGTCAATTGAATTTACTTCTAAGACATATTTCTTTGTAAATTAAGGTGGTAATCTTTATCATATTGATGGTAATCTTTAACTTCCGGATGGTGATATTAACGATCCTAATGGTAATCTTTAAAAATTAGATAGTGTTATTCAACATTCAGATGGTAATTTTTAATTTATGTAATTATCTATTACCGATGATATTATTATCATGTGATAGTTATCAGATGGTAATTATTAAAATCCATGTGGTTATTTTGACTAATCTAATAGCAATCTTCAAAAATCAAGAGGTCATCTCTAAGATTCGGATGGTAAACTTTAAAAATTAGGTGGTTGTATTTAAAATTCGGATGTTAATATTTAAAATTCAGGTGGTTATCTTTAACATTCAGAAGGTAATTATTAAAAATTGGGTGGTAATCTTCAACAATCAAATGATAATATTTAACATCCAGGTGGTTATCTTTAACATTCGGATGGTATTCTCTAAAAAACAGTTAATTAACTTAATGATTCTGAATGTAATCTTTAAAAACCAAAAGGTCATCTTTAACACTTGAATGGTAATCTATAAAATCTAGTTGGTGATCTTGACTATTCTAATAGTAATCTTTAAAAATAAAATGGTCACCTTTAATATTTGGATTGTAATCTTTAAAAATTAGGTGGTTATCCTTAATATTCGGATGGTAATCTATAAAATTAAAGTGGTTATCTTCAAAATTCAGATGATATCTTTAAAAATTAGTCGGTTTTCTCTAATATTCTATTGGTAATCTTTAAAATACAAGTGGTTATCTGTAGCCTTCATGTTTTAATCTGTAAAACTCAGGTGGATTCTTTTTTATTCTAATAGCAAACTTAAAAATCCAATTGATAGAAAAATTTAAAGAAAAAATAAAAGATAAATAAAATGAAAGAAGATTTTTATTTAGGTCTTCTTCTTTTTGCTTGATAAACGATAGTTCATCGAAATTGAAAATGATATTAATGATAGACGAAAGAATTGATAATAATTTGTGTCTTGACGTTATCTCCCTTAAATCCCTTAAATCCCTTAAATACCTGGATGGTAATCTTTAAAAATGAGGTGGTTAGTCTTAACATTCGGATGGTAATCTTAAAAATTCAAGTAGTTATTTTCAAAATTCAAATGGTTATCTTGAACATTCAGATGGTATTCTCTAAAAAACAGTTAATGAACTTGATGATTCTAAACATAATCTTTAAAAATCAAGAGGTCATCTTTGACCCTTAAATAGTAGTTTTTAAAAAATAGTGGTGATTTTCAACATTTAGAGAGCAATCTTTAAAAACCAGGTGGTTACTTTTAACATTCCTATGGTAATCTATAGAATGTAGTTGATGATCTTGATTTTTCTAATAGTAATCTTTAAAAATAAAATGGTCACCTTTAATATTTGGATGGTAATCTTTAAAAATTATGTGGTTATCCTTAAAATTCGGATGGTAATCTATAAAATTAAAGTGGTTATCTTCAAAATTCAGATGATATCTTTAAAAATTAGGCGGTTTTCTCTAACATTCTATTGGCAATATTTAAAATATAAGTTGTTATCTGTAGCCTTCATGTTTTAATCTGTAAAACTCAGGTGGATTCTTGTCTATTCTAATAGCAAATTTAAAAATCCAATTGTTTTTTTTTAATATTAGATGATAATTTTCCAAAATTAAATGGTAATCTTGAATACTTGGATGGTAATATTTAAAAATGAGGTGGTTAGTCTTAACATTCGGATGATAATCTTTAAAATTCAAGTAGTTATTTTGAAAATTCAGATAGTTATCTTAAAAAATAAGAAGTCAATGTTTAGAATATGTTAGGTTATCTATATAATTCAAATGGTAATCTTTGAAATCCAAGGGGTTATCTTTAATATTCGAATGGTAATTTCTAAAATCCAAGAGGTTATCTTGAATATTGGGGTATTGGCCATAAAATTCATGTGGTTATCATCAAAACTCAAATGATAATTTTTAAAACCCAGTAGGTTCTCTTCATCAATTATATGATAACCTATACAAAATGCACTTGTATTCTTGAATATTCTAGTATTAATCCTCAAAAATCGAGTGCACGCCGTTAATATGTAGGTGGTAATCTTTAAAATTCAAGTGGTTATGTTTGAAATTCAAATCGTTATTTTCAAAATTCAGATGGTAATTTTTAAAATCAGATTAAATCTTTAAAATTCAGATGGTAATGTTAAAAATCCAGCAGTTTTACTATACTTCATCCTTTATATATGGTAATCTATGCAATACATGTGAATTCTTGACTATTCTAAAAGTAATCTTCAAAATCCAAGTAGGTAACTTTAATATTTTATGGTAATCTTTAATGTTTATATCGTAGTTTCGAAAAGTTAGATGGTTGCCTTTAACATTCAGATGGTAATCTATAAAATTCAAGTGATTATTTTCAAAATTCAGTTGGTAATCTTTAAGAATTAGGTGGCTATCCTTAACATTATAATGGTAATCTTTAAAATCCAACTGGTTATCTGTAACATTCTTATGTTTATCTGTAATATCCAGGTGGATTTTTTCTATATTCTAACAGCAACCTTCAGAAATCAAGTGGTCGTTTGTAATATTCAATGATAATCTTCAAAAATTAAATGGTAATCTTTAAAAACTAGGTGGTTATTATTAACATTAGGATAATAATTTTTAAAATTCAAGTGGTTATCATCAAAATTTAGATGGTTATTTTCAAAAATAAGAAGGTAATCTTTAAAATCCAGTAGGTTATCTTAATCATTCAGATGGTAATCTTTCATATCCAAGAGGTTATCTTAATTATTGAGGTGGTAATTCTTAAAATACATGTATGGTTATCTTCAAAATACAGATGATAATTTGTAAAATCTAGTAGGTTCTATTTATCATTTATATGATAAACTATCTAAAATTCAGTCGAATTCATTACTATATTCTAATGGTAATCATCAAAAATCAAGTGCACGTTTTGAAAATGCAAATGGAAATCCTTAAAATTCAGATGGTAATCTTTGAAAACCGGTAGGTTACTTTTATCATTCAGATGGTATTCCTTAAAATCCAAGTAGTTATCTTCAAACTTCTGGTGGTAATCTTTAAAATTCATGTAGTTATCTTTAAAATTCAGTAGGTTTTCTTTATTTTTTATGTGGTAACCTATAAAATACAGGTGAATTCTTGACTATTCTTATAGTAATATTCTAAAATCGAGTAGACAACTTTAATATTGTATTATAATCTTTAATAATTAAATCATAGTAAAAAAAATAGGTGTTTATCCTTAACATTCGGATAGTGATCTTCAAAACTGCAATGGTATTTTGCCCATTCTTGTAGTAATCCTTAAAATTCAAGCAGTTATCTTTAAAATTTCCATGATTTACAACAATCTCTTTTTCCGAAAAACATTCAATTCCATCAGACCTTTATTGACAGAATTTCGAAAACGTTTTTAGCAGTCAGTCATGGTCGATTAGGAATGTGTTTTGGTCGACATTAAGCTGAATCTACGTTTGGATTGAATGTACGAGCGCCCCGAGGCACGTAAATCAAATTTAAAAATCCCGGGCGAGTATCTCGTCCTGACGTGTCGCCCGTATAAATACGCCGGATAAAATATCCTAAAGAATGGTACCACGTTGTCCATTCAAGTCCCTTGAGTGTCGTTCCAAACGGCATCGCCATTCACCTTTTTCAAACTCGCCCCCTTCCCCACCCACACCCCTTTTAAACCAACTCCCATTTGCCCATCGACATCCACGTGAAATTAAATCAATGGAAGACCATAAAGCACGTACTTACTCGTTTAGTTTTCACTTTTCCAGCTCAATTTCAAGAAAAATTGACAAAATAACCCATTCTTCAAAAGCATTTTTAAACCAGGGAAAGAGTTTTTAAAATGGAAATAATTTACCAAAAAGTGTTTTAATAATTACAATTTTAATAGCGTAAGGGAAAATTTTTCCATAAGGTGGTTTAGTTTGGTAAAATTCAAAGACTCCGACCTAGTTTTGAACAAGAGAGCAGTGTCTTATTACCTTTTTCTTTCGATTTTAACGACATCAAATTCCCTTTCTAAGGATAAAATTGTAAAGAGCGTCACGTGTGAATGGAAAAATAATATCTTACGTAGGACATATAAAATGGAATTCGACCTTCTAACTGAGTGCATAAAGGTGCGCCATAAATGGGTGTTCTTATTTCGTGATAGGCGTCTTTTACTGGAGCAACGTTGTCTTAATAGTGGGAAATTTCACGACATCCGATATCCGCGACCTGCACCGCAATCCACCCGCTTTAACTCCCCCGACCAACCCAAGTCGCAGTTTCATCCAATATTTACTCGCTTGCTCCATTGAATATTCTCTACGTGCAACACATACAATCCAAGTACACAACTATTGCTTTAAAAGCCAACAAGAGAGCCAAAGGTATGCAACTGCCAACAAAGAGATCCAATATATATTTACATTATTATTTACAAATAGAAAATCATATTTCATGCGCATTTTCAATCAGAAACTGTTTATTTTTTTTTTTTTATTATTTAATAA
The DNA here is from genome assembly GCA_037103525.1 of Ganaspis brasiliensis. Lineage (NCBI taxonomy): Eukaryota > Metazoa > Arthropoda > Insecta > Hymenoptera > Figitidae > Ganaspis > Ganaspis brasiliensis. Next base: position 3,992,796 of record JAZKLR010000102.1, on the reverse strand, counting down.
TCCTCGACAAACAGATTCTATAGACAATGGGAAAATAATGATAAAAGAAAATACAGATTTTATTTAAAAATAAATTATTTATCGCCTAAACTTGTAAATCGTATATATTTTTTTTTTACTTGACAAAAAAGGTCGAATCGATATCATTTTCAATGGAGTCTTACTTTCGGAGGATGTTTTCGTTTCATGACACGAGAGAGCGCGGAACACGGAGCTAGGTATCGAATTTCCACCTCATTCGTGCGCCCTCCTATTAATATTTTACCTCGGCCTTCTCAACGAGAAAAGAGAGAAGAGGGTTTTGAAAAGTGTGCATTCCAGCAAGAGAGGTCAATCGAGAGGATGAAAGTGCGAGTTCCACCTTTAAGCGTTGCTATCTCGATTTTCAGACCCTTCACCAAAGTCACGGATCTCTGAGGGGTCGAGTATCGGCCCAGGATAAATTGTCCGCATCTTCTATGCGAATTATGTATTAGATCGTTTTAGGGGCGACCCAAAGGTCTCTTAAACAAGTCATAAGATGTCGACTTTATCGAGCAAGAAACTCCCGATTACATCCATGTTTTTCTCAAAATCGTCCCCTTTTCCTTACGCTCAAAATAAACTCAAAAGTTGAGTCAGGACAATGTAACTTGCATTCTATTTTAAAATAAATCATTGAGTGAGAAAAAATTAGATTACGATGGCTTTACAATTGTCTGTATCTGGAACACGGATTTTTTCATTTAAAATGAAACTTAATATACATTAAATATAAATTACGAAACATTAATAAATAAATCGAATGATAAAATAGAGTATTTAAGTAAGAAATTAAAGTAAAATAGAGATTGGCGTAAACTGGGATTTAGTCGCGAGTTTTCCTCGTGTTTCGGCGAAAGAAAAATTGGTTTTAGTGAAGAAGATGTTGGCAGGAACGCAGCGCGAGTCGATCTGCCGTCTGGGACTCACGGGCGATGCTTTTAAGCGGCTCCTCGGTCGGAGAGCGCCAGCCGCTTAGTGGGAGGTCGCGCACGCTGATTGGTCGGTAAGCGTGCCAGCGCTAGGCGACTTCTCCTTCCACCCTCGGACTCCTGTCTTCCCTGCACGTACTCACAAAAACCGCTCCAACGTTATCTCACTATATTTTTCGATTTCTTACACTCTTTAACATTTCAAGAATAGTGCCCGCCTCCAGAAAAATTAAAATAACAAATAAAACATTTTATTTCCAACTTAAAAAGTTTTCTCTTACAGCCAACAAACTATTACCTCCTACTATTACTAACAATATTAATAGAAATATATATTTAAAAAATATTAAATACATATTAAGATTAAAATATTTTCTACAAGTGAGAAATTGACGAAATTTTAATCCCGAAACATATACCTAGCATTAATGAAAAAAATAGAAAAAAAAGAGGATTGATAATAAAACTAGTAAATTAAAAAAATATTACTAATAAAATAAATAATTGAGAAACAAAAATGATTATTCTATGTCTCTCGGGTAATTGTCCGGAGCATTACTAAATGGCAAGTGCCTCTAAAATCGTAACATGAGAATATGTTGAAACTCAGAGACATCCTTGTTTATAGGTGGAACTCTAAGTTGCTTCGTAAAACTACCAGCATCCGGCAACTTTATTACATACTTTATTCAGCAGAATCTCTCTTGAAATTTCATCAAACACTCCTACTTCTCTAGTGCGAAATAAGCTTCCCTCGAAACGGGAATTCGATACATGGATCTAAAAAGTTGAGCTAATTAATTAATAAAAATAAAAAAAAAATTACTCTCACGTGCCTGGAATTTTTTTAAAATTAAAATTCCTCTTCAATTATTTTATTAAATAGCGTCGAGGAAAAAGAGAATTTTCTCAATATTTAAACTATTCCAATTACACTAATTAAAAATTCAGATTTGAAATACTTCGGATTATTTTAATCATGTGCTTGTTAGCTTGAAACAAAAAATATTCCAAAAATTGGTTTTTTTATCTATTTAGTTTTTTCCAGAAAAAAGATTGTTTACAAGAAAATATTCCTGTAAACAAAATTTAAAAGCAGACCATGTGGAAAAAAATATTTCCGGATTAACTTTCAATAAAGAGCTCTACAAGAGATGTTTCATCTTTTTGTTCTTTAATCTGGCGAAGATGGAGCTTATCGAAACTAATCACGATATATCGAAAATTCATCGGATAAGTGAAGTACTCTTTTCTTCTCGAGAGAGGAGAAAAGTTTGCTACATTTTTTCCCCTCTACAATAGCAAAAAAAAAACCTAAAGTTTTCTTCGTTGAATCAGACGAAAAATAAAACAAACAAGAGTATAAGTATTTTTTGAAAATAGCCTCGTGAAGTTAGCGTGCTTACGATAACAGTTCGCGAAAAATATAAAAATAAAACAATTACTTATTTTTACTCGAGTCACCCATGGAAAAAGATCCCTTAATAGAGCAATGGAGAGAAAAACAATTTTCCAATCTGCCGACCCGTCCACCGGACGAGTTTATCGCGTCAGTGAGTGCTGTTTTCTTTCCTGCCATTATAGCTAAGTTTCAGGATATAGCAGAAATAATATTGTCTTTATGAAAATAAAAAACATTCACCGAAACGAAGACGAACATAAATATAATATGAAATTGATATTTTTCTCGGAAATTGAAATTATCAATTAAAATTTTTTAAATTAATTTGAAATATTTGGTAATAAAAAAAGAAGAAGACTAAATTACTTAAAAATATAAATTCTCATAAAAATCCAAGGAGATTAATGAATAATTGCAGAATAACACTGATAGGGAAATAAAGTTAATTATACCCCACTTCCAGTGTTTTGGATTAAAATTTACCCTGATTGTACTAAACCCTCATCTATCATATTTTTCCCCTTGACCATTTTCTTTTCGTAGTATTTAATTTTTTGCCTCAGGAGCCAACTAATATTCTCATTTATCACTTAGCAGACTAAAAGTTTGCGCGCTTTTCTTTTCTCACATTAATAGAAGATACAATCTCTGCAAGAAAAATTTCCAGAAACAATAATTTTCAAATAATCGGCGATAAATGAGATAAATTAGGAATAGGAAATATGCATACGGGAGAAATGATAAATAAGGAGAGGAAAAAAAAGTGAGAATATTAAAAGTAATTTTTATTTGAAAATTTTTATTTCTTAGTAAAAAAACATTTAATAAATCAGGGTTTTTTGCTATTATCTCAAAAAATATTTAAAATCTCAAAACATATTTTAGACAAAAGTTGTAGCTCTTATAAAAATACACATTTTAGGTTGTATACATTTTTTACTAAAAGTCAATAGTTTTCTGAAAAAATACAAAAAATGGTCAACCAGCATGAAGGTAGCCTATAAGTATATTATTACTGAACAAGTTACTGGTAAACTGGAAAATATGATACACATATGTAATTTGATTTAAAAACAGTTTTCACCTTTCATATCACCCCAACCCCTTATATCTATATAAAAAAAAAAAATTCCTACGGCACTCTGACACCACGGCAACAATTTTTTGCATATTTTCTTAAACTATTTATTTTCATGAACAAATTCATAGCACATAAAATGTGTATTATTATCAGATCTACAACTTTTGTATAAAACATTTTTTGAAATTTTGAATATTTGATTAGATAACAGCAAAAAACAGTTAATTATTGTGTTTTTTTTATGTCTTTTATCATGAAATTCAAATTGACGGATATTTTCTCTATGATTTTCGTAATCAGCGTAACGAAATATGTAAGTATACATAGTTTCAATAAAATTAGAGGTTTAACTTTATCCATAAATAAAAATGAAGTTAATGAAACAAAATTTTCTCGAATAAATTTGAGAAAAGGAATTACGAATTTTACGTTTTTTTTAAAAGTGGAGCATGATCGAGAGACAAATTTAACAAGAGGAGTGCTAAAATGGAGCAACAGGAGGAGAAAAAGTGAAACATGGAAGAAGTAGAAAAAGACAGAGGGATAGTGAGAAAAAAGAAAAGCCGTAATAATCCTCGAGCGTTTCTGCCGCAGTGGCATTCTTTCTCCCCGCGACGAGATTTATTTCGCGTTTCCTCTCGCACCTGCGCGCTGATTCGTGAAACTCTTGCGTTCCTTAAATACCAGCGTCTCAAGGTCTTTTTATCCCTCTTACACGACTCACCAACACCAATTTTCCGGGTAATTGAAATTTTTTGTCTCACTCCTCACCTCGTCGACAACCGCGAAAAATGTCAATGATACCAAAATACCTGCTATAATACCCTCAATTTTCAAATTCCACGTACTATAAACGATTTATGAAAAAATTTTCTGAATAAGTGTGTTTTAAAAATTTGTGTTCAGTATATAATTAGAGGAAACAATATATAATAATATAAAAGAAGGTATAATAATATAAAATAAAACATATCCCATTTATTAGTGTTAATAGATAAGTAAATATGCATGTGTAGGCGAAATTTATAATTGAGTTGTATTAAGCGAGAAAAATCGAAGCAAAAAGTCCTGTTGCATTTTTCTGTATCTTGAATAGTTTACGAGTTATTCAGTTATCAAAATTGACCAATAGCGCGCGACCTTTAGCAGAAAGGAGAAAGCGAGGGCGGGGCCTGAGTCCCCACTACAGGCGCCCCGCCCGCGCTTCCGACTTTCTGCTAAAGGTCGCGCGCTATTGGTCGATTTTGATACCTAAATAACTCCCAAACTATTGAAGATACAGAAAAATGCAACAGGACTTTTCGCTTCGATTTTTCTAGCTTAATACAACTCGATTATAAATTCAACCTACACTTGCATATTTACTTATTTTTTTACAGTAATAAATGCTAATGTTTTATTTTATATTGTTATAACTTCTTTTATATTATTATATAAAAGGAACAAGCGAGGGCGGGGCCTAAGTCCCCACTACAGACGCCCCGCCCCGCGCTCCCGACTCTCTGCTAAAGGTCGTCCGCCATTGGTCTATCTAAATAATATCTAAATCACTCGCAAACTATTCAAGATACAGAAAAGTGAAAAAGGACCTTTCTGTTGTGGTTTTTTCAGCCTAATATAACTCTTTAATCACTTTTTTCTTATTACCCTTTCAATATTGCAAACATTATATTTTATTATCATTTATAAATAACAAACATTTACTATTACTTCTAATTTATTATTTTAATAAAAAGTTATCAATTTCATTTAAAAGTGAATGTAAATTTTCCATTTATGCACTCTTTTAAATGAATTTGTTGTTTCTACTATTTTGCCGGTAAATTCTGACTACTGCGGATTTAAAGCGACGCGAGGAGAGAAAAATAATAAATAGGCAGCTAGCTTAAATGCCTGGACATTAAATCGCGCTCAGCACGCCGGAAGCGCTCCACCTCTAGTAATTAAAGTTTTCCCGGGGTTAAAGCTCCTGTGCTTGACTCCCACAAAATAGGAGTACTGGTCACGCGTCATTCTTCCGCTAATAATTCATCTCAATTCGGTAACGAGTACAGTTTTGTCCGAAACTTTAAAATTATCCCCCGGCTTTCCAGAGTCACGTCTCAATTAAACGGAAAACAGAAAGCAGACCAATTATAATAATAATTTATTTTCAAATTTGGTCGCTAGCGAATTTAAATTAATTAAATCATGAAATTGAAGTAAATAATTCGAAAAATAATAATTTTCAAAAATTGTGCGTGTAAATTGAGGGTAGATTTTGCAGAGGATTTTAAAGAGATATTTTTCACAGTCAGAGTTACATTTGAATAAGAATGTCGATGTGGCATTTTTGAAAAATCTTGTATTTTTTTTCTACACGCACAAGTGACTGGTGTGCCCATTAAAACATATGCAAAGGGATTTATACAGTTCGCTTCAACAGGGAGGTCGTAACACGCACCGAGGCCAACGCGCTTAAATATTAATGTGCTCATTAGCATGCTTCATATTCATGGCAGAAAATTCCCTATTAATTATGTAACTGTATAACGGTGGTGGTAACCGTGGCAGCATTCACGACAAATCTGAAAATTGAGCGTTACAGTTACGCACGATCGATAAAATCTCCACGTTTGTGGCCACATCATACACGCAAAGCCTCCACTCGATGCCATTTTTACCCTTTCAGTTATATTTATCACATTATGTTCATTCTAGAAAAAAAGTGCGAAAACATATTGTAATAAATGACTCGTTCAAGTGTTTCATTAATGTCTTAATAAAATATTGTTTAAAATATATTATTATTATATATTATAAAATGTATTCTTCTACATATTGTTAAAATACTGTTTAATTATTTATTAAATTAAAGAATACTGTATGGATTTTAAAAAATAAATGTATTTTGTTTTTTAATTGTTAAGATAATTGTGAGAGAAAACTAGACTGTGTAAGAGCTCAGAAGAAAAAGAGAGAAAAGATATAAAAAGAAAACTTAAATGTAAGATGAAGAGTGAGACATAAAGAGAGCAAATAAAAGAAACTAGGCCCCGTTGCGCTAGCTTCGAGGATTCTAAGGCGGAGACTTTTTAGTTACTTTTAAAATTTTATTTATTAAATTCAAATTTACAAGATTTTACAAAAAGTTAATCTGATGATTGGATTCCCAGCTCAGATTTGAGCTTTAACTCGCAAAAAATACTCTAATGTTACGTTGTTTTTACTCTTTTGTTTATTATCTAACAAGATAGTATGTTATCGTGATTTTTTAAGTAAAAATTTTTCAAAAAAACTTATGAGTGGTATCTAAGGCGGAGAGCAAGAGGCGAATAGTTTATATAGAGAAGGCGAAAGTAGGCGTCACCGTACTAGCTCGACGCGAGCAGGCGATTGGCCGAGTCCCCGCCGCCGCCGCGCGGAGCGTCATCCCCACTCAAGCGGAGCCCGGCGCGCAGCAGATCGAATAAAAGGAGGGCCTCTCGCGCGGCCTACTCATTATTAAACGGACCGCGAGAAGAGTAGGACCCCTTTAAAAACAACTACGCGCTAAAGACTCAACGTAATTCTTCACCAACTTTCTCAGTAAAAGATAAATTTACCTATTTCACTCTGACTTAACAGAAACGAAGTTAAAAATTTTCGAATATAAAGAAACTAAGAGCAATATAGTACCCACCAAATTTTTACCTGAATCAACAATTTGAACAGTGCGAGAGTAATCGATATTGCACCTCTGATACGAGTCGAATAAATTATCTATTCTGGGAGTAAATTAAGCTTGTTAATTATTCAAAACGAGGATATGGGAATTAGTTGTAATAAACGAACTGACGTGCTCTCATAGTTGTTACTTAAAATCATAGTATTGTAAGAGGAGTTATCAACCCTTTACGAGTGTCGCCTCGTGTCATAATGTAAACGATCACTTTTCCCCCGTTAGTGTCCGCATTTGCATCGAGTTATAACCTCATTCTGGGAAGCAGCTGATTCGAGTAGCTCTCTATTGCTAACGAGGTGTCTACGCAGTTATCTTTTTGAAACGCCTAGTTCCAAAATGGGACGAGAACTCGAGTGCCATTTAACGCCTTGATACGATTGTTGTTATTGTTGCGACTGCACGATCGACGTATTGAGAGCGACACAATTCACAGTCCCTGCACCATTCATTCTATTCACTTGCCCCTCCAACTCGGAATTTAAACTTCATACGGTTTTTACAGACAATAGTCGCTCAAATGAAGCGAAACATTGGTGAATAATGTTTTTCTCTTTTTTTTTTTGTAAGAATTTTATAATTTTTTGTTCAAGTAAGCGAGCAAAAATATTTTTCAATTTTGCGAGTGCTTTAAGAAAGGGGAAAATGTGAGATGATGAATTAAAATGGAGAAGTAGTGTGCAAAGTATAGAGATAACTTTTATCTCGTGGAATGATAAATATGTACTTCGTCTTCCCTCGCAAGTCGCTTAGGCAAACTGCAGTTTTTAAGGGTCGTCAAGATGTCAGTCTAGGTTTGCCACTCAGAAGCGACTTTCTTTCTTCCCTCGGTTTCCCCTTCTTATCATGACCTCCCCTTTTATAAACGGGAAAGTCGACCCTTCGAATCCGATCTCCACCTCGAGAAGAGCCGGAAAAACTCTCACTCTCTCTCTCTCTCTTTTCCCTATTTTCCCTATGAGACGTGAGAAATTCTTCGTGTGGAAAGACAAACTCTACGGTAAAAGAGAAGACGCAGGCAAAAACGGAACTGAAAGAAAAAGAAATCCCTTTCTCAAATAGTGTTCGAAAAATTCTTCCAACCGGAAGGCTTCGCGGGTAAACAACCAAGAGCGATTACAGTCTCGCAAAAAAAGCTTCTTGTCCGTTTCTGAAATAATATTACTTGACAATTTGAGCAATTTTCCTTTTTTTTTTTTTTGCTCGAAATAATCCACCTAGTTTGTTCATTTAATTTTTGTATTTATAGTATTGTGATCATTTGTTTCTTTTTTGTGAAAATTCTGGTTTAAGTTGTCAATATATTAACATTAATAATTATATTAATCTATAACAGGCTTCACAGTGACAAAAAAGAATATTTTAAGGTAAATAGAGGACAATATATAAAAAATAGGGGACTTTTAGGGTGCTATAAAAAGGTAATAAATAAAAATGAATTAATTATATATATCCTAATTTATTTGCAAGACAAAACATTTTCCAGTCCAAATTTTAAAAGACTTATGATGCTTCTTTTAATATTATTCAATTATTAACTTTTCTGATAAAGAATATTTTATTTATGAATACACACTTGAAACAATAAGACTGCATAAACAGAATTGTGGAACTACTAATATTATGAAATGAATAAAAACATCTTTAATCGTAAAAAGTATGAAAACTAATTTTTTTTGTATTTTTCAAAAGCAGTTCTCAAAAGAATGAGAATTTAAATCGACTGAAATTTGAATGTAATAAAATTTGAACATATTGCAAAATGGGAGAAAATCTTCAAAAAATAAAATTATGACAAAATTAGAAAAAATATAAAAATAGCGGAATATGAACAACAAAATAAAAAATAGTAAGAATATAATAAGGAAATATAAAAGTTGTATAAACGAAACGACAAATTCCATTAAAAATGAAATATTTAGAAAATTATTCGCACATTGAAGAAAATTTAGAAAAGAATATGTAAATTAATTTAAAAAACAAAAGAAACAAATTTTTAAACAATTTTAACAATAAAACTTTGTTTACAAAATCTTAGAATCTAAAAATTTTATGAAATGATAAATAAATTTGCGAAAAAATAGAGAAAATGTAAAGAAAAATAAATAAATTTACATAAAAAAACGAGTTATCTAAAAATAATCAGATAAATGAAAAAAAATTGTTCCCTCTTTACCCCTTAAATTATCAAATTAAATAAGAAAATCAACAAAAAACATTAATAAGTTTTTAGAAATGTTATAAAACCAAAAATTATATAAAACTACCTAAAATACTTTACGTAAAAAGAAGAAAATCTACAACCAAAAAATTAGAAGCAAATAAAATTAGAAATCTTCAAAATGTGATTATCATTGAAAAATTGTATAAAAATACAAAAGAAATAACAATAATAAAATATTGAAATTTTGTTTTAAAAATAATGAATTATAAGAAATTTTTTTTTTTTTTTGATAAAATGATATATACTTAAAATTTCAAAGAAATAGAAATAAGAATATTCATTAGAATATTGTTAAATAGAATTAGAAAATTCATTTTTAATAAGTCAAACAATGATAAAAAAAAATTATCAAGGAAGAAAAGCATTTAAAGTAAAGTTAGAAAATTTTTAAAATATCGAAAACAACAATTTCCATCCAATTCTAATAAATAATAGCTTCTTTTTCGCGTTAAAACATTCTCTACAATTTTATTTGTGGGGTTTTGTTAAATAATATTTAGTTTAAAAGTTATTGAACAAACAAAATTTGTTCTTTACATATTTTCTAAAAAGAATATTATTTAACAAAACCTTACAAATAAAATTGTAGAGAATGTTTCAACGCGAAAAATAAGCTACACTGTAAAAAATTTCGGAATTTTCTCCGATGAATTAGTAGGAAATTATTCCGAAACTGGTAGGTAACACATGTTTCCGAATATTTTGTAGGAAAAATTTCCGAAAAGAGGAGGAAAAATACTTTATCCACAGAAAACCGGAAATTATTCCACAAACTTCGGAAAAATTTCCAATCAAAACGGATTTTTAGCCTATAGTAGTAGGAAATATTTCCGGATGGAGTCGGAAAAATACTTTTTTCCCATACAACCGGAAATTATTCCACAAACTTTGGAAAAATTTCCAAGCAAAACGGATTTTTAACCTACAGTAGTAGGAAATATTTCCGAATGGAATGGGAAAAATACATTTTCCACAAAAAACCGGAATTTATTCCTTATACTTCGGGAAAATTTTCAATCAAATGGGATTTTTATCCTATGGTAGTAGGAAATATTTCCGAATGGAGTCGGAATAATACTTTTCTCACATAAAACCGGAAATTATTCCACAAACTTCGGAAAAATTTCTAAACAAAACGGATTTTTAACCTATAGTAAAAGGAAATATTTCCGAATGCAGTCGGAAAAATATATTTTCCACAAAAAACCGGAAATTATTCCTCAAACTTCGGAAAAATTTCCAAACAAAATGGGTTTTTAACCTATAGTAAAAGGAAATATTTCCGAATGTAGTCGGAAAAATACATTTTCCACAAAAAACCGGAAATTATTCCTCAAACTTCGGAAAAATTTCCAAACAAAACGGATTTTTAACCTATAGTAAAAGGAAATATTTCCGAATGCAGTCGGAAAAATATATTTTCCACAAAAAACCGGAAATTATTTCTCAAACTTCAGAAAAACTTCCAAACTAAACGGATTTTTAACTTGTGCATATTATATTGCTCAATCTAAGAAAATTTTATTTTGTACTCCTACTAAAAGAAACTCCTAGGTTTATTTTTTTAAAAATAAAAATCACTTAATTAGTTTCTCATAATTATTTTATTTATTATAATTATGAAAAATTTATTTATGTGAAGAACAAATGTTATTTTGCACTCCTACTAAAAGGAACTCCTAGTTTCATTTTTTAAAAAATACAAATGACTTAATTAGTTTCTTCTAATTATTTTATTCATTATAATTATGAAAAATTTATTTATGTGAAGAATAAAAATTTTACTAAAAGATTGTTGATACAGAACTAATAGATCTAACATGTTTTTGTTATAAAAATTTTGTTTTACATATTTATTACTATTATATTTTAATATTTAATTCTTCTGTTTAATTTATAAAAAAAAAATTGTTTTGGGCAATGTTTGCATTTCAAAAATATTACTTTTATTAATATTAATAAATGAAATTGTTTAAAACGTTAATCAATTTATTTGTATTCATTTTATTGAAGTTAATCAATTTGTTTGTATTCATTTTATTGATAATCTGTATCCGAGCCTGTATTCTTTTATCATTTTTAAATATCGATTAATTATTGTTCTCAATTATTTTTCCTAATACATATAATTTAATTTTAAACTATTTTGTTTGAACCAGTTAATATTGTTAAGAATATTTACTTATTTAATTTATTGGTAATTTAGTAACGATAAATAATTTTTTTACCAAATAAATTTAATCTTATGTTAATTTCAATCAGAAAAAAAGTAAACATTGTTAGTAATGATTGTAATAAAATTTTAAATTTTAATATTAGAAATGTTTTCTATCTTTGAATGTTTCTTAATAATATAAACAGATATACAGATTATACAAAAAATGAAAATTTCTCCGTATATAAATTATCTTATTTCAAATAAATATTTTTAAATTTTATTTGGATAAGATTCTTAAAAATCTTCTCCAAAAAAATGTCTTAATCTTTAAAATAATGGATTCACAAAAAATTTGTCGAAAGGAATTTATTGCCATTCTCCTTTTGGTGAAAATATGTGTGAGTGTCACATGCCAGTAATGCTAACTAAACCATAGGACCAAAATTTATGAGAGTCTATTGTTGACGGGCGATGCCATTGCGGGGGTTTAACTGCACGTGGCGACCAAACGAAACTTGAGATCACCAAGTTCTTTGAAAAGAGAATTTCATAGCCAAGATGGCTCAATGGTTAGGTGCTCGTATCGTAATATGCGTATTTGCGTTTAGCGTTAGGGTTAGTGCGTTCGAATCTCAGTGTCGCTAGGATTTTTCAAAAATTTCGTATGTATGCGTTTAGTTGCGTTTAAGGTATAAATAAAATGTTAATTAATAATCAAATGTAATTTCAGTACAACACAACAATTGAATTAAATAAGTATGTAAAAACAAACCCAAATCCCATACTGTAAAATATAAATTTTCTTAATGTTTTAAATCTGTTGATTTGATTTTTATTATTGAATAATCAATGGGATTTTTTTTATCAGGATAAACATATTTCTTTATTACAACTGTACATGTAATGTTTCATATATGAGTTAGGTCAGGCCATATAATAGTCAACCACCCACTTTGCTTAGAAACGAATTTTCGTTTGTTTATTAAACCCAACCCTTTTTTTTCATGTACAAAATTTGAATAATTTCCGGTAATTTTGGAAAAAATTCCAACTTAATGTCAGGACAAATATCCGACGTATTCGGAAAAATGTCCAACTTCATATGCGGAAAAATTTCCGATAATTTCGGAAAAAATTCCTCTTCATCAGTAGGAAAAGTTTCCGAAAAAGTTGGAAATAAAACCAATTTTTTTTTCGGAAAAATTTCCACCGTCTGGGGTTCCGTGCTGTCCGAATTTTTTCGGAAAAATTTCCGAAAAATTTTTTACAGTGTAGTATTTATTAGAATTGGATGAAAATTGAAGTTGTTTATTAAATTTAAAGAAAAAATATAAAATGTTAAATAATTGTATTATTTTAAACAAATTTTAGCTCAACATAATTTTTTCTGAAAAATGTACAAGTGGATTTTTTAAAATTTAATGAAATTAATTTGAATAATATTTTTATTTTGGATAAAAAACAACTTTCGAGTCGAGTTTCAGGTTATGTAAATAAAGACAACCTCCTTAAGTTAAAATAAATCACAAAATTATTAATTTTTGAATTTAAAATCTTAAATTTTGATAAATTTTTAAGTCGTATTTTATAAAACTTCGAATAAATTAAAGTTTGGAATCAAAAGCTGTTTAAAGTTTTTTTGTTACAAATTCCCAGTTTTAGTAAAAAATAAAGGAATTAAGGACATATTTTTAAATTAGGGGTCTTTTAGGGTCTAATTGCAAAATAGGGAACTTTTAGGGGAAATTGGGGACGCCTGTGAAGTCTGCTATAAAAATAAAATTAAATTTTTGTCTGCACATTGTGTGTCCTGGATTTTGAATATAAATATTCGTTTTGAGCATCTGTCTATCTGTCTGTCTGTCTGTGATAAACGTTTGTACTCCCATCAAATTTAAACCGCTAGATCGATTTAAACGAAACTTAAAAATCTGTTAGATAATAAGGGGTGATTTCAGTTTATATTTGATCCCTCCAGTAGGATATTAAGACTTATTGACATTGCGGTTCAAATATGTCTCAATCGTTGCGTTTCGACATTGTATATCAATCTTCTTGTTCGTGTCAAATAAAAACTTATTTTGGATCACGTGCCCCTCTCTTTATCCAATAATGACTCAATGGCTTACTGAAAGAATAATTAATTAATCTCGTATTATTTTCGTAGCAAGTTTGATTTGCTTTTTTTTTTATTAAAATACTGTTCTTAATTTAATCTGAAATATATCTAAAAATTTTTAACTTTTTTTGCATGTGAACCTAATTTGGGTCACTACACTGCAAAAACATGGTGTCTTAAATTGGCCAAAAATGTCTTAAATTAAGATACTTTTGGTGTCTAAGACACGAAAAATGTCTTATTTTAAGACATTTTTGAACAATTTAAGACACCTGTTTTTGCAGTGTAGTGACCCAAATTAGGTTCACATGCAAAAAAAGTTAAAAATTTTTAGATATATTTCAGATTAAATTAAGAACAGTATTTTAATAAAAAAAAAGCAAATCAAACTTGCTACGAAAATAATACGAGATTAATTAATTATTCTTTCAGTAAGCCATTGAGTCATTATTGGATAAAGAGAGGGGCACGTGATCCAAAATAAGTTTTTATTTGACACGAACAAGAAGATTGATATACAATGACGAAACGCAACGATTGAGACATATTTGAACCGCAATGTCAATAAGTCTTAATATCCTACTGGAGGGATCAAATATAAACTGAAATCACCCCTTATTAATTGCTTATTAAGGGTAACCCCAAGATTAAATGGACATTTGATTTGAAAAAACGTTTCTCACACCAATCCAATCGATATGAGGGATTTATTTATTTATTTAAGAATTACCCATAGTATTTCTTTATTTTTATCTCAAGAATTGACAAATTACGAAAATAATAAATTAACAGTGATAATGTTATAAGAAGCAAATATATATTAAAAGTATAAACTATTATATTGGATTTTTAAGAAATATTTGAAAAACATTGGTAAAAATTGTCTTTTTCAAAAATGTGTGCAAAAAATTTCGAACGCTATTTCTGTCTGCGCGGGATGTTCTTAAGGGAAGGAAGTGGATCATTTATCAGGCTAATAGATAACACAACTTCTGCTCCGAGTTCGATCTGTTATCAGCTTCAATCAGTTTCGAATTCGCCAGCCCCTTTTGCTCCCGATTTTCCCCCAATTCGTATCAAGTTACAACTATTATTAAAGAACCTAATAAAATTGCCGAGGAAATTATTATCTACTTTATTAGTGTGATTTGTTTTGCCTTTCTCAAAAATTTGGGTAATAAAGAGCAAAATTGACTTTTCTAAATTAGCTTAAGGTTAATTAAAGCAAATTCTTTAAATTTTAATTAACCCTAGCATGAATTAACATTAATTCATATAAACTTATTTAACAGTTAGAAATACGTGATAAGGATCAGATAGTGAAGTTTTGAAGGTTAAGCAAGCTCGAATGCGATTAGCGCTGCATATTTTACTGCGGCTAAGACACAACAACCGGGAGCTTTGACGCCGAGACTTGTCTTTTTTTTTCATCTTTTTTCTACTTCTTTGTTTTTTCTTTACAGCAAAGTCGAAAAAATACGATTATTTTCCACAAAATTCAGTCCCACATTACACAAAATGAGACAAAAAATGGCAACTAATTTTAGTTAAAGAAAAGTATCGCTCTGAACTTAAAGTAGTAATTGATTACATTCGAGAAATATAACTTTCTTAACCAGGTAATGAATTTTCTATGGTTTTAAAAAGAAAAACTAGGAAATTATACTTTAAATTATATATAATTATTATATTAAATTATATATATATATATATATATAATTAAATTATTTATATAATTATAATTTTAAATTATATTTAATTTTATCTGATGTTTACGTTTTAATCATTTAACTAAATATTTTCCTTTCTAAAAATTTGAGCAAGAAAAAACGAAAAATTGGTTTTTCTAAATTAATTTAATTTTTATAAAACCAAATTTATAAAATTTAAATTAGCCCCAAATGTCAATAAAGATTAACTATTTAATAAAAACTATATTAAAAATTAAAAATCGTCTTTGTATATTAGATAATAAAGTGCCAGAGGTTAAGCAGCCTCGGATGCGATTAGCGCTGCATATTTCACTGCGGTTAAGGCACAGTAACCGGGAGCTTTGTTACCAAGGCTTGTTGTTTTTTCCCTACTTTTATTCACTAGATTCGAACACATTAAATTACTTTTAACAAATTCAGCCCTGAATTACACAAAACAAGCCCAAAAATGGGAATTAACTCTAGGTAAAGAACATTTTACCCTAAATTTAAGGTGATTAATCACCCGGTATATAAATTAATACAAAACAAAATTCGCTTAATCTAAAGCCTAATTAGCAAAATTTAAAACAAAATTCGCCTAATTTTGAGAATGCCGTCCAATTTATGAGTCTAAAAGTTTGAGTGGGTATAAAAAAAAATTGGCAGGGATGTGAGTAGACCGGGTCTAGTATCGTCACCACTTTGCGCACCCCTGCAAAACCGCTATGACTTATGCATGCCTTCGTTCGGGACACCGTATACATTTTATGAGGGGGCGCAGCACGCCGTGAAGACCGAAGTTTATGCGTCGCGCGGCGGCTGCTTTATGGCACCATACCAGTGAAATATCCGCTTTATGGAGAAATGCACGACGCAACGACAACGAAAGGGTTGGCTTACAACAGAGTCGTATATGCAAACGGTCTTCTAAAATCCCAAACCATTTTCTCTTTACTTATATACGATCTTCTTCGACAGCCTGTCACGTGTTCACTCTCACACAGTTTTTTCCATTTTTAGAGCTTTCCAGTAAAACTCTCCTCTCGATCTTCTCTCCCAAAAAATTCAACATTATATCCAATTTCCAGTAACTTTTAACTTTAAATAACACGATTCAAACTTAAATTCTACAAAATTAACCGCTTTTAAATATCCATAATACACTGGAACCTCTGAAATTGAGACGTAGTTCCCCCACCACTTTCCCCTCCGTTCCTGATCGTTTAGGCTCACTAATCGAGGTTCCAGTGTACCAAAATTTTACAGAAACCGATCCCAAGATTCGACACAAGGTTAATAAAATGGACAGTTTCTTACTTTTTGTAACTTTTAACTTCAAATAACGCCACTGAAATTTAAATTCTTTAAAATTAACCACGTTTAAAAATTCATAATACACTGGAATCTATAAATATGACCCGTAGTTCCCCACCACTTTCCCCTCCGTTCCTGATCGTTTAGGCTCATTATCCGAGGTTCTAGTGCAGAACACTTTTTAACTTTCACAGAAATTGGTTCGCTGATTTGTCATTACCCAACCGATATTTGACACAAGGTTGACAAAATGGAGAACTTTTAATTCTTTTTTTAACTCTTAACTTCAAATAACACGATTTGAAATTAAATTCTTCAAATTTAACAGCGTTTAAATATTTATAATACACTGGAACCTTTGAAACTGAGTCGAGGTTCGACCACCACTTTCCCCTCCGTTCCTCATCGTTCAAAGCTCTTTATCCGAGGTTCCAGTGTACAAAATGTTTCAGCATGTACATTTTAAATAATGCTTCAACCGGATCTAGACGATTATTTTTAGAATGGTCCTAAAAGTAATTTCAAATTGTAGAAAGTAATTTAAAAATCATAAAAATAGTTCACATTTCAGAAAATTAATGAAAAAATAATTAAAATAATTGAAAATTGGTGATAATATTTGAAAAATGAATAAAATAATGGGAAAAATTGGAGAAAATAATTGAAAATTGTGGAAAATAGTTTAAATGGATAAAAATATTTTAAAATTGGAGAAAACAATTGAAAAATGATTAAAATAATTAACAATTCATGAAATTAATTAAGAATGAGAAATAATGAAAAAATTAAAAACTGGAAAATAAATTGAAAAATTATAAAAATAATTAAGAATTGATGAAATTAATAAAAAAATTATTAAGAAAATTAAAAATGAAGGCAAATAATTGAAAAATGATTTTAGAATATAAAAATTAAAGAAACTAAATTAGTAACTTATTTGAAGTATGACATTGATTGAAAAATAATAAAAATAGATAATATGAAATTAATATCAATTAATTGAAAAATTATTAAAATAGTTGAGAATTGGAGAAACCAATTGAAAAATGATAAAAATAATTAAAAATGCATGAAGTTGAAAAAAAATTTAAATAATAAAAAAATCAAAATTGAGACAAATATTTGGAAAATTGTAAAAATAATTAACAGTCCATGAAATTAATAAAAGGATAATGAAAAAATTAAAAATTGGAGAAAAAATTGAATAATAATACATATAATTACCAATTGATAATTTTAATGAAAAAATTATGAACAAAATTAAAAAATAAAAATTTTAATTAAAATTAAAAAAACAAATTAAAACAAAATAATGAAAATAAATTGCAATTGGAAAAATTAATTTAAAAATAAACGATAAAAACAATGGCGAAATTGGAAAAACAATTTCAAAATTAAAACAATAATAAACAATTCATGAAATTATTTTTAAAATAATTTAAAATTGAGGCAATTAATTGAAAATTGATAAAAATAATCGAAAAATCAGGAAATTATTAATTTATAATTATTATTAATTATTAAATTGTTAAGTTTTAATTACGTTAATCAAATGTGTGGAAGAATATAATTGTAATTTTAAGAAATCATTTTTCAATTTATGAAAATAATTGATAAATGAAAAAATAAACTGAAAATTAACAAAAATACTTCCTGTATGAGGAAGCTATAATTTTAATAAATAAAATAAGGATTCTAATTCATTAATGAGTAAAATACTGTAATAGTAAAAAAAATAATTAAAGAAGGATGTAATTATAGTTTATGGAAAGTGACTTTTAAATTTGGGGAAAAAATTGAAAAATAATTAAAATAATTGAAAACTAAGAAAACAATTTTAAAATATTTTAAAAAGTTGAAGATTATTGTAAATAATTGAAATGTCAATACAAAATATTGGAATTTCAAATTTAGTAAATTTTACTCTTGCTTTTTTTAAAAAAAGTCATTTTTAAGAGTTAAAAATACTTAAATATTGACGGAAATAATTAACTTAAAAAAAAAACAAATAACGATTGGAAAAAAAAATTCAAAAAATGACGAGAATAATCGGTATTTGAGCGAAAAATTTTTTTTTATTATTAAATAATCATAAAATTGGAGAAAAATAATAAATTGCCAATTGAAAACTGATGGAAATTATGGAATAAATTATAGAAAATAAATTAAAATTGAATTGCATTGAAATTTCAAGAAAAAAAAAGACAATTGAAAAATCGGGAGAATTATTAGATATTGAAAAAAAAATGAAAAACAAAGAAAGAATTCAAATTTGAAGATAATAATTAGGAATTGAAGACAATAATTAAAAACTAAAGAAATGAATTGGAAATTAAAGAATTAATTGGAAATTTAAAAAGAATAATTGATAATTAAATGAGAAATTGCAATATCAGGAAAATAATTAAATATAGACAGAAATAATTAACTTTTTCAAAAAAACTTAACAATTGACAAAAAAAATAGAAAATTGATGAGAATAATCGGAATTTAAACAAACATTTTTATTAAGTTATCAAATAATAAAATAATAAAAAAAAGAATAATAATAATAAAAAAATATAAAAAATAATAAAAATAATAAAAAAATTTATTTGTTATTTATTTATTATTGGTTGTTTTACGCCCGTTAATGTATATAAATAAATAAAATTAGACCCGATTACATGTTAAATAAATAAATAAATAAAATTGAAGGAGAATAATAAATTTTCAATTGAAAACTGATGAAAATTATGGAAAAAATTATATAATTGGAAAATTAAAAAAAATAATTAATAATTAAAAGAGAAATTACAATATGACGAGATTAATTTATGGAAAGTGAGTTTTAAATTTGTGGAAAAAATGAAAAATAATTAAAAATTAAGAAAATAACTTAATATTTTAAAATTTTGAAAATTATTGTAAATGATTGAAATGACAATAAAAAATAATTGAAATTTCAAAAAGATTATTGATTTAGTCAATTTTACTCGTGTTTTTTTCGAAAAAGGAGTCATTTTTAAGAGTTCAAAATACAAATTTTTCACTACTTTAAAGTGTAGAATAAAAAAATTCCAATAATAATTTTTCAACACGATTTTTAATAGAGGGGGGAGGGGGTCAATAAAATGTGACGTAATTTTAAGGGGGGTAATTTCACGCAATTTCACGAATTCCCTCCCCCCTCCAAGGATTGAAAGTTTTTTATGGATGGAGCCTATTTAAATTTAAATTTCTCAAAAATTAACCGCGTTTAAATATCCATAATACACTGGAACCTCTGAAACTGAATCGTAGTTCCCCCACCACTTTCCCCTCCGTTCCTGATCGTTCCCGCTCACTATCCGAGGTTCCAGTGTACCATAATTTTTCTAACTTTTACAGAAACCGATTTTGTGAATTGTCAATATTCACCCAAGATTCGACACAAGGTTAACAAAATGGACAGTTTCTTATTTTTTGTAACTTTTAACTTCAAATAACTCCACTCAAATTTTAATTTTTTAAATTTAACCGCGTTTAAACTTGTAATACATTAGAACATCTGAAACTGACCTCATTCCTGCTAACTATCCGAGATTCCAGGGTACAACAATTTTTCAAATTTCACAGAAACAGATTCGGTGAATTGTCAATACTCACTTAAGATTCAACACAAGGTTTACAAAATGAACAATGTCTGATTTTTTGTAACTTTTAACATAAAATAACGCCACTAAGATTTAAATTCTTTAAAATTAACCACGTTTAAATATTCATAATGCACTGGAACCTATGAATATGACCCGTAGTTCCCCCACCACATTCCCCTCCATTCCTGATCGTTCCCGCTCACTAATCGAGGTTCAAGTGTACCAAAATTTTCCAACTTTCACAGAAACCGATTCGGTGAATTGTCAATATTCGTCACAAGATTGACAAAATGGACTAAAAGAGTGTGAAAATCGTGAGAGGGGAGTTCCTAATCGAATCGTGGAAACCGAGTCGTCTTCAGAGGCTTCAACTCGCAATCGAGAGACTCTCAAGGAGCTTCACTTTGGCCCCATTTTACTTACATTTTCTAGTCTCTCAGGCTTTTTTTTTTTTGCTCGGTTCGATTCGTGCAACGCGAATGGAATTTCCGTTTCGAATCGAGGGAAAATCTATTTTCAGAGGAGTGACGGATCTGTGGCTCACACTCAATAAGAGTCACCCGGCGAAACTAATCGATCATGTGGCGAGCGAGTGATATATCTCACCTTGGAGGGTGCTTAGAAGCTCCAAGATGCTCTCCTCATTCACTCCAATACGACCAACTAGACTATAACTAGCTTCTTATCTGACTCCACAAGATCGAAATCCCATCTCGGGGAATTAGGCGCTTGAAATATGCGAAATACTCGGGGTTATATTTGAATTTTCTCACTCTTTTATTATAAAACTAATGTGACGTAAAATTAGGCAATTTTTTTATTTTTTTATTTCTGCACCCGTATATAAAAAACCGAATTTCTAACAAAAGCCAACATTTTCGATTTAAAAAATATATCCAGTACATTTTTTACAATAACCATTGTTTTTCAATGGAAAAAATTTTCAAAGCAAACCAACATTAAATTGTCTATATAAAATAAATTTATCTCAATAATAAAAGCTGCTTCAATTCTTTGTTTCTATTCAAAGGGATTTTGCCTCTGTACCAAAGTTACAATGAAACAAATAGTAACGCTTTTGATGCCAGTTGTGTTCTATTTTTTGTTCATTTTTTACAGGTCGGTATATTGAATTTAGTTACATATTCTATCCATTTTTCTTTTTGTGGGGTGTCGTAAACTCATCTTTTTTTTTTTCACTGTACACGATTAGAGATACCCTGAACCACAATCTGACTTTGTTTTGGTTCTGTGAAACTCTTTTTTATCCCGGTCAGAAAAAATTTAAACGGATATATAATTTAACGTTAGAGGCAAAAAATTACTCGAGCCGTTTCACGAGTTCGTGTGTCAAAGAGAAACAAACTAACGGTAACCTACTTTGCATTCTAAGGGTTTGTAAATGTAGAAAAAAATACGCTTCAGACATGTTAAACACAGAAAATTGTTGCCTGTTTTCGAGCAAAGGGACGAAATGACCTGTTCCCAAGAAAGAGAATTTTTTATTTCTTTTTGAATTTGGATTTTAATGTGAAATTCATTATAATTTTAATAAGTTTGTAATTTTTGGGATAAGTTTTTCAACAAATGGGTCATTAAATGTTTTTAGATTAACTGACTAAATTATTTGTAAAATAATAACAAAAAAACGAACATACGTTGTTATTACCTCAAAAAGCTAATTAAAATTAAAAATTAATCTTTTGGGTATTGAGAATTGGAAAACGTTGATATTTGAAAACGATAGGAATTGGATGAATATAAATTTCAAAATAGTTCAAGATTTGAACGCTATAAAAAATGAGAAAGTCTTGGAATCTGAAAACATTTGAATTTGATTAAATAATTAAGATTTACATTATTTTAAAGCGTCTAATATTGAATTCTTTCAAATTTAAAAAACGCCCAAAATTGAATGCTTGCAAATTTTGAACACATGCAAATTTGATTTCCTTAAAATTTTGATGAATTAAAATTTAGAAAAGCTTTCAAATTTAAGAGATAAAAAAATTAGGACGCTTTTTGGAAGCATTGAAAAATAAAAATTCTGTTAGAATTGAAAAATTTAAATATTAAAAAGTGATTATCGATTCGGGAAATCCGGGAATTTAATATATCGTAAAAAAACCGGAAATTTGATGGAAAATTCAAAATAATTATTTACTAGACATCCTGTAATCATTACAATTCTATGCTGTTTTTACGATTTAAAAAAGCGATGAATTTATTAAAGTTTCACTATCTCGGTTTTATTAAATCTTTTAATTATTTGATTTTAAAGTTTCTCATTGAATATGCTCAGCTTCTTTACTGTTTAACCGGTTCATAAGATAAACAGCAAAAGTTCTATTTCTGGATCCCATTATTGATTTTCCGAGGTTTTGGAGACTGTTCTAAACTAAATTGTTAATTCACAAGTTTGGTTTATTTTTAGAAACAGTTAAAGAACTTTCGACAAAGTCTGGAAAATCCGCGTAAAATTGAGATTAAATGGAAATTTATGGATTAACTAGTTAAATTTTAAGTAATTGGTCGATCTTTTTAAAATTAGTTGATAAATAAATAATCAAATATTACCAGGGTGAACACCTGTTTTATAAAATTCAATTCCCTGTCATTTCCCGCTTTTTCCCGGGCAATTTTTTGGAATTCCCGGTCACAAATTTTCCAACAATTAAAACAGTATTTTTAATTTTGCGATATTCGTCTTTATATTTAAAATATAACTTTATACTTAAATTTAAAATTTACACATTCTTACAATCTTGTTAATTATAATTAAAGATTAAAAAGTTTTATTATCACAAAATATTATTTTTGGGCAATAATTTACATTAAACATTTAAAAAGAATTACGTTTTATAATTTCTTTTTATACGTATATTTTCTCTAAATAAATAAAAAATAAATAAAAATAAATAATTCCACTGGAAATTTACGAAATTAAAGAATATATCTGAAAAATAACGAAAACAATTGACAGTTGAAAACAAAATTCCAAAAATGTCTACGTAATTACACAATTGAAAAGAATAGTTAAAAAAATTAAACAATAAATAATTAACTTAAACAGAATAGTTGAAAAATTATAGGAATAACTGTCGGAAATAATTAAAAATTGAACAACTGGATTGAAAAACCAAAAAAAAAAATTGAAATTGAAGAAAATAATAAGAAAAATGAGGAAATAAATCGAAAATTTACGAATTAAATTGAAATTGAAGAAAATAATAAAAAAATTGAGGAAATAAATTGAAAATTTAAGAATTAAATTAAAATTTGAAAAAATAATTTATAATTAAATAAAAAAATTACAAAATGACGAAAATAATTGACAATTGAAAACAAAATTCAAAAAATGGCTTGATTAATAAACAACTGAACAAAATAATTTAAAAAATAAAGAAATGATTATAGAATTTTAAAATAATAATTTAAAATTGAAAAAGTTGTAGAAAATAATTGAAAATTGGGAACAATAATTAATAATTGAAGGAAATAGTTGAGAAATAACAAGAATAATTGAAAAATTGAAGAAAATATGTAAAAAATAAAGAAAATAATTGTCAACTGAAAACAAGATTCGAAAAATGACTAGATTAATAGACAATTGAAAAAAATAATTTAAAAAATTAAACAAGAAATATTAAAATTTAATAAAAATAATTGCAAATTGAAAAATTAAAAAAATTATAGGAATAATTGTTGGAAATAATTTCACATAACAACTGGATTAAAAATCGAAAAAAATAATTAAAATTGAAAAAAATAATTGAAAATTGAAGAAAGCAATTAAAAATTGAAGAATGGAATTGAAATTTAAAGAATATATTTGAAAATTGAAAAAATTGATTGAAAAAAGGCAAGAATTTATGAATATAGAAGAAAACAATTAAAAACTAAAGAATGGTGAAAAATAATTGAAAAAATCCGAGAATTATTCAATATTGTAGATTTAATTTAAAATGGATAAAAATAATTTAAAATTAAAAAAAATATTTTAAAACTGAAGAAAATAATTAAAAATTAAAGAAATAAATTGGAATTTTAAAAATTAAATGGAATTTTCACGAAAATAACTGATAATTAAATCAAAAGTTATAATATATCGGAAATAATTAACTATTAAAAGAAATAATTAACTATTGGAAAAAAAATCGAAAAATGTTGAGAATAATCGTCATTCGAACAACATTTTTTTTAAATTAATTTATAATTATAATATTGAAGGAGAGTAATAAATTATCACTTGAAAACTGATGAAAATTATGAAAAAAAATTGTAGAAAATAATTGAAAATTGAAAAAATCAATTGGAAATTGAAGAATTGTATTGTAATTTCAAGAAAAAAATTGATAATTGAAAAAATGCTGGAATTATTAAATATTGAATAAAATAATTGAAAAACGATGGAAGAAAATATTTAAGAATTAAAGAATGGTAATAAAAATTAAAGAAAATAATTGAACAATTGTATATAAAATTATAGAAACTTAATGATAATGGAAAAAAATAATAGAAAAAAGGTGATAATTTTTTAATATTAAAGAAAATAATTGGAAATTGAAAATTGGAATTTAAATTTGAAGAAAATAACTGAGAGAATTAAAGAGAATAGCTCTAGAGTTGAATAATTGAATTAAAATTTTAAAAAAATTTTTATGAATGAAAAAAATAATTGAAAAAATCCGAAAATTATTGAATATTGAGGAATTAATTAAAAATCAATAAAAATAATTGAAAATTAAATAAGATATCTGTGAATGAAAGAAAATAATTAAAAATTGTAGAAATAAATTTGAAATTAAAGAATTACGTGGAAATTTTAAGAAAATAATTAAATATTGACGAAAATAATTCACTATTAAAAAAAATATTATTAATTGAAAAAAAAAACAAAAAATGGTAAGAATAATCGTCACGTGAACAAAATTTTTTTTAAAATTAATAAATAATCGTAAAGTTGAAGGAAAATAATCAATTGTCAATTAAAAACTGATGAAAATTATGGGAAAATTTGTAGAAAATAAATGAAAATTAAAGAAATCAATCGAAAAAAAATTGATAATTAAAAAATCGTATGAATTATCGGATATTGTAAAAGTAATTGAAAAGCAAAAAATACAATTGAAAATTGAGGAAGATAATTGAAAAAGAAAATAATTAAAAATTAAAGAAATAAATTGAAGATTAAAGAATTAAATCGAAATATTAAGATAATAGTTGATAATTTAAAGAAAAATTACAAAATGACTAAAATAAGTAATTATTAAAGAAAAGATTTAAGAAATTTATAAATTTATTTATTAATGAAATTAAAATTATTTGAACCGTTATTTATAAATTTAAATTTTAAACAATTTAAACGCATTTTTGTTAAAAAGCATCTGATTTGAAACAAAAAATATCTGTGTGCCAAACTTTAGGTGTGAACAGACAAAAAATAAATGAAGGAATGAAAGAACTAGCGGATTATTAATATCATTATTATCGATTTGTGATATAATAAAAAAAATAATTTTCGATAAAATTTTTCAGAACTTTTAGATCCACAAAAAAATTCCCGATTTAGTACCTTATTGAAGTGGGAAACGTTTCTGAGCAACGAATGAAATTATTTTATTTTTTTTAATTATTATTTTGTTATAGACACACAATTATGCTAATAACACCTAAAAAACCATTTCCAAATACTTTTAAGGGTTACAAAACCTTTTTTTTTTTTTTAAAAAAAAAAAGAAAAACCCAAACAAAGAATTTTTACTCGTTACTCAGAAACGTTTCCCACTTCAATCAGATGATTTAGTAACAAATTTCTCGGTCAAATTTTTAACTCCTGGTCAAGTGGCCACCCTGATTACAAATGAAAGACAGATATTAATAATTATTACAATTCATCGCATTAAAAATAAAAACTTATTTTATTTACTAATCTAACTAATTTTTTATCTTTTTTTCTTTGAAGATTTTAATTTAAGAATATAAATGACAATATTACACAATAAATATCAAATTAGAAAATAAATGCGGTAATTTTGAAGAAATTTGATAGTATGAATTTCTCAATTATGAGTTATGAGTGAATCATTTTGCAATAATTTGTTAAGTTAGAGAGTTGCGAGTCATTGTCTTTGTTTGAAGACACATCCGTTAATCGCACAAACGAACGGAATGTGCTTTACGTTAATTAAGAAGGATGTCTCTGGGAATTAGGCAAGCAACCCTTCAGAGAATGCTTTCGAGTTGCCTGCGGTGCCATAAACGGGTAAAATGACAGGAGAATGTTAGATAAGGGTCGGATTGTTCCATGACTTACCCACAACCAAATTCTAACCTATGGCAAACTCGGCCCTGCTGACATTCATAATAACTCACCTGAAACAAACAAAAACATTTATTCATTAGAAGGGTTAAAAAATCAACGCTAAAAATTCAAAATAAAAAATTAAACGTTTCACTTAAATTTTCCTGAAATAAATTCGAATTCTGATATTTGTAAAGGGTTCAAAACCATTTTTTTCAAACAAAGTGGTTGCGGATCAATTTTTATAATAAAAAAAATTTATAGTTTCAGAAATGATTCGGTGATGTTTTTTAAATATAAAATACAAGGAATTATTTTTAAATTATTATTATTTCTTTTATATTATGAGTTTAAAGCATAGGAGTTAGGGAAAAATGTCATTTTTTGCAACTAGTAGAAATTGGGGGAAAAAACCTGGATTTTACCGTCGTTGGATTTTTATACTCGGACAATTCAAACCTAACTGGGAAAAAACTTTAATTTTTAAATTTTTAATTTGTTGTGCGTTACCCTAAATTATAAAATCCAAAACTTTAAATGTTTTGAGAATTAAAAAAACTTCAAAAAGCTAAGGTAATATAAAAATGTAATATAATAATAATAGATAGAATCTGAATTCAAATTTTACCTAAAAAATAACCTAATTTAGCGTATTTCAGAACTTATTTACAGAATGGTGAATTAATTAAAAAAAAAGATTTAACTTATTCAAATTTAAAGGTTTTAAATAATAATAAATAAATTTAAATTAACCGGCGTTGGATTTTTATAATCGGAAAGTTCAAACTTAACCTGAAAAAAACTAGTATTTTTAAATTTTAATTTCTCGCGCGTTACCTATTTGCATTCGATAAAATCCAAAACTTTAAAAGGTTGCGTGTAACTTTGTAGGGAATTGGCGGAAAAAAGGTCAAACTCAGTAAGGGTAAAAAAAAAATGTGTGCTTTTAGTGAATATTGGCTGCGTCGGAAAGTGGAATCCTACCGGTCGGCATTTCGCTTTGTTAGTTTGGAACGCGTGGTAGGCAAATTGCTCAAACAATGTAGGTAGTTTCCGATAGCTGCTTTATAGGTTAGTTATACCCCTGATACGAACACTGAGGGTAAGCATTCCCCTCTTCGTTTGTCGACGTTTTGTTTCAAACTTGTGCACCGAGAAAGAGATTTGTTTGATCTCATCGAAAAAATGTGTTTAAACACACTTTCTTTGATCTGGTCAGAAGCAAGCATTTAAAGCAATTCTTTTCCCGGCAAAGTCGATCTTTGAAAATTTTTTCAATCTTATTTTAAACACCATCAAATTCATGTTTTTAATATATTTTTTTTCATAATTTTATTTTTTTATAATTTTTTTTTTAACAGGCTTCACAGTGACAATGAAGAATATTTCAGGGGAAATAGGGGACTAAATATAAAAAATAGGGAACTTTTAGGGTACTTTAAAAACCTTATAAATAAAAATAAATAAATTATATACAGTAGAACCTCGATTTTATTTGGGTAGGACAAAATTACAAAGTTGTGGAATAAAAAAAAATATAATTAAAAATTTTCAAATTATTTTAAAAAATAAGAAAAATAACTACAAATTGTGGACAGTAATTTAAAATTGAGAAATAATAATTCAAAATTAAGGAAAATGAATGCAGAACTTTAGAAATAATTGAAAATCCAAGATAATAATGAAAATACAAATGATGAGAATAATTAAAAATTGAAAAAAATACTAAAAATAATTTACAATTGAAGAAGATAACTGATAAATAAGAAAAATAAGTACATATTATATGAACTAAGAGACAATAATTAAAAAAATATAAGAATGATGATAAATTAAAAAAATTGAAAATTTAGGTAATTAATTAAAAAACATAATTAAAAATAGGAAAAAAAAGAAATTAAAAAAGATTATAAAACTAATCAAAATTAAAAGAAAGAGTTCAAATTTGAAATAAACAATAAATAGGGTACTTTTAGGGTACTTTAAAAACCTTATAAATAAAAATAAATAAATTATATACAGTAGAACCTCGATTTTAATTGGGTAGGCCAAAATTACAAAGTTGTAGAATAAAAAAAAATATAATTAAAAAATTTTCAAATTATTTTCAAAAATAAGAAAAATAACTACAAATTGTGGAAAGTAATTTAAAATTGAGAAATAATAATTCAAAATTAAAGAAAATGAATGCTTGAACTTCAGAAATAATTGAAAATCCAAGATAATAATTACAATACAAATGAGTATAATTAAAAATTGAAAGAAATAATAAAAATAATTTACAATTGAAGAACATAATTGATAAATAAGAAAAATAAGTACATATTATAAGAACTAAGAGAAAATAATTAGAAAAAGATAAGAATGATGATAAATTAAAAAAATTAAAATTTTAGGTAATTAATTAAAAAACATAATTAAAAATATGAAAAAAAAAGAATTTAAAAATGATTATAAAACTAATCAAAATTAAAAGACAGAGTTCAAATTTGAGATAAACAATTAAATATTTAATAAATCAATTTAAAAATAATTTAAAAAATTAAAAATTGTTTCTATAATTGCAAAATTATAGAAACAACTGAAAATGGAAGACAATAATTAAAAATTGAGAAAACGATTGAAAATTGCAAACATTAATTTAAAAATGATGAGAATAATTGAAAAAGAATTTTAAATTGATGAAAACAATCGAGAATTGAGGAAAAGAAATGAAAATTTAAGAAATTAATTAAAAAATGATTACGGTAATTTAAAATCGAAGAAATCAATGAGAAGATTATAAAACAAATTAAACATTGAAAACAAAGACTCGAAATTTAAGATAATTAAATAAAGATTAAGTAAGTCATAGTGAAAACAATTTTAAAAATTAAAAATTGAAGAAAATAAATTGCAAAATTATAGAAATAATTGAAAATTGAAGACAGTAATTGAAAATTATAATAAAATATTTGAAAATTAAAGAAAACAATCGAGATTTGAGAAGAATAATTTAAAAATGGCAAAAATAAATTAAAATTTTTTTAAAAGAATGAAAATTTAGGATATATAATTGAAATTTTAGGAAATTAATTACAAAACACCGAAAGTAATTGTAAATCTAAAAAAAAAATTGAAAAGTTTCAAAATTCATTAAAATTTTTGTTAATAAATTCAAATAAATAATTGAAGGTTTAGTAAATCAGTTAAAAAATAATTTTAAAAATTATAATTTGGAGGAAAAATTTGAAAAATTAAAGCAATCAAATTAGAAATGATGTAAATAATTGAAAAATAATACAAATAACTGAAATTTGAGATAAATAAATTAAAGAAGTAGAAAGTGTATGAAAAAAATAAAAACTTTTCAAAACTAAAAATTGAAGAAAATATTTTCAAAGTTATAGAAAAAATGGAAATTTAATAAAATAACTGAAAAATGCTAAACACAATGAAAAAATAATGAAAAAAATTAGAAAGTAAATAAATAATTGCAAGTTTTGGAAATTAATTGAAAAATAATGAAAATATTTAATAAGTACACTGCAAAAACAGGGTGTCTTAAATTGTCCAAAAATTTCTTAAATTAAGATACTTTTGGCGTCTAAGACACGAAAAATGTCTTATTTTAAGACATTTTTGAACAATTTAAGACACCTGTTTTTGCAGTGTAGAAAAAAATCATTTAAATTTGATGAAAATAATTGACAGTTTATGAAATTAGTCAAATAATAATACAAATAAGTATGAATGGTGGAAAAAATTAAGAAATAATGATAAACATAATTGTAAATTCAAAAAAAGAATAGGAATAGGAGATGAAGGATTGAAAATTCAGGAAATCTATTGAAATATAATTTAATAAACTAAAAATTGGAGAAAAATACTTAAAAATGATAGAAATAATTGAAGACTAAAAAAATAATAAAAATTTAAAAAAGATTGAAAATCTCTAGTTACCTTGACTTTAAATATACTTTTGTGAAAAATAGGGGATTTTAGGGTAACATTTTCTAAATAGGGGACATTTGGGGGAATAGGGGACGGCCTGTATTAAATATTAATTGTAACAAAAAAATAATAATAATTGTTTATATTAATTGTAATACTAAACAAGTTTTAAGTAAACATGAGTTTTGTATCTAAACTTGCGCTTTAGTTAAACAAAAATCTAATTTAAAGTTCAATTGTTACTTGGTAATTAATTTTCTTGTAATGGGGAAATTTTGATTTACATGTGGATGGACAATGGTAGAAAATTAAATTCAAACAGAGAGATGGGAATTAGTTTCACAATTTAAGAGAAAATTTACTTGATGAATAAATTCCCGGTAAATGTCAAGAGGGGAAAAAAACAAACTTTTACTTAAGTTGCTTATTAGGTAAAAAGCTTAAAGCTTTAATTTATCGGACAGCAATCAATTTTATGCACAGAAACTTTGTAGATTGTTTTCCAACGTGATTTATTAATAAAGGGACAAAATTTACCCGGTTATGGATAAAAAGTTGATTTAAATTAACTTTATTTAACAATTATTATGAGAGTGTTTAATCTAGAAAAAAGTATTTAAAAATGTGAGGAATGTGGTTTATAAAAATTTGCAAATTAAACAAACAGATCAAAAGTTTTATCTATATAAATTGAATTAATTGAAATCGGAAAATGTTTAAAATTACATGAATTAAAATTCGAAAATTTCAAAAATTGAAGGTAAACAAATTTGTAAGGGCTTAAATTTGTATATATCGAAATTTAAAAATCTTGTAAATTAAAAGATTCTAAATTCGAAAAACTCGAAAATTGGTTTTAAATAAACACTCTGTGGCACAATTTAAAAAAAATCTATTCTTTATTATTTCAAATAACATTTATGTTGGCATTTGAAATAAATCATGAAAAACGGTAAAGCGAACTGAAAAACAAATTAATCATATAAAAGCAGTCAGTAAAGTGAACAAAAAGAGGAAGAATTGAAAATCGCACCTTTTTGTCCAAGTGAATGAATTTCAAAAGGCAACATTAAAATTGCCGAGGTATTAAAAAATGCCCCGCTATGAGTGGCCATTGTGAGAAAATCGTAATTTTTGTCCTGAATTCCAGGCATTGTTCATTTGCATGTATACAATTCAGGATTGTTTAGCAAACATCATCGAGTAGTAATTTGCACATAATTCTTTCGATACCAGGCAAAATATCGCGAATATTTTTCAACAACGAGAAGGAATTTAATTTCACTCTGAAGCAGAAAATCTGATTAATTAACATTAGTTCGTCTTTAAATGTTACCAAAATGTTTCTAAAAAAAAAACAAAGAAAATTAAAAAAAAATATACAAAAAAGACTATTTTCTTTTTTTTATGCTAAGACTTCCACTTACAGTTCGAAAATTTACAAAAAATAATTTTTTCATAATTTATTTATAAATTGTTTATAAACAAATTTTTTTTAATGTTATGAGCCTTTTAAAAATGGGTAAAAAATATTAAAATACATTTAAAACTCTAAGGAATCGAAATACATTGATTGAGGATTGCATGATAAATTCGTTTTATCGAAAAAAGGCGCAGAACATTGAAAAAAAAATTAATTGTTTATAAACAATTTATAAACAAATTATGAAAAAAAAATTATTTTTGAAATTTACGCACATCAGTTAAAGTCTATTTTATGTCTTTTGATTCTATCCAAGGTACACTTAAATCGGTAAATTCATTTAAGAGATATAAGCTTTTATTTAATGACTGAAGTGCGCAACGCTTGTACGAAACAAACAAAACGAATAATTAAAAAAAAAACTTGTTAAGAAATTTTCCAGTCAAACCACTCTTTAAAATTGTTTTTAGTTTCTTATATATTTAATTTAACAAATAATTAACAATATTTAACAATAAAATTCTAAGTAAAGTAAAAAAACTTTTTTTTCCTTTTTCAGCAACGTTGCGCACTTCAGCGTCATTGCGTCATGTTAAAACTTTTAATTTTGCAATAACTTTTCTAAACATTTTTTAAAAAAATTTTCCTTTGGTAGAAACATTTTTTAGGATCTAACATAATAATATTTTCAATATTTCGATAAAAAAAATTCTTTTTTTTTCTGTGCGCGCTAATTTAGCGAATTCTGAACCAAATTCTATTTTATTAGCTAGTGAACCGAAAGAAAAAAAGAAATAATTGGAAAATATTTTTTTAAAATGATAAAATTGATCGATTGTGAGTGTGCGCGAAGAAAACGAAGGAGAAAAATCTAAAATAATTAAAGCGCAGAATGCACGATCGTGAAGCACGATATATCTGAAATTTTCCATTTTCCTGGGATAAAACGAGAGAACGTAAAAGGGACGAGTGAATTTCCCGTGGAAGGCCGGAAACATATATCGTAAAATCGGGAGGGTAGAATTGGTGATTTTCGGCCCTCCCGATTGCGTGAGTGCGTTCGTGCGTGCGTCATATTTCCAGAATTCGAGAGGGAAGGGTAACAAAATAAACAGAATAATCCACGCAGTGCTTCCGTAATATTCTGCAAATGAACCATCATTGTGCTTACATTTTTACCCCTCGAATGTAATAAAATATTGTTAAACTTGGACGTAATTCGAGAATTTACGAGTTATGGCAAAAACTCGATTCTTAATTAACGATTCATTTAATAAAGATATCTAGCTTTTTTTTTTAATATTTAAAATATAGTTATGAATTTTTTAATTTTTAATTTTTTTTTATTTCAATTTGCTTTATTAATAATAAAATTTTAATTTAAATAATAGGATATCTAATCTTAATTTATTATTAAATATTTTTAAATATTATTTTTTTAAATTAAATTATTTTAATTAAAATTGATTTATATTTATTTAAATCTTCAAGTTTTATTTGTTTTTTCTGTCAACACATGAAGTTTGTCACTAGATGTTTTTTCTTTTGTTTTAAATCAGTTCTGTTTGAAATCAAACGATATAATAATATATTTTTTGATAATTTAATAGCTGCTAAAAATTATCGATGCGCCTTCTCGAGTTTTAAAATATTAAAAACTGTTTTTTTGGTTTTATTTACTTGTCTTTCAATTTTTTTCGTCGTTTTTAAAATTATTTTCATAAATTTTCAATTATTTTTATCAAATTATAATTATATTCTTCAAATTTTTTAAACTAATTTAATCAATAGTTTCTTATTTTTAGTAATTATTAATTAGTGTCGTTGCGTTTTAATTTTTTTCTTTTAATGAAATTCTTTAATTCCTAACTAGTATTACAAATTCCAATTATTTATTTCAATATTTTTAATTATGATCGGTATTCATTTCTTTCAATTTTTAATATTAAAATTAAATTCTATCTTTTGTTTGAGTTTTTAAAAATTTATTTTTATTTTCTTGGAATGTCAATTGTTTTCTTTATGTTCCTAAAGTTCTAAACTTTTATTTAATAAACAACAATTTTTTCGTGTAAAATATTTTTAAAAATAATTTTTGCAACTTAAAATATACAAAGGAAATTAAATTCTTAAAATGTTCCAATTAGTTTTTTAGTATTAAAAACATTAATTTTGGTCAAATTTAAATTCAAAAAATGTTAAAACAATAATTTCGTTCATTTGAGAATTCAGAAATTTAAGTTTATTATCTTTTAATTTTTCCAATAATTTTCTCAAAATTTAAATATTTTGTTAAAATTCTTCAATTATTTTCTTCCATTTTTAAACATTTTCTTCAATTTTCAATAATTTTATTAAATCCTTGAATTATTTCCTTTTATTTCTGATTATTTTTGTCAGTGTTTAATCGTATCCTTCAATTTTAAAATGATTTCTTAAATTCAAATTTTATTCTTCAATTTTTGAAAATTTTGTTTTTTAATTTTCAATTTCTAATTTTTAAATTATTTTCCTTAATATCAATTTGTTTCATCTATGAATTATTATTGCAAAAAAAAATTTGATTGAGAAAAGGAAGAAAAATGTAATATTGAAAAAAAAACATTTGAAAATTTAGCAAGATTTCTATTTTTTTTTTCATTATTCTGATTTATTTTTTACTTGAATAAATAAATAAATAATTTGTCAACTATTTTCCTTAATCTTTTAATTATTTTCGGCAAAGTTCGATTGTATTCGTGATTTTTGAATTGATGTCTCAAATTTCAATTATATTCTTTTTCTTTTCTTTAAATTTAAATTATTAGCTTTTCAATTTATTTACTCATTTTTAAAATTATTTTCGTTAACTTTGAAATATTTTTTTTAAATTACAATTAAATTTTCTGATTTCTGTTAATAAACTTCTTCTTATTGAAACAAATTCCAAAATTTAAATTATTGTTTTTAAAAAAATTTTTGAAAAAGAACCGGTAAATTAAAATTTAAAATTTTTAACGTTTTGAAATTTTTTTATCTGATTTAAAACATTTTTAAATTCGGATTCGTTCAATTTTTAATGCCTTTAAAAATTTCATTAAAATTTCATCAGATGTATTTTCAACACCTCCAAATTTAAATCCAAATTTTAATAATGCCCTAAAATTATAGTAAATTTTCTTTCAGACGTTTTCTAAACTTCATTATATCCAAATTCTTATGGTTTTCGAATTTTGAAAATTCATCCAATTTTCAAAGTTTTAGTGCCAGCTTTTTTTACCGCTTCTATTAAATTTGACGGTGTAACTTCCAAATTTAAATATCTCCAAATTTCATCGCTGCCATATCAAAAACCTTCAAATTCATCTCATTTTCAACTCCTAAATTTATAATTTAAAAAAACTTTTAAATTTGATCCCAATAATTGCCAATTTCCAAAATTTGAAACAACCCCTAATATTTGAAATTCATTTTTTTACTACAGAAATGATTCTATTGTAAATAATTTTAAAAAAAAATTTTAAAAATTAAAAATAATTAAAAAAAAGTATTATATTGCCGAAATATATAATATTGCATCCAATTGAAAATATTTAAAGTTAATTAAATTCCCTTTATTTAATCAAGAGAAAAAAATTCTATTTCACAGTTGCGTCTATTTCGTGGAACGAAATTAACCTGTCCTGTCCGAATGATGTCTAAATAAATATCCTGAATGAATTATTTTTATGAGTTTTTGTCAAATTAACTTTCCCTTGGGGGAAAATTGAAGGGAAGGTAAATAACTGGTATTAGAGTCTATACGTTAGAAAAAATGAAATTATTTATAAGATACATATATTTTTTTTTTCTTTTTTTGAAAAAGAGGAGAGAGTGAAAAATCTGCCAATCACGGTTTGTATCGTGTTTGTGGTCTGTTTACGTAAATAATATTGGATCGATAACGCTTATCGTGCCGGTCACGCGACTTGGTCGATTGGCTTTCGTTCCGCTGTGAGTCCGTACATTTTTCATTCTAGATCCGATAAGAGCGACAGACGGATCACACAAGTAGACTTCTTTTCCTCTTTTTTCATATTTCGATACAAAATTATGCTGATTGTCCCTCAACATCAAAATTTTCCCGCTTAAATTGTCAATTTCAAGCGGCAATTTCAATTTATGGAATTAATGTAGGTATTTATTGTGAATCAAAATATTTTTCTCGTGTGTTAATTTAAAAAAAAAATATTCTTTTTACTTGGGGCCTTGTTTTTTTTTTATAATAAAAATATTCCTGCATTATTGAATGTCCAATTTGTTAAAAAATACAGAGAAAAGTAAAGAGCGCAAATGTAAAATGTTTAATATTTCACTTTGTTGGCTCTTTTGGGGATTTTAGAAAGAGCAAAATTTCGCTTTAACTGTTTTTGCAAACTAGGTCAGATATATTTTACAATAAAATGAATTTCAATGCGTACCTCGAGAAACACCTACCCAACCGAAACCAATGAAATATTTTGAAACAATTGACAAAACCAGGCGATGATTTGTTACTTTGTCGATATGTGAATAACACCGAGACTAATGAATTCCCGGTTTAATGATCCATACGAGAAACATTTGATAAACCTTATTTCACGAAAGGTACTCACTTGTCATTCGTTCCATTCAATGATTTTAATAGACTGTTAATAAATTAGTAATTATCCTAGTTATTCGGCAGTCGTTTTATTTTAATTAACATATTACCGATGTCAAAGGAAGATATTTCTCAAAGTTATTGCCTATAATTAAAGAATAATTACGCATTGAAGAAGTATTATTTACTGATAAATTGAAAAATATATTTGTAATTTGGAGAAAATATATAAATTAAAAAAATTAATTGAAAGTTGGTAAAAGAAATTAATAATAAAGATATAATTATTAATCAATGAAGAAATAGATTTAATATTGAAGGAAGAAATTATAAAATTGAAAGATATAATTCAAAATTTAAGAAAAAAATTTAAGAAATTGAAGAACATAATTGTATTTTGAGATCTCAATCAGAAATTGTAAAATGCAATTGAACATTGACGAAAATAATTGAAAAATTAAAGAATATATTTGAAATAGAAAAGAATAATATAAAATCGAATAATATTGGAGAAGATAATAGAAAAGTGGAGAAAATAATTAAAATTGAAAAAACATTTAAAGAATATAATTTAAGTTATGTGGATAAAATTTACAACGTTCTTGATCAATTTAAAAAAAAGGACATTTTTTTTATCAAAATTATTATAAATTTTCGTGTAAAAACGTTTTTAAACGTTTGTAAATCAACAATTTTTAAAAGATTTTAGGAAAAGAATTTTATTACTTTCGGCGAAAAGAAAAAAACTATTTCTTCTAATCGTTGATCATAAGCAATGTGAATTTATCCGACATTTAAAATTGGCTGAAAGTAATTTAAAAATTAAAAAATTAATTTAAAAATTTAGAAAATTAATTAAAGATAATTGAAGAACATAACTGAAAATGATAAAATGTAATTAAATGAGATTTACATTCTCGATAAATCTCGACTGAAGTTAGTTTGTCTAGAAAAATCGATAGATAATTTTCCATTGATTATATTTTATTTTAAAAATCTCTTTATATTCAAAATATATTTTTTAAGAAAATAAACTCTTTTAAGAATATATAAAATATATTACATATTGACTATACATTTTTAAAAATAAAGTTTTAAAAAAAAGTTTTCTTAAAAACGAAATTTGAGTAGAAAGAGACTTTTAAAATAAAATATAATCAATGGGATATTCTAGACGGATAAACTTCAGTCGAAAAGAAAGTTTTTTAAAGAAGTTTTTTAAATTAAAATAATAAATAAGAAGATAATTAAAAAACGTTAAAATATATTACTAAAGAGAACAGAATTATAAAATACGAAAAATAAGAGAATTATTTTACAAATTGATTAAAAAAAGAATGAATAAAATTTTATAAAATTTAGAAAAATTTTAAAAGATAAAAAATTCTATGAAATAAAAGAACGATGTTCAAATGAGAATATTTATTACAAGATTAAATTCATATAATATAAAATAAAAGAATAATATAAAACAAAATAAAATAAAAGCTTTTAAAAAAGTAGAAAATTGAGAAATTTAAAAAATGTATATAGAAGCATCAAATAAAGAAAATTTAAAAACATTATGGAAGAACAAGTAAGAACATCACAATATTTTTAATTATTTTGTTCAATATTCATTTCTTTTCATCCTTTTGCAATTATTTTCTCCATCTCTCAATTATTTTAATTATTTTTTTATAAATTTCCTAAATTTTCAGTTTTTATCTTAAATTCAAATTATTGTCTTCAACTTTCAAATTTTTAACCAATTTTTCAATTATTTTATTTTTTTGCTTAAAAATAAATTCTGTAATTTTTATATTATTTTCTTCATTTTCTAATTATTTTCATTCTTTTTACATAATTTTAAATAATTGCAGTTATTTATCTGAAATTTTAACTATTTTCATCATATTTCAACGATTTTTAAATTTTTTTAATTATTTTCATCATATTTAAATTATTTTTTTAATTTTAAAATATTTTTATCATTTTTCAATTATTTCTTTAAATTCTTAATCATAATTGTCATTTTGTAAAATTTTTTTTAAAGGTTTTTAAGTATTTTTCTTAAATTTCAATTATTTTCTTCAATTTTCAATTACTTACGTTCTTTTTCATAGTTTTCAAATATTCATAGTTTCTTGTATTTTATATATACCTATATTCTGTATTTTTTGTAACTATTTCCCTTAAATTAAAAATCGTTTTTTTTTCAATTTTAAGTTATGTAATTTTTTTCCATTTATTTTCTTTAATTTTTAAATATTTTCTTTTTACTTTTAGGTACAATAAACTTCTAAAAGCTTCAAATATTTACCTGCAATTTTCTTTAATTTTCCTTCATTTAAAATATATTATATAATTTTTCCAATTTGTCAAATTTCAATTATTTTCTTCAATTTTATACTATTTATTGTACTTTTTTATTATTTGTTTAAAATATTAATCATTATCATGATTTTTTAATTAATTTTCTAAACTTTTAATGATTTATCTCAATTTCAATCATTTTTTTCAATTTTCAATTACTTTCTCCAATTTTTCATTATTCTAATTCTTTAAAATTTAGGTTTAAAACATTTCTATGATTTCTTAAATTACTTTCGACAATTTTAATCGTTTTCATTATTTTTTTTTTCAATGAATTTGTCAAATTTGCCATTATTTTTTTAAAAATATTATAGTTAAAACATTTACAATTGTTGATAACTTGAATATAAGAAATTACAATTTTTTATAATTTATATAAAGCGCTGTTCATAATTCTTCGGAAGGAGAATATTCTTGGTTCAAGTGACACTTGGCGGGCTTTTAGAAACTAAAAAAATTGACTAAAAAACTGAAATTCCTAAATTCTGTTGATCTTTTTACCTTATTCTTAAAAAAAAAGTAGCAATTATTATCTTTAGTACAAAATTAGTAGTAAAGATGTAGCCTTGACCAAAAAAAAGTATCAAAAAAGTAAAAAAGTGTGTCACTGCGCAGCCTGAGACTGATTTAATTTCAGACTTCTCTGAAATTAAGATTTACTTTTTACAGTGTAGTTACGTGGTTTTTAGAGTTACGAGATAGGAGGGAGTTACGTGGTTCTAGTGGTAGAAGAAAGTCATTTGGTTCTTGATGTATAATAGAGTTCTAGAAGTAGAAAAAAGTATGTGGTTCTTGATGTATAAGAGAGTTACGTGGTTTTTGAAAATTTGGGTAATTAATGGAAGAAATGAATGAGAAGGTTATAAAACAAAATAAACATTCAAAACAAAGAATTAAAATTTAAGATTAATAAATGAAGATTAAGTAAATCAAATTGAAAATAATTTTAAAAATTAAAAATTGAAGAAAATAAATTTGCAAAATTATAGAAATAATTGAAAATTGAAGACAGTAATTTAAATTTAAAATTAAGAAAATATTGGAGAATTGAAGAAAACAATCGAAAATTGAGAAGAAGAATAATTGAAAAATAATACAGAATATACATCAAATTAAAAAATAATTGAAATTTGAGATAAATAATTGAAAATTTCGGAAATTAATTATAAAATACCGAAAATATTTGAAAAATTCTAAAATTTATTACAAAATTATCTAATTAATTAAAATTTGAAATAAATAATTACAAGTTTAGTAAATTAATTGAAAAATAATTTAAAAATTAAAGAAATCAATTTAAAAATGATAGAAATAATTGAAAAATAATACAAATATGTAATTGAAATTTGAAATAAATAATTGAAAATTTAGGAAATTAAAAAGTAACTGTTAATTTGAAGAAAATAATTAAAAAATTCTAAAACTCATTACAAATTTTTTTACTTAATTGAAATCTGAAATAAATGATTAAATGTTGAGTAAATCAGTTAAAAAATAAATTTAAAAATTAAAAATTGGAGAAAAAAATTGAAAAATTAGAGAAATTAATTTAAAAATGATGGAAATAATTAAAAAAAATAATACAAGTGACTGAAATTTAAGATAAATAAATTAAAAATGTAGAAAGTGTATGAAAAAATACTTTCCAAAACTAAAAATTGCAGAGAATATTTTCAAAATTATAGAAATAATTGAAAACTGAAGAAAATAAATAAAATTTATGAAAAATAGGTAATAAAATTACAAAATATTTTTGAAATTTAATAAAATAACTCAAAAATGATAAATGCAATGACAAAATATGGACAAAATTTAGAATGTAAAAAAATAATTGCAAGTTTTGGAAATTAATTGAAAAATAATGAAAATATTTAATAAGTAGAAAAAAATAATTTAAATTGAATAGAATAATTGCAATTTGATGAAAATAATTGACAGTTTATGAAATGATAAACATAATTGTAAATTGAAGAAAAGAACTGGAATCTGAGATAAAGGACTGAAAATTTAGGAAATCTATTGAAATATAATTTAATAAATTAAAAATTGGAGAAAATAATTTGAAAATGATAAAAATAATTGACGATTAAAAAATAATAAAAATTTAAAGAAGATTGAAAATAAATGAAAATCTCTAGATGCCTTGACTTTAAATATATTTTTGTGAAAAATAGGGGATATTAGGGCAAATTTTATTAAATAGGGGACTTTTAGGGACCAATCCCAAAATAGGGGATATTTAGGGGAAATAGGGGACGGCCTGTGAAGCCTGCATATATGGTCGATTCTTGCGTAACTGCCCGATTTCAAGATAAGTTTTGGTAAAAAAAATGTTTTTTATTCAATGTTTCTCTGCACTTATTTTTCTTATTAGGGTGTAATATAAGTATATTTTAAAAATGATTTTACTACAACTATATTTATACGAAAATAATAGCAAATTTTTGAAAATTAGCTGCCATGTGGAGCATTCTTTTATTGCAAATATATTGTACAAAATAAAAATTTCTTTTTGATAGTTTGCTAAAACGAAAATAAATAATAAATTCATAAATTATTTAATATTCTAACAGTATTTTAGATATTAGTTAACATATATAAAATTTTATAAAAGAACAGCAAATACAATATTTGATAATGAATATTTCGTTTTATTTTTTGGATAATTTGAAATGGAGATCGAGCAGTGTAATCCGACATTGCTAAACTACTTTATAGAATAATATTTTAAAATAACCAGCACAGATAAAAAAGTTTCTCTGCATGAAGCACACTGAACACTTCATATAGGCCATGGAGCTGAAATTTGACATTTATTCTAACCTCACTTCTACACTGAGAAAAATCTGTTGCGATTATCGCATGAGCAAATGATATGAATATAGCATAGACACTAACTATACAAAAATTGCAAGAATCCACCTAATTATTAGGCCGCTCCGCCTAGTTTTCAGGCCAAGTCCAAGCAATAACTATACGTTCTGTTAGAAATATAGCATCAATAGAATTATGGAAAAAATGCAAAAATGATTTCAAGCAATAATCGCAACAGATTTTTCTCAGTGTACAATATTGCAAAATAAATCTATTCCTTCTGCAGATCGCTTGTTTCACATGAAAACTTAAAGAAAATGGTAACAATACTATCAAATAGTTGTTACAGTAATATAATAGTAATTACATGGAACTGAAAGCTTTTTTTGTACACATGCGATTTTCACAAAAATAATTTTTTTTTAAGTAAAAATTTTTCTTTTTTAAAACTTTTTTCACATGTGATTTAGTGCTAATGGATCAAAATTGAGATTTAACTTTTTAGAAGGCGGAATAACTAAACACATGACACCTTAATTATAAGTCTACAGATTGCGTTCAAAAATTGGAAAAATTGAGGGACAAAATATTTTTACAGATTTTTAAGTATGAAAAAGGTATTATGAAGTGCAATATAAACCTAAATTGTTCATAAATGAGAGATTCCATATGAAGTGATTAAGGTAAAAAAAATTGTTTGCCAATTATGCTTAAATTCGAAGTATTTATGGTTCATATAGATGGTAATTTTTGGAAATTTTTTTTGGTCCAATATTTTCCGAGTTGGAGGGGGGGGAATTTTTTTGGGTTTTACGGTACAACGTAAATTTCAGTATTTTTTTTCTAGTTAACAATTAGATAAAAAAAATTTGCTACTATCAACGCGACCAGAGGCATCAGCCACATATAACTCTAGTTTTAATGGTTTAAACATTCTAGGCCAATTTTTTCATCTACATACCTTTATAGGAAAAAATCTCAGCTTTCGATTAAAAAAAAAAAAAAAAAAAAAAAAAAAAGATTGTGTCCTTCACCAAAAAAAACTCAAATTTATTTTTTACTTTCATTTTTTTTGGTCAAAAAAATATTTTTTTTTTAAATACATATCATCAATCGAAAGACCATGAAAAACTCTATCGAAGCTGATAGTAGCAAATTTTTTTTATCTAATTGTTAACTAGAAAAAAAATACTGAAATTTACGTTGTACCGTAAAACCCAAAAAAATTCCCCCCCCTCCAACTCGGAAAATATTGGACCAAAAAAAATTTCCAAAAATTACCATCTATATGAACCATAAATACTTCGAATTTAAGCATAATTGGCAAACAATTTTTTTTACCTTGATCACTTCATATGGAATCTCTCAAATATAGACACTTTATGCTTGAAAAAGGCTGAGTTATAATAATGATATTTTGACCGAAAATTATTAAATTAAATTTAATATTTTGCAAAAAGGACACGCCACGGAGCTGAAATTTCAGCAGTTATAGTGCAATATAATAGAAGTTATAATATATATGTATATTTATGTATATTTGGTTTTCAGTTACTCTCATATATACCTTTAAAATTCACTAACACACTTCAGAATATATATGTAATTTAGGTGTATTTTTTCAACGCCGCCAAGTAGGGCAGTTACGTAAGAATCGCCCATATATTAATTCTAGATTTATTTGGAAATAATGCAGCAAACGGGTCTGGACGATTATGATTGGAATGACCCAAGAGCAAATTGTTAATAATAATTGAGAGGTAGATTCGGTGAATAATCTTGATTTAGATTGACTGAAGGATTACAGAGACAGAGAGAATATGCGCAACATGTCTGGCAACATGAGCCATATCCATCAACAGTGGACAGAATAACCTGTGAATGGTCGTTAGCACTATTATTGTTATTGTCGTACCCTAGTTTCGCGTGGCTTAACCGATTACAGAGATGTAATTAACAACGACAACAGAGCGTTTAATACTGCAAGCAAGATAGAGGCGGATGAGGGTCGAAACAGAGTGAGAGCGGGCGGAATAGGTAACAATGAGAGCGAGGGTAATTTATCTTGTTGTATTAGCGAATAGATGATAATGATGCCAAGGAGC
This sequence comes from Ganaspis brasiliensis, assembly GCA_037103525.1. Taxonomy (NCBI): domain Eukaryota; kingdom Metazoa; phylum Arthropoda; class Insecta; order Hymenoptera; family Figitidae; genus Ganaspis; species Ganaspis brasiliensis. The sequence continues at coordinate 3,949,000 of JAZKLR010000102.1, read as the reverse complement.
AGGCGAGTTGAGGGCATATAAGAGGACCTCGCAGATGCTCTATAACCCTTCGGAGTGTTCTTCCCACCTAACCCACATTTGCCACACTATTATTAACACTAAATGATACTAATTGACGCTAAAGACCCACACACAATATTGCCAAGATAACGAAAATACCATTAAATTATACCTAAAAAACAAGACAAATGTTTCTTAGTCCCCTAGATGTGTCATCTATTATTTTTCCAATTAAAATTTCAATAATCAATTATCCTATTTTTGATACTTGATCTATTTAATTTATAATTGAATTTTTGATGTTTAATTTATTTACTAGATACGAGAATTTTTATCATTGGTTTATATTAATTGAATTTAACACGTGTATTTTGGAAAGTGGTAAAAAATAATTAAGTACTCAAAAGAAGAATAAAAGTAACCAAGAAGTGGGGAATAGAGAAGCTTATGTGAATGATTCAAGATTTTTTCTTTGATAAAAAGTTGCAATTTGATGACAATAAGGAAAAAATACAATATAATATTGCACAATGAGCATAATAGCTATTTATGGATATTAAAAATCCAGGTCATAGGATGAAGTAAACTGAGACGATTGAAGGATGCAATTTCCTCTAATAATGAAAAGCGTCGTGGAAAAAAATTGCCTTTCGAGAACGAACAATAGTGCGTAACAAGAGACAGTTCTTTCAATTCAGCAACGATTTAAATTGAAATAATTTAATTTGAAGGATTCACTTTAACACAAAAAGTAATTATTTTATGTAATTAGTTCTGAGAAGTTTATAATTGTCACAAAAAGAACCTGAAAATTAAAACTGAGCTCGAATTTGAATTTATCTACTCTCTAAATTTGAATTAGTCGAATTTTCAATGCATGTGAAGTTGGCCCCCCACTATCAACCAATTGGATTTCTTTTCGGAGTTCTGGCTTCCTTTCGAATAGTTCTAGAGTTCCTTATACATTTTAGAAATAGTTCTGGCGATTAAATACCAAAACAATCGATTTAACATGATGGGGGGCCAACTTCACGCGGCCCCCCTTTTTTGCAAAAATCGATATATTTTTAGAGTTCTGAGTAGTTTTTAAAGAGTTCTAGAGTTCCCTGTACTTTTTATCAATAGTTCTGCCCATTAAGGCAAAAAAAAAAATTTTTCAAAAAAATAGTCGGCCCCCACATTTTTTTTAAATTACATTATTCTAATCAAAAATGAACTAAAACAAACAGTTCTAGAGTTCCCTACACATTAAACATAAGACAACTAACTCAAAGTCCTAAAATTTTAAAAACCATCACAATCCAAACTCAAAAGCAAATCAATAAACAACTTTGAAGTTGCAAAACTTATTTGAGTTTTTAAAAATTAAGAGTTCCAAGAGTTCTAATCAGAGTTCTGTTTACCCCCCCAAGAGTTCAACAAGAATTTCTAATAAAGTTTTTCTTTAGAATCAAAATCCAACAAACTATACAACTTTAAAGTTTCAAAATTTTTTTGAGTTTTTAAAAATTTAGAGTTCTAAGAGTTCTGATCAGAGTTCTGTTGGCCCCCCAAATAGTTCTACAAGAAATTCTAATAAAGTTTTTCTCTAAAGTCAAAATCCAAAAAACTACACAACTTTAAAGTTTCAAAAATTTTTTGAGTTTTTAAAAATTTAGAGTTCCAAAAGATCTGATCAGAGTTCTGTTGGCCCCCCAAATAGTTCTACAGGAAATGCTAATAAAGTTTTTCTCTAAAGTCAAAATCCAAAAAACTACACAACTTTAAAGTTTCAAAATTTTTTTGAGTTTTTAAAAATTTAGAGTTCCAAGAGTTCTGGTCAGAGTTCTGTTGGCCCCCCAAATAGTTCTACAGGAAATGCTAATAAAGTTTTTCTCTAAAGTCAAAATCCAAAAAACTACACAACTTTAAAGTTTCAAAATTTTTTTGAGTTTTTAAAAATTTAGAGTTTTAAGAGTTCTGATCAGAGTTCTGTTTGCCCCCCGGAGTGCTCTACAAAAAACCCTAATAACATTTTTCTCTAAACTCAAAATCCAATAACTTATTAACGTTCAAAGTGACCCAGAAAATTTTGAATTTCGAAAATTTTAGAGTTCCAAGAGTTCTGGTCAGAGTTCTGTTTGCCCCCCGAAGTGCTCTACAAAAAACCCTAATAACATTTTTCTCTAAACTTAAAATCCAAAAACTTATTAACGTTCAAAGTGACCCAGAAAACTTTGAATTTCGAAAATTTTAGAGTTCCAAGAGTTCTGGTCAGAGTTCTGTTTGCCCCCCGAAGTGCTCTACAAAAAACCATTATCACATTTTTCTCTAAACTCAAAATCCAAAAATTTATTAACGTTCAAAGTGACCCAAAAAATTTTGATTTCCGAAAATTTTAGGGTTCCAAGAGTTCTGGTCAGAGTTCTGTTTTCCCCCGGAGTGCTTTACAAAAAACCCTAATAACATTTTTCGCAAAACTCTAAATCCAAAAAGTTATTAACGTTCATAGTGATTATTTTCGCCCAATTATGAAAATTATCGGAGGTGGGGGCAAGACTGCTAAGGTTTGAAGCTCAATGACACTAATATTATCGATTCAAAAATATTTTATTTATTATAATAATAATCCTTGGTAATCAGTCTTCCATGAAAGAGTCTTATTTCGAATATTTGTTACTTAATTAAATATAGAATTAAGAATACGCAAAAAAATTCAAATTTTCCATTTTACAAAACATGGCGGTAAGATGGGGTAGTATAAAAATCAAGCTATTTTTCCTTACAACTTTCGCAAACACGTTTATTGGTTTTGTAAAATAAACTAAAGAACAAGTTTAATGCGTAATTTTAGTTCTCTCATGTAAAATTAAATTACAAAACTAACCTCAAAAAACAATAACTTTTAGAATAGAAATAAACAAGAGGTTACCTGCTCCTGTATTCTAAATGTATTATTTAAATAACAAAACGTTATAAATAGTGTGAAAAATCACCAAAAAAAGTTTTTTTTTTCATAAAATAAAAAAATGATTGGTTTTCAGTACCATATCCTGCCCTCACTTCCTATACCCCGTCTTGCCCCCACATACGGAATTTCATTAAAAAATTAATTTCTAAAAATTAAGTTTCGAAACGGAAATAAGCAAGTGCTTAACTTTAAGTCTAATCATTGTTGAACATGAATAAAATTATATAGTATATAAAATGTTGTTATTAAAATATCAAACACGTTCTAAATAAAATGCAAAAATGACAAGAAAATCGTCAAAAATAGTTTTTTCATGTAACAAATAAAAAACTCGGTTTCATCAATCAGTGACTTGGCCAATCAAAAACTATTGTAACGGTACTATGTTATGCAAAAAATGACCATGATTGGTTAATTAGTTTCTTAATTAAGGCAGGTACCCCGTCTTGCCCCCACCTCCCCTAATTACTTATTTTACTCTTTGAAACATTCTCTACAATTTTACTCTTTGAATTTCGTTAAAAATATTTTGTTAAAAAAAATTCTTAAAAACAAATTTGATTTTTTTAATAACTTTTGAACAAAATATGTCTCGCTATGCACTGAAAAAAAATTTTGTTAATTTAATATATGATTTGGTGAAAATTTCAATGCAGCAGAAAGTCACCCATATATGTAAATTTAACATCAAAATAAAGAGACATTTAGCAATGATCTAGAGTTAATCTTAAGAATTTCATTTACCTGAAAATCACATGCAGCAAAAATCGCAGTTAGATTTTTCTGTGTGAAGAAAGGGACCTTAGAGGGTAAAAATCGATTTTCGGTTTATGGTTGATTTAACTTCAATAAAAGTTCCTTTTTCATTATTTGAAGTCAGAAAATGTTTTTATTAATTATTTTTCAAGTTATGACAATTCAAACATCATCGATTTGTACAGAGCACCATACGCGCTCGTCTTTTCTTTTCGCTCTCCTGTAAAATTACCGATTTGCCTCTAAGGTCCCTTTCTTCAAAGCGCGTCACATATTATGAACAAAGTTAAATGAGTAGAACTGTAAAGAATGTTTCAAAGAGTAAAATCAGCTATTATTTGTCAAAATTAGATGAAAATTACAATTGGTTTAGTGACAAATAAAGACAAAACATAAAGTGTTTAATAATTATTGTTTGAAAATATTTTTTGCCTAATCTAATTTTTTCTGTTACTTGAACAAGTGAATCTTTTACAATTTCGAGAAATTGTTTATTTTTATTTGCTGTTTGCAAACCATTTTTTATTTTGAGGTTAGATCAAGCGGTTGAACGTTCTTAACACGAGTTCTGTTAAATAAGAATTGTTTTAAGTTAAAATTCGATTAAATTAAAATTCTTTTAAATAAAAATTTAATTTAAAAATTTATTTTATAAAATAAAAATAATGTTAAAAATTAATTCATTATTCCAAGAGTTTTATTAAGTAAAAATTTGTAATTCTTTAAATTAATTTGACAAGAAATTCTAAGAATTTAAATTCGCTTAAAGCGTGATTCAATCAAAGACATTTTAATTAATGAGTTTTAGAACATAGTCGTTCGTTCCAATTGTTGCTGTTCTAAAAATTTCTTTAAGATCCATATACAGGGTGTCCGCAAAAACTGTAAATCAGGGAAAAGTTCCGGGAAAGTCAGGTGTGTTTGAAAATGAAAATTTGCGGCCATTCTGATATATATAAATTAATTGTTACTTATGTCATGAATACAAATGTTCCTTACAATTACTAATGTCATAATATGCTTTTTAAAATCTAAAGTTATTTTTAAATTTCCCTTAAAAATATAACCGGGAAATACAAAAATATCACTGCGAAAAACCTGGAACTTACCGGGAATTTACATTCATAAAACTTATGGCCACACTGATTATAATTTGTTTAAACTTGTTATAATTGTTATGTTTAGTTTGTTGTTAGTAACTGGTTACATTCGTCTTTTGGAGGACTTATTATAAAAATAGTGAAATAAACAATTTGGCAATACTCCTTGAAATGTTCTGAAGAGAAATATAGTTACCGATTTAAATTTTACTAAAAACTTTTTTTTTCACTTAAAATGCATGGAAAACTTTAAGCGCATTGAGTGACATCTAAATATTTTTCTATATATATTTTTTTTTTTGTAGTTTAGAAAATTCAAATTTAATCTCTGTTAAATTTACAAAAATTTAGAGTATTTTTATTTTATTTAAATAACATGTGTCATTTAGTATTGTGTGTGACATTAAGACTCATAGGACTATTTATCGTGAATGGTGTTTTTTAATTACTTATTGAGAAATAAACTTCACAATAGTTATTATTGGTATTCCGTTATAACAATTTATAAATACTCGTTTTTGAAATTTAAACCAGATAAGAGTCGAAGAGTTTCCCTTCCATAAGGCATATATCCCCTCACATTGCCGATAATTTTCTTCACACGCTCCAATCCCAGACTACCTAGCTTGTAGGACTGGAGAGAGAAAAAGTGGAACTCTAAAATTTATGACAGTCAAAATTTTTTGGGTCACTTTGAACGTTAATAAGTTTTTGGATTTTGAGATTAGAGAAAAATGTTATTGGGGTTTTTTGTAGAGCACTCCGGGGGGCGAACAGAACTCTGACCAGAACTTTTGGAAATCTAAAATTTTCGAAATTCAAAATTTTTTGGGTCACTTTGAACGTTAATAAGTTATTGGATTTTGAGTTTAGAGAAAAACTTTATTAGAATTTCTTGTAGAACTATTTGGGGGGCCAACAGAACTCTGATCAGAACTCTTAGAACTCTAAATTTTTAAAAACTCAAAAAAATTTTGAAACTTTAAAGTTGTGTAGTTTTTTGGATTTTGACTTTAGAGAAAAACTTTATTAGCATTTAATGTAGAACTATTTGGGGGGCCAACAGAACTCTGACCAGAACTCTTGGAACTCTCAAATTTTTAAAAACTCAAAAAAATTTTAAAACTTTAAAGTTGTATAGTTTTTTGGATTTTGACTTTATAGAAAAACTTTATTAACATTTCCTGTAGAACTATTTGGAGGGCCAACAGAACTCTGACCAGAACTCTTGGAACTCTAAAAGTTTCGAAATTCAAATTTTTTTGGGTTACTTTGAACGTTAATAAGTTTTTGGATTTTGAGTTTAGAGAAAAATGTTATAAGTGTTTTTTGTAGAGCACTCCGGGGGGCAAACAGAACTCTGATCAGAACTCTTAGAATTCTCAATTTTTAAAAACTCAAAAAAATTTTGAAACTTTAAAGTTGTGTAGTTTTTTGGATTTTGACTTTAGAGAAAAACTTTATTAGCATTTCCTGTAGAACTATTTGGGGGGCCAACAGAACTCTGATCAGATCTCTTGGAACTCTAAATTTTTAAAAACTCAAAAAATTTTTGAAACTTTAAAGTTGTGTAGTTTTTTGGATTTTGACTTTAGAGAAAAAATTTATTAGAATTTCTTGTAGAACTATTTGGGGGGCCAACAGAACTCTGATCAGAACTCTTAGAACTTTAAATTTTTAAAAACTCAAAAAAATTTTGAAACTTTAAAGTTGTGTAGTTTTTTGGATTTTGACTTTAGAGAAAAACTTTATTAGCATTTCCTGTAGAACTATTTGGGGGGCCAACAGAACTCTGATCAGATCTCTTGGAACTCTAAATTTTTAGAAACTCAAAAAATTTTTGAAACTTTAAAGTTGTGTAGTTTTTTGGATTTTGACTTTAGAGAAAAACTTTATTAGAATTTCTTGTAGAACTATTTGGGGGGCCAACAGAACTCTGATCAGAACTCTTAGAACTCTAAATTTTTAAAAACTCAAAAAAATTTTGAAACTTTAAAGTTGTATAGTTTGTTGGATTTTGATTCTAAAGAAAAACTTTATTAGAAATTCTTGTTGAACTCTTGGGGGGGTAAACAGAACTCTGATTAGAACTCTTGGAACTCTAAATTTTTAAAAACTCAAATAAGTTTTGCAATTTCAAAGTTGTTTATTGATTTGCTTTTGAGTTTGGATTGTGATGGTTTTTAAAATTTTAGGACTTTCAGTTAGTTGTCTTATGTTTAATGTGTAGGGAACTCTAGAACTGTTTGTTTTAGTTCATTTTTGATTAGAATAATGTAATTTAAAAAAAATGTGGGGGCCGACTATTTTTTTGAAAATTTTTTTTTTTGCCTTAATGGGCAGAACTATTGATAAAAAGTACAGGGAACTCTAGAACTCTTTAAAAACTACTCAGAACTCTAAAAATATATCGATTTTTGCAAAAAAGGGGGGCCGCGTGAAGTTGGCCCCCCATCATGTTAAATCGATTGTTTTGGTATTTAATCGCCAGAACTATTTCTAAAATGTATAAGGAACTCTAGAACTATTCGAAAGGAAGCCAGAACTCCGAAAAGAAATCCAATTGGTTGATAGTGGGGGGCCAACTTCACATGCATGAATTTTCACACATTTAATTAGTAGTTCAGTATTTGGCTAATTAAATTAATATCTCAATCCATAGTAACTTATTAAAATAGTAGTTATTTCAAAATGACAGATTCAATTAGTAAGGCGATAATTGTAAATTCCTATTTTTTTACTAATTTAGTTAGTAGGTTTTCATTATTTTGAGAGTGGACGAGTTTTCTTTTTTTTTTTTTAATTAGTAAAATATGACCCTCAAATAGTCATTTTTCACTGTTTCAGAATTAGAGAGCAATTTTTTATTTTGCACAAAATACGGTTTGGAAAATTTTATAAATAATTTAAATTAATCGTACAAGCTTTATATTCATCAGGAAATAAAAACTAGTTTTTATTATTATTTAGCAAAAAGTGGATTATTATTTAATGCACGAAATATTAAATAACAAGAGCGCAATTAGTTTCTGAAGATTGTGTTATCAATGATTATTATAAATATTACGAATAAGATTCTTAAATATAAATAAAACAAGAATAATTTATAAAGAACAAAATTTATAAATTTTTAGAATTTGAAAAAATTAAAAAATTGAAAAAATAATTAACAAAATATAATTGCAAATTTTGCAAATTATTTAAAAAATAATTATAGAAATAAAATAATTGTAATAACAATTAGAAATTTGGAGAAATTAATTAAAAGATGATAGAAATATTTTAAGGAAATATTTATTTTATTTTATTTTTAGAAATATTTTTAAGGAAAATTATTAAAATTTCAGAAAAATACTTGAAAATTTTTAACATTAATTGAAAGAAAATTAGAATAATTCAGAATTGGGAAAAATAATTTCAAAATTATAAAAATTATCGAAAAATGAAGAAATGAATTAATATTTTGGATAACTGATTTTAAGAAATATAGGATAAAATAAAAGAATTGCAAAATAATTACAAAAAATTTAAATTCGACAAAATAATTAAAACATTATAGAGAAAATAGAAAATTGAAGAAAATTAATCGAAATTTTGTAAATTAGTTAAGAAATAATTAAAAATTGGAGACAATAATTAAAGAATGATTAAAAATAATTAAAAATAAAAGAAAATAAATGAAATTTGATAAAATTTGCAATTTATGGAAACTAAATGAAATAAAAATTAGGGAAAGTAATTGAAAAATAAGAACAATAATTTAACATTGAAGAAAATAATTGAAATTTAAGAAAAATTATTGAAGAATTACGAAATATATTTGAAATATCAGAAAATAATAGAAAATTGATCGAAAATCAAAAAGTGTAGGAAATAAAGTTTCAAAAAATTAAAATAACTAAAAATTGGAAAAAATAATTGAAATTTTGATAAATTAATTAAAAATTGAAGAAAAAAAATATAACTTTGAAAAAAATAATTGCAATTTTAAGAAATTAATTAAGGAATAATGAAAGTAAATTAAAATTGGAGATACTAATTGGAAAAAGATAAAAAAAAATTAAAAATTGAACAATATAATTGAAATTTGAGAAAAATAATTGAATATGTATGAAATTAATTGAAGAATAATATAAAAAATTATACTTCGAGAGGCCTAATTAAGAAAAGAAGAAAATAATTGGAATTTGAGAAAGATTAATTACCTTGATGTAGATGTGACGTTTAACTTTAAATTAAAAAAATAAATAATTGCCAAACGTTTGAAAATTGAAGATAATAATTAAAACTGAAGAGAATTAATTGTAAATTAAGGAAGATAATTTAAATTTGAGAAAAAGAATTGAAAATTTAGGAAATTAATTGAATGCTAATGATAATAATTACTCTCTTAATCTGAATTAGTGAAAATTAAAAAAAATGTCTATTAATTGTTAGTCACTTTTCACTGAAGCAATAGTAAAAATTTTAAATCTACTAATCAAAATAGTGAAATTTGACTAAAAATTAGTGAGAATATTTAATAATTTGAATTAGTCACAGATTTTTTACTAATTCAGATTTAGAGATTAAAAATTGTAAAAAATGATTGCAAATTTTTGTAAATAATTGAAAATTTGCAAATTAATTGAAGAATAATTAAACTTCGTGAGACTTAGAAAAAGAATTAGAAAAAATTAAAAATTAGTATTAGAATTAGAAAAAGAAGAAAAAAATTGAAATTTGAAGGAAATAATTGAAAATTTTAGGAAATGCATTGAGGAAACTTTAAAAATTCGAAAAAATAATTACCAAATTATAACATTAATTGAAAATTGAAGACAATAATTAAAACTTAAAAGAATTTATTGAAAATTAAAGAAAAAGATTGAAATTTTAGAAAAATAATTGAAAATTTCGGAAATAAATTGAAAGATACTGACAATAATTATAAATTGGAAAAAATCATTGCAAAATGTGAAAAATAATTGAAAATGGAAGATGATAATTTTAATTTGTGAAAAAGAATTAAAAAATGGTCCAAATAATTGAAAATCATAATTGTAATTTGAGAAAAAATCGCAAACATTACTTTCTAAATCTGAATTAGTGATTTTCTACTAATTTGAACAGTGAAATTTACCTTTTCAATTATTTATTTATTTTATTTATTTCATAATAATCTATTAGGTATAGAAAGTCCGATTTAAAGTAATTTTTTTTATTTTTTGTAACACAGTGTTAGAAATTCAAAGCTTGATAAAATTTGAAATAGATGAAAAATGTTTAAAAATTCAAAGCAAAAAACACCTTTTTTTTTTTTTTTCATTTGCCAAAATATACACCCCACAATCATGTTCGATCCTTTACGGGCACTAAAGTACATAAAATCAGATATTACAAGTTTTAAGAAAATTCTATAATTAGTATAACAGATTTCTCGCAGATGTAAAAAAATCTATTAACATGGATTGAAATTTAATAGGCGATGAAAAAAATAGATCAAAATTAGGTGGATTCGTACGACATATGGTATTTAAAATGTTTAACATTTTGTACAAAGGAGCGTGAAAGCCAATTGCTACTACTTGATGATTAATGTCTTTAGGCAGCTCATTCAAAAACAATTCCTGATATCTCAGATCGACTACTGGAATTTTAAAGTCAATTTTTTGTAGTAATTCTGGACAGTCAATTAGATAGTTTACAAGTTGGTACATAAATTTGGCTCCAGCAATCGATCTACGCTCCTCAAGAGTAGATAACTGAAACCTAGTAGAACCTTCTTGACAAACTTGAGGTTGAACAGAATGAATCAACAAAACTGAAGATGATTTAAAAAAAACTATATTAATTATTTCACCCCTCTTATTTAATCCTTCTATCAATCAATCGAGATCTACTGTTTCTCACAATAATCATTATCATCAATACAAACATTATTGACAATAATCAAACTGACATTGTCATTAACAACGATATTAATGATCGGTTATAATAATTATTAATAATACTCGATTAATGAAAAAATCGAAGATGAAGGGAGGGTTTAATAAATCTTCATTAGGCACGGAATCCTATTTACCGGAAACTTCCTCAAGAGCGAGATACATGTGCAGCACCTAATCATTGTACAAGGACTGGAGGATATTGATTTTCGAGGACACACACGCCACGCACAATAGATAATAGATGGGTTAGTTGAACGTTAATAGAAGTCGGTACAAGGTAAGATAAGGCGATTGGCTTTGTCAGAATACAATTTTCCGATCAATGTTCATCACAAGTCATTGGAAAATCGAGAACAGAGAAAACTCCCAAGGAAATCCTTGAGGTGATTTCCTCAGAGGGACACAAGATCGTCAGTTGATGCTACCTTCAGCTTATCAGTTAAAGCCATAAAGTATTACCCCAAGACTCACAAAGATACTGCCGGACAAGAGTCTAACCTTTCTTTCATCCAATTTCATTTATCCTCCAAAACTGAATTTCATTTATCCTCTCCTTCAGGATTTTACAAAATTGAACATGTCTTTCATTCACCGCAAGAATGGGTCACAAATTTTACAAAAGACTTCTTAATTTTTGCTCGAGTTGAAAATCCAGTTGTCGAATTATTGGATTTTTCGTTTAAAATTTAGTATTTATGTCAAAAAATGATTTAGTTTAAATAATTGTTTAAATCCGATTATAATTTAATTTAGGGGAATTAGGGGACTGAATATTAAAAAATAGGGAACTTTTAGGGTACTTTAAAAACTTGATAAAGATAAATGAATTATATATATCAATTATTTGGGTAGGACAAAATTACAAAGTTGTAGGATACAAAAAATAAAATTAGAAAATTAATTACAAAATTTTCAAATTAATAAAAAAATGAAAAATAAGTAGAAATTGTGATAATGAGAAAAATTGAAGAAAAGAGAAGAAAACTAAAGAAAGAAAAAGATTAGAAACCGTGAGAAGAAACGATAAAAAGTGAAGTGAAAAAAGTGCAAATGAAAAAAAATAGAAATGGACAAAAGTTGATAAACTGTTGATTTTGTTAATTTGAGTAATATAATTAAATATTTTTCGTTTATCTAAAATGAGACATTTTTTGCGTCTTAGATACAAAAAAGACATCGAGATGTCTTAAAATAAGACACTTAGAAGACAGCAGTTTTTGCAGTGTATAAGTGAAAATTTAAAATGATAGTCTAAATGTTTTGTTTATTAATAAAAAATAAAATATTAACTACAAATTGTGGAGAGTAATTTAAAACTGATAAATAATAATTCAAAATTTTAGAAAATAAATGCAGAACTTTAGAAATAATTGAAAAATAATAAAAATAATTGACAATTGATGAATATAATTGAGAAATGAGAAACATAATTTGAAAGAGTTTAGAATATATATGAACCAAGAAAAAAATAATTGCAAAAGATAAGAATAATGATAAATTAAAAAAAAAATTGAAAATTTAGGAAATTAATCAAAAAATGATAAACATAATTAAAAATTGGAAAAAAAACAATCAAAAGACTATAAAACTAATAAAAATTAAAAGAAAGAGTCCAAATTTGAGATGAATAATTGACGATTTGATAAATAACTTTAAAAATTATTATAAAAATTAAAAATTGTTTCTATAATTGCAAAATTATGGAAACAACTGAAGATTGAGGACAATGATTAAAAATTGAGAAAATGATTGAAAATTAAAAAGAATTAATTTAAAAATGTTAAGAATAATTGAAAAAAATTCAAAATTAATGAAACAATCAAGAACTGAGAAAAATGATTGAAATTTTAGGAAACTAATTAAAAAACGATAAAGATAATTTAAAAAAAAAAATCATAAAAATAATTGACAATTGAAGAACATAATTGAGAAATGAGAAACATAATTGGAAAGAGTACAGAATATATATAAACTAAGAGAAAATAATTGAAAAAAGATGAAAATAATGATAAATTAAAAAAAAATTGAAAATTTAGGAAATTAATCAAAAAATAATAAACATAATTAAAAATTGGAAAAAAACAATAAAAAGACTATAAAACTAATAAAAATTAAAAGAAAGAGTTCAAATTTGAGATGAATAATTGACGATTTGATAAATCCCTTTAAAAATAATTATAAAAATCAAAAATTGTTTCTATAATTGCAAAAAAAAAATTTGCAAAATTATAGAAATAATTGAAAATTGAAGATAGTAATTGAAAATTAAAGGAATATTTAAAAACTGAAGAAAACAATCGAGAATTGAGAAGAGAAATTGAAAAAAGTTACATAATAGATATCAAATTAAACGAAATAATTGAAAAATGGCAAAAATATACATTTTTTAAAAAAATTGAAATTTGATAAAACGATACAAAAATTGAAAAAATTAATTTAAAAATTATGAGAATAATAGAAAAAAAAATTCAAAATTGCTGAAAACCATCGACAATTGAGAAAAATAATTGAAAATTTAAGAAACTAATTAAAAAATAATAAAGGTAATTTAAATTTGAAGAAATCGACGAAAAGGTTACAAAACAAATTGAACTTTGAAAAAAAAGAATTGAAATTAAAGATCAATAATTGAAGATTAAGTAAATCAAATTGAAAATAATTTTAAAAATTAGAAATTGGCGAAATATTGAAGGTAATTGTAAATTTGAAAAAAATAATTAAAAAATTCTAAAATTTATTAAAAATTTTTTTAATTAACTGAAATTTGAGATAAATAATTTATGTTTTTGTAAATCAGTCAAAAAATAATTTTAAAAATTATAGTTTGGAGAAAATAATAGAAAAATTGAAATAATAAATTTAAAAATGATGGAAATAATTGAAAAGTAATACAAATAACTGAAATTTAAGATAAATAAATTAAAAATGTAGAAACTGTATGAAAAAATACTTTTCAAAACTAAAAATTGGAGAAAAATTTGAAAATTATAATTGAAAAATAATGGAAATATATAAGTAGAAAAAATAATTGAAATGTAATAAAATAATTGGAATTTTATGAAAATAATTGACTGTTTATGAAATTAATGATATAATAATGTAAATAAGTAAGAATTGTTGGAAAAAAGTAAAAGTAGATAAAAATAATTCAAATTGACAAAAATAATTAAAAATCTGAGATAAAGGAAAAAAAAATCATGAAATCTATTGAAATATTACTTAATAAATTAAAAATTGGAGAAAATAATTTAAAAATGATAGAAATAATTGAAGATTAAAAAAATTATAAAAATGCCAGGAAAGTTTGGTCGATAGAAACTTTGATTATTTAAAATGCGGATAAATTGAATTTCTAATAAACGAAAATTCGAATTTATTAAAATCCGAATAAATTGAAAGTCAGATGAATAAAAATGCGGGTGAATTTTAATTCAGAACAATTAAAATTCGAATCAAATTCGTACTATTCAGATTTAATATTAATCCAGTTAGTTTGATCGACAGAAAGTTTGATAATTTCAAATTCAGTTATTCAGATAAATTGGAATTATGATAAATAAAAATCCCGATTTATTAAAATTCGAATCAAGTGAAAATCCGATCAATAAATGTTTGGACTTGATAAAATATTTAAATCAATAAAAGTTAAAATTAACTTGAATTTAGGGATCAACAAAAATGCATATTAATTCAAATTTAGATCGCTTTTAATTTGAATCAACTAAAATTCGGATCAATTATAAATTTTAGATCAATTAAAATTCGTATCAAATACTATTCAGATTAAGTTTCAGATTCAGATTTAATCCAGTTAAATAAAAATCTAGAGAAATTAAAATTCGGATCGAACACAAATCAGGTTAATGAAAATCCAGATCAATTAACATTCGAGTGAATTATAATTCAGAACAATTAAAATTCAGATCAAATACTAATCAGATTAATTTTAACCCTATTAGTTATATTAATTTAAATTTCGATTGTTTTTAATTCGGGTCAACTCAAATTAATTAATCAATTTGAATCAATTAATTTCCAGATCAATTAAAATCCTAATCAAAGAAAATTCCTAATAATTAACTTTAGAATTGTTCTTTTTTCCGATCAGATATAATTCCAAGTATCAAAAATTCAAGTAAATTTAGCTTCCGATAATTTAAAACTTATACCAATTTAAATTCACTTAAATAAAAATCCATACCAATTAAAATTCACATAAATGAAAATCAAAATTCGCTTCCGGTAAAATTTCCTTTATTACAGGGGATAATTAAATTTGAAATATAAATGCAAATACCCGAGTATTCTAAG
This sequence comes from Ganaspis brasiliensis, assembly GCA_037103525.1. NCBI lineage: Eukaryota > Metazoa > Arthropoda > Insecta > Hymenoptera > Figitidae > Ganaspis > Ganaspis brasiliensis. The sequence continues at coordinate 3,933,953 of JAZKLR010000102.1, read as the reverse complement.
AATTGGAAAAATTTGAGGAATCTGTCTGGGAATTTTTTTAATTATGACACAGACGAGACGTCAATCGATTAGCAATACTTTCAGGAATTTATTTCGTAGACATTGTGTTTATTCGGCGTCGGCTAAAATCTTGTTCCGTCCGATATATTCGGGGACACGTAGTAGCTATTAAGCAAAATGCTTTGGCAGATTTCGAGCCAGATAGGCGCAAATTTAAACCTTACAGTTTGCGTGAATCATCCCTCGTTTCCCGCCTCTCATTTTCAACAAATAATTAACCGGCTAACTTTTAATTAGGAGCAGCAACACTTGATTTAATCAATTTATAATTTTTAAAAAATTATTATTCGTTTATTTGTATTCTATTTTAATTTTTTATTCATCGCGGCTGTAAAATGCGCACAGTAGAGCAAGTCCGAGTATAGTCAGACAAGCCAAGAAACTTTTGAAACGTTAGACTCATTACTGATATTAACTACTTAAATCGATTACAAGTTAGTCTCGTGTTTATTTTGGAACCTAAACTTCCGTCGAGGGTTTAATTACTCCTATTAATTGGGAATTTTGTTTTAAAAAATAAATAAATAAAATTGTTGGAAAATGTAGAATTTTTACCCCTCTATCAACAAAATTATAAGAGTGAGCAAACTATAAAGAGTGCACACGAAGCGATGAAAAAAAAGAAAATACAACGACTCTCGGCTAAAAAAGAGAAAGGATGGCTTTGTATAAAAGAGCCAGACAGCTAGCCCTACAAAAGAACGTATCTACGGTTTCACAACTAAAGAGATACAAGAGTTTTTTCGCATGTGTTGAAAAATAATACCCCTGAAAAGTAGCAGACTGCCAACCACCTATATTCACACTAGAGCATAAAAGTTTTAAGAAAAAGCCGGAAATTTTTGTCCCGCATTGCACTGTGCGTGACATTAAAAATTTTTCACCAAGCAAAATAATTTTTCAAATTTTTATAATGGTAAATATATATAAATCACTGGAGCGATGTTTATGCATTAGTGTATATTTATTTTCTTTTCTTTTCTTTATATTTACTACTGTGTAAATAATATATAATAATAATATATGTTATATTATACTACATTACTATTTTATATATACTTTATATAACAAGATTATACAAAGCATTTTTTTAAGCTTGTTGTTTTATCAACAATTTGATATATTTTACACATAATAATAAAATATAAATAAGACAAGTTTATGAAGGCTAAAAATTTATAAATGTGTATAGTTAAAAAAAAATTGAAGAAAACAATTGAAATTTCAAATCTAATTTCTAACTCTGTAAATTAATCAAAGAATATAAGAATCATTAAAAATTGGGGAAAATAATTTGAAAATAATAAAAATATTTTGTTCAAATGAAGAAAATAATTGCAATTTCAGAAAAAGAAACTTAAAAATCTTATGACATTAATTGGAAAAAAAATTAGAATAAATAAAAGTTGGGGAAAATAATTCAGAACTGATTAAAATTAAACTAATTAAAAGTTAAAAGGTATTAATGAAATTTGGGAAAAATACTTAGGAAAAATTAAAGAATATATTTGAATCAAAAATCTGAGAGAATTAATTAAAAGTTAAAAAAAAATAATTAAAATTTGGGAAAAAACTTAAAAATCTTAGAAATTGATTGAAAAAAATTAGAATATTTAAAAGTAGGGGAAAATAATAAGGAACTGATTAAACTAATTGAAAATTAAAGGTGACTTTTTAAATTTAAGAAAAATAATTGAAAAGAATTAATACCTAAATATATTTGAAGTAAAAGAAAGTAATTGAAAAGTGGAGTGGAAATTTAAGAAAATTATCTAAATTTCAGATTATGATTTAAAATTTAGGTAACTAATGGAGAAATAATAAAAATTATTAAATGTTTGTAAAATGATAAAAACAAATTAAAATTGAAGCAAAAAAATAAAAACTGTGATAAATAATTTAATATTTAGGAAAGTAAATGAGAAATAATAAAAATGTTTAAAAATTTGAGAAAGTAATCGCAAAATGATAAAAATAATTAATAATTGAAAAAAAATAATTTAAATCTAAGAAAATTAATTGAAAATTGAAGAAAATAATCAATATTTCGAGAACCTAATTGAAAAATGATAAAAAATGAATTAAATTTGAGAAAATGAATTGGTGAAAATTACAGAATATACTGGAAATATAAGAAAATAATTAACAAATTATTTAAAAAGTAGAAAATAATTTTAATTTGAGGGAAATGATAAATGATAAAAATAATTAGAAATATTAGAAAATAATTAATTGAGAGAATGAACTGGGAATTGAATAAAATAAAAAACATTTTAGAAAACTAATTAAAAGTTTAGAAAATTAATGGAAAAATCAAAAAATTATAAAAAACTGGGGAATAATCAAACTAAACGAAAGCTTTTGAAAAATGATAAATTTAGGGAAAAAATTGGAATTCCTATAAATAAAATATGAAAACAATTACTGCGGTTATTATTTACCTTATTTATTTATTTATTTTTGTTTTTTTTTTGTTAAAACTTAGTTATTCATTTTCATCAATTATAAAGCTTCTATTTTTGTTACTAAACCTTTATATTTTTTGGTTATCATTGTAGTTAATTACTTTTTCCTTAATTATTTGTTTCTTTAAAAATTGAAAAAGTTTTTTGGATCATTTTAAATTTAATACACTTGAAACGATGATTAACTGAATTTTTAATCAATGTAAGTTCAAATTGATGAAAGTTTGAAAACATTTAAATTAGGGTAACGGAACCATTGAAAAAGCATTTAACCAAAAGTATACTTTTATCATTAATTATTTTTGAACACAAGTATTTGAAATGGTCTTACAAATATTTTTACAATAGTTTCTTAACTGTAGAATAAGAGAGTCAATTTTAAATTTTATAAATGTAAAACATAATAAAAAATGTTAATTGTTAAGTAAAACATACCCATTTAACAAGTAAAAGTAAAAATACTATGTATATTAAATTAATGCATAAAAATAGAAATTAGGTTCAAAAAAATATCTTAAACGTTGTAAAACAAAGTTCATAACTTACTATTAAGAACATTTTCTGGATTAAGTACCCAAAAATATATTTTTAAATGTGAAATCACTTCTAACCAATTTGTTAGTTTATGTTTTGATTACTTGTCATATCAAATATTATATCACTTGTTAACTACTTTAGACTGTTTTTTTTGCATGAAAATAAAGTAAATTATTTTATTGAAAAGTCGCTAATTGCAGATCCAGTAAAGGAATTTGTACTTTTAAATAATATTTGATAATTATTTGAGTTTTTTTCACCAAATAAAGCAATTAAGAGATATTTTTAAAAAAGCTATCAATTAAAGCAGTTTTTAGAGAAGAAATATAAAATTGACAACGACATTTTTGGAGCGATGTTATTTTAGTGACAGCAACCTCTTACAATTTTTTAAAATCATTTTCAAAAGTAATTTGCATTTTAAATCTGATTCTAAGTCTCATACAAGATTTAAAAGTAATTAGGCTCCAAGAAACATATTTAACATTATAAAAATGATAATTTGTTAATTATAATTAGAAATGTTCAATTTGTGCTTTTTATAAACTAAAACTTAAGGTACTTGTTTCAAAAATCGAAATCATAGAGAACCTAATAACATTTTCAGCAAAAAAAGTTCAAATCTCAATACATTTTTCTAAAAAATATATAATTAATTTACGGATTATCGTTTGCGATATGATTATTTGAAATTTATTATTCTTACACAGGTATAGGTTCAAAGTCATTTTTTTAGTTACAATTTTGTTAATATAGACAGATCCAATATACATAAATCATACGGATCAATTTGCAATTTTTGTTAAAAACATTTTTTTCCTTTAAAGTTTTCCAAATTATTAAAATTTCTCCTTTCTGGTTATTTAAAAAAAGAAAGGAACTATACTAACCTTGAATAATATATTCTTAACAATCTTACGGTAAATTAATTTAATATTGTTGTAAAAGTGGCATTAGATTATAGTTTAAAATATATTAATTTTGTTTAAACTTTGTAAAGTCGTTTTTTCTAATTAATTAAAATATAGTAATGCACTTTTTGTTACTGTTTCTATGTAAAAGTTCCAACTTTATAAATTTATATTTTAAAAATAAAACGATAAATTTCTATACAATTGTAACCATACATGTAAAAAAAATTCATTTAATATGTCATTAAAATTTTATAAGAATCTGTAGAAAATCGATTTTTGGATAAACCACCTAAAACAAAAAAATATCGAGTAACAATGTTCAGATGAGGACAGAATGAATGAATGAAACTTGAAAAAGAAGAAGAAGAAGAAGAAAAAAAAGAAAAAAGAAAGGATGCTAAAAATATAGAAAAAAGGAATATTTAAAATTAACTTCAAGTTTTTTAAAAGATAAAATTCAACAATCCTCGAAAGATGATTTAATAATTTCATATTAAATTGATATACAACACGAAAAAGATGCCCTTTTTAATGCAGTACTAAAGGGAAATCAGTTTGGTAAACTTTTAAATGGGGTAAGCGACAATTAAATCGAAGTCGTGCACCTTTTCAAGATAAACTTATAAAGTTTGCACACAGTAAACTCGTTTGTGAAATGCAGGCAAGTGTATCCCTGCATCGTAAAAAGAGCAAGTTGACGGTATTTTAGTGAAAAGGGAGGGAATGAAGGAGGGTAATAGGGGGAAGGAAAAGCTTTAGTGGGAAGTACGATATGTATTGGTTTACGTCTCGAGAGTTAGGCGAAGTGGGACCACTAGCTATATATATATGTATACTATGGTAAGTAGACCTTGCGCGAAACTGATACTCAGGGTCGTTACGGAAGCGATACTTTCGTCCTGGACGAAGTTTACTCGTAATTCATTTTGGATCTACTCGAAAGCCACTATAATAGATAGGAGAGATAGCAGCATTACGAAAACAATTTTTAGTTTCTGTTCAATCTCAATAACCTACCAAAAACACTTGATCCTATAATTAACACTTAATTAACAATATTTTATTCATTTATTTTTTATTTTGATAAATAAAGTTTCATCGAATAAAAAACATCAAATCTATTCAATTTTAATCGATTCGAAAGTTAATTTATGCGGATTTTTAAATAAATGAAAGATCTGTTTTTTTTAATCAGCTTCAAATTTAGTTGATCTAAGTTTCAATTAAGGGTAATTATTTATTTATTTAAATGGGAAAAATCTTGTGATAGTAAACTAAAAACTGATAATGAAAATAGAAAAAACTTTAAAAAGCGAGAAAAATTAAGAAATTGAGAAGAAAATGTGTGAGAAAAAATAGTAATGTTGAAACTTTTTGAAGTTTTTTAAAATCTTTAAATATTCAACGTTTTAATGCAATTTTTGAATCTGAATAAAAGGTATTGAAGTTGATTATAGAGATCACTCAGTTTAAACAAAAAATAATTAACATAAAAGTAAAAGTTACACAAATGGAAAATATTTAACTATTTTTTAAATAATTAACTAATAAAGTAGCGGTTAGCTTCGGCTTCATAATAAATGGGTAAAATATAGAAAATATGATGTTTATTTAAATAAACTTCATTTTGTAAATTTTAACCAATTGAGATACATATTTTTGAATTTTATTGAAACGATAATTTTGAAACGTCCGCTCTATTTCGAGGCATTAAAAACTAAAACTAATTTGTTCGACATGATTATAGTTTATTTTAAAAAATTAATATAAATCCTCCTTTGCTCAACCTTGAAATATACTTAATTTGACTAATATAATTAAAACTACAATTATTATTTCCTATAAATTAAAATATTATTTATTTATTTTAAACTTCCTTAACTAAATTCTAATAAAGGCAGATTTAAAAAATCCTTTCTTCAAAATCCTTTTTTCAAAATCCTTTTTTCAAAATCCTTTTTTTAAAATCTTCTTTCAAAATCCGTTTTTTAAAATCTTAATTAAAAATTCAAGGTTTTTTACTTAAACCATAAATTAGGAATTTGAAAATTCAAAAACGATCAAATTCGATCAATAAAGAAAATAATTATTTATTTTGATCTTTACGGAAAAAATCTTTGTACGGATCATAATGATATGTAATCTTAGTAAAAAAAAAAAATAAATATATAAATAATTCGCCGATTATTATTTTTATTATAATACATTTTCCGTTATTTGCAAATTAATTCGAGTTTTCCAACAGTTTAATCGCGGGCACAAGTCATTCAACACCAGACAAGGAGAAAGTGAGTGAAAAAGGTCAACGTGCGACTCGACCGATTCAAATAATAATCATTTTAATGTTATTATTATTAGGAAATTATTTTGTAATTCAGGGAGCTTGAAAATGCTCTCGCGGCAGTAGTAAAAGTCTGCTTACGTCAGGCACAGGCGCGAGTAGAAAAACCGGAATTCGGTCAGCCTCAAGTAGTACTTAACGTTGACTCACACTACTTAAAAAATTGCTCTTTACAGCTTAAGTGATTCAGTATCACTACACACAGGAAAAAAAACAATAAATAAACAAAACCTGCTATATTTTACTGTTTACTCACGAGTTATTTTCTCATTCGTTTAAAATAGAATTTTTTTTTCCACGAAACGAGGCAGTTACCACAGAAGGAAAAAAAACCTTGTATCATAATTTTTATACGTAAAATTAGATTAAAATTTATAATTATTAGTTTCTTTTTATTATTTTTTTTATTTTCGATTTTTTAACAAATTTTTCTGTTTACTTTTCTTTCGTTCCGTTTCTTTAAATCTTTGTATTATTTTCTATTTATAATTTGTTGTTTTCGATTATCATATTGTAAATTTTGTATTAGTTTATTTTTCAAATATTGATTTATCACTTTTTTTCTATATTGTTGTCGTTTTTATTGTTTATATTATATTTTCTTTTTTATTTTCTTCTGTAATTTTGTTCTTAATACTTTTCTGTCATAATTTGCATTTTGGAATATTCTTTTGATATTCTTTTATAATATTTTATTTTTACTTCTTGTTTATAAATTTCTTTGACAAGATTCTTTCATAATTTCTTTTTATAAATTTTCCTGTATACTTTTCTTTTTATAATGTTTCTTTTATATTTTCTTTTTCTAATGTTTCTTTTTATAATTTTCTTTTTACAATCTTTGTTTTTTAATTTTCTGTTATAATTTAACAAAACTACAAAGCACGGTGTCTTATTATTATTATTATTATTACTAATATTATTATTATTATCCTATTCTATTATATCTCCTCTCTAAATCTAACTCGGTAAAATTTGAATTTCGATCTTCAAAGTTTATTCCATCATTTCCTACCACAAAGTTACAAAACAACTATCAGTATTATTTATTTAGAAATAAGTTTCCTTCAATAATCAAAAGCAAACTGTGATAAAATAAAATAACCATTAAATATTGCGAAATATGGATAAAAAGTAAATTTAACAGAATATTAAACAAAATTAACATGAAATTAGTACAACACAAATATTAACAAAAACAAAGTTTTATTTCTAAAAAAAAAAGTGCAACAAACTATTAATTGAAAAATAAGTCTATTAAATTATGAATAACAAGAATACGACAAATCTAATTAATGATACGGGAGAATAAATCGTGATATCAGCTTTCTAAATAAGTAATTCAAGTTCTCTAATTGCGTCAAGTTTAAACGGAGTTTGCCGCTTTTCTGTGAAACATTTCCACCAGATGCCGGTGATTAGTGTTTGTTGGGATAATAACAAACTAGATGTGGATGCTAAAAGACGATAAGGCGAGAGCAACAAGCGAACATCATTTGAAAGACAATTCTAAAAGCGGCAAAGTACATTCAAGTACTTTGTGTAACGTTAAGCCTATGTATCCAGAGAGTAAAGTTTTCCCTAACGAGGCTGAGACACAGAAACAAGCGGAACGAAATAGAAACGGAACTAAAGAGAGAGAGAGAGAGACAGAAAGAGAGGCCTTCTCCCCCTGCTAGTCACCCTCGCAGACACGATTCTCCGGTTCAGAGCTGGGCTTTACCAGGAAATCGACTTCTCTACGATAGTAATGGTGCGATGCGATCGCAACTGCTTCTCCATGCCTTCAACACAATGTGCGTCCTACTACCAAAACCCTGTACTATATGCCAGCCAATCACAACGCCGCGAGTTTAATTAAACCCTCGAAACTCATCACAAGATCATAACTCTCTTCAGATCCAATGATCGAGCTTCTATGCTCAATGTTAATTTCAATTTTTATCCAAAATTTCATTTTGTTTATAATTATTCGTCATATTACCATAGAATAAGAGGTAAATGTCCGAATTTGTGTCCATGTACCAATTTGTACTCAACTGAATTTAAATGCTCAAAATAAAATAAAAATAATACGAAAATAGTGTAAAAAATATATTTTTTCAATTTTATTTTTTATATTCTTCGTGTTGATTTGTGTTTTATGATCCTGGTTCACTTAAAAATATAAAATTTTACAGAAAAACCATAGCCTTGTTGTCTATTTTGACAAATCGAGAAAAAAATTACAATCGCCATGCATTTTTCATGTGTGAGCACAAATTGGTACAATAACATTATATTTTTAAACTAGGTGAGAATTATGTCCATTTCATGGACATTTCGCTTCTAAGTAAGCAAAATAATTTGCTTCCTCATAGAGGAAGCAAGAAATTAATAATATATAAGTTAGTTGGGGAAGTTATTTAAAAATGAAGAATTTGAAATGCAAAAAAATGTAAAAATATGAATTATTTTACGAATTCTTGATCAATTATAAAAGTTGTATAGGTCAATCGATTCGTTTTGAGATAAGGAATATGATTTTTGTATTTATTAAGTTGTATTTTTAACATAAAAAAAAATTTTTGGCAAAAAACGATTTTTTCGATGAAAAAAGGTGCTTAAAAAAATTTGGTTGGGTATTTTAAAAAATCCTTGTGTCCAAATTTAGATATTCATAAGCTTAATAAGTCATCCAAATTTTATTGGAATACGTTTAAGCGTTCTCAAGATATCTTGTACACAAAAAACGCTATACACACACACACACACACATACATCTGGACATTTGCTTAGGAATGAAAATTTTCGCTTTTTAGATGAAAATAAGTCGATTTAGACTATTTTTGGAAAATCGAAAATTTTAACGATCACAAAGCTTCCTCTATGAGGAAGCAAAAACGATAATTTATTATATTTTTATAATAAAAAAGAGAGCAGCTTCAGAAAAAGAGCAGCTTCATGTAAATGTAAAAAATTATTTCCATAAAAAAGTATGAAACGAATTTTTTCTTGATAAACTCCCGAAAAATTTTCAGTAGAACACTAATTGGGACATTCACCTTTGCAATTAGTTTATAAATCCTCTGTTATCAACAATTATAAATATTCCTTAGAATATTTCCCTCAGGAAAGTCGCCAAGACGGACCCTACTTATCCATATTTTGCAAAAAATTGTTTACTTAGTGAATTAAAAAGAAAACGAGAATGCACCTATATTTATTTTTAACATTTCCTGTAAATAATTAATAAAATTAAAATCTTTATAATTGTTTAAAAGACAATTAATTTTGGTGTTTCAAAAAAGTTCGTCTTAGGCTACCTGATAGGGTAAGAAATTTTTTAAGTTTTCTCTTTAAATTCCTCTGAACCTACTTACTAAAAAAATTATATTGTTCAATTACAACTTTTTAAGGTATTTTAAGAAAAAAGTATGCTCTTTTAAAGTTCTATATTAGGAAATTTGGTGAAATAAAGCGAAAAGAAAATAAATAAGACTATTATATGCAGAGCTGTTAAAAATCATGATTTTTTTAAAAAAATCAAAAAAATCCGGTTTATTTGATTTTGATTTAAATCAAAAATTAATTTTTTTTAAAATATTATCAGTATATAAAATCTTCATATGTTTATTTGTAAGTAGTTTATTAAAGAAATAAAGAAAACATTAAAAAAACAACACAAGAAATGAAACAGTGACATAAAAATATATAAAACAGTAGAAACTCTTTTCAAAAAACTAAACTATTTAATATATATTTTTTTTAAATTAAAATAATAAATAAGATGATAATTAACAAAACGTTGAAATACATTACTAAAGGGAACAACATTTTAAAATTAGAAAAAATAGATAATTATTTTACAAATTGAATAAAAGAAGAATTAATATAATTTTGTAAAATTTAAAGAAGTTTTAAAAGAAAAGAAATTCTATGAAATACAAAAGAAATGTTCAAATGAAAATATTTAGTACAAGATTAAATTCACAAAATATAAAATAAAAGAATAAAATCTTTCAAAGAAATAGAAAATAGAGAACATTAAAAAAAAAGTAGAAATAAAATTTAAAATAGGAAGAAAATAGAGAAATTTTGTTTGCCTACTTAAAAATTTTTTAAAAATAAAAAAGTTTAAGCAAATTAAACCAAACACATTTATACTTTCATTTTTATAATATTACACTTAGAATAACTCCAACAATAAATTTAGTAAAATAAAGAAAATCTAATAATATTTAATCATATGGAAATAATTATGAAAACCAACAAAATAAAAAGTTTAGTAAATGTTGTAATAACGAAATTGTGTAAAATAATATTCAATAAATAATTTGCATAAAAAGAGGAAAATTAAAGAGAATCCTAAAGTAAAAGGATAAATAAAAAAATAAGAAAAAATATCAAAAGTAAAGGTAGAAAAAAACTTAAAATTTTGTAAAAATAACAAAACTATAAGATAAAAATTAAACAGTTTCGACAACTTAAAATCTCTTAGAAATCTTGTAAGAATATTAAAAAAAAAGGATTATTGTGAATTTATGGAAAATAATTAATATTATTGAATTATTTTGCATTAATTAATATGCATTTAAATTTGAATTAATTGCAATTTAAAAGAAACAAATTGAAATTTGACGTAATTGACGTTTGGAATTATAATGACTTAAAGATATAAAAATGTAATAATATTTTTTGCTATCTTCGTATAAAAAATTTGTAAATCGTAGATATTTTGATCATCTGAATTAGCACAATTTTTTAAATTTCATGAAGATTAAAATATTAAATTTGAAATTTTGAAGATTTATCCACAAACTTTTGGGTTTTGTTTATGGTTTCTGATGTTTTACATGCAGTATTAGACATCCTGAGAATTTTTAAGTTTATTTGATTTATTTTTTTTTTACCTTTAAAGAATATTTGAAAATTTTCATTTTTTGAATCATCCTACTACCTATACATATTGTTTAAATATAAATAAAAAAAGTTTAATAAACAATCTGTTCAAACAAAAAGTATATATGGCCTAAAACTTATTTTTTAATCAAAAAGTATATTCTACAATAAAAATTATATCTATTTTTTCTATAAGATTTGAGTAGAAATTTACTCAATTGATAGTAATTTTTCGTTTTTTATTAAATTTTAAATAAGATACTTTTATTCTTATTTTCTATCACTTGTTGCTTATTCCCTGTATCGTAAAATACTTTTTTTTTAACTATCTTCATTCACAAAATTTGTAGATCGTAAGGTAATTTCATCATCTGTATTAGTACAATTTTTTTAAATTTTATAAGGAATAAAATATTAAAATTGGAATTTTCAAGATTTATCTACAAACTTGTTGTTTTGTTTAAGGTTTGAGATTTTCTACATAAAGTATTAGACAACCTGAGAATTGTGAATTTTGTTTTTATTAAAATCATGATTTAAATCAATTGCAACCTTGGCTTTTAGTAACTTAGAAATTTCAATTTTTAAGTTGTTATAAAATTTTGCTTTTTTAATAAAATTTTAAAGTCGCAATTATCTTAAAATTCGAAATAATTTAAATGTCGGCTCGATGCTTGTAAGTTAGAAAATTACCAACTTGGAGATTTAATTACAAAACTTAAATAAATTAACACTGTCTTAAATTCAAGTTCTCGAAGAAGTTGAAATTAATTACAACAATTAGTAACACTTAGCGTATAATTTTTTAACTTTAGAAATCCTCGTTTCAAACAAAGTAAAGAAATTTTTGGCCCAAAGGACCAGTTTTTGGTAAGAATTAAAAAAGAATTTAAACTATATTTTCTTGAGAATTTTACAATCTATGGAAAAATCAGAATTTTGCAGAAAATATATTTTCTACCCTTTAAAAACTAAAAGATTGCGTCGGAAATCATATTAAAAATATTTTGGAGTATTTCTAATATATAAAAATATGTATAATAACAGTATTGTTAAATTAATAATTTAATTAATTGAATTATAGAAAGACCCATATAATTTTAGTAAAAATTCAAATTAATCAATTATTCCTTAAAGATTTACATCAAAATTTTAATAAATACTTAAAATTTGTATTCTCTTACATAATTTTAGACATTTAAAAATTGTTTAAACAATCTTCTATTGTTAATCTTAAATTTTTATACAAATGAAAAGAGAATGAAATGTAAGGGAATAAAGATTTAAATTATTTATTAAAAAAGTTGGTGATAATATTTAAGGAATATGAAATAAAGTAGATTTTTAAGCTTTTTTTTTTACTTTATAAACTGAAAAAACAATATACTTAATTTAAGAATTATCCTTGGCTTCTAAATAAGAATAAACGCCAAGAATGTTTCTTAAAATAAGAATACCCTTTTTTCTGTTAATTAAATTATTATTTAATTAACAAACCTGTTATTATATACATATTTTTTTCTATTAGAAATATACATTTTAAGGAATCAGTAGGGAATTTAATTACAAAGATTTTAAAACAAAATTGTTTAATTTGAGCTAAAAAAAGATTTTTAAAGGGTAGAAAATAGATTTTCGGCAAAATTCTGATTTTTCCATAGATTGTTATAAACAAAATTATTATAAATAAATAAAGAATAAAAAATTCGCCTCGAGGAATCGGTAAGTAATTTAATTACAAAGATTTAAAAAAGATTTGTTTAATTTACGCTAAAAAAAACGTTAGAACTGAAAAATGTTTGACAAGGATAAATAAATTTTTAAAACAGAATTTTTGTAATTAGTTTAAGACTAGATTTTTTTAAAACAAAACTCTCTTCCATATTTAGGGTATCTTATCTTTTTAAAAATTTTCTCCCAGTGTCAATTTTCCAATTTAGGAATATATGAATCTGATAGTGGAGACCTTGTTCTAGGAAAGTGAACATATAATTTAATTAGAACAAGTGATGCACGTCGTTTATAAAATGTGTTGGAAATTCCGCAACATTTCTGACCCTGTATAATTAACGTCAGTGAAGGCATGTTTGCTGTTCTTGTCACAAATGTCTAATCAGGGAGGAAAGTTCGGTCAAGCTGCTATAATATCCAACTTAAACTGTCGTGAATTTACCGGAAGTATGCGGTAATTCCGCAATAATTTATCTCACGATGAATTTCCATCTTGCAAGTGTTTCTCTAAATCATTTCAAAACTTTGTTTCCCGCAATTTTCGGAATTTCGACAATTTTCTAAATTTGAACAATTTACCGAATTTTAATAATTTTTGTAAAAACCTGTGATATTATTAAATTCTACCAAACAAAGACACGTTTGGTTTTAAGTGAAAAAAAAGAAGATATTGAAATTTCTGCGTTTAATCATAAACAGAGGGAACACAGGTCGAGAAAGTCATTTATCTGCCCTGAGAAACAATTACTCGAACAATTAATCGAATCCTCTATCGTTTTTTTTCTTCATCTGATTCACAAAAGATAAATGGCATTGAAGCGGACGTGACGGTAAAACTTGGATTATTAATTAAATTGGGAATAGAAATCCAAGAGGTTTCCACGGAAACTGCCATCAGCATTTATCGTTTATTTAAACTCTTCAAGAAGACGTTTATTGATGGATTAAATTTAATTTCCGCAAAGAAACACTGCAATCAGCCTTTGGATACATTAAATACAAATTTTGTCATGAAATACAACTTTTTAATGAAATAGACATTTTTAAGGGAATACAATTTTTTAATGGGAATAAAAAGTTTACTTGAAAATAAAAAATGATCGGGAGATTTAACTGGACATTGCCCTACGGACCGGGAATTAAAAAATTGACCGGAAATTCTTTACTAAACCGGGAATTTCTTCGTGGATCTAAAAGTTTAGAGAAATTTTATCGGAAATCAATTTTTTTCATAGATTACAAATCTACAATAATAATAATAATAATAATAATAATCCGCAAGTTCTTTCATTTCTTCATTCATTTTTGTCAGTTCACATCAAAAGTTTGGCACATAGATATTTTTTTTTAAATCGGATACTTTTTTTAAAATGCATTTAAATTGATTAAAATTTAAATTTATAAATACCAGTTCAAATAATTTTAATTTCATTATTTATGTATTTACTTATTTATTTCTTACATATAAACGGGCAAAGTACAAAAAGAAAAACACTCTTTCGTATACTAATAATATTAATAAATCATTATTAAATAAAGTCTATAATTTTTTCTATAATTTTTAACATTTTTCAATAAACAATTATTCTCTTTAAATTTTATATCTAATATTTAATTTTTCTTCAATATTCTGTTCTGTGTCAATTATTCTCGACAGTTTTCAAATTTTTCTTTCGATTAACAATTATTTTCCTCATTTCTCAATTATTTCCTTTAATATTTAATTATTTTAGTCGGTTTGTAATTTTTCTTTCAATTTTCAACTATTTTTTCAGAATCTCAATGTATTTATTTATTCTTCAATTTATTTCTTTAATTTTTAATTATTTTCTTGAATTCACAATTATTTTCTTCAACTTTCAATTGCATTCTTCGTTTTTTAATTATTTTATTCCATATTCATTAATTCTCGTATTTTCATAATTGTCAATTATTTTCTTGTAATTTCAATAACATTCTTGAATTATCATTTATTTTCTACAAATTTTTCTATAATTTTCATCAGTTTTTATTTGACAATCTATTATTCTCCTACAATTTTATGATTTTTCAATAATTTTAAAAAAATTTTGCTCAAATGCCCAATATTCTCATCATTTTCCGAAGTTTATTTTTAATTGTTAACTTTTTTTTAACAGTTAATTATTTTCCTCATATTGTTATTTTTCTTTTAATTATTAATCATTTTATTAAAATTTCCATTCAATTCTTTAATTTCCAATTTATTTCTTCAATTTTTTATTATTTTCTTCAATTTTCAAACATTTTCTTTAATTTTCAAATATTTTTATCGATTTTCAATTAATTTCTCAATATTCAATAATTCTCGAATTTCATCAAATTTTTTTACTCATAAAAATTTCAATTCAATTATTTAATTCTAAAACCATTCTCCTGAATTCTCAGTTATTTTCTTTACATTTTAATTTAAATTTTTAATTATTTTCTTTAATATATTAAAAAAATTATAGTCTTTTTCTATTATTTTTTTCGATTAACATTAAGTTTCTTTAAATACATCTTTATCTTTATCTCATCTTACTTTTTAAATACAATTTTTCAATTATTTCCTTTCATTTATAATTCCATTTTTCAATTTTTATTTCCAATTTTCAGTTTTCAATTGTTTTCTTTTATGTTCTTTTCTTTTATAATTATCGTCTTTTTCAGATAGCTTTTTTCAATTTTTAAGTATATTTTTTAAGTTTCAATTCCACCATTCAATTTTTAATTGCTCTCTTCAATTTCAATTATATTTTTCAATTTTTAATCCCGTCATTAAATGTACAAATATTTCCCACAATTATTCCTATAATTTTCCAACAATTATTCCTAAAATTTTTCCAAACAATTATTATTATTATTTTTTTAATTTTTTAATTTGGAATTATTTTCTTTAAATTAAATTTTTCTTGTTTAATTTTTTCAATTATTTTTTTCAGTTTTCTCTTACTCTAGTCATTTTTTCGATTTTTATTTTCAATTGACAATTATTGTCGTAATTTTTCAACTATAAACTTCAATTATTAACAATTTTCCGCAATTTTAAATTATTTCGTACAATTTTTTCAATTTTTAATTATTATCTTAAAATGTTATAATTATTCTTTGATTTTTTAAATTATTTTGTTCGGTTGTATATTAATCCACCCATTTTTTTTTCTTGTTTAATTTTTTCAATTATTTTTTCAGTTTTCTCTTACTCTAGTCATTTTTCCGATTTTTATTTTCAATTGACAATTATTCTCGTAATTTTTTAACTATTAACTTCAATTATTAATTATTTTCCGCAATTTTAAATTATTCCGTACAATTTTTTCAATTTTCAATTTTTTATCTTAAAATTTTATAATTGTTCTTTGATTTTTTAAATTATTTTGTTCGGTTGTGTATTCATCTACCCATTTTTTTCATTTTATTTTCACCTGTCAATTAGTATCGTTAATTTGTAATTTTTTTTTTGAAATATCAATTATTTTTTGAAATCTTAATTTAATTCTTAAACTTGTAATTTATTTCTTAAATTTTTAATTTGTTTTCTCAATTTTTTATTATTTTCAATTTTCACATTTTCCAATTATTATCTTAAAATTTTATAATTATTCTTTAATTTTTTAAATTATTTTGTTGGGTTGTGTATCAATCTAGCTATTTGTTGAATTTTATTTTCAACTGTCAATTATTTTCATAATTTTGTAATTTTTTTTTAATTATTTTTTCAAATGTTAATTTAATTCTTAAATTTTCAGTTTACTTCTTAAATTTTCAATTTATTTCCTCACTTTTTTATTATTTTCTTCAATTTCAAATTTTTTTTTCGATTTTCAATCCAGCTGTTTAATTTGCACTTATTTCCAACAGCTGTTCCTATAATTTTTGAACTATATTGTTTACATTTAAATATCCATTGTTTAATTTTTTAAACTATGTTTTTCAATTCAATTTCAATTTTGCTTACAACTGTCAATTAATTTCGTCATTTTTCCGACATATTCTTCAAATTCGTAACTTTTATTATTTAAATTTGCAAAAATTAATGGTTTTAAATGACCAACAATAATCCAAAGTTTGTTAACCTTGCTAGTGGAATTAAAATACCTAATTTTTTTTTAATATTTAAGGTAAATTACTGTCCAAAAATTTAGATTTTACTATTTTGTGATAATAAAACTTATTTTTAATTTGTACTTAATTATATGTAATTATAATTAATAAGATTATAAGAAAGTTTAAATTTTAAATTTAAGTATAAAGTACAATTTTAATATAAAGTCGAATATCGCAAAATTAAAAATACTGTTTTGGAGAACTTGTGACGGGGAATTTAATTTTACAAAAAAAAAATTGCCACCCTGATGACAGAAGAATAAAAATTCAATTCAACATTAAAAATCAAACAAGATGGAGTTTCAACTGTCTAGGAAAGTGATAAAATAAAAGAAGACGAGGGATATTTGATAATAAAAAGTAAAATAAGCTCTGCCAGGTTTAAACTTTGGTATAAGATTGAGTAGTTTTTTTGACGCATTCTCTTAAAAGTAGCGGTTTTGCCATAAAGCTTTGCGTCTTTCCTCGACGAAAAATAACGACATCGTAGAAAACAGAAGGTGAACGTATGAAAAGCGATGCGTTATATGAAATTGCCCGAAGCGCTGTCAAACCAATTAAGCTTGTTGGATTGTAAAAAGTAGCTTTTAGAACCGCAGTGCAACTACTTTACTGCTCTCATAATGGTTAGACTTTATGATGAAATCATACAAGCAAAGTACTGCTCAAGTTTTGAGCCCGAAACCCAATAAATGACACGTTCCGTTTCAACAATTGTACCATTCGATTTTTCGGAACATCCTCTATTATTATTATTTGTTTCTCTTATTGATCCAGGTCAATTTCCAATATTGTGTAAGAGAACATATTTGATTTGGTTTAATATGTTTGATTCACATTTAATTTAAATTTGGTGGAAGTTTGATGAATCTAAAGTTTTAAATATTGAAATGAACGTTTTTTGGGTTGCAAAAATTAATTTTGAAAATATTTCCTTGAAAAGAAATTAATTCGTTGCAATATCTTAATTTAAAAGTTTTTTTAACCGAAAAGATGAGAATTTTTAAGAAACCCGTTTCCCTCATTTTCTTAGGTAAATAAACTCTTTTAAAAAATGTCGAGTAAATAACATTTAGTACATCAAACGATATTTAAATAGAATTTTCCAGCCAGAAAAATGTTTCTTTGAATCAAAGAAGACTTGGTACCGAAAAAGGGGAAAAAAATGAATAATTTCCATTCGTAATTAAAAAGTACATTTTTTGAAAATAAACATAATAACCTTAATTTAAAAAAGTCGATTTTAAATTAACTACAATTGTTGCCAACGACGTTAGAAGAGGAGGTCCAAATTGAATTTTAGAAAGAAGAGGGGAAGGAAGATGGGACTGAAGGAAAAGGTAAAAGTTCGAGGAGAGCTCAGGTCAGTTTTTCGGCGCGAGCTTTAATAGTGGGACGTCTACGAAAGTTTTGATAGTGCGTGGGCGGGGTAAGTCGCGAGTGAGCGTGTGATGGTGGGACTTGTGTTTTTTCATACAATTCGATATTTATGTTGATGATTTTTTGAGTTTTGATTTTCGGTGTTGTTTTGTTGTCCATATGGACCGATCCTTTTTCGTAAGGTGATTGAGGATCGATTTAAGGACATTTTGGTAGCCACGTGGCGTGGTGGATTTGTTTTCGGTGGCTTGGCTTCGGTTACCAAGCATCGGTGGATTCTCCTGGCTGGAGATCGGTGCAATTGATAAGAGGAATAATCGTGCAACGCTGCCCCCTTTGATTATTGACCTGAACCGGATTGATTATTACAGAAGGTATTCAAAGTTTACAGAATTTTGTATAATTAATGTAAGATTTTGTTAAGAAGCATTAAAATAAGATATTATAATAATTTTTCGTATTATTTCTCGTTACCATCACCATCCTATTATATAGCCTCTCTCAAAGACCGGTTACCGTGTGGAACAACAATTATTTATCGAATTTTTCACTGAAATGTTAAAAAATACTTTTTGATCGAAAATGTCATTGATTACAAAATTTCAATTTAAGAAAACTTAAAATAATCCAAACTCTAATTTACTCAAGTTTCGATTTAGGATAATTTCGATTTGCCTAAATTTTTGTTAACTTAAAATTATTTCTTATTAAAATTCTGTTCGAAAATAATTTCAATTTATCGAAATTTCAATTATAGAAAAATTTTATGTATCCAAACTTTAATATTTCCAGAATTAAAAATTTTGAAAACTTGGATGGATATAATTTATCATTTTTTACTTTTTTTGTATTATTTTATCGTTTTCTCCCTTTCTTTTCTGTATTCCTTCAAATTTACTTTAAATGACTCAAAATAAACTATTCTTCTTTTTTCATTTTCGTTTACTTTCTTCAAATTTCTTCTTCCTTATTCTTTAGAAACTTTTTAAAATGCCTCAAATAAACTTTCTTCTATATAAAAGTGTGTTATTCAAGTTCCTGATAAAATTCCTTTATCTTCCGAACACAATTTAAAGGATTTTAATAAAATGTCGTATGAATAAACTTACTACTAAACCTGCAAATCAGACCCAATCTCTCTTAATCTGATTTAATGAAACATCTGTCACTAAATCAAATTATTAAAATGTCCACTTATTTTTAGTCTAATCTCACTATTTGAATTAGTAGATTTAAAATTTTTACTATTGCTTTAGTTGAAACAGACTAAAAATAAGTAGAAATCTCCACTAATTTGAATTCGTGACCGATTTTTCACTAATGATGTAAAAATTATTTCAATTTTTACTAATTCTTTTGTCTTATGATTTCAATTACCTAAACTACAATTCTCCGCTATTTTTATTATTCTGTAATTATTTTCTGCAATTTTTAATTATTTTTATTATTTCTCACAATTTCCCCTAAATCTTAAATCCACCTTCCTCAAATTTCAATTATTTTATTTAATTTTTTCAATCACTTTTTCAATTTTAATAATTTCCTCTTCGACAATAAAAAAATTTCATTATTTTTTGCTAAATTATATTTATATTTTAAATTATATTTGCTAATTATATTTAGTATTCATCGCAAATCTTAATTAATTTTTTTAATTTACCATTATAATTTTCATTTTAGAATTATTATCTTTCATTTTTAACCATTTTCTTATTTCTGAATTAATACCCTTGAACTTTCCCATATACATCTCAATTTTGAATTATTTTGTTCAATATTCATTTCTTTGTATCATTTAGCAATTATATTCTCCGTCTTTTAATTATTTTTCAATTAATTTCTTAAATTTTTACTTACCATCTCAAATTTAGATTAATGTTTTCAATATTTAATTTCTTAAACAATTTTTCAATTATTTTCTTTTGATTAAAAATAAATTTTGTAATTTTCCGATTATTTTTTTCCAAATTTTAATTACTTTGATCAATTTTGGCATAATTTCCAAAAATTTCAATTATTTATCTGAAATTTTTAAATTATTTTCATTATATTTAAATTTTTTTTTAATTGTAAGTTATTTTAATTATTTTTCAATTATTTTCATCGATTTTTAATTATTATTCTTATTTTGTAAAATTATTTTTCTAAGAATTTAAAGTATTTTTCTTAAATTTCAATTATTTTCATTTGTTTTTACAATTTCCATAAATTAGTATTAATTATCTTAAATTTCAGTTATTTTTAGTTTTCTTTAATTCATTCTTCAATTTTTAATTATTCTCATTTTTTTCAATTAATTTCCCAGATTTTCAAGTATTTTCTCAAATTTCAATTATTTTTTTTAACTTATCATTGTTTTTATAATATTTAAAGTATTTCATAGAAAAAAATTTAAATCCCTTCCAAAATTATAATTCAGGAAAATATTGTGTTTCAACTTTATTGCCTTCCTATATCGAAAAATTTTTCCTGAATTTAAAGTATTTCCTTCAAGTTTCAAATTTTAAAATCATTTTTCAATTATTTTCACAAATTTTTAATTATTCTTATTTTTTAAAATTATTTTCAAAGATTTTTAAATATTTTTCTCAAATTTTCCATTATATTCCTTAATTTTTAATTTTTACATAATTTTCTTAATTTTTCAATGATATGAATTTGAAGATATTTTTTTGAAATTTTCTCATTTATTCGACATAATTTGTTAGATTTTGATCAAATGTTTTATTATTCATTATTTTTTATTAAATGTTTATAGTTTAGAAAATAAACTACTTACAAATAAACATTTAAAAATTTTATGTACTGATTTTATATACTTAAAAAAATCCAATTTTAGGAGGTTTTCTCCATTAACAAAACCTCAAAATAGAAAGTCGGTTTTCACCCCAAATAAAAATATTATTCAAATCAATTTCACCAAATTTTGAAAGATCCAGTTATTTATTTTTCAGAAAAAATTAGGTTGAGCTAAAATTTGTTGTCAAATAATAATTATTTAACATTTTATGTTGTTTTTTTAAATTTAAAGAACTGCAATTTTCCCGTTGAAACATTCTCTACAATTTTATTTGTTAGATTTTGTTAAATAATATTCTATTTAAAAAGTACGTAAAGAACAAATTTTATTTGTTTAATAATTGTTAAATTAAATATTATTTAACAAATCCCAACAAATAAAATTGTAAAGAATGTTTTATCAAGAAAAATGAGCTTTAATGAAGATTGCAGTTTTTTCTTTTAATTTGAGGGCATGTGCTGATAATGCAAAATTTGTCCGTAAACTTTCCCTTCAAATACTAAATATTTTGACACCAAATTTTGTAAAATCACTCAAAATACCACTAGAAAGGTCTCTCTGATCCAATTTTATTTCATATTTGTCTTTAAACTAATTTTTTTCCAATTTCACGAATTTTGGAAAATTGTTTAAAAATTAAAAAAAAAATGTAGTTTAAAGACAAAAATGAAATAAAATTGGGTCAGAGAGACCTTCCTAATTGTTTTTAAAGTAATTCTAAAAAGTTTGGTATCGAAACAATTAGTAATTAGTATCTTAAATAGTAGGATTTTTACTAATTGTTTAGTAGAAAACTACTAATTGAAATAGTAGAAAATTACTAATTGAAATATTCAAGTTGCACCATTTGAATTAGTAATTTTCTACTAAACAATTAGTAAAAATCTTACTATTTAATAGTGGCTCACTTTTTACCAATTCATTAGTAAAAAACTACTAATTCAGATTTAGAGAGAAGCAAAACATTCATAAAATTGACATATTTTTAGTTATTTTTTTTATTATTGCTTTCTAATATTTGCCAGAAAACAAAACTTATAAAATTTCCACAAGTTAAACAAAAAAAAAGTCAAATTTAATAACACGATAAAAACGCTTGAATGTGACAAGTTTGAAAAATTACCATAAGAATGCGTGGAATGAAGGTGGGAAAATGTACTGTCGGATGATTGACGAAGCAGAACAGAATCATTTTACCTTGGGACGTCGCGACGCGTCACTTTGATTCAATTTCACTGCGGTTGAGCGTAGGGATAGAAACGTAACCGGCTTCCAAATTCAACGCCCTTCAAATTGGGGGAAAAAAAGTTATCTACTGCAGAATTCGACAGGAATAGAACTTGGAAGCTTTTCATGTCAACTAAATGGCAGCACCGAAGCTTCAATCTCCAATTGACACTAAACCTATTAAATCAAGTTTTATCGACAAACTACACTTGTCCTATTTTTTTTTCCAAACTAAAAGAATCCAAAGACGATTTCGACGCCTCCCGTTCATATGATGCTTATTTAATTGTCAGTGCAAGATATCCCTATTCAAAATTCCGTGCGAAATAATTCTTATTTGATATTCTGCGCAAAATAATTTTTATTTAAAGGTTACAGATGGAAAATGTAAGTTTTGTTCTACCCATGACTCAGATAAAATGTAGGTTAAATTTGAAGACTGTATTTGAAATAAATTAATAAAAAAAAAAATTATATTTTAATTAATGAATTATTTATTTATTATATAATTTAATGATCAATTGATATTTAAATGTTTTTGGGGTTAATTTAGCAATAATATGAAACCTATGTAATAAAACTTAATATTTACTCTAAATCAATAAAATTTTGTATTATCTTTACAATGAGTTAAAGAATTCTGATTTGACATTTGCTTTTAGATTAAATTTAGACTAAATTATTTATTTATTTTAGATTAAAAATTTGTAACACATAGCGTTTTCACATTATTAAATTATAAATTAACTTTAAAAACATTTAATTATAAATAAATAAATAATATATAAATTAAAATCGATTAAATTTGAAATACGTAAATAAGAATTTATTTATTCAATTTTACTTTATACATTCTTCATTTACTTATTTAGTTATTTATTAATATTTCAATTTAACTTTCAAAATAATTTGATTATGTGAAAACGCTATACATATATTACAAAAGTACACACTTATTTAACCTAAAAGAAAATGTCTCATCGGAATGTTTCAAATCACTGATTACAAATCTTAACTCAAAAATTTAGTATAGAGGTTTACGATAGCAGAAACCTTTTTTTAAGAATATTAAATAAATCTTATTTCTTGAATTCAATCAATAATTAATCAGTTTTCAAAATTTCATATTTATATATTTTAATCCATTTGTACATTAATATTGACATATTTTTAAGAAGAATTTAAATTATATTTAAAAATTATTCAGGGATCACAGCCCCTATTGCTGGTAAAAAAGGGGAATAGGGGCAATTTTTTTTTAAAATAGGGGACAAAAAGGGGATACAAAATTCGCTTTAAAGTCTATGATGTCGACTTCCATTGAAAAATTGAAGATGTTAAATATGGTCTTAATAGTTTTTACTTTTTAAATAGAAGGAAATTTAGTGTTTACTAAAATGTCAAATTAATATTTTTTAAACAAATAGCGTTATTCATATAAACATTAAAATATTATGTATACTAGAAACATTAAAGTGCGCTATGGCGCGCGAGAAACTATGCATTGTTATTTTTCATTCAAAACTATAAATTTTTGGAAATGTAAATAATGAAAATTAGGAGAATAAATTTTTTTTTAAAGTTACTGAAAAATAACGAAAATAATTGACAATTGAAAATAAAACTCGAAAAATATTTAGATAATTACAAAATTGAAGAAGAATAATTTATAAATTTACACAATAAACATTAAATTTAAACTAGAAAATTGAAAAATTAAGAAAATTATAGAAATAACTATTGGAAATGATTGCGAATTGAAAAACTGAATTGAAAATCGACAAAAATAATTGAAATTCAAGAAAATAATAAAAACTTGAAGAAATAAATTGAAAATTTAAAAATTGAATTGAAATTTGAAAAAATACATTAAAATTGAAAACAAAACTCTAACAATGGCCAGGTTAATCCAAAATCGAACAAAATAATTATTGAAAAAATTAAAGAATAATTATAAAATTTTAAGAGAATAATTAAAAAATTGTTGCAAACAATTGAAAATTGAGGGAAATAAATAATAATTGAAAGAATTAGTTTAAAAGTAAATTAATTTACAATTAGACAAAATAACCCAAAAAATCAAAAAATATTAAATTTAAACAAAATAATTCAAAAACTATGAAAATTATAGGCATACCTAATTGTTGGAAATAATTGAACATTGAACAACTTAGATTGCAAATTGAAAAAAAATTAAAATTAAAGAAAATAATTCAAAAAAGAGAAAAAAATTGAAAAATTAAGAAAACATTGCAAGAAGGAATTGATATTTAAAGAATAAACTTAAAAATTGAAAAAAGTAATTGAAAAAAAAACACGATAATTATTGAATATAGAAGAAAATAAATGAAAAAAGCGAGAATCTTTTAATATTAAAGACATTAATTTAAATTGAAAAATGGAATTTGAAATTTAAAGAAAATAGTTTTAGAATTAAACATTTGAATCCAAATTTTAAAACAATTTTTGTGACTGAAAAAAAAATAGAAAATTGAATTAAACTGAAAAGTTCAAAATTAAATTGAAATTTAAAGAATAACATTAAAAATTAAAGAAAGTATTTTAAGAAAGACGAGAATCGTTAAATATATTTAAAAAATGAAAATGAAATTAAAATGAAATATTTAAAATTGAAAAAAATATATGAGAATTGAAGAAAATAGTTGTAGAATTGAACATCTGAATTTAAATTTAAAACAGTTTTTATAATTTAAAAAAGTTATTGAAAAAAGTCGAGAATTAAAGAAAATTTTTAAAAATAATTTTAAACTGAAGACATTATTTAAAGTTTTGAAAAATAATTCAAAATTAAAGAATTAAATTACATTTTTAAGAAGACAGATAGATAATTGAAAGAAAAATTTCAAAATGATAAAATTATTAAATATTAAAGAAAATAATTGACAAATGAAAAAAATCTTGAAAACTAATGAGAATAATTAACAAGAGAAGAACGAATAAATTTAAAAAGTTAAAAAATAGTTATAAAATTTTGAGAGAATAAATGGAAATTGAAAAAATTGTCTAAATTAATCAACAAATTCTAAATTTAAAAATAAATATATTCTTAAACTATTGTTTATAATTTTCTTTTAAAAAGCTCTACCTTTTTCATTAGGATTTTAAATTACCCGCAGTCTTTTAAAAATGACAAACACAAAAAAATAAACTGTGGTCAAACTCCCTCTCTCCCAAATAGCTCAGCGCGATTATTAAATGATACAAATTCAGAACTAAGTAAAAAATAACTTTGATAAATTATATATTTAAGTTTGAAAATTAGAAATAGGGAAAATAGGGGACAAATCTTTAAAATAGGGGAAATAGGGACAAAACTTCAAAATAGGGGAAAAAAGGGGAATAGGGGACAGTCTGTGATCCCTGATTATTTATTAATTATTTGTGAAGATAATACAAAATTTTATTGATTTAGATTAAATATTAAGTTTTGTTACATAGATTGTATATTATTGTCAAATTTAACCCAAAAACATTTAAATATCAATTGGTCATAAATAAATAAATAATTCATGAATTAAAATTCAGTTCTTTTTTTTATTTAATTTATTTATTAAATTTTTTATTTAATTTATTTCAAATACAGCCTCCAATTTAACCTTCATTTAATCTGACAAATGTGTAGAATAACAACTATTTTTTCCGACTGTAAAATAAAACGACTTTAAATAAAAATTATTTTGGATAGAATATCAAATAAGAATTATTTTTCACGGAATTTTGAATAGAAATTATCTTGCCCTGAAAATTGAATAAGAATTATCTTGCACGGACAATTTAATAAGCATCATATGAACGGAAAGCATCGATTTTTATTTATTATTTCGTTACATTGTACGACTAATCATCTGTAGCATTTTTATATAAAAAATAAAAATAAAATTACGAAAATGTAAAATTGATAGGAGCTTAAGTTATAAGAATCGAGTAATCGAGCTAAAGTTTAAAAAGGAAAATACCAGAGGTTTGTTTCTTATGGGAATAGCATCCTGTTCCTTCATCTAGAACCAGCTGTCCAGGATCTAGAAAACTTGAAATTGTGAGATATCGTTTGCACAGACAGGAACAAAGGAAGAGAAAAGGGGTGATGTGACACGAGAAACGATCCAAATACTTCGTATACTGAACATGTTTTCACTTTGTTAGATAGCGTCATGTTAAAGACACTAGCTCACGTCCTTTGACCATTACACATCTAAATCCCCCATTCTTACTACAACTTTTTCCTTTGAAATTCCCTCGGCTACTTTCTGTTTAACGCCTTCATTTTTAAAAAGCTTCGTTTTATTTACGTCTCTTACGCGCACAGAATATCAAAATCATCCACTTTTGTCTATCGCTCTATTCAAAATATAGAAAAATGACGGATAAAAATTACATCGGACGACAAAATTTACTTTTTTTTTGCATTGAAGAAAAAATCTGGTATTTTCGGAAAGTAGGGTTAAAAAAAATTACCCGTATTTGGCCGTCTTTCTAGATCAATTTGTTTATGGTTTTTACGGGTAACTTAACCTATAAATCAAAGATGATTGAAAAGTTACCTTATAGTTTTTAGATTTATGTAAAACTTCGTATCCAAGGATTTTTCGGGTCGCTGATTACGAATCTGAAGTCAGTTTTTAAAAATCCAAAATGGCGGATGAATTTTGAAAAAATTATTCAATATTTATGACATTTTGTATTTAAGAGTTTTTGGGGTTTCTGATTAAGAATGGGCCCGTATCATTTTGACACAAATTTTTTCGGGCAACTTGTTATATTGTACTCCTGAAGATGAATGTTATATTTTACTCCTACTAAAATCAAAGATTTTTAAGTTTTAATTATTCAATAATTGAAATTATTGGATTAATTAAGTCTTTTAATATTAATTTAATGTATTAAAATCAATTATTTAATAAATAAGACCTAAAAATCTGGGCCCGTATCATTTTGACACAAATTTTTTCGGGCAACTTGTTATATTGTACTCCCGAAGATAAATGTTATATTTTACTCCTTCTTAAATCAAAGATTTTTTAAGTCTTATTTATTAAATAATTGATTTTAATACATTAAATTAATATTAAAAGATTTAATTAATTCAGTAAGTTCAATTATTGAATAATTAAAACTTAAAAATCTTTGATTTTAGTAGGAGTAAAATATAACATTCATCTTCAGGAGTACAATATAACAAGTTGCCCGAAAAAATTTGTGTCAAAATGATACGGACCCTTAAGAATCTGAAGGTAGTTTCCAAAATTAAGGCAGGAAAAAAATAATTGATTTTGAAAAACGGACAAATTATAATAATTATAAATACCTTGTAAATTTTACTGGAAAATATTCATTTGTTTATTTTTTTTAAACAATTGAAATTTTATGCTTGAAATTTTTCAAATTACTATTACTTTGACATGAATTATCAAAAGTTTATGTTTTTTTTCATGAATAGTTAATGAAAGTTGAGCCCTTTAAAAAATAAATTTCTGATTTTAATATTTATTATAAACAATAATTTTTTATTATAAACAAATTAAAAATTAGTCATGTTCTGGATGTGTAGCATTAATTTTATTTACAAAACTTTAAACAATATTTATCAAGGATTTAATAGCCACAGAACCGATCTTAACCGATTTTACTGAATTTCATCTTAAATGAAAGATTATAAAATTCTGAAGATATTTTAACATTTTTTGTTGTTGTTTATATTAATTTTTTTATTGCAAAGTTCAACAAAAATAGTAATTTTTAAGGAAAAGTTATCTCCATTTGCTAAAATTGACATGCTAAAAACTATTTAAAAACACACCTAGAGTACTCCCTGAACTGTAAAAAATTAACGCAGGTAAAAATGTAAATGTTAAATTAAAAATAAATAATGTTAACAAATAATTGATTTTTTGGGGTCGCTTATTACGAATCCGTTTTCAGCTTTTAAATATTCAAAATGTCGGATCCAATATGGCGGACGAATTTTTTAAACAATTGAATAACATGTTTGAGGCAAATTTAATCAACTTTTTAAAAAAGTTTCGGCCATATTGGATCCGACATTTTGGATTTTTAAAAGCTGACAACGGATTCGTATTCAGAGACCCTCAACTTTTATTAACTTTTTGGTGAAAAATCATAAACTTTTGATAATTCATCTCAAAGTAACAGTAGTTTGAAAAATGTTATGCAAAAAATTTTAATTGTTTACAAAAAATAAACAAATGAATATTTTCCAATAAAATTTATAAGGTGTCTATAATTATGATAGACGGAACTTTTTTCTTATTAACATTAAAAAATTGCAAGTTTGGTAATTTGAGATCCACTTGAGAAATTGTCACCGATTAATTAATTAATTAATTAATTGGCATTGATTAAAAGTTTAATCAATCCACGTTTCAAATATACTAAATTTGAAGTGATTTAAAAATTGTTTCAAGTTTTACTAATTTTTTTTCTTAAGATTTCAATTACTTAAACGTAGAATTTTCCACTATTTTTATCATTTTTCGATTATTCTCTGCAATTTTTAATTACTTTCATTATTTCTCACTATTTTCCCTAAATCTTAAATCTACCTTCAGCAAATCTCTATTAATATCCTAAACTTTTAAATATACAACTCAATTCTCAATTATTCTGTTTAATAATAATTTCTTTGAATCATTTTCCAATTATTTTCTCTATTAATTATTTTTCAATTAATTTCTTAATTTTCAGTTACTATCTCAAATTTAGATTAATGTCTTCAATTTTCAATATTTAAACGATTTTTCAACTATTTTCTTTTGATAAAAAATAAATTTTGTAATTTTTCGATTATTTTCTCCAATTTCTAGTTATTTTCATCCTTTGGCCGTAATTTTCAAAAATTTCAATTATTTATCTGAAATTTTAATTATTTTTGTCATATTTCAATTATTTTTTTCAATTGTAAGTTATTTTAATCAGTTTTCAATTATTTACCTCAATTTTAAATTATTATTCTCATTTTGTAAAATTTTAATTATTCTCATTTGTTTTCAAAATTTTCAAAAATTGTTATTAATTATCTTAAATTTAAATTATTTTTAGTTTGCTTTAATCCTTTTCTTCAATTTTTATTTATTCTCATTTTTTTTCAAAAAATTTCTCAGATTTTCAAGTATTTTTGTCAAATTTCAATTGTTTTTTTTTTCAACTTATCATTGTTCTTATCATACTTTAATTATTTTCCTCAAGTTTAAAATTTTAAAATTATTTTTCAATTATTTTCCCAAATTTTTAATCATTCTTATTTTTTTAAATTATTTTTTAAGATTTTTAAATACTTTTCTCGAATTTTCCATTATTTTCTTTAATTTTAATTTTCAATTTTTTTCATAATTTCCAAAATAGTAAACTATTTATCCGATAATTCAATTACTATTTTTACATAATTTTCTTAATTTTTCGATCATATGAATTTCAAGATATTTTTTTGAAATTTTCTCATTTATTCGAGATAATTTGTTAGATTTTGATCAAATGTTTTATTCTTAATTATTTCTTATTAAATGTTTTCAGTTTAGAAAATAAACTACTTGCAAATAAACATTTAAAAAATTCATATACTGATTTTATATACTTAGAAAGAAATCAATGTTTGAAATAAAAAAAATCCGATTTAAGGAGGTTTCTCCCTGTACATAACCTCAAACTAGGTAGTCGCTTTTCAACCAAAATAAAAATATTATTAAAATTAATTTCACCAAATTTTGAAAGATCCAGTTGTTCATTTTTCAGAAAATAATAGGTTGAGTTAAAGTTTGTTGTCAAATAATAATTTTTTAACATTTTATATATATTTTTTTTTAAGAACAACTGCACTTTTCTAGTTGAAACATTTTCTACAATTCTATTTATTAGATTTTGTTAAATAATATTCTATTTAAAAAATACGATAAGAACAGGTTTTATTTGTTTAATAACTTTTAAATAAAGTGTAAATTAACAAAACTAAACAAATAAAATTGTACAGAATGTTTCAGCAAGAAAAATTAGCTTTGATGAAAATTGCAGTTTTTCATTGAATTAAAGGTCATGTAATGATAATGCAAAATTTGTCCGTAAACTTTTTCTTAAAATACTAAATGTTTTCATACCAAATTTTTGTAGAATTACTCAAAATACAACTAGAAAGGTCTCTCTGATTCAATTTTATTTCAATTCTTGTTTTTAAACTAATTTTTTTTTCAATTTCACGGATTTTAGAAAAAATTTTAAAAATTAGTGAATTTAAAAATTGTAGTTTAGAGACAAAAATGAAACAAAATTAGGTCACAGAGATCTTTCTAATAGTACTTTAAATAATTCTACAAAGTTTGCTGTCGAAATATTTAGTATTTTAAGAGAAAGTTTACGGACAAATTTTGCATTATCCTCACATGCCCTTAAAAAACATAAAATTTAAAATAATTATTATTTAACAACAAATTTTAGCTAAACCTAATTTTTTCAGGAAAAAGTACAACTCGATCTTTCAAAATTTGGTGAAATTAATTTTAACGATAGTTTTATTTGATGTGAACAGTCATTTTACAGTTTGAGTTTATGGCAATTGAGAGAACCACCCTCAATAAAAAAATCGTGTTTTTTTCTGAAAAAAAATCTTGATTTTTATCAGACCTCCCAAAAAGTATAAGTGGTAAATTATTAATTATAAGTAAAAATTTTAACTCGAATATATATAAACTGAGAAAAATCAATTAGTAATGAAATGATTTTTCATCAGAGAGAGTGGACTTTTCCTTTTTATCTGGAGCAATTGAAGCACACTTGGAGGCACTTAAGAAGGCGAAATAGCATGTTCTCTACGTGGTTTGTGTGTATATATTTTAGAAACGATCTCGCAACCGCTGTCTACCTTTCCCGGTCTTGTATTCCCGAGACTCCCACGGGATTCCCCGGGCAGCGGCGGCAGCATATGGAAGAGAATGGTTTCTATTATTTTTCAATTGGTTAGCCAAGCGTACAGGGGGATTCGGTACCTCCGATGTAATTGGACCTGGCTTTTGTAACGCAACGGTGATACAAACTTGAGAACAAGAATGGTTACTCTGCATGATGCTCAAAAGAAAATCGTCAAAGCGAGGAAAGAAAGGAAAATTGAAAGAACATAAAGGAAAATGAAATTTTCTTCAATAATTTCTCTATTCAATTGCCTCTCAACCAAGAATAACAAATCCAACATAACACGTGTGTAAACAAATCATAACAAGTTTTATTTCAATTATTTTTCAATTTTTAATCAAATGTTTCGATATACATTTCATATGGAATGTTAATTATTCTCGAATTAAAAATATTTGTGTAATTGTTGTTTTGAACGGAATTCGGAGAGAATTCGATTTTGAAGGAATTAAATTTGAGCGGAATCATAAACGGGGGAAATTTAATTTGGATAAAATCAAATTTGAAGAATGTTAAACTTGGACAAAATTTGACAAAATTAAATTTGGATAGAATCAAGTTTTGAGTAAATAAACTTTGGAGGGAATAAAAATCTGAATGAAATAAAGTTTGGAGAAACTCGAATTTGGATAAAATTGAATTTGGATAGAATTAAGTTTAAGTAGAATCAAAGTTGATCAAAATTAAATTTGAATAGAATCAAGTTTGGATGGTATTAAATTTGGGTAGAATCATATCTGGGTAAAATCAAATTTGAACAATTTGAAATTTGGATGGAATCAAATTTGGAATGAATAAACTTTTGACGGAATAAAATTTGCACAAAATTATGTTTAAAGAAATTCAAATTTAGATAAAATCAAATTTGAACAGGATCAACTTTGGTCAGAATAACATTTGATCAAAATTAAATTTGAATAGAATCAACTTTAGACGGAATCAAATTTGGGTAAAATAAAATTTGAACAATTTAAAATTTGGACGGAATAAAATTTGCACAGAATCACATTTGAAGAAATTCAAGTTTGGATAAAATAAAATTTTAACAGAATCAAATTTGGACAGAATAAAATTTGCGCAGAGTTATATCTGAAAAAAATTAAATTTCTGTAAAATCAAATTTGAACAAAATTAAATTTAGATAATAACAACTTTGAACGGGCTTAAATTTGGACAAAATCAAATTTGGAAAAAATAAAATTTTACAGAATCAAATTTGGATTGAATGAACTTTGGACATAATAAAATTTGGACAAAATAAAGCAAATAATCAAATTTGAACAAAATCAAGTTTGGACGGAATGAAATTTGGACAAAATCAAATTTGTACAGAATCAAATTTGGATCAAATCAAATTCTTAGAAAATCTAATTTGTCCAAAATCAGATTTGAACAAAATTAGGACTAAAATTCGGATAAATTTATATTAAACAAAATTTGGACAGAACGAAGTTGAACAAAATCTACTTTGAAGAAAATTAAATTTAGGCAAAATTATATCTGTACAAAAACAAATTTAGACACAATCAAATTCGGACAAAATCAAAATTTGGCTGAAATCAGATTTGAACCAAATCTGGATGAAAATTCGGAAATATTAAAATTTAACATGCTAGATTTTTAAATAAATCCGAATTTGGATAAAATTAAATTGAAATAAATTTAAATTTGTATCAATTAAAAGTTGGATCGAGTGGAAATTTGAATAGATTAAAATTTTAAAATATTGAATTTCCAACGAATTTAAAATTTGACTAAATTATAATCGGCAAAGATCGAAAAATTTGTGAAATAAAGTTGAGATGTATGTAAATTTTAACCGATTTGAATAGATTTAAATTTAGATTGATTGGAATTGGGATAGATTGAAAATTGGATGGATTCAATTTTGGATAGATTGAAATTTGAATAGACTTAAATTTCTACAGATTCAAATTCAGATTTGAATTGACAGATTTAAACTGATTTAAAACAGACAGATGTATAATTGGAACCCATTGAAATTTCAATTTAATTCCTCTCTTTCCCTAGTCTGGATATTTACAATTTATAAAAGTGAAAAAGAGATAATAAACAACTAATTAAATATATCTTTATAAGCCGAGTTAAAAAAAGCACTTTAAATTATCACTTATTTGCAACTGCAATTAATTCTAACTGAAGTGAAGAATTAAATTTTTATTGGTGAACGAAGCACGTTAACTGGTAAGACATAATGTCAATATTGTGTAGTAATTTCAGTTTATTATGAAAATAAATGAAATTCATATCGTTATCAAAATGACGTTATTAATTCTCTTTATTTCGCAATAAAACTCTAGTTTCTTGAAAGTTCGATATTAAAACTGAACTTTTATTTACTGCTTTTCTTTTCTAGCAGTTAAACTACATAAAGACAGTGCCATAAAAGATCAATTTGAATTTAAGTATAAAATTGAATATGCAATTTCTAATCAATATAAAAGTAATAATTTAAATAGATTCATGTGTTAAATACTCAGAAAGTTATAAAAGGCAATTAATAATAAGATATTAGATACATAAACTAAAAACTAATATGATTTATAATTAATTTAAAAATACATTTTCTCAAACGTAACTGATTTAAAAAAAAATATCTAAGGTGTGGACAGAATGAAAGAATGAATCTTGTGTATTATTATTATAGATTCGTTATAAAATAAAATTTAAAATAATTTTTAAATACTTGCTCTGTGGAGGAAGCAATGAATCTAAATAAAACTAAAAATGAAGGTAAATAAAGCTCAACATAAATCCAAATAGATTTGAAAATAAATTTAAACTTACTTTAAAACAGTATTAAACAACAAAAGACCATGAATCAAAATAATAATTCGTATATGCACAAAAGTAAAAGTCTTTTGAAGTGAATCTTGAACACCTACACGTTGGGATGCTTTGTGAGTGTAGGAAACGCATTTTCAAAGAATATTCAAAGAGTATTGTTCGGTAAACGTTTTAGGCGTTGGTAATATAAACTGATCTAACAAGTACCTGAAGCGTAGGTGCAGATTGTATATTATACAGCATCTACCGTGTTTCATTCTCGTTTATGTCGCGGATGTTGGCTATATCAACCGCGCACTGATTATGTTCAAAATTTACACAGGTATCTATACACTTTGACGTAGGAAGTACCATTTCTCTCTCTCTCTCTCTCTCTCTCTCTCTCTGTTCCGTTTACTTCCCCTTTCGCAACTCCTCATGTCGAAGTCTTCCTATAAATCGCATGCATGAGCTTGTATGATGTGGTATTTCTAGGAGAACGTTAATTAATAATTTAATCGAAAATCCTGCTTTGGTCCTGGCACCCTAGGTTTTGGTATACGAATACTAATTAAAATCGTCTCTTCCAGATGATATTACACTTCGATACAGAGATTAAAGAACTTATTTTCTCCACTTTCCCACGGAACAATATTTTCTTTCAGAAAAATTCAACTACTTAATGCTAAATTGGTAATTAATAATGAATTGACAAGTTTGAAATTTAAATTGAGATTTCTAATTTGTGTGAATTGTATTTGATTCAAAACTGGAACAAACCTTGAGCGGAAAATATAAGAAAGAAATGGAACAATATCAGTTGAATTGAAAGTCAATGGAAACAGATTCCAGTTGAGACCGATTGAAAATTATGATGATTTTAATTAAGTCTGATTTCAGGATAGTTCGATTTCAATTAAGTCTAATTTCAGTTCAGTTGGATTTCAACTAATTCAAATTTTAATGAAATTCAGTTTCAGTTAAATCTACTTTCAATTGAATCCTATTTCAATTGAATTTATTTTCAGTTGAGTTTAATTTCAGTTTTGTTCAATTTCAATTGATTCTAATTTCAATTGAAGTCACTTTCAATTAAAACCGTTTATAATTGAATCTGTTTTCAATTGAGTCCGATTTCTATTAAATGCGGCTTTAATTAAAACCAATTTAAATCCAATAAAAATTCAATTATAGTTGAAACCGATTTTGATTTAATACACTCATTCAATTGAAAACATTTTTTAATTTCTATTTCATTTCTAACTCCCGTTTAATCCAATTTCAATTGATTCTCATTTCAATTGAATCCGATTTTAATTGAAGTCACTTTCAATTAAAACCGCTTATAATTGCATCTATTTTCATTTGAGTCCAATTTCCATTAAATGCGGCTTTAATTAAATCCAATGTCAATCCAATGAAAATTCAGTTGAATCTGATTCCAATTGAAATCAATTTTGAATTAATACACTTATTCAATTGAATCCATTTTCAATTATCTCTAATTTCTATTGAATATAAATTTCAATTGACTCCAATTCCAACTAACTTTAGTTTTAATTGAATCAGAAATTTGTTTAATTCTGTTTTTAACTAAATCGGTTTTTAAATAAATATTTTTTCAATTAAATCCGTTTTCAATTGAATCCGCTTTTAATTGAAATCATGACTTCAATTTCAATTAAATGTGACTTCAATTAAAGCCAATTTTAATTTATGTAAATATCATTTGAATTTAATTCAAATTGAATTTGATTTTGATTAAAGACACTATCAATTCAATTTATTACCATTATTTGTTTCTAATTATAATTCATTCATTATTCAATTCATTTTAATTGAATCTGATATCAACTGATTTAATTTCAGTTGAATCAACTTCAATTGAAAACGATTTTCACTAAATGTACTTTCAATTGAAATATTTTTAATTAAATTTAAAAAAAGGTTTAAACTTTAGACCACAAAAAATTAATAAATAAAAAAAACCGATTACAATTGAATCCAATTGGACACCAATTTCAATTGACTTTAATTTGAATTGAATCTAATTTCAATTGACTTTAATCCCAATAGACTTTAGCTTTAATTGAATCTAAAACTTGTTTGATTTTAATTTTAACTAAATCCGCATTTAAATAAATATATTTTCAATTAACTTGTTCAATTGAATTCTCTTTTAATTGAATTCATATTCAATTGACTCTAATTTACATTAAATGTGACTTCAATTAATTAGTCAATAATTGATGTAAATTTCGTATTCGACCTGTTATTTAATTTTTGGTAAATGATGGAATCCAATAAATGTGGTTAAGTTTTCTTTTTTAGGTCGTTAATTTTTTTAGGTCAATTAATTAATTATGCAAATATCAGTTGAATCTGATTTCAATTAAATTCTATATTGACTGAAGACTGTCAAATTGAATCCATTTTGATTTGTTTCAGATTTTAATTCAATGGAATTTCAATTGCATCCCATTTCAGTTAATTGTAATTGAATCAATTGAATCAATTGAATCTATATTTAATTGAATATGATCACAATTGAATTTAATTTCAGTTGAATCTAACTTCAATTGAAAACGATTTTCATTAAATGTACTTTCAATTGAAATATTTTTAATTCAAACCGATTACAATTTAATCCAATTTCAATTGACTTCAATCCCAACTGACTTCAGTTTTAATTAAATCTAAAATTTGTTTTTTTTTTATTTTAATTAAATCCGTTATTAATTAAATTTATTTTCAATTAAGTCCTCTTTTAATTAAATTCATATTTAATTGAATACAATTTCCATTAAATCTGACTTTAATTAAAGTCAATTCCAATTTATTCAAATATTAATTGAATCTGATTTCAATTTTATTTAATTTCAGTTGAATCTAATTTCAATTGAAAACGATATTCACTAAATATACTTTCGATTGAAATATTTTTTATTGAAACCGATTACAATTGAATCCAATTTCATTTCCCTTCAATTTCAATTCACTTCTATTCTAACTGACTACAGTTTTAATTGAGTCTCAAATTGGTCAATTTGATTTTAATTAAATCCGCTTTAAATTAAATTTATTTCCAATTGAAATCCCTTGTAATTAAATCCATAATCAATTGAATACAATTTCCATTAAATCTATTTTCAATTCCAATTTTTTTAAATATCAATTGAATTTGATTTCAATTTTATATAATTTCAGTTGAATCTAATTTCAATTGAAAACGATTTTCATTAAATATACTTTTAATTAAAACAATTTTAATTAAAACCGATTACAATTGAATCTAATTGAATCAAATTCTGTCCAATTTGATTAAATTGAATCCACATTCATTCGAATGGCACTTTTATTGAATTGAATTTCAATTAAGTCTAATTTTAATTAAATCCAAACTCAATTGGTTTTCAACCCAATTGAATCCGAACTCAATTGATTTTCGTTTCATTCGAATCCAATTTTAATTGAATCTAATATCAATTGGATTTATGTTCAATTGAATCTAAATTCAATTGAAAACAATTATTTCTATATAAACTTTCAATTAATATATTTGTTCCATTTGTATCCAATTTAACTCAATTTCAATTGAATCTAACTTTACTTGAATTCGTATTCAATTGGATCAAATTTCAATTACTTTCTACTTCGACTAATTAAAATAATAATTGCATAACTTTGCCATGTGTAGTTTTAACATTTCAAATCCCATATCAGTTGTCTCCAATTTCAATTGACTCAAGTGTAAATTTTCAATTTCAATCGGATTCAACTCTAAATTCAATTCCCCCGACATAAGTAGACAGCTTCTAACTTTCAAACACCGAATCAGCTTCTAAGTAATCTCCTAATTTAATTTCAATTAAAGCTAATTGCCATTGGTTTTTTTTTCTTGATGAACTGAATCATCTGGACGAGCCATTTTCATGACACAAATTCGAAATTAAAAGCGGACTTTATTGCAAAAGTATTCGAGGTGTATCGGCGTATAATGTACCTCGCGTAGTTATTACGTGGAACGAGGTACCTGAACGAGAACGAAGGAGTGAAAGAGGTAGAAGAGAGAAATGGTCGTAGGGCGAGAGTATATGAGAGAGGGTTAATGACCAAGGCCACTAGATCGAAACAATGCAAGCCCTCCATTGCCAGAGGCCTTTCTGCACGTCATTTCACTGGCTAGCTTCACCCTGCCGCACTGGCAACCCGAGATTTTGCCAACAGAAATTCTCATTCCTTCTAAAACCGCCGCCCGTAAAACACCAGTCTACGATAATGATGATAATTAAGCATTCGGCACCGAAATGTAATCATTAGACTCTTTGATGTAATTTTATGCGATAATTATTATGAACGATTCAATTTTCCGAAAGAGAGAATCGAAAATAAAATTCTAATTTAATTTCATAACATTAGGATTATTTCAAAATGATGTTTGATTAATTTGGCTTTGTCTCGAATACTGGATAAGTTAAAATTAGTATAGAATTATTAATATTATTGGAAACTGAATTAAAAAATTCAATTGGTTCCAAGTTTTAATTAACGGAAATTTTAATTCATTTCAACTAAAATACAATTATAACCAATTTCGATTGTGTTTCAATTGGATTGGCAACAATTTCAATTAAATCAAATTAAAATTGATTGTGATTACAATTACCAATAATTTCAATTGATTCAAATTGCAATTGGCAACTATTTAAATTGATGCCAATTTCAATTTTCAAATATTTTAATTAAATTTTTTTCACATTCAATTGTCAACAATTTAGATTTATTTAAATTTTAATTGTCTTCAAATTCAATTGAGTATAATTGAAATCGATTGTAATTTCAGTAAAATAAAATTACACTGATCTCCAATTTCAAATGTCTCGAAATTGATTGTCAACAATTTCAAATGATTCCAATTTTAATTTATTCTAATTCTAATTTGAAACAGTTTTAATTAATTCCAATTTCCATTGATTCC
This sequence comes from Ganaspis brasiliensis, assembly GCA_037103525.1. NCBI lineage: Eukaryota > Metazoa > Arthropoda > Insecta > Hymenoptera > Figitidae > Ganaspis > Ganaspis brasiliensis. The sequence continues at coordinate 3,894,811 of JAZKLR010000102.1, read as the reverse complement.
AAAGTAAATTGGCAACAGTTTTAATTGATTCGAATTTCCATTGTCTCAAATTACAATTTTTTACAATTTAAATTGTCGCCCAATTCAATTGGACACTGTTAAAATTCATTCCCAAGTCAATTAGAAGCAATTTGAATTGATTTCGATTCCAATTGAATTAAATTAAACTCGTCCGCAATTTTAAGTGCCTCAATTTTTATTTAGCAACAATTTCAATTGATTCTGATTCCAATTTCAATTAAGAACATTTCAATGATCTCCAATTTCAAATGTCTCTAAATCGATTGGCAACAATTCCAATTGATTCCAATTTTAATTGATTTCAATTTCAATTGATTCCAATTTCAATTGACAACAATTTTAATTGTATCCAAATTCAATTGGCCAAAGTAAAAATTCATTTCTAATTCAATTAGATGCAATTTGAATTATTTCGGATTCTAATTGACTCAAGTTAAACTCATTTGCAATTTCAATTGCCTCAATTTTTAATTTACAACAATTTCAATTGTTTTCGATTCCAATTGATTCAAGTTAAACTCATTTGCAATTTCAACTACCTCAATTTTTAATTTACCACAATTTCAATTGTTTCTGATTCCAATTTCGATTGTCTCTAAATTGAATGGTAACAATTTTAATTGATCACAATTTTAATTGGCAACAGTTTTAATTTATTCCAATTTCAATTGTCTCAAATTACAATTATCTCCAATTTAAACTGTCTCCAAATTCAATTGAACAAAGTTAAAATTCATTTCCAAATCAATTAGCTGCAATTTGAATTGATTTCAATTCCAACTGACTCAAATTAAACTCTTCTTCAATTTCAATTGCCTTCATTTTTCTATAGCAACAATTTCATTTATTTCCAATTCGAATTTTAATTAAATATAATTACAGTGATCTCCAATTTCTATTGATTCCAATTTTAATAGATTTAAATTTATATTGATTTCAATTTGAAACTGGAAACAATTTTGATGCATTCCAATTTCAATTGATTGAAATTTTAATTGTCGACAATTGTAATTGATTTCAATTTTCATTGTCTGAAATCACAATTATCTGCAATTTAAATTGTTTTCAAATTTAATTGGCCACAGTTGAAAATCATTCCCAGTTTAATAAGCTACAATTTGAATAGACTCCGATTCAAATTTCATTTGATTACAATTTTATTTTATTTACTTTTTATTTGATTACAATTTTAATTGATTTCAATTCCAGTTGTTTTTAATTTTAATTGTAAACAGTTTTAATCCATTCCAATTTCAATTGATTTGAATTTCAATTCATTCCAATTTTCATTTTCTCAAATTACAATTATCTCCAATTTAAATTGTCCCCAAATTCAATTCGCCACAATTAAAAATCATTCCCAATTCAATTACCTGCAATTTAAATTGACTCCAAATCCAATTGACTCAAATTAAACTCAACTGCAATTTCAATTGTCTCAAATTTTAATTTGCAACAGTTTAAATTGATTCCAATTTCAATTGAATAAAATTACGTTCATCTCGAATTTCAACTGTCTCCAATTCCATTTAATTCAAAATTGGATTCAAATGCAAACTAATTAATACCAATTGCAATAATTCTCAATTTCAATAAAATCAAAATTACAAAAAATTTGTCAACTTTTAATTATCACCTTTTGCTCACTGATCTGACTTTTAGTCAAATGAAAAGACGGATTTTTCACCATAAATCATTTTTTCGTACAATTTTCTTTCTTGGGTCAACGTGGCCTGGATTTGTCAAGCTTTAGTCTTCTTCAGACTGATTCTCCTGGGACAAAGAACAAGGAACGACGCACTCTAACCGTTGATTTTAATCCTGACTCTTTAGAAAATGCATGGGCTCATTTTCTTGAAATGCATTAAAAAATTTTTCACGATAAAAGCTTGCCAAGGACCAAAGAAACAAGGCAATAAAATTTCACTGAGAAATGTGTCCATTTGAAATTGCTGCATTTCATTCGGAAAAGTTCCCAGTTTATTTGAGAAAAGGAAGAGAAAAAAATTTTAATTTTTCCAGGCAAATAAAGAGAATAACTTTCTCTGCCAATTTTTACGTGAAAAGAGAAAAATGAGAGAGAGTAGATGTTTAAATAATTCGCAAAAACAGTTGAAAACTTCAACTATAAAATTGATCGAGTGAGTTTTCTCCAGTTAGGAAAATTTTTACGAGTCGATTAGAAAGTAAACTTTGAAAAAAAAAACTGATTTGAGAAATGTAGCTTTGAATTTCTACTTCTTGACAATAATGTAACGAAAAGCCTTGATAAAAAGTTTCAAGTTAAAATTCTCTTGAAATCCTTATTACATCAGAATGTAAAAACTTTTCACGTGTTCGTCGACAAGAATCCCTCAGAAAGTTTCTCCATTTCTTTCCTCACTGATTTTAAATTTTCCACTTGAATGTCTCGGTCTCCAACATTTCTCCCAATTAATACCGAAAGACGTTTAGACCCGCACGGAGATTGCTAACCAAGATCAAATTACAACAATTTTAAATTAAGAAAACTTCAATTAATTAAAATTCGTTTCAAGGTAACATTTTACCAAATGTATATTAGGCACCTAGAACTCCTCTAAGTAAAGTTAGTATTATTCTTGGATACTTTTATGTATTATTATTGAATACATATATTTTTAGGATAACAAAAATTTTAATTAACAATTTGAAAAAAATATTTGTGCTTTGTTGTTAGGTAATTAACAACATAATTCAAATATAATTAATTTCAATTGGCAATTATTTATTGCATTGAAATTAAATTGACTCCAGTTTGAAATGACTGAAATTTAAATTGTTTTCGATTTCGAATGAATTCAGATGTAATTGACTGAAAATGAAAATTATTTTAATTCAGTTTTAATTGGTTCTAATTCTAATTGATTCCAGTTTTTAATTAACGGTAATTATGATTGATTCCAATTTTAATTGATTTCAATTCCAATTAATTTCAATTTCAACTGACTTTAATTTCAATTGACTCCAAATTCCAATTAATTTCAATTTCAACTGACTTTAATTTCAATTGACTCCAAATTCCAATTGGATTTAATTCCAATTAACTCCAGATTAATTAACTGCAATTTTAATTGCTTCTAATTTCGATCGCTTTCAATTTTAATTGAATCCAATTTCAATTAACGGAAATTTAAACTGGTTTCTTTTCCTTTTGAATCCAATTACAATTGACTCAAATTCCAAATGAGTTAAGTTATAACTGCAAATTTGATTGTTTTCAATTTCAATTGACTCAAATTTCAAATGACAACAATCGTAATTAACTGCAAATTTTATTGCTTCCAATTTCAATCGTTTCCAATTTCAATTGTCTTCAATTTTAATTGAATCCGATAACAATCAACAGAAATTAAAACTGTTTTCTTTTCTTTTTGAATCCAATTTCAATTGACTAAAATTCCAAATGATTTCAGGTCCAGTTATAATTAACTGCAATTTTGATCGCTTCCAATTTTAATCGTTTCTAATTTCAATTGTCTTCAATTTCAATTGAATTGCAGTTTAATTGAATCGAATTTTAATTAACAGAAATTAAGTTTCTTTTCCTTTTGAATCTAATTTCAATTGACTCAGATTCCAAATGACTTCAGTTATAACTGCAAATTTGATTGTTTCCAATTTCAATCGTTTCCAATTTCCAATGACTTCAATTAAAATTAACTGCAAATTTGATTGCTTCCAATTTCAATCAACAGAAATTTAAACTCGTATTTTTTCCTTTTGAATCCAATTACAATTGACTCAAATTCCAAATAACTTCAGGTTCAGTTATGATTAATTTCAATTTTTATAGCTTCCGATTTCAATCGTTTCCAATTTCAATTGTCTTCAATTTCAATTAACTTGAATTTTAATTGAATCCAATTTCAATTACCAAATATTAAAACTGGTTTCTTTTCCTTTTAAATCCAATTTCAATTGACTCAGATTTCAAATTACTTCAGTTAAAAGTAAGATTGTTTCTAATTTCAGTTGGCTTCAATTTTAATTGAATCCAATTCCAATTGACTCAAAATCCAAATGATTTCAGGTCCAGTTAAAATTGACTGCAATTTTAATTGCTTCCAATTTTAATCGTTTCTAATTTTAATTGTCTTCAATTGCCATTGAATTAAAGTATAATTTAATCCAATTTTAATTAATAAAAATTAAAACTGGTTTCTTGTTCTTTTGAATCAAATTGAAATTGACTTCAGTTATAATTGACTTCAACTTTGGTGAACTACAATTACAATTAATTTCAATTGAATCCAATTTTAATTGAATCCAGTTTTAATTGAATCCAATTTTAATTGAATCCCATTTTCATTGAAACCAATTTCCATCGACTCCAATTCCAATTGACTCAAATTCAAATTGACTCTAATTCCAATCGGCTCTATTTTCTCTTAATTCCAGCTTGAGTTGACTGAAACCTTAACTGATTTAAATTCCATTTTCATCCAATCTTACTTTACTCTAATTGTAATTAAAAATAATTTCAATTAATTCCAGAAAAAAATAATTAAAATTTCCCCCTTTTTAATACCAATTGATTTTCAAGTCTCTCAATCATAATTCCAATTACAAAAAAATGCCCAAATCCCAATTGTAACTAACAATAATTTAAATTTTCTCCCTACATTTCGAAACTAAAAAAATAGAATCTAAAAAAACACGGAAATTTTCATTTGAATAACAATTGCCCACTTATTATAAGAAGTAATACCCCATTATCTCTTAATACCACTCTCTCTAAAATTCATCTCAATTTTCAACACTATTTGAGCATCAAATGAAATCCATATCTAAATATTTGACTGAATGAATTAAATCGAGTGTGTACCACTTGATGGAAACTAAAGAGTGAAAAAAATTCATTTCTTTTTTTTTTTTATTTTATTTTGATAATACGCGAGTAATGCTTGAACGTTGTGTACTCACCCCTTGGGTATTTTGCAATTCGTGCGAGTGTGAGAATTTTTGCCATTCCATCGGTGGCAATTTGCCTGATGCATAGTCGATTCCAAAGTGCGGTGAATAAAAAGAAGTAGAAAAGAAGTTGGGGGATGAGAAAGCAGAAGGCGAATGGAATCGGGGGTGGAGGAGAGGGGAATCAGACCCCCTTGGGAACTTTCAGGCCGAACGCAAGATGCGGAAAAGAACCGCCAAGAGCAGACCGAGGAAAGTCAAATTTGCTCATGATAATGCGAAAATCTCGCGGAAAAGTGGAATTGTTTGTCCGCAGAAGTGACGACTGGCTTGGCTTGACTTCCTTCAACTTACCTGAAACAGAAAAAAAAAGAGAACGGGTCGTAAGTTAAACCATTGCATCTAAAACAAGTCGCTCTTATATCTACTGGGTGCTCTTTTCAATTTAAATCAGCACACTTTCAATTTTTCTCGGAAACATGACTTCATTTACTTTCTTCAATTTTTGTATTCTCAGGATAGACACTTTTTTTTCATGAAATTAAATTCCTGTTTTTTCTTTTAATTCCCACAAATTTTTTCAAAAATTAAATTTAAAATTTACAGATTCTTATAATCTTATTAATTATAATTAAAGCTTGAAAAGTTTTATTGTCACAAAATATTAAAATCTAAATGTTTGGACAATAATTGAGAAGCACTTTTTCAAAAGTTGATAAATCCATTTTTCAAAAAAGTTGAGATAATTACAAATTTAACATATTAGGAACCTTACAAATCGATCTGTCACTGTTGAATTCAAGAAAAAAATTTATTACCAAAAAATTTCCAATTTAAAAAAAACTTGGACTTAACCAAGATGATTTAAAATTTTAATTTTTTTTCTAGAACAAGTTACAAAAACCTTTAAATTCCTTTATTACTATAAACTTAAATTAAAAAAAAATCTCCTTAACTGCAAAAAACATTCGTATATAAATAATTTCATATATTTTTTCTACTTTATAATTAACTCTAGGGGTTAGGTGCGAAACTGCATTTGTTTAATTTTCTCGAAATAACAAAATGTGGATTTATCAACTTTTGAAAAAGTACTCCTCAATTTATGTTAAACATTTAAAACTATCAATTTTTGCAAATTCAAATAATGAACATTGTAAAATTGAAAAAAATACCTGAAAAATGACGAAAATAATAAAATTCACAGTTGAAAACTAAAATTCAAAAAGTGGCTGTATAATTATACGATTGAAAAGAATATTTTAAACAAGGAGAAAATTATGTTCATTTCATGGACATTTTGCTTCTAAGTAAGCAAAATAATTTACTTTCATATAGATGAAGCAATAATTTAATATACAAGGCAATGGGGGACGTTATTAAAAAAAAAAAGAATTTAAAATGTAAAAAAATGAAAAAACATGAACTATTTTACTTATTTTTGATCAATTATGCAATTAAGATAGGTCAATCGATTTGTTTTTAGATAAGGAATATGATTTTTATATAATAAGTTGTATTTTTAACCTAAAAAAAAATTGGGGATATCCTGACGCCAAAAAAGACTACCACGCATACATACAAACATACATACATATACACACACACAGAACTATTTTTGGAAAATCGAAAATCTTAACGATTATACAGCTTTCTCTATAAAAAAGCAAAAATTAAACAATAAATATTAAATTTAAACAAAACAGTTAAAAAATTATAGGAATAACTGTTGGAAATAATTGCAATTTGAACAACTGGAGTGAAAATCGCAAAAATAATTGAAATTAAAGAAAATAATCAAACATGGATGAAATAAATTGAAATTTTAAGAATTAAATAAAAATTTAAAAAAATAATTGACAATTAAAAACAAAATGTAAAATATGACTAAATTAATAGACAACCGAACAAAAAAATTTAAAAAATCAAAGAATAAAATTATAAAATTTTAAGATGATTAAAAATTAAAAAAAATTGTAGGAAATAATTGAAAATTGAGGAAAATAATTAATAATTGAAGGAAATAGTTGAAAAATGACGAGAATAATTGAGAAATTTAAAAAATATGTGAAAAATGACGAAATTAATTGTCAATTGAAAACAAAATTCGAATAATGACTAGATTAATAGACAACTGAAAAAAATAATTTAAAAAATTAAACAAGAAATATTATAATTAAAAAAAATAATTTCAAATTTAAAAATTAAGAAAATTATCGGAATAACTAAAAATAAATAATACCACGTTTAACAATTAGATTAAAAATAGAAAAAAAAATTGTAAATTAAAAAAAAACTAAAATTTTGATAATGGAATTAAAAATTAAAGAAAATATTCGAACAATTGTATTTAAAATTTAAGAAACTTGATAATCGAAAGAAATGGAGTAAATGCAATCGCTTTTTTAATAATTTTTTTTTCTTTTGATTGAAGAAAATAATTAAAAATTGACAAGTAGAATTTAAATTTGAAGAAAATAACTGAAAATTCAACAGAATAGTTCTAGAATAATTGAATTGGAATTTTAAAACAATTTTTATGAGTGAAAACAATAATTGAAAAAATCCAAAAATTATTTAATAGTGAGGAATTAATTGAAATTCGATAAAAATAATTCAAAATTAAAGAAAATATTCGAGAATTGAAGAAAGTAATGAAAAATTGAAGAAATAAATTGCAAATTCAAGAATTAAATTGAAATATCAAGATAATAACTGATAAATAAAAGAAAAATTACAACATGACGAAAATAATTAACTATTGAAAAAAAATCAAAAAACGGTGAGAATAATCGGCATTCGAACAAAATTGTTTTTTAAATCATTTGTAATCATAATATTTATTTATTTATTTATTTATAAAATAGAAAAGTTTCTAGGGCAATAATATTTTTTAATAATATTGAAGGGGAATAATAAATTGTCAATTGAAAACTGATAAAAATTATGGAAAAAATTGTAAAAATAAATGAATATTGAAGAATTGTATTGTAATTTCAAGAAAATAGTTGATAATTATTGAGAAAATGCTAGAATTATTAAATATTGAATAAAATAATTGAAAAACAAAAAATGCAACTGAAAATTGAAGAAAATAATTAAGAATTAAAGAAAATAATTAAAAATTAAAGAAAGAAATTGCAGATTACAGAATTAAATTAAATTTTTAAGAAAATAGTTGATAATTTAAAGAAAAATTACAAAATGTCTGAAATAATTAAATATTAAAGAAAATAATTGACAATTGAAAGAAAAAATTAAAAACTGACGAGAATAATCGACAACAGAACAAAATAATTTTAAAAAATTAAAGGAATAATCATAAAATTTAAGTGAATAATTGTATATTCAAAACTGTTGAAAATTATAAAAAAATTATAGATTTATTTATTAATGAATTTAACATTATTTGAACTAATATTTATAAATTTAAATTTTAATAAATTTAAATGCATTTTGTAAAAAGTATCCGATTTAAAACAAAAAATATCTATGTGCTAAACTTTAGGTGTGAAAAGACAAAAAATGAATGAAGGAATAAAAGAACTTGCGGATTATTATTATTATAGATTTGTAATATATGAACAAAAATTTATTTTCGATAAAATTTTTCAAAACTATTAGATCTATGAAGAAATTTCCGGTTTAGTAACAAATTTCCCTAATTCTTGTCAAAATTGCATAATCTGAATAGAATTTTTATTAATATTTCATGTTTAATTTCGTCAATTTTAAAATAAATTTTAAATGTATTATTAATAATAAATTGCATATTTATAACCGTTGTGAAAAACTGGATCGAAAGTTCCTAAGGGGAAATTAAATTGGACAAGGCGTTAAAAAGTTATTTGATAATGAAGACGGGCCAATCAGGAAAGAAGGATGAAGGGAAAAAGAGTATTTGTTTCTGTTCGTTCCTCGATGCTGATTGGCCCTACTTTATTCGATTATAACTTTTTAATGCCTCGTGTGATTTAAATTTCGTTCAGGAACTTTCTACTGAGTTTTTTAAGACGATTATGAAAACGAGAAGGTGTGTCCAATAAATATAATAAATTTTCCATGAATTGGAAAAAATACTTCCGCGTGTTAAATTTGTAAGAATTTCCCTTTTCTGAGACACCTTGTACATACAACACGAGGGTTTTTTCTCAAAAAAGTGAGTTGGAACTTTTCTTATCGCTTCGGAGATTACTAACGCTTTAACGAACTTTCGCAGAGGTATAAGGGGGTGTGAAAATCCCTTCACACAGCCAACGATTTCTGACCAAAGAAATTCGTAAATCTTGGTTAAACCATAAACGACAAAAAAGCTTAAAGGTGATTTACGACTCGCAAAAAATTAAATGATTAAAAAAAAGTATAGAGTATTTTTTTAATTACACGATTTTTTTAAAACTATGTTTAGAATTGTTTAGAAAACATTTAAATTCTCGGATTGAAAATACAATTAACCCGGATTTAAATTTTTTTTTCCCTAGTTAAAATTACAAAAATCGTTAAATTTCCTAATTATTGTAAACTTTAATTACAAACAAATAGCCTCAAGTCTTAAAAACATTCTTATATCAATAATTTTGTTTGGTTTTTCTGCTTTATAATTAATTATAGGTGTTAGTTGCAAAACTGCTTTTGTTTAATTTTTTCGAAATAACAGAATTTGGATTTATCTACTTTTGAAAAAGTGCTCCACTTTTCAATGTTAAAATAAAGTCTCGTTTTAAGGCAGAAAAAATCTCGTTTTAAGACGTAATATTTTTAACACAGCTCTTGCTTATTTTACAGTTTTCTCTTGCTTTAAACTGTGTCAAAAAAAATTAAAAACTTTAAATTTCCTTAAAAGTGTGATAAATTTAAAAAGGTAAAGGAATTAATATAAATTCAGCTTGATTAATTGCAGAAAGGTAAAAATATATCGAAAAGAAGTTATAATCATACTTTTTATAATTTGTTGTTTCATTTTTCAGAACTGTATATCTGAAAACGCTATTTTGATGGAATCTCTAATTTAAAAATAAGGTCATTTGACAACATATTAACCTATAAATAGGTTATGCTAAAACGTATTTTATTATTCAGAAAAACAAAACAAAACGTTTACCTTTTTTTCTAAATTTCAAAACATACATTTTAAGTAAACCGTGATTTGTTATCAGTCATTAATTTTTTTTTAGTGTATATTTTCCATATATCACAGAATTTGAGATTTTTAATATCTTTATCTGGCATAAAAATATGTGTTCTTATACTACTAATATTTTAATCCGATATAAATCTATATTTCGATTTTAAAGATAGTTTAATTACACTGTAAAAACACTGTAAAAACAAGTGTCTTATTTTAAGACATTTTTGCCCTCACTTTTAAGACATTTTAAAGTGTCTTAATTTTAAACCAATGAGAAAGCATCTTTTAAAATTATTAACCAATGAAATAGCTTGAAATAATCGTAAGACGCTTTCTTAATGTCTTGTGTCTTAAAATAAGACACTTATAAGACAGCAGTTTTTGCAGTGAAGAGAATCTTAATTTAAGAAGTGTCTTAAATTTATCAAGCCCTGCTATATATAAATATTTATGTAAAAAATACTATCTTAATCAAGATGAATTTACAATAATTACAAATTTACATTTTCCAATTTATTTCAACTTCACGTTTTTATGCAAATTTGAAGTTTTTAATTTTCTTTTTGTCACAATTTAAAGCAAAAGAAAAATCTGTAAATTCATCAAGAGCTGTCTTAAAAATGTTGCGTCTTAAAACGAGATTTTTTCTGCCTTAAAGTAAGACTTTCTTTTTACAGTGATATGCATGAATCTCATATTAAATGTCTAATTTAGATATTAATTTTTTCCGTACAGTGCAGGAAGTTTTAGTCATAAAAGAACTGATATGAAAATTTAAAATAGTGATAAATGGTTGATTGTAAAATTGTTTTCAGGTTTTAACAATCTTCGCGGTTTCTGAATTTATCCATTTTCCCGAGAAAAGAAAAAAAGAAAATGGTAAAAATGTCGGTTATATGTGGAAGACTGTGTATCAATTGTATGTCGATAATATTCTTGAAAAGCTTTTCTATTAACTACTTGGCCTGAAGGAGCGTAGAATGAAAAGAATTAATAGAAAAATTCTTTTAAGTGGGACATGTAACTGTAAGAATTCACAAGTGTCATGCTCAAAATCGAAGATCGTCGGTGCAATTTAATCGGATTTATGGCACTCTTGGTACCCTTAACTCAGGTACTTGCTCTCGAGACGAGTTCCCTCGGGGCACGAATTTTCAAAGTTGTTCCATCTCTCCCTCTCTGCCGCCTTGGTAGTAAGCTCTCTCACACAAGTCTAGTAATTCTCTCTCTCTCTCTCTCTCTCTCTCGTTCTCTATCTTTCAACTTCCTATGGTCGATCGCTACTTCACGCTTGGCTGGACCTTCCCCAAACGACCCGGCATCCAAGAGATCGAAAAAGAGACGCTTAAATCGGACAGGAGAATATGCACCATCGAAAACTTCTCGGATATTCCATTCGCGACAAGAGCAAGAATTACATGCGCTTCAAGAAATTCCGAAGGCTTTAAATCCCCAATTGTTCCTGTGTCCCAGTGTCAAAACTATTCACGAGGAAAGAAATCACTTTTTTTCTTTTTCACGACAAAAAAATGTTTCCTTTGCAGACAAAAATATTTGCTTTTTAAATAGATAATAACAGTGTAAAAAGAAAGTCTTATTTTGAGGTAGGGAAGATGTCTTATTTTAAAACGCAATATTTTTAAGACAGCTTTTGCTCACACCTGTCCTGAATGAAAAAAAAGTTCTTCCCCGATGCCGAAAGAAAACTCTTGCATATTTTGAATCCTTTCGATTCAAAGAAACAAAATTTTAAAGGTACAAAATCGTATCTGATCCTCCTGACCGATTTTTATAATTTTAATGTACATTTAGTGCAGTATAATAAAAAAATTTTAGGTTTTGTTATGTTTAATATGATGTATGTTCACATGTTTCTTGTTTTATAAAAATTCACTTCACTTCATAGAGGCATATTTCATTTGTTAATAGGACCATATTGTATTTTGAGCATCGTTTTTGAACAATTAATTCGTATTTATAAACGATTAATTTTTAAATTATCATCTCTTTGTTCATATTAATAGTTGTTACTATGTCCTTTGGGACTGATTTAAACAAATTTTAATTATTATAATGCACTAAACGAACATCAAAAGTAATGAAAAACAGTCAGGAGGATCGGATATGATTTTGTGCCTTTAAAATTTTGTTTCTTTGAATCGAAAGGATTCAAAATATGTAAGAGTTTTCTTTCGGCATCGGGGAAGAACTTTTTTTTCATTCAGGACAGGTGTGTGCTTATTTTAGAGATTTTTCGTTTGCTTTAAAATGTGCCGTAAAAAAATTAAAAACTTTAAATTTGCATAGAAACGTAAAACACTGATCAATTTAAAAAGGTAAATTTGTAATTATTGTAAATCTATCTTAATTAAGGTAGTATTTTTTACAGAAACGTTCATATAGCACGGTATGCTGAATTTAAGGCACGTCTTAAATTAAGATTCTATTTTATAGTGAATGTGCCAGGGTGCGTTTATAATAAAAATATTTAAGTAATTTATATTTCGGTTATATTAGCTAATAAACTGTAAAAAAGAAAGTCTTATTTTAAAGTAGAAAAGTTGTCTTATTTTAAGATGCAACATTTTTAAGACAGCTTTTGCTTATTTATAAAGAGAAATCTCTTTTACTCTAAACTTGATTTAAATTTAATTTAAAGAAATTAAATAGTTCAAATTTGTATAAAAACATGAAATACTTATCCAGGCTTCACAGTGACAATGAAGAATATTTTAGGGCAAATAGGGGACTGAATATAAAAAAAATAGGGAACTTTTAGGGTACTTAAAAAACTTTATAAATAAAGATAAATAAATTATATACAGTAGAACCTCGATTTTATTTGGGTAGGAGAAAATTACAAAGTTGTAGAATAAAAAAAAAAAAATTTTTAAATTTTCAACTTATTTTAAAAAATAAGAAAAATAACTACAAATTGTGAAAAGTAATTGAAAACTGAAAAATAATAATTCAAAATTAAAGAAAATGAATGCAGAACTTCAGAAATAATTGAAAATTCAAGATAATAATTAAAATACAGATGATGAGAATAATTAAAAATTGAAAAAAATAATAAAAATAATTGACAATTGAAGAACATAATTGATAAATAAGAAAAAAAATTTAAAAGAGTACATATTATATGGACTAAGAGAAAATAATTTAAAAAAGATAAGAATGATGATATATTAAAATAATTGAAAAATTAGGTAATTAATTAAAAAACATAATTAAAAATAGGAAAAAAAAAGATATTAAAAAAGATAATAAAACTAATCGAAATTAAAAGAAAGAGTTCAAATTTGAGATAAACAATTAAATATTTAATAAATCAATTTAAAAATACTTTAAAAAATTAAAAATTGTTTTTATAATTGCAAAATTATAGAAACAACTGAAAATGGAAGACAATAATTAAAAATTGAGAAAATGATTGAAAATTGAAAACATTAATTTAAAAATGATGAGAATAATTGGAAAAGAATTTTAAATTGATGAAAACAATTGAGAATTGAGAAAAAAATGAAACTTTAAGAAATTAATTAAAAAATGATTACGGTAGTTTAAAATGGAAGAAATCAATGAGAAGATTATAAAACAAATTAAACATTGAAAACAAAGACTCGAAATTTAAGATAATTAAATAAAGATTAAGTAAATCATATTAAGGACATGTGATGATAATGCTAAATTTGTCCGTAAACTTTCTCTTAAAGTACTCAATGTTTTGACACCAAACTTTGTAGAATTACTCAAAATACCATTAGAATGGTCTCTCTGATCCAATTTTGTTTCATTTTTGTCTTTAAACTAAATATTTTTCAAATTTACTTTTTTTTGAAAATTTTCCAAAAATTGTAAAATTGAAAAAAAAATTAGTTTAAAGATAAAAATGAAATAAATTTGGGTCAGAGAGACCATTCTAATGGTATTTTGAGTAATTCTACAAAGTTTGGTGTCAAAGCATTGAGTACTTTAAGAGAAAGTTTACGGACAAATTTAGCATTATCATCACATGCCCTTAAAAACAATTTTAAAAATTAAAAATTGAAGAAAATAAATGGCAAAATTATGGAAATAATTGAAAATTGAAGACAGTAATTTAAAATTATAATAAAATATTTAAAAATTAAAGAAAAGAATCGAGATTTGAGAAGAATAATTTAAAAATGGCAAAAAAAAATTTTTAATTTTTTAAAAGAATGAAAATTTAAGATAAATAATTGAAATTTTAGGAAATTAATTACAAAACACCGAAAGTAATTGTAAATTTTAAAAAACAAATTGAAAAGTTCTAAAATTCATTAAAATTTTTGTTAATAAATTGAAATAAATAATTAAAGGTTTAGTAAATCAGTTAAAAAATAATTTTAAAAATTATAATTTGGAGGAAAAAATTGAAAAACTAAAGAAATCAATTTAGAAATGATGTAAATAATTGAAAAATAATACAAATAACTGAAATTTGAGATAAATAAATTAAAGATGTAGAAAGTGTTTGAAAAAAATAAAAACTTTTCAAAACTAAAAATTGAAGAAAATATTTTCAAAGTTATAGAAAAAATGGAAATTTAATAAAATAACTGAAAAATGCTAAACACAATGAAAAAATAATGAAAAAAATTAGAAAGTAAATAAATAATTACAAGTTTTGGAAATTAATTGGAAAATAATGAAAATATTTAATAAGTAGAAAAAAATAATTTAAATTTGAAGAAAATAATTGACAGTTTATGAAATTAGTAAAATAATAATACAAATAAGTATGAATGGTAGAAAAAAATTAAGAAATAATGATAAACATAACTGTAAATTCAAAAAAAGAATAGGAATAGGAGATGAAGGATTGAAAATTCAGGGAATCTATTGAAATATAATTTAATAAACTAAAAATTGGAGATTAAAACTTAAAAATGATATAAATAATTGAAGACTGAAAAAATAATAAAAATTTAAAAAAAGATTGAAAATCTCTAGATACTTTGACTTTAAATATACTTTCGTGTAAAATGGGGGATTTTAGGGTAACTTTTTTCTAAATAGGGGACTTTTAGGGACTAATTGCAAAATAAGGGAAATTTAGAGGAATAGGGGACGGCCTGTGAAGTATGCTGATCAATTTAAAAAGTTAAGTTTGTAATATTGTAAATTTATCATCATTAGATATTATTTTTTATAGAAACATTCAAAAAGCAGAGCTTGTTGAATTTAAGACACGTTTTAAATTAATATTCTCATTTTAAAGTGATAACACTCTCAAAACAAACGTCTCAAAAGTGTCTTAAACTAAGATATTTTGGTAACTTTTTTGTATGTAAGACGCACTCTCTAAATCTAAATTAGTTAAAAATAACTAATTATTAGTAAAATCGTGGCTTAGTTTTTGTTTCAGTAATTAGTGAAAAATAACTAATTGTTAGTAAAATATGCGAGTTATTAATAGTAAAAAAACAACTAAAAATAAGTTGAAATTTGATTATTTGAATTAGTAAACAGAATGTTACTAAAATATTAATTCTTTTTGACATAACCTAAAAATAAATTTGACTAATAATGAGTTATTTGCTACTAAATGATTAGTAGAAATGTAACTATTTGAATTAGTGACTAAGTTTTAGCTTTCAAATTAGTTATTTTTAACTAATTCAGATAAAAAATGTCTCACTTTCTGCGTCTTAGATTCCAAAAAAGACACCAATATGTCTAAGTTTAAGTTTAAGATAAAGTTTAAGTTTAAATTTAAGACACTTGTTTTTAAAGTAAAAATATACATTAGTGTGGTTCAAAATTTAAAAATGCAATGTAGAAAATGTTTTTTGATTTTTTTTGCTCTCACTCCCTACGATTATTTTTTATCGAAAAAATACCCCCTTTTTTTATTAATAGAATAAAACTAAATAATTTATTTATAATTTTTTGGTCTTTTAACTATTTTTTACAGTATTGTTAAAAACCACCATAATTTGCAAACTTATCGAAAAATCGTTAAAAAATATTTTTTACTATTTTTATTAAGTTTTTTGCAATATTTCACAAAAAGAACCTAATTATGGTCTTTTGTTAATTAATCCATGTAATTTGTTTAAACAAATTATTGTTGCTATTTATCAACTTTTTATAAAACAAAGCTACACGCAAAGAAAATAAATTATAAATTTGGTTAAAATGTTTTATAATTTAGAGAAAAAGTGCCTGTAAGAGAAATTTTTCTACCAGGAATTTTAAGCTTCAGAAAAATCATTCGAATCATTGCTAAGTAATTTTAAACTTGAATACAGTCTGTAGCAAATAAAAATAATTTTTTTAAAGTTTAAAATTATTTTAAAAAATCTGAAAATTTCTCTTTTTGATCCTTTTCCCCTAAATTGTAATTCACTTGTATAAAATTTATAATGAATTTTCTTTCCGTGTAGAGGCTTGTAATTTTTATTCAATTTTGCAACTTTTTATGCTGAAGTAATTAAAAATAAACATTTGAAATTTGTTTATAACAATTTTTTAAAAAATTTATTGACGTTATTCATAAATATTTCATAAAATAAAGCTAGAGGCATGCAATTTTTTCTGAATTTTGTAACATTTTATGCTCGAAGTAACCAAAATAAACAATAACTTTATAATTGGTTTTTAACAACTGTTTAAACAAACCATTGTTGTTATTTAACGACTTTTTATAAAATGAAGCTAGAAAATGCAATTTTTTAAAAATGTTTCATGTTTTTATGCTTGAAGTCACCAAGAATAAACAATAGATTTAAAATAAGTTTCTAACCATTCATTAAACAAAAGTTGTTATTATTTCTTAATTTCTCATAAAATAAAGCTAGAACTTGAAATAATTCTCAATTGTGCAAGTTTATATGTTTGGAACTGTTTGGGAACTGTTAAAAATGAAATAATTTATTACGAATCTGAAAGATAAAATTATAATACTAGCGATTGTTTAATAAACAATGCTAACACTTTATTTTTTAGAATCGTAATAAATTATTTTATCTTCAACAGTTGCAAAACAGTTCCAGATATAAAAAGATACACAATTGAAAAGAATATTCCAAGTCTCTATCTCTATTTTTTCAAAAGTTGATAATAACAATGATTTGTTTAAACAATTGTTGTAAATAAGTTTCCGAGTTATTGTTTATTTTTTATTAGTTCAAGCATAGAAAGTTGCAAAATTGAGAAAAAATTGCAAGTCTCTAGCTTTGTTTCATTGATAAATAGCAACAATAATTTGTTTAAACAAATTAACAATTACATGGATTGATTAGTAAAAGTTTATAATTAGGATTTTTTGTAAATCCTATTTTTTAGTAGAAAACTACTAATTTTACAATGAACTGTGTATTAATTGTAATAGTGAAAGTTTACTTTTTCAATTAGTAGATATTCCACTTTTAAATTAGTAGTTTTCTACTAATAATTAGTAATTATCTACTAAAAAATAGTGAAGTTTTTCACTATTTAATAG
The DNA here is from genome assembly GCA_037103525.1 of Ganaspis brasiliensis. Classification (NCBI taxonomy): domain Eukaryota; kingdom Metazoa; phylum Arthropoda; class Insecta; order Hymenoptera; family Figitidae; genus Ganaspis; species Ganaspis brasiliensis. The sequence goes on along the minus strand of JAZKLR010000102.1, from coordinate 3,877,259 downwards.
TAACCGATTTTTCGCTAATTCATAAGAAGTCAGTATCATTTTGACACAAAATCCATCAGAAAGATTGTTATATAGTACAAATATAGTTAAATGTTATTTTGTATAACTGATAAAATTTAAGGTTTTATAACTAATTAATTAAATACATAAATTAAATAAATTATAAAACCTTAAATTAAAATTAGTTCATAAAAATCGAATATTTCATAATTAAAACCTAAAAATCTTTTAATTTTGTTATTTTTTATACAAAATATCATTGTTTGTAATTTTGTACAATATAACAATCACCCTGGTATAAATTTTGTGTCAAAATACTACATACTCTTCATTAGTAGAAAATCACGAGTATCATTTTGTCACAAAACTTATCATAAATTGATAGTTTTAATGTTAATTAATGAAATAAGTAATAAACACCGCAACTAATTCCTAAACATCAAATAATTAATAATTAGAACCTAAAAATCTTTTATTTTTAGCAGTTGTGCAATCCTTGTTAACATCCTTGTTTGTACAATATAACAATCTTTATAATAAATTTTGTGTCAAAATGATACTTACACAAAATCACTAATTCAGATTTAGAGATTATATTGTACAAACATAGGTAAATGTTTTTTTAGATACTAATTATTAAATTCTTAAACTGATTGAATTAATTGAAGTGTTTATTACTTATTTTATTTATTAATTCAGTTAATTAATGTTAAAACCTTTAATTTGAGCTGTTTTACAAAATAAAATTTACCAATGTTTGTACAATATAACAATCTTTATGGTAACTTCTGTATAAAAATGATACTGACTCTTATTTTGTACATTTGGTAAATTTAAAAGATTTTTAGGTTCTAATTATTTATTATTCTATTTTTATGAATTAGTTAAAGTGTTTATTAATTAATTAATTTATTTATTTTAAAATTATTTACCAAGTGATAAATTTATACTACTATTCAAACTAAATTAATTAATATTGAATCCATTATTTCAAGTATTGTACAAAATGTAACATTTACCTAAGTTTGTACAATATAACATTCTTTATGATAACACTACAAAAACATCTGTTTTATAAGTGCCTTATTTTAAGACATTTTGATGTCTTTTTTGTATCTAAGACGCAAAAAATGTCTCATTTTAAGACATTAATTGCGTCTTAGACACCAAAATGTCCTAAAATAAGACACTTAGAAAACAGCAGTTTTTGCAGTGAAGTTTTGTGTCAAAAAGGTACTTACTCAACTGTTGGTAGCAATTGATAAAAATGATTAAAAATTACCACTTGTTAAATTATAGTACCTTCCTTGTCACTAATTACTATTTAGAGAGTAATATTTAAAAAAAATTGAATTATATCCATCTCTCAGTCTAGTTGAGAGATTGTATCGATCTTACGCGAAAGTCAAAACACAACATATTGAACACGTATAGAATTATATATAGAAGTGAGTTGGATTTGCATTTGGTTGATGAGGAGATGAGATGAGATTGTTTTTGGATAAATCTCAGGACTTGAAACACCGGAGGTGGTCTTACTGAGTGTGGCCAACGTCACCGCAAATGTACCATAACCATTGCACGGTATGCCATTACCAAGTGGTGGCTTCAAGCAACCATTGGCCTCAAATTAGTCCGTTCCTGTGCCGAGACTATATATATTGTGTTGTAAATTCGTCAGGTTGAAATGCTCTAGGCCAGCTTGCCACGTCAGACGATCCAATGTCAACATCAACGTCAACATCAGCCATTGACTCACCTGCAATTTAGCACTGAAAACAGTTTCCACGATTTACGGGACTACTCCCTTGAGTATATATAAGCGCTCCTTCAGTCCAACCAAATGGCAAATCTAGGGTTTCTCCATACAATACAACTCAAACATTTGGTACGGATTGTCTGCAAAATTTGCCGTTTCCTTTATTCCATATAAATCCGGTATAACAATCCAAATAATTCGACACTTGAAATTTTAAACTCCTCTTCACGCTGCTTTATTATAAATTTATACCATTATTGTAGATTATCTATCTCTCTCTAAATCTGAATTATTGATTTTCAATGAATTAGGGAAAAATGAGCTACTGGATAATAAAAGAATGTTACTCGTTTTTTAGTATAAAACAACTGAAATTAGTAATATTTTTTACTATTTGATAGTAGCTCATTTTTCTCCAATTCATTAGTTGAAAATCACACTGAGAAAAATGGATATTAGTGGATCCCGTGTAGAAAACTTCGGTGGGTGCCAGTTGGGCCCCATATGGGTTTCCCAGATTTAAGGTGGGCCCCAGTTGGGTCTTCCCACTGGGAAATTAGTGGGCTTGTAATGCTCAACCCGGTTAGTGCCAATTCACTAAAAAAGATCGTACAAAAGTAAGATCGTTAAAAAATATTTATTAGAACTGTTTACAATATTTTCCTCCAAAATTTTCTTTAATGACATAAAAATTAGTTAATAACAATTGTGCATGTATTTTTTAATTTGTTTAAACAAATTAATATTGTTTATTTGAAACTTTTCATCTAATAGAGCTAGAGAGTTGTAACTTTTTTCTAATTATTCTAACTATAGTTGCATAATTAAAAAAAGTTACAAATTAGAAAAAAAATAAAATATAAAATTAAAAAAATTTTTAAACAAATTAATATTGTTTATTTGCAATTTTTTATCTAATAGAGCTAGAGTGTTGTAACTTTTTCTTAATTTTGCAACTTTTCAAGCTTTTGAAAGCTCAATATTAATAAAAGACTAAAATTCACAATTATAAACATTGTTTAAACAAATTAATATTGTTTATTTGCTATTTTTGATCTAATTGAGCTAGAGAGTTGAAATTTTCTTCTAATTTTGCAACTTTTCATGACAATGAAAGCTTAATATTAATAACACTAGTTTACAAAAAAAAAAAAAATTTTATGTACATTCAATGTCACTATTTTTTTCTTATGTACTAAGCTTCTCGTTACTTAAAAATGACATTAAAAAATTTTTCTATGAATAGGTTTCCGAAATATGAATTTTTAAAATTTTTTTACGTTTTTTTCGGAGGTGACTTTACGTTTTTGGCCGTATCTCGAGTTACAGAAGTCCGATTGAGTTTTTCTAAGTGTCAAATTAAAGGTAATCAAATTCCAAACAATCGCTTTTAACATTATTTTTTAATCGGTTAAATATTTTAAGTGATATAGTCAAAAAAAAATAGAAAATTTGAGTTTTTGGCCCAAAATCTGAAAAACAAATTCATTCTACCGCCATGCAAAAATAGAAAACGTCAAATTATGTCCAGTTTTAATTTTTTTACATATATGGCTCACTTTTAGGAAGAAAAAAATCGATGGATGAAAAAAATCTATGTGTAATTATTGAAGTTATAAGCCAGGGTACTGAAATTCTCGTTTTATGCCATTTCGGTATTTTACCTCCTTTTATAGTTGTATCAGATGCGCAGTGGTTTAATTTTTGTTGAATTTTGTTCGTTAATAGATAAAAAAGTTTAAAATTAGATTTAGAAATATAGAAAACAAAAAATATTTGACTGAAAAATTTTTTGGAGTTTTTGACAAAAATTTCTGAAGAGGCATAAATTGATTAAAATCTGCTTTTTTGACAAGTTGAATCAGATGCGCAGAGATTCAATTTTTGGTGAATTTTGTTCGTTAATAGATGAAAAAGTTCCAAATTAGATATAGAAATATAAAAAATAAATGATATTTGAATGAAAATTTTTATGGAGTTTTTGACAAAAATTTCTGAAGAGGCATAAGTTGATTAAAATTTGCTTTTTTGACAAGTTGAATCAGATGCGCAGTGGTTCAATTTTTGTTAAAAACTCCAAAAAAATTTCCAGACAAATATCTTTTAATTTCTATATTTCTATATCTAATTTCAAACTTTTTTTATCTATTACCGAACAAAATACAACAAAAATTGAACCACTGCGCATCTGATTCAACTTGTCCAAAAATCAGATTTTAATCAATTTATGCCTTCTCAGAAATTATTGTCAAAAACTCCAAAAAAATTTTTATGCAAATATCATTTATTTTTTATATTTCTATATCTAATTTGAAACTTTTTCATCTATTAACGAACAAAATTCAACCAAAATTGAACCTCTGCGCATCTGATTCAACTTGTCAAAAAAGCAGATTTTAATCAATTTATGCCTCTTCAGAAATTTTTGTCAAAAACTCCAAAAAATTTTTCAATCAAATTTGAATTAGTAAAGCACTGAAAATTATTTGAAATCTGTGAAAAAAGTCCATTTTCTAATTAGATATTGTATTCATTAAATTAATCAACATAATCACTATAAAAGGAGGTAAAATACCGAAATGGCGTAAAACGAGAATTTCAGTACCCTGGCTTATAACTTCAATAATTACACATAGATTTTTTCATCCATACATTTTTTTCTTCCTAAAAGTGAGCCATATATGTAAAAACATTAAAACTGGACATAATTTGACGTTTTCTATTTTTGCATGGCGGTAGAATGAATTTGTTTTTCAGATTTTGGGCCAAAAACTCAAATTTTCTATTTTTTTTTTACTATATCACTTAAAATATTTAACCGATTAAAAAATAATGTTAAAAGCGATTGTTTGGAATTTGATTACCTTTAATTTGACACTTAGAAAAACTCAATCAGACTTCTGTAACTCGAGATACGGCCTAAAACGTGAAGTCACCTCCGAAAAAAACGTAAGAAAATTTAAAAAATTCATATTTCGGAAACCTATCCATAGAAAAATTTCTTAATGTCATTTTTAAGTTTAGAGAACCATAGTACATAAAAAAAAATAGTGTCATTAAATGGACATTTTGGCTGTAAACTAGTGTAATAAACGAGAATTCACAATTATCATAATTGTTTAAACAAATTAATATTGTTTATTTGTAATTTTTCATCTAATTGAGCTAGAGAGTTGAAAATTTCTCTTAATTTTGCAACTTTTCAAACCTATGAAAGATTAATATTAATAATAAACGGAAATCCACAATTATAAAAATTGTTTAATCAAATTGATATTGTTTATTTGTAATTTTTTCATCTAATTGTGCGATAGAGTTGATACTTTCTTTGAATTTTGCAACTTTTCGAACCTATGAAAGCTTTATATTAATAATAAACGAAAATCCACAATCACAAATATTGTTTAAACAAATTAATATTGTTTATTTGCAACTTTTCATCTTATTGAGCTTTAGAATTCAAACTTTCATTTAATTTTGCAACTTTTCAAGAATATAAAAGCTGAATATTATTAATAAACGAAAATCCACAATTATAGAAATTGTTTAAAAAAACTAATATTGTTTATTTGCAATTATTATTTATCGAATTGAGCTAGAGAGTTGTAACTTTTACCTTATTTTGAAAATTTTAAGCCTGCAAACGCCCAAAACTTATAGTTAAAGAAAATCCATAATTATGAAACTCTTTAAACAAATTAATACTGTTTATTCGCAACTTTAATACAGTTTGGGAACTGTATTAATATTAACAATATCAGTTTGTTTAAACAATTTTTATAATTGTTGATTTTACTTTACAATTAATACTGGGCTTTACTAGGATTGAAAAATTGCAAAATTAATAAAAAGTTATAACTCTGTAACTCCATTAAATAAAAAATTGTAAATAAACAATATTAATTTGATTAAACAACTTTTGTTTATTATTAATATTAATCTTTTGTAGGCTTGAATAGTTGAAAATTTAAGAAAAAGTTACAATTCTCTAGCTCTATTAGATGAAAAGTTGCAAATAAACAATATTAATTTGTTTAAACAATGTTGATAATTTTATAATTTAGTTTTTTTTTAATATTAGGATTTACTAAACTTAAATAGTTGCATCACTATGAAGATTTTTTATGGCCCTTTAAAAAATAGTTAATAATAAAAAATTTGTTAAATAAATTATTGGATCTTATTCTTTAAACTTTCCTGAAGAGAAATAGCTTTATCCGATCAAAAAATGTTAATTTTTCATGGATTTTATATCAATTCTGTGAAAAAGTTTTTTTCCCCATGCATTTTGCATGGGAAACTGAGCGCTTTGACCGAATTTCATGAATTTTTAAATTGAAATGAAGGGAAATTGCAATAAATATATCCAGGTTGACGATAAGTTTAGTATTGAAACTATTATTTATACAATTCACTTATTTAAAAAAACTGGGGAGCCCAGGTTGGCCCCAACTGGCGCCCACTTATAAACTGGGAAATACTGGGAACTTTTCTACACGGGATATTAACATTTAACATCTAGATATTAAAACTTAGTATTTAGATATTCAAACTTAATATCCAGATATTAAAATTAATATTTTTTAATATCCAGGATAGTAAGTTTTAATATCCATTTCTCTCAGTGCACTTATTTAGATTTAGAGAAATTATTTTAAGTGTTTCTTTTGTGTAATGATTACTCCAAAGAGGTTTATTTGTTATTCTTTTATAAGAAAAAAGAGATTTATTTATTTTTATTTATAAATAAATAAATAAATAAAGAAGAAAGAGATGAAAAATGTTTTTTACGAAATCATGTAGTGATCATCCTATTTTCGAATAATAATATCAGAGAAGAAATTAAAATTTATTTTATAATATTATGGTTAATGAACGTAGAAATTCATCGAGTTTCACATATATTAAAACAAGATTTTTTAAAAATATGTCAGCAAAAGCCCTCAGATGAAAGTCAGTGAAATTACCCTAAAAATCTTAAAAAAATAAGTTTTTTTATCAATTTTAAATTTTTTCTTTAAAATATCATAATTTACACATTTTTCAAGCTTCTTAGTTGCTCCTTGGCAAATTTTTTTCTCTATTTTTATGCTTTTTTAAAATTTATCAAAAAAAGTGTAAAATATTTGTTGTTGTAATAATTCTTCTTTCTTGGGAGAAAAAAACTAGTTTCTATTTTTTCTTAAAAACCTCCTAAATTTTGATATTTTAAAGATTGAAAATCGTTCTTTGGGCCATTTGTTTAAATTTCTAATGTTGTTTTTTAAAAATATCATAAAAAGTATAATAAACGCTGAAAAAGAGCAATATTGAAATGCATAAAAAATAGAAAAAAGTAAGCAACTGAGAAGCTTTAAAAATGTGTAAATTATGAAATCACTAAAGATTTTAATATTCTATTTATATAACAAATTATTTTATTTACATTTAAATCGAATAAATTCGATATATGTATATATATTTTTAAAAAGTAGAATTCAACCACAATACAGACTTTTATTGTTTTTTTTTCTTTCAAGAGGAATCTAAGGTCGATAATGTTTTTTTTTCTAAAAAAAAGAAACAATGTTTCTGTAAAAGAGACAAGAGTTGCTGAATCAGTGGATTCAGTCCGTTCTGGTCAGACAAGAATAATTTCTCTTGAACAGAGAATTGAGTTAAATAACAAGAATTGTTCAGTGAAAAAAAAACAATTAAAAGAGAACACTTTTCTTTTGTTTAATTTATATAAAGTCCAGTTTTAATCTTGATAAAAAGGAAGAAGAAATATTTTTTGAAAATAACACATTGGAATAAATGTCAAGAATCAATGTAATACTACGATTCAGTAGAATAAGTCAAGTGTGTTCAGACAAGGTTTTTCTTCACGACAGAAAATGTTCAGTTTTCGAGAGAAAATATTCGAAACAAATGAAATTGGATTTTAAATAGTAGAAAGAATAGTAGATTTTTAAAAAGTGTAATAGTAATTTACTGTTTTTTTTTAAACAAAGAATATACATTTTTTTAATTTCGTCTTGTAAATTTAAATTTTTAATTTTTACGGACAAATGTAATATTTGGTCAAGTGACACTTTTTGTCTAGAGATTAAATTATATTAAATGTTACGGCCACGAAAATAAAAATTACACTATTACCTTTTATTATTTTGTTTTTTTTTCTGTTAAGAAAAATTATAATAATAATTTTTACTCGGAGAATAAAGATTTTGGGTTTTTTACTTACAAGTACGAAAATAAGCTTTTATTTTAATTAAAAGGGTGTAGTGAAGGCAAATATTAATAAAAATGGAGATAAAATTAACGCTTTGTAGAAAAAAGAAAATAAAAAGTAAAAAAAAATTGAAATGAGCACAAATTTAGTTTTGATTTAACTTTTGAGAAAATTTTGATTTAAAAATCGAGAAAAGCGCATTTCTAGAAGCAAAGAAAAAACTAGTGTTTCAGTAGACTAAATCTAGTATAGTCAGGCGTTACTAGTCGATACAGAGAAAGTCGAATTAATAAAAATATTATGTAGAGAATACACTCAAATCTCACTATAACGACCTTCGATATTACGAGCACTCTACATAACGAGCTGCTAAATTCTCCCTATTACGAGCTAAACAACTTCAATGCATAGTTTTCATTGAACTCGTGTTTTCTATTATTTTTCCGTAAACTATGTATATAAAACAAAAAAAATCATTTCAGAAGCTTCTTATTCCACGAAGATTAATATTTCAAAACAGGTAATGAATTAAAAACATTTAATTTTTATTCTATTATGTACTAATAATTTTTTCGCAGGTTAAAATTTGACATTTAATAAAAAAAGAAGTCTGCTCGCTATAGCGAAAGTTTACGATCCCGACCTTCTCGTTATATCGAGATTTGAGTGTAATGTGGAAAAAACCTATTTTCTTCATTTATGGAATTTATTCAATCAACAATGGCTTATGAAATTATATTCTCTTATTCTGTTTATTATCATTTGAATGGTCAAATTTATAAGTATATATTTATTATCTACATTTTTTATTGTGATATTTAGTATAATAAATTATTCATATATATTATAATTATCAAAATATTAATCGAGCGAGAGAGATTGCATCACTAGTTATGAATTATTATTATTGTTATTATTGTAAATTTGTAATAAAATTTCTTATTATTTCATTATTATTTTATAATACATGTTAATGTGTTTATTATCATTTAATTGTAACATTTACATAGATAAATGTTAACAATATTATTATCATAAACATTTAATTATTTATTTATTTGAGAGCAATAAATAAAATCAACGACTAAAAATTAACAATAATAATCGCAAACTTCTTTCATTTATTAATTCTTTCATTTTTTCATTCTGTCCACAAATGAAGTTGGTACTATAAATGTTTGTTTGTTTTAAATCAAGAACCTTTAAAAAAATGTATATTTTATAGTAAAAAAAAGTCTGAATCAATTAGAATTCTTTAATTCAAGTATTGATTGATTAAAGTTTGAATCAAATTTAAATTCCAATCGATTTAAAATTTACAAATTTCTATAAGCTCAAATTAATCATTTTTAAATTTTCAAATTTCTATCAGCTCAAATTAATCATTTTTAAATTTTCAAATGATTTCATGTTCCATTAATTCAAATTTTTAAAAATATTTTTAGTCTTTAATAGTTTAAGTTTTTAGAGTGCACTAATTAAAATTTTAACATTTAAATTCGTATTAATAAAACCAAGTTTAAAATTTTTAATTTAATTTAATTTGTAAAAGTGAAATATTGAAATAAAATAAAATGAACTAATCTTTATTTTAATTCCAAATGTTTTCAACAAAAATTATTTCAATATTTCACTTTTACAAATTGAATTTAATTAAAAATTGTAAACTCGATTTATAATCCAATCTTAGTTTGGAAAAATTAAAATTTATAAAGATAGAAATTATGAAGAACTGTAAAAAAGAAATGTTATTTTCAACTCAGGAAGAAAATCTTAGTTATTCTCTAAAATTTCTTTGTATTTCTTAATTTTTAACGAACTTTAATAAATAAAAATTAATTCACAAAATTTTGATCTGATATACTAGACTATACTAGTCAATAAAAAATTCAATTTAGTGAGGGTATTTTTTTGCTAATGAATGAAATAAAATCAAGTTAAACGTGCACGATTTTCTTATGAATGGAAAAAGTGTATATGAAAGAAATATTGCGTTTCACTTGCGCTCAAAAGTGAGAGAATTTTCAAGTAAATATAGTTAGAACAAGGCAATTCGCGGTAACGGCCCTCACGGTTCGATGCTGTTCCACCGGAAGTCCTTCTCTTCCATCCTCCACTCACTCTTTCGCTCTTTTCTTCAGTATCCATTGCTTTTTCTACCTCTCAGAAACTCACACTTCTTTCACCTACCAAACACGCATGCATCAACCCACAAGTGGCAAAAATAAAGTTAGCTACGAAAAAGGCAGGAAATGCCAGAGAAGGGATCTAAAATGAGATTGTAAAGTGTGTGGTGAAAGAGAGAGAGAGAGAGAGAGAGAGAGAGAAGGGCAATTAAAGGCGCACATCTAGCCGATCGGAGCGTAACGAATTAAGGCAAAAAGAAATCGCCGCATTTCCGGAAACTGGATAATTGAAATGACAGGGAAGGAAGCACGAGAGAGGAGAAAAGAAAGAAACCGGAAATTCTGATTGATACAAAATTAATCGTGAATTAAAAAAAATGAGAATGGTCGAAGAATGGATTTTAAAAGTGAGTGTGTAAAAAGCAGAATATAAGTGACAAAGATAAATAAACGAAATTATTATTTAAACATTTTCTAAATTTGACCAAAAACAGGCTTCACAGTGACAATGAAGAATATTTTAGGGAAAATAGGGGACTGAATATAAAAAAAAATAGGGAACTTTTAGGGTACTTTAAAAACTTTATAAATAAAGATAAATAAATTATATGCAGTAGAACCTCGATTTTATTTGGGTAGGACAAAATTACAAAGTTGTAGAATAAAAAAAGTATAATTAAAAAATTTTCAAATTATTTTAAAAAATAAGAAAAATAACTACAAATTGTGGAAAGTAATTTAAAATTGAGAAACAATAATTCAAAATTAAACAAAATGAATGCAGAACTTCAGAAATAATTGGAAATCCAAGATAATAATTAAAATACAAATGATGAGAATAATGAAAAATTGAAAAAAATACTAAAAATAATTTACAATTGAAGAACATAATTGATAAATAAGAAAAATAAGTACATACTATATGAACTAAGAGAAAATAATTAAAAAACATAATTAAAAATAGTAAAAAAAAAAAGAAATTAAAAAAGATTATAAAACTAATAAAAATTAAAAGAAAGAGTTCAAATTCGAGATAAACAATTAAATATTTAATGAATCAATTTAAAAAAAATTTAAAAAATTAAAAATTGTTTCTATAATTGCAAAATTATAGAAAAATTATAACAACTGAAAATGAAAGACAATAATTAAAAATTGAGAAAACGATTGAAAATTGCAAACATTAATTTAAAAATGATGAGAATAATTGAAAAAGAATTTTAAATTGATGAAAACAATTGAGAATTGAGAAAAAAACTATAAATTTAAGAAATTAATTAACAAATGATTACGGTAATTTAAAATCGAAGAAATCAATGAGAAGATTATAAAACAAATTAAACATTGAAAACAAAGACTCGAAATTTAAGGGCATGTGATGATAATGCTAAATTTGTCCGTAAACTTTCTCTTAAAGTACTCAATGTTTTGACACCAAACTTTGTAGAATTACTCAAAATATCATTATAATGGTCTCTCTGACCCAATTTTGTTTCATTTTTGTCTTTAAACTAAATATTTTTCAAATTTACTTTTTTTTCAAAATTTTCCAAAAATTGTAAAATTGAAAAAAAAATTAGCTTAAAGATAAAAATGAAATAAATTTGGGTCAGAGAGATCATTCTAATGGTATTTTGAGTAATTCTACAAAGTTTGGTGTCAAAACATTGAGTACTTTAAGAGAAACTAAAGTTTACGGACAAATTTAGCATTATCATCACATGCCCTTAAGTATCAATCTTAGAACTTCATTTTTATACCGTTGAGCTCTTTAGATTGTTAATTTACTAAATTTATGAATTTAAACATTTTTATTAGGTTCTCTAAACTTTAACTTCAAGTCTAAACTTACAATCGATGATAAATTTACTTTATTTTTCAATACTTTTTGAAAATCTTTTTACAAATCAATCGTAGGTTATAACTTTTATGTTATAAAATTAGTTTATTTATTGGAATTATTCATTAAAATTTTTGTTAATAAATTGAAATAAATAATTAAAGGTTTAGTAAATCAGTTAAAAAATAATTTTAAAAATTATAATTTGGAGGAAAAAATTGAAAAATTAAAGAAATCTATTTAGAAATGATGTAAATAATTGAAAAATAATACAAATAACTGAAATTTGAGATAAATAAATTAAAGATGTAGAAAGTGTATGAAAAAAATAAAAAATTTTCAAAACTAAAAATTGAAGAAAATATTTTCAAAGTTATAGAAAAAATGGAAATTTAATAAAATAACTGAAAAATGCTAAACACAATGAAAAAATAATGAAAAAAATTAGAAAGTAAATAAATAATTGCAAGTTTTGAAAATTAATTGAAAAATAATGAAAATATTTAATAAGTAGAAAAAAATAATATAATTTGATGAAAATAATTGACAGTTTAAGAAATTAGTCAAATAAGAATACAAATAAGTATGAATGGTAGAAAAAAATTAAAAAACAATGATAAACATAATTGTAAATTCAAAAAAAGAATAGGAATAGGAGATGAAGGATTGAAAATTCAGGAAATCTATTGAAATATAATTTAATAAACTAAAAATTGGAGAAAAAAACTTAAAAATGATAGAAATAATTGAAGACTGAAAAAATAATAAAAATTTAAAAAAGATTGAAAATCTCTAGTTACCTTAACTTTAAATATACTTTCGTGAAAAATAGGGGATTTTAGGATAACATTTTTTAAATAGGGGACTTTTAGGGACTAATCGCAAAATAGGGGATATTTAGGGGAATAGGGGACGGCCTGTGAAGCCTGCAAAAATAATGTTCTGCCAAAAAATAGATTTGGATATTATAAGAATTGAATTCCTGTTTTATATTTTGTGTCGCAAAAATTATTCTTGAAAATATTTCCATAGAAAAAAAAAGTTTGCTCAAATAAACGGACTTTTATATGTATATTGAAATTGAACTTAAAATTAATAAAAGTTTAATTGGCTAGAATTTCAATATATGCAAAGCTTGTGATTTAGTAAAATTATAAAATACTACAATGAAATAAAAAGAAATAGAATTCAAATGAAATCTGAAAGAGTTGAACTTAAAATCGATCAAAATTGACATCAACATAACTTTTTGATAATGAAAATTACGATTGATTGAAAATTCGATAGATTAAATACTGAGAAATTTGAACTTTGTGTCGATGGGAATTTAAATGGATTAAGATAAATTTCCGTCAAAATGAAAATGTGTATTGATTAAAATTTGAATCGATTACAATTTACTAGATTAATAACTTGATAATTAAAAATTAATGGATTAAAGTTCAGGTAAACTGAAATTTAGATTTGATCAAATTCTCAATCAATGGAAATTCGTGTTATTTTAATTAGAGAAAAAATATATTAACTCACAGACATCTACATTTTTTATTAGAAACTAATAAATTTTTATTTGTGGTAATAAGGTTTTATTTAAAACAAATAAAAAATCTAGTAGACTGTGAGACAAAGATATTTTTATTTGGCGCAAATAATTTATCTTGGTGCTAAATATACCACTTTTCTGGGTGTTGAATTTTGAGACGATTGAAATTTTGATAAATTAAAGTTTCAAACACTTAAAAAAAGTTCTCTTTTTACATATATATAAAAAAGGATATCTACAAATCTACAAAATTTCTACAAATATTGAAATTTAAATTCAAATTAATAGAATTTCAAAAATTTTAAATTCTGATTGATTCAGATTTAGATAGATTAAAATTTGGATAGCTGTAAATTGAAACTGACATATTTTAAAATAAATTACAATATTTATAAATAAATATGTATTTTAATTCAAATTTTCATCGGTTTAAAATCTTTAAATTCGGATTAATTGTAATTTGAGTCAATTTAGATTTATTTACTTAAATTCTGTTAAAAATTTGTATAGAATCTAAATTGTAATAGTACAAGTTTGGATTAATTAAACTGTAAATTAATGAAAATTTCGAATTTGAACCGATTAGAAATTTTGAAATATCAAATTTTAGATAGACTTATTTTGGGATTAAGAAATTTGATTGGAGTTAAATTCTGATTGAGTTAAAATTGAATCGATTAAAAGTTTCATAAATAAAAGTTTGGATGAATCTAAATTGGGATAAATTTAAATTAGGTTAAAAATGAATATTCTAATTTAGATTTCATGAAATTCAAATCAATTAAACTTTGAATAGATTGAAAAATTGGATTTGATTAGAAAATCGACAAATGGAATTTTGATAATTTGAAATTTTTATTAATTGAATTTTGCAACAATGGAAATTTAGATTAAGAAAATGATAATTTGAAATTCAGAGGGATGAAAATTTTCATAGATTTAAATTGGGATTAAATGAAATTCCAAGAAATCCAATCCAAGAAAATAAAAAACTTTAGTCATTTATAATTTAACGCAAATTAAAATTTTGATTAATTGATATATTAATTAATTTTAATTTATTAGATTGAAATTTCGATAAATGAAAATTGAGACTGAATCATATTCAAGTGGATTAAAAATTCGATAAATTACAGTTTTTCCAATTCAAACTCGGATCGATTTAAATTTGAAATAATTGGAATTTGAGTCTGTTTAAATTTCGATTTCTTGAAACAGAAAGTAAAAATTTTATCAAATCGAAAACAATTTTAAAAAACTGTTAACTTCATAATCCAAGTTTGGATTATTCGAATTTTACATCCATGTGGTTATTTAAAACGGTGCAATCTCTAAAAACTCAAACTTTAGATCAAGATATTTTGAGATTAATTGAAATTTGAATAAAGTTAAATTTCAATCAATTTAAAATTTAAATTCAGATTGATTAAATTTCAAATCAACAAACATTTACGAACCAAGGTTTTGATTACTTTGAATTATTTTCAAAAACGGGAGAAAAAGTCCAAACTTGGATCGATTTACATTTTTATTAATTGGCTATTTGTGTCAGTTAAAATTTCTATTTCTTTAAACAGAAATAAAAATTTTATCTAATCGATAACAAATTAAAAAAAACTGTGAACTTCATAATGAAAGTTTGGAATTCGCTCATTTTACATCAATGTAGATATTTGAAACGCTCGAATCTCTAAAAACTCAAATTTCAGATCGAGTTATGTTAAAATTACTTGAAATTTGAATAGAGTTGAATTTCAATCGCTAAATTCCAATCAAGTCAAAAATGTTGATCAATTTAAAATATTTTTTAAATTCAGATTTATTCAATTCCAACTTGACGAACATTTTAAACAAATGAAGGTTTTGAATACTTCAAATTATTTAATTGTCCATTTGAGTCGGTTTAAATTTCGATTTCTTTAAACAGAAATAAAAATTTTATCGAATCGATAACAAATTAAAAAAGCTGTGAACTTTATAATCGAAGTTTGGATAATTCGAATCTTACATCAATGTAGATATTTGAAACGCTCAAATCTCTAAAAACTCAAATTTCAGATCGACCTATGTTGAGATTAATTGAAATTTAAATAGAGTTAAATTTCAATCGCTAAATTGCAATCAATTTAAATTCACATTTACTAAATTTCATCTCGTCAAAAGTTTACAAACCAGGGTTCTGATAACTTCAAATTATTTTAAAAAACGGGTCCGTATCATTTTGACACAAATTTTTTCGGGCAACTTGTTATATTGTACTCCCGAAGATGAATGTTATATTTTACTCCTTCTAAAATCAAAGATTTTTAAGTTTTTATTATTCAATAATTGAACTTACTGGATTAATTAAGTCATTTAATATTAATTTAATGTATTAAAATCAATTATTTAATAAATAAGACTTAAAAAATCTTTGATTTAAGAAGGAGTAAAATATAACATTTATCTTCGGGAGTACAATATAACAAGTTGCCCGAAAAAATTTGTGTCAAAATGATACGGGCCCTAAAAAACAGGGGAAAACCTATTAGCGCAGTAGCTGACAAAAAATGACGAATATTATTTACAGCCGAAAAAAAGTAAAAACAAAGAAAGTAAACAGTTTGAAAAGAACAGAAGAACAAAAAGCGATGACGCCAAAATGAACAAAAACAGAGTTAAGAGACGAGTAGAGAAGAGAGGAGAGGAGAAAGGAAAAAAAAAGGTAAAGGGTAGAGGCAACAAATGAAAAAAAAAAGTGAGGGAGGTCTTGGGAGTAGGCCGAAGTGACAAGAAGAAACGGGAGGATTCACCACGTATAGCTTCGACTAGCGGGCTGCAACCTGTTGAATCGACGAGGCATCGTAACTCGAAGACTAGTGTAATTTTAGTAAAGAGAGTGCCTTAAGAACCTGATAAATGTTCTCTTTTTCTCGTTATATTCGACGAGAACGAGACCTAGATGACAGTAATTGGACTTGGAAAGCTTCTTTACGACTTGCAGAAAAAACATCCCCCAGGAAGAAGAAATGATAGAGCGTTTCAAGGACTTCGGAAACCATCAAATAAGGTATTTTTATTGAAATCTTGGCTACGAGATTGAAAGGAAACTAGTCAAATAAAAAAAAAAAAGGAAAATCAAACTGGGTAAAAACAAAATTAGTATCGCAAGTGAAAATTAGTTTACACATCTTTTTTCAAAAAAGAGCTTTTTTTTTAATCCCAGTGTTACTATACTAACCACTCAGATAATTACTTCTTTGAAATTGAGTAAGAAACGAAAAAACAATTCGAGCACACAAAGCTCCAAATCTTAAAGGATTTCAAGACAATAGAATTGTACAAATGACGAAAGGATAATTTGAGAAAAAAGCATTATTTAGAAATTGAGATTTTTGCAGAAATTGAAAAGAATCTTTTCTGTGTTTGAATCACATAAAGGAAATGATCATTGTGGTTCTTTATTCGTAATGAGTTTCTCACCCGAGTTTTGCGACTGTGTACTATTCTGTGAGCGACCAGCCAGGGCGAGTGGTAAAACGGGTCACGCGGTCATTCCGGATTGGTGGCTAACGAGAAAAGAGGGAGATGAGAAGAGAGTAAAACCGAGGACGCTGAGAACAAAGAGAGCAGGTCGAGTGGTCAAGCGGGAATCTGCTGCATCTTTTTCTCTCGAAAACATAATTCCCTTCAAGAAATAATTACATTTTACTAGTTTTAACTTAAGCTTAATCCCAATTTACGGGGGGAGAAAAGTGTCGACATTCTTTAACAATTTTTATCACTTGGATTCTGCAAGTTTCTGTTTCAAAAGATTCAAAATTTTTGTGTAGAAAAAATAAAAAATTTATACAGAGGGTAGAAAAATAAACTGAAAGTTCTAAATATTCAAATGAAGGGGTAAAATTATTATTTTAGTCAAACAAGTGACTTTCGACTGACATATTTTAAAAAATATTAAAACCCATATATGATATTCAAAGTATTATTGAAGTGTCTAAATTCAAGTTCTAAAGTTGTTTTTGATCAATGTTTTATTTTATAGCTGTATTTTATAAAACTTTCAACATTTTAAATTTTCGTGAGGTTACTATCTCTAAATCTGAATTAGTAAAAAACTACTATTTAGAGGTTAAAATAGTGAACGAGTTTTCTCTTTTTCAATTAATAAAAAATAGCTAATCATTAGTAGAAAATTACTAATTCAGTAGTTAAATTTAACTAATTAAATAGTAAAAAATAACTAATGTCATTAGTAAATATAAATCTACTAATGCTTTTAGTAGTTTAACATAACTTAAGAAGATTTGTCGTTAAAATTATTGACGAAAATAATATTGAATTTAAAATAAATAATCGATTGTCAAACTTCAGAGTGTATTTTATACAATGAAAAATAACACTTTTTTCATTGCATTTTTAAACTTGAATAGTTCATAAACTCAGCAAATTATCCTCGCGAAAATTTAAATTCATGAAGATTTTATAAAAATTAAGATATGTGAAAAGAGTTAAATTTTTTAAGTTCATCCAGAAAAATTTATATAAGATTAAAAATGTGTGTTTCAGGGTTAATTCCGAAAATTTAAGATGGGTATTATTTAGTAATAAATTAAATATTTGTCTTGAATCTAGTGAAAATATGATTTAAGTGCATAAATTAATAATTATGGTAAGTTTCAATAAAATTTATTAAGTGGGCTTTTAAAAAATAGACTCTTAAAAATAGTAAAAAGTGATAGATTTTTGACCAACTTTAAATTGATTTTATTATTATTATTCTTCATTATATACAAAATTATATTAAACTTATTAAGCTCATGAATATATCTAAATTTGGTCACAGGGATTTTTGAAAGTATCCAATTAAATTTTATTGATTACCTTTTTTCGTCGAAAAAAATCGTTTTTTGCCAAAAATTATTTCAATGCTAAAAATACAACTTAATAAATACAAATCATTATCTCAAATTTGACAAATTAGTCTGTTTGTTGGATTTTGTTAAAAAATTAATAAAATAAACAAAACTGTACTATTATATATTTTTTAAACAAAAATATTTTAACAAAAGCTAACGAACAGACTTGTAGAGAATGTTTAAAACATTAAAATGAGCTATTATTTGTCAAAATTGGATGAAAATTAGAATCATTCACAAACTTTAAATAAAAAACACAAAATATTAAATAATTATTTTTCAATAACAAATTTGGTCTCAACATAATTTTTTTTAAAATATGTGACACTCAGTCTTTCAAAATTCAGTGAAATAAATTTTAATAATATTTTTATTTTATGTGGAAAACCATTTTTTAGTTTTGAGGTTATGTCAATGGATTGAACATCCTTAAAAAAACAAATCAAAAGTTTTATATTTAATTTTTAAAACATAAAATGAACATAGAAAATCACATAGTTATAAAAGAGGAAGAGATTTATAAAAATAATTTCATTCGATTTAAAAAAACAAGTTTAAATTTCACAAAAGTATTTCACATCTTTCAATTATATACTAGCTCGATTTAAAGATAGATAATGAAGCTTCAAAATAACGAAATTATTTGAAATATTATTTGAAATTATTTGAAAAAGCTTATCCAAAATTTTCAATTATTTTTCTCACATTTCAATTATTTTCTTTAATTTTAATTACATTTTTTGATTTTGCTTTCAGAAATAGGAAGTATTATTACTTTTTTTTCTTAAATTTGAATAATTTTATTAAAATTTCAATAATTTACCTGAAATCTCAATTATTTTATTCAATTTTCAAATATTTTTATTATTTTGCAATTATTTTCTCCAATTTTTTCAATATTTTTTTTTTTTTATTAACTTTCTAAACTTCCAATTGTGTATCACTAATTTCAATTAATTCTTTAAATATCAATTACTTTCCTTATACTTTTCATTGTTTTTACCATTTTCCAAATAATTTCTTTAATTTCGATTAAACTTTTTGATTTTGCTTTCTCATATTATCACTTACTTTTTTCAAAATTGTAATTATTTTCTTCAATTTTAAATTATTTCTCTTAATTTTAATTTATAATTATTTTCATTTTTCAATTATTTCCACTATTTTACCATCATTTTCTCCAAATTTTAAAGATTTTAATTGTTTATCAATTAATTTTCTAAATTTTCTAAATGTTTATCTCAAATTTTACTTATTAATTGCAATTTTCCATTGCCTTCATCAGCTTTCAATTATTTTTCTTAATTTTAAATATATTTAATACAAAGTTGATGTTTTTTCTGGTTTCGACCAAATTTGTTTAATTTTATAAAATAGATGTTTTTTTGTTTCTTATTTTTGGTCATAAATCAAAAAGATTTGATTTTTTGTTTTAATTCATGTTTTATTAACGTTTCGGTTGCAATTTTCCCAACCCTCTTCAGAATCTGGTCTCATCAAAAGTTTTCTTTAAAAAACATAAAAGTCATTTACACTGTCATTATTAATTTTTTATCAGGACTAAGTCCATCGTACATCATTTTTTATAATTAAATAAGTCTGAATTATATATAAAAAAAAGCAGTTACATTTGAGAATTAATTTTGACAATCTTTTTGATTTATGACCAAAAATAATAAACAAAAAAACATCTATTTTATATATTTTATACTTTCATCACTTATTTCTCTCAAAGTGTAATTATTTTCTTTAGTTTTGCATTATTATTATCATTTTTAATCATTTTCTCTAATTTTTATTTTTCAATTAATTTTACAGATTTTGCTTCCTCCTTGAGGAAGCCTTGTGATCGTTACGATTTTCGATTTTCCAACAATAGTCTATATTAAAATTAATTAGAGAAGATATCGATCTATCCAAGTCAAGGTAAAAAAAAACACAAAAAACTTTTTTTAAAGTTTACGTTTCGATAGCTCAGCCATCCTCATCAGAAACGAAAATTATTAAAATTGATAATATATAAAATGAGTCAATAAAATTTGAATTGTGATCAAATTAAATTAAACAATTATCAACAAAATAGTATACTGAGAGAAACTGTGAATTTGAATTTGAATTGTGATCAACAATTAAACAATTATCAACAAAATAGTATACTGATCGATATATTCTCTAATTTATTTTAATGTTATTTACCAAGTGATAAATTCATACTACTAGTAAATAGTCTAAATTGATTTATTTTCATCTGAAATGCAAAAAATTTCGAGAAATCTTCAATGGATTTCAACAAAATATCTCTAATAAGTATTAAATATTAATTTACCATTTTAAGATAAGAATCCTTCTTTACAGTTATAATTTCTCATAACACGGAAAATCATATTATTTTACAAAAAAGTCCACGTGGTATATGAACGACCCCGTATCGAGTTCAAAACTCCTTAAAACACACCCACCCAGCACAAAAACGAAAAACTTGTTCGACTTTGCTACAAAAGAGAGCACTTTATCAACAAAAAAAAGTAGAAAAAGGAGAAAAGAACAAAAAGGAAGAACAGAAGGAAATTAAAAGTGTTCTTTAGAGGTGGAAAAAGGCGAGCGAAAACAGAGGAAATAAGGGAAATAGAGCAATTATGAACTCTGTGATTGTCAAATTAAGAGTCGAAGAGTGGTAAAAATGCAAAGGAGAAACGAGCACAAAAGGAGAGACTAGAAAATGACAGGGAGAAGGAAAATGTGAATAAAAAGAGGGCTAAAGGTTGTGGATGGTGGTGGCGGCGGTTTGAGGGAAAGAGTGGGGGGTAGGGGGGAGGGGGGGGGAATCAAGTACGTGACGAGAAGCAATGCAGCGATTCGATGTTACGGTGGGGTGAGCTCTTGAGCGTCATGGCGCGTCGTGCATTCCTTAGCTCCAAGGTTGGGGTCAAGGCACACCTAAGTATCCATTGCGAGTCGACCAACTTGACTGTTGGGTCTCCAGTCGTCCAAGTCAACTCCTCAATAAACTTAAGTTTCTCTCTCTCTTGTTTGTTTCACGGAAATTCACTAATGAGCCACCAACTGTCAAACTTAATATTGCTTCCGTAACCGAAACGCTTTTCCTAATGGCCTCTTCAAATACACATATCCTAAAAGTAATATCCTCCCCATAAGGGATGGACTTGAATCACTTTATGTCACCATATCTCATGCGCGACAGTTGTTTTTTACAGCCTTTATCCTTTTTTAAGTGAGGTCACATCTAGAATTCTAATTTTTTCATATGTCTGTAAAATTTTAAAGTTTAATGTTCCTTTTTTTTTTCCTTTTTTTGTAATCATGACTATGAATTATGTTGTAATTTTCATTGAGCAATTGTGCACAATTGGTTAATTGAGATTTTAGGGAAGAATTAGACAAATATTAGGGTGATTCTACGTCAGAAATAACACAATCTGTAAGTGGTTCACAGAATTTAATGATAAAATTTTCATGTAACATTTTAGGTTTAAAAATTTCAAAGATCAATATCTCAAAACACCCCCTCTTGGAATTCGATGTAACTTATACTAAAACAATGTTTAAAATGTCTATTTTTTACTATGTAAAGATCATAATGGACTTTTTCATGGAATTTATAAAAATAAATTTTAATAAAAAATCATTTTTTTCATTTGACATATCAATATTTAAGAAAAAGAAAAACAAACGAATTCTACCATGAGAATGGTTATACTACGCGACTTCAAAGTAATGTCAGATTAAATAAATTGGTTTTTTAATGAATTTTTTTTCTAAATCCCGTGAAACGTCCATTATGGTATTTACATAGTAAAAAATAGAAATTTTTAACATTTTAGTGTAAGTTACATCAAGTTCTAAGAGGGGGTGTTTTGAGATATTAATGTTTGAAATTTTTAAACCTAAAATTTTACATGAAATTGAAATTTTTTTAAAAAAAAGTTTAGTATCATTTTAAAGCTTGATAAATTCTCTTTCAAATTTGTCTATTACATTTTATTTTTAATTTAGTTTTAATCAAATTAAACCGATTTAAAAAATCCTTTTCACCTGATAGTCTTTTGCTAGTGGAACAGTTTGAAATAGAATAGCCCATATATTTGAAAAAAATTCTTTTTATAATTGTAAAATTTAAGAATTTTTCTTTTAAAACCACTAATTATAAAAGTAATTGGCATTAGTAAGTAGAAGAAATAATTATTTTAAAATTGTGTCAAATAGGCTGAAATTAGCAGATGTTTCTGAAGGGGGTCGTTCAGAAATAGAATGCCCCATATTAATATAAAGCTTAAAATCATGAATACCATAAAATCCTAAAATTCCCTGTATTTGATCATGTACTAATAATTTTCCTAATGGGTGATTCTACGTCAGAAATATCACAATCTGCAAGTGGTTCACAGAATTTAATGATACTTGGTGAAATTGTTGTACAATATGAGAGAAATTAGTCAGCAAAAGGAATTTTTAAAAAATCATAATTTGTAGGAGTTATACTATTTTGAATTTTGATTCAAGATTTTCTTTATTATTTTATATCTCGGTCCATTTTTAACCGATTTTGATGAGACACCCACCAATTTCTTCATAAAATTGTGTATTTTCAGAAAATTATAGAGCGAAAGACAAAATTTATTATTTAGATAGAAAAAGAGTAAAAATAAAACTTTATTTATATATTTTTTTAATTTTGACCCAATTCTTTAATTTTTTAATAATATTCCCCTTTATTTCATCTTTATTTTAAAATAAACATCATCCTGGAGACATTATTAGATCTTGTGATATCGTCCTTTTAGTATCATCATCTCAAAGAAAAATACTACGTGAATTTATGTTTTTACCTTGATTTGTTTTTCGACATTTTTTATTAAATTAGAAACTATTTACTGTGGAGATTTCTTTTCAATTTATCTATTAAATACGATGAAAATCAAATAAAATTGTTATTCTATTAATAGATTTGGAAATAATGATTAATTTTAATATAATTAAATAAATTAGGTAGTTAAATCATTATTTATTTAATAACAATGTAATTATAATATAATATAATAAATATTTATACAATGATTTATTTAGTAAGCAATTTTGCTTAAATAAAAAATTTAAATATTAAAAAATTTGTAACAAAACAAATATAACTGATTTAATAGTATACAAATTCACATACTTGTCCTAAAATCTATCGCTTTCGTTTTTATAATAGTTGGACTTAAAATTTGAAGGTTTCTTTAGCAGCAAAGTATTTTCTGCATTAAATTGAGATTTCCAAATCTCTTAATAGAATAACAATTTTATTTGATTTTCACTTTATTTAATAGAGAAATTGAAAAGAAATCTTCACAGTAAATAGTTTTTAATTTAAAAAAACTATCAAAAAACAAATGAAGGTAAAAACATAAAATGTACGTAGTATTTTTCTTTGAGATGATGATACTAAAAGGACGATATCACAAGATCTAATAAAGTCTCCAGGATGATCTTTATTTTAAAATAAAGATGAAATAAAGGGAAATATTATTAAAAAATTAAAGAATTGGGTCAAAATTAAAAAAATGTATAAATAAAGTTTTATTTTTACTCTTTTTCTATCTAAATAATAAATTTTGTTTTTCGCTCTATAATTTTCTGAAAATACACAATTTTATGAAGAAATTGGTGGGTGACTCATCAAAATCGGTTAAAAATTGACCGAGATATAAAATAATTAAGAAAACGTTGTTTCAAAATTCAGAGTATTATAACTCCTACAATTTACGATATTTTGAAAATTCATTTTGCTGATTAATTTCTCTCATATTATCATATTATACATACTATATTAATATGGGGCATTCTATTTCTAAACGACCCCCTTCAGAAACATATGCTAATTTCGGCCAATTTGACGCAATTTTAAAATAATTATTTCTTCTACTTACTAAAGCCAAATTTCTTTTATAATTAGTGGTTTTAAAAGAAAAATTCTTAAATTTTACAATAATAAAAAGAATTTTGTTCAAATATATGGGCTATTCTATTTCAAACCGTTCCACTAGCAAAAGACTATCACGTGAAAAGGATTTTTTAAATCGGTTTAATTTGATTAAAACTAAATTAAAAATAAAATGTAATAGACAAATTTGAAAGAGAATTTATCAAGCTTTAAAATGATACTAAATTTTTTTTTAAAAAAATCCAATTTCATGTAAAATTTTAGGTTTAAAAATTTTAAACATTAATATCTCAAAACACCCCCTCTTAGAACTTGATGTAACTTACACTAAAATAATGTTTAATATTTCTATCTTTTACTATGTAAATACCATAATGGACGTTTCGCGGGATTTAGAAAAAAAAATTCATTAAAAAACCAATTTATTTAATCTGACATTACTTTGAAGTCGCGTAGTATAACCATTCTCATGGTAGAATTCGTTTGTTTTTCTTTTTCTATTAATATTGATATGTCAAATGAAATAAAATGATTTTTTATTAAAATTTATTTTTACAAATTCCATGAAAAAGTCCATTATGATCTTTACACAGTAAAAAATAGACATTTTAAACATTGTTTTAGTATAAGTTACATCGAATTCCAAGAGGGGGTGTTTTGAGACATTAATCTTTGAAATTTTTAAACCTAAAATTTTACATGAAATTGAAATTTTTTTAAAAAAGGTTTAGTATCATTTTAAAGCTTGAGAAATTCTCCTTCCAACTCGCCTACTACATTTTATTTTTAATTAAGTTTTAATTAAATTAAACCGATTTAAAAAATCCTTTTCACGTGATAGTCTTTTGCTAGTGGAACGGTTTGAAATAGAATAGCCCATATGTAATCTATAAACAAAATGTAGTTTGAAAGTTAACCTTTCGAATATCTCAAAACACGTTGTTTCAGATTAATTAAAAATATATTTTAAAGGAAAGCTTAAATATTTTAGTTTTTATTTCCGTAAAGAGAAAGGTTAAAATATGTATGAATTGAGAAACATTTTTTGAACACAGTATCATTTCGACGCCTCCGATTGATAAAATGCTTATTCAATTGTCAAAAATATATAATTCTAATTCGAAGCTCAGTTAAATATGAAGCTAGTTCGTGGTCCGTGTAATATGATTCCTATTCAATGTTCAGAATAATATAATGCTAACTCAAAGTTCCGTTTATAATAATTAAAATTCAAGTTTACATACAATAAATATTAAAATACCAATTAAACCATAATATTATTTTATGCTCTTTTATTTTTAGGTGGAAAAGCAATAAAAATTTTACAATTATTATTAATAATTCAATTAATGATATTTCTAGTTTATAAAGTAATAACATGAAATTTAGGGCTTAAATATTTAGATTTAGGATTTTTAAAAAAACTAACTAATTTTTTAATCTTGTAATTAAAAATGTCAACATTTCTGACAAATCTTTGTATAATTAATTCTAGATTATTCTAAGTATTTTTAATGCTTGATATTAAAAATATAATTTTTTGTAATTCTTTATAAATAATAAATAAATATAAGTTTAATAGCAAATATTATTAATTGTAAAAATTATATTTTAAATTTCAAGCATTTAAAATACTTATAATAACCTAGAATAATAATACTAAGATTTGTCTAAATTATTGATATTTTTATTTGCAAGATTAAAAAATTAGTTAACTTGGTTTTAAATACCAAATTTTTAAGTTTACGATCTACATTTCATATTATTTGTTTAAAAATACATTTTTATTAAATTATTCATAGGATTAGGAAAAAGTGAATTATTTTTATATCTAAAGACGAAAGAGCGTGAAAAAATATCATGATTAAAGTAGCATTTTATAAATTATTTATTGTACTTAAACTTAAATTTACATTGTATTAAACACAATTTTGAGTTAGTATTGTGATACCAAACATTAACAGTGTTTATAATTATCTTGAATAATAATAATAAATATTTGTCTAAAATCTGAATATTTTAGGTTCAAATATTTAAAAATTAGTAAGCTTTGTTTCACATCTTAAATTGAATATAATATAGTGAATGAATAATAAAAATTTAGAAACTTAATTTCACGTCATTTATTGCTTTTAAAGAGAAATATTAAGAATAAAATTATTTATAACAGGAAAATTTAAATTATTTTTAATCTAAAGACGAAAACGGGTTATATAATATCATAAATTAATTAGCATTTCATTAGTTACTGTATTTAAACTTAAATTTTAATTATATTAAAAGCAGCTTTGAGTTAGTATTATATTATTCTACAGTTTTTGAGATAAAATAACCTAAAATTTGACAATTGTTTTTAATAAATAGAAAGTTGTATTTCTTAGTTAAATGCAACTTTGAATTGATGAAAATACTGAAAATAAAATTGTTTACCCTTTCATAAAAAAAACCTTGTAAAATTCAAATAGGTTTTTATTTGAAATATACTGAAATATGGAGTTGGACTAACTTTCTTTCGATTTGTCTGATTCCTCCTTAATCAATATTTTAATAGAAAAATAACGATAATGTAAAAACTGCGAGAAATGTTCTATTTTTAAAAAATTCAATTTATTAAAATTCTTACAATTTTCGATACTAAACTTGCAGTATATCCAGTGATTATTGAAATTGAAGGAAAGTTTTAGATATTAGATACCGGAAGTTTGGAATTCGTAGATGAATCTCGAAAAATTCAATTACAATATTTATTTCTTTTTAAAATTGGAAAATCGAACTATAGGTGGTTCTTTTGATTCATTTTCTAAATTATTAATTAAAACTTTAATAAAAGTTTGTATCAACTTAAATTACGATAAATTATAATTTGAATGGAATTAAAAAGTAAATATATATATATATATTTAGAATTCTTGAATTTCAAAACAATTTAAAATTGAGTAGATTGAAAATTTGGTAAATTGAAATTTTGATTAATTAAAATTTGAACCGACGAAAAACTGAATCAAGGTAAATTTAAATAGATTAAAATGATAATAAATTAAAGTTTGTAGCAATTTAAATTCTCATCGATTTAAATAGATTAAAAACTTCATAAATTAAATTTATTTCAATTAAAACTTGGATCGAAATAAAGGATTTAATTTGAACTTGAATAGAATTAAATTTTGTTAAAAACTATTTTTTCAAAAAAGTAAATAAAATTTGATTTTTTTAAACAAAATATTCGAAAGTTATTGTTATTAGAATTGTTTTAAATTTGTCTATTTTAATTTTTCAGAAGGATTTTTTAGTTTATCATATTCTGGTTTCAAAAATTATGCCTTTAAAAATAAACAAAACTTTTACTTTACATTTTCTTATATTCAAATTGAAGCCAAACTATTAAATTTCATTTTAAAATGATCGTTCAGAACTTTATGGAAATTTGAAAATAATTATTCTTTAGACACTCTGACTTGTCATAATCAATAATTTTCTGATTAAAGAGTAAATTTGTCTTCTTATGAACTTTGTACTGTTAACAGTAGTCGTCTGGATGCAAATGGTTTTGAATTAGATCTCTGCTGGTAAAGAGAATTACATCACCATGTTACAAGGAAGTGAATTTTAAGTAAAATTTGAGTTTTACTTATGCAGATTTATGTAAAGTTTCGCTTCAACTTATTAAGGGAGTTTTAGTTTATTAGAGAAAGGAAAATTTAACTCGGGATAATAAGCTTAGTAACATTTGGTTCGCTAGTTTATAAATTACAATTTACAAGACACAAATCAGTGAATTTAATAAGCTTACCGTGAATATTTACAATTTTCAAAGCACTGCACATTTTCATTAGTCAGGCATATGTTTTTTTCTTTTTTTAATAAAGCCAGAATTTTATCTGCAAAAAACGCCATTTTTAATAATCCGAATTTTCCTCAACAGAGGTTATTTGAAAAATGGAATCGCGTTGAATTTTTAATCATGGAATGTTATTTTTAAAAATTCACTTTTGACATTATAAACAATTATTTTCTTATTAAAAAAATCAATTTTTAATTTTCTCTTTCAAGTGATATTTCAACTTTTACATAATCAAAAAAAGAGAGGGAGAAAAAAAATCTTGAAAATCGCTATATTTTTATTCAATTTGCCAAAGGGTGTTTACTTCCATTAAGCTGGATACTTGTTTGTGAATTGTGTGAATGTTATTAGACGCACATGTCACTTCTGATCGGAAAATATAATAACAGGGGTGGCGCTGAATAGTAACAGGATCAAGAAGATATCAAGCGTGAGTCTTGACAAAGCTGAGTCAGGAAGTAATAATATTGTGGAAGGAAATGTGACTTGGGGTGTGAGCCAACTAAAAAGTAAAGTGCCCGTCGAAGCTGGAAAATAATTCAAATTGAAAGACCAAGAGAGCAGCAAATGAAAAGGGGAATCCGATCTTTCCTTTCCGCATTTCCTTTTTCCTACGCTTTATAATCCGGGAAATCCTACAGCTCCTGAGGGCTCAACATAATACAGATTTACTATCTGATCAGAGAATGAATGACGAACTCTGTTAAAGGTAAAAAGAAATGTTTTTTCATTTATTCAAATCATTACCAACAAAATAACTCCTTACAAAGAATCACATTTCTCTCATATTTTATCAACTATTATTCGTGAAAATCAGAAAATCTCACTCTAATTCAATTTTTAAACATTTTTCTTTCTATTTTTGTAATTTTTCTTAATCCGTTAAAGTAAAAGCAGCGGGCTTGCAGATTGAAAATAGTAAAAAAAGTGACTTTATAATTTTAAAAAAGTGAGTCAATAGTGAGTTATAAGCGAAAAAATTCGAAAATGGCCAAAATGATTGAAATATAAAGAAAAAAATTAAGAAATGGAAAAAATAATCCAAATTTGATAAAGAATATTGTAAAATGACAAAATAAATTGAAAAATTCATTAAAAATCCAAAAATTGAGATAAAAATTGAAAAATTGAAACAAAATAATTGAAATTTGATTAAAATAATTGAAAAGTTCATAAAATAATTGAAATTGCAAGAAAATAATTGAAGAATGACAAAAAAGCAAAATTTTAAATTTAAAAAAATAATTAGAAAATGACAAAAATAATCGAAATGTGAAGAAACAAATTGAAAAATGTCAAGAATATATCAAATTTGATAAAGAATATTGTAAAATGACAAAACTAATGGGAAAATTGATTAAAAATAAAAAAAATGAAGATAAAAATTAAAAATTGAAAAGAAATAATTGAAATTTGAATACAATACTTGAAAAGTTTAAAAAATAATTAAAGCTACAAGAAAATATTTTAAGAATTACAAAAGTAATAATTAAAATTTAAAAAAAAAATTTGAAACTGGCGTAAAAAATTAAAAATTTGTGAACAATAATTGAGATATTGACAAAATAATTAAAATTTGGAAAGTAATTTAATAATGACATAAATAATTGAATGCTGGTGTAAAAAATTAAACTTTTTAGACAAAAGTTGAAAAATTAAAAAAATAATATTAGTTTCAAGAAAATAATTGAAACATGATAAACAAATTTATATGTGTAGAAAACAATTGAAAAATGCCAAAAAGAACTGAAATTTATAAAAAAAATGTATGTGAAATGAAAAATATAATTTAAAAATGGAGTAAAAAATAGAAAAATTGAATACATAAATTAAAAAAATTGTCTAAAATAATTGAAAAATTAGCAATGTAATTGAAATGTGAGAAAACTAATTAAATAAGGACATTAATAATTAAATGATATAAAATTTAATAAATTCATGATAATAATAATTGGAAAATTACAAAAAATGTTCGAAGTTTGAGGAAAATAATTGGAAGTTGAAGAAATTAATTAAAGTTTAAAAAAAAAATTAAAATTTTGAATAGAATTCAAAAATGTATAGAAAAAAAATTTAAAAAGTAATTAAAGTTTAAAGAAAATAACTAAAATTTGTAGAAAATAATTAAAAAAGGTGTAAAAAATTAATAAATTCATGACAATAATAAAAAGAATGAAACAAGTGGTTCAAATTTGAAGAAATTAATTGAAAACTGGTGTAAAAAATTAAAAAATTCATAACAATAAAATAATTTAAAATATACATAATAATATATAATAATAATTGAGAAATAAAAAAAAATTGAATTTATGCAGAAAATAATTCTAAAATAGCAAAAATAATAGAAATATAAAGAAAATAATTGAAAAATGACTAAAATACTTGAATAATTATAAAAGTAATGGCAATAATAAAGTAAAAAATGATTGAAGTATTAAGTAAATAATTGAAAACTGGTATAAAATTAAAGAATTCATAACAATAATAAAATTAAATAAAATAATTGAATTTATGTAGAAAAAAGTTTTAAAATAGCAAAAATAATAGAAAAATGAAGAAAATAACAATAATACTTGGAATAATTACAAAAGACATTGAAACTTGAAGAAAATAATTGAAAAATAACAAAAGTAAATTGAAACTTGTAAGGAAAATTTAAATATTTCTGATAATTATTAAAGATTGAAGACGTAATTAAAATTTTAAGAAAATAATTGAAAAATAAAGAAAATAATTGGAAAATGACATAAATACTTGACTAATTACAGAAATAATTGAAACTTGAAGAAAATAATTGAAAAATAATAAAAGTAAATTAAAACTTGTATAGCAAATATAAATATTCCTGACAACAATTTAAAGATTGAAGAACATAATTTAAATTTTAAGAAAATAATTGAAAAATGACAAAAATAAATGAAAATTTGTGTCCTAAATTAAAACATTCATGACAATAATTTGAAGACTGTAGAATAATTGATATTTGGAAAAATTAAATTCAAAATCGAATAGATACTTGAAAATTGACAATAATACTTTAAAGTTGACAAAAAAGTTTTTTTTTTATAAAAAAGTGAGTATTATAGAGCGATTATAAAAAAAAATGAGGAAAAGTCTAAAAAGTGATTAACTGGCAGACCTGTAAGAAATAATTTTAAAATTCGTAGTTTGCGAGTTTATTAAAGTATTTTTTTAATTTTATTTTGCGAAAATAATTTACGGTATACTTTGAAAATTTAAGCAAATTTTAATGCTATCATCTAATATTTAAAAAAAGAAAAAAAAGTGGAAAATTTGACTCCAATTGATAAGTTTTTCATTGAAATAATGATCTAAGAAAGTTAGGCATGCGCAGAAAGGTTCCACGCAACTCGGACATGCGCAGTGATGCTCTATAAAACTCGGACATGCGCAGTAGCGTTCCACGAAATTTACACACGCGCTTTCTTAAAATACACTTAAAAATTCACAATTTTTTCACGCAAATAGTGTCAAAACCTTGAAAAAAAAAGAAGCTTGAAAAATTCCGAAAACTATTGACAACATATAAAACATACGAAAGATAAAATATCTTGAAAACGTTGCGTAAAATTTCAATTCGGTTAAATCTGGCCTCAATTTATAAAAAAGACATTAAGCAACCGCAATTGAGATTCAAAAAATGCAAGTGAAGTTAAGCATTGTTGGCAAAGTACAATACGAATAAAACACTGTCTCTGTAATCATCGAAAATCTCCGGCCAGACGTCCTTCCAAACGAGTTCTGTATTTACTGAGACAAAAACTGGCACACACATACGGAGTGTACGACAAACCTTTTGCAGACACCTTTTTTTTCAAGACTTTTTTCTTGTCGCCTTTTGTGCGTGTCATTACAAAGGTGTAGTTTTTTTTCTTTTTAATTGTAAGTTTCCTTTCTCGTCATTCGACATTAATCCTCAAGGTGTGATAAAAATTTATCAGCAAATTTTTATTATTATTGACAAAAATCAGGGGGAAAAAATTGAAAAAAAATGACATGAATTTGAAAATAGAAATTTAAAATCAAGAAAATGATTGAAAAGATCGTTAAGAAGATTGAGTGGACCATTCATGCATCGAATTCGTGAGCATTCTGTACAAGTATGTAGCTGCATAGTGTGCCCTTCCTTTCCCTTGCAAGGTCATAAAAAGTGCATCGTATGTGGCACACCCGAGGGCGAAAGGAGAGTCCCCCTCACGTCCTTCATTGAGTCTCAAGGTCTTTTCACCTCTACACTGTCTTCTTCTTGAGTTTAAACGCTTCGCATTATTTCTATGGTCGTGAATATTTTAATTCTTAATAGGTTTAGGACCAGTAGCCTCTTATCATGAATCAACTCCTTGGAAAAATGTTAATTATCCTCTTAATTGGAAGCCGCGAATTACAACTCGAGTTTAACTTCCTTTTCATTTTCACAATCTAGAAATATATTTTATATCTTGCACAAAAATTTTTACGTCAATCTTTAACGAGAATATAATACTCGGGAATTCGGAAAATTTCCTCTATTTACGAGACATATGGAACTCGGAAAATTTTGAAATTGTAATTAAAACTATTTTGTAAAAGCACACTTCCAATTTTTTTTACAGAAAAGGAATCTGAAAAAAATTTCTTTAAATAACAGATCAACATTTTAGTGGTAAAATTTTTGTAATGTGTCCAAAAGTAAAAATAACGAGATTTACAAGAACTGAAAGACAAATTGACAAGAGGAAAGAGTATGAAAATAAAAGCAGACTAAAATATTAAAAATCTAAAATTTAAAACGCGCTCAATATTCAAATCGTGTGAAATTCCAGACACTCAAAGTGTATGGTACGCGTTGAAATAAAAATCTCGGATTAAAAAAAGATTCAAATTTTTATGCAAAAAAGTGGACACTTTTTACTTTGTTAGGCCATAAACGTAAATAAATTGTATCTCAATTAAAGTGCTGTATATGGCTAGAGAATTACCATGGAAAAATGAACTAAAAATTGAACATAACAATTTACTTTTGAAGTGGATGTTAACCCAAAGGGAAATTTTATTGCAATGCAGTAAAATTAGAATTTGCAATTGGACACATAACAGCCTATAGTTATAACTCATTGATGAATTAATGGATCCATATACTATTGTGACCACCTGCTCGACATGCGACCTGTTCACCATTAGTGCAGTTATTTCCCAAAATATACACATATATACAAATTGCTAATAAATATTCCATCCAAATAATTACTCTTTTACATTAATAATAATTAATCAGATTACAATGAGGAAAATGCAAATTTTATGTTTAATTTTAAAACAAACTTTCTTTTCAAAACAAACTTTTCTTTTATTTATGAAAATAAACTTTCATTTTTTTAAAAGGTCAAGTTTTCGGTTCAGAAAATCAGATCAAACATACTTGGAATATTTTGCAAATTTACATTAAAAAATGGCCAAAAAATGTATATATGTAGAAAGCAGTTTAAAAATGACAAGAATAATTTAAATTTGGAAAAAATTAATGAGAAATCAGAAAAATAATTCAAAAATAGAGTAAAAAATGAACAATTTAATACATTAATTGAAAAATTGTATAAAATAATTAAAAAATTAACGAAATCCGGTAATAAATTCGTGACAATAATAAAAAGATTGAAGAAAATGACATTTGATGAGAATAATTCCAAAATGTCAAAACTATTTGAATAATGATAAAAATAATTGTAATTTGAAAAAATTAATTGGAAAATGACAAAAGTACTTGAATAATGACAAAGGTAATTGAAATTTGAAGAAAATAATTGAAAAATTAAAAAAATATTAGAAATTTGAGGAAAATAATTGAAAGTTGAAGAGATTAATTCAAGTTTGAAGAAAATAATTTAAAAAAGTCAAAAAAAATGTAAATATGAAGAAAGTAATTACAGTTTGAAAAAAATAATTAAAATTTGAAGAAAATAATTGAAATTTGAAGAAAATAATTGAATCGTAAATTTTGAAAAGAGCTCAACTCTGAAAACCATAAGAGCCACTTTCATTATGAATTGTTAATAAAAAATGACTATCGATTTTCAGAGTTGAACCCTTTTCAAAATTAGATATTCAATTGGAAACTAGTGTAAAAAATTAAAATTCCTGACAATAAAAAAAATTACATAAAATAATTGAAATTATGCAGAAAATATTTCCAAAATGTCAAAAATACTTACATAAAGACAACAGTAAATAAAAACTAAAGCAAATAATTGAAAAATAACAAAAGTAAATTTAAACTTTGGTAGAAAATTTAAATATTCCTGACAATAATTTAAAGATTAAAAATTGAAAAATGGCAAAAATAACTGAAGTTTGGAAAAAATAATGAGAAATGAGAAATATAATTTAAAAATGAAGTAAAAAATAAAAAATGTAATACATTGATTTAAAAAATTATTGAAAAATTAACTATATAATTGAAATGTGAAAAAAGTAATTGAATAATGAAATAAATAATTGAAAAAGGTGTTTAAGTTTAAATTCATGATAATAATTGAAAAATTGAAAAAAATATTTGAAGTTTGAGAAAAATTGTTGAAAGTTAAAGAATTCAATTGGAGTTTGATGAAAATAATTGGAAAATAACAAAAGTAAATTAAAACTTATGTAGAAAATCTAAATATTCCTGAAAATAATTCAAAAATGTCAAAAAAGATTTTAAAAATGAAGAAAATAATTATAATAATAATTAATAATTGTAAAGGTGTAAAAAATTAAGAAATTCATGAAAATTATAAAAAACAATGTAGAAAATGATTGAAATTTTAAGAAAATAATTGAAAAGTGGTGTAAAAGATTAAAAAATTAATAAAAATAATAAAATTGAAAAAAAATAATTGAAATTATGTAGAAATAATTCTAAAATGGCAAAAGAATAGAAATATGAAGAAAATAATTGGGAAATGACAAAAATACTTTATTAAAGGAAAAAGTCATTAAAATTTAAAGCAAATAATTGCAAAATAACAAAACTAAATTAAAACTTGTGTAGAAAATTAAAATATTTCTAACAATAATGCAAAGAGTGAACAACATAATTTAAATTTTATGAAAAGAATTGAAAAATGACAAGAATAACTTAAATTCGAAAAAAATTAATGAGAATTGAGAAATTTAATTCAAAAATGGAGTAAAAAATAAAAAATTTAATATATTAATTAAAAAATTATCTAAAATTATTGAAAAATTAACGATATAATTGAAATGTGAGAATGAAATTGTGAAATTATGAATAATAACATAAATAATTGAAAACAGGTGTTAAAGTTTAAATTCATGGTTAAAATTGAAAAATTGAAAAAAATA
This sequence comes from Ganaspis brasiliensis, assembly GCA_037103525.1. Taxonomy (NCBI): domain Eukaryota; kingdom Metazoa; phylum Arthropoda; class Insecta; order Hymenoptera; family Figitidae; genus Ganaspis; species Ganaspis brasiliensis. The sequence goes on along the minus strand of JAZKLR010000102.1, from coordinate 3,841,756 downwards.
TTATAGTTTAAAGTTAAAGAAATTAATTAAAGTTTGATGAAAATAATTGAAACATATAGAAAATAATCCAAAAATATAAAAAAAATTGAAATTTGTAGAAAGTTATTCAGGTTTGAAGAAACTAATTGAAAATTAAGAAAATAATCTAAATTTGAAGAAAATAATTGAAAAATAACAAAAGTAATCTCTAAATCTGAATTAGTGGTTTTCTACTAATGAATTAACGATAAATCGGTTACTATTACATAGTGAAAAATTTTACTATTTTTTAGTAAAAAACTACTAATTTTTAGTAAAAAACTACTAATTTGAAAGTAAAATATCTACTAAATCAAAAAGTAAACTTTCACTATTACAATTAGTAGATATTTTACTTTAAAATTAGCAGTTTTTTTACTATTAATTAATAGTTTACTACTAAAAAAATAGTGAAATTTTTCAGAATTTAATACTAACTGATTTCTCGCTAAGTCATTAATAGAAAATCACTAATTCTGATTTAGAGAGTAAATTAAAACTTGTTTAGAAAATCTAAATATTCCTGACAATAATTCAAAAATATCAAAAAAATTTTTAATATGAAGAAAGTAATTAAATTTTGAAGAAAATAATTCAAATTTGTAGAAAATAATTGAAAACGGTGTAAAAAATTAATAAATTAATGGCAATAAAAAAAAGAATATAGAAAATGATTGAAGTATTAAGTAAATAATTGAGAACTAGTGTAAAATTAAAATATTCATAAAAATAATAAAGTTAAATAAAATAATTGAAATTATGTAGAAAAAATTCTAACGTAGCAAACATAAAAGAAATATGATAATAATTGATTAATGACACAAATAATTGAAAGCTGGCGTAAAAATGAAAAACTTATAGACAATAATTGAAAGAAATATTACAAGTTTGAGAAAGATAATTTAAAGTTGAAAAAATTAATTGAAGTTTGAAAAAAATAATTAAAATTTGCAGAAAAGAATTCAAAAATGTCAAAAAAATTTAAATATGAAGAAAGTAATTAAATTTTGAAGAAAATAATTGAAATTCGTAGAAAATAATTGAAAAATGTGTAAAAAATTAATAAATTCATGACAGTAATAAATAGATTTAAAAAATTGCCATTTAAAACAAATAGTTCTAAAATGTCAAAAATATTTAAATAATGACAAAAATAATTGTAATTTAAAAAAAATATAATTGAGGAATAAGAAAAATAATTGATAACTGATGTAAAAAATTAAATACTTGCAGACAATAATTGAAAAATTGACGAAACAATTGAAATGTTAAGAAACTAATTGAATAATGACATACATAATTGAAAGCTGATGTAAAAATAAAAAATGTATAGACAATAATTGCCAAAAAGAAAAAAATATTAGAAGTTTGAGGAAAATAATTAAAAGTTCAAGAAATTTATTGAAGTTTGAAGAAAGTAATTCAAAAATATAAAAAACAATTTATATACGAAGAAATTAATTAAAGTTTAAAGAAAATAATTCAAAAAAAAAAAAATTAAAGTAAATTAAAACTTGTGTAGAAAATCTAAAAATTGCTGACAATAACGTAAAAATTGAAGAAGATAATTGAAATTTTATGAAAATAATTGAAAAATGACAAAAATAAACTAAAACTTGTGTAATAAATTTAAATAATCATGACATTCGTTCAAAGACTAAAGAAAATAATTGATATTTGAAGAAAATAATTTCAAAACCGTCAAAAAAAATTATAAATACAAAGAAAGTAATTAAAGTTTGAAAAAAATAATTCAAATTTGTAGAAAATAATTGAAAAATGTGTAAAAAATTAATAAATTCATGACAATAATAAAAAGAATGTAGAAAAAGATTGAAATTTAAAAAAAATAACAAAAGCAAATTGAAAGTTATGCAGAACTTTTTTTAGGAAACAAACTTTTTCTTTTATTTTTTCTCTGAAAATAAACTTTCGAGTTTTTTGAAAGGTATACATTATCTTCGTCAAGTTTTCGGTTGAGAAAATCAGATCAAATATACTTGAAAGATTTTCCAAATTTACATTAAAGATTGCTAAGACCACCTTTGAAGTTTGCCTTTGGGATTTTATCCGAGTTTAGCGGAACCGTCTTCCTTATCTGACAAGTTGGTTATATTCGAGATATAACTCAAAAAGCAACAAATACTCCTCAAGAATATTTAACGATCTGTCCATGTTGGAATCTCAGAACGGATAAGCGGTTCTGGATAAAAGATGAAAAGATGAATGAATTACTTTAATCTGAAAGATCGTGAATTCGTTTCTCTGAGTGATTCTGTCTTCTTTTGAGTTGGTTGATACTCTTTGAAAAACGTCGCATTACTTTATGTTCGTGTTTCTTGCTAATCCACTTTACCAACATTATATGAAAGATGTTTCTCTTATTATTATTGTCAACCAGTTTTTATAAAACAGAAAATAAACTCCTCAGGTGCTTTAATCAGATAAGGGCACTTTGATCTTGTTTTAAAGGGCTCTCGATATATTCTCGAAAATATGTCCTTTTAAGGTAAATTATGCTTTTTTTAAAAGATACTTATAATTTGTAAACGATGCTAAATTTTTAAAATGATTTTCAAAAGATACTCATGATCTTTAAAAGCTTCTCATGATTTTCAAAACAACCTCATAATTTTCAAAAGATTCTCCTCATGATCCTTTAAGGACTATTCATAATGTTCAAAAGCCTTCATCATAAATTTATTTTCATAAAAATGCAAGATAAACTGAAACAAATTATGTGAAACGTTTGAGGAGATTAACCAAAGCTGGAATTATTTCAAACTAGATTATTAAAAAATATTATGAAACTCATTAATGCCTTAAATGAGTCGAGGAGAAACCTACGTGTATTACGTGAGAGGAAATTTAAATTGAAAAATATATTTGAAGAAATCTGTTTATAAAATGTATTTTTCATTAAATAGCAATTTATATCGTAAAATGCATAAATTTTTAAAAATTTATCATTTTCTGAATATTATTCGAGCTTTTTTCATTGACTTTATTTTTTACTCTAACCCAGTGACATTGTTTGAAATAAAGAAGCGAACTACGAGACATATTTTCTACGCAAGTGATCTCAACGTCTGCTTTTCTTGCACCTATCTTTATGTCTGTCTTTCCACGCGGATGGCAATCTTTGAGTGCAATCTAATAGATAGAAAACGGAAATAGAAATAGAACGACAGGAAAGAGAAAAACTTTCTGATTTTAAAGTTAAAGGATTTCTGTAAAACAACATTGTATCAACTGCAGAGGATCGTTCAATAAATGGAAAAAAAATGTCCTTCCAGATCAAAATCACTGATAAGTTATTCAAAGATTGTATCTTGCTCTTTGTAACTTTTTCTTTACCCTTCAAAGAATTCTGAGAAATAAAAAAAAAATCCAAGTATGACGTGTTCCAATAATAATCGTTTCAACAATTTTCCAAGTGAAAAATAAGAAAATAATTGTGCTGTTTTATATAATTGGAAGGATAAAATCTAAATTGGTAGAAAATAATCATAATTTGGAAAAAATTCAAGAAAAAATTGATTAATTTGTTAATTATTTATTCAAGAAGCATAAACTACAATTTTCACTGATTTTATTCGATTACTAATTAATAATATTATCACTGAAATATTAAGTAGTTTGAATGGAATATTATGATTAGTTTCCAAAATAACTACAAAAACAAACAAAAAAACAAATTATTAAAATATTATAAAACATCCGAAATACTATGAAACAAAAAATCAACGACAGAATAATGAAATTACAGAAAAGGTAAAAATACTGAATAACTTTAAAAAAAAAGTGAGAACATTTAATGAAAAATGAAAAAGAAAAACCTTCAAAAAATTAGAGAAATTATGGAAAAACGATAAAATAATAAAAAACTTTGAGAAAATTATTATAAACGCAAAAATAAGGAAATTTAGAAGAATTTATTTTTTTATCGAAAAATTAAAAACAAAAAGAAAATGTAAAAATCTAATTGGAAAGTCTAGAAAAAGTAAATAAATTTTTTAAAAATGAAAACGTTAAAAAAATTATTAAGCAAAAAGACGTAAAATTCTTAAAATATTAGAAAGTATAAGAAAAAATGCTTAAATTGTTTCTGTTTTGAATCAAGATATTGTGTGATAAAATACAAATAATAGTAAAATTTAAAAAATCAATACTTAAAACTACAAAAGAATAAAAAGGAAATTGTTTCAAAAATCTAAAGTATTTACGGATATGTTTTGTCAAACTGAAAAAATAAATAAGAAAATTCATGAAAATACGTTAAAATTTCAATCCTTTCTAAATTTAAGAAACCATAATTTCAGTCAATACAAATTTTAGTTAAAAATAAAAAAATCCCAATCGATCCTAATTTCAATTTTTTCTAATTTGAATCAATTATAACTTCAATTGTCTTAATTTTAACAAATCCTAATTTTAAGCGGTTCAAATTTCAATTTTTTGTATTGTTAATGAAATCCTAATTTCAATCCATGCAAATTTTAAGCAATTTTAATTTTAATCAATCCACATTTTTATCAATCGTTGTTTTTAATCAATACTTAATTTTTTCTAATTTGGTCATTCATCATTCCAGTTTATCATGATTTCAATCAATTAAAATTTTAATCTTCATACTAATTCCAATAAATCTTAATTTCAATCTTTCCAAATTTTAATCAATTTTAATATCAATCAATCCCAATTTTATGTGGTCGTAATTTCAACCGATCATAGTTTTAATCAAACCAAATTTTAATCGTTTCAAATTTCAAATGATCCAAATTTCAATCTTTTCTATTTTTAATAAAGCATAATTTAAATCAATCCAAATTTTATGCGTTCCTAATTCCAACCGATCTTAATTTAAAAGCGAACCAAATTTTAAGCCATCTTAATTTCAATTTTTTTTAATTTTAATTAATCTTAATTTCAATTTATTTTGATTTAAGTAAAAAGAAATTAAACTTTTTTGAGAAAAATAAAAAATATTTTAAAAATAGACAAATGTTGATAAAATGAGAAATTTATTGCAAAATCAAATTTACATAAAATAGAAAAAAAAAGAAGAAGAATCTTAAAAAAATTATAAAACTTAATAAATAATTCTAAAAAATACAGAAAAATATACTAACTAAATATGTTCACTGAGAGAAATGGATATTCAAACTTACTATCCTGGATATTAAAAAATATTAATTTTAATATCTGGATAATAAGTTTGAATATCTAAATACTATATTTTAATATATGGATGTTAAATTTGAATATCCATTAATTCCATTTTTCTCAGTGTTAAAAAGATTAGAAATTAAAAAATAAAAATTAACGAAATTATTCAGGTTTAAAAAGTGATTGACAGAAAATTATTAATAAACAAATAAATTGAAGGAAAATTAAAGAAATTTAAGGCAATGTCTAAAAGTTTTAAGGTATGAAAAAAAATATGAACATCAAATAAAAAATAGTAAAGATATATTTTGAAAAACTGAAAAATTAGAAAAAACCCATGAAATATATAAAAATTGTAGAAAATAAAGTATAAAAATAAAAATAAGAAACAGAAAAGGAATAGAATTTAAAAAAAATCATAAAATTGAATAAATAATTATATTTCTCAAGAAAGTATGAAAATAAATTAATTTTTCTAAACGTTTAAACAACGTATAAAATAAACTAAAATAATTCACGTAAAAAGAAGAAAATTAAAGAAAATCTATAGTTAGAAAGAAAACTTTAAAGAAGCAACAAGTAATAATGCTCTCTAAATCTGAATTGTTAAAAATAACTAATAATTAGTAAAATCTTAACTTAGTTTTTGTTTTTCCAATCAGTTAAAAATAACTAATCATTAGTAAAAAAATGCCTAATTTTTAGTAAAAACATAACTAAACAATAGTTAAAATTTGACTAATTAAATTAGTAAACAGAATTTTACTAAAATATTAGTTATTTTGACATAACCTAAAAATGAATTTGAGTAATAATAAGTTACTTTTAACTAAATAATTAGTAGAAATATAACTATTTCAAAAAGTGACTGTGTTTTTGCTTTCAAATTAGTTATTTTTAACTAATTCAGATTTAGAGAATGATAAAGTTGAGAAAAGTTATAAATATTAGAAGTAAAATAAAATAAAATTCAAACGAATTAATCATTGACTATAAAACTTTACATTATTAAAAATTTAATATTACTTTTGACTCTTTTTCTGTCGAAGATTTTTGGATCTTATTTTGACAATTGCAATTTTTTTAAGTTATTGAAAAAAAAAGTTCAAAAAATTTCAAAATTAATTTACAAATTCTCGAAAATTTACAGATTATTTAAAAAAATTCCTGTTCTTTTAACAAATTCCTAGTTTTTTTCATATTTTATTAAATTCCCGTAATTTTCTCGGATCGCTAGACATCCTAAAAGTGAAAAATAAGAAATTATAATTGTGCTATTTTAACAGGGTGTCAACTAAATTTGGTTCTTAAAATTCCCGGTCATTTCTCGATTTTCCCGGTTTTAACGAAGAATGGTACAAATAATCAGAAATTATTCATTTTGTGAAAAATATAATTGCTCACAATTTTTGGAATAAAATTATTCCATTAAAAAATATTACATTAAAATATGAATTTTCTATTTTAAAAATCAAAACAATGCATTTGGACTAACTTTTTTCCAGACTGTCCGTACTATTATAAAATATGAAATTTCTTATTGTAAATAAATGATCCAAGAAATCCTACCTTTTCATTATTTATATAATGAATTTATCAACAATAACAATAATTGATTTGAAAAACTAAAAAAAAAAATTGTTTATTCACGTAACTTACAATTTCTGAACCGACTATATTAAGATTTACAATTATATTTTATTTTCCTGTTTTTTTTTTTCACTTCCCGTCTATTTCCCGGTTAGCCTGTTTAATAATTGGAAAGATAAAATCAAAATTGCTATAGAGAATAATCAAAATTTGTCAGGAAAGAACCGAAATGACAGAAAAAAAATGGTTTGTTTTTCGATGAAAAATCGAAAAAACAAATAATTGAGAAGTAGAAGAAATAATTTGAGGAAATGGAGAAAAATAGATTTCTCGGTTGTCGACAGAATATTCAAAAAGTTTGCCGAGTTAATTGGCGTTTTATTAATGATTATTTCATAACGAGCGTGGAGCGTTACGAGAGATGGATGGGTACGAATGTGTGGATTTGTGTTGACCATGCTGTGACTGCATGAAACGATATTCATGTAGCGCTGAGCCTGTGTGGGTGTAACGAGTGTATACATACGTTGTATGTGCGCGATGCGGTACGTTAATGACAGGAAACCGGCAATATGAACTTGACGGGTTAGTAACGCACCACGCTCGCGCTATATTCCTGTACCACAGTAACGTATCAACTGCTCTAGTCAGTCCACTTTCATTCGTCTCGACCGCAAAATTCTTTTTCCTCGTAAAACTTCAATTTTTTTCGAATTATTTTTCAATTATTATTCCCGTTCAATATTCCGTTTTTTGTTTCTGTTTCCGCAGTTTGTTTCTATATTTGTCATTCAGTATTTTAGTTTTAGTTTTCTGTTTCTTTCTTTTTTTACATTCTGTTCCTTGTGTTTCGGATAATTCAATTTTTTTTTTGTTTTGTTTTGAAATTTTTGATTTATTTTGCTCGAATTGACAGAATTGAGAAGTTTTCTACAAATTTAAAATGAGTTGATGATATAAATGTATTATTTAAATTTTAATAAATTCGAATTTCTATCGGTTACAATTTCAATCGATGCTAATTTCAATTTTTTCTAATTTAGAACAATCGTGGCTTCAACTTATTCTAATTAAAATTAATCTTAACTTTAATCAATCCGAATTTGAAACTATCTTCATTTTAGACTTTTCTAATTTTAAGAAACCGTAATTTCAATCAATTCAAATGTAAATCAATCGTAATTTCAATGGCAACTAATTTCAATTTTTTCTAATTTCTATTAATTATAACTTCAGTTTATCCTGATTTCAACAAATATTTATTTTAATCCATACAAATTTTAATTTTATCTAAATTCAGTAAATCGTAATTTCAATCTATTCAAATTTTAATCAGTTTTGATTACAATTATTTTCAATTTCACTCGAACCTAATTTTATGTAAGTATAGTCTAAATCAATCCTAATTGATTGATCACAAACTCAACGATCGAAATATAAATCAACCTAAGTTTTAATTTCTTCAAAATTCAATTGATTTTAATTTCAGTCGTATTTAATTTCAATCAATCATAATCGCAATTTATCCTAATTTTAATCAATCATAATTTTAATCCCTTCTAACAACAAACGATCAAAATTTTAAATGATCTTAATTTCAATCGATCCTAACTTTAGTCGATCTAAATTTTATTCGATAAAAAGATCAATTTAATACTGGTTTTAATTAACTTTAGTTTAAATTGAACCAAAATTCAATCAATTCTAATTTCAATCAATCATAACTTGCGAGTTTATCCTATAATTTTATTCAAACCTAATTTAATTGCTTTAAAACAATAATCGATCTAAATTTCAATCGATCCAAATTTTTATAGAGAATAACTTTAATTGTATCCTGATTTTAATCAATTCTAATTTTAATTGATCCAAATTTCAATGAATTATATTTTCAATTAATCAAAACTTAAATTTATCCTGATTTCAACAAAATTATAATTTGAATCGATCCATATTTTAACCAATATTAATTTAAATAGATAATAACTTCAATTCAATCCTGATTTTAATCAATTCTTATTTTAATTGATCCAGATTTCAATCGCGATTATCTAATTTCAATTAATTGGAACTTTAATTTATCCAGATTTCAACAAATCCTGATTTTAATTGATACTAATTTTAATCAATCTAAATTTTCATCGATAAAAAGATCAATTTAATACTGATTTTAATGAATTTTCGTTTAAATTAAACCAAAATTAAATCGATTCTAATTACAATTAATCATAACTTGAGTTTAACCTATAATTTTATTAAAACCTATTTTAATTGCTTCAAAAAAATAATCGATCCAAATTTTTATCGAGAATAACTTTAATTGTATCCTGATTTTAATCAATTCTAATTTTAATTGATCCAAATTTCAATGAATTATAATTTCAATTAAACAAAACTTAAATATATCCTGATTTCAACAAAATTATAATTTTAATAGATCCTTATTTTAACCAATCTTAATTTAAATCGATAAAAACTTCAATTCAATCCTGATTTAAATTAATTATTATTTAAATTGATCCAAATTTCAATCGCGAGTAGCTATTTTTAATTAATCAGAACTTTAATTTATCCTGATTTCAACAAATCCTAATTTCAATCGATCCTAATTTTAGTCGATCTAAATTTTAATCGATAATATGATCAATTTAATCCTGGTTTTAATCAATTCTAACTTAAATTGAAGCAAAATTCAATCGATTCTAATTTGAATCAGTCATAACTTCAGTGTATCCTATAATTTTATTCAAACCTATTTTAATCGCTTCAAAACTAATCGATCCAAATTTTTCTCAAGAATAACATTAATATATTCTAATTTTAATAAATTCTAATTTTAATTGATCCAAATTTCAATCAATTCTAATTTCAATTAGTCATAACTTAAATTTATCCTGATTTTAACAAATCCTAATTTTAGTCGATCCTTATTTGATCTCTAATTGAAATTTAAATTCTTTAAACTAGATCACCCTTAAATTTGAATTTTAAAATGTATTATTTTTAATACTAGAATTATTTTGGTTAATTTTCGTTCGCGGAAACGGAGAGAAAAGAGTGAAAAATAAAGGAAGGGCTAACTCGCGACGACACCTCGAAATCACTTTTGTGCGAGGTTCCGCACGGAGAAACATGAAGTGTCAAGGGTCCTCGGGACACCAATAAGATTTTCCGAGAAAAAGCAATCTTGAGAAACAGTTGTCGTACTAAAGCTTCCAACTACTTCCTTATGTACTTTACGCCCTTGTTTCCAATAGATAAAGTGATGCTCGCTTCCGATTCGAATCATCCAAGTTCACAACTCTTTAAACATTTTTAACGATCAATCCTCTCACACATAAACACGAAAACTTTCTCAAAACGTGTGAATATCTTTATCTTCTTTCCAATAAACCCAACCTTTTTTTTTACAATTCTCTTTTCTCTTCTTTTATAGCCTTCTTTCACATAGACTCGATATTTCAACTAAATTTAGTAAACTCAATCCTAAGAATTGTCGTTATTAATAACTATTAATATTATTCCATTATATCCATTATTTAATTATTATCAATTTTACTCGAGTTCAAATTAAGAAACAAAACTAATATCCAATTTTTATTCTTGGATTGTTTTCACCATTATTTATCCTTTTATTTCTTTTTTATTTCAGTTTCAGACTAATTTAATTGCCGACCTGATTTCAACTATTTGTATATTTTGTAGATCAATATCTATATTAATAAACTAAAATATTTTCATACCAGGAGACTTGAGACAACATCAGTAAACTCTTACCTGAAACAGAAAATAAACATTTTTTTATTCTGAGAAATTGAAGCAAAATTTTATTTATAAATTAGAAACAGTTTTGTCTTATAACAAATTGAAAAGAACGCTAATAGAAAAATTCTACACAATATTCACTAATCGCAATTTTTTTGTTACCTCAGAAAGAGCACACTTTTTTTTCCCCCTCGAGATGAAGGTAAAATTAAATTATCACCGCGGTGATAAACATGTTCTCATAATAAGCCAAGTGCATTAAACAAACCCTCAAGTTTTAATCGCAAATGACATTCTGTAACTGACGATCATGCTTTATTTAACAGCAGCCAACTTAATATTGCCTCAATGAAATCGAGCTTAAACTCCTGAATTTTCATTTCGCGAAATGAATTCGTCTCGTTGATTTGCTTTTACGGCTTTTGCAACAGAGTTGGTAAATAGACGATAACTTTTCCCAGTTTCATCACCTGATTCTCCTTTAATTGTGGAGTAGCACGTGAGAGGGACGTGGAAAACGAAAATAGGAGAATGGATAAGAGAAGGAGAGAAGGATAGATAAAAAGAGAAAAAAAAGAAAAACTAAGAGAGAGAGAGAGAGAGAGAGAGAGAGAGAGAGAGAGAAACAGTGTGAAACGGACAGACAGACAGACAGAAGAGAAGAAAGATAAAAAATAAAAATATAGATAGAGAAATAGATACAATTATAGATAGATATAGATAGATACAGAAATACAGACAAAGATAAAAAGGGAACCTAAAGGTGAATCCCAGGTTATTCGGCTCCTAACTAACGTCATTATCTAATTAGAAACGTGCCGACCGCGCGCTATGGACCAGGATTGAAAGTCGGACTGGGATGGCAAATAAATATAGATTCAGCCACCAGTTTGGTTAAATGAAAGGAGAAAAAAAATTGTAAAAAAGAATTGCAGAGATTTTTCAGAGAGAATATCACAGCATGCGGAAAAACCAGGCAGAGTTCGAGGATTATGTTGAGGAGCAATTTGCATCCAATAAATGCTAAAAAACGAACAAAAAGTTGTGCTTTCAGATGAGAAACCAGACAGTAAATCTAAAACAAAAGATAATAAAGGGTGCACTTTATTTAAAAAAAAAAGTATTAAATTAGGATATTCAGCAGTGTTAAATAAAACGCAAATTTTGTTTCGTGATTAATTTTTGTTATGTATAATATATTTATTATTAGATTCATAATTTCATATTATTCATAATATTCATAATTTTATAATTTATGTACAATGTGCATAAATACATATGAAATAAATAACTTGCCATTTACTAATTAAACACCTTTCAATATAATATTCTGCTCTAATTTATGTAAAATAACATAATTTTGCTCTCTAACTCTAATTTTTATTATTATTATTTATTTATATTAGTTTTTATTCTATTATAAAACTTTATTTTATTTTATCATAAAGAATCGCTTTTATTTATCAAAGAAATTATTATTTATCAGGAATACTTATAAAATAATCCACAGTTCTTGTTTTGAAATTGAAACCGAGTGAGTAAAGAGTAAAGACTCGAAAGAGTCTAAACTAGAACAGTGGCTGACCAAAAACGATTGATACTACTGAATTTTTTAATAGAAGAACTTGTTCAGCGTAACGTTCGGAATTAATTTTTCATACACTATTTTTACAGCATCGCTTTTATAAATTATTGTTTAAGTTGTCAGCACAACACAAGCGCAACATTTATACTTAGAATACTATTTCTTGAAAATTTTATAAGAGCGAAAATTAAACACAAAACAAGTATAAAATTAGGAAAATGTCAATTAATTCAAATACGGACAATTAACGAAGATTCGAATATTAATCGACTCAAATGTTAATTCTTTTCAAATTCTGGTCAATACAAATTTCAGTTAATTAAAATAAATTTAACCCGACCGCAATTTTAATACTTTTAATCGATCACAATTTTAATCGAATTTTAATCCGTTCAAATTTCAATTATGTAATCCGAATTTCGACAAATTCAAATTTCTAAATAATAATAATTGCAATCTATTTCTGTTATTACCGAAAACAATCGATCGAAATTTTAAACGAATCAAATTACATTAATTCAAAACTACAAGAGTTACAAATGTATAATTATCAAAAATTATAATAGCTCCTAATTTCAATAGATTAAAACTTAAATTGAACCAAATTTCAACTGACTCTAACAGCCATTAGTTCAAACATAGGTCGATTATCATATGTAATTATATTGAATGCCTCTTCGTCTGAATTAGCGATATTTCCCTGATTTTCATCATATACAAGTACAGTAAGGTTTAATTAATTTAAATGAAAAAATTGATGACAAATCTAAAAGAAGAAAAATTAAACTTTAATTACAGTAGATAAATAAATAATTCAATGAATAAAAGGACTAAGAGTGGAAAATTTTCTCAGACATTTCGTGTCAAGAAAGAAGAAAACATGGAAAAATTTTGCAAAACCTTAAGGCAACTAAATGTATCAATTACTGCGGTGTGAAATCAAAGTCCGATAAAAGATTGAAAAAGAAGATAAATTTAAATAAAAACTAAATATTTAACTGGTTTTTAAATAAAACTTTATACTTAAATTTAAAATTCAAACATTCTTATAATCTTATTAATTATAATTAAAGCTTAAAAAGTTTTATTTTTCACAAAATATTAAAATCTAAATTTTTGGACAATAATTTATCTTAAACATTCAAAAAGAGTTATAATTATAATTCTACTAGCAACATTAACTTTGCATTGTTGTTGGTCATTTAAAACTATAAATTTTTGCAAATTTAAATAATGAAAATTACGAAATTGAAGAATATATCTGAAAACTGACGAAAATAATTGACAGTTGAAACAAAAATTCGAAAAATGGCTAAATAGTTACACAATTGAAAAGAATAGTTTAAAAAATTAAACAATAAATATTAAATTTAAACAGATTCAAAAAATGGCTAGATTAATACACAACCGAACAAAATACTTTAAACAATCAGAGAATAATTATAAAATTTTAAGATAATAATTGAAAATTGAAAAAATTGTAGAAAATAATTAATAATTGAAGGAAATTGTTGAAAAATGACAAGAATAATTGAAAAATTGAAGAAATAGATTAAAAATTAAAAGACAACTGAAAAAAATAATTGAACAAATTAAACAAGAAATATTAAATCTAAAGAAAATAAATGCAAATTAAAAAATTAAGATTTGAATGTACATCTTTATTGGCAACTGTTTCAAGTGAAGTTTTAAATAATTTTTTTAAATATTTTCAATTAATTTTATATTTTTAAAAAGTGCATAATAACTTATTTCAAAAAACTGCAGTAATCGGTGCATTTGCAGTATTTGGTACATCTACCCTAATACTGAGGATGACATCGAAGAAGTCTACTTTAAGGAGCAAGAGTTTAGATGAGAATAAGCATCAGAATCATCGTCTACATGTCGCCCTTGACTCAAAAGTGTACTTCAAACACTACCCTTGTAGCGTATATAAAATAAGGTGCGCGTCTACTACGCAATGGTAAATGGTAAAAAGAAATTCAGCAATATAGAGAATAAGAGCCCGGAAAGTAGGAGAAAGAGTTGCCCTGGGATTACAGCGGTATGCGCCTCTTACCTATATATTTATGAGAAGAAATGATCACAGAGTCCAGCTTTAATATTGCGCAATTGCTACTGTAAATTCCGTTCAACATTTATTTTCAAAACGGCCAATAAACGTTACACAATATAGGTACGTTTAAACGAAAAAAAAAATTACTCTGGCCAGCTTAAAAATTTTTCCAAGATTTTTATCGATTTTTAACCCATTGATATAACCTCAAACTAGAAAACGGTTTTTCACATATCACAAAAAATATTATAAAATTATTTGTCAAAATTGGATAAAAATAACAATTGTTCACAAACTTTGAAGAAAAAACACAAAATATTAAATAATTATTATTTGGTAACTAATTTTGTATCAATCTAATTTTTTTTTTTGAATACACAACTGCCTTATTCAAAATTGGGTGAAATCAATTTTTATAATATAAATTTGTAAAGAATGTTTTAAAAATTAAACTGAGGTACTATTTGTCAATACTGGATGAAAATTATATTGTAATGTTAAAGTACCTGCAATGTAATGTTAAAAAATTGCTAAACAAATACAATTTTTCTATTATATTCATTTTTTTAAACAGAAAATATTTTAACAAAATTCAACAAAACATACTTGTAGGGAATGTTTCAAAGATTAAAATAAACTATTATTTGTCAAAATTGGATAAAAATTACAATTGTTCACAAACTTTAAAGAAAAAACACAAAATTTGGATGAATTGAAATTTAGATGTATTAAAATTTGAAAATACAGAAATTTATATATATTCAAATTTAGTCGAATCCAATCATAAACACATTCAAAGGTAAAAAAATTTCAAAGTAAATTAAGTTACTTTTTTTTCGTACAGTAGGTATAGAAAAATATTTTATTTTTAAATTTGGTTAAAAAACGGTCAAGAACTGTTAGGAACTAGTTAAAAAATTCATGTTAAATTATTAAACACGATTTAGAATTGTTTAAAACTGTTAATAACTCTTTAAAACAAGTTTAAAACTATTTAGAACAAGTTGAAAACTGTTTAGATATTAATAGTTCAAAATCGTTTAGAATTTATTTAGAATTTTGTTTAGAACTAGTTTTAAACTATTCCGGACTTGTTTAAAACAGTTTAGAACAAGTTTACAACTATTTAGAACTCTTTAAAACAAGCTAAAACTGTTTAAATATAAATAATTCAAAACCGTTTAGATTTATAAATCCAAAGCTTGTTTAGAACTAGTTTTATACTATTCCGAACTTGTTTCGAACAGTTCAAAACAAGTTTAAAACTATTTAGAACTCTTTAGAACAAGTTTAAAACTGCTTCGTTATAAATAGTTCAAAATCGTTGAGAATTAAAAATTTACAGCTTGTTCAGATTTAGTTTTATACTATTCTGAACTTGTTTCAAACTATTTAGAACAAGTTTAAAACTGTTTAGATATAAATAGCTTAAAATCGTTTAGAATTATAAATCCAAAGCTTGTTTAGAACTAGTTTTATACTATTACGAACTTATTTCAAACAGTTCAAAACCGGTTTAAAACTATTTAGAACTCTTTAGAACAAGCTAAAACTATTAAGATATAAATAATTCAAAACCGTTTTAATTTATAAATCCAAAGCTTGTTAAGAACTAGTTTCAAACTGTTCCGAACTTGTTTCAAACGGTTTAAAACAAGTTAAAAACTATTTAGAACTCTTTAGAACAAGTTTAAAATTGCTTAGTTATAAAGAGTTCAAAATCGCTTAGAATTATAAATCCAAAGCTTGTTTAGAACTAGTTTTAAACTTGTTTTAAACTCCCAACTTGTTACAAACGGTTTAGAACAAGTTTAAAACAATTTAAAACTCTTTGAATCAAGTTTTAAACTGTTTAGATATAAATAGTTCAAAATCGCTTAGAATTTGTTTAGAATTTTGTTTAGAATTTTGTTTAGAACTAGTTTTAAAACTATTTAGAACTCTTTAGAACAAGCTAAAACTGTTTAGTTATAAATAGTTCAAAATCGTTTAGAATTTGTTTAGAATTTTGTTTAGAACTAGTTTTAAACTATTCCAGATTTGTTTCAAGCAGTTTAGAACAAGTTTTAAACTATTTAGAACTCTTTAGAACCATCTAAAACTGTTAAGATATAAATAATTCAAAATCGTTTATATTTATAAATTCTAAGATTATTTAGAACTCGTTTCAAACTGTTCCAAACTTGTTTCAAAGGGTTTAGAACATGTTTAAAACTGTTTAGAACTCTTTAGTAGGAGTTTAAAACTGTTTAGTTATAAATAGTTCAAAATCGTTTAAAATTTTAAATCCAAAGCTTGTTTAGAACTAGTTTTATATTGAACCGAACTTGTTTAAAACTGTTTAGAACAAGTTTAAAACTATTTAGAACTCTTTGAAACAAGTTAAAAACTATTTAGTACTCTTTAGAACAAGCTAAAACTCTTTAGATATAAATAATTCAAAATCGCTTAGATTCATAAATCGAAAGCTTGTTTAGAACTAGTTTAAACTGTTCCGAACTTGTTTAAAACGGTTTAGATTTATTCAAAACTGTCTAAGATTTAGCAGATATGTAAAAGTTGTTGAATTCAAAAATCATAGAAAAATTGTTAAGTTTTTTTCCTATTATATATAAATTCATATTTGTTTAGGATTGAATTGATAATGTTTATAAACAATTTAAAACTGCTTTTAGACTATATTTATACAATTATAAACTGTTTAAAAGAAAGTACAATAAATTTATCCCTATTTTGCAAATTGCAAATGATAAAAACATTATGAGACCAGCTCTTATGAACATTCATGCATTAGTGTAGTTTACCTTTAGAAAGGGTCAGTTTACTTTTACAAAGAGGAAATAACCGACATATTAGGCAATTCTGAGGGAGAGTTAGAAGCCCGGTGATTTATATTACCGGCACGTGACGCCGACTTGAAATTATCATTAGTCGGAAATGACTCCCTTTTCCTCTTTCTGCCGCCTTAAACCAAAATGGACGTTTGTTGTTCAATTAACTTCTGTTCAACTATCACACCTCATTTCCGTGACTCACTTTCCCAGAAAATTCAATTACCACTTAAATTTTATAACTAAAACGAAATACATGTTCCTTTTTTACTCGCTATTTTTAAATGTAAATTTCTTTGCCTGGAATGGAAAAAAATTTTAATTCAACGGAATTCAGAGTTACATTGCCTTCATTATAATTTGTCTATTATAATATTATCTATACCGAAACTAACTCTAAATACAACTTTAATTAAAACATGAACGAATAATCCTAATTTTCAATAGCCAGCAGTAAAATCAAATAAAAAAATTACAATTTCAGATAATATCGGAGAAAGAGGTTCATTGTGAAATTCAGGAGGCTGTATTCGGATTTCAACGACTGGGAATCGATAGTCAGACATCTCTCCTCGACTCGAGACCATTCACATTTCACGAGTTGGGGGATCCAGAGTGGAAAAGATGTCCGACAATCTTTTCAGCAACAACTTACTGCTTCCTCTTTCTTATTCTATCTTGTTTTTTCTTTCTCTCTCTCTCTCGACTTTTCTCGAGTGAAAATACCCCACCGATCGTTTAATCCGAGTGTTCAAAGTGACCGAATCTCTTTCAGTTCCCGCAACATCCCTCGAATATTTCCGATTGTATTGGAATTCAAAAAAAGGAACAGATTCAAGTCCAACACACAAGAGCTTCAAGAAACTCTTCAGAGCCAAGATTCACATTATTTATTAAACGATATTGATATCCTTTTGCGCCTCCATTCCCCAGACAATACACCCGCTTCTGATATTACTCCATTGTCAATTCTAAAGAGAAACAATAGAAAAACTTTTCGTCAATTGATTCAGTCAACAGTTCTTTACAGTATTTCCCTTTTTTTTTCTTTATTTATCCATTTTTCTTGCTTCTTTTTTTTCTTCAATTATTTTGTTCTCATTAAAATTTTCCTATTTTTAGACTGATTTTGTTGAAAACTGAAAAAAGGAGTTTAAATAAGATTGACGCACGTGACATCTTTGTTTTTGAATTTCTTGACTTTGGAAAAGAATTTTTTTTAATGACTTTTCATTTTTGGATAAGGTAGTGAAAAAAGAGTTAAAAATGGTTGAATGAATAAAATAAATTTTTACACAATTAGACGATGTATTTTTAGCAGAGAATTGACATTTTCGAATTTCTAACAAATTTTCGAAGTATTGGATTTATATTTTTAGGGATTAATAACTTTAAAAAAGAAATCTATTTAAAAATATAACGGAGTTTAAAATAAGGATTAAAAAGAGCGAATTTTAAATCAAAAATTAAAAAGAGCAAATTTTAAATCCAAAAAGCATTAAGAAAACGTGAGGATGTTTAGTAACAAATAATTTAAATTAAAATAAATTGAAGAAACAGCGTAAATGTTTCTAAAAATACAACAATTTATTAAGAAATAAAAAAATTGCGAAAAGTATTTTAAAGTTTTGGGATCCTTTATATGAAAAAAGGGATTAAATAAATAATTAAATAAATAAACTTTATAAATGCTTAAATAACTTTATGAATGCAAAATAAGAAAATCGAGGAAACTTTTTTTAAAATTGAGAAATTGTACTATAAATAAAATAGAAAAGTATAGTAAAAAAGATTTTTTTACAAAAGAATAGAATAAATAACAAAAAACAGAACAAAAGAATAGAAGAAATCGCTTAAAAATACAAAAGATAATAGAATTATTCAATAAATAAGTAAATTAAAAAAATTTGAGAATAGTTTTCAAAAAGAGACAAAAAAATATAGTTTTCTAAATTAAAAAAAAAAAGCTATAAATCTGAATTAAAAAAAGAAATTTAAGAAAACTTGCAATAATGTAAAAAAAAGTTCAGAAAAACAAACAAGAAGAACTAAAATCACACAGAAATGCAGAAAAATGAGAACAAAATAAAAAGAAAAGAATGTTATAAAAACAAGAGAGTTTAAAACAACTTAAGAAATTAAGAAAAAATTAAAACAGTTTTAACCATTCAAATCATTGCTAATAAGTTTTTTTAAACTTGAATATAGTCTGCAGCAAATTTAATATAATTTTTGTTTAAAGTTTTTTAATTATCACTCTGAAATTCTCTCTATTTGATCCTTTTTTTCTAAATTGTAAAATACTTTTATAAAATTTGTAATTAATTTTCTTTCCATGTGAGAAAAAAACCTGTAACAAATAGGCAAAAAGTCTGCAAAATATAGTCTGTAGCAAATTTAACATAATTTTTTTAAAGTTTGAAATTATCAATCTGAAATTTTCTCTTTTTGATCCTTTTTCCTTAAACTGTAAAATACTTTTATAAAATTTGTAATTAATTTTTTTTCCGTGTGAGAAAAAAGAACTGTGAAAAAAAATCAAAAAGTCTACAAAAGCCTAAAGAAATTCAGTATAATAAAAAAAGTTTTTCCAAAAATAAAACAATTAAAAAACATCAAATGAACTTTCTGAAAAACTGACCAAATAGTTAGATATTAAAAAATTAATGGAAAAATCCATAAAATTAAACTTAAAAATGAAAAAATTAGAAAAATTGTTTACAATATTTAAATATTGAAAATAATTTATTAAGACCACGTTCAAAAATAAGAAAATCAGAAAAAATCTACTAAAAACTGAGAAAATGTAAAAAAAAAACAATGAAAATTACGCAAAATTGAAAAAAAATATAATAATAAAAGAGAAAAATTACGAAATTATAAAAAATGTAGGAGAAAATAGGAAAGTAGTGCTGTAAGAAAATAAAAAGTTGTTATAAAAAAAGATTAAAACAGTTTGGACAAATGGAAAACCTATTTAAAAAATGAAAAAACGATGATAAAATTAAAGAAAGTTAATGAACATTATTTTTTACAATAAACTTACAATTATTCTAAATTTATTATGAAAAGCGCTCAAAACTGAAATTTTAGAGATGTTTCTACAAATTCCAATTTTCAATTTTAATTTAACCTAAATTTAAATTTTTCAATTTAGCTTGCAATCGAATTGAACCCAATTTTAGTTTAGCAAAATTCTCAGTTAACAGAAATTTTAGTGTCGAATCTTTAAATGACCGAATTTTCATATTGCCAAATATTGGTCTGGATTTTTATTTTCAAGAATCAGCAATTGACACATTTCTTAAAACAGGTAATTTCAATTTGCCCGAAATTGCGAATGATCAAAAAAGCATCATTTATCAATTTCCGATTTTTAAAATTTCAAACTTCGCTCCGAAATCTTTTTGCCGAAATTTTGTTCAACTATTAACAAATTCGATCCTTCAAAAATGCCGTGTTTTAACAATTGTATCAAAAATCAGTTCTTGAAAATAAAAATCCCGTCAAGTGAAGATTCGTTTATAATTGAAATCCACATATTTAAATATTCAACTATTTAAAAAGATTTCTTCTAAATTAAAATTCGACTTAAAAATAAATCCAAAATTTCTCTAAAATCAAAATTCTAAACAATAGATTTTATCAAATAATCACACGACCCATTTTCTAAATTTTCATTCCTCACCCTCAATCAAAATTACTCAACTTTTCACCAAAAAAAAGTAAACATATCTTGTATTTGTCAATTTTTTTGATTATTTCCAGACTATCTCAATTTTTCAAATTCCCCGAATATCTCCGACTAATAATGCACACCCCAGAATCGATGTATTAATTAAAACATTGATCTAAATATAATGTACGAAAATCGGATTAAACATTAAATAAAAGCCGACTGTTTAAAATATCCGAGAACAAAGAGTTGCTGGAGGATAAAATTGGACGATTTTATTATTAACTGTTGAGATATTAATAAAAGGGTTGACTCGAATCGAGATACGCTCACAGCCTTCGCTCGAGGTACGTGGAACCCCACTGTATTCCTTTCTTTGCATTCTCTCACATGTACATAACTGCACGCCAGCTACATTTCAGTTCTGGTGCCTCGAGGCATTTCTCCACAATACTGCATTACGATACCATCCTCTTCTCACAAATTCACCTCATTTATCCTCTCTGCCTCGCTCACCTATATTCGCCCACTCTCATTTCGCTCAGTTTCGTCTTGCCTCTTTTCTCAATCTCCAAGCGTTCAAGAAATTGCGATTTCAAAACCGCACAGCCCACCAAATGACAAATCTTTTCTCTCCCAAAAAAATAAAATAATTTCATCTCACACATAGCCAAAATTGTGGTAACACTTACAAAAATCGTATTAAAAAGATAAACGTCTTTAAATATTGATAACACTGTTAGAAATTAGCAAAATTAAGTTTCTTTTTTTATGGATCATTGAGCTGCATTTTCTCGAGAAATAATAAGATATTTTTTAAATTAAGCTAAATAAAACCTTGAGTTTTTAAGTTTTAAGCCAAAGAATTTATCACATCAAATTTTCGTTTCTATTAATCAAAAAAGCTTCAAGCTAGGACTATTTGATGGCAAATTTTATTGGCAGGTAGTGTATAATATAAAAAATTTATTATTTAAACTTCCTTTAAAAAAACTGGAACTGGTAAAAGTACTTAAAAATACGGACTTTATGGACCAAATATTAAAAAGTACGAACCAATTATGGATAAAAATTCTATATTCTGAAACACTATTTTCAGTTGGTTACAACAAATATACAGTAGAAAAGTAAAAAAGAAATTGTATTTTTTATATTAAAAATAATGTATTGCCTTGAAAAAGTAGAGAACACTTTATTAATATTAGTTATAAAAATATCAATCGAAATAAAAGAACAGTTTTTTTACCCATCACAGCTAAACCTAATATTATTATTAGCTAAACCGAATAAAGAATGATTAATCTTAATTTTAAAAATACTCTTTAGTATAAATTGTTTTCCACTATTGTAATAGAAATTTAAATTGTATTCATCATTTAAAAAATTAAACAATTTTTAAAAGCTAAATTTATGTATAAAATCTTAAAAAAGTTGATCTCCAAAATTGTTTTTTTTTTTCAAAAGAATTAAATAAACATAAATGTTTTCAATAAAATAAATGTAGGTAATGGTTTAAATTTCAATAAATAATATAAATATTTAAATTAAAATAGATATTTAAATAATTATTTTAAAAAATGAAATACTTTGAAAAAAGATTTTTTTATATTTTGATCTTTTAAATTTTTACTAACATGACCCTTATCAATAAGTATGTCATAAGTCATGCTATATTTTTTATAATTTGATTATGTGAAAACTGACTATTTATAATTTTACAACACTTTTTTAAAATTTAGAAATATATTGTCCGACAGATCCTGTTCTTATTGTTTAAATTGAAAGAATTTGAATAACTAATTTATGCAACAATTAAATTAATATTTTTAAAAATGAGTGATTATTTAGTCATCAGGCCCAAGAAAATATTATTGATAGCTTTATTTAAAACTCTAATTGTTAAACAGATATTAAATAAAATATTTAATTAATAAAACATTTAATTAATAATTAAAGTTTCATTTTACTTACTCAATCTTATAAACGGAAATCTAAATACACAAATTCATCAAATAATTCCAGAGTAAAAATCTACAATTTTATAAAGGTAGAATTTACGACTTTTCGAATTTTTCCAAACAAATTACAGACTTTACGGACTTAAAAAAAAAAACGGTACTGGATTTACGCACCTAGTTCGAACCCTGACTTTAAAATTTTTTCCCCAAAAAATGAATTTAATAAAAAATTTATTTAATTTGAACAAATTTCAAAAGCCAAACTCAATGTAACTTTTGAGAAAAACTGTTTCCAAGTAATGATGGCACAACTTCTTGACAGAATTGAGACCAATATTTTCTCCTATATCCTTTTATACATATTTCTATCGTCCTTTTTTTAACGAGAAAACGGCAGCTCGTAACCAAGAAGAAGTTGGACGATACGAAGTCGAAAGCTAGAGTTTCCTGTTAGAAATTCTGGTTCAAGTTTTATGATCATTTGATCGGCGTGATCCTTGTGCGAGGATCTTGAACGTGCCGTGATTTTTTACGAGGCGTCAAAGTCTCTCTCTCTCTCTCTCTCTCTCTCTCTCTCTCTTTATATATATATATGCGCTGCGCCTAAAGAAATTTAATGGATGCGCGTGCCGCACATTTGCCCAAAAAGTATAAAAACTCCCGCTTCACCTTAAGTAGGTTCAAACCCCCCCCCCCCAACCTCGGTTTTTCTTCGTTTTCTTCATCAAATTCTTCAGTAATCGCGATTATATGCAAACTCGCGAGAGCCTTCTCGAGCGCCAACAATTTTCACCTTCGCGTCTCGTAAAGCAAGATGAATGGATTTTACGAAAAAG
Source organism: Ganaspis brasiliensis (assembly GCA_037103525.1). Lineage (NCBI taxonomy): Eukaryota > Metazoa > Arthropoda > Insecta > Hymenoptera > Figitidae > Ganaspis > Ganaspis brasiliensis. The sequence goes on along the minus strand of JAZKLR010000102.1, from coordinate 3,818,269 downwards.
AATTTTCCTGCAGAATGCACCAGGAATTTAGAAAATCTCTTCAATTTTATTCTCAAGATAAGTAATCCAGAGTTTATTAATTTATTGAGAGGCCTGATAATTTCGTGAAGTATAGATTCAGGATATTACGATTTTAGTCAATTTTAAATTGTAACTTTACTTTCAGTAAACATATTCGAATTTATCTATAGTTATATAAAATTTTGTCATTTTAGTTATTCCGATTTTTAGCATTTTCTAACTTCAATGTGCTCGATTACTCGATTTTCAACTTTACGAATTCAGTGAAATATTCAGTTTCAGAAATTATTTGCGTTTGATTCTCCTCTCAAATAGTTTGCTTTCAAATTCTCATAATTTAAAGTTTTAATCTGTTGAGTAATCAAAGCTTCCGAATTTAATTATAAGACCATATCTGCAATGTTTCTTCAATTTTCAAAACTGGATAGAATTTTCGAATTGATTATTAAAATTTCGGTATGATAAAATTGAAATTTGTAATTATAAATACACATTTTTTTATATTTAATCTGTAAATACTTTATATTTTCTATTATTTTCGATCTTTAACGAGAATGCAATTGTTGAGGGAAATAATATGAAATGTTTCACAATGAAGAATACTTTAGAGGAAAAAGAGGACAAAATAAATAAAAATAGAGGACTTTTAGGGCACTTTAAAAAGTTTAGAAATAAAGATAAATAAATTATTAATTGATTTGCACAAACGTAATAAATACGAAATCTTAATTTTTTTTCTAATTTCATTAAAGTTAAAAAAAGTTCTCAAAAAGAATGGGAATTAGGATTGATTGAAATTACCATAGATTGAAAATTGGATAAATTTAAGTTCGGATTATTAATAAATTGGAATCAATATTATAATACTCAAAGAAATAAAATAACATAAAATAGAATTAAGGTAATACATTGAAAAATGGATAAAATCTTAAAAAAAAAAGTTTAACAAATTATGAAAATATTACAAGTGTTAAAGATATAAAAATAGTGTAGAATAAACAACAAAATAAAAACCAGAAAGAATAAAATAAGAAAATGAAAAAAAAAAGTAAAAATTATATAAAAGAAATGACAAATTACTTTAAAAATAAAAAAGATTAGGAAATTATTCGCAAAATGAAGAAAATTTAAAAATAATGTGTAAATTACTTGAAAAAATAAAAGAAAACAATTTTTAAACATTAAATACATTTTTAGAACAATTTTAAAAACAAATATTGTTAAAAAGTCATAGAATCTATAAATGTTATCAAAGAGTAAATAAATTTGCGAACAAATAGACAAAATATAAAAAAAAATTGAATGAATTTACAACAAAAATGAGCTAATGTAAAAACATTAAGATAAATAAAGAAAAAATTATACTCACACGCCCCCTTAAATTATTAAAATAAGTAAAAAATCAATGAGAAAATAAATAAATTTTTTGATATGTTATAAAAACAAAATTATATAGAATAAATTCAAATAATTTGCGTAAAAAGAAAAAAATCTTTAACATAAAAAAAAAAACAGAAAAGAAATAAAAAGCAAAGAAAATATAAAAATCTTAAAAAAATTATAAGAATTAGGAAACTGTGTAAAAACACCCAGAAAAAAAACAAAATACTGAAAAGATTTTTTAAAGAATATAATAAACCTAACATTCTGAATGTTCAAATGAACGAGATTATTGTTTTGGCATTTTTTAAATTCAAATTTGACCATAAATAATGTTTTAAATACAAATAAATAATTTGGGATATTTTAAGATTTGGATTTCCTTTTTATATTCTGTGTTGCAAAAATTATATTTAAAAATATTTCCCGGCAAAAAAAGGTTTTGTTCAAATGAACGTTCACAACTTCACGAACATAAAGAATAAAAAATTATAAAATAACAAATTTAATTGTTCGAAAAAATGATAGTTTCTTAAAAATTTAAAAAAAATAGAACCATGATTATTACAATAAAAAATCCAAAAAACAGAAAAAAACCAAAGAATGGTAAAAAAAATTGTCAAGGAAAGAAAAAATTTACAATAAAGTTAGAAAATTTAAAAAATTTTAATATTTAAATTAAGCAATAATGTTATAAAATAATTAGTTTTTGACTGTTGAATTTTGAAATAACTACAATTTAAAAGTTTGAATAAAATAAATATAAATATCTATATTTATCTAAAAGTTCCTGGAATTTCTTATAAATTTTCGGTTTACTTTAAAATTTTCCTTATCTTTTTACAAATTGCCAGCTTTTAACTTGATGTACTAAATTGACAACAATTTCTAGAATAAATAGAACAAAATATTTTTATATTAAGGATACAATATTCCTAAAATAAGAAGAATATTCAAAAAATAAAAAGCAGATTCTTAAATTAAGGATATGTTCTTATGTTCTTAAGAATGTTCTCAATTTAAGAATGACTTCTTATTTTAGGATTTCTTATTTTAGCTTAGATACCCTGACTTATAAAATGATTTTTGTGAAAAATTTTCCAATCAGAGGATTTTTAAGGAATCAAAATAGGCTACTTTTAGAGAAAATAGCCTGGAAGTATAAATATCATATTAATTATTATATTACAGTAATATTAACATAATAATATTAAAATATTGATAAAAAGAACGAGATTGAGATAAACGAAAGGGTTATACTTTTTGAGTATAGTTTCAAGGAATTGTGCAATTCGCATATAACAATTATTGTTTTGCTTTGATGAACTGATTATCATCCATAAGCCGAGACGAAATTCCGTGTGTGACAGGTGGTTAGTGTTTACAAAGTAATTAAGCAGTGAAACAAGAGAAATCTCCGCTAAAGGAGCCGAGAGTGTTGAGGATAGTCAAAGGGCTACGATTCGCTTCCCTTTTAGACCCTTTAGTTGGTTTTAGCATTCACTACAAAGTTAACACCAAGGAATTCAAAACACACACAACGAAAATACCCCACGCATTTAATGCCAACAGACCCTCAGTAATGTTTCTAATTTAAATTAACTCCACATATCAAGTTCAATATTCTCTATTCATTAAATTTAATCCGCTAAATTAATACAGAATTCTCGGCGATTTTAGACGCATTCCTCATTAGGTTAAGAGATTTATCGGGTTTTTAAAAACTCGTGTAGTAAAATTATAAAATGAAAATTTCAGGTTATAAATTATATTATATCAAAATAAACAAGTATTTAATTATCAGCAAATATAAACTTACTTTTAAAAGCTTCATTCTCTTTGGATGTTATTCCAAGTAGAAATTTATGAATTATATTTTGATTTTATTTTATTTTTATGAATCAACATTTCGATTTTAAAAGAGTAATTAAAGGAGAAAGAAAAAAAAAGAAAGTTAGAAAAAGTATAACATATTAAAATATAATCCATAAATTTCTATTTGGATTTAATCGAGGGTTTAATAAAATTCAAAAAGAATGAAGCTTTATTTTCTTTTTATTTTCTGATATTTGAATACATGTTTATTTTGATATAATCAACAACCTCAAATTTTTATTTTATTATTTTATTACACGAGTTTATAAGAATCCGATAAATCTCTTAACCTGTTGAGGAAACAAGTCAAAACATGTCGTTTAAAAAAAAAAAGTTTGTAACAAGATTTTTGTTTATTAGTATTAATTAATACCGCAACAGTAAAACAGCATTGAGTATTATTTATTTTTTAGTTCTGAATTATTAATTTGTAAAATGATAAATCGCCGATTATAAATGATAGAAAAAAATGGAAATTGAAATAATGTTTGTAAAAAATATAATTGGACAATATTTACCGTGAGATGAATGTGTATTTTGAGTTTTGGGAAGATGTTTGAAATGTGTCTTTGATTAAAAGTTAAGGAACCGAGAAATGTGGGATCAAATACAAATACGCCGACCTCGCACTAATTCCCAGAGAAACAACCGCAAAGGTCCAAAACAAGACGAACACAATTACTGGCAAGTAAAGATCTGCTTTCGCACGCGCAAACATTGTTCACTCTCCTTTTCATCCTCGCAAACATGAATAATCTCAACTCACGTGAAAGTATCATGTCAAGAAATACGAGACGAGACGAAAAACGAGTTTCAAGATTTTTCATAAATCAACCTTTAATCTACAGTGTCACACAGTTTATTTGACACTTCTTCTTTTATTTTATCAAAGAAAAATATATTTTCTAAAATATAGTAATTTTTGTCTCCTTGGGAATTTAAAGTAGTATTAAAATTTAAACTCAAGTTTATGTCAATGCAAACAGCGATTTTAAAAACAGTTTATTTGCAATTAATTTTCAAATAAAATTTTCATAAATAAAAAAAATACATTTCAATAAATAAAAATACTGAAAAAAATTTTAAAACCTGGAAAAATGTTATCAATTTTTGGGAATAATTGATTTTTCCAATGCTTACAGAGCAAGTTCATTAATTTTAATTAAAAGAATTTTAGTAATTGAAACGAGTAAGAAAATAATTCATTATTTTCATTTTCTTTACTTTGTATCTTTTGATATGTTATGTAATTTCTGTTCGTTTAATCATAAATATGTTTTTAATTAAATAACAAGGACTGAAATATTAAAACGATGTTTTTAATTAAACCCACTTAAACTAAAACAGGTTTAATTGTCCATTAAATAAATAAAGATTTAATTATTTAAATTTATTGTAATTTATTATAATTAATATAATTTTTATAATTTATTATAGATCCATTAAAAAGTACAAACTCATTATTACTAACGAGAAATGTTACGCTGTTTTAAAATCAATTAACCCAAATTTCAGAAAACAAAAGCTGCAAACAATGAAACGAAAAAACACGAATTTTGGGAAAGCTTTTATTATTAACTTCAAAACACATGCCGAAATTTCGAAAGTTGAAATTTTTTGTAAATAGAATGTAACATCGACTAAATTGAGAAATAATGCAAATTTTAATTAATGAAAATTTTAATTATTGGAAAATGCGTTGAGTTAAAATCAAAATTGCTTGAATTTAAAAAAAAAATTAAATAGAGAATCTGAAGAATGGGTTTTGGTTTATATTAGAGATTTATCCGAATTTACAACTTGATATACGTTTTTATTAATTAAAAGTTAATTATTGTGTGATGAAATTATTACCTGATTATTACTTAATAAAGTTATTAAAAAAATTTATTTTGAGCGAGTAGAATTAAAATTTAAAACTTGCTTCAATTGCAATGAAGATTGACTAAAATTGCGGACAAGATAATATTGAAGTTAGACCGAATAAAATTTAAGTCAAATGAAGTTAGAATCGATTAAAGTTGAGGCCAGTTGAAATCAGAATCGATTAATGTTAGGGACAATTGGAACTAAAACCGATTTTTTAGGACCAATTGAAGTTAAAATCGATTAAAATAGAACCAATTGAAGTTTGAATTGATTAAAGTTAGGATCAAATAAAGTTCGAATTGATTAAAGTTAGAACCAATTAAAAGTAGAACCGACTAAAATTCAAGCCAATTGAAATTAAAAGAATAAAGAATTCTCTAACTGAGAATACAATTTTTATTCTAATTTTTTATTATTAATTTTATTAATATATTTATTTATATTTATATATATTACATATTTATTTATTTATAAAATAAATAAAAATCCACAAAATATCTAATTTAAAAACTCGTATCGACTGGACTTTTTGTAAAAAATGATAAAGCAATTTAAATTAAGATTGATTGGATATTTTTTTTTTACGAAAAAATTCTTTCCCAAATAAATTTCACATCATCTGGCACAATTTATAAAAAGATACGTTGCGTATGAACATGGCAACATGAAGGGGAAATGGGTAAAATATAAAAATATAAGCACTTTGCTTAAGGTTGACAGAATGGTGATCAATAATTGAGTCAGAAATGCAGCGTGCTTTTGTGGATTGGTTATTTTTTCACGTACATCTTTTATGGATGTTGATAAAACGATATATAATATTCTTTCAACGATTTAATAGGCTCTCAAGGGAACAAAGGAAAAGCATGAAAGAAATAGATGGACAGTCGTTCACTGTTAAAAAAAAATGCTGATCTCGATGACCCGAATTATCAAGATTGTAAATAAGAGATTCAAAGACTGGGGGTCAAAGCGATTGTGTTGTAACTTTACGAAAAAAAAAATTGTTCAACAAAACTTGAGTCTTGCAAAACTAAAAATATTGTTAGTTTTCAAAAGGTCGAATTGAATTTATCAATTCAGAATGTGAAATAAATTATAGCGGAATTGAGGTAAAATTATACATATACATAAGGGAACTTGATGACACAATGATTGTTTATGTAAATATTCTATCTCTCTATTAGTTACTCCATCTCTGTAATCTAATTAAATCAATCACTGTTAATCATATGCAATTCGATTTCATTAATGCCTGAAGGATTTTCCGTGACTTTGAATAACGGAAAATTTTTGTAGAAATTTTTGTTGTTTCTATTTTTACAGTTTTACGAAAATAGAAAGAAATTAATTTTGTATAGAGACATTTTGAAGAGAATGAAAAAGAAGAAAGAGAGTAAAGAAGAAAAGTAAAAAGAAAGAACAAATATAGAAGTGAATAAAGCTCGTGAATTCGAAAATCAGTATTTGTAAAAACTGGTAAATAAGGAGTGATGTGTAATAGTGGCATCTTGACATACTCCTAACTTTTCTGAAAGAATACTTAAGTCCCATGGGAAACATAACTTGTTAGACTTTTGCATTGTACAGAGTTTTCCATTTTCTTTGAAGATAAAGATTATGATAAATTGGAACAAAATACTCTTTCTATAAGTTAACCTGAATTTTTCCAAATGTATAAAGAGAAAAGTAAAAAATACGTTACAAGGTAAACAATTTTTCAAATTCAAAACTAATTTTCCTCTCAAATTTAGATATTATTTTTTAAGCAAATTTCAACATAGAGATAATTTTTCCCAATAAAAAGATAATTTGCCGAATCAAAAGAGAATAATTTTCAAGTTAAAAGAAAACTGAATGTAGCAATTTCGGTAAAAGTTAACAGGAAACTTTGAAAGCATTTGCATATTCATACGATTCATTTGAATATTCTTTTTCAATTAATAATTTCTTTGTAAAACTGGCGGGGAATTAAATATTTTAAGCTTTACTGAATAGAAAAATGAGCTAATCAATTTTGCACAAACTACAAAATGAAAGTAATGTTGATTCCTTTGAGTTGTTCAGAAAAGCATCTAATTTTCGAGAATTAAATAAATAACGAGTAATGTTCGTACCGTAGTTTCGTGATGGATTGCCCTCGGCAAATTTTATAAACATCATAAATGCTGCTTTGTGTTTTCCAACTACAAAGCAATGTTATATATTGTATAATGCATCCCGTTTATTTCAAAAACTGTTGTTTATGAAATTAATTATTGTTCGTCTTTTAATTATAAACGGAAATTAAGAAAATAATTTCAAAACTACCAACGACATTATAGGAAAAACTTCTCAGAGTTTAATGTAAAAAAAAGTCAACAAAATGGATCATTTTTTGTAGCAAAATTTTTTTTAAAGAATATTAATATACAAAATTTTTAAAAATTCTAAAAACTTGTTATTTATAAAAATTTGTTTCAGCAAATTCTATTGTAAAAAAAAAATTCTTTTTAAAATAAACAAAATTGTGTACGACATTTGTTAATTAATACACAATGAGAGGAAATGCTCTTTTTCGTAAAACATAACCTTGACTTATTTTCAGTGGACACCTTTCATGAATTTATACCCTGTGTTGTCTTATCTAACCGACTTTATCTACTTATACTACTTTTCGCTTGCCACATGAAAAAAATGAGTTAAATCACACAATTTTTTTTATAGGCATAAAATTTTATTATTTGTTTAAAATGTCAAATTGTTATTCAAAGTTGTGAGTTTTCTGTAAACTTTAACCGTTTAAAATCAATTGAGGTTATAAGAAATAATACTATAGTAACAAAAATAAAATCTCAAATTTAAACATAGTAAAAATCATATAAAAAATACCTTTGGAGATTATAGATAATTTTTAAAAAATCAAAATACGGAAACGTTTTAAAAACTTGAAAGAACATTATTTAAGTTTATAGGAAATATTGTATAATCTTTAAACCATATATCAAGTTATAAAAAAATATTATGAACTGCTTTTTAAAAAGATGTAAGTTTATAGAAAACCTTATAAGTTTAAGAGAAACATTGCACGTACCATAAAATTAACCATCTCAGATTATAGGAAACATTGCAAACAACATTGTTAAAAATTATTTATTCAAAATTGTATCTGCCTTATAAAATTTTCGTTCTCGTAGTTGCGAAAATCCATAGTAACAGTTTTCTTAAAATGTTGTCAAATATATTTTAGGCAAGGTACCTTACATCATAGAGGACCACAAACATTAGTAATCTCAAAACTTTATCGTAGCAACTAATATACTTTTCAAAAAAAGCTACTGCTCTGATTCTTGTCTAATGTCAATTGATGAAAACTTATTGTCTGTGAAAACCTAAAGAATATACTGGTCACCTAATAAAAAATATATTACCTAAGAAAATCAAGTGATCCTTTTCCAAGAAAATCAAAATCAAAAAAGATAACAGAAACATACCAAAGTGTTTTTCGATATGATGAAAACGTAATCTCAAAACGTTGTAATAACTGTTACTCTTAAACTTTCCAAAATAAGCTACTTTAATTCTTGCCTAATGTCAATTGATGAGAACTTATTGTTTGTGAATTTGTTGATCATCTAATAAAAATATTATCTAGGAAAATCAAGTGACCTTTTTCTAAAAAAGGTAAACCCAAAGAAGATAAAACAATCATACCGTAGGTAATTAATAAAAATCAAACATTTAATGATTAGAAATCTATTATTCTTTTTATTAATCTTTTAATTTTAGCAGTTCTACAAAATAACAATTACCTATGTTTGTACAACCAAACAATTTTCATGGTATGTTTTGTGTCAAAATGATACTGGCACTTAAAAATAAACTACTGAGCTCTAATTTTTGCTTAAGATCAATTGTCAGAAACGTATTGTTATCTACATGATTACCTAAAAATATGTTATAGTTACCTAATAAAAATGTTACCTAAGAAAACCAACTAACCCTTTCTCAAAAAGATAAACCAAAAATGATGAAAGGAGCATACCAAAGCGTCTTTTGATGCGATCAAACGTAATCTCAAAACGTTGTTGAAACAATAATCTAAAAACTATGTTAGTTAACTAAGAAAATCAAGCGACCCTTTTCCTAAAAGATAAAAAAAGCACACCATAAGGTTTTTTATGCGATCAACAGGGTAATCTCAAAACGTTATCATAGCAACCGTTACACTTTTCAAAAGAAGCTTTTACTCTTATTATTGCCTGATGTCAATTGATGAAAACTAATTGTTTATGAAAACCTAAAACATACGTTGGTCACGCAATAAAAATATATTACATAAGAAAAGCAAGTGACACTTTTTCTAAAAGTAATTTGCCAAAAAAGATAAAAGAAGCTTACCAAAGCGTTTTTTAAAGCGATCAAAACATTAGTTACTGTTACACTTTCCAAAATAAGCTACAGCTCTAATTTTGGCCTACTATTAAATGACAAAAACGTAATGTTATTTACATGATAACCTAAAAAATGTTAGATACCTAAGAAAATCGAGTGACCCTTTTTCAAAACCAAACCATAGCGTTTCTGATGCGACCAATATTAAAACGTTGTGGTAACATCTGTTTCACAAAATAAGCTACTTATTTAATTTTTGCCTAATGTTAATTCACGAAAACTTATTGTTTGTAAAAACCTATAGAATATGTTGGTCACCTAATGACATATTAGCTAAGAAAATCAAGCGACCCTCTTTCAAAAAGATAAAAGAAGCGTACCATTAGCCTTTTTGACAAGATCAACAGAGGTTATCTCAAAACGTTGTCGAAACAACCATGACATTTTTAAAAATAAGGTGTTTATTTAATTCCTGCCTGATGTCAATTCATGAAATCTTTTAGTTTGTGAAAACCTAAAGAATATGTTGGTCACCTTAATAAAAATGCACTGCCTAAGAAAATCAAGTGCCCCTTTTCCAAGAACATAAACCCAAAAAAAGATAAAACTATCATACCATTGCGTTTTTCTTGCGACCAATAGGGTAATATCAAAACGTTGTGGTAACATTTATCACACTTTTCAAAGTAACCTATTTATTTAATGTTTGCCTAATGTTAATTGACGGAAACGTAATGTTTGTGAAAACCTGTAGAATGTTGATCACTTAATAAAAATATATTATCTAATAAAATCAAGTGCCCCTTTTCCAAAAACATAAACCCCAAAAAATATAAAACAATCATACCATTGCGTATTGGATGCGACCAACAGGTAACATCAAAATGTTGTGGTTACATCTGTTACAATTTCCAAAACTAGCTACTTATTTAATTTTTGCCTAATATTAATTGACCAAAACGTATTGTTTGTAAAAACCTATAGAATATGTTGGTCACCTAATGCAATATTAGCTAAGAAAATCAAGCGACCCTCTTTCAAAAAGATAAAAGAAGCATACCATTAGCCTTTTTGACAATATCAACAGGGGTAACACCAATACATTGTCGTAATAACCGTGTAACTTTTCCAAATAATCTATTTATTTAATGTTTGCCTAACGCTAATTGACAAAAACGTATTGTTTGTGAAAACCTCTAGAATGTTGATCACCTAATGAAAACATATTACCTAAAAAAATCAAATGCCCCTTTTGCCAAAACATAAAAGAACCATACCATTAGCTTTTTTGTCAAGATCAACCGGGCTAATCTAAAACCGTTATCATAACAATCGTGTTACTTTTCAAAATAACCTATTTAATTTTTGCCTAATGTCAATTCACGAAAACTCATTATTCGCAAAAACCCATAGAATATGTTGGTCACCTTAATAAAAATGCACTACCTAAAAAAATCAAGTGACCCTTTTCCAAAAACACAAACCCCAAAAATGATAAAAACAATCATACCATTGCGTTTTTGATGCGATCAACTGGCTGCAGAAGAACGGTGGCAGTGCCGAGAGGTCGATGATGCTGTAGATGCTGCAGATGATGATGCTGCAGGTACTCGAGCCGAGGCTGTGTCGCTGCAGCGGCAGCAACGATGCTGGCCGTGCAGGTGCAGGTGCAGGTACAGGCTAAGTTGCAGGCCTGCTGTTGTAGTTGACTGACGAAGCCTGGAGCTGTATTGGCAGCTGCAGCAGCCGCTGAATGATGTAGAGGTGGTGGCAGGGGCACCGCACCTCCCGGCACGAAGGAATACGAGTGAAAATACGTCGTGGCGCCTGATGAGGTCAATCTATTGTCCTCGGCAATTGAGTCGGCTCGAGGCTTTCCCTTTTCCTCAAGGGGGAATCCGCTGGCCTCGCAGCAACTCCTATAAACACTCTTGCCGTAGTACTTGTTGCCTACGATGAGAGCACCTTGCGACCAATAGATTCGCCGTCCGCTTAGTTGTGCGAACGATTCGCCAATCCACGACAGCTTGTCGACAATTCCAAGTCTTCCCTCTTCACTTCTTTACCTCTTTTCTGACCAAACAAAACTTGGACCACGTGGATGTGCCGGTCTTTTGCGCCCGCGGCAAAATTCGAATTATGACGACAAATCCTCGACAACTTTCCTGTCCCGGTGCTTCTTCCCTTTCTTTTTTGCTTTATTCCTTAACTCACTTTTCTAAAAACCTCGTCACCCAGAGTTTCTTTTGATTCAGTAGGAAACTTTCCTCATTCGGAGATTGTCAGAGAACAAATAAGCTCTAGGATATCTCTCTTAATAACACTTTAATAAGCTAAAAAGATTCAAAAAGAGCCGGATGATTGTCCGAGAATGAGCGAGATGAAGGATGATACGGAGAGATTGTCAGGGAATTGTGTACTATTCCGATCGATTCTCTCAGTATGTCCCGAGTTTAATATACTCGTATTAATTGAAACGACGTAGGATATAATGTGGAATAGTGCGGTTACACCATTGAGTCAGTGTCGATGAATTGTTTTTTTTTATTTTTCGATCAACACTGGGTGCGTGATTTAACAGGAGTGCTTTTTAGTGTCTTCCGAGGACTTTTAAGGGGGAGCCTATTGAAAGGTGCTGTGTATCGTGTTACATATAGAAATATAATATCGCGCTTGAATGTAGACCGATCACTCGGCAAGGAGTACAAAGTGCTAAAAGAGCCGCTAGCTGAAAATGATTGTCACGAGATTTCGAGGCAAAGACAGAGCTTTCAGATTTGTCACGCGCGCGCATATGTCTATGCCCGCCGGAGAATAAGTATATGCGCGTGTGTGAGTGTATGTGTGAGGATATGTATATATTATAAATGTAGGTAATTTTTTTGTTCTTTATTTAATTTTTCAAGTCAAAATTTCTATACTTAGGTGTATAATTATCAGTGTGTATATATAACATGTATAAATAGAGTGTAAACACGCAGATTCGGCAAGTAGAGATCACATTAAACGTGCTTTTTGAGATTACAATTTTCCCGTTTATTTTAATATCTTTTTTACAACAGCACCTGGGCTCACTACTAGATTTGATTGTCTTGACGCGATTCTCTTGTGTCACTTAAATCAAAAAACGACGATTTCTTTAATCCTAGTATTACGATTGTATTTTAATTAGATCACGATTTCTTCTACCTAAACAGATCACGATTTTATACAACTAGTCACGATTTGATAATGCACCCAATCAGGTAAAATTTGATATTCCCAATTAGGTATAATTTGATAAAGTACCTAATCAAGAGTTGATGATTTACCTGATTAGATCCAAATTTGCTGATTAGAGGTACCTAATCAGATGACGCTAATTTACCGACGATTTTTAAATCTAGATCACGTTTTAATAATTTACCTAATCAGATCACGATTGAATAAAACCTAATGCTTGCTTGTTCTTTTGACCTCCCTTCCGGAACGATTACCCTTGACCCCTTCGACAGGATTGAAGCGAAGGACGACTGGGTGAGGGGGGCTATAGTTTCACAATAATTATTATTATTATTCTTGTTTAAAAAATATATATAATTTTGGGTCGAGAGCACAGGGATGAAGGGGGAGTTGCGTCGGACTCACGACTTTCTTCGAATCGCGGGACGATTGACGAGTTTTCTTGGCTGATTTGATTATTGAAAAGGGACGCTGCTCTTGTTCCGAAGGACGCGGCTGTTTGTGATTTCGCGATGTTGATTTCACCGTCAAGTGGAAGGTCGCTCAGTTTTCTTTTAATAGAAAGCAATGGTACGGGCTCTCGTTCTAAGGATTTTTGCTCCAAGATGCAAACAACAACAACAACAACAAGATCTATCGAATAAAGAGATGAAATTTACGACGAGGATTCTTATCTTGGATTTTTATGTCCTCCTCGGCTATTCTCTTTTTCTTGGCAAAAGTTGTCCTCTCGCGTGACCGGTTTTCTGAGAGAGTAGAACGCGTATCGCGTGGTTTTTTTTCTGTGTTTTTCTCTCTCTCTCTCTCTCTTTATTACAAGTGTTCGCGGCGTCTACCTTTCTCTCTCACTCTCTTTCTCCCCTTCGATGAGGCAAATTCCTTGTCTCTTTCTTAAATATCTCGCGAGCGTGCAAAAGCGGCGGGTGCTGGTTTATTATATTTGTTTTGTTTAGGACAGAGAGCGGTAGTGTGATTTGAGAGGTGGAACGACTGAGAGAGCGTCCTACTCGATCGCCTAGCTTGACACAACTAGCGCCCGAAGAGAGCCGCGGATCGCGGGTTTCAAACTCCTCTCCCACTCGGAGGGCTGAGGGCCAATCCTGTCAAAGGCGGGGCCGAACATGCGCGAATACACCCGACTTTATACGAGTCTGCGTCACGAATCACTTCGCGGGTAAATCCCGCGTCCCTTTCCCTTCTAACCCGTCCATCACTCCATGTATCTGTTTGTCTTTCTTTCTCTCTTTTTCTCTCTTCTCTTTCTCTCTCTCTCTCTCTCTTCTCCAGTACATCTCCCTCCTTTTTTACCTCTTGCTGACCCTTCTCACTCTTTGTCTCTATCCTTCTCTCTTTCTATTCGTCTCTCCTGTATTCTCCGTCTCTTTTGCCCCGATTCTCGTTCTCACTCTCGACGAGTCTCAGCACCTCGCGTACAACCCCACAAACTCGCCACCCTCGCCCCAGTCACCTAGGCGCACACGGCGAGCTTGCAATCTTCCGCGTTTCCATCAACTCTATATCCACTACTGCGTTTTCCACCTCCAGCTTTCCTGACCCGAAAAATTAATAACTTCTTTTTTCACTTCGCCTCCCCCCCGCGGCATTCATCGTCTCACCCTAGCCAGCGACATCCATTTTCAAGCCGAGCAGAAAGAGAATCTCATTTATCGACGTATTCGCACTTGTTTTAGTCTCGTCTTGCGCTAACTCTCAACTTTCTTTGAGAAATTCTCGTTTCAAGTTCTCCTATCTCGTATTTAAACCAATTTACGAGATTTCCTGTATTCCTATGCTTATTTCTCTTCAACTTTTGTTTCACAAGGATAACTATATAACCGGATTTCAAAATTTATTCTCATCAAAGAACAATCATTTGGAGAAAGCTCTCTCACAATTTTAGTAACTTTTTTTTATAAATAACAATTTTTTATTCGGATTTGTAATTTCGGGGCTCAAACCAAAAATTAAAAATACGAAACGAATATTACAGATAAAAATTTTATATTCACTACTCTCTAAATCTGAATTAGTAGTTTTTTACTATGAATTAGTCAAAATCATAGCTCACTTTTCTCTAATTCTTATAGTAGAAAGCTACTAATTTTTAGTACAAAAGTACTAATTTTTTTTAGTAGAAAATTACTAATTTTTAGTAAAAAACTACTAATTGAAATAGTGAAACTTTGTTTTTAAAATAAGTAGACTTTTTACTAATTTAATTAGTAGTTTTCTACTACAAAATTAGTACACTGAAAGATAAACAGTTTAAAATTTACTTGAGTTTTAAGTATTATTTACTTTTTTACTCAAGCAATGGAAACAAATTAAAAATTGCTGTGAAACCAGTTAATTTTTACTTTGTTTTCTAAGGAGAAAAAAACGTCTCTTTTCGAATCAAATTTGACGTTTTATATTAAAACAAATACTTGAAGTAATTAAAGAAAAATAAATAATAAAGTATTACATAAATTACTTTTCTACTTACTTTTATTTATACTTCCATTATTAAATCTTCCGAAATATAACTTAAATTTTACTTCGAAGATTTTTAAACAAAACGTCAAATTTGCTTCAAAAGTGTCATTTGTTTTTTTTCCTTTGAAAACAAAGTAAAAATTACCTGGATGCACAGCAATTTTGAATTTATTTGCATTGCTTGAGTAACAATGTAAATATTACTTAATACTCAAGTAAATTTAAAATTTTTTTTTTTCTTCAGTGTAGTTTTCTACTAAAAAGTAGTAAAATTCTTACTACTCAATAAATAATAACAGTGCTATTATTTATAACATCGTTCTTTTTCTACCCGAGCCAAAAAGTTCTTTTTTGCTTTAAAGCTTAAGACATAAGATTCTAAGCTATATAAGAATTTCTTTATTATCATTTTTAAATCATGAAAATATAGACCAAAACTTATCAAAAAATTTGATTTTAATTTTTGACAATGACAATGAAGAATATTTTAATGTAAATAGTGGACAATATATAAAAAAACAGGGCACTTTTAGGGTACTTTAAAAAGTTAATAAATAAAGAAAAATAAATTATATATATTCTAATTAATTTGCAAGACAAAATCATTTTCTAGTCCAAATTTTAAAAGTTACAATATATTTCTTTTAATATTATTCAATTATTAACTTTCGTGTCAAAAAATATTTTATTTATTAATAATGAAGACTGCATAGTCAGAATTGTGGAACTAATAATATTATGAAGTGAATAAAAACTTCTTTAAACATAAGAAATATAAAAACCAATTTTTATTTCTTAAAAGCTAAACAATTTTCAAAAAAATGAAAATTTTAATGCAATAAAATTTGAATAGATTGAAATTTTGATAAATTTACGACTGAGTTATTAGTAAATTTGAATCAAATGATATTTAAGGTATTTTTCCGATCGGCAGCCCCCGTCAAAAGTAAGAGTTTCAGTTAATAGCAATTATTAATTAAAATAATTAATTTCTTAACTGATTATTTACTGTTAGTAGTAATATATGTAAATAAATTTAAAAAATAAAGAAACGAATTTTTAAACAATTTTACACTGTAAAAATTGCTGGGACAATATGTCTCAAAATGAGACACTTTAAGACGTATATGTCTCAGAGTGAGACACAATATGTGTCTTGTGTCCCCATATTTGAGAAATTTGTTTGCATTTGTTTTTGCAGTGTAACAACGAAAATTTGTTTAAAAAGTTTTAGAATCTAAACCTTGTATGAATGCATAAATAAATTTGCGATAAAATATACAAAATGTAAAGAAAATTAAATAAATTTAAACAAAAACGAATTAATCTAAAAACAACCAGATAAATGAAAAAAATTGTACTCCCTTCCATCCTTAAACTATCAAATATATTAAGAAAATTAATAAAAAATTAATAAATTTCTCGAAATGTTATGAAACCAAAAATTATATAAAATAACCTAAAATACTTTGCATAAAAAGAAGAAAATCTACGACAAAAAAAATTAGAAGTAAATAAAATAAAAATCTTCAAAAAGTGATTAACATTAAGAAAGTAGATAAAAATATAAAAGAAATTAAAAAGCAATAAATAGATACATGACTATTAAGTAAGAAAATTAATTATTTAGCTAAAATTTGTTGTCAAACAATAATTTTTCAACATTTTATTTTTTTTCTTTAAATCTATTGAAAAACAGTAATTTTTATCCAATTATGACTAATAATATCTCATTTTTTCGTTGAAATATTCTCTACAATTTTATTTGATAGATTTTATTATATAATATTTTGTTTAAAAGTTATTAAACCAATAAAATTTGTTATTTACGTATTTTTTAAACAGAATATTATTTAACAAAAGCTAAGAAATAAAATTATAGAGAATATTTCAACGAGAAAAATGAGCTATTCGAATTCGATGGAAATTGCAGTATTTCACTAAATTAAAAGAAAAAACATAAAATGCTTAATAATTATTATTTGGCATCAAATTTCGCACAACTAATTTTTTCTGAAAAATATACAACTGGATCTTTTAAATTTTGGTGATATTAATTTGAATAATATTTTGACTTGAGGTGAAAAAAGATTTTCGAGTCGAGTTGAAGGTTATATAAATGAAGAAAATCTCCTTATGTTAAAATAAATCACAAAATAAGTAGTTTTTAAATTTTGACTGTCAAATTTTGTAATACTTGTAATTTAAAACATTGAATAAATTAAAGTTTGGGATCAAAAGTTCTTAAAATTTTTCTTTACAAATTGCCAGTTTTCGTGAAAAATAGGGGATATTAATGACAAATTTTCAAAAAAGGGGTCTTTTAGGGGAAATAAAGGACGCCTGTGAAGCCTTTGACTGTTTTTAAATTTTTAAGCATTTTTGCAATGATAACATACAATTTTTAGAGTTTAAGAATCGTTTAATATAAAATTAATATTAGGTAATATTAGGTCATTTTTAAACTTTAAAAATTTTTTTTTATTTTTGCAAAAATACGTAAAAATTGAAAAATAGTTAAAATTATGAATGCGAAGAAGAAAGTAATGAAAAACTCTTCATAAAGTTAAAATTTATTGATGTTACTACAAAAAGTTATAAGTGAAATAACTTTGACAATTTTAATCGAATTTTATTCAATCTGGGGTTATTTAAATCTGCATTTACTAAAAATTTGTAATGCATTGAGAAAAAATATAATTTTAGTAAAATAAGAAATTTAAATTAGCTTAAAAGTTGAAAAATTAATGAAAAAATTAAATTTTTTGACTATATCTTCATAAATTATCATAAAATGGTAATAAAGGAAGTCTTTGGCAGCTTGGAAACTTATATCTTAAGCTTTAAAACAAAAACAAAATTTTTTTGATTAGGATAGAAAATGAGAAAAACTAAAATTGTTAATTTAATCAACAATTTAGAAAGATTTTTCCTCGTGAAAATGGAATTTTTTATTTTAGAAAGCTGACATTTTGTGAAGAAATTATATTTTTTTTATTCCTTCGATGAATGACAACAGTTTCTTATAAACTAACATAATCTGTTTTATTTTTTTATTTCCAATGTTCCTGTTATGTCCTAATCTTAACTGAATTTTAATAAAAATATTAGTTATTATTTTAATTAATTCTAGCTATTACCCCAGCATTTAATCCCTAATGTTCCCTGATTTAGTTTGATAAAAGGTATTACCAATACTGGGACAGGGCTGGCAAATAAAACAAGTTCAATTACATTTGAATTAACAATATTTATTTATTATAATTGATATTCAAAATTGCATTCTGACTCGGGATTGCTCCCTTAAGAAATTGGAAATATAGGATTTGTTGATCCTATCTGTAAATTAATTATTATTTATTTATTAATTTGAAATGACTTGAACATGGGGAGGATTTAATTTGTTTTCGATTTTTTGGTTGATTTTTACCTTTTACTCTTCCAAATATTGTTCTCAGGGACTGGTTTCTCTCCGGCAATTGTTTTAATCCTTTGGTTTTAATCCAATTGTTGTAATCCGATGTTTAGGTTAGTTGATCCAATTGTCGTAATTGGAAATATCGAGAAGTTAATCCAATGAGGCAGCTACGTAGTTCGGTCACTGACCTAACGGGTTCACTCGTTGAGGATGAAAAGTATCTTCACGAAAATACTCGTTGGAATTTCACTGGACGGACTGACCGGTTGAAAAAACTTGTCACTGTTTGACTCGTACGATTTTTGGCTAGGCGACCGGCTTTGTGATTTACTGTATTACGGAGTGCGTGGCTCACTATGTTGCTGACTGCCTTTCTCTTTTTTGGAGTTTGTACTTATAGATCTCGATCGGTCCAGACGGCGTCTACAGGGTGCCGACTGACCTGTCAAAAGACGAACTTGAGTGAGTCGATCGCTTTGACGAGAAGCACCCTCTGTATATATTTGGTCTAGGAGATGTGTGTGTGCTGGATCTTCTTTGTATGTGTTTCCTGTAGCTGCATGATGATCCGTTCTTTACCAAAATCGAAAGGGCGACAATCCTTGAGTCTTTATGCAATGTTTTTACATATATTTGTGATTACAAAAAGATTGTATATAATATAATATATAATTGTTATAATTGTTTGTTTATTAACATTAGTCGAATTATTAATAAATAAATTAAAAGTTACACAGGCATGACATTACATTTGAAAAATAAGAATATTCGCAGTTTGTATTTGATGAAATGAATCGTTTTATTTGTTTAAACAATTATTTGTTTAAACAAATAATTAATTTATATGTTTCCGAATAACAACTAAGGGTTATTTTTAGTTTGTTCCAAACTTAATTATTTATATAAAACAAATTGTTTATTTATTAACATTAGATAATTAATTAATTAAACAAAAAGTTACGTGACACTATATTTGAAAAATAAGAATATTCGCAATTTGTATTTAATGAGATAAATCGTTTTATTTGTTTAAACAATTATTTGTTTAAACAAATAATAAATTTATATGTTTCCGAATAACAACTAAGGGTTATTTTTAGTTTGTTGTTCTATTATTAAACTTAATTATCTATATAAAATAAATTGTTTATTTATTAATAATATATAATTAATTAATTAATTAAATAAAAGTTACGTGGACGTGACACCTCCCCCCCTTGAAGAATCGACAATTGCGGAAAACAAAGTTGACAAAAATTGTCGATATAAAAAGAAAAGAGACTTTAATTAACCCTTATTTGTTTACATAATTATTTGAAAAATTTACCGTTACAATTCTAACGTTTATAAGATTTTTGTTTGATATTATAAAAGAAAGTTATTTTTTGTAAAATAAAATATATGCGAAGGTTATTCGAGAATTATAGTTTCGGCTTCAGAATCGTAATCCTCACCAATGAGTTCGTATTTTTCACTATATCTAGGATCATAAATAGGAGGGACGCCTTTGAGTTCTGAGTGAAAAAGTGTCGCATGCTTTAAAATGAAAATCGTGCATTCTCTGCACGAATTAGCCCGACATTCTATGCAAAATAGTTGCAATTGGCATCTTTGACAATACAAATTATTAATATCTTTTATTGCGAAATGGGTAGAATAAAAAATTCTACAAAATAATTTCCCTTCGTCCGAAACTTTGCTTTCGTAACATTCCTCACATATAAGCTCTTCACGATAATCATTATAAAATACAATGGAATCGTTACATTTCATAATACAATAAAAAAGTGATAAAATTCTTCTTGTAACAAACGCTTTTTTTAATCTATTACCCTCTTCTCCGGTTTCGATATTATTCTCTACAGGTAGCATCTAAATTTAGAAAAAAAAAGGAAAAAGAAAAAATATATGAGTCTAATATAAATTTAATAATCAAATTATTATCTTAAGTTTTTATTTCTAGTAGGCCCTCGGCATACGTAAATACTATGCCCTCTGACAAAACATCGTTCACATGCGCCTGTCCATTTAAACAATATCGTGCGATTTTCGTTGTTTATATCTAATCGTGGTTCGTGCAACCCATTTCTCTCGCTGAATATGAAGTTTCGATTTAATTCAGTTAGCATTTTTCGCGATGCATCTTGTTTTGCCTCTTTTTTATTGGGGGCTTCTTTACTGATTGTGAAAAATTCTGTAGAATTTTTAAAAATTCTACAATTTACTCTATATCTCGGTGCTAAGATGAATGGTACTTTCTCCACTTCATATTCGGGTACAGTAAAATCATATTCTATGCTTAATTCATTCAATAATTGTGCCGGGCTAATAACGGCTTCGGCATTGATAATGCGAAAATGTGCAGCCATTGTTGTTCTGTAACATACATACCGATACTACTATAAATAAAGGTAAGTATTGATTGCTGAGTACATATAATCTATTTTCATGCTATTTTTTTGTTTTTGTTTTTGTTTTTTTTTTTTTTGTTTTTTGACATGCTAAAAAAAAAAATTAATATATATATAAATATAAGTGAAATAAAGTAATATGCTAACGCTAAATGATTATTCCCTGTCTGGTTGCACTTTTCATACATGTTTTTGTATTATTACAAGAAGATTTAAAGAGTGTGATTTATTACATACATCTTCAACTTGTTTACAGCTTGAAATAATTTTCATTTGTTTTTCTCTAATTTGAAGTACTCTTTTAATTTTCTTTGTACGTGTTTTACCTAATAGAAGAAGTACAAGTTTAGAGAATGGTTGTCGCAGAGTAGGCATGCACTTAAGGAAACGCAACGGGGTATCAATGTCCAGAAAAATTTATTAGTGTACTAGGTTAAGGCAAGGATACTTTGCAGGTCTCGTCTTATTGTCTTATTGAGTCTTTTCAATTGTGTTAAAGAAAAAATTTCTAGTCTTTCGTTATCTAAGATTCTCTGAGAACTATAATTTGAAGAAATTTGTCCTGTAAGAGGTAAGTTTTTGGGGTAAAAAAAAGTATGGCTTTAAATGGGTTTTCAGTCTTAATTTGGCTTTTCGTGAGTGAATTTCTTGTAGAGAAAAATTTTACCATGGAAGACAGAAACGTTATTATAGATTTTTACTTTTCATATGAAAATTTTAATTTTAGTGATAATACAAATGAAAATTCCAATAGTTCAAGTCTTCAGGAAAGTTTTGATTTAAATACAAACGAGGGACTAGATTGTATTTTGACAAGTGGTTCTCACGTTGATTATCAAAATTTTCAAAGTGTGATAAAAGAATTAAGACAGAGTGAAAATGAAATTCAGTTAAGTGAAAATTGTGAAAGTACAGATGTTGAAATTGATTGGAACTTAGACTTATTATCGACTAGTGAAGAATTGGATTCAAGTTTAATGAAAAAT
Organism: Ganaspis brasiliensis; assembly: GCA_037103525.1. NCBI lineage: Eukaryota > Metazoa > Arthropoda > Insecta > Hymenoptera > Figitidae > Ganaspis > Ganaspis brasiliensis. Next base: position 3,796,238 of record JAZKLR010000102.1, on the reverse strand, counting down.
GTTGGTGCTAATAAAGAAAATTCCTTAAATGTTTTGAGTGAACATGACTCTGGTGAAAATGAGTGTCAAGCAAATGTTAACGTGAATGATGCAAATGTAACCAATTTAAGAAGTTTAGAAGAATTGGTTGCTGAAGTGAGTGAAAATAATGATTTGTTTGTTGAGGAAGTTGTGCCTGAGGTGGTGCAAAATGATTCTCTCGAGTCCAATAATTCAATCAAAAAATTCGAGGTGGTTGAATGGGAGAAAAAAATTTGGGAGGAACGTGATAGTGATGACAGGTTTTGTGTAATGACTTTAAAAAATGAGATTTTATATGGTCTTGGTTGGTGGACTAGACTGCCAATTGGTCAACAAACATTTATAAGAAAAAAAATTGTTTTCGCAGTGAATAATTCTGTCGGAAACATTTATTCTGTTGACGGAAATTTTTTTATGTTTGAAAAACAACAGATGAAGTTGGTACGAGATCTTGAATTATATGATTAGTCATTAATTTTAATATTGTAAGTTTTGCTTATTTAAATATTTTATTTGCAGTTGAAAGAAAACGAGATAGGGTTTGAAGAGGATGGAAATATGTATCGTTTTAAAAGACGAAGATTTCGAATCGCTCAAATGAAATTTGTTAGTTTTCCTGTGGAGTGGTTATATTTAACAAAACGAGGACTACAAAAACGTGCAGTACGTGTTAGAAATATTGTAAATGAAAAAAATGGGGGTGACTGGACAGTGCCTTTTATTTTTGATAAATTTAAATATAAGGTTATAGGAGATGACTTAAAAAGGGTGAGTTTACTACTCATATTTTGTTTTATATTTGTCTTGATTCGTGAATTGTTATATATATATATTTTTTTGTTGTTGCAGATAGTTAGTTAGGATTTAAATGTAAAAATATATTATCAAACACAAGTTTCCAATCTGGTTTTTTTACGTTTTGGATTTGGTGAAAAAATTTGAAACTGTTCGTCTTTTTTCAATGGATCTAATTCTTGGTAAGTTATTTCTTTATCATTTTTTATTGATTTAATAAGTAAATAGTTTTTCTTAATTAAATAATATAAAATAGCTGCTAGTGTTAAAACAATAGATAGAAGGATATTCACTATCATTACTGCTATCATAATATTGAAAAATAAGTTATCAAATTCTTTTCTCGAAATTAAATTTTTTGATTGTAGTTGAATTTCGGCCATAATGAGTAATTTTTCTTCAAATTCATTTAGTGGGATAATTTGTTTAGTTTTATTCCAGTGATTCAAAAGAAAATCGATGCGTAATTTGGAATTAGAAATAAATTCAAACAAAGTTATATGATTATTTCGAAAATTATTTAAATCTTTTTCTCTGATAATTAAGTATGGTTTTTCTTGGTTCTTTTTAGTTAATTTAGGTAAAATGAGAAAATTTATTTCTACTGCACATTCTGGTTTAATTTTTAATATCCCATTATTTTGGATAATTAACTCTGTTTTATTTTTTTGTGGACAACGAATTCTAATATTTGTGGGAAAATTAATTGAATACAACCAGGCTTGATAATTTTCTAATATGGTCCATGAATCTTTAAAAGAAGTTTGTAAGTTATATGTGCATAGATTTGAATGTTTTTTCATAAAAAGTTCAATCTCGCAAGTAGGATTTTCAGTTGTTGTTTTAATATCCGGGGAAGAGGGGCAAATTTTACCAAATGTTGTTTCGTGGCAATTTTTTATACTTGGTTTGTCCAGGAAAAAATAAGTTTTATTGTCTTTAGAAATAGCTAAAAGTGAGTTTTTTAAATCTATTTGTGTTATTAGAGGGTATAGTTTATTGAAAGTGTTAAATATTGGAATTGCATGTAATTTAAAAAGATTATATTGCGGTGAATAAGGTACTGAAAGAGCAATAAATAATTTGTCTTTATGTGTAAAAACGTCTGTTTCTGAGTATCTTAATATTTTTGTTAGAGAAAATTCGTGTGAAACAGTGTTGAAAAGGTATTCTTGAGGGATTGATGACTGTAATACCGGATGCCATTTATTGTTTGTTGCTAATATTAGGATATTTAAGATCTTTTTTATGTAAATTATGTAATTGGAAATTGGTTCGCTTAAGTATTTAGTCCATGATATGGAAAATAATACATAAAATTTATCTTGTTGGTCTAAATATTTACTATGCCAGCCTTTGAAACTTTTAAGTGTATCTTGAATTTGAAAGTTGTTGTTAAATGTTTCTGAAAAGATAGCGGGGAAAACGTAGATTTGTTGCTCTTGTTCGATTATTGTGGAAAGGTTTGTGTTGTGCATTTTGTCTAGAACATGATAAAATTGTTGACTGTTAGAGATTAATTCTGTTGTACTATTATATAAAATATCTTCGATGTCTTTTAAAATTGATATTAGTTCTTTTTCTTTGTTCATTATTTCTTCCTTGATAATATCTTTGGGGCAGAATTTGGAACAATGTGTAGTTACTTCTTTAAATGTTTGAATTATTAGTCTACCAAATCTTAAAATTTCATAAATTTCAATGGAGTTTAAAAAATGTCTTTTTTCATTTAAAGGTGTAATAAATCCCATAGACTCAAAAATAATGGTGGAATTTGGTGCTAGGATTGTTTGATTATAAGAGTGTGAAGAAATAATAGAAGTAAGAAGTGTGAGAAGGATGGAAACGAATTTCATACTTAGCATGTTGGTCATTTCTTTGAAAAATAGAAAAGAAAATAATTGAAATTGAATTTATCTTGCTTTCTTCGGAATGTCTTTTGGTCATGCAAGTGGAACCTTGGTGAGACTTGAAACTAAAACAAACGAAATTTTAGATTAGTCTTTCTTTAATCTTGCTTATATTACTATTTGAGTAGTTTGCGCGTAAGATTCCAATTGTTTTGTGTAAATTTTGGTTCGGTGCTAAAAAGAATACTGGTTTCTGAGGTTCGAACCTTCGAATTAGTTTTAATGAATCACAATTTTTAATAGTGTGACCGTGATATAAACAGTATCTACAATAGTTGTGCCATTGTATTAATTTAGGTCGCGGATCAGTTTGTGTTCCTATCTCTCGCGTTTTTGAAGTGTTTACTAAAAAGGGATCTTCATCATCAATGAGATCGTGAGTTCTAACAAAAAATTTTAATAAGTCTAGCGCTGCATATTGCGCTGCTACTACTTGAGAATATGCTTTTTTCTTTTTTATTTTATTTCCAACCGACACATATACTGTGTATATTGTTAAAAATGTTTCTTTTTTGTCTATTTCCATTGAAATGTTCGGCGTTGAAAGACCATATTCAAAAGTAAAATATCGTAAAATTTGTAGTACATCTATTTGTCCTTCTATTGGTTTAAAATGAGATAATGGTAAATCTTTATGTAGTATTGAAAATACACAATTTTTACGAGGAGATGAGGATGATTCGGCAGATTTTTGTGTTGTGAGGTTGAGAGGTTGTTGAGACATGCTGGAACAAATTAATCATGTTTATGTGAAGTTATAAGGATTTAGTGATCGAAATCCGCAGTTCATGCATTTCTTGTATGATTTTGTTTGAGGAAGACATGCTTTAGGTTTGTGGGAGTGAAGAGGATTTGTTTTGATTTTATTTCTCGGAGGTAATAGAGGTGGTCTTTCTTCGTTTTGTTGTGAAGTACTAGTAGAAGGTAATGGATTTAGGGATAAATTGTTCATTGTACTTGTAATGTTACTTAATACTTTGTTTTGCTTTTTGTACAATTCATGAATCATTTTACAAGTGGCTTGTATTTTGGCTTCTCTGATTGTGTTCGCGACGCCATTTTCTTTATTTTCTTCTACTTTACAAGTGATGACATGATTTCTTTTGGTCGCACAAAAGTAAAGATAAATATATTTTGGTTCATGCATTTTTAAGTTTATGCAAATATTCTTTAGTTCACGAATAACATCAACTGTAGGAAGAGAGGTGATAAGGATATTATTATTGATTGGTAAGGTTTTAAGGTAACTACGTGCTACATGCTCCTTCACCATATCTGGATCATGCCCCATTGCAGTGTACTGAAATATTTTATTTGCTACAGAAATTTCGAAAAGTAACTTATTGTTCGTATCCCTTCTAATTTCATAAATATATTTTAAAGGCGACAATCCCATTGATATCAGTGCTTCCTGCACTTTTTCCGTAGGTTTCATCGAATTCATGCTTGAGTTAAATACGATATGGATTAGTTTGACTAAAATTTAATTGTGTTAGTTGTTCTTGCGGATATATGTATGTTTCTGTTGTCTGATTGTTACCTTGTTTGAGTTCTTGTACTACTGGTTCTGATTCTGTTGTTGAGTGTGTTTTTTTGTTTTGATTATCAGAGAGTGGTTGGTTTAGGCTTTCGGCTTCTTTTGTCGGCTTCTCTTGTTTTCCTAAATGCAATAGTAAATTAGTAACTGAATCCCAAATTGAGCCAATAAGATGGATTGACCATCCAAAAACAGTATACAGGGCATAGCCATGTATAAATGTGTCGATTAATAATTTAATTGTTCGTACTACAATGACAACGCCTATAAATCCTGCGCTGACAGTACCAAAACTAGAAAATACTGTCCAAATTTTATTCCATGTTGACTGGGCAATTTTTTCCATAGTTTTCTCGTCTAGTAAACCCATTAAAGATATTCCCTGATTAACTGTGGGTAACCCTGTCATGCCGCGAACTAAACTATTTAGAATCATTGGTTTTTCTGCTGGGAACATTATATGATCTTTTAATTTATTTAAATCGGATTGTGAATATACGCCACTGGTTGCTAATGATAAAGGATTTGTGTATTGCCATGTAACGCTTGTTAGGGGCCTAATAGTAGCGGGGTTAGTTGTTTCTATTGGGTTAGGAAGCATTTTGTACCATTTTTGTCCTAAACAATACATTGATGGAATAAAGGAATTGCAATTAGTTTCAGTTCCTTTAGAAGTTATTATGTGTGTTCGAGGTGTTAAGAAAAGTGTGTCGTTTCCCTTATAAATGGGTAAGTGTAGATAACATTCCTTTGTTTCGCGGTATTTTACTTCTACAGGAATGCATTTTATTATATGTGCGACCTCTCCTGCTATTATTGACATATAACCTGGGCCTTTCATTAAATTGTATGCAAATTCATCTGGGGTTTGGACTGCCAATGTTAATGTATTTTTTAGAACCTGTCTTTCTAATTCGCATTTTTGAATTAATATGTCATGATATAATTGTTTCATTTGAGTACGAATGTGTCTTTCAACATACACAAATTTAGAGTTTACGTAGGTAAAAAGATCCATATTTTGTACAGTAGGTTTTTTGTTTGGTAAAATTGATGCTCCTGGTTGGGTTTCTACAATTAATAATTTTGGGTGTTCTGTTCTATACATAATTAAGTTGCAAACTGGGTTTAGACTTCTTTGTGATAATGCAAATGTTATATCTTCTGTATTCAAAGAGTAAATTGTTTCTGCATGTTGAGTGGTATTTTCATAAGTCTTATTAACAAAACCTTCATATAAGACTTCATATTTATTAAGATGGCAAATGTCTTGAGGTAAAGGGTTCCAAAATGTCTGTCCGCCCTCCATGTCAAAACAATTGGTATCTGAGAGTGAACATGTGATACCAGATTGTAAGTGAATTCGATCTGTATTTAAATTAACACTTGCATAGTATTCGGTTAATGTTACAGTTACTACTCCTTGTACAACAACGTTGTCCCAGGTCCCTAATGGATCTGTAAATTGAACTCCTGTGCAATCTCCATCTGTGTCAGTGTATCCTGCTATTAATATACTATGATAAGTTGTATGATTAGGTTTCAATTTTGATATTTTTGCGTCTTGACCGAATGTTATAGTTCCGCCTTGATGTAGAGTGTTACATTGATCGTATGAAATATCATGAATGTATGCACTTAATCCATTTCTTACTACTGATGCATGTGAAAATGCTCCACAATGTGTAATTGTTCTATCGACCTCCAGTTTACATTGTTTCACTTTAGTACGGGTAAAATCGCTAATTTGTACTAGTTGGACGTATTTCTGTTCAACGTTTACCTCTGGTTCAGGTATGTCACATTCTGCTACTTCCAAAAGGGATATTGTTGTGAGGTTAAGTTGATTTGAACCACAGTCATAACCGATGATGGCTTGTACTGATGTTCTCCATGATATTAGTATTATAAGGGCTAGCCATGTCTTCGATCTGGCAGACATTTCTGTAAAATGATATTTCTAATTAAGAGTAGGAGAGAAGAAAAAATAAAAGGAAAAGTACAAAGAAAAGGATATTTATTTAGAAAAAATACTAATATTTTGAAGTAAAAAGTATAATTTTTATTACTTCTTAGATGTGTGGTATGTTCTATTACTTGTTTTTGAATTTTTTGTTTTACTTATGTGTGTTTGAATTTATTTTTGATTTCTTCAATCTATTTACATGTACAACCTTTGGTTTATTTTTTATTTCTATTTTAACATTTCCTTTGCCTAAAATATCTAAAACTTTATGTGGTCCTGAATATTGGTCTCCTAATTTCTTTGGTTTAGGTCCGCTTAATAAAAATACTTCGTCATCAATTTTAAAATCTTGTGGATTGATTTTTCTGTCGTAATATATTTTTGATTTTTCTTTCGCAGCTACTAAATGTTCTCTTGCAATTCCTCTAATTTCGTGTAGTTTAGTTATTAGTTTTATTAAATATTCGTCATAAGTTTCGAGTTTTTCATTGTCGTCTGGTGATTCGCTTGACGGTAGCCTAGCTAGTTTACCAAAAACTAATTCGTATGGAGTGCAACGTGTACCTTCATGAATACTAGTATTGTATGAAAACGTGGCTAGTTCAAGCCAGTCGTCCCACTGAGAATTTTTATCTACGAACTGTTTTAAATATTCTGCAAGAACGTGATGTGATCTTTCAAGAGATCCGTTCGATTGTGGATGGAAAGCAGTTGTTTTGAATTGTCTAATCCGAAATGTTTTTGCTAGATTTCTAATAAGAATACTTAGAAAATTTCGTCCTTGGTCAGTAAGAACCGCTTTCGGAGAGCCAAAAATACAAATGCATTTTTTAACGAAAGCATCTGCAATGGTACTTGCAAGTGCATTTGGTAGTGCAATGGCTAAAGAATATTTAGTAAAATTATCTTGAATGGTTAATATATATTCGTTTTGTTTTTCTGTTACAGGTAAAGGTCCTACTATATCCATGGAAACTTTCTCAAATGCTGTGCCTGGCGTATCTGTGATAACCATAGGATTCTTTGTTTTAACTCGAACTAGTTTTTTGATTTGACATTTTAAGCATGTTTGTATATATTTTTGTATGTTTAATTTCATATTTTGCCAGTAAAAATTTTGACGTATTCGGTTGTAAGTTTTTGATACTCCTTTATGACCTCCTAGAGCCGAAGAATGAGCTTCCTCTATTAATTGTTTTTGTTGTTCTTTTGTTGCGTATTTTATTATTCCTAAACAGATAATGATTTTAATTGATGAATTATAAAAAATGGAATTCATAATCCCTAGAATTTCGTTCCATGTTATGTGATTAATTTCAGAAGTTTTTGCAATACTAATTGAACGAATTTTTAACTCTTTTGCTTTCAAAAATAAAGAATTAATTGAAGATTTAATATATTTAAGTTTCTCCGTAAGGTTAAGTTTAATTTCTGATTCGATTGGTAACACAAAATGATGCTGATTACCACGACGATATTCGTGAACTTCTCCTAAACATAAGTTTTTTAATTTTGGTAACTCATTTCTTTTAAAAAGAGCATTTGATCCGTTATCTCTTGGTTCGCCTGTGATTGAAGTAAAATAAGCATAATTATCCTTTCGCATAGTGAGCTGGTCTCGGCATTCTACAATATTGTTGTTTCTAATCAATTGTTCATCCGGCATATTTATTTCTGCAGGAGGGGGCTCTGGTGGTGGTCGATTTTCTGTATCCGTTGAATGATGTAAATCTTCCTTTTCTTTATCCTCTAATATTTCGTTTAATGTGTCTTCTTCACTGTCTTCTGAGAAAAGGTATTCTTCACTTGATGTTTCTGATTTAGGACTTCGTTTTTTATTTTTCTTTTTGTTTGGTAATGGTTTTGTTGTGAAATTTGGATCTGAATCAAAAGAATCTTTCTGCGATTTTCTGAACTTCTTCGATTTTTTAATAGCTGGTTTCTTTTTTCGTATGATAGAATAATTCTCTCCTTTTCTTGGCCTTCCTCTTTTTCTTTGAAGAGGTAGAGGTTTCACGGGTTGGTTATTCGTTGATTCTTCACTATGTTCATTTTTTGTTATATATTCGCTTGGTATTTGTTCTCCATTATTTATGATAGAATAATTCTCTCCTTTTCTTTGCCTTTCTCTTTGTAGAGACGAAGGGGTTTTAGGTTGGTTATTCTTCATATTCGTAGATTTTACTTTAATTTTTCTTTCTTCTTTGTTTATATTATTTTGATTGTTTTGTTTTCTTACTTGGTTTCTTGTTACCATAGCATTCATTTTGGAATTTGTATATGTTTTGTTTTGAATTTCATTATTTTCTTCATGATTTTTTGTTATAAAATTTTGAGTGTTTTGTGCTCCTGCTTGGTATTTTGTTACCAAGTCATTCGTTTTCAGATTTCGTATAATTGTTTTTTCTTCATTCATTTGTTTCTTGTTTTCATTTTGTTTATTTTTTGTATCTTCATACTCATCGTATATGATTTCATATTTTTCTTGTTTATCAGATTCTGTATATAAATTTCTTTTATTTGGTTCTTTATTTGATTCTTCCTTTGTGTCTTCATGTGATTCTTCTTTATTGAAGTCCTTGTTTGTATCTTCTTTCTCTTCAGTTCTTTCATCGTTTATTTCTTCTTCCTTCGCAAAGTCATCGTCTGATTCTTCGCTACTTTCACTAGAGCTCGAATATTCGTAATATGAGTCTTCTCCATCTAATTCATCTTCGCTTGTGTCTTCACTGTCTGTTTCTTCATAATAATAAAAATTTTTATTGGATCGTTGAAAATGTGTATAATTAATTTTGTTTTTGGATAAATTGTTTGTTTCGTTAACGTCGATTGGATTGCGTGATAATGCATCTGCATTAACATTTATTTTACCAGCTTTGTAGACGACGTCAAATTCATATTCGGATAATTTTAACCTCCATCGAGTAACTCGTGAACATGGATCTTTTGCATTTTGAAACCAAACTAATGGTTTGTGATCTGTTACTAGGGTAAATTTTCTACCAAAAAGATACGGTCTGAAGTGATGTACACAATATACAATGGCTAAAGCTTCTTTTTCATAAGTGTCAAATTTTCTTTCACTATCGTTAAGTGTACGAGATGTATATGCTATAGGTTTGTCTTGTCCTATTTTTCCCTGAGAAAGTATGCCTCCGATTGCATATCCCGATGCGTCAGTAGTGAGTACAAACGGTTGAGAAAAGTCCGGTCGCTGTAATAAAGGTTCTTCACATAATTTTTCTTTCAAAGTATTAAACGCAATTTGATGTTTTTCTGTCCATTGAAATGGTGTGTCTTTCTTTAGTAGCTGAGTTAAAGGTGTTGTTATTTGGGAAAATCCTTCGATGAATCTTCTGTAGTATCCGGCTAAACCTAAAAATTGTTTAATATTTTTCTCGTTTTTGGGAATTGGAAATTCTTTTACTGCTTCTACTTTCTTGGGATCCGGTCTGACTCCATTTTTATCGATAATGTGTCCTAAGTACGTTATTTCAGATTTAAGAAATTCGCATTTATCTGGTTGTAAACGTAAATTCGCATACTGTAAACGTTCCATAAGTCTGTTAATCTTAGCTTCATGTTCTTCCAAAGTTTCTGAATAAATAACGATATCATCTAGATAAACGAAGAGATCATTTTCGATTAGACCATCCAGAGTGATATTTATAAGACGTTGAAATGTGCTTGGCGCATTCTTTAAACCGAAGGGCATTCTATCAAATTCATAATGTCCGTAAGGGGTAGAAAATGCTGTTTTATGTGAGTCTCTTGGATCCATTGGTATATGATGAAATCCGTTTGCAAGATCAAATACCGAAAAATATTTGGCATTAGAGATTTGATCTAATATTTCTAAAATGCTGGGTATAGGAAAATTGTCTGCAACTGTTTTTTCATTTAATTTTCTAAAGTCTAAAACCATTCTCCATTTTCGTCGACCTTGAGAATCTAACTTTTTTGGTACAAGAAAGATAGGTGTATTATATGGTGATTGAGAAGGTTTAATAATTTTGTTCTTTAAAAGTTCATTTACTTGTCTAGTAATCTCTTCTTTATGTACTGGGGGAAATCTGTATTGTTTAGTCACTATTGGGCGTTCGTCAGTAGTAGGAATTGAATGTACTAAAAGGGGCGTGGCTTCAAGTGGTTCGTCAGGTAATTGAAATCGATCTTGATGTTTTTTAATCAATTCTTCTACGTGAAATAATTCTTTTTCGTCTAAGTGATCTAGTCTAAGTAATTTTTTGATTTGTTCAGTTCTGTCTTCACCAGTAATGTTATTAATTTGACAAGTATCAAAGTGTGGTTCTTCATTTGAGGTTAAGTAATTTTGATTAATGTTTTCGGTGTTTAATATTGATTCTTCTTTTTGAAAAAAGTATTTCTGACCTTCGATTTCTAGACATTTTAGTGCATAGTTAATATTAACGTTATTATTGATAAAAAATTCTGATCCTAAAACACCATCTTCTTCTATTGGTACGCTATTGGGGATTAAATGAAAAATTGTTGGAAAACCAAAAATATTTAGTGTGATTTTACCTAGAGTGTAAACTGGGAAATTGTTTATTCCTGTAAGTCGTAATAATTCATCCTGTTTAATCTCAACTGTATGATCAACAATACTCAATTTTATTAAATTTCTACCTGCTCCCGTGTCTACCATCATGCATGCTGGTTCTTTTAATCCATTTATTTCCGTAATAATCGAGGGAATTGGTTTTTCTGTACTAATATTTATTTTTACTTCTTTTACTTCTTTTATTTTTTTACTAGGTGCATTTTCTTTTACTGTCGAGCCTCCCGAGCTGCACCCGGAGTGGGGAGGGGTTTGGAGTTTCCCTGGTTTCTTGTGTTTCGTGGTTGAAAACTAGAGGATTGTGGTTGTTGTTGTTGTTGTTGGTTTTGATTTTGTTGAGGTTGTTGATTTTGACTTTGATATTGTTGTGTTTGAGGTTGATATTGTTGAAGTTGTTGTTGATTGTTGTATATTCTTTTTCGACATTCACTAATAGTGTGTCCTGGTTTTTTACAATATAAGCATTCTACTTGAATTCTATTCGAGTATGGAGGATTGAAGTTATTTGAATTATTTCTTTGATTAAATATATTTTGGTACGGTCTATTATTTGTTTGTTCAGAAAAACCTATGTTCTGACGAGGCTGCCACTGAGCTTGATGTCGTTGATTAAAGTTCCTTTGATTTGGATATTGTTGTTGTTGGTTAACTATATTTTGTGGAAATTTATTATTATATTGTTGTCTGTTAAAATTATTAAAAGTTTGTGTAGGATTTCTATTATTAAAATTAGTATTTTGGTTTAATTGACGACAGAAAAGGGCGCTGTGGCCTCTTTTGTTACATATTTGACATGTTAAATCATTTTGAACAGTATGAACTTTATCCCGTTTTGATTCCTGTCTTTCTTCTCTATTCCTATTAGATGAACGTAATGCTAGTGTAGCTGCTAGTTTTCTTTCTATTTCAATTGCTTCGTTTATAGCATTTATAAATGTCGTTGGTTCCTTATTGCTTAATCTTGATTCTATTTCTGATTTGAGTCCTCTCATGAAACAATCCAGTGTGTCTTTTCTTAATCCTTCTAGAAAATTTTCATCTTCATCGCCTTGATTAATCCGCTTATGAGTATCTAATATTTTATTTCCTAATTCTCGAATCCTAGTCCCGTAAGAAATTACTTTTTCGTTTTCCCATTGATAAATGCTTCCTAATTCGCCTTGAAGTTGATAAATTGATTTATTTGGAGAATAAACATTCTTTAGACTATCAATAAGGTCATTGATGTTATTGTAAGTTTCATCTAGTAAGCATTGTTTTGCTTCACCTCTAATTTTTGTTTTAATTAATTTAGTTAAATTTGCTTCCGCAGTCGTTGGTAGCATTTCTTTTGCTTCGGTGCATGCTGAGATAAATTGATCTAAGGAAATGTTATCACCAGTAAAAGTAGGTATTAATTCTAATGCATCGCGTAAAGAAATTGTTTGATTATTGGAAACAGCCATTGTCTGTTGTTGTTGATGATTGATTGTTAACGGTTGATAGGCTAAATTACGTTCCGGAGAATTAAATAATAATGATTTTACGTTATTTTTATCTTTATTTTTAATTAAAGGTTTTAAAATATCCTTTTTATTAGAAATTGATTTTTCTAAATTGTCAATAACGAAATCGTCAGAGTCTGTTTCTGATTCAGGCTCGGTTTCGGATTTATTTTCGTCTTTATTATCGGCTAATAATGTTTTGTCTCCGTTATCAATTACTGTCGAGTTGTTCGGATTAAATGTTGAATTTATAAAAGAGTCCTTTGATAGTTCAGGATCAAAAAGGATTGATTCTTCGTTAATTTTACTACTACCACTAATTATTATGCTTTTATTTGGATGTGGTGAGTCAGTTTTGGATTGCTTAGTGGTCGGAGTAGATTTTAATGTTTTATCAGTCCTTGATTTTTTATCTTGAAAGGCAGATCTATTATTTTCATTTACTAGTTTTGCTAAATCGGGGTTGTTTCTACTTTTATTACGAGTTATTGTAGGATCTGCTTCATTAGACATTTGTAAAAATCATTTCAAAATACAAGTTAATATTTTTATATATATTTTGAAAAACAAATCTGAATCATGTGTAATATTAAATATATGTAAATACTATGTTAATGTACAATTTGAAATTTTACATAAGAAATATTTCTCGAAAAGTAAGTATTAATTCTTTTCAGTTAAATAAATTTATTAATAATATAATTATTATTATTAATATTATTATTATTATTATTATTATTATTTTTTTTTTTTTTTTTTTTAGTTAATTTATTTTTATTGTTGTTAACTTGTTTGTTGAAAGATTTTACTTTGATAAAGTTATATGAAGATCCTGAGTATTGTTTATATTTTAACATATAAGTATGTAAGACATCTATTTGTTGTTTCTATATGATTTTGTTGAATTAAAAATTCCTAACCATAATGTAAAAGAAGTCTAATGTGTTGTGTAAACTCATGTATTCGCGCACTATAAAATTTGTCGGGTGAAATAAAAAAAAATCACGTTACAATTTTTGTGTTTTCACTTTATTTTAATCCTCTTCACTTGTTCAAGTGGCTACACACTTACAACAAGGTTAATCAGAGGAACCGTTTGTTTTATTAAGGAAAGCCAGAGCTTGCGAGCACGCGAAGTATAGCTACCGTTCCTAATTTGTTTAAATTTTGCTCCTACCCTTTGTGCAATGGTGGCCGTTCTTTAATTTCGAACGTACAACCCAAAAGGAGACTGATAGTTATAAACAAATGTACAGATTTCTAAAGTGTCTGACAAAACTTTTTTTGAATAAAAAAAAGAAATTCACTGTCGCTAATGCAAAAAAATATTGTCAGTTTTATAAAATAATGAAATACAATTTAATATGCTGAAAGAAAATACAATAAAAAAAAATTATATTTTTGATTAAAAATAAGAGCTGAAATTTTTATTTTGGATAATAAAAATATTAATTTTAATTTATTAAAATTAATTGTTTCTTCTGTTATTTGAAAGTGTTATTATCTGAATACTTTTGTAATCCAATTGTAACCAAACTGTAAATTTACCAGTACCAGCGGCCGATGCACCAAAACGCGGGGTATGTTATGTCCTAATCTTAACTGAATTTTAATAAAAATATTAGTTATTATTTTAATTAATTCTAGCTATTACCCCAGCATTTAATCCCTAATGTTCCCTGATTTAGTTTGATAAAAGGTATTACCAATACTGGGACAGGGCTGGCAAATAAAACAAGTTCAATTACATTTGAATTAACAATATTTATTTATTATAATTGATATTCAAAATTGCATTCTGACTCGGGATTGCTCCCTTAAGAAATTGGAAATATAGGATTTGTTGATCCTATCTGTAAATTAATTATTATTTATTTATTAATTTGAAATGACTTGAACATGGGGAGGATTTAATTTGTTTTCGATTTTTTGGTTGATTTTTACCTTTTACTCTTCCAAATATTGTTCTCAGGGACTGGTTTCTCTCCGGCAATTGTTTTAATCCTTTGGTTTTAATCCAATTGTTGTAATCCGATGTTTAGGTTAGTTGATCCAATTGTCGTAATTGGAAATATCGAGAAGTTAATCCAATGAGGCAGCTACGTAGTTCGGTCACTGACCTAACGGGTTCACTCGTTGAGGATGAAAAGTATCTTCACGAAAATACTCGTTGGAATTTCACTGGACGGACTGACCGGTTGAAAAAACTTGTCACTGTTTGACTCGTACGATTTTTGGCTAGGCGACCGGCTTTGTGATTTACTGTATTACGGAGTGCGTGGCTCACTATGTTGCTGACTGCCTTTCTCTTTTTTGGAGTTTGTACTTATAGATCTCGATCGGTCCAGACGGCGTCTACAGGGTGCCGACTGACCTGTCAAAAGACGAACTTGAGTGAGTCGATCGCTTTGACGAGAAGCACCCTCTGTATATATTTGGTCTAGGAGATGTGTGTGTGCTGGATCTTCTTTGTATGTGTTTCCTGTAGCTGCATGATGATCCGTTCTTTACCAAAATCGAAAGGGCGACAATCCTTGAGTCTTTATGCAATGTTTTTACATATATTTGTGATTACAAAAAGATTGTATATAATATAATATATAATTGTTATAATTGTTTGTTTATTAACATTAGTCGAATTATTAATAAATAAATTAAAAGTTACACAGGCATGACATTACATTTGAAAAATAAGAATATTCGCAGTTTGTATTTGATGAAATGAATCGTTTTATTTGTTTAAACAATTATTTGTTTAAACAAATAATTAATTTATATGTTTCCGAATAACAACTAAGGGTTATTTTTAGTTTGTTCCAAACTTAATTATTTATATAAAACAAATTGTTTATTTATTAACATTAGATAATTAATTAATTAAACAAAAAGTTACGTGACACTATATTTGAAAAATAAGAATATTCGCAATTTGTATTTAATGAGATAAATCGTTTTATTTGTTTAAACAATTATTTGTTTAAACAAATAATAAATTTATATGTTTCCGAATAACAACTAAGGGTTATTTTTAGTTTGTTGTTCTATTATTAAACTTAATTATCTATATAAAATAAATTGTTTATTTATTAATAATATATAATTAATTAATTAATTAAATAAAAGTTACGTGGACGTGACATTCCATTTAAAATTGAATTTTAAATGCCGAAATTGCTATTTGACTAAATTTTCATTAACTCGAATTGATATTTGATAGAATTCTTAATTTCTGTCAGCTGTATTTCCGATTTCGGTCAAAATTTAAAATTCGGAGTTTCAAGAATTATATCAAATTCGTGCAAATAAAACTTCATGCACACTGAGAGAAATGGATATTCAAACTTACTATTTTGGATATTAAAAAAAAATTATTTTAATATCTAGATATTAAGTTTGAATATCTAAATACTATGTTTTAATATATGGATGTTAAATTTTAATATCTATTAATTCCATTTTTCTCAGTGCAAATAAAGATCGAAGCAAGTAGAAATTCCGTCATTTAAAATTTTTTGACCTAATTTAAATTCTGTTAAAAGAGAATTCTGATAAATTAAAATTTAGTTCAATTAGAATTCATTAAAATAAAAGTTTAGTTAAGGATTCTTTTAGTTAAATTTTTTCTATAAAACAAAAATTCTGTTAACTAAAATTTCGGTGATAAGAAACTGGTCCGCAGAAATTCGGATTAATTTAAATTCGATTAAAATTTTAATAAACAAATAATTATTATAACTAATTAACTTAGGATTGTTATAAACTTGAGGCATTAGAAATCTGGGTCGAATAAAATTTGAAGAAATATAAATAAATAGTAATTCCTTGATCAATAAGAGTTGAAAAATTGATTAAAACATTTATAACGTGAATACCTGGGTACCCTCATCAAGACTCTAAGTTTATAACACCAGAAAAAGACATCAACTAAATTATTTATTATCAACTAGTTATAATTGAATTAGAATCTAATTCGCTGAAAAAAAATGTCTCCAAATACCTCATTTTACATTAAAATAATTTTACCAAGAATTATTTTCAAACAAATTCAAAGTGAGTTCAATTTAAACCCAAAAGCTTTCAGTTACGAGAAATATGATGTAAAATTTGTATAATAAAAACATGATATGATGATATACGGTAATGTAAATTTTATAGATATTTTTAAAAACCAATAGCAATATTTATTAAACTATTCTAATAACATGACGGTGGTTTGTTCAGTAATTTTTTAAATTTCAATTAAAATCCTTTTAATCCTTTTTAGCAGTAATGTGACATCTTTTAAAAAAATAAAGATACTGTGAATTAAAATGTGTTTTATATATACTTACTAATTCAATAACATTCGTTCTAATTTGAAATGATGGAGTGCATTACATCGATGTATATACAAATAGAAATTACATTACTGTAATACTTTACATTAGCGAGCACATTCGAAAAATAAAAATGTGTCAATTAGAAATAATATCAAAATGCATACATTTAATTCTGAAATAAATTTCTCTTTTAATAAAATAATAAGTGCATCATCGAACCTATTTGGTTTGAATAATTAATTACTTGACTATTCTTTAATCAATATTATCTTATATTAATAAAAATATGACATTAATACTAGGATTTTTTGTGCCACATAATTATTATTTTAGTCAATTAAATATGATTTCTTGCAAGTATGGAAATTATTGGTTCAAATAAAGTCCAAATAAATCAAATAAATTTGATTTAAACATAAAAATTATTTAGTTCAAGTAAATATTTATATTATAATTTTTATTATAATAAAAACTGATTATTTGACGCAAATAATTTTTTTACTTTTAAATGTTCCTCAAGTTCTTAACTTTTTTTCCAGTGAAATGTTTTAAAAAATAACTTTTGCAACTCAAAATATAAAAGGGAATCCAATTATTAAAAATATCCCAAAGAACAATTTTGTTTAATTTTAGTTTGAAACTCATTTTGTTTAAAAAATAAAACAAATGAAAAATTACCTAAAGCAAGTTATGTGAATTAGAATATTAATTAAAGCTCCTAAGAAAAAATACGAAATCAAAGGATCTCTTTTCATTTAAAAAAGCTTATTCATCTGCTCGCACTTAAAGTCCTTGTTTTTATATTCATTTTCACGAATATTACAAAAAAATACAAAATACAAAAGAGAACGAGAAAAAAGGGGAAAAATGTTCCTTGGAGAAAATACACTTTTTCATACTAAAATCTCAGTTCTTCCAAGAAATATAAACTGCTAACAAATTTTCTAAATTTCACTATTCTCGAAATTCGGGAAAGAATTCTCGAAAAATTTTTTTAGTAAAAAGTAACTAAAAATTAGTAGAAACTTTTACTAATTTGAATTATAAGAACCAACTTTTCACTAAATCGAATTAAGAAACCTAATTTTGAAGTTATCAAAAATTAATTTTCTAGTGTAAATAAATAATTTTTCCATCCGAACTCTTTTTTTTTTTTTTTGGGGTACTTAATCCGACTTGTTTCAAGAGGTCTGTTTTTGAGGCTAGATAGGATCGACTCTCGAAAATGAAGGCCGGATTGATATTCGTTCAGCAAGGACTCTGCAGGAAGAGTTCCGAGTGTTTGTTCGAAGCGGAGATTGCTCCTCTCGAGGTGAAAAAAAAAGAGGAGAGAAATACAAAAGAGGCAAAACAAAAAGAAGAAAAAAGGTCCTGGAAAAAAAAAGATTTTCCACTGTAATCATCTCATTCTGAAACGTTTTCCTATAGGTTTCTGTAAGTGACAGGAAACTTCCTGTCTTCCCAAAATGATGAAAGCTATTTAATTCTTCCCCTCGGGAAAAATTTTTCGCCAATTAAAATATAGCTCGACCTCTCATTGGTCTATTTTCATCAAATAATTAATTATTATCAATAAATATTAACTATTCTCTTATTTCTTTACTGTAAATTTTAAATTTGTCATTTGAATACAAAAATTTTCAAGCACACGAATTATTTTAAATTTATTCTGTAGTCAAATTTACTAATAATGTGAAAAATTGATAATAATCGCAAACTTCATTCATTCATTCTTTAATTCTTTAGATTATAACAGAAGATAAGATTTACTGAAATATATTTTTCACTCTAAATTTAAAAAAAAAGAGCTCTTTTTGGATAGACTAAAATTTTGGTAAATAATTTAATTTCATTGATAAAAAACGTATTTTAAATGTTCATGAATAGATTTTGAAATTGATTCAAAACACAGTTTTTCGGAAATTAGGTTTTTAAAAAGTTTTAAATAAATAATTGTTTATTAATGGAAGTCTGAATCAAACTATTTAGAATCGATAAATAAAAATTTCATTTTAGTAAACTTTGAACTAAATTATAGGATGAATCGATTCGAAATCTTCAAATTTTTATTAAATAAAACTAATAGTTTTGTAAATTTTTTTAATACTTGAAATTTCAATCCCAAAACACGGATTTTCATACA
Organism: Ganaspis brasiliensis; assembly: GCA_037103525.1. Taxonomy (NCBI): domain Eukaryota; kingdom Metazoa; phylum Arthropoda; class Insecta; order Hymenoptera; family Figitidae; genus Ganaspis; species Ganaspis brasiliensis. The sequence continues at coordinate 3,777,481 of JAZKLR010000102.1, read as the reverse complement.
ATATTAATTTTTTACAATTAGAAGTTTTTATAAATTAAATTGGTTACCGTTTGAAATAATTAAAATATGCACTGTTGGGATTTAAAAATATTTAACTCGCCTATAGTATCTACATAATTCAAACATGAATTGATTTAAATTTTGAATGATTAAAATTTGAGACATTATAAGTTTTAATTAATTAAAGTTTATTAGTAATAAAGTGTTAATAAATCGTTATTTCTACTAATTATAGTTTAAAACAATTTAAAATCGTATTAATAAAATCAAGTTTAAAAGTTTAAATTTGTAAATCTAAAATATATAAAATGTTATTTCCACCTTTTGAAAACAAAATAAAAATGATACTAAATCTTAAAGCTTAGGTTATTATAAAATTTTTATTGATTGAAGTTGAAAACAATTTATAGAAATTAGAAATATTAAATTTTTTTTTTTGATAAAAGTTTTAAAGAAAGGTTTGAACCTAGAAAATAGTAATTTAAAATTGTATTGTTTAAAGAGGTTTTAAAAATAAAAAACTTAAATAAATAGAGGTTTGGAATAATTTAAATTTGTATAGTAGTTTTTACAGAGCACTTTAGCGCCCGTATATTTTGCTAATAAAATAAAAAAATTAATAAAATAAAATAAAATTCTTTAAAATTGTCTTTTTAATGGCAATTTTGTACGACGAGAAAAATGGAGTTAATTTATTTACAATGTAGAAGCGCTTGAAACGTTATAGTGATATTTAAATTTGTCATATACTTGTTTCAATTATGTATTATTAAATTTTGCTTTATCCTTGAAAATTGTGTAATTTGTGTTTGCTATTAAATTAGTAGCAACAAACTGCGGGTAGAGCGTCACGAAAAGAATGCAAAAGTAACATTTTGATAACTCAGGGGGAAATATAACTTGGATGTTGCACGCAATGCGGATTAAACTATTCAGTGAACCTCCGAGATTGCTCACTGGCTGTATAACCATGACGAAATTGGCAAAACGACTCACTTTGTCATACTAGGAACTTTCGCACACTTCATTCATTTCTCCTCGAAATTTTCCTGAATAATTGTCCATTTTACTCATTAACATTAAAAGAAATTATGTTTTCTCAGAAAAGAAAAATAAGAATGAGTTTTATTTATAAATTAATAGAATACGTTCCTCTTTATTTTTCCAGAAATAACCACTCGATTCAATATCGTTGGATTCGAAATTTATTTTAATCCAATTACGATTGAATTTCGATTTTTATTCAATTTTAATAATTTAATTTTTAATCGATTTAAAAGTAGACAGATAATTTGTCGTCTGATTAAACATTTAAAATCGATTCATAATTCTGGCAACATCAATTTAAATCTAAGCAAAATTGTTATATTTATTTAAAATTACGAGCCAGTATCATTTTGACACATGACTTAATTTAAAATTGTTATATTGTACAGAATTGAAATGTTATTTTGTATAACTGCTAAATGTTATTTTGTACAATTTTGAAAAATGAATTTGTTATTTTGTACAATTTTTTAAAGAAGCTAAAAACCTTTGGGATCACAATTAAATCCAGTTTTTAAATACTTGTACAAAATACAAATTCATTTTTCAAAATAGTACAAAATAACATTTAGCATTTGTACAAAATAACATTCTCATTCTGTACAATATAACAATCTTAAATTAAGTCATGTGTCAAAATGATACTGGCTCAAAATTACTATAAGATAAAATTTCGATGCTTTCAATTAATAAAAATATTTCAATAAATTTCAATTTATTTTAGTTTCAATTTTAGGTTAAAATCAATTCAATTTAAATTTAAATCAAAGCAAATATATAAATCTATTCGAATTCTGAATATTTTAATCGAGTGAATTTTCAATTGACGTTAAATACCATCGAATCGAATGTAAATTGATTTGAATTTACACAAGATCTAAATTTTAATTGAATTTAATTTCGAACAATTAATTTATATAAAATGAATCCGGATTTCACCCTGAAACCAAAATAAAGAACCAAAAATTTTTTGGTAAAATTTGAATTTAAAAAATGAAACAATAATTTCGTTCATTTGAACATTGAGAACTTTAGCTTTAGAATTGTATTCCATAATTAATGCAAAAAAAAAAACGCATTACTCAATAAAATTGAATATTAATAAAACTCAACGAATCACGTACTAAATTATAATAAAAAAATTTCCTCTGCCTCCTTTGACCCGACATTGTCCGAAATAAAAATTTACTGATTATAATATAAAAGCGAATATATCATATTTTACAGTACCTAATTCTGGAAATCGTGCAGAGGAGCATGAAATGAAGAAAGTTAGCAATAAATCTAAAAAGGAAATTTTCCTCTGACTTCAACTTAAGATTTGACGATTATTTTACTTTCATAAAAATGAGAAAAAGAAGAAAAAGAAAGCAGGAAAAAAAATCAGAAATTTCCATCGTCTTACGAGCACAGGATCTCGACATCATGAATTTTACGATCTCTATGTGAATTTTCGAGTTGCATTTACCTGCAAATTACTATTTAATTATTTTAACAAGTGTATTCAGGGGAAAAAAATTTTTAAAAAAATTCATTTTTACAGTTGAATTTTCATCTCGCTTGTGTGAAATTGTCCTTGAAACATACGGCACTTCTTTTCATCTATTAGAGCGAGAAAGAGAGTCTGTTTGAATTTCACCCTTGCAAAAATAGAAACTTAATTTTACACTCGTGGTAATTCTCGGAAATAGAATAACAGGGTTGTCTCGCATTCCGGATCTTTTAATGCCGCGTATTTGTCTCTGGGCGCGAAACGAGCGCTTTTTAACGATAGCAAAAACAGCTGCCGGTATGATTTTATGTTAAGTATTCAGTGGTATTATCATCTCAGAATGTCACAGTGAAATAGAAATGGCTCGTCTTTTTCGAGTCATAACTTGGAAACTGCCCACGTTCCACTTTAGGTTAAGGATATAAAAAAATATATATATAACTTTCAACCGCACGATAAATCACGTTAAAGTTCAAAATTTCAGGTTTATAAGACAATATAAATTGTGGAAATTAAAAAAAAATAAACTCTTTCTTAAACCTTAAATTCCGGAATTTAAAATTAAATAATAATAATCTCCGTAAACTCCTAAAGTTAGTTAGTGCATTTATATTTATTGAACTTTTTCTGTCCATGTTTTAAAATCTGAAGTGAAGTTGGTTAGTTTTTACATTTATTCATTTTTTTCTGTCCGCTTTTTAAAATCTAGAGTGAAGTTAGTCCTTGATTTTTTTTTATTAATTTTGATTCTCTATATCAGAAAATTTTAAAATTGTTTTAATTTACAGACAAAATATGCAGATGAGATAGTCTTAATGACGAGATATTGATTAGGAGTAACAATAATTTATATATTACACACTTATATGAATTTTAATAATAATTTAGATTAATTTAAAGTGTCGAATAGTCGAATTTATTAAAAATTCAAATGACGTTATTTTAAATTATTATTTTAGATACTATATTGGAAAAAATTAAAATAAAAAAATTAAATACAGTCTAAATTATTCTGTAACTTTTTTAACCATTTTTTAGGTTCCGAAAATTTCATCAAGTTTGCTGCAAGTTTGAAAACTTTCGGAAAGGTTGCGATTCTGAATTTAATTTTTTCTAATCTCAATTATTCTCTTCAATCTTTAAATTATTGTCATCAACATTTAAATTTATTATACAAGTTTTTATTTAATTCTGTCATTTTTCAATTATTTTCTCATCATTTCAATTATTTTTTTAAATCTTTAAATTATTGCCAGGAATATTTAAATTTTCAACACCAATTTCGATTCTACTTTTGTTAATTTTGAATAATTTTTTTCAAATCTCAATTACTTTTGTTATTATTCAATTATTTTTATCATTTTCCGATTATTTTCTTCATATTTCTATTATTTTTGCAATTTTAATATTATTTTCTACAAATTTCAATTATTATTTTATTCAAATTATTAAATGCGACCTATTAATATTTAATTTAGTAATTATTTATTTATTTATTTAACTACATATGGGCTTTACAAAAAGAAATTATTATTGTTATATCAAATATTAATTTTATTGTAACTTGAAATAAATTTTTAAATTTTATATTTTAATGGGCTTTTGCCAAAAAATAAATAAACAAATAAATTTTTATTGCCATGAATTTTTAAATTTATTATATTAGTTTTTCTACAAATTTCAATCATTTTCTTCATTATTTTTATTATTGTCATGAGTTTATTAAATTGAACATTATTTTTCAATTAATTTCAACAAACTTCAATTATTTTCCTAAAACTTATAATTTTTTTTTTAACTTTACAATTATTGTCTATAATTTTTTAATTTTTACACCAGTTTTAACTTATTTATTTGAATATTTCAATTGTTCTGTCAATTTTTTAAGTATTTTCTTCAAATTTTTAATTTCTCTAAAATTATCAATTATTTTTGTCATTTCTCAATTATTTTTTCAAGTTACAACTATTTTTGTAAATATTCAAATATTTTTGACATTTTGGAATTATTTTCTTTAAATGTCATTTTCTTCAATCTTTTTATTATTGTCATAAATTTATTAACTTTTAAAGAACAGTTTTCAATTATTTATGTTATTATTGAATTAGTTTCTTCACATTTTAATTATACCGTTTATTTTTCAATTATTTTATACAATTTTTCAATTAATATATTAAATTTTTTATTTTTTTACTTCATTTTTGAATATATTTCTCATTTTTCTTTAATTATTTTCTATATTTAGTTATTTTTGTTATTATTCATCTATTTTCTACACATATACATTTTTTAATATTTTTCAATTATATTTTTCAAATTTCAATTATTTTCTTGAAATTCTAGTATTTTTCTTAACTTTTTAACTATTGTCTAAAAAGCGTATTTTTTATACCAGCTTTTATAATTATTTATGTCATTATTCAATTAGTTTCTTTAAATTTTACTTATTTCTTCAATATCACAATTATTTTACAAAAATTTAAATTTTTTACGTCAGTCTCAAACTTTTGTTTTAAATTTTAATTATTTTTGTCATTCTTCAATTTTTTTAAAACCTTTTTATTATTTTCTTCAAACTGCAATTACTTTTGTCATTAATAAATTCTTTTTGTTATTTCTATATTATTTTTTTCATATTTTTGTTATTTTTGCCATTTTAGAATTATTTTTACCAATTGTAATTATTTTATTCAATTTTTTTTATTGTCATGAACTTTCAAATTTCTTACACCCCTTTTTCGATTATTTTAATCATTATTTTTATTATTGTTATGAATTTATTAATTTTTTACATCTTTTTCAATTATTTTCTTTAAACTTAAAGTATTTTTTGCATCTTTTGATTTTTTGCCATTCTTAAATTCTTCTCTTCAAATTGCATTTATTGTCTTCAAACTTCATTATTTTCCTCAAATTTATACTTTTTTTTAACTTTACAATTATTGTCTATAATTTTTTAATTTTTACACCAGTTTTAAGTTATTTATTTTAATATTTCAATTGTTCCGTCAAGTTTTCAAGTATTTTCTTCAAATGTTTAATTCTTTTAAAATTATCAATTATTTATGTCGCTGAAGTGCGCAACGTTTCTGATAAACGAACAAAAAGAATAAATAAGAAAAAAAATATTTTTAAAACTTTTCTGGCCAAATAAACTTTTAAAATTGTTTTTAGTTTTATAATCTAGCTAATTCAATAAATAACAATTAATCATATTTACCCATACAATTTTATATATAATTTACAAAAATTTTGTTCGTTTCTCAGAAACGTTGCGCACTTCAGCGTCTTAATTATTTTTGTCATTTCTAAATTATTTTTTCAAGTAACAACTAGTTTTGTCAATATTCAAATATTTTTAATATTTTGGAATTATTTTCTTTAAATGGCATTTTCTTCAATCATTTATTATTGTCACAAATTTATTAACTTTTGATGATCAGTTTTGAATTATTTATGTCATAATTCAATTAGTTTCTTCAGATTTGAATTATATCGTTTATTTGTCAATTAATGTGTTACATTTTTTATTTTTTTCCATCATTTTTAAATTCATTTTTTCAACACATATACATTTTTTGAAATTTTTTAATTATATTTTTCAAATTTTAATTATTTTCTTGAAATTCTAGTATTTTTCTTAACTTTTCAACTGTTGTCTAAAAAGTGTATTTTTAATAATTGTTGAAACTTTTCAATTGCTTACTTCAAATTCCAATTATTTGGTTTAAATTTTTGTCACCATTTTTTGATTTTTAATCAATTTTTCAATTAGTTTTGTCATTTACAACTTTTTTTTTAAATTGAATTATTTTTGTCATTATTTAATTATTTTCTTCATATTTCAATTATTTTTCTGATTTTCAAATTGTTTTTTTTTCAAATTTGAATGGCTTTTCCTGCTGGCGCCCCCCCCCCCCCTAATTTAATATCAGTAACATCAAACGCTATATTGCTTATTCACTGTTTTTATTTAAAAACTCACTATTTAATCACTTTTCTTATTTAAAAGCTCACTATTTACTCACTTTTTTTACTTATAAAAACTCATTATTTACTCACTTTTTTAAATTCAAAAGTCTTTTTTTTTTCTTTATTTTCAGGCAATCTTTTTATTGGATAAATATTATTCAATTATTATTCATTTGTTTTATTTATTATTATAGTTTGATTTCTAAAATACATGGAAAACTAATCGCGCGCAAGTATTTAAAATAATATCCGTCAAAATACGAACGAATTTAAAAACATAAATAATTTTAAATACACACAGGTAAAATAGATAAATAAGAAAAACATCGAATAACGATAAGTATCCTGACAAGTTTTAAGAGGAATTCAGCGTTAAAAAAAACTCATAAATTTTTATGGCACGTAGGTTTCAGTCCCTCGTAAATGAAGTGTTTTCGTATGAGCTTTTACGAAACTACTGTCCTCACATTGAAAACTACTTTCAAACGATTCGATTTTATATTTTCTTTTTTTTTTTTAGTTTCTTTTACGACAAAATTAAACATCAAACTGGGAATTAATGAGTTCGCTTTTCAAACTGTGAACTAATTAAGAATCATTTTATTAGAAAGTTCAACGTTAAAATATACCGGAGCAATTAATTAGACGTATTTGCTTTAAATTTTCTCTGAGTTTTTATTTTTGTATTTAGTTAGTTTGCAGCTGTCTAGTGACTTTTTTTTGGGACAATCTTACCGAAAGGTAATTTTGACTCGATTACTTGTTCCGCTCGAGGATCTTTAGTAATTGGTGAAATATGACTTCTAACTTAGGGACTCATTAATTAGGGAAGTGAGGTCCGTAAACAAGGGAGGCGATCATCGGTGGAAATCGGAGGAGCACTTTGATCAAGAGTGATTTACACCCTTCTCTACTTAAAGGTACTTATCTCCTAAAACTTACCAACTATGGAAACCAAGTTCTTCGCCAGAAGAAGAAAGTAATCAAATATCTATTCATGTCGGTCTTACCTGTAACAAAACGAAAATTAATTACTTAGTTTTTCAATTTTAAAGAACTTAATTATTTATACTGATAAATTTAATGAATATTTTTCTTTTCAATAAAAATACTTGATATTTGGAAATTTAATGAGGGTAAATGATTGATATTACTCAAACCGAGGTACAATAAATTTTTAATTTTAATATACCTAAAATAGAGGCAGAATGGAATTAATGAATAGTATATTACAATTATGAAGTAATAATAAATTATATCTCGATGTAAAATCGACACAAAATTAAAGTAATAACAATAATTGTAAAATTAAATTACACGGAAAGGGAATTAATTATAAATTTTGTTAAAATGTTTTATAATTTAGGGAAAAAGTGCCAGAAAGAAAAATTTTCATATACGAGGAATTTTAAGCTTTAGAGAAACCATTGAAATCATTACTAAATAATTTTAAACTTTAACATAGTCTGTAGCAAGTTTAATATAATTTTTTTAAAGTTTGAAATTGCAATTAATTATTATTAACATAATGCAATAATTATATATGTAACATTGTGCTAATATTAGAATTCTTGTAATGTATAGAATTTCAAAATAATCATTTTAAATCTTCCGTCAAATTTCAACCCGGATCGAAAAGTAATTTCGTTATTTCAAGAAAATTAAACAAATGCAGTTTTTGACATAACCACTAAAGTTAATTATAAATTATAAAAATTATACTAAATTACGAATATAAGAATATTTTTCCACTTCAGGCGTTTTAATATAAATTTATTGAATTTAATCTAGAAGGAAAATTTTAGTTTTCCTAATCATCAATTAATAACAATACTAGTCAAATATTAAGTGGTTTGAATGAAATATCAAGAATAGTTTCAAAAATACCTACAAAAACAAAATAAATAAATTATTTAAAATTTTTTAAGCATCCAAAATGTTATGGAAAAACCAACGAAAGAATAAAGAAATTACAGAAAAAGTCAAAAATATTTTTATAATGTATTGAAATATTAGAAACTTTGAAAAAATGCTTAAATTGTTTTTGTAATAAATCAAAATACCAAGCTATAATATACGAAAAATAGTAAAATTTTAAAAATCAAGAATTAAAATTACAAAAGAAGAAAAAGAAAATTTATTTAAAAAATTAAAATAAATGTTCACGGATATATTTTGTCAAATTAAAAACATTAAAAAGAAAATGATTAAAAAACGTTATAATTTTACTAATGAGAAGAAAGTTTGAAAAAATTGTTTTAAAAATTACGAAAAAAAACAATAAATTTATTTTAAAATTGGACAATTAAATAAAAATAAGTTGAATATTTTTGAGAAAAGGAAACATATTTTTAAAAAGTGGGAAAATTTCCCAGTCACATATTTTTCAATTCTTAATTTTTTTCAGAAAATAAAAGATATATAATTAATTAACAAAATTCCTGTTTAACAGAATTTTCGTTTAAATAAACTTTTTACATAAAAGCATTTAAATTTAACCGAATTTTAATTTAGCAGAATTTGCTTTTAATAGAATTTTAAGTAAACCGAATTATTAAATATGCCAGATTATCAATTTCACTAAGTCTTTATTTTTCCAAATTGATATTTGTTAAAATTCTTAAAACGTCGAATTCTTATTTCTTCAAAGTTTCAAACGGCTATAAACAAATATCAGATCATTTGTAATTTCAGATAAATGGAAATTCGGCGCTTAGAGAATTCTATTAAATAACAATTCATGCAAGTAAAGTAAAAATTCTTTGCTAATTATTCTCAAAATGAAAAAAATTTAAAAATTATTTGGAAAAGCAACTTAAAAAAAAAAAGAAATTTTCCTCTAAATCTGAATTAATGGTTTTCTATTAATAAATTAGCTGAAAGTGAGCTACTATTAAATAGTAGGAATTTTACTAATTTTTTAGTAGAAAACTACTAATTTTAAGTAAGAAACTACCAATTTAAAAAGTGAAACTTTACTGTTTTAATTAGTTGTTTTCTACTATTTCAATTAGTACAGGTTTCTACTAAAAATTAGTTATTTTCTACCAAAAAAATTAGTAAAATTCTTACTATTTAATAGTAGCTCACTTTTCGCTAATTCATTAGTAGAAAACCATTAATTCAAATTTAGAGATTTATTTAAAATATATTAAATACATTTTTAAGTAACTATAAAAATACAAACTTTTTTTTAATCATAAAATCTATAAATTGTATTAAAGATTAATTACATTTGCGAAAAATAAACAAAATATAAAGAAAATTACATAAAATTACAAAAAACGAGTAAATCTAAAAAAAATCATAAAATTGAAGAAAAAATTGTATTTGCTACCAATGTACGAGAATAAATAAATTTCCCTAAATGTTTGAATAATAAAATTGTATAAAATAAGCTAAAACAATTTGCGCAAAGAGGAGAAACTTAAAGAAAATCTGTAATTAGAAACAAAAAATTTTGTAAAGAAGGAAAAAATTAATAATAAATTTATAAAATTAGAAAAATTATAAATATTTGAATTAAAATAGAATTAAATGCAAACGAATTAATTTTTTACTATTGAAATTTGAATAAATTTAGATTTAAGTGTTTGATGTAATTGGCGTTTCGGATTTATTGTAATTATAATGGCTTAAAATTATTAAAAATTAAATATTATTTTTAACTTTCTTTCTGTCCATGATTTTTAGATTACATTTTGATATTTAATAATTAGAATGACTTGTTACGATTTTACATCAAATTTACGAAAAAGTACGTTTCTCCCATGGGGAAACAATGAGAAATTTCATAATCTTTGAGCGACCTCTAAATATTGTCTGATTTCAAAATAAAAAAAATAGGGGTAATTTTTCTTTCAATTTCGAACAAATTTCGGGGGTCAGAGTAAAACAATGCGGATTTTTGTCTTCTCTGATCTACTCTAATAACAGTATTATTATTTTAATTAATTATAATTATTTCTCTCAAAAATAAGAGAAATAATGATTCGATTGGGTTTTTTTTTTTTTTTTTTTTTTTTTTTATAAGCATGTATTTCATATGTTGCCTTGGAGTGTATAATTATAGGATTAAACAATAGGAATCAATTCTAATACCCGATTAATAACGTTCTAATGCTGCTAGCCGAGAGATAGAAAGACCGACAAACGCAAAGAGAATCAGGCGAGGTGGAACGATCGTAATTCTTGCACGTCGTCGACTTAATACGTTGAGCAAACCATTTTATAAGCCCTCACTTTGCGCCCTCGAGAAATTACCCGGCGGTAAGCAGTATGCAGATCGCAAAATCGCGTCGTACGAGGAAAGGATTAACTTTGCCGTCTGGTAATACACCATCTTCTCCCCTCACCCTTTTCGATCCGCCAGCCTGCCCCCTCTCTGAATTTTCGCTCCATATAACCCAAAAGTACCATCCAGTCTTTGTAAACTTTCAAACAAAATTTTTATTATCATTTTGTTGGAAATATTTAAATATCCCCAATATTTAAATCTATAATAATAATCCGCAAGATTCATTCATTCTTGTCTGTCCGCACCTGAAGTTTGTCACTTTGATATTTTTTGTTTGTTTTAAATCAGTTACGTTTAAAAAAAAAATGTATCTTTATAAATTAAAATGAGAGTCTACTTTAATAAAAATCGATTTAACTGCATTGACAGAAAATAAATTAATTACAATATGGTTTACCCTAAAATATTAAACTGAAATTTCCAAACACTAAAATTTTTAGTAAATTAAAATTTAATTCTATCTATATAAATTAACTTAAAATGTTCTTGTGATTAAATTAATTGATATTTAGATCATTGAAAATTGAGATCATTAAAAATTTTAATTAATTATTTTTAATTTAGAATCAATATATAATTAAGTTCTAATTTATTGAAGTTTAAATTCATCTAAATTTTTATTGGTTATAAGGCTTTAAATTATCTGAATTTTAATCAATCCTTGCGTTTTTATTATTCTGGTTATTAATAACTAAACATTTAAACTTTTCACAATTTTAATTTTCTTTTTGTAAATATAAATTTTACTTAATTTCAAATTCCATTAGGCCCAATTTTCATTCATTCAAAATTAAATTAATTAAAATTTTGATGAATTACAATTTAAAGAATTAAAAGTTAATAATAACTGAAGTTTATTAATATTAAAATATGAGTAATTTTGTAATTCCTATACTAATTAAAGTTTAAATCAATTTAAAACAGTATAAATAAAATTAAGTTTATATATGATAGTTTGTAAGTGTAGAAGATTAAAATAATTAGATATTTAAAAAAAATTATATATAAATCTTAAGACTTTAATAAAAAAAAATTTTAATTAATCGAAGTTAAAATAAATTTGAATCAACATTTCGTTGAAACTGTTTTAAGTTTGAAACTAGTTTAAATTTGAAAAAGTTAAAACTTGCTTTGTTAGAACTTTTGAAAAATAAAATAAATTATTTTCTTTAATATTTAATTATTTAAGTAATTTTGTAAATTTTCTTTTAATTATCAATTATTTTATTAAAATTTCATTACAATTCTTCAATTTTCATTTATTTTCTACAATTTTATCCATAATTTTCATCAATTTTTAATTGACAATTTATTATTCTCCTTCAATTTTCTTATTATTCACTAATTTAAAAAAAAAAATTCCTAATCTCGATTATTCTCACCATTCATCGATTTTTTTTCAATTGTTAATTATTTTTTTTAAATAGTTAATTATTTTCGTCATATTGTAATTTTATTTTTTAATTATTAATTATTTTCTTGATATTTCCATTTAATTTTTTAATTTTCAATTTATTTCATCAATTTTTAATACTTTTCTTCATCTTTCAAATATTTTCTTTAATTTCCAATTATTTTGATCTATTTTCCATTAATTCCTCGATATTCAATAATTCTTTGATTTTTTTAATTACTGTTTTCACTCATTAAAATTGTTTTAAAATTTCAATTCAATTGTTATTATTATTGTCGCATTTTTTCTATTATTATTATTTTCATTATCATTAAATTATCTTAATTTTGAAATTTAATTGTTTAATTATTTTCTTTAATTTTTAATTTCATTCTTCAATTGTTGTTTTCATTCTTCAATTTTTAAGTATATTCCATAAATTTAAATTCAATTCTTCAATTTTTAATTTTTTTTTTTTTTTTAATCCAGTTGTTAAATGTACAATTATTTCCAACAATTATTCCTTCAATTTTTTAATTTTTTAATTTGCATTATTTTCTTTAAATTTAATATTTCTTGTTTAATTTTTTCAGTTGTCTATTAATCTAGTCATTTTTCGAATTTTGTTTTCAATTGACAGTTATTTTCGTTATTTTTCACAAATGTTCATCAATTTTTTCAATTATTCTCGTCATTTTTCAACTATTTCTTTTAATTATTAATTATTTTTCGCAAATTTACAATTATTTCCTACAATTTTTTCAATTTTTAATTATTATCTTAAAGTTAATATAATTATTCTTATAAATAGTATATTCTTATAAATTAAAATTTACTAATTCAGATTTAGAGAGTAGTAATAATTTGTGGTAAAATTTTGAGGTGGTGTTTTCGAGAAAATTGACTTTGTTTATTTTTAGAAAATCAGTACCTATCCCCATTTTGTTCATTTTTAAGATTTTTACAAAGTTTCAATGGATTTTTAAAGAAGATAAAAGTACCTACAAGAATTAAGAAAAGAAAGTTGATTTTCTTAATTAGACAAAAAATGACACACAGAAGAAATTTTTGAAAACGTTCTACTAAGTTTTTTCAGTAAAAGTTGAAATATTCATAACTTTGTGGTAAATGGTTTTTTTTTTCAAAAATCGGAAAGACAGAATGTTACTTGAAAAATAATATATTTAAATGCCAATCAAATCGATGACCTAAAGTTGGTCATCCTGTCCGATTTGAAATGGATTCCATCATATAAATAATAAATTCCCTTTTTTATTTAAAAGTTTGAAGTTTTAAAATTAAATTATTAAGGATTACAAAAGCGAGTCTTAATTTCCAGTATCAGTTTCATGTTAAATGAAATACGTATCAACTTGATATCATCGCTTTTAATAAAGGCATAAGGGTGATAAAGTTCGTGGATATTGCCAGATAAGACTAGGTTCTGCTGTGCGATATAAAAGTTTAAATACAACTTGTATCGCCATGAAAACGTCTACGTTGCAATGAAGTAAACTCAAAGTTTTAATTACGGAACCTGCGTCGCGGTCGAGTGAAAAAAAAAGTATTAACTTTAATAAATCCTGTGTAAAAATCTCCAAGGTGTGTCAAGATCGGTTCCTGGGCCTACAATAATAATCTTATTTGTTAGAAAACAATTTTTTTTGTTAATTTCATAAACAACATTTAGACAAATTAATTTGCGTAGGTATTTATTATTATGTTGAATTTCTAATTTTGTGTTTCAATTATTTTCATTTCAATACTTCATTTTTTATTTTGCTTAAATTTAAATTTTTTACATTTAAATTTTCGTTATTCAACACTTTGTATTAATTTACAGTTTATTTATCTGTAATGCAAATATTTTTCATGATTTATTTGCATTTATTTGAAAGAATATTGTAAATCACTTTTCCAACCCGAGACATATTGTCATTTGAGAAAAGAGTAACAATGTTAGAATGTCTCTTTAAAGATCCAGTAAAATATGAAAATGAGATGAGAAAGCATAAACACCTTTCGAGTCCGCAAAAATCCATTTATATCAGCTTGTCTTGCAAAATGTACATATTTCTTTACACGCATCAGCACTCAACTCATTTTTTTTCATCGTTATCCCCTTCTTTGTCTCGTTTTATCTCAAAATTTGAAAAATTCTTCAAACATTAACAAATTTTTGTAAATCATTTTAAATATTGTAAAAAAGTGTCGATTATTGAAAAAAAAAACTAAACATGAATTTAATTCAATTTTAATTGAAACATCATATTATAGAAATATTTAGAAATATTTGGGGTTTTTTTACCGACACTTATTACAAATTTTCACTAACATGACATTAACTAAAAAAAAATCTCTTGATACAATATTGTTGAATCAGAAATTTAACAAGCTCAAATTAATAAAAATTTGATTTTAATTTAAAAAAATTTGTATAAATTTTTAACCCAATTTAAAACGATCAAATTTCAGTTTGAGAACATGATCTAAATTTTCCTAATTCAAGTTTCAATTATTTTTAATTTAAATCGAATTATTTCTCACGAATTTAAAAGTTCAAAAAATTATTTTTAATCTCTTAAGGGCATGTGATGATAATGCTAAATTTGTCCGTAAACTTTCTCTTAAAGTACTCAATGTTTTGACACCAAACTTTGTAGAATTACTCAAAACACCATTTGAATGGTCTCTCTGACCCAATTTTGTTTCATTTTTGTCTTTAAACTAAATATTTTTCAAATTTACTTTTTTTCCAAAATTTTCCAAAAATTGTAAAATTTAAAAAAAAATTAGTTTAAAGATAAAAATTAAATAAATTTGGGTCAGAGAGACCATTCTAATGGTATTTTGAGTAATTCTACAAAGTTTGGTGTCAAAACATTGAGTACTTTAAGAGAAAGTTTACGGACAAATTTAGCATTATCATCACATGCCCTTAATATCAACTAATTATTTCAATTTACGGTCGATTGTAAAAATTATCTAAATTTCCTTAATTTAAGTTTTAATTATTTTCAATTTAAATCAAATTATTTTTAAAGAATCTAAAAATTTAAACAATTCTTTTTAATCTCTTAATATCATCAAAACCCGATCGATCGAATTTTAAATCAATATATATATATAATATAATATATTATAACGCCTATATAATTTTATATTTTATTTTAATTTTTTTTTTTATTAATTCGGTATTTTATATAATGTAAAATCACAAAAATTGAAAAAGCGCCATTTTACCTGAAAACAGCAATAAAGCGAAACTTTTCAAGTTTCTGGATTTACGAAAGGGTTAAATTACCCATCACACTTTTCCCAAAATATCCAAATCCCAAGTAGTTTTCTGGACGATAAATTTTCGGATGTAGGCCGCGCATCTTGAGAATTTGGACCAGCCAAATTCTCTCGACGAGCTAGAATATGCGAATCGTACTGGATTCGAAAACAGGTTGAGATCCCACTTTCCATCCTTTGGATCGGTCTTCTGGGAGCAAAATGCGGAATTCGCATAGGTAGAAAGCAGCAGTAACTCTTTTAGACGAAAAGCGTATCCTGACAGGAGTGCGAATTGTAAATTGTTACCGTCAAGATGTTGAAATACTAGAAAAAACCTGCTAGCAACATTTTCTAGAAATATCGTATATTTCATTATTTTATTTATTTATTTTTTTTTTATTTATCCAAATTCTAGACAGAAAGTTTGGAATTTTAAAAATTTGATTGCACTGAAAAAGCGCAGGAATTATTTTTTTAAGAATTCTTTTTGGCGCTTATTTAAAAATAGGATAAAAAAATAAGCGCAAAGAATAATTTTTAAGGACAGAATACCGTTTTTTCAGTGTGATTGAAGTTTTGAAAGAATGGACACTTTTTATCATTAGAATAGTTTTTACTTTCTGATTGAAGTTTAAAACAATTTCAATACTCCTGCATTTTTAGATTTTTAAAACATTTAAATTTAAAGTTTATAATAATTCAAATTTGGATTGATAAAAATTTACTAAATTTCAATTAGTGAAAAGTCGTCCACAAATTCAAATTAGTGAAAATTTCTAATTCTTATTGTTAGTGATTTTCGACAGAAAAATTTGTAAGATTTTAAAATCTACCAATTTAGATAGTAAAATTTTACTAGAAATTTGTGGAAATTTTAAGTAACTAAAATTTGTGGACTTATCACTAATTCAGATTTAGAGAGTATAGTAATTAAAATTTAAATAATTGAAAGTTAAAAATAAATAAAGTTTGTTATTATTGATATTTCAATGATTCGCATTTTGTATTTATTTTAGTTGGAAACAATAAAATTAATTAAAATTTAATGATTCGCATTTTTTATTAATTATAGTTGGAAACTATAAACTTAATTCGTATTTAGAAAATCAAGTTAATGTAGAAGATTAAAATAATTTTTGTTTTCATCGTTAGGAATTTACGAAATACAAATCTTAATTTTTATTACTCTAAACCATTTATCAAATTTGAATTAATTAAATTGTAAAGTAGTTTAAATTTTAATCGATACAAGTTGGAAAAATTTGAAGAGACGAGAAATTAAAATTCGGATTGTTGAAAGCTTTGGAGAATGGAAATTTAATTAACATAAGTTAATTAATATTTACGAAATATAAATCTTAATTTTGATTAATTCTAAACATTTATCAAAATTGAAGTAATTAAAGTGTTAAATTTTAATCGATAAAACTTGAAAAAATTTAAAGAGTCGGAAAATTTTAAATTAAGATTGTTGAAAGCTTCGGCGAATTGATTAGAAAATTTTAAGAATGAGAAACTTTAATCAATAGAAGTTTGGAATAATTGAAATTTTTATATAGTTTGAATATATTTTGTATATTCAAGAAAAAAGTAATTTAGATTTTTGTAACGTACTTGCTATAAAAATATATATTTTTAAACTCAGTAGGATAATCTAAATTAATTTATTAATTCTCTTTCATTTTACTTATTTGTAACAGTTTACAAAAAACTTTTGTAAAAGAAACCAAATTTAAATTTTGCGTAAAACTTCCTTATTCGCACTGCAAAAACATGATGTCTTAAATTGGACAAAAATGTCTTAAATTAAGATACTTTTAGTGTCTAAGACACGAAAAATGTCTTTATTTGAGACATTTTTGAACAATTTAATACACCTGTTTTTGCAGTGCGTATATATTTGTTGGTATGTGTAATTAATAAATAGTTAAAATACAATTTAATAATTACTTCTCTTTTTTTAAACATAAAAATATGAACTCAAGTTGAACGTTCAAATGAACTAAATTATTCTGTCATTTTTTAAATTAAAATTTAACATAAAATAATGTTTTAAAAACCAATTAATGAGATATTTTAAGAACTGGATTTTCTTGTTATATTCTCTGTTGGAAAAATTATACTTGAAAATATTTCCCAGGAAAAAAGTTTTCTTCAAGTTCAAAATTTCCAGAATATTATAAAATTCGTTTTTTTCAGAATAATTTTTATTTACATTTACTCATTCCTGTTTTTCTTAAAATGTACAACCGATTTATTTTTCAAATTTTAAGCAGATGGAAAATAAACTTTAAACTCTATCTGTAAATATTGGATGAAAACCAATGATTCTAAATGTATTTTTATAAACATTTGTAAATATTTTTTTCAATAAAAACCATAATATCAGCTCGCGCATATTTTGCTTTCTAATAATTTGTAATGTGATAAAATTTTGAAAATTTTCAGGACCAGTTTTTATAAATTTGGATAGATCGAGTGGCCTAGTTGTAGGTTAGTGTTTTTCTTACATCACTTGCGTTTTATTGGCACATTCACAGAGTAGTTGTAGTGGTCACTTGGGAGTTTAAATAAATAAAGAGCAAACTCTCTTTCTCTCTTTGTTCTGACACCCGCTCTTCTCCCCCTTGAGTTTGATGCCGTCTCCGTCTCTCGATTCCAGTGTATTTATCTATCTTCCGTCTAGAGATCAGGGGCAACTGTGCGCCCTGGGAGCCATGCGTCAACCCTTATTACTTACGACGGCCCAACTATTGGTTTACTCTGCTGTGTAACTAAAATTTACAGGAAATAATACCCTCTACAGATCATTATATCTCAAGCTCTTTAGGGGAACGATTAAGTACCCAACTTTTTTCACTTTAACAAAATATATATTTTGTTGTTGTTGTTGTTGAAATCTTCTCAATTTTTGCACATTTGTTTTCATAATATTTTTTTTCGAAAATAGTAGTTTTTCTACTAATGAATTAGCTACTTAGCCCTAGGAGCGTATTTTTTAATAAATAAATAAAATAAATAAATAAAAGTGTGCTATTATTAAATAGGAGAATTTTTCTAATTTTTTTGATAGTATTTAATGTAAAAATAATATTTATTTAAAGATGTCTATTTTGCTCATTGAACAAGTAGCGTGTAAAAGTCGCTTGTAAAACCTATAATTAAAATATTTTATGTTAAAAGCACCTAATAACACAGCCACACAAAAAAAATAAACTTCTTTGTCCGAGACACTACACTAGTGTATTCTTACGTATTTTTTTCCGCTGAATCCGAATCCGAAGTCAGAATTGCTAGATTGGCTAAATTTTTTGAGATAATCTCAAAAAACCAAATCTTAAAAAATTTCAAAAACACCCAAAAAACCAAAAAAAAAAAAATTTTTTGTCCGAGACACTATGATACTGTTTTCCTACGTATTTTTTTCCGCTGAATCCGAATCCGAAGTCAGAATAACCAATTTGGCTAAAATTTTTGAGATATTTTCAAAAAAATACGAAAAAATCGAGTTTTTTGAGATTATCTCGAAAAATTTAGCCAATCTAACA
The DNA here is from genome assembly GCA_037103525.1 of Ganaspis brasiliensis. Classification (NCBI taxonomy): domain Eukaryota; kingdom Metazoa; phylum Arthropoda; class Insecta; order Hymenoptera; family Figitidae; genus Ganaspis; species Ganaspis brasiliensis. Next base: position 3,758,453 of record JAZKLR010000102.1, on the reverse strand, counting down.
ATTCTGACTTCGGATTTGGATTCAGCGGAAAAAATACGTAAGAATACACTAGTGTAGTGTCTCGGCCAATAAAGTTGTTTTTTTTTGTGTGACTGTGTAATCTTATTTCTTATATCTCTGACATGATTTAGAAAAAATAAAATTCCTGAAAATTTGAATATATTTCGAAAAACGTCAATTTAAAAAAAATATTTCAGATTTGTTGGGCAATGTCGTTCATGAATACAATGTATCATTCAATTGTTTATCAAGAATCTAAGGTTATTTCTCATGAAAAAATTATAAAATTTTATCAAATTATAAAACACAAAATGTGATTAACTATTTATTCTGATGACTGTAAATGTTATTTAAATAATATTATTGTCTTTCTAATGATTTTATAAAGTGATTATAGCTTGTAAACTAACATACTTTTGTTGTTAAAAATTAAAGTCATTAAAGTTGAGCGAAATTACCCTACATTGAGATGTAATTTCGCTCACAGTAAAAACGTATAATTATTAAATAGGTTTACTCAATATATAGTAATTTTTTTATTTTGTGAAATTAAAGAGGAAGAGTCAGAGATTATATATTTTCAGTACGAAAATTTATTATTATTTTTTTCCTATACTTTTTGAAAAAAAACATGAAAATTTGAGCGAAATTAGCCTGTTTTACGGTATTTAATAGCATTTAACTTTTAACAGTATAGCTCACTTTTCGCTAATTCATAAGTAGAAAACCACTAATTCAGATTTAGAGAGTATTATACGTTTATACGTCATATAAATTACCAATATTAATGAAAATATTTTCTTATTCGAGACTGATATAAGCAATTAATTATAATGTTTAATCGCTTCTTTCATTCAATCCAAATTGGAATAATTTCAAACTTTATTTGAAGTAAATTTTGAAAGGTCTTACGTCGATTGATAAAGTTTCGATTGGTTCTAATTTAGAAAAGAAGGCAAACTTTGATTAAATAATCGATATAAATAAATTACAAACAGATGAATTAAATTTCTCATAAGACGAAATTTCCCTCAATATTCAAATCTGAATTAAAATTTCAAATTTGTGCTAAATGTCTTTATATTTATATCTTTATTGATATTAATTATTTAATAATAAACTCCTAAAGTTAGTTATTTATTCATTTTTTTCTGTCCACGTTTTAAAACTTTATATTTATTCATCTTCTTATGTAACTGAAATTCCGGACGTCTGCACGGACGAAATTAAAAAAATATATTTTTCAACTTTTGCAAAAGCAATTTCTTTTAAAATACATACTTTTAAAATACGTTTTAAGTCTAAAATGTTATTACTTTTGTATTTCTAAGAAAAAAAAAAATTTTTAAATTGTTTTAGTTTACAGACAAAATATGCAGATAAGGTAGCCTTAATGACGAGATATTGATTACGACTAACAATAATTTATATATTACACACTTATTCGAATTTTAATAATAATTGAGATTAATTTCAAGTGTCGAATAGTCGAATTTATTCAAAATTCAAATAAAAAAATTAAATACAGTTTAAATTATTCTGTAACTTTTTTAACCATTTTTGAAGTTCCGAAACTTTTATCAAGTTTGCTGCAAGTTTGAAAACTTCCGGAAAGGTTGCGATTCTAAATTTAATTTTTTCAAATCTCAATTATTCTCTTCAGTCTTGAAATTATTGTCATGAATATTTAAATTGATTACACAAGTTTTTTATTTACTTCTGTCATTTTTCAATTATTTTTTTCTATCTTTAAATTATTTCCAGGAATATTTAACTTTTCTACACCAGTTTCTATTTCACTTTTATTAATTTTCAATAATTTTCTTCAAATGTCAATTATTTTTGTCATTATTCAAGTATTTTTGTCATTTTACGATTATGTTCTTCATATTTCTATTATTTTTGCAATTTTAGAATTATCTTCTACAAATTTCAATTATTATTTTATTTAAATTATTGAATCCGACCTATTAATATTTAATATAGTAATTATTATTGATATATAAAATTTTAATTTTATTGTTACTCGAAATAAATTTTAAAATTTTATATTGTTCTCATGAGTTTATTAAATTTGCACTCTCTTAATCTGAATTAGTGGTTTTCTACTAATAAATTAGCAAAAAGTGAGCTACTATTAAAATAGTAAGAATTTTACTAATTCTTAGTAAAAAACTACTAAGAATTAGTAGAAAATTACTAATTTTGTAGTAGAAAACTACTAATTAAATTAGTAAAAAATCTACTTTTTTAAAAAGTAAAGTTTCACTATTTCAATTAGTAGAAAACTACTAATTCAGATTTAGAGAGTACATTAATTTTCAATTAATTTCAACAAATTTCAATTATTTTCTTCAAAATTTTTGTAATTTCAATAATTTGGAAACTTTTCAATTATTTTTTTAAATTTGAATTGTGTTCTTCAATCATCAAATTATTGCCAGGAATATCCAAATTTTCTACACTTGTTCAATTCACTTTCGTTATTTTTCAATTATTTTCTTCAAATTTAAATTTCTTTTGCCATTAATCAATTATTATTTTTGTTATTTTGCAATTATTTTTTCCATATTTTTGTTATTTTTCCCATTTCGAATTATTTTTTACAAATTGCAATTATTTTATTCAATTTTTTTTATTGTCATGTACTTCTAAATTTTTTACACCCCTTCTTCCGATTATTTTTATCATTATTTTTATTATTGTTACGAATTTATTAATTTTTTTAAACATTTTCCAATTATTTTCTTCAAACTATAATTATTTTTTTCAAATTTGAATTTTTTTGCCATTTTTTAAATTATTCTCTTCAAATTGCATTTATTGTCTTCAAACTTCAATTAATTTTTTTAACTTTCAATTATTTTCCTCAAACTTATAATTTTTTTTTAACTTTACAATCATTGTCTATAATTTTTTAATTTTTACACCAGTTTTAAATTATTTATTTCAATATTTTAATTGTTCTGTCAAGTTTTAAAGTATTTTCTTCAAATTTTTAATTCTTTTAAAATTATTAATTATTTTTGTCATTTTTAAATTATTTTTTCAAGTTACAACTATTTTTGTCAATATTCAAATATTTTTGACTTTTTGGAATTATTTTCTTTAAATGCCATATTCTTTAATCTTTTTATAATTGTCATGAATTTATTATCTTTTGAAGATCAGTTTTCAGTTATTTATGTCATTATTCAATTATTATTTTTTGATACTTTTTTATTATTTACTTCAAATTCCAATTATTAGGTTTCAATTTTTGTCATCGTTTTTTGATTTTTAATCAATTTTTCAATTAGTTTTGTGTTTTACAACTTTTTTTCAAATTGAATTATTTTTACTTCGATTATTTTTGCGATTTTCGAATTGTTTTTCTCAAATTTGAATGGCTTTTCCTGCTGGCGCCCCAAAATTTAATATCAGTAATATCAAACTCTATATTGCTTATTCACTTTTTTTATTTAAAAACTTACTATTTAATCACTTTTTTTATTTAGAATCTCACTATTTACTTACTTTTTTCACTTAGTACTTTTTTTTTCTTTTTTTCATTTTTTACAATCTGCAAGTCTACTGGCAGCCCACCTTATTGGATAAATATTATTCATCGATTTGTTTTATTTATTATTATAGTTCAATCTCTAAAATGCATGGAAAACTAAACGCTAGTTAACATAGTTAAACTATTTTGCTAGCTCATTTAAATAAATTTTAACATTATCCTCAATTGTAAGAGACGCATTTCAATTAAATTTATTTCAGTTATTTCTTTCGCGTGCGAGCATTAAGAAAATTTAATTAATTTAACCAACACGTGATTTTAATTTAGTTAGCATTTTTCCAATTAAGCAAGTGATTTTCTCGGATTGAAAGCAAGCACTCAAATGGTGGTCGAATCGGCGTTAATTTGACGCAGTTGGGTTAAAAAAAAAACACTTATTGAGTTTTGTTGGGATTACGGTATTGCAAAGGATGTTTGTAGAAAATGCAAAGGAAGTCTTGATTAGAAATTCGTTTACCCTCGAGAATCGAGTTCTGACACTGAGGTTGACGTCATTGATACCGAGTTTACACTTTCCATCTTTCGTCGCTCCGGGATTTCAAGATGAGGATCAACAACGCTTATTCCTCGACCCCATCAGAACTTCGTAATTCAGTGCTAAATCTATTTTCTCGACAGATCGATTCAGCGACTCGAAATTCAGGTTGTCGCTTTGCTTAATTTGATATGAACATCTTTAGCCCGAGAAAAACGAATTAACAAGTCGATTCGCTCGTTTCCAGCTCGAAATCAAGCTCTCTTTTTGTTTTTAGATGATCGTTAGTTAATTCGAGAACTGTAATTAATTCATTTTAAAAATTAATTATTATGTTGTCTTTTAGGAAATGTAAACTTTAATGTTCAGAAAAAATAATAATTAATACTCTCTAAATCTGAATTAGTTAAAAACTACTATTTAGGGGTTAAAATTATGAACGAATTTTCTCTTTTTTAATAATTAAGAAAAAACTACTAATTATTTAATATTTAAATAGTCAAAAATAACTAATGTAATTAGTAAATAGAAATCTACTAATTGAACATAACCTAAAAATTACTTTGACTAATTAAAATAGTAGTTTTTTACTAAATTATTAGTAAATAATTACTATTTTTTTTTAATTTAAAAAAAATGACCGTAAATAGATTAATTTTTTGAAAAGAGTTTCTACATTTTTATATATTTTTAACACTGAAAAAAATGTTTAGTCATATGACTAAAAATGACTAAAAATTTGGTTGAGCCAACAAAATTTTTGTTGATATGACTAAACATTTTTTTCAGTGAAGTCACTGCTTGATTCTTGTGTTGTTTATTTTATTTTTTGACTTTCTTTATTTAAAAGATTTTTTTCCTTTTTTTAATACCTAGACTTTTTTCTTATCTTTTTACATTTTTTTCACAATTTATTATTTTTTCGTTGCTTTTCCCTAATTTTCTTAATTTTCCAATTCTATAAATTTGAAGATATTTTTTTTGAAATTTCCATTTATTTATTCGACATATTTTGTTGGATTTTGATTAAATTCTTTACTCTTCATTATTTCTTATTAAATGTTCTCAGTTTAACAATAAAATACTTACAAATGGACACTTGAAAATGTTACACACTAATTTCATATATTTAAAAAAAATTGAATTTTTTTGAAAAAATCATGATTTTTATCAGCCCTGTTTTTGAGAGTAAATCAAATACTTTACTACATTTAACAAAAAGCGGATAAGTTTTTCCCCTAAAAGTAGAGAAAAAAAGAACTTCCAAAACAGCAATTTTGCTATGAAATTCCTGCGATCTTTGTCCGACTTTGAGGACAAATTATTTACTTCACTGTTAATTAACTCTCAACAGGCTGTTTCCACGTCAATAAACGGGCATCGTTTAGTTCACCTAAAAAAATCACTCTCATTCTCTCTTTTATATTTTTCTTTTCCAAGGATCTTTTCGACCATGAAGCGCAATTTTCTGCCCTGATCGTCTTGGAAAGTTTCGCGAATGACTTGGACGAGAAAAGAATGAAAATTGAAGAAAATATACACCTCGGGGAAGAGCTCTGTGATATATGACTTATGACCTGTTAATCATCAAGTTTTCCATTTCACGGGGAGAGTGAAAGATGGGAAAGAAAATCGGAGGAGAAAAAAAAAGAAAGTTAACGAAAAGTGAGAGAGAGAGAGAGAGAGAAAAGTATCGAGGAGGCGCGCGAATTCAGTCCAATGTGATTTAAGGTCAGATATTTTTTACAGACTATAAAAATTCTTGGTCTAATAGCTCGCCACAGATGGGACAGAGGATGAAAGTTAGTGTAAGGACAAGGGGTATTGGCAGGAGAGAAGGATATGGTTACTGCCGGAGGGTAAAAAGCAGCCTGGGCTCGAGAAAGGAGAGGAAAATGCACGTCGAAAAGAGGGCGTGATTCTCGTAACCTCCCTCCGATCTTCCCATCCACCCACTAACCCCTAAATCCAATAAACCCGAAGCCGATTAAATTTATGAAGTGAAAAAGGTATGAAAAGCTTCGAGTTACCGAGTAAACCACCCTGCCACCCACAGTATTTCCGATCCTATAGCCAACTCTGACATCGGGAGATGCTTATTTAGTCTTTACTAGGCGAAAACATTTATTTCTCAGATTATCTCATAAAATGAAACACAACTCGGAAGTTATTGTCGAAAATGCGTTTTTCTTTCAACAGTGAGAAACAGGGAAAAAATGATTTTCTAATATTTTGAGGCTATTTGGCCAATTTTATAAAATTGGAAAATAGTATCGATTTTTAAAATACAAGTTCTTATAGAACTTTCTTAGTATAAAGTTCTCAAGGTTCAAATAAAAATTATTGTTTTGACATTTTTTAAATTCAAATATATATATATATATATATAATTTTAATAGAATTAAGTAAATAATTATTTAAATAAAATTAAATAGTAAATATTATTTTTTAATAGTATTAGGTGAATAAATTTAGATTCATAAATAATAATTAAATAAAGAAGAAAACATTTATAAAAAACTAAAGGAAAAAGGAGAGATGGAAATTTATTCATCTCGTTTTTTAAAAAATGAAAAAAAACGATATACATGAGTCTTAAGTTCTCAAAGGTTCAAATAAACAAAATTATTGTTTAGACATTTTTTAAATTCAAATTTGACCAAAAATAATGTTTTAAATACCAATAAATAGTTTGGGATATTTTCAGAATTTAAATTCCTTTTTATATTTTGTGTGGCAAAAACTATTTTTGAACCTATTTTCTTGGAAAAAAAATTTGGTTCAAATGAATGTTCAAAACTTTCGGAACATCTATATTAAAGATACAAAAAATTATAAATAAGATAGAAAAGTTAATTAACATATTTAGAAAAGTATTTTTAAATGAAAAATATCATACTCTATAAATCTGAATTAGTAAAAAAAACTACTAACGAAACGATAAAAAGTCGTCCATAAAATAAATTAGTAAAAATTTCTATTAAAAATTAGTGAAAAATTATCATTTTTTAGTAAAAATCTACAAATTGATGGTAAAAAATACTAGTTCACAATACTAACTATTACAAATCTATATTAGTATTTTTTTACTATCTGTTTGTAGTTTTTTACTAAAAATTATCAATTTTCCACTAATTCTTAGTAGAAATTTTTACTTATTTGTTTTATGGACAACTTTTTATCATTTCATTAATAATTTTTTTAAAATTTCAGATTTTGAAAGTAAAAAATGAAAGAAGTAACGGTAAACAATGATAATTAACAAAAAGTGAAAATACCAACTAAAAAACAAAAATTTGGGCAAATTTACTGAAAAATATAGAAAGTATGTCAAAACGAAAAAATGAAGGAAAATTATATAAACAAATATATTAAATTTTTTCATTGTAATGAAACAACCAAATAATAAAAAGAAAAATACAACATTGAATTTCTCACAAACTTTTACGTGTAAACTAAACCAAAAGAAAAATTCCAAATTTATAATTATTAGATTCTTGAAAAAATTAAAAATAACCAGTTATGGAAAAATAGAAGCATTAGAAATAAAGTAAGGCAAATAAAAAATACAGAAAAATTAAAATTTAGAATGGAAAATGTCATAAGAAGTAAAGTGGAAAATTTAAAAATGAAAAGGACAATGAAAAGCGATAAATAATAAAAAGTTTTAAAAATGACTGACAACAAATAAAATTTTTTCCTTGTTTTAAAGAAACCAACCGAAAAATATATATAGATAATATTTAAAAATTGAAGAAAATGTCCGACATTTATAAAAAATTGAAAAAATAAAATAAATTCAAGTTAAAAGAAATTAAAAGCAAACTAATTACTACAATGTGAAAAAAATAACTAAAATTGACAGAAAAAAGAATTAATTTACAAAACTGAATAAAAAATAACAGAAAATTACAAACCATTTAAAATTGAAAAAAAATAAAATAAAAACCCGAAGAAATCATCTAAATCTAAAAATAAATTAACAGAAAAATGTAGATGATATTTAGAATATAAAAAAAGTAAAAAGAAAAATTGTAGAATATAAAGAGATTAATGAAATTCATGAAAGAATTTAGAAATAATGAAATTTACAGGACAAACAAAAATCAATATTTACTTCGAATTCCAGAAAAAATTTCACTTTTTCGTGAATTTTTTATCCGAATTCAAAGTAAACACTGTCATTTGTTTTTTTCTGTGAAAAATATCGAGAATAAAAAAAATAATTGGTATTTATAAAAAATAAGATTTTTTGATTATGCAAATGGAACAAAAATTGACAGACAATAAATGAAAATAACAGATAAGATGAATTTTAAGACTCATTTAAAATTAAAGAAGATAACTAATAAATAAAGAAAATCACTAAAAGTTTAAAAAATAAAGTGAGAAATGGTAAAAATATTGCAGAAATGTTAGAAAATGAAGGAAAAAAACAAAAACAAAAAACTATGAATTGAAACAATTACTGAAATTTCTAAAAAATTAATTGAAAAATTAACAATGAATAAAATTATCAGATAATAAAAAAAAATAATACATGCATTTAAAAATAACTGAGAATTGAAAAAGTTCTTAACACTTAATACTTAATAAATCGTCTAAATTAAAATAAAAAAATTAATTAATATTAATAAAATAACTAGACAAAATTTTCGAACAGAACTCAAAAATAGAAGAAGCAATGAGAAATTAAGAAAATTATTTCAAGAAAAAAAAACAACTCAAAATTATTTTGAACTGAAGAAAAATAAATTTAAAAATGGAGAAAATATTTTTTAATAAAATAGTATAGCTAGTTATTTCATCAGATTTAAAAAATAAACAATTTAATAATTAAAACCGAATTTTTTTTTCCATAAATCAAGTAAAATACCAGCAATTCAATTAGATTCTTTCTCTCTCTAAAAAAAAAAAACAAACAAACAAAAAACAAATAATAAAAATAAATGAATCTTGATGTAAAAAGCAAGCTCATTTTTTGACGTTATAAAAGAAAATAAAAAAAGATTGATTTCATTTTGAACTTGGGTAAATGGAATGAAACCTGAAAGACGCCTTTTCAGCCATGTAACTTTCAGTATATGATGTATGATTGGTAAAAAAATATTCATGATAAAAATTGATTAATTTTTAGGTCTCCCTTGGCAAGAGAAGGACCTCAAAGGATTCTTTTCAATAACGGTGACTTTTGCTGTCAATGAAAAACTAGTAATTAATAAACTAAAAAAAGAAAAAAAAACACACATTGAAAAACTAAGTCGATTGAATGCTTTTAAAAATTTTAATTAACACATCTTAAATAAAAACAAATTTTAAATTTTATCCGCAAATAGAAGTAAGTACACTTTTTAATTGGTCTCTGCTTATTTTATCATTTCTTTATTTAATTTTACTTTTAAAGTAATAACAATAATTACACACTCTCCAAATTTTTTGTAAAATAACAAACAATATTCATTCGTTTTATTTTAAATGTCTGTTATTTTACAAAAATTTGTCGAGACTGAAATTATTGTTATTACTAAAGTAACAGAATATCCCACTTTTTTATTGTTGAAATAAAATATTATAAGTTTTTTCTAGAAAATTATTTTTAAAAAAATGATAAAATCAATGGAAAAGATTGTTTATTTGTAATCTCAAATATTAAAAACTTTATTTATTTGAAGAAATTACATTGTTTATTTGAATTTTGACCATTAATCTCAAGTGCGATTTCTTATTAGTAGTATCTCTTCCAAAATTTATCAAAATCCGTACAGACAAATGCGAGAAAGTGTCTATTTTTTGAAACGATGTAAAAAAAGTTTGATCGTTTATAACTTTGTAAAATACTCAAATTTTAAAAAACCCTTTATAGGTTTTTCTAGTATCATTATGGACTATCAAAATATATATGAACGAAAAAAATCCCTAGACTCAAAAAAAAATTAGAGGCCATTTTAGGAAGTAATTTCAAGTAATTTAATTTCAGGGGTAAAATGAAAGATTGATTATAATTACAGAAAATAAAAAAATAAAATTACAATAAAGAATCAATCACGTGAAATTGTGGATGTAAAGTAATCCAACTATTATTGAAAGTGTATTGACGATTAGAGTATTGACAGAGAGGTGCTTCGTTAAATATATAACAAGTGCCAATTCAAAGTTTGCAAACTACAGGAAACGTTTACGAAGGCAACGTGATAGCATAGGAGATACACGGCGTGAATGTGACAGTAACCGTAGAAGCGAACAAATTTACAAATAGATGGTCGAATCGTGCGTATCTACCTGTCCCCGAGATCAATCGCAGCCTTAATTAGTACACTCAATTAAGTAGCATGTGCGCAGGCAATAGCTGGTTCCAGTTTTAGCTCGGTTGAGTTTTTGTGCTTAAACTGCGTCAGAAGATCGAATTACGAACAATTATACGTCCCTGACCAAATTGTTTGTTTCGTGTGCACGAAATTAGAGAGAGCTGAAACACCATCAGAATCAGGCAAATAAAAGAAAAACAATGAAAGAAGGGGGAAAAAACCAACTGAAAGAAAAAAAGTAAAAACAATCTGGAATAAAGAAAAAGAAAATTAATTGAAATTTGAAGAAAAAAGGAAAGAAATTAGGGTGTGGAAAATTTGAATATTAATTCATTTTTTTCGTTGTTGTATTTTCAAATTCATCACAATTTTGGACAAATTTGGACACTATTCTCACAATTTTGGTTATATCAAAATTCTTCATGGAGACAATAAAATAAGAAAAAAATAATGTTTATTGTCTCAATCAAAGTTTAGTTAAATCAATTAAATTTTAGTTTGTACAACAAAAATCATTTTGTTGCTGTTATAAAAAACATTGTAACATCAAAACCAAACTGTTTTTTCACTACACTAAAATATTATCAATTATTAAATTATAATAATCTCCGTAAACGTCTGAAATTAGTTACTCTTTATAATTATTCATTATTTTCTGTCCACGTTTTAAAGTCTGAAGTGAAGTTAGTTAGCATTAATATTTATTCATCTTTTTCTGTCCACGTTTTAAAATCTGAAGTGAAGTTAGTCCCTGTTATTTTAATGATTTTTGATCACTTTTTCAGAAAATATTTTGAAATTTAAATTGAAAGAAGAAGCTAACCTTTTTCGTTCTATGATTTTTAAATAAGCTTAAAATATATACACATGCAATTAATTTCCTAAATTTTCAGTTATTTTCTCAAATTTATTTCTCAAATTTAATTATAAAACGATTTTTTAATTATTTTCTTTTGGTTAAAAATAAATTCTGCATTTTTTCTTGATTTTCATCAATTTATAATTATATTCATTATTTTGGCATTTATTTATTTATTTATTTAAGAATATACACGGGTAAGAAACCCATTAAGATAGTATCTAATAAATTATAAAAATTGATAACAACTTTTATTTTTAAAAATTTTAATTATTTATCCGAAATTGCAATTATTTTCATCAATGTTCGTTATTTCTGCGATTTTTTAATTATTCTCTTTAATTAATATTTTTTAAATAATTTTTAATTATTATTTTTTTTTAAACATATATTCTATTATTTTTCAATTATTTCTTTCAATTTTTAATTACTGTTTTCAATTTTTCATATTTACATTATTTTCAGCATATTTCAGTTATTTTTTTTCAATTATAAACTAATTTTACCATTTTTTAATTATTTTCCTCGATTGTTAATTATTATTCTCATTTTCTAAAATTATTTTCTAAGATTTTTAAATATTTTTCCGAAAATTCAAATATTTTCTTCCATTTCTAATTACATTTCATTTATTTCATAATTTTCTAAAAAATTTATTAATTATCGTAAATTTTAATTATTATTTTTAGCTTTCTTCCAGTCTTTTCTACAATTTTTAGTTATTCTCATTTTCTAAAATTAATTTCTAAAATTTTCAAGTATTTTTCTCAAATTTCTATTATTTTCTTCAATTTTTAATTATTTTCATTTGTTTTCATAATTTAAAAAAATTTCAATTACTTTTAGCTTTCTTCAATTCTTTTCTCTAATTTTTAGTTATTTTCTTTTTTTTAATTGATTTCTAAGATTTTTATGTATTTTTCTCAAATTTCAATTATTTTTTCTTTATTTTAAGAAAATTCTGTAATTTTTTTAATTATTACATTTAAATGTCATTTATTTTTTACAACTTATCATTGTTTGTATCATATTTTAATTATTTTCGTCAAGATTTAAAATTTAAAAATATTTTTCAATTTTTTTCCAAAATTTATATCATTCAATTTTCAATTCTTTACATTTATATTATAATTTCAAATTTGTTAATTATTTATCTGATTTTTCAATTACTTCATTCAATTTTCAATTATTTCATTCAATTTTCAGTTATTTATATTATTTTTTATACTATTTTCTTTAATTTTCAAATACTTTCGTTCTTTTTCATAATTGCCAAAAAGTTTTTAATTATTTCTCTTTAATTAAAACTTGTTCTGTTCAATTTAAAATTATGTTTATCTTTTTTCATTTATTTTCTCTAATTTTTAATTATTTTCTTTTATTTCATTAAATTTCTGAAAGTTTTAAGTATTTTTCTTAAATTTTGGTCAACTTTCCTTTATTTAAAATATTTTATGTAATTTTTTAAATTATTTTCTCAAATTTTAATTATTTTTTAAATTAAAATTTTAATTTATTTATCTCAGTTTTCAATCATGTTTTTTCTATTTTCAATTATTTTCTGTGATTTTTCATTATTAAAATTTTTTTCAATTTACTTTCAATCAATTTGCAAAATTTGCAGTTATTTTTTATAATTCTTTTTAATTCTAAAATATTATAAATTTTGTCCTAATTTAATATTTATTTTATTTATATTAATTGATTTTTAAATATTATATTTAAAATATTTATTTCTTCTTATTAGATAAATATTATTTATCGATTTGTTATATTTATTATTGTATTTTATAATTTCTAAAATGCACGAAAAACTAATCGCGCGCTTGCGCGCGTTTTATTTTGCTAGTATAGGATAAAAATTAATATTATAATCCAAAAATAACAAAAAATTTCCTGCAAATATACAAACCAAATTATTAATTCTATACTCAAAATCCCTTCTTTAACAAGATAAACTATAATTACGGAATTTAATGTCGTAAATTTATTGAAAAACAAAATACACTCTTACAAAATTATATTTTAAAATTAACAATTGTTAAACATGAAGAACATTAATGACCACAGAGTTAGCAATCCCATTTTAAAAATTCAAAGAAAAAGAAATTTGTGATAAATTGTGCACAATATTATTTATTTTTTCATTTACAAAAATTAGCGGTTCTAAAACGAAATACATTTTTTGGTTTTTTTACATAAACATTAAGTACATAAACGAAATTAAATCTCAATTTGTTTATAGACTCGGTTTCCGAGATTAAATCTAGTAAATTTGTTCAAAGACAGAAACGTAAATTACCTTATCTTTAAGATGAAATAAATAAACAAATAAAACTAACTTCAAGTTGGAATCGTAAATTAAAGATATTTATTTACAAAATTAAGCACAATTTTGCTGAAAGATTAAGTGAATTTACAGTGATTAAATAACTCAAGATTATCCGAATTATGTGGAATTTTTTTTTTCTGAGATGAGGATGAGAAGTAAAAGAGAGCGGAATTGGTTAAACTGAGGTGGATTGGAATGAAGAAACGACAAAAATATCGCTTACTATTTGCACTCGTGACATGAGCTCTGCCAAAGGGTCAGAAGAGCGGTGTATTAAAACTTTTCCATTTGCCATAATGCGAATCCAAAAGCGCATTAGGGTGATACGAGGTGCTCGTCCGGAACAAGCATGTAATATGCCCACCAGATCCCGGCACGTGCACAATAAAATTGTACGAGAGGACTCAATTTTCCATTTGGGACCGGCCTACCGAGGCGTACGGTTATAGAATTGTTTTCACGATTCCCTCCTCCATTTTCTACTACTCATTGAACGCCATTTTCCAACGAAATGATAATACAAATCCAACGCTAATTCCCTCTATTTTAAGAGATCTCTATTTATTTCTCTCATTTTCTCTCTCTTTCTAAAACGCGCTAGTTTTTCTCAAATTCTATTAAATATGAAAAGTAGGTCAAATGAGAATTAAGTCAAATAATAATTTGTTAAAATTTGATTTAAATCAAAAGAACTACAATATTCTCCCGCTGTTCAATACTTAAAATATCGCAAACCATAAAAAAACCACAATTTTGTGGATAAATCTTAAATATTTCAATTTTAATATTTTATTCTTTATTATAATAATAAAATTTAAAACATTGTGTTTATAATCAAAATACCTAAAATCTAAAAAGGCTTGGTATAAAGAAAGCAAAAAATATTAATTAAATTTTATAACTTTCAGTCATTATAATTTAAATAAATTCCAAACGTCAATTAACTCATATTCCAATGTGTTCAAATTTTTAAAATTCAATTAATTCAAATTTAATTGCATATTAATTCCCTAATGCAAAATAGTTAAATAATATTATTTATTTTTTTATATTCACATCCTTTTTTACATTCTTACAATTTTTCTAAGAGATTTCACTTTCTCGAAACTGTTTAATTTTTCCTAATTTCTTATTTTTACAAAATTTAAAATTTTTTTCTCTTTTTACTTTTGGTATATTTTATTTGTATTCATCTTTTTATTTTAGGATTTTCTTTTATTTTTTTCTTTTTATGCAAACAAATTCAAATGATGTAATATATTGTAAATTTATTCAATTTGTTTTCACATCTTCTCTATTTTTTTTGTGAGATTTTTTGAAAACTTAGGTATTTATTCTTTCATAAAATTTTTAGATTTTTTTTATTTTTATACCGTTGAATAAACCCAGTCAAATAAAATTTTAAAATTGTTTTTAGTTCAATATAGCTTATTCAATGCGAGATTCAACGAATAAATAATCATATTTAACCATAGATTGTTCAACTTATTTTAAATGTAATATTCTAAAAAGGTTTTGGTTTAATTTGCCTAAAATTTTCTATTTTTAAAGGGTTTTTAAATTTCTTTTGTGTACTTTTTATTTATCTTTATATACATTTTAATTAATTATAATTTTTCAGTAGATTCTTAAAAATTTTTTTTTATTTTTTGTACTTTTTACATTTTTTTACAGTTTGTTGGATTACACTGTTAAAAATTTGGGGAGTTATCGGTTGCTGGAGTTGGGAGTTGAGATTTTAGAGTTAAAAATCGACTCCCTAAGGTGAGTGAGTCACATACGCTCCATATTTAAGAAGAGTGGGGACTGAAGGATTAAGCATTAACTCTCTTTACTTCAACTCTTCAAGGCGTGCGACTTTTATAGAGTCCCGTAGGGAGTTAAATTTCAACTCCTTTTTTTAACAGTGTAAGAAAAACAACATTTCTCCATTTTCTTCCTATTTATTTAATGTTCTTGTTATCCAATTTTTTTTAGTTTTTTTTTTTTGCATTTTAATGAATTCATTACTTTTTGTCATCATTTTTCTATTTTTCAAAAACATTTTTCCTTCTATTAAATTGTTTAGCTTTTATCTTGTAATTACGAATTATTGAAAACGTGTATACGATGCTACATTCTTTAAGTATCTCATTTTTCTACTTTTTTGAAGACTTTTATTTTCAATTATGTAAATTGAATCTTGAACTAAATATTCTCCTCGATTTTCCCATTTTAACATCGTTTTTCTATTTTATAGAATTTTTTCCTTTTAAAATTTTTCGGAATTTTTTTTGTTCTTTTTTCCTTCAATTTGTAAAATAATTCTCTAATTTATCTAATTAAAAATTTGTTGTTATTTAGTAATATATTTAAGTAATATATATTTTTGTACTAAATATTCTCATTTTAACATCGTTCATTAGTTTCATAGAATTATTTTTCTTTTAAAGTTTTTTAAATTTTTCAAAAATTTTATTCATTCCTTATTTCTTTAATTTGTGAAATAATACTCTAATTTTTCTAATTTTAAAATTTGTTCTTCTTAATAATATATTTGAACGTTTTTTTTTAATTATCTTCTTATTTATTTTTTTAATTTAAAAACAAATGTCCGTAAATAGTTTAATTTTTTGAAAAGAGTTTCTACTTTTTTATATATGGTAAAAGTTATACCCAAAAGTCTAATTATATAATTTGTCAAAATAGTAAATCAGCGAAATTATAATATGGCAAAATAGTAATTTCGTAAAATTATAATTTGGAAAAATTAGGTTATTTAAAAGTTTATTAATTGAATAAAATTTGAAAAATATTCTAGGCCTTTCTCGCTCTCTATTTTCCTTCAAAAGAACTTTCATCCCCAATTTATTTATTTTATCACCAATCAAACAAATCCACGTTAATTTTCCATGTTAAAGAGGGGAGAAAATAATGGAAAAGTTATGATTAAGCCAAATGAGTGTAATATGACAGATAGTCGAAAAATGCGGCTTCCGGGTTGAGATAATCATCAAGGTAAAAATATCTACTTAATTAAATTCCTGAAGGGAATGTATTATCTTCATTAATACAATAATGAATCATTAATAAAGCAATGAAAAAGTAGACTTTGTCGTGTAAAATAATCACTTTTCTCACACAAAAGGGACAAAATAATTGATTTTTATGAAGAAAATATAATTAAATTGCGACCAATTGAAATTTTCATTTTAATTAAATAATTCAGTTAATACTATCATCTCGTAAAATTTGAATCAATGCAATTTTTGATTAATTAGAATTTTATTCAATTGAAGTTGAGGTTAAATTATAGTTTTTTTTTTTCAAAACGTTGCTGTTTCTTAAAAATCTTAAATTTTATCCAATTATGAGTTTTAATGGTTTATTTTGTTTTAAATTGATTTTAAAACACATTATTATTATTTTGACTAATTTATTAATTTGACTAGTTTATTAATTTTTCCTCACATTTATAACATTGCCTTCAATAGATTTTGAAATTTATTAAAAATTATTAACAATTTTAACTTGAATAAAATTTTCTTTGAATGGAATTAAACAAATCGATTAAAATGAGGAAAAACTAAAATTATCAAAACTTGATTCCATTGGTTTCAGTGATTTTTGGAAATTTATTTATCCTTAATTTATTGGTTATAAAACTTGAATCGATTGAAAAAATAAATAAATAAATAATCCTATTAAATCACACTATCAAGAAGGTTATAGCAGAACTAATATAGTGGGATTTATTTCTTTTTTCTTATAAAGTCAATAAAAGTTGATACTACGTCCCCTTGACATGCAACCCTTCAATTTGTATAAATTATTGTTATTCGATTCACGTTTTATTTTACTTTATTTCGGCTATATATTTTCTCCTTAATTTACATAATATTCGAAATAAAAAAACGACCAATAATATTTTGACTTGAATTGCACTTTATTTTTTTTATTTATAGATACTTATTATTCTTTTTTCTATTTTCTTATTATTCATATCCAATTATATAATTCAGTTGTGTGTATTACGTTTAATAATACAAATTCAAATCTGTGATTTTCAACAGATGGTACTCATTATATTTTATTACATAATATCAAGATCCAATAACTACTCTATAAGAACTAATAATCTTGTATCTAGAAAAAAATTGTATGACTTGCAATAAAGGATATAAATCCTGCTCTCTAAGTCTGGATTACAAAAAAAAAAAAAACTATTTTGAAAGTAATAAAGCAGTCTTGATTTCTAAATCGATTTCTGAATTTAAATTCTTGTTTTGGAAATTAAGATAAATAATTTAGAAAATAATATAGAAAGTATAAAAATTCCCTTCAAAAATAAATATCAACAAAACAAGTTTCTCTTTTATAATTTCGCTCTCTTAATCTGAATTAGTGAAAAATAGCTCATTACTTGAAATTAGTAGAAATTTTCATTAATTTCGATTAAGGAAGCGAGATGAAATAATTGAAAATCCTTTTTTTCAAAGAAAAATAATTTTTTTTAAAAAAAATTACAATTTGACAGTTGAAATTTTGTCAAAAGTTTATCAAAAATCGTATCGCGTCTTAATATCGCATCAAATGAATCTTTCCAAGGTGGGACGCAAATCTTTCGACATTTTTTTTTCGCGTTAATAACCCCGGACAAGGAACGATGACACTTGCTCATTGTAAAAGCTTTCTGCCGACAATGTCGAAGCACCGTTTCATTTCGAGGACACATTGTGCGATCTCCGAATTTCCGATCGACAATTCTGAAAGACTCCCATTGTCGGAGGACATTAATTTTTCATCCCCGATATAAAGAACCTAACACGTTCACCTTTATGTAGATAACTATGGGGCTTTAAAGGTCTGCGAGGACAAATCGTCCATGCAAAACTTTCACCGATATTCTCGAGTAACGAGAATCGTGCATACGATCAGGGAAAACAGATTATGTGATTAGAAAGATATTTACCATCTTACAACGCATCTCGTAAATTAGTTCAATCGAGTTTGAAAACTAAAAAATTATTAATATTATTTTTTAAAAAGATTTAAATCTATTTTCGATTTATTAAAACTATTAAGTTTAGTGCTAACTTTATTTAAAGTGTCAACTTGATCTGAATTGTGAAATTTATCAAAATAAAAAATTGCATTTTTGTGTTGAGCAGATATTAAGAAAAATACACACAGAGTTGAAAAAATAGACATTAAAAATATTATATTAATATTATATTTAAAAATGTTAGAAAAATGCACCCAGAGTTTAAAAATAGACATTAAAAATATTATATTATATTCATATTATATTTTAAAAAAACGGAAAAGAAGAAGGCGATATAAAGTAAACTGATAACTTAAGAGAGAATTGTAAAATTAAATAAGAAAAATTGAGAAAATGAATATTTAAAGGTAACGAAATTACAAAAATTAGGAAAGTTAAGAAATACGTATAAAAACAAAATTTAAATAAAAAGATTTCACATTAAATGTTAGAAAAATTATAAAATGAAAAGTGTGAAAAAAATACGAGGTACTAAATAAATTTTTTTATAAAAGGTAAAATTACAAGAAAAAAAATCAATAAAATGGACCAAAAACAAATATTTCTGGGAAATAGGAAAATGATAAAACAACTAGAAAATTTATTAAAATTGTAAGGATGGTCTTATTAAAACAATAAGATAACTATATAAGTTAAGTCACAATTTATTAAGTTTTATATCACAGTACAGTTTAACCCGAAGGTTCGTCACAGAATAATCGCGTTGCGTCTCGGGCCCTTATCGCGTAGATCGGAGAGAAGTGGGGTGCCCATCGAAGAGTAGGGCAATCTGTACCCTTTAACCGCTTACAGTTCGGCCATCCTGACCTCTGTTCGACCCGGACAGATACAATTTTTTTTTTTTTTTTTTTTTCAAAATAGCCGTTTTGTCAATTATTTAAATCAGAACACATAGGAAACATCTCGCCAATAAGTGCAACAAAATCGGTATGCCACGGCTTCATATTACAAGCCTCCCACGTGCCTACATACGGTCTCTGTGTGAGTTGGAAATTTTCGACGTCATTTAATACGTATCTATCGTTTCGCAGCTTTTTCGTAATTTCATAGGGGCCTTTAAATTGTGGTATTAGTTTTTTCGATGTTCCTACCGTGCTATCAAAATTTTTTACCATTACCAGGTCTCCTGTTTTATAATCGTGTGGTTTTTTGCGTTTGGAGTCAAAGTGTTTTTTATTGTATTCTTGCGATTTCTTAATATTTTCACTGGCCTCAAATCTAATTTTTTCAAGATCACGAATCTCTCCGCCGCGTTCAACCTGCTCCAAATAATGCGCTAATGGATCTGATGTATTACCGCGTTGGCAAACTCCGAATAATAACTTACTGGGGGGTTTTCCAGTAGTACTGTGAACGGCATTATTTAGAGCAAATTCCACGTCGGCGAGCATTTTATGCCAATATTTCCCTGACGACGGATCAGAAAGCTTAGCAAGCATAGGACCCAATACCCTATTCACCCTTTCCACCTGCCCATTAGCTTTAGGTGATGCTGTCGCAATCAATACATGGTAAATATCATCTTCCGAAATAAAATCCCTGAATTCTTGTGATGTAAAACAACTTCCGCGGTCGGAAACAATCGTCTTGGGTTTACTGTAATATCTAGCATATTCTCGAAGACATTTTATTACCTCTTTACTATCAGTCGTTTTAACCGCGTATAATTTTACAAATTTTGTAAACCCATCGATTATTAAAAATATATGTTGTTTCGACGTAATTTTTTTATCTATAGGACCAAAGTGGTCGATGTGACAAGTGAGAAATGGCAATTCGCCCTTCGGAATAGAATTTAAAAATCCCTCCTTTTTCCCCGTTGAAGGAGAAAAAGCTACACACTTCAAACAATTAGCTACATAAGTTTTAACCTTATCAGTCATGGACGGAAACCAATAATTTCTAAGAATCGCCTCGCATGTTTTTTCTATCCCGAAATGACCCATTTCATCATGATATTTTCGGATAATATGATTTTCCATTTTCTCAGGTACATAAAATAAAATCTCGTTGCTTCTTTTTCTATAAATTAGCCCATTCCGCATTTCGTACAGTTTATCTTCGCAATTCTGCAGTTTTTCGCGCAATTCTTTAATTTTGGGGTCAAGATTTTGGCAGATTGACAAATTTGATTCTAATGAATTATCTTCAACTATCATCACACTTAAAGCTCTACTAAAAGCGTCAACGTGCCTCATTCTGTCGCCCGATCTATGCTCAAACTCTTTATCATAATTTTCCAGCTCCAAAGCCCACCTCTGAATTCGCGGGTTAATATCTTTTTTTTCTAGTGTCAATTTAAGTGCGTTACAGTCTGTCACGATTTTAAATTTTATTCCTTGCAGATAAACCCGGAAGCGTCTTAAAGCGTAGATCACGGCCAGAGTCTCAAGCTCAAAGCTGTGATATTTGCTTTCGATTTCGGTGGTTCTTTTAGAGAAATAGAAAATAGGGTGAAATTGCTTATCTACTTTACGCTGAACAAGGACAGCACCATAGCCCACCTTGCTCGCGTCGCAGTGAAGCTCAGTTTCATTCGAAGGGCTGTAAATATTCAAAACCGGAGCTTCTACTAATTTAGATTTAAGAATTTCAAATGCATCATATTCGTCTTTACCAAATTTAAACTCTACATTTTTTTTTAATTGGTTATAAAGAGGTGCAGCGATAATAGAAAATCCCTGAATGAATTTCCGGAAATATGAACACAGGCCCAGAAAACACTGAACTTCACGGACGTTTTTCGGAAGTGGGAACTTTACGACTGCTTCGATGCCGTGGTCCGTCGGACTTATTCCATTTTTTGTTATCTTATATCCGAGATATTCCAACTCAGTCTGAAGGAATTTACACTTATCTAGACGTAACTCGAGTTTATTTTCGACTAGAAGGGAGAGCAACTTTTTGAGAACTTCAAAATGATGTTTCAGGGTTTCGGTAGCTATAAGTATGTCGTCTAAATAAACCACGACATCACCCCGCCTTATTAATTCTTCAAGTACACGATTTACAAATCGTTGAAATTTTGCGGGAGCCGTTTTTAACCCGAATGGCATTTTTAAATATTCGTATTGGCCCAATGGTGTTATAAAAGATGTGAATTTGACTGAGTCTGGAGCCACGTCGATGTGATGAAAACCATCCTTTAAATCGAGTAAGGTAAAAAAAACTTTATCCCTTAATTTATCGATTTGGTCTTCGATAAGGGGTAACGGATAATTATCTCTTACGGTAATTTTGTTCAAAAATCTATAGTCTACACATAACCGATATTCCGAGTTTTTCTTTTTGACCATGACAATCGGCGAAGCGTAAGGTGAATCACTATCACGGATTATCCCTCTAGATTTCAAAGAATCGAGAATTTTCTGAAGTCGATCCTTTTCTTCGAAGGACAATCTACGCGGCCCAAAACAAATCGCGTTATCATTTGTTACCTGTAAATTTAATTCAACCTTGACCTTGGGAGACTCGGGACGTTTTGCATCTACGTATTCAGAAAAAAACAACTCTCTTAATGACGCCTGAATCTGATGATCAATTTCCGGATTTATCTGAAGTGAATTTACTACATTATCCATCGTTACATCAATATCAAAGATTTCTTTAATAACCTCAGCTTCTTCCTGAGGTAGAGCTTTTAAACCCAAATTAAATTTGCGCAGTGCGTCGCGACCTAATAGAACTGAACTCTGCATAGTTTTGTCAGGTACCACGAATATTTCCAACTCACGTTTCATATTATCAAAACAAACATTCGCAGTTACAATACCTAATCTCACGAGAGGACTACTATTGATGCCTTTGTACTTACAATTTTTGAAGTCGCATGGTCTCATACCTAACGCAGGGACGCAGCTCTCTTTCACAAAACTTATTGGACTACCTGTGTCCAGAAGAGTATCCAACATTTGTATATAGGGTGTGCCACCAGAAATAACTTCGAACGACGCAGTCTTGAAGCATTCATCATCCTGAAGAGTCTCCGTAGAACCATTTAGTCGTTGATCTTGAGGGTATTCAGATACAGCGTTTATCTGAGATCCTTGTTGTTCATCAGTTGGCAAAATTCTTGGTTTATTATAAATCTGACCAGCTGATTGAGATTTCTTATTTGGGCAATCTCTTGAATGATGACCCATTTCAAAACACCTGAAGCAGGCTCCTGCCTGTCTCTTTGGTCGGTCACACTCAGGGGCAATGTGACCATATTTACTGCAATTGAAGCACCTCACCGTCGATGATTTCTTGGATGATGCAGCATCTTTAGCTCCGCTCTCTACTCTTGTTGCGCTGACAGCAGTAGTCCTCTTAACTTCTTGGAAACTCCTGCAGTCGTCTCTTAGAACAATCTTTTCGAACGCTTGTAAAAGGCTTTTCGTATCCGAGAAGCACTGAATTCTCGCTTGATTCCTTAAAGACATATCAGGAATTCCGTCAATTACGTAATCTATAAGATCTTCTTTGTCTATGGGCACAGCATTCCCAAGGATCAGCTTTTCATGAAAGTAATTACTAAAGGTTTCTGAATTCTTCCACGTGCGACCTTCGAACTTTTTACGAAGTGTCAACCGGTTTTGACGGTTGTCAAATATAGTCGCCATTTCCACGAGCAAATCCTCTACCGGCATGGTTATGAATTCCAACTTTGAATGAAACCATTTTAAAGCTTTTCCTTTAAGTTTGCTACCCATTAAAAGACGTCTGTGAGAGTCGTCCAAGGCATAAGTATTACACAAGAGCAAAAACTGTTCTCTCCATCTGCGGAAATCCAAATCGTCACCTTCGAAATCGCTCAGCAAGTCTTTAAGTGTGTTTATGTTTACTTGTTTGACTGTAGGCTGTACTTCTGTCCTAGGAGGGGGGGCGTCGCGAAGGAGAGACAACTCGCGCCTAGTCAACTCCAGCTCCCTTGCCAGTAAATCACGTTCGCGATTTAAAAGTTCAATTTCCTGTTCACTAGCGTTTCGAGTCTGTTGAATAGGATTATGCGTTTCCTCTAAGGGTACACCTTGATCTCCTGTGTTTCTTGTTGGAAACTCTAGTACTTCAATCCGATCACGTCGGTTGGTATCACCTCCTGCATTATCACCTGTTTCATCCATACTTGAAGAATTATTCACAAGTTTCGTGGCGTCATCCATCCACTTATCACTCGGATCCGCCTCTTGAATCCGCTTGATGATTTCTAACTTCAATCCATAGGTTGACACTCCTAAATCTCGAGCCACCTGTTTAAGAATCGACACCGTGAATGTAGTAGGATCCATAACTACACAAGTTATCACTGAAGGGACACTCACTACACATATAAATTCTAAATTTCAGATGGCTCTTTGTCAGCCCACTATGGAATAGGGTATACGGCACTGACGGTAACCACACTTTAGAGAGATCAGAAATCAACCAGGCATGCGTGCCCTAAGTATTCGGGAATCACGTAAATTGGCGATCTTGGCCGATCGGACCGATAAGAGCGACACGACACGTTCACTATCATGCACTAATTGATGGTCTTTGAAGATTCGCCATATGCAAATCCTATAACACGTGCAAAATTTATTTTCTTCCTTTTTCCCTTTCAGGTCAGGAATCACCAGAAAATTGTTGCAATCAAAAGAAATTATCACTGTTATCTTGCGTTTTCCAAAAAGGTGAACTTAAGTCCTCTAAAAGCACAGAAACGCAAAAATCACTTACACGTATTCAACACGTGGTCTAGACCTTAAATTAATTTTAAAACAATATCCAAAGGTATATTAAAACCTATAGGTCAAAAGCACTTTATGACACAGTTTCTAATCCAATTCGCTTTACGTTACACAAGGTTTGGATTTATTCTAAAGTTTTCCAAGTGCGAAAATGCGAACTTTGCTTAAGCGGTTTTGAAACGTGTCAGACCATCACAAAAATTTCGGAAGTTCTGTGACAGAATGTGACTCTAATAAAAGTCCTAAAATGTACTTTACAACACAATTGTCTTGTTCCGTATACTCTGCGTCCGATAAAATGTAAAAAAGTTTATCATAAGTTTACTGAAACACGGAACGCAAAAATTTCTTAAGTATACTTAAAAGCGAAACAATATTGGGAACCGACTTTTCTTAATTCTGTGACGAAAAATTAAATTCGAAATTTTTATCAGGGTTCACTTAGGGTGGTTGGATTACTATCCCACTTCTGAAGTTTGTAAGGATGGTCTTATTAAAACAATAAGATAACTATATAAGTTAAGTCACAATTTATTAAGTTTTATATCACAGTACAGTTTAACCCGAAGGTTCGTCACAGAATAATCGCGTTGCGTCTCGGGCCCTTATCGCGTAGATCGGAGAGAAGTGGGGTGCCCATCGAAGAGTAGGGCAATCTGTACCCTTTAACCGCTTACAAAATGTCAAAGAATATATTATAAAAAAAAATATTCAAAAAATTAAAAAATTGATGACGAAGAGAGTAAGTTAGAGAAAAGTCAGGAAATTTTAAATTAGCTGAAAGTTAGTGCTAAAAAATAAGAAAATTTACTGAGATAAAATAACTTGCTAGAGACAATTCTTGCACGATTTTTCTATTAATGAGTAATTTTTTACGATAATTCAAATTTAGAAAATACGTTAAAAAATAAAAGAACGTACAAAAAGACAAACTGTTTAAAAATAAAAAGACTTATTGGAACATTTATAAAAACTTCCAAGGATAAATAATTTCAATTCAAAATATGTGACAAATGTTATAAAAACAAAATTGTATGAAATCTAAAGGAATAAAAATTCATAAAAATAAAGAAATTATGCGAATGTAGAAAAAATACAAAGAAATGATGAATCAAATAAAATTTATATTTGTTTGGTTGGTTTAAACGCCTAGAGAAATTTTTAAGTAGTATAAAATTAGTGTAGTCAGGCATCAATCTGAAACTTTAAACTGCTGCACTCAGAGGAAAAAAAATCAATTAACTTTTATATTTGTACCAAATACATTTTTACTAGTGTCAAATAAAATTGTCTTCAAGTTAAAGAATTTATTTGAAACAAATAAAAAATTTAGTAGGCTCTAAGACAAAAATATTTTTATTTGATCCAAAGAGAATTTCTTTTTCTCCATTTCTAAATATACGATTATCTAATAAAAATCTTTATTTCACAAATAAAACTCTTTTACTTACTTTTCTCAATCGCACATTTTTTTATTGAGTAAATAATTAACCAAAAAGAAATTTTGACTTTGATTCTCCATTAAAAAAAAAAGGAGGAAAAAAAAAAAGAATAATCCTATCAATTGCGACCATTAATCAAAATTTTTCATCTAAATTTTCCAGCCATAGGAAAGCTGAAATCGAACGCACAAACTGGGGGTTACATACAATCCCATTTCCATGGAAATCATAAATCGCTCTTCCGTAGAGGTATGCAGGTGATTAAAAAGCTTTATGCATTTAGAGCGATAGGTATTGTAAATACAGGAAGAATCTCACTTTTTCTCATCGATGGAAAAGTATACCGATGTTGAAAACAAAGCATTTTGTCAAAACTGACGAATTAAATAAATTGTGTCTTCGTGTGTGTGTGTGTGTGTTGTATTAAAAAGAGCACTATTTTATTAAGTGACCATCAAAGGACCGACACTGGTTATTGTTTTAAGGAGAACCCTCTCTTTCGTTTCACTTTAGTGAAACTCGACTAATAAAATTTTCCAAGGTTTATATGCTCGGCTCGGAGCGAAAATGCCGAGAATAAACGCGAGGAAAATGAAAACAGAAGACAAATGTGGATATTAAGAATGACAATTTACAAGTGACCTTTTAATTGCGAATTGGATAAACTACGAAATTGAAAAAATAATCATTTCTCTCGGGACTGGAATTGAAATTCTGATCGATTGAAATTTGGATAATAAGTTATTGATTGATTGCTCAATTATGAAATTATAAAATAAAATTTGGCGGGATTTTTTTATTTTTTATTACGGATTTTAAATTAGAGTTAATTATGATTTTGTTCAAGAATTAACGGAATAAGAAAACTATAGTTTTCAAACTAAAATACTTAAAAAACGGTATTTTTTATTATTTGACGCCTATTTAAGAATGAAATATTCTTCTATTAAGGTTATGATTTTTTTAAAATAAGAAGAATATTCCTAAAATAAGAAGCATGTTCTTTAGCCATAAAAAATATTTGTAATTTAAGAATATGCTTCTTATTTTAAGAATATTCTTCTTACTTTAAGAATATAATATCCTTATTAGAAGATTGTTTTCTAAATAGATTATTTTTTAAATAGGCTCAAAGAATTATTTTCAAATAAAGAATACCTCGTTTTTTCAATGAAGCATCAACTTTTTTGGATAAAGTGTAATTTTTGAAAATTTGATTCGATTGATATAAAAATTACTTAAAATCTGTATGTATAGTTTAAATCGAGTTAAATGGATTTATATTCAGACTTTGGAAAACTAAGATCTTAAGAATTGATTAAAATGTTGAATAATTAATTAATATATTTTATTTCAGCCTATTGGCCCAGAAATGGACTTGGTTCACATTATAAAATGTTGAATAATTAAAATTTCAATAATTCATAGTTTCTACTAATAAAACAATTTAAATTTCATTTAATTACGTTTGAAACAAATCAAATTCGTATTAATGAAATCAATAAGTATTAAATTTTTATTTTAAAACTGTAAAAGATTGAAGTCATTTTTGTTCTTAGTAAATAAATTAAAATTATATTTAATTACAAATTAAAATATATGCTATATTAAATGAAAATAGACTAATTAAAATAAAAATGAAATATAAATATTAAAACTTGGATTATGTTAAAATTTTGATTAATTGAAGTTTAGAATAATTTAAATTTGTATTGATAATATGTTTTGACAAATGCAGGGATCACAGTGGTCTTTTTGTTCAATTTTAGGTAAAAAAATAGATTTAGGCTTTAAAAGAAAAGAAATTTATTGTTTAAAAAATATTTTTGAAAATAAAGAAGAAAAACATTACAAAAAGTTTTTTTAAAATAGCCATAAACTATTTATAAACAGAATCATCAGTACAGACAATTTTTTTTTACTAATACAAAACTTCTTCAACCGTAAATAATAAAAAAAAAAGTTTCTTTTGTTTTTCTTGCTGAAAAGGTAATCAAATTTAAAAGAAAAATAATAACCGAAAGAAATGAAAAATGCAACATCGCAAAATTTGTTTTAAAGACATTATAATATTTTTATGATCTTTATTAAAGATATATAAAAGTAATATATACAATTCAAAGAAATGTAGTTTAGAAAACTTGTTGGAGAATTATTAACAAGTTTCATATTTTATAGATATATAATATCTATAATTTTATAGAATATAAATTTTGAAATACATCTAAAAACATAAACATAAATAATGTTTATTATTTCAGAAATGAATTGGATTTTTATGAATTTTGAGAATTCCATTATATAGAATTATATAGAAGTATCTAAATAAAGTGTAGGCAAAATCATTTCTTTCAAGTAAGAATTTCCTTAGAATTACAATAACTTTTAGTAAATACCAATATTATAAAAAACTTTTAAGAAATTCCAAAAAAATTTCTTCAAAAAGTGCTACAAAATTTTCCCATAAATTTCAATACGAAATTTCATAAAATTTTCTTCTTTTTTTTATGTTTTTCTGGAATTTTAGTAAAAATTTGTTGGAAAAATTTGTACAAATTTCTTATAAATTTTTTCATGCAATTGTTTCACGTGGATCGATAAAAAAGAATTAATGTTCTGGTCTATTTTCTGGCATTTTCCCAATTACTTTTGTTTTCAAATTTCATTTTTTTTAATACTACGATACTCTCTAAATCTTTAAATTAAATTTAATTTATTTAAGATGACAATATACGTTTTATATACCTAAGATAATAATAATGTTCAGTTTGTTTTCCTAGGGCAATAATATAAATTTTATAACTTTAGAGCAAGAATGTATCCTTTATGTATCTAGGGTAATAATGTACATTTTATTTTTATAGGCTATTAATGTTCATTTTATTTCCCTAAGAACATAATAATGTACACTTTATTTTCCTAGGACAATAATATAAATTTTATAACTTTAGAGTAAGAATGTATCCTTTATGTATCTAGGGTAATAATGTGCATTTAATTTTCCTAGGCTATTAATATTTATTTTATTTTCCTAAGGTAATAATGTTCATTATTTTCCTAGGTCAATAAAACAAATTTTATTATCTTAGGGTAAAAATGTACCTCTTATGTATTTAGGGTAATAATATGCACTTTATTTTTCTAGTTTATCAATGCTCATTTTATTTACTTAGGTTAATAATTCTTATTTATAAACCTAGGTTTAAAATACTCTTTTTATTAAGGTTAACAATGCTCATATTATTAACCTAAGTTAATAATACTTAGTTTATTGTTCGAAAAACTACACTGAAAAACTGTCCCTTAAATTCTGATTAAAAAACCGGAAAATCCTATTAAATATAAATTTACCAGAAACATACATTTTTAATTTCAACTTAAGGGCATGTGATGATAATGCTAAACTTGTCCGTAAACTTTCTCCTAAAATACTAAATATTTTGAGACCAAACTTTGTAGAATTACTTGAAATACCATAAGAATGGTCTCTCTGACCCAATTTTGTTTCATTTTTGTGATTAAACTAATTTTTTTTCGATTTTAAGAATTTTTGAAAATTTTGAAAAATCAGGATATTTTAAAATAATTTAGTTTCAAGACAACAATGAAACAAAATTGGGTCAGAGAGACCATTCTAATGGTATTTCAAGTAATTCTACAAAATTTGGTTTGAAAATATTCAGTATTTTAGGAGAAAGTTTACGGACAAATTTAGCATTATCATCACATGCCCTTAAGAAGAAAATCTTATTCTCTGAAATTTCTTTATATTTATTTATTTCTACTAATTTTCAATAAAAAGAAAATTAATTCACAATATTTAATCTAGTAACAATTTAATTTAAATAAGCTTTTAGTTCTTTTTTAAACTAGTATCCAATGAAGTACGTCATTCATTTTTCCAGTCAATATAATAAAGTCTATTAATTAAATTAAACAACTACGAATTGAATTTTTTTTTTTCTCCCACTGAATTGTTCATTCTCCACTGAACATGGCAACAAAAGTAAATTGGCTTTCGAACTGCCTACGATTACGAGAGAGTTTTTAACGATTACACCTCGCAGAATCGTCAAGAGTGTGCCTATTGTGAACTAAAATTGTCGTAATTGAAGAACCAACCGTGGAGAGAGGCAATTGGTATCTGTTATAAAAGCCCTCTTACGCCTTTCCAGTGCATTTAGTACACGCAAATTTACTTAAATTTCAATGCAGTACTCCAATCTCGATGCATTCTCGGATTCATGCAAGACGTTAGCGGAGCAAAATGGCCGGTAAACTAACAAGATGGCTTTTCAGAGTTTTCATAATAAAGAAATCCTATTCCACTTTTCTTCTTTACAGGCAAACGAGCTCTCTAATGAAATCAATATACGAAAGTTTTTCCTGTTATTCCGTAAAGACTGTTTAAAAAAAAAAAGAAGAAAAAAGATACTTCAAACATAAGGAAACAAGTCCATACTTATACTGGATTACTTGGCTTTTCTTATTTTAAAGGAGAGCTTAAGAATTTGTCAATATTTTATGCAGTTTTGAACGCCCACAAAGCTCCTTTATAATAGCTTGTAAGTTCTACTTTTCATATTTTTCAAACGAGAATATAAAACAAGTTTAATATTACTTTTAAAAGAATGGATCTCTTCGTCTATTATTACTGAGTAAACATAATGCAATGTTTCTATGTTATTTTACATAAATTCAGATTTTTATGGATTTACCGTGTTTTTGTTACTTGATAGATTGTTTTAAGTAAATTAAAAAAATCGGCAAAATGATAATGGGTCAGAATTCGTAAAATTAGCACACGCAGAAAAAGAAGATTTTTCATTTTTATCGAAAAAATTATTGTTAGATCCTAAAAATGTTTCTATTAAACGAAAAAATTTTAAACAATTTTTTACAAAAGTTATTGCAAAATGAAAATTTTAAACTCTTTTTCAATAAAAGCTAATATTTCTTAAATGAGTTTACCGATTTAAGTTTATCTTGGATAGAATCAAAAGGCATAAAATAAATTTCCACTTACAGTTCGAAGATTTAAAAAAATATTTTTTTTTTCATAATTTGTTTGTAAATTGTAAATAAAAAAATGCCCCAAAAATATAATCGCTCATCACTTTTTTCAATGCATTTTGTTTCCTTGGAGTTTTAAGTGTATTTTAATATCTTTTCCCGATTTTTAAAAAGCCCAGAAAATTAAAAAAAATTAATTGTTTATAAATAAATAATAATTTTTTTTTATCTTCTAACTTTAATTGAAAGTCTATTTTTGTCCTTTGACTTTATCCAAGGTACACTTAAATCGCTAAACTCATTTAAGGAATATAAGCTTTTATTTAAAAAGTGTTAAAAATTTTAATTTTGCAATAACTTTTGTAAAAAATATTTAAAAATTTTCTTGCTTGGTAGAAACATTTTTATGATCTAACATAATAATTTTTTCAAAAATTTCGATAAAAAAAATCTTTTTTTTTTATGACGATTTCACGAATTTTGACCCAAAAGCACAAGTTACAAAAAATATAAGAAAATGATTTTAAAATTATGTAAAACTTGTGTTGAGATAATAATAAAGATTTTTCTCAAGGGCGAGTATAAAAAACGAAGATAAAAATAATAATGGACAAAAGATTGTCAGAAACAGAAAGTTCTCGTAACAGTGAGAGAAGATAAAGAGGGAGGACTAAATACGTAATAAGAGGGCGTCTCGATGTTTATAAAGTGTATATTATTGAGATGCCTTGAACATCTATCGTGACAGTGAGCGATGAGGGATGCTCTTCCGATTTTCTATTAAGCGTCGATTTATTTATGGAATATTTGATGGCGCGCGACTTTCATCGACCAATCTCAGGAAAAATTCAAATCGACCCTCTCTCTAACCCGATACGTTGGCGAATCTCTGGAAAAATTCACTTTTCCGTTACAAAAAGTGATGAAAGAGCTGTTTATCTATTTTTGCATCAGCACACACAACTTCTTGTCAAAAAGCTCGAGGCTTCTCACAAAATTATTGCCGCAGAGAAAAAAGAAATAATCTCACCCCCCACGGGTGGGAGGTAAATGAATTTTTCTATGACGTGTTCTGTATATACTGTGATTTACACATAAAAATAAATTTAACGAAATATAAATAAAAATAACGAATTTCAATAGAATGGAAAACTTGTCACATAAACTAACGTATTGCGAATGAAAATTGATTGATTGTGACAGAAAACCAGGACAGAAGAAACTTTTACAATCTATCAAAGTTTCGAGGTTTTTATTTTATTTGTTTGTTTGTTTGTTTGTTTTTTACAATAATCAGATGTGGAACAAATTCAGTATGAAGGTAAATTTTAAAAAATTGTTGAATAATATTCCAGGACCAGGGTGAGCGGAAGATGTATGGAGAATATGGAATTTCTGAAAATTTAAAAAAATTTATGAAAGAAAAAGTAGAAAATAAAGGAAAATAGATAGAAAATGAAATAAAGTACTAGAAGTTGAAAAAAAATTTAATAATTAAAAAAAATTGAAGTGAAATAAAAAAATGGTCAATGAACCAAGTAACTAAAAAATTTAAAAAAATAATAAGAAACCAAGAGAGACTGAAAAAAAACTAAAAAATAAAAATTACTAGAATGTGACTAACTACCTATAAAATGAAGAAGATAAATAGAAATCTGTAAAAAGTAACTAGAAATTTAAAATATAAGTCGGAAAGAAAGAAAAAATGTGAAAAGTAAATAAATAACTCGAAATTTATTTTTTAAGATCTCTCGGTTAAAGACAGGTCATCAGAAAAAAAATCCAGTGTCTTTTAAAGGATTCATAACTTTTCGGAAACTATATTTTTTTATCCACAAATTTACGAAAGCAAATTTTCAAAAAATGCACCGTTTATCAAATATGGTTATTTGTTAAAAAAAAATTGCATTTCATTTGTTAAAGAAATAACCATATTCGAAGAACGGTGCAGAAATTGTCATTGTTCATTTGCTTGAAATAAAATAAAAAATTTTCCATTTTTGTTTTGGTTCAATTTCAAATTTTTTCAAAATCCAATTTTTTAAGAACTCATCGCATTTTAATTTTGTAAATGTCAGTTAAAAGATTATTTCATCACCTTTGAATTATTAAAAATTATTTTATAGTAATTTTTATAAGCAAGATGTGATTATTTGTTTTAAAAAATAGTCCTTTTTTCAATCGCTAATAACTTAAGAACAATTGGCTTTTGGAAAAAGATATTCCTTTTTTAATATATAGAATCAGGAAAAAATAAAAATGAAAAAGAAAATGTCGTTTGCTACAATTTGACTATTTTATATTTATATTTTAGGACAAATAACTTGTATACTCATAATGTAGCAAAAAAAAATTATTTTTTTTTAATTTTCAATATTTATTCCTTAATTCTACACATAAGAAGGAACATTTTTTCTTTGAACAATTTTTTTCTAAAAGTCAATAGTTTTTAAGTTATAAACAATTGAAAAAATGTGTTTTTTAAAACAAATAGTCACATTTTGCTTACTCTCTAAATTTCTTGGAGTGAGTTTTCACTCCTTCACTCTAAAAACAAGCGTCTTGCAAGTGTCTTAAACTAAGACATTTTGGTAGCTTTTTTAATCTAAGACGCAAAAAATGCCTCATTTTAAGACACTTTTTCCTTCAAATATCTTAGTTTAAGACACTTGCAAGACGCTTGTTTTAAGAGTGTTGTGGAGTGAAAACTCACTGCAAGAAATCTTGAGAGTTTATGACATAATTTGTATCAAAATTAGTCATTGCTAAATTTTAGTCCAACATATAAAACTAGATGCAACACAAACTAAACTTTTTTCCTGTGGAGGTTAATATTCCGACAAATGGAGTTTCGGGAATTTAAATATCCGGAAAAATACACTCAGAAAAAAATTTGTTTGCGACAACCAAACTTCAGTTAAAGAAGCAAATTTTGGTTGAAACAATAGAATAAGTTTGTTGATATATCCAAATTTTGGTTGTTTCAACCAAAATTTGTTTTTTTAACTAAAGTTTGGTTGTCACAAACAAATTTTTTTTCTGAGTGTAAATTTCCTTCTATTACAAATTCCATGAATTGAGGTTTCAAGAAAATAACGTCAACCCTAGTTCCCATAACACAAAAAATTTTACTTATAAAAATGTTTTTCAAATATTTTTATCCCATTTTTAGCACTCACTCCTCTCACCCATTTTAATGAGAGCTACTATGAGCTCGATACTTTAAAAGATTTAATTTCGCCTGCCCTGACCCCGACAAAATTGATTATCATTATCGAGAAATATAGTGACTTATTTTAGGGATGATGAGAGTGGTGTCGGAGCGTGGCCTGGGGGAGAAAAGGGGACAGGGGTTTACCGTTGACCGCGACGTGTCCAGTCCTAATTCCTCTGTTTGAGTATGCAAACGAAGCGCCTAGGAGGTGGAGGAAAAGCAGGACAGTGTGTGGCCCAGACTCGTTCGCTTTGCGGTTTGCCATATAACAGGCGCGATATAGTCATCTGTCACAACGTTGTGCATTTCTATCCATATATTTGTCATAAACTGTGTATAATGTATATATGTTAATGATAAAACACATGCACTTTTATCGGCGATTGTTTCGAGAAAAGATGACAATCAATAGCCCCAAGTACGAATACACAATCATGAGTTGCCCTTAATTAATGCAAAGAAAATATTCAAGTGTCGAGAAATTCACTCACTCTCTCTCTCTCTCTCTCTCGACAATTACCTGGCCTCTTTTGATCTATAACAAAACAACAAACTGTATTTTCAGCACGATCGCTTCACCTGAAATTGCTCGGACCAGTCGCACGGCTTTCTTTTCAACTAAAAATACAGAGAACATATTCCAAAAGTGTGACAACACAGACATTTATTTTAATTGGTTTTTTTCGTCCATTTTAATCATGTTTATTTTTTATCAATATGCTTTATTTCCTACATGTTTTTTTTACTTTAAGAAGACAGGGTTGCTACGTTTTCGAAATTTCAAAATTTCAAAACTTTTCCAGGTCTTAAACTTCCAGACCATTTTTCTTAAAATTCCATGACCAAATATAAAATAATTAGCAATATTAACGAAGACCTAAGGGCGCGAGAAATTTTGGATTGATGTTGGTGATTTTAAAACAACAAAATTTTGCGAAGGCAAATAATGAAGATTAAGAGAATAATCACAAAATTAAAGCAAATATCTGAAAAATTAAGAAAATAATGTACAATTGAAGAAGAATTGGAAAAATTGAAAGAATAATTATAAATTTTTAAGAGAATAACTGAAAATTGAAAAAATTGCAGGAAATATCTAAAAAATGACGAGAATGTTTGTCAATTTAAAACAAAATTCGAAAAATGACTAGATTAATAAACAGTTGAAAAAATTAAACAAGAAATATTAAATTTAAAGAAAACAATTGCAAATTGAAAAATTAAGAAAATTATAGGAATAATTGTATTTAAATGTACATTGAACAACTGTGTTGAAGATCGAAAAAAAATGATTAAGAATGAAATTGAAATTTGAAAAATAGAATTAAATATTGTTGAAAAAAGTAAATGAAAAAAGTCGAGATTTATTGAATGTAAAAGAAAATAATAGAAAACTGAAGAATAAAAATTAAAATTGAAAAAAAGTAATTGAAAAGTGAAGAAATAAATTGAATATTAAAGAATTAAATAGAAATTTTAAGAAACTAATTGAGAATTGAAGAAAAATTCGAAAACTGTCGAGAATAATCGACAACAGAGCAAAATAATTTTAAAAAATAGGTATAAAATTTACGAAAATTACTTTTTAATTGAAAAACTTGTAGAAAATAATTAAAAATTAAGGGGAAAAATGAATAATTAAAAGAAATAATTGAAAAATGACGAAAATAATTGAAAAAAATTAAAGAAAATATCTGAAAAATGTGAGAATAATTGTCAATTGAAATAAAAAAATTAAAAAATAAAGAAAATAATTGAAAATTTAATGAAATATAATTAAAAATTGATAAGAGTAATTGAAAAATGTTGAGAATTTTTTAATACAGAAGAAAATAATTTAGAATTTAAAAATGTTATTGAAATTTAAAAAAAAATGATTTTTAACTACAATAAGTGAACAATTGAATTTAAAAGTAACGAAATGTATTGATAGTCGAAAAGAATAATTTTAAAAAGACGACTATTTTTTAATATTAAACAAAATAATTGAAAATTGACAAATGGAATTAAAATTTGAAGAAAATAATTGAGAATCGAAGAAAATAATTAAAAATTAAAGCAATAAATCGAAAATTAAAGAATTAAGTGGAAATTTTAAGAAAATAATTTTAAAAAAAATAACAAAATGACGAAAATAATTAAATATTCAAGAAAATAATTTAGAAATGAAGAAAATATTTTTCAATTGCAAAAAAATTTGAAACATGTGAATATTTTGGACAATAAGACGAAATAATTAAAAAGTTAAATAATAATTATAAAATTTAAAAAGAATAAATTTATTTATTTATTTAACCAGATATACGGGCTACAAAAACACTCTTTTTTTAAAAAAAAAATAATAATAATTAGATTCTTATATATAGAATAACAAAACGAAAAATAAAAATAAATAAAAATATTTGAGAATTGAAAACAAAAATGGCTAAATTAATATACAATATTGGTAAAACTAATATAAAACATTAAACATTAAATATTAAATTTAAACTAAATAATTTAACATTAAAAAAATATGAATATTATAGGAATAATTGGTGAAAAGAATTGCAAATAGAAAAAAAGAATTGAACAATTGATTTTAAAATTAAGGAAACATTGATAATTTTAAAACAATTTTTATGTTTGATCAAAATAATTGAAAATTAAAGAAAATAATTTTAAATTGAAGAAAATAACGGAAATTGAAGAAATAAATGGAAAATTAAATAATTAAATTAAATTTTAAGATAATATTTGATAATTGAAGGAAAAATTACAAAACGACGAAAATAATTAAACATTAATTAAGGAAAATACTTAACACTTGAAACAATTCGATAAATGGCGAGAATAATCGAGAATAGAACAAAATTATTGAAAAAATTATAGAATAATTATGAAATTGAAGGAGAAAATTAAATTGTCAATTGAAAACTAAAGAAAATTATAGAAAAAATTGTAGTAATAATATAATTGAAGAACTGTATTGAAATTTGAAAATATAGTTGAAAATTGAAAAAAGGCGAGAATTATTGAATATTGAACAAAATAATTGAAAATTGAAGAAAATAATTAAACATGGAGAGAATATATTGAAAATTGACAGATGAAGTTTTAGGTCACCAAATTAATATTTAATAGAATTTTCATTTAAAAGAATTTCAATTTGAAAGAATTTTAATTTAGAAGAATTTTCATTTTACAGAATTTTAAGTTGATAGAATTTTTAAATGGCAGAATATTCATTTGAAAGAAATCTTCATTTGTCCGAAATTGTATTAGTACGAATTGCCATTTTATAGATAACTTAAAAGGCAGAATGTTCATTTGTTAGAAATTGCAATTGGCCGAAAAAGCATATCTGACAGAAATATTTTGACACGAATTTTGAAATTGACTAATGGGAACTTTTTTCATATTTTCTGATTGGTCAGTTTCAAAATTCACTCCAAAATATTTCCGTCAGATGCTTTTTCGGCCATTTGCAATTTCTAACAAATGAACATTCTACCTTTTAAGTTTTATATCGAATGTCCATTCGTACTAATACAATTTCGGACAAATGAAGATTTCTTTCAAATGAATATTCTGCCATTTAAAAATTGTATTTACTTAAAATTCTGTAAAATGAAAATTCTTCTAAATTAAAATTCGTTTAAATTGAAATCCTTTTAAATGAAAATTCTGGTAAATATGAATTTGGTGACCTAAAATTTCTGTTAGGTAAAAATTAGAATTAATTTAAATTCAATCGAAAACAAATTCGTAAATGTGAAATTTCGGTTACAAGAAAATTGTACCTCATCAAATTCTATGAAATGAAAATTCTAAATAATTAATTTTAGAACTTAATCATACGTCCCCCGTAGCAACCCTGGAAGAGAACATGGTTTTTTTTGTGGAAAAATAGTTACGTTTTTAAAGAACGGAAATTGAAGAATCAAGTTTCAACCTATACATTGTGTAGTAAAATTAAGGCAATATATTAACCGACTTAATGCTATTCCAGATCCTTAACCCACGAATTTTCGTGTAAAAGTGCACGGGAATATTTCAGTGCTGGGTAAAACAAAAAAAAGAGAAGAATAATTCCCTTGATCGTTATATAATAACCGGTTGGATCAACTTTTAAAAAACGATGTTCTACTAAAAGCTTCTTTATTCAGGGTATCAGGTTCAAAGGGAAATTATATAAAACGTGTAATTTGATAAATTATGTTAAGCAAACTGTTATTAAACAAATTGTATTAAACGAACAATATTAAATAAACGATATATAGTGCTTAATTGAATTTTTTCAATATACAAATATTCACTGTCTTTTGCTTTAAGAGCCAAAGGTGAGAGAACTTTAGATATCTCTTTTTTTTTTAGATAAGAGGACCTTAAGTGGTTTATAAAATATTTAAGGCGAAATTTTAATTAATATCTCGGGAGAAGACTTGTAAAGTTAAAAGAATAAAAAGAGAGGGAAGAAATTAAAAAGTGATGAATTGGTAAGATGGAAGAAAGGCCGATGGTGAAAGGCTGCCCGTATCCATTTAGGAAAAGGGATGAAAGCGATTCTCCAAGGGATGAGAGAACATATCGGTATTTTTATCAACGTGGGTTATGAGAAAGGGCGGCATGCAACCACTTTCTACGATAGAGAGAGAGAAAGGGAGTTTTCAAACTTGTGCTTCCAATCGCATTCCCAACAAGTCCACTGGCATTTTGCCAAGCGAAACAACCAAATTTTGTCGAATGTGAAGGGAAAATTCATGCGTTAGAAACTCCACGAAACCCTGTATAGTTCACCATTGTACAAGCCGATAGGGATTTTCCTCACTGTTTCCAATTGTTAAACAAATGGAAAACTGGACATAATTAAAAACAATACTCTATTCTCCACAAAATAAATCCCACTTATTATCGCTAAACAGCAGGGCAGATAAAAAAAATCATGATTTTTTAAAAGAAAAATAATTTTTTTTAAATATCCATATAAAATCAGTGTATACAATTTTCAAATGTTTATTTGTAAGTAGTTTATTTTTTAAACTGAGAACATTTGATAAGAAATGATGAAGTATAAAATATTTAATGAAAATCAAACAAATTGTCGAATAAATGAGAAAATTTAAATTTATCTTCAAATTCATATATATATATATAGCAAATTTAAGGAAATTAGGTAAGAGCAACAAAAAAATAATAATTTAAAAAAAAAGCATAAAAAGTTAAAAATATAAGAAAAGAGTCTATTAAAAAAATGAGAAACTTCTTTTAAATAAAAAAAGTCATGGATATTATAGTAATTTTTAGTAGAAAACTACTAACTGAAATAGTAGTTTTCTATTTTCTAAATCTGAATTAGTGAAAAATAACTAATTTGAAAGCAAAAACTCAGATTCAGATTTAACTAATTCAGATTTATAGTGTACTTAAAAATGAGTAGTTTTCTACTAAAAAGTAGAAGTTTTCTACAAAAACTTAGTAAAATTCTTGCTATTTAATAATAGCTAATTTTTTGCTTATTCATTATATTTGTGTCAAATATATCACTTCTCTGGGTGTAGTTCTTAGTATAAAATTTAACAAATTTATTTTGTGGACGACTTTTCATTATTTCATTAGTAGTTTTTAACTAATTTGGATTTAGAAAGAAGTATGAAACAGCGACAATAAAATATATACAAAAGTAGAAACTCTTTTCACAAAATTGATTTTTAAAAATTCGTATTAACAAGAAAAAAAATAAACGATTTAAAAGAAGGAAAAATGCTTTTAAGAAATTAAAAAATGATGAAAAAAATGAAAGAAATAATTAAACTGCAAGATAGGGTAAAAAAATTGTGTAACAGCCAGAAAAATGAATAAATAGGAAGAAAATGGAGAAGTGTTTCTTTTTCTTAATCCAACAAACTGTAAATTTAAAAAACAAAAAATCTTAGAATTTTATGAAAGAATCAGTAAGTTTGCAAAAAATAGACAAGATGTGCAAACAAATTGAATAAATTTAAAAAAAAATTAGCTTATTAATTTTTAAAAATATGGAAATAATTAAAAAAAATCAACGAAATAATAAGTTGAGTGAATTTTATAATAACAAAATTGTGTAAAGTAATATTAAATAATTTGAATAAAAAGAAGAAAATAAAGGAAAATCCTAAAATAAAAAGATAAATACAAAAAAAAAACATCAAAAATAAAAGAACAAAAAATCTTAAAATTTTGTAAAACTAAGAAATTATAAGATTAAAATTAAATAGTTTCAAATAAGTGAAATATCTTAGAAATCTTGTAAAAATTAAAAAAGGATTATTTTAAAAACTACGTATTATTCTTCACTGAATCCGTATTCGAAATCAGAATACCCAGATCGGATAAAATTTTTGAGATAATTACAAAAAAATTGTTCAAAAAACAGAAAAAAAAACAAAAAAAAATATATATTTTTGTCCGGAAAAATAGGATAGTCTGTTCCTACGTATTTTTTCGAATCTAAAGTCAAAATGATCAGATTAGCTAAAATTTTTGAGACAATCTCCAAAAAGCAATTTTTTCGTGTTTTTTGGCAGTTTTATAAGATTATCTAAAAAATTTTAGCGAATCTGGTTATTCTGATTTCGGATTTTGCGAAAAAAAAATACAAGCATAATGTCCCGGAAAAATTATAATAAATTTTGTCTCAGACAAATTTTTTTTCTGGGGATATGTAATTAATATTATTTATTTATTATACATTATTAATTAATGAGCACTTAAATTTGAATTAATTGAAATTCAAATGTTTGAATAAATTGAAATTCAAAAGTTTAAATAAATTGGATTAAGAGTTAATTGACGTTTGGAATTTAATAAATTATAATGATACTTAAAGATATACAAATTTAATATTATTTTTTGCTATTTTCATACAAAAAAGTCATAGATATTTTAATCATCTGTATTATTACAATTTTTATAATTTTATAAAGAATTAAATATTTGAATTGAAATTTTCAAGATTTATTCACAAATTTCTGCTTTCTTTATGGTTTATGATTTTTTACATGCAGTATTAGACATCCGCAGAATCGTTAAGTATTTTTTATTTTAATCATAATTTTAATGCAAATCCTCCAATGATTTAAATCAAAGTAATTTAAATAAATTGCAGCACTGCTAAACAAAATTTAAATTATTCGAAACAGTATCTATTGAAACGGTATTTAAACTTTTATCCATTGATTTAAATTATTATCAACGATTTCAATTTTGAATTGATATTTTCCCCGATAATCATAAGTAAATACAAAATAATCCCACACCAAAAAAGAATAAACAATAAAAAAGATAAAGCACAATCGGCCGGAGAATATCATTAAAAAAAGAATTTATGTTCGTTCTATGGCAAACATCCTTTCCGGAAAATTAAATTTCACTTTTTATCTTTCAGAAACTTTATGAAAAAGGGAACAATTTTAAATTAAAGGTAAATAAAACTGGCATTAAACTAGGTTCTGGATTATACGGCGAAACATGTAAAAAGTGAAATAATAAAAAAAAAAAATTCTCGCTAAAAATAAACAAAAGGGTCAGATATTAAGGACGAATATTGTGCTTGATTAAAATGCATTTTTAACTTGAATTTTGGAATTTCCCGCTTATGGATTGTCTGCTCTTTTATAGGGTTGATTACGATGAAAAATTGGTCTGTGTTACCCTTTTTGTAAAAGGGGTAAAAATAAATAGAATTTTGAATGTACCTTTATTCCGAGAGTTGGTGCAAGTACCCCATAATCGTGTAGGGTTGGCAACATAACCGGGGGAAGATTTGTCATCATCATCTTGTCAGGTATTGAAGTAATTCTTCGACTTTCTTTAAGAAGCTTCACACACTTTTAATTATATGATCTACTAACCTACCTGAAACAGAAAAAGAAGATAGTGTTAATGCTTGCATATTTTTAATAATTAAAATGAGAAAAAGGAAAAGAAAGAAAAACAATTGAAATATAATGTTTAAATCGGCAATGGACGATTAAAATACACGTTTAACAATTTTTTTTTGGTCAATTAATAGGTATATTATAAAATTTATTTTGCCAGTTAGTAAAAAGAATACGGTACTCTTCTCCCACAACGAGATCAGTCATCACACACGTAAAAGCAACGAATCGATATGTGTTTCGAATTCCGCAGCGAATAACATCACAACCAATTGCCATCAATGGTCTATCGTCAACATTTTTCTCTCTTTATTTCAACTATTTACTGTAAAACTTTGACATGAATGCAGTCTTTGAATGTTTATACATTCGAGCCTTCAATGTTTATTTTTCCCAAATAAATACATAAACGCACTCTCTAAATTTGAATCAGGGAAAATTGAATGAAAACCTTTCTCGATGATATTTAGTTGACTGAAAATTTCACTGACAATTGCTGACAATTTATT
Source organism: Ganaspis brasiliensis (assembly GCA_037103525.1). Lineage (NCBI taxonomy): Eukaryota > Metazoa > Arthropoda > Insecta > Hymenoptera > Figitidae > Ganaspis > Ganaspis brasiliensis. Next base: position 3,716,092 of record JAZKLR010000102.1, on the reverse strand, counting down.
TTAGAAAATAATATTTCACGAAAAATAATATATCAGGGTGTCTAGCGACTATTGATAAAACAATTTAAGGTATTTTCAAGGTTGAACATACATTGTATGAAGGTCGACTTTTTTAATATAATTGAAGCAATTATAAGTGAATATATTTTTAAAATAGAAAAATATATTTCTCTAAAATAGAGAAAATAATTAGAAACTTAAGAAACAAATAATTGAATTTAAGGGAAAAAATTTTAAAAAATGTAAAGTATGGAGGAAAATTAAAGAAAGAAGAGAAAGAAAATAAAAACTTAAATAGAAATTTGAAAAAAGTAATTTAAAATAGAAGAGAATAATTTAATATTAATAAAGAGAACTAAATTAAAAAAAAGGAATATAGTCATTTAAAAATTAACAAAAAAGAATTGACGGTTTAAGAAAATAATAAACAATTTATTAAAATAATTTAACACAAAACATTATCTACAGTTTTTTTAATTAAAAATTTAAAAAAAGATAGATATGAAAAACAGTAATGGAAACTATTGAAATTCATAATTGAAATTCGTATTAATAATTATAAATTAAAGAAATTAATTGACAAAGGAAGAAAATAGTAAAAAAATGATAACACTAATAAAAAAAAAAAATAATAATAATTAAAAGTTCAAGAAGTTAATAGAAAAAATTGAAGAATATAATTTTTATTTTGGTTTTTTTGGATAAGGTTAAATTCTTTTTATTTCAAATTTAAAAGTATATAAAAACTGAAGTAAAAAGTAGAAAATTGAAGACAATACTTGATAAATAAACAAAACCTTTAATACTCAAAAAAAATTGATAAATTTAAAGGATATAATTGAATTTTGAAGAATAAATTTTAAAAAATTGAAGATATAATTGAAAATTGAGAAATCATTTTGAAACTGTACAATGCGTTTGAATATTGACGAAAATAATTGAAGAATTTTTAAAAATAATTGGAAACTAAGAAAAATAATTTAAATTTGAAAAAAATAATTAAAAAAATTAGATAATAAAATTTATATTTCAAAAAAATAAACAAAAATTTAACCAAATAATTGAAATAATTTAATAATAAGATTTATATTTCAAGGAAACAAACATAAATTTAATAAAATAGTTATGAAGTATAAGGATCAATTTAAATCAATTCAATTAACAACTTAATAAATATCTATTGAGAAAATTAATTGAAAAATTGAAGAAAATAAATGGAAAGTAATAATTCAAAATTGATGGAAATAATGGCAAAATGACGAAAAAATTAGATAATTGAAATTATTTGCCAGAAATTGAAGTATTAAACAAATAAGTTAAAATGAAAGAAATCCTGGAAATAATTAAAAAATACAATTGATATTTCAAGAAAATTAATGAAACAATAAAATAATCGAAGTAAAAAAGAAAACAGAAGGAATTCAGTATTGAAAAATGAATCAAAAATTAATATTGAGAACATTGAAAAATAGGTATAAGTGAAATTTGAAGAAATTAGCTGCAAAAAAAAAGAAATAATATTTTATGAATCAGATAATCTAGCAATGAGTTTTTGAAAGAATATAAACGATTTCAATGTAGAAATAAAAACCCTTTTTTGAGTACTCTCTAAAAAATCTTAATAAATCAAAAGTGGAAGACTTTATTTGACATCTATTCTCTAAATCTGAAGTAGTTGGAAATAAATAATAAGAAAGCAAAAACTCAGTTACTAATTTAAATAGTTATATTTCTACTAATTATTTAGTAAAAAATGAGTAATTATTAGTTAAATTGATTTAGTAGGAACGATCAGAGGAAGGCAGTGGAAAAAATATTCCAAATTTTTTGTCGTCTAACAACTTTGCGACGTTTCGTTGCCCTGGTTCGGCAACCTCATCAGGCTTAAGTACCATAGTTTTCTCCAATGTATTTAAAAAAAGAAAACTGATCAGTCGATGTTGAAAAGTCGAATACAGACTGGATCGAATACAGACTTTTCAACATCGACTGATCAGTTTTCTTTTTTTAAATACATTGGAGAAAACTATGGTACTTAAGCCTGATGAGGTTGCCGAACCAGGGCAACGAAACGTCGCAAAGTTGTTAGACGACAAAAAATTTGGAATATTTTTTCCACTGCCTTCCTCTGATCGTTCCTACTAAATCAATACAATATGGAAGGGATAAATTCTTTTTGTTACTATTAGTTAAATTCATTTTTAGGTTATGACATAATAACGAATAGTTAAGTAAAATTATGTTTGCTAATTCTATTAGTCAAATTTTAACTATTTTTTAGTTATTTTCTTACGAATAATTAGTTGTTTTTAATTAATTTAGATTTAGAGAGTAAATAAGATAATATTATTATATTATAATATTATAATAAGATAATATAATATTATTCAAACTTAGAGAGTATAGAAAAAAAAATTAACCTGAAATATCATAAAGATTTTCTTGAGAAATAAAAATTTTTTAGGGTTAGTAAATGCATTCTTGTTAAAACTTAAAAAACAATATAAACCTGCTCTCTAAATATGAATTAGTGGTTTTCTACTAATGAATTAGCGTGAAATCGGTTATTATTGAATTCTGAAAAAGTTCACTATTTTTTAAAAGAAAACTACTAATTTTAAAATGACATATCTATTAATTGTAATAGTGAACGTTTATTTTTTCAATTAGTAGATATTTCACTTTCAAAATAGTAGTTTTCTGCTAAATATTAGTGAATTTTTTCACTATTTAATAGTAACCGATTTCTCGCTAATTCATTATTAGAAAATCACTAATTCAGATTTAGAGAGTGATGAATCGTTTAATGAATAAATTGTTATCGTGTTTCAAAAATACATAAAATAAATAAGTAGTTAATTTTAGGATTATAATTATCCTTAAATATATTGCATTACTTAACTAAATTTCAGTTTCTTTCTAGTGTTGCACATTTTATTAATTTCCCAGTCTTAAATAATTACACCTGTTGGACTTTTTTTTCCATTCATAAGTGACATTTTTATCGAATTGGAGTTTTTGCCATCGTTAGATTCGTAAAAAAAAACTGCATCAAACTATGTAAACAAAAATTAACAATTTGAATTATTTATCGCAAAAATAGATTGTTTAAAACTGAGAAGTTAACATTAATTTCTTTCTGCAAAATATGAAACAGAAAATGCAAAAAAAAAACGGAAATGACCCACTGAGAGTAATATTTGCCGTAATAAAATACAGAGGGAATATATTTATGGAACATATGAGAGACGGATTTCAATTACAAAACGAGCCAATTATAGAATTAATCCATTAAGATTAACATGGTGCAAAGGGGCGTACTGGTATATAGAAGCAAAGCTTAGGACGGAAGTCGCTTTACCTGGGTACAACCCTGTTGCCTCACCCCTTTTAGGTGAAATGGGAATAGAGATTTCACGCAAGGTCTTACGTCGGGATTTGCCCGTTAAGCCGTCCCCGGGCTTCAGGGTTACAGTTCTCTCCACTTTTGCTACTGACGCTTAGATTGGTGGACCACGTGACACCAATCTAAGTTTTCAACTCGAAGCTTTAAGTCGTTACACGTAGCGCGACGTGCGCCACCGATCTAATCTACCGTATGCTACAATTGTCAAAAGCTTTTCGCAAAATGGTCCAACGATACTTTTCCTCGAGAGGCAATTGGGTGCCAACTATCCTCAGAATCTAAATTTCAATTTAATTACACTTCACCTATGAAAAGTCATTTAGGGAATGTCATAGATTGCAATCTACATTAATCGAGTAAGTATCATTTTGACACAAAACTTATTTGAAAATTGCAGGGCTCACAGTACCTAGACTAAAAAACAAATTTATTTGATTCAAATAACCGATTACTTGACTATTACCAAATAAATATTTATTCGTAACAAATAATTATTATTTGAAACAAATAAATTGAATTTGAATTAATAAATTCAGTATTTAAAACAAAAACCATGTAATTGTCATAAATAATGATTATTCGATATAAGTAAATATTTATTTGATAATAGTCAAAAGTGATTGGTTATTTGAAACAAATAATTTTTTTTTCAGTGTATTGTTATTGAAAAAGGTAAATAGTTTTTTTCAAAAATAGGGGATAAAAAGGGGACAGAAAATTTACTTTGTTTTGGAGATTTATTAGAACTTTTTATTTAAAATTTGTAAATATAGAAACATATTATATATTTATAAAATACATTAAACAATAGGGTTTTCCATGGAAAAAAAAATTTTTATACAAAAAATTAATAACTTCGTAAGTTTGTTAGCAAAAAACTTTCGGGGTCACAAATATTTTTACTTTTTGCTATATTTTAAGATATTATTTTTAGAAACATGTTATTTTCAAGATTTCGATATCAAAAATTAATTTTTCAAAATTTTGGAATCTACCTAGAACACAGTTTTCTAAGATTTTTAAGGCAATGATAAATTTAATGATCAAAATTTATTTTTTTTAATCCTGGCGAATAGCTGGAAAATTATTGAGGAGCCATTAAAAAATTACTGATACAAATTTTTTTTCAATGATTTCTATTGATAGGCTAAAACGAAAAAAAAAAAACAAGTGACATTTTTGAGGCAAATTTTCCACTTTTGTGTCAAACACTTCAAAGTCAAATTTTAATTATATTCCAGAAGATTTAATAATGGAAGTCTAAATAAAAGTAAGTAGAAAAATAATTTATTTATTAATTTATGATTTATTTTTCTTTAATTACTTCAAATATTCGTTTTAAATACAAAACGTCAAATTTGATTCGAAAATATACCTGAAATTAAAAAAAATATGTATTTTTCAACTTTTGCTGACGACGCAGTTTTTTTTAAAATACTTGAAAAATATGTTTTAAGTATAAAATATTATTTATTTTTTATTTATAGGGGATAAAAGCTACTCGGAAAAAATAATTTAAAGAATCTTTTTTAATTTCGTCCGTACGGACGTCCGGAACTTCAGATACATCGAAAAGTGAAATTTTTTTTCTCATTAGAAAACAAAGTAAAAAAATTACCTGATTTTACATCAGTTTTTAATTTGTTTCTATTGCTTGATTAAAAAAGTAAATATTACTTAAAACTCAAGTTAATTTTAAACTACTGTTTCAAAAACGAAATTGAAGATTAAAATTCAAGTAGTTTTACGAAACTGAAGTTAGCTGTATCAATATCGATTTATTTGTTTGTATATTTAAATTCAAGTTTGTAAATAAGATTGAATCATTTAAATTCACTAATATGAATATTGTTAACAATAATTTTTGAATTCATATTATTTACATTGAAATTGTTAGCAATTATAATATTATTGAATTTGAATGATTCAATCTAATTTACAAACTTAAATTTAAATTTAAACAAATTTGTAGACACAATATTTAAATTTACAGAAGTTCATTCTTAGGACCAGGTTAAAAAATAATAACAATAATAACCTTTCTTCTGTGAACCTAAACTTAAAAATTAAAATTCTAAAGCAAATATAAATAATTTTAAAAAATATTTGCCAAAAATGAATTGTACGGATATGAAAAATTTTTTTTACGAATTATTAGATTTTTCTAAAAATAGGTCGCAACAGTTTTAGTTAAAAAATAATGAATTTGTTTATAAATAATAAGCAATTTGAGTAATTAATAAAAATCAAATATTTGATAGTCAGAACCTAAAAATCGTTCAATTTCAGCTGTTGTACAAAATAACATTAATCTATGTTTGTACATTATAAATAATGATACTAGTAAATTTTTTTGTAAAAATGATACTGACTCCATTGTTCCCCTAAACAAAAAAAAAAGAAATAATAAAAGCGCCGGCGAATAATCTACAAATTTTAAACATTTAAAAAGAGCGAGATTTTTTTTATAGATATTTTTCGTCCCAATTCGCCATCGGATATGCATAATAATTTTGTAAAAATTGTAAATGCTTTTAATTCTGCCAATTTATAAATAGAATCTATTAAAATGCATTAAAATTCGTCAAAATTCATTTGCAATTTTTCAGCATCAATTGAGAATTATGGAATTTGAATTTTTAAACACATCGTCAAATTTCCGCTCTCATTGGATTTGCATGAAAATTGGTATAGTTGGGGATTTGTGAAATCACTAATTGTGAACTGAAAGCATTAAATAAAACATAAATAAAGTGTGTTACTGATGTTTTATAAGGGAATCAACTAACATTATATGTATTTTATATATAATGATGAAAAATCAGTAATCCTATAAATAATGAATATTTTTCAAAGTAGATAAAACTTGATAAATATTACATTAATGATATAGTAATATTAATTAATATTATAATTTGTAAATTAAGTAATTAAAAATAATTTGAAAAGTATTGAAATACGATTAAAAACCCTATAAATAACTACCATTAAAGATGAATATTTACTGTGTCCGACTATCCGTTGAGCAACACTACTTGACTCAGAATACACTTTACTTAATCCAATCTTCAGTTAAACTGCATTTAATTTGAACAAGTATTTATTTAACACCAGTTTTATGTAACAAAATTTCATTTTTAACAAATTTTATCTAATATTTGTTTAACGAATATTAATAATAAAAATAATATTAATAATAGTAACAATATTCAGTTAACGGAAATGTCATTCAATACAATTTTCAGTTCACACAATATTCATTGTGCATAATTTTTAATTCAACGGGATCTCATTTTATATAATTATTAATCTTTTTAGTCTTTCTAAGACAGAACTTTCTCTAACCGAGTAATCATAATTTTCATTTTACATTGCAAAAGGTAAACATCACTCTGAAAACAAGCATCTCGTAAGTGTCCTGTAAGAAATTTTACTCTAAAAAAAAAAAATTATTTGGTTCAAATAACCAATTGTTTGACTATTATCAAAAATATATATTTGTTTGTATCAAATAATTATTATTTGCGTCAATTAAATGGTATTTGTTTTAAATACTGAAATTATTGGTTCAAGTATAATTTATTTGATTTAAATAATAATTATTTAATACACGGAACAAAACTTTATTATAAATTTTATAAAAGTGTTTTACAATTTAGGGAAAAAGGATCAAAAAGATAAAATTTCAGATTGATAATTTCAAACATTAAAAAAATTATATTAAATTTGCTACAGACTGTATTAAAGTTTAAAATTATTTAGCAATGATTCGAATGATTTTTCTAAAGCTTAAAATTCCTTGTAGGAAACTTTCGCTTTCAGATACTTTTTCCCTAAATTATAAAGCATTTTAATAAAATTTATAATCAATTTTCTTTGCGTGTACGAATAAATATTTATTTGATAATAAATCAGCTAAGTAATCGATTATTTAAACCAAATAATTTTTTTTTTAGTGTAGGGTATTTTTTATATTTAAGTCGTAAAAAATGTCTCATTTTAAGACACTTTGAGTCTTAGATACAATAAAGATACTAAAACGTTGTAGAAAATCCCTAGAAAATTACTAGACGTTTTCTTTTTAAGTGTGTGGCAGCACTGTGAACTTCGAGACGGAAAGTGTGTGTGTGTGAGTAGTAGCAAAATGGACGCTTTCGAGTCAACGTGTATCGTTAAAATAATGTATTTCTTTTCTTTAATAATTTAATATTTAGAATGTTACAAGTTTGTTCAAGTCATATTTAAGTGGTGTTCTTTTAATAAAATAACTTTTCTTTCAAGCAATCAATTTGAATAAGATTTATTATATATTTTACAAACGTCTTAGTTTAAAAAACTTTTTTTTGTAGACTGATCTCATTATATAAGAGACACGAGTATTACTTTTCAGATCTTTCCAAAAAGAGCAAAAATCTTAAAATGCAGTAGTTTTAAAAAAAGGAAGATGAAAACATAAATACTGAATATTTTTTAACCTACACGGAGAGAAGGATCTTGCTTTTATAGCATGCCAGTAGTTCATGATTTTGTTGTAGAGTCACTTCGCTTGCTACTGACGTATGAAATCATACGTCAGCAGCATGAGTGCCATCTGTACTACTAATGTAAGGTACACACGCTTGTGCTGTTTAAGTCGCATACACAAGCAGTAGGGGCGCCTTACGGTTATTTCATGAAGTATCACCTTACTACTAATGCATGAGACCCATGAAATTCTGGTATGGGAGCCTTGCATTAGATATTTTCTTTCGAAACCACGTGTACTGTTCAGTTGTGTTTATCAGTTAAACTTTTTGTGTTGGTTCCATTTTTTGTGAATTTACTGTTTGTGCCTATTTTGGTAAGTATAAAGAATAGTTTAAATAGTAATGAAAAATTTGTTTTAAATAAATTAAAAATATATAATTATATAGAGATTGCATACTATTATTAACTATATATATATAATTATATGTTCAATAAGTGCAAAAATTGAAATATTTTCGAAAAATTCAAATTATTATTCTGTAGGTTGTACAATAATATTCGAATTTTAAATTTCTAAACTGTCAACAATAACACTTAGATTAAAGGCTCATGACATATAAATATTATTGCTTGAAGTGTTGTAATCTTGTAAAAGTCACAAATAAATAGATGATTTGAGGGAATGTATAATTGAAACTTTTCTTTAATATAAAATTTTGTATTTAATTATAATTATTACATTTAATTATAAAAGTATTTTTTAAATATTTTTCTTTATAAAATTAAGTTTAATACCTGTAGAATCTATAATGCTAAATATTTCCAAATTTTCAAACAGTGGGCATGAAACACTATTTATAACTAATACAATTTTTCGTAAAAGAATTTTTGTTTAATATTTTTTTTTAGAATTTGAAGCAGTTAAATTGTATAGAGAACATTTAAAAAAATATACCATAAATTTTTTAAAGTTATATAAAGATAAAGATTTCGTCAGACGGAGCTATTTTGTGCACGCGAATTATTTTATGAATAAAATCTTTATATTGATTCGTTTAAATTTGGTACCTAGTATAAATATTACTTGATATCTATAGTACTAAATGCAAAGAGTAATAAATAAAATTACCGCTAATTCTTTATCAGAATTAACAACAAAAAATGTATAACTCAAAAAGTAGCATCAATATTTATATTTTTTCAATTAAAGGTTTAAATTTTTTTCCCCTAAAATAGCTGAAAATTATTGTATTATATTGTATTATATTAAAGAAAAGTTTCAATTATACATTCCCTCAAATCATCTATTTATTTGTGACTTTTACAAGATTACAACACTTCAAGCAATAATATTTATATGTCATGAGCCTTTAATCTAAGTGTTATTGTTGACAGTTTAGAAATTTAAAATTCGAATATTATTGTACAACCTACAGAATAATAATTTGAATTTTTCGAAAATATTTCAATTTTTGCACTTATCGAACATATAATTATATATATATAGTTAATAATAGTATGCAATCTCTATATAATTATATATTTTTAATTTATTTAAAACAAATTTTTCATTACTATTTAAACTATTCTTTATACTTACCAAAATAGGCACAAACAGTAAATTCACAAAAAATGGAACCAACACAAAAAGTTTAACTGATAAACACAACTGAACAGTACACGTGGTTTCGAAAGAAAATATCTAATGCAAGGCTCCCATACCAGAATTTCATGGGTCTCATGCATTAGTAGTAAGGTGATACTTCATGAAATAACCGTAAGGCGCCCCTACTGCTTGTGTATGCGACTTAAACAGCACAAGCGTGTGTACCTTACATTAGTAGTACAGATGGCACTCATGCTGCTGACGTATGATTTCATACGTCAGTAGCAAGCGAAGTGACTCTACAACAAAATCATGAACTACTGGCATGCTATAAAAGCAAGATCCTTCTCTCCGTGTACGTGGTTATATTATTTACCTCTAGAAAAAAAGGTTAAAATAACATTTATTTTATTTATCAAGCATAAACACAATACGAAATTATAAATAAGAAAAACGAAGTACTTCATTGCAGTTCAAATAATTTCTTTCAGTGCTAATGGACATTAACAATAAAAATATGAAAAAAAAGAACAAATGTAAATTACAAAATTTTGTATTTCCGTTTCGATTAAATAAAACTTGTATCAAAAGAAAATTCCGTGATTGTCAAACGTCTGTTTTTTGAGTCTCATTGTTTAAATAATCTGTTGTTATCGATCATTTTTTTAAAAAAAAATTGAAACCAAAAATCAGCGTTTCCTTGATTTTTGACAAAAGGCGTGAGAAATATAACGACAAGCAGTGACCGGAGATGACGCGTGTTTTCAATTACTTCACAGTCAGCCTGGGCGAAAAGAGACCGATCGAACCGACAGGCGAGGCGACCAGTGTCGGGGCAATTTACATTTTTAGCCAATATTCGAGCTGTGCCGTCAACTCGGTCGACCGTAATGGCCCCACCCGGAATTCATTGCGATTCCCTGGGTTGCCACCAATTCGTATCGTTACGACTAACTATAAGCGAACCTGTTGCCTTGATTCTATATTGCGACTTTCCTTTAATCGCACACATAAAATATTCTCCAACAATTTTTTTAAACTTTTTACAATAGCCAACAACAAACTTTTCCGTAATTCATTCATTTTAATGAAATTAAAAATTAATAATTTTATGTCTGAAGAAACTATTAAGGAGTTACTATTACTATTACTATTTTTAGGAAATGATGAAACAGTCTTTTTATTGTAGATAGGGTAATGTCTTAATGAGTGGGACACCTTTTGATAGAAGTAAATAAAATAAAATTAGTGATTTTCTACTAATGAATTAGCAAGCAATTGTGTGGAAAATTTCACTATTTCTTTAGTAGAAAACTACTAATTTTAAATTAGATAATAATAATCTCAGTAAACTCCTGAAGTTAGTTACCATTTATATTTATTCATTTTTTTCTGTCCACGTTTTAAAACTTGAAGCAAAGTTGGTTAGTTTTTATATTTATTCATCTTTTTCTGTCCACGTTTTAAAATCAAGAGTGAAGTAAGTACTCTGTTTTTTTATTATTAATTTTGATTCTCTTTATCAGAAAATTTTAAAATTGTTTTAGTTTACAGACAAAATATGCAAATGAAGTAGCTTTAATGATTAAATATTGATTATATATATGACACAATTATATTAATTTTAATAATAATTTAGACTAATTTAAAGTGTCGAATAGTCGGATTTATTAAAAATTCAATTTACTTTATTGGAAAAAATTACAAAATTAAATACAGTTTAAATTATACTGTAAATTTTTTAACCATTTTTTTTTCATTTACTTCTGTCATTTCTCAATTATTTTCTCAACATTACAATTATTTTTTTCTATCTTTAAATTATTGCCAGGAATATTTAAATTTTCAACACCAGTTTTTATGCTACTTTTGTTAATTTTGAATAATTTTCTTCAAATTTCAATTACTTCTGTTATTTTTCAAGTATTTTTGGCATTTAACGATTATTTTTTTCATATTTCTATTATTTTTGCAATTTTAGAATTATTTCCTATAAATTTCAATTATTATTTTATTCAAATTATTGAATGCGACCTATTAATATTTAATATAGTAATTATTATGGTTATATCAAATTTTAATTTTATTGTTACTTAAAATAAATTTTTGAATTTTATATTGTAATGGGCTTTTGCCAGTAAATAAATAAATAAATTCAATATTTTTTATTGCCATGAATTTTTAAATTTATTATATTAATTTTCAATTATTTTCTACAAATTTCAAAGAATTTTTTTCACAACTTTTATTATTGTCATGAGTTTATTTTTGTACATTTTTTTCATTTAATTTCAACAAATTTCAATTATTTTCTTCAAACTTCAATTATTCTCTATATATTTTTTATTTCTACACCATCTTTTAATTATTTATGTCATTATTCAATCAGTTTCTTAAAATTTCAATTGTTTGATCAATTTTTCAAGTATTGTCTTTAAATTTTTAATTTTATGCACCAGTTATCAATTATTTCTTTTAAATTACAATTATTTTTGTTGTTTTTCAATTATCGTTTTGTAATTTTAAATATTTTTAAAACCTTTCAATTATTTTTTTTAAATTTCAATTGTGTTCTTCAATCTTTAAATTATTGTCAGAAATATCCAAATTTTCTACACAAGTTCTATTCACTTTCGTTATTTTTCAATTATTTTCTTCAAATTTCAATTACTTTTGTCATTAATCAATTATTTTTGTCATTTTAAAATTTTTTTTTCATATTTTGGTTCTTTTTGCCATTTAAGAATTATTTTTTACAAATTGCAATTATTTTATTCAATTTTTTTTTATTGTCATGAACTTTTAAATTTCTTACACCTGTTTTCAATTATTTTCATTATTATCTTTATTATTGTCACGAATTTATTAATTTTTTTACACCCTCTTCAATTTTTTTCTTCAAACTATAATTATTTTTTTCATAATTGAATTTTTTCGCCATTTTTGAATTATTCTCTTCAAATTTCAATTATTGTCTTCAAACTTCAATTAATTTCTTCAACTGTCAATTATTTTCCTCAAACTTATAATATTTTTTTTAACTTTACAATTATTGTCTACAATTTTTTAATTTTTACATCAGTTTTGAATTATTTATTTCAATATTTAAAATTCTTTTGTCAAGTTTTCAAGTATTTTCTTCAAATTTTTAATTTTATTAAAGTTATCAATTATTTTTGTCATTTCTCAATTATTTTTTCAAATTACAACTAATTTTCTCAATATTCAAATATTTTTGACATTTTGAAATTATTTTCTTTAAATGTCATTTTCTTCAATTTTTTTATTATTGTCATGAATTTATTAACTTTTGAAGATCAGTTTTCAATTATTTATGTCATTATTTAATTAGTTTCTTCACATTTTAATTATATCGTTAATTTTTCAATTATTTTATACAATTTTTAAATTAATATATTAAAGTTTTTATTTTTTTACTTCATTTTTGAATATATTTCTCATTTTTCACTAATTTTTTTCTAAATTTCAGTTATTTTTGTCATTATTCGACTGTTTTCTACATATATACATTTTTTAATATTTTTTAATTATTTTTGTCAAGTTTCAATTATTTTTTTGAAAATGCTATTTTTCTCAATTTTTCAACTATTGTCTAAAAAATGTAATTTTTACACCAGCTTTTATAATTATTTGTGTCACTATTCAATTAGTTTCTTTAAATTTTATTTATTTCTTCAATATTTCAACTATTATGCGAAAATTTAAACTTTTTACATCAGTCTCAAACTTTTGTTTTTAATTTAAATTATTTTTGTCATTCTTTAATTATTTTTTTGTAACTTCAATTATTTTTGAAACTTTTTAATTACTTACTTCAAATTCCAATTATTTTGTTTCAAGTTTTGATTTTTAATCAATTTTTCAATTAGTTACAGAGAAAATATATAGAAGTTTGTTAATGTTCGTGTTCATAGAATTTACGAGCCAAAATTCGTGTTTTTTTTAAAAAAAGTTTGAATAATAATTGGTTAATCCTTTAATTTTTGAAAACATATTTAAATATTGACCCTGACCCACCCAGCCGCATAAGTTTTGGCCTATAGTGCTAAAAATCTGTACTAATAAAATTTTATTTAGTGTATAATAAAAAATATTTTTAAAAATGGTTTCCTGATGGAAAATTTTTAATCTCTACCTTATATAAATGAAAAAAATTAAAGCTTACTATTTACTCACTTTTTTCACTTAAAAACTCATTATTTACTCACTTTTTTAAAATTAAAGTCTTTTTTTCACTATTTTCAATCTACAAGTCCACTGGCAGCCCTCCTTATTGGATAAATATTATTCATCGATTTGTTTTATTTATTATTAGTTCAATTTCTAAAATGTATGGAAAACTAATCGCGCGCGTTATATTTTGCTAGTATCTATTTATTGTAACAGTGAAAATATACTTTTTCAATTAGCAGATATTTCACTTTCAAATCAGTAGTTTTCAACTAAAAAATAGTAAAAAATTTCACTATTTAATAGTAACCGATTTCTCTCTATTTCATTATAGTATAAAATCATTAATTCAGATTTAGAGAGTACATCCTTGAAACTTACTCAACACTATTACAGAAACAAACGTAATTAAAACTTTGTTTGTAACTCAATACATTCAATGAAATGAACTGGCAACAAGTTAATCATCTTAAAATAGCAACTTATGAAACTCACGTCAGTTTTCCGACAATTCAAGTAATTAGTCATGGATGGTTTGAGGCTCAAAGGGTTGAATCGTAGCCTCATGTTCCTGCCAGATGAGTGTTCTATATGTATGAATCGGGTAGTGTGCCATGGTGTGGCTCTAATGTAAGCCTTAGATTGCAACTATTTCATAGTGCTTTGGCATATTCATACGAAAATTAACGATCTGTAACTAACTTGGAGACTGAACAGCAGTTCCGCCCAGCGTAGAAAGCGTTAAAGAGGATTTTCGGGAATCCCAGAGGCTCGTACCACCTTTCCTTAACCCGCAAATCCAGGCGCGAAACCACTTGGCGAGTTAGTTGGTATTTATGGACCTAACATGGCCAACACTCATGGGAGTCACCAACAATCCCTTGGCATATTTACATTTAACCAACTTTACAATTTACAAATTAGAAACTATTTACTTTTAAACTGTCCGACTTGAGGCTAGTTTTAATAAGGCTACAATTTTCATACTTGTAACAGTGCACTGCATTTTATTACAAACGGGGAAAAAGTATTATTGTAATTGAAAATATAGTATAATTAATTAAATAAAAACAAAAAATAAAATTTGATCCGAGGATCTAAGGTCGAAAAGTTTAAAAGAGCGTGCTTATATTAAATCACGCATAAAAGGGGCGTGTCAATATTAGGATACGCCCACAATGACAATTTTACAGGTTCAGAAACTTACGAGAAGAACAATTTAAGGTTTTCAAGGTCAAAAATAAATTATTTTAAAGTTCGCTTTTAAATTCAAGCAAAAACCGAATTTACTTTTCCTCCGGAGAAAATAATTACGTAACTTAAAAAATGTCTTAAAACTTCAGGGTATAAATAAGCATTTTATGAAATAATTCAACAATAGCAAACAATTAAAAACTGAAGAAATACACTGTAAAAACAGGTGTCTTACAAGTGTCTAATTTTAAGACATAAGACGTTTAGAAAGCGTCTTACAGGCGTTTTTAAGACACTATCTCAATGGTTTAAAATTAAGACACCTGAAAATGTCTTAAAAGTGAGGACAAAATAAGACACTTGTTTTTAGAGTGTAAGATAAATGCGTCGATAATAGTAACTTCATGCTTTAAATAAATAACTAAAATAAATAAAAGAGCGTTATTTTCAGAAAACAATTACAACGATTGAAGAAAAAAATTGAAGATCTTATTATACGTCGAAGAAAATAGTTAAAAATAAAGGAAAATAATGAAAAAAAACTTGAACATAATTGAACATTGAAGAAAATATTGAAAATATTGAAAATATTGAAGAGTACATTTAAAAGAGATAGGTATAGTAACAGAAAATCGAAGAACTTAAAAGAAAAAATTGAAAATGTCAGTTACGGAAAAGAAGAAAAATTTTATAAAATAACTGAAACAAAGTACAATTTTAAAACTGAAAACGGACAAAAAAATAATAATAGTAATTATAATAAAAATGAAAAAAGAAAAACGGCGAAGCTAAATAATAAATAGTACAAATAATTAAGTATTAAAGAAATTAATAAAAGATTAAGTGACTTCAACTTCAAAAAATAAAATAAAACATTGATGGGAATAATTGGAAATTTAGGAAAGTAATTGAAAAAATTGAAGGGTATATTAAAAAAGAGGACAATATTTAAAAATCGAAGAAAAGTATGAAAAAGATTTAAAAATTCAACTAACATTTTAACAAAATAAATGAAAATTTTAAGAACATAATTGAAACGATGAAGCAGTATAATTTTTAATATTAAAATATGGAAAAAAATGAATTCAGAAGACAATAATTGAAAAGTTATAGAAATCACTAAAACTAAAAAGAAATAATAATAACAATTTATTGTTAAAGAAATTAATTAAGTTATTGAAGAATGCATAATTGTAATTTGAAAAAATAATTGAAATTTAATGAAAATAAGTAAAAAAAATTGAAGAATAAAGAAGTGAAAGAGAATATATTAAAATAGAAGAAAATTATTAAAGAAATAAAAAATTACAATTCACACTTTGAAAAAATAATTAAAAGTTTAATTAAATAATGTAAGAAATAAAACAGAATATTTTTAATATTGGGGAGTAAAAAAATTAAATATAGAAGACGCTAATACTATTGTGGAAAATATAATTTTTAATTTGAAGATAATGATTTTAAAACAACGAATCTAAGTAAAAAATAATGAAAATGATTGGGTATTGAAGAAATAAAGTAAGAAATAGAATTATAATTTGAAGAAAATAATTCAAAATGTTTAGGAATATGTAATTAAAAAAAGAATAATATATATAACATTAAAAAAAAAATTGCAAACTAAAAAAAAAGTTGCAAATATTAAAATTTTGGAAAAGTAATTTAAAACTTTAATAATTATGTTTGAAAAATAATGAAAAACCCGCTGCTAAATTGTGGTATAAAGTTTTATGATTATTTCATGAACACTTTCTCATTGAGAATTACTTTTTTTGTAGGACATAAATTTTTAATAGTTTAAATAAGCAACTAAAAATCATACTTTTGAAAAAAAATTGATTTTTTTAGAGCCCAGTAACATTTAAAATGTAGATAGTAGAAGACTTTAAAAATAGGTCAATCGAATCATTATTAACAGATCTGTAAATTTGTGATAATTTATCGAAACTTGGATAAAATTGGATTTTAAAAATCCACAAAAATGCAATGTTTTTCAAAATTATAAATTTTTAAATTTAAACTTTAACAATTGTAATTAAAAAATGTTTCTGTAAGAAGACACGCCTACAAAGGGCGTGTCAACATTAGGCCACACCCACAAGAGGCGAACTAATTTTAAGACACGCCCTGTTTTTAAACTTAAAATTTAAAAACCATCTTCTGGTTATTTGATAACAAATTGTGTCTGAAGTTAATTTTTTTTTTAAATTTACCTTTCAAAATTGGGTGAAATCAATTTTAATAATATTTTTATTTTACGTGAAAAACCATTTTCTACTTTGAGGTTTTGTTAATGGGTTAAACATCCTTAAGATATTCCAGACTAGATTCATTTAAACTCTTAAAAAATATTCCTAATATTAAAATCTAAAATTTTACATCAAATGTTAAAAATAATGCGATGAAACATTATCAGAAATAGGATTTGATTGAATAGCTAAATTTAGAAAAGTGGGTTAGAAAGTGTGAATAATGTTGATGTTGTTGACATCGTGCTGTTGTGTTTCGTTTAACATAGACACAAATTTGACAAGTTTCAGGTGATTCAGAGGAGGTGTACTTGTCGATAATAATTCGCGGCGCGCCATATAAAGGGACGCCGTTCCGTAATTTCATTGGCAGTTCTATCGACAGGGGGTGCCACTAGACGAACTCCATTAACTGTTTAACGAACCAAAATTTATTGCGTTATAAAGTTCCTCGTTCCTGTGCCCTGTCAAAGTCTCCTTCTTGGACTCGATCTTCGGGACACTTTCTACTCCCCCGGGATCGCTTCATCTCGAGAAACTCCAAAGAATCATTATCATCTTTCTAATGATTGAAATTCTGTTAAATGTACTTTTCTTTCGATGAAAAACTGCAATACCTTTTTTTTTCATTAAAAACAGTTCATTTTTTTCATTAAAAACAGTTCATTTTATTATCAAAAACTTTTATTTTTTATTTTTTAAAAGATGTTTTTATTAAAAATTATTCTTTTTTTTTTTAATAATTATATCAAAACCTTTACGCGTCAAATTTCGGAAAAAAGGACACAAATAATAATCACGTAATAAATAAATTCGAGTGAAAAATATATTTCTACACTTGATATTTAATTCAAGGAAAGAGGTGCCGAAAGTGAGTCATTCAGTATGCAAATTCTGACATACCCAAAATAAAGTGATCCTAGAATTGAATATATTAATGTTTCAAGCAGTCTTATTAAAATTAAATAATCCAACTCGATTTGATATTTCTGCAAGAGAAACATTTGTTTAAATAATGGAGAAAATTTATGTTTAAATAATAATAAGAAGGAAATTGAATTCTTGCAAAAAGAGTCGTTTTAACCTGTTTCATTAAAGAGTCAAAATTCGTAAAGTGTAACAGCCAAATTACAAAATGGTTTATATAAATTTAACACTAAATGGAATTAACACATTATTATATATATGTTATTTAACGGGTTATAATATATTTTTTTTAAATTAAATTTTTTTGAATTATAAACAGTTGAAGTACTTTGCAGTCCTTAATTTAAAAAAATCATAACTCGGGAATGAGTCGACAAATTTTAATGAAATTTGGTATACATACTCACAAAGTATTTCAGTTTAAAATTTAAATATAAATTACTAAAAAAAAAAAAGAAATTCAGTCATTGTTACTGCAAAATTAATTGTTTATCTAAAAGAAAAAATGTTCTCGGCATTTTATAAAGTTTGGGTAATTATTATATTTACAACTGATTATACAATTAATTGTGACTAGATCCTATAATTCTTATTTTTAATATTCTTACAAGATTTCTAAGAGATTTCAATTTTTCCAAACTGTTTAATTTTTATCTTATAATTTCTTATTTTTACAAAATTTTAAGTTTTTTCCACTTTTACTTTTGATATTTTGTCTCTCTTCTTTTTTATTTGTCTTTTTATTCTAGTATTTTCTTTAATTTTCCTCTTTTTATGCAAATTATTAAATATTATTTTACACATGTTATTATATAATCTAAACTTTTTATTTCGTTAATTTTCATAATTATTTACATATTTTTAAAAATAAATACTCTAATTTTTTTTGTAAGTTTATTCAATTTTTTTCACATCTTGTCTATTTTTCGGGAGATTTTTCGCAAACTTATTTTTGAATAAAGTTTTTAGATTTTCTTTATTTCTCTAAATTTATTGTTGAACTTATTTTAAGTGTAACATTATAAAAATGTGTTTCGTTTAATTTGCTTAAACATTTTTATTTTTAAAAGATTTCTAAGTTTCTTTTGTGGACTTTTTATTTTTTGTACTTTTTACATTTTTTTTAGTTTGTTAGATTAAGGAAAAAACATTTCTCTATTTCCTTCCTATTTATTTAATTTTCTTGATGTTTCGCTATTTTTTTAGTTCTTTGCGATATAATTAATTCATTAATTTTTGTCATCATTTCTCCATTTCTGACAAGCATTTTTCCTTCTTTTCAATTGTTTACTTTTTATCTTATAATTTCTAATTTTTCAAAAAAATTTATTTGGTGCTTTTATCTACATTTTTTAGATTTCCTAATTTTCTATTTTTTTAAAAGCTTTTATTTTATTTTATATTATGTGAATTTAATCTTGTACTAAATATTCTCATTTCAACATCGTTCTTCTAATTCATGGTATTTCTTTTCTTTACATTTTTTTTTAAATTTTACAAAATTTTATTGATTCTTTTTTTTATTCAGTTTGTAAAATAGTTTTCTAATTTTTGTAGTTTAAAAAATTTTACAAAATTTTATTGATTCTTTTTTTTATTCAGTTTGTAAAATAGTTTTCTAATTTTTGTAATTTAAAAATTTTGCTCACTTTCGTAATATTATTATTATTCTTATGTTTTTTTTTTTAAGTTTTTCTTCATTTCTTTAATAAACTACTTGCAAATAAACATTTGGAGATTTTATATATAGGTGATTGTATTTAAAATAATCAATTTTTGATTTAAATCAAAAAAATCGGAATTTTTTTATTTTTTTAAAAAAATTTATGATTTTTATCAGCCCTGAAAAGTAGGGTACTTCGAAAATAATAAATATTTTTGAATGTTCTCAAGCTTATTTTAAATGTTATTTTTTATAGAAATGTCATTATTTATTAACAAGAATGTATAATTTTTCTGCAAGGCTCTTCAAAAATAAATGAAAATAGAACTAAAAATAGAAACTCGAAGATTAACAATAATAGATTGTTTAAACAATTATACGAACATATCTAGTGCTTTCTTATAATTAGTTGTTATAATTATAAAAATTTGCACAACTGACAAAAAACCAGAAGTGTGTAGCCTTAAATTTAATATATTGGAAAATTAGCAACAATTAATTGTTTAATTTAATTAATTGATTCATTTGTTTAATTTCTGCTCATAAAAGTTTGTACAATTATAAAAAAAAAACTAAAAGTCTTCAGGTTTATTTTATATATATTGTGAAATGAATAATAATAATAATAATAAATTGTTTAACCAATCGTGAGTATAATTGTTAGAGATTGAAATAAAGGTGCTCGTTTAGTTTGTGTTAATCTTTGTTGTTTCAGTTCTTAGTTTGACAAATTTATAATTGATGTAATAGAATAATTTTTCTTTAAGCTTGTTCTGGAAATTTCATCGCTACAATAATAATAATGTATTGAAAATGTATTTATGTCTGTATATTATACTTGTGAGAGAGGGGGACACGCCTTAGTATGCAAGTATATTGTTTTAAAAAAAAGACTCTGATATCGGATTGAAATTTCCAACGATGAGACCAGTGGTCTTGTGAAAAACGGAAGAGATCCCAAATTATTTGAAATATTTTATGTTGTGCAAATAATGGGAAACTCTTAACGATTAGACTAAGAAGTCTATTGAAAATCGGGGAAATTTCATTGACAAATGCAGAGAAGGTAGACTTTACGAGCTTACCTGCCTATTAGCTGACCCTTTTGGGAAGAGGCGTATAAAGGCAATAAAGTTATTTTCTGAAATCGGTAATTGAAATGGTTTAGAGTCGACTGAAGTGCAAGTTTTAAGTCAGTTAACGTCGAGAATTATTAAGACTTAGAAGCGTTTGTCCACCTCTCAAAGCAAATATTAAAAATTCAAATAAAATTAAAATAAAGAACTTTACTTTTAAATGGTGTTCTGTGCTCCTTTACATCCTCTCAACAACAATAATAATTTATTGATTTTATTTACAGTTCTTTATGCTGATCATAAAAACTTGTACAATTAAGAAAAAAACTCATTCCTGAGTTATGAATTTTTTAATTAGACTGCAAAAAACTTTAATTTTTTATAATTAAGAGAAAATTAATTTTAAAAAAAAAACTATTTGAACTCGTTAAATAACACATAATTATTTCACTTAGTGTTAAGGGCATGTGATGGAGTATGACGTCACTGATATAGGCAAAAATTGTCCGTAACTTTACTCTTAAAGTATTGAATGTTTTGTCACGAAACTTGGTAGAATTACTTAAAATATCATTAGGAAGGTCTCTCTGACCCAAATTTGTTTGAATTTTGGCTCAAAATTAATTTTTGAAAAATTTTCGAAAAATATAAAATTTTTTAAAAATAACTTTTCACCCAAAAATCAAATAACTTTGGGTCAGAGAGACCTTCCTAATGATATTTTAAGTAATTCTACCAAGTTTCGTGACAAAATATTCAATATTTAAAGAGAAAAGTTACGGACAATTTTTGCCTATACCAATGACGTCATACTCCATCACATGCCCTTAAATTTATACAATTTATGATATTGCTGTTACACTTGACGAATTTTGACTGAAAAATAAATTTCAACAATCACCATCTGGAGTACAAAGTGAAAATATAAAGTGTGATTAAAAGGACTATTTAGCAATTTTGTGAAAGGAAAATGCATCCTTTCTGAGAAGGTTTATCTAGTCCCATCAAGGTTGAACCTTGACAGGTGAAGGCGCGGTTACAGGTGAAATTTAATATCGGCACGGAAGACAACGTCACTAGAGCATCTTTATGAGGCGCGAGCTTAATTGCCTTCGCTCTCTTTTGCCAAGCATCTTGTTTTTGCCCCCACAGGCCTCTCGCGTTTTCGCTTCCAGAAATTCACTATCTTTGCTGTGCAGAAAGTGCCCGAGGTATACGGCATCATCTCTTTCTCTCTATACACAGCCTCAAAACATAATTAAAATTTTCTAATTAAGAATTTCGATAAGGGACGTGCCTCTTTAGACCGCAAAGGGAATTTTCCCTTACTGCAAAATTCATCCTTTCGTTCTATAATCCTCTTTAACACGGTGCCAAGAGTTTTCGATGCACCCTTCGTGTTTACCAAATTAACGGATCCGAGATTGCTTCAAGCCAGGTTTACCTTCGTTTCGAGAGGTTTCGATACACGATCCTCCGATCACTTCTACTCGTTTTCTACAAATTTCGCAAACTTTAACATAAACTGATTTGCCAATTTTAGATTAATTTAAACTAACTTCAATAGTTAATATAACACTTTAGACTTTGATTTTATAATTACAGGCAGGCCTGATGAAAATTATGATTTTTTTAATATAAATTGGATTTTTTTAAATATATATAAAATGAGTGTATGAAAATTTCAAATGTTTATTTGTGAGTAGTTTATTTTTTAAAATAAGAAAATTTAATAAGAAATAATGAAAAATAAAACATTTAATCAACTCTCTTAATATGAATGAATGACTTTCTAATAATGAATTAGCGAAAAGTGAGCTACTATTAAATGGTAAGAATTATACTTATTTCTACTAAAAAGTAGTAGTTTTCTACTAAAAAAATTAGTAAAATTGTTACTCTTTAATACCAGCTCACTTTTCGTTGATTTATTAGTAGAAAAGCACTAATTCAGATTTAGAAAGAAACTGAAACAAATTATCTCGAAGTCTCTAAATCTGAATTAGTGCTTTTCTATAAAACAAAAAAGCTAAGCTACTATTAAAAAAAAAAGAGAAAATTCTTTTAAATAAAAAATCATGTACACTATTAAAGAATTAAAGACAAATTTAAAAAAAAAGAACACAAGAATGAAACGAAAACATAAAAATATATTAAAAAAGTATAACCTTTTTTCCAAAACTTAATCTATTTACAAATATTTTTTTAAATTAAAAAAAATAAATAAGAAGGTAATTAGAAAAACGTTTAAATGTATTACTAAAGGAAAATTTTTTTAAAAATTAGAAAAATTAGAGAATTATTTTACAAATTGAAGGAAAAAAGAACGAAAAAAATTCAGAAAAATTTGAAAAGGAACAAATTCTATAAAATAGAAAAACGATGTTAAAATGGGAATATCGAGGAGAATATTTAGTTCAAGATTCAATTTACATAACATAAAATAAAAGTCTTCAAACAAGTAGAAAAGTGAGATACTTAAAAAATGTAGATAAAAGCATCAAATAAATGAGGGGCTGGATGCAATAAGGGGATACGCGAGACTTTCGTTGGCCCCGCGTACAGCGAGTCTCCGGCAGAAACGGGGGACTTCAAAATTTTCTATATCCCTTTATTGCATCCAGCCCCTCAAATGTTTTCAATAATTCGTAATTACCAGATAAAAACTAAACAATTGAATAGAAGGAAAAATGTTTTTGAGAAACAGAAAAATGATGACAAAAATTAAAGAATTAATAAAAATGCTAGAGAAAACTAAAAAAATTGTGAAACAACAAAAACGTTAAATAAATACGAAGAAAATGGAGAATTTTTTTTTTCTTAATCCAACAAACTGTAAAAAAAATTTAAAAATACAGAAAATAAAAAAAACTGTAAGAATCTACTAAAAAATTAAAATTAATTAAAATGTATATAAAGATAAATACGAAGTTCACAGAAGACATTCAGAAAGTCTTTAAAAATACAAAAGTTTAGGAAAATTAAAACAAAAATATTTTTATAATATTACCTACACTTAAAACAAGTCCAACAATAAATTTCGAAAAATAAAGAAAAAATAAAAATTTTATGGAAGAATAATTAAGTTTTCAAAAAATGGACAAAATGTTAAAACAAATTGAATAAATTTACAAAAAAATAAGCGAATTATTTTTAAAAATATGGAAATAATTAAGAAAATTAACGAAATAACAGAGTTTAATCAATATTATAATAACAAAATTGTGTAAAATAATATTAAATGATTTGCGCAAAAAGAAGAAAATTAAAGAAAATCTTAAAATAAAAAGACAAACAAAAAAAAATATCAAAAGTAAAAGGAAAGAAAACTTTAAATTTTGTAAAAATAAGAAATAATAAGATAACAATTAAACACTTTCGAAAGAGTGAAATTTCTTAGAAATCTTGGAGGAATTAAAGAAAAGATTATTGTGAATATAGAAAATAATTAATATTATTTAATTATTATGCATTAATTAATAGGTATGCATGTCAATTTGAATTAATTGAAATTTATAAGTTGGAATAAATTTGAATATGAGTTAGTTGACGTTTGGAATTTATTTAAACAATGATAACTTAAAGGTATAAAAATTTAATACTATTTTTTGCTATCTTCATACTAAAAATTTTTAGATCGTAGGTATATTTTGATCATCGGTATTATCACAATTTTAAAAATTTTTTAAAGACTAAAATATTAAAATTGGAATTTACAAGATCTATATACAAATTACTGTTATTTTTTTAATAGTTTGTGATATTTCACATACAGTATTTACTAAAAAACGATATTCTTTATTTGAGAATTATTCTTGGCGCTTATTTAAGAATAAAATATTTTTCTTTAAGGATATTACATAATAATAATAATAATAAAATAAGAAGATTATTCTTAAAATAAGAAACTTATTCTCAAGCCCCAAGATAAAATTCTTAATTTAAGAATATGCTTCTTATTTTAAGAAAGTCCTTCTTTTTTTACATTAAAAGACTAGTAAATAATTTTTACTATCAGGTTTGTAATCTAGGATAATCGTGTAAAACAAAAATATTTCCCAGCGACAATAGTAAATTTTCAAATCATGAAAGGAAAATTTTCTAAAAGAAAATGTAAATATTACTATCCTGGATTACAATTTTTCTAAAAAAAAATGTAAATATTCCTATCTTGGATTGAAACTTTACTATCTTCGCTAGGAAAACTTTTATTTTTGCACCATTATCCCAGAATAATAGTTTTTTTAGTAAAAATTAATGTAAAAACTATAATACTTAATATCTAAAGTTTTTGAGTGTAAGAACCTTATATCCTTAATAAAAGAATATTTTATTTTTAAATTGGCGCCAAGGATAATTCTCAAATAAACCATACCGTTTTTCCATGATAAGATACTTCCAGAGAATTATGAAGTATTTTTTATTTAAATCACGATTTTAATGCAAATACACCAATGATTTAAGTTAATTATTTTAAGTTAAGTCAAAGTTTGGTTGGTAGAAGACAGAATATAATGCACAATAATATATAGTAGAAAGAAGTGTAAAAAAAAATTGGAGATCAGATATTGAGAAAAATTAAATTGGCAATAAGTAAGGAAAAGTGTTTTCCGGCCGATTTGTGAAAAAGGTAGATTTGTCATGATCTCTAATTTACAATCTACGTAATCTACAAGATTAAGTTATTTCCATCGAACTTAAACTCAATCTGGATACTGAAAATCCTACTTGTAGCAAGCAGGTGTCCTGCTTCCAATTCTCGACTAACCTCGTTCGCTCTGATAACTAAGTACCTACAGCAATTTCAACCTGACCCATTTTATGACTTGATCGTTGGATCGTTTATGTGAAAATTCTCATTTGCAACTTGATATCCTTTCGAACGCATTCTAATAAGAATAATATCAGAGCTGATGTTCTCTTACTCTTCCAAAGAGCGGAAACAAATGTTCCTTTCAACAATGCGCTTTGTGTTAATAAACATTCAATGGGCTGTTAAAAAATTACGAGCATAGTAAAAATTACGAGCATAGTAAAAATTAAGTGGTTCTGCCATTTAGAAATAAATATGTATAAAGATTTATAAATATGTATATTTAATATGTGTTAATGATGTGCTTAAATGTCTGTTAAGTGTTTTAAAAAAAGTGTTAAATATAACATAATTATGAGTTAAAATTTTTTATTTCTGGATCAACATTTTCCAATCGAGAAAGAGAATTAAAGTTATTAGAGAATAAAAAACAAATTATTTTTTTACATAATATCTTTTTTTAACTTTTCCATATTAAACTTTGCAGTATTTTCTTAAACAATTTTCAATATAATTACATTTAAGAATGAAGCTTCCAGAAATAAAAAAAATTAAGTAAGTGAAATCTGGTATAAAAGATAACAATTTCAAAGATAATTTCTGCATTTGTAGAACAAATTTAAAAGTTTAATTTTATCAAGTGATTAAAAGCTTGAGAAACTGTCTCAGATTGTTTCTCTATCACAAGAAAAAAAGAAAAATGGATAATATTATTTTTGTATCACCATGATTTTCAATTAAGTATTAAATCAAGTTAATAAACTAAAGGTTCAGAATGTAGAATTATACAGATTTTTTAGAGTTAAACTTTTCAAATACTTCAATATTAAAAAATTAAACATTTTAATGTATACAAATTTACTGACTTTAAAATTTGGAAGGAATAAAATTTAGTAGAATTAAAAATTTGGACTCATTTCAAATTTTCAAAGACTCAAATTTTTAAACATTTTCATTTGGAAGCGCTAAAATTTAAAAACATTTAAAAAGAAGCATTGTAATTTGAAGCCATTCAAATTATGAAGCGTTAAAATTTGCTTATATTCCAATTTTTAAACTTCGAAATTTAAGCAAAATTTATATATGCTTGCTTCGAAATTTCAAAGAAATGAAAAATACAATAATTTGAAAGAATCCTCTCTAAGTATTGAAAATTTTAATACATTCCAATATGAAATTTAATATTAAAATGTAAACCAATTTATATTTTTGAATCTAAAAAATTTGAAAGCATTTCAAATTTTGAAGCTTTGAAAGTTACTCAGGTATTTAAATTTACGGATGTTGAAATTTAAAAGAAAAATTAAATTTTTAAACGCACTTTAAATTGTTAATTGATTAAATTTAAAAACATTCTAATTTTGAAGAGCTGAAATTTAAACACATTTATAATTTTTAAGAGTTGGAATTTGGACACATTCCAATTTGGAAGCGTTAAAATTTGGACGCATTGCAATTTTTAATTGTTGAAACTTAAACATAATCGAATTTGCAAAAGCTTCAAAATTTAAAAGAAATGAAAAACAAAATCTTAACTTTGGATCTAGTATGAACAATAATTGAAAAATCCACTCTACATTTTGAAGCGTTAAAATTTTCAAACTCATTTCAAATTGGAAAACATTAAAATTTGAATACATTTATTATTTTAAATCTGAAAAATGTGGACTCCTCTCAATTTTAAATAATTAAAAATTTGACATATTTCACCTTTTGAAATTAAAAATATAATACTGAATATAAAAATATTAAAACGAAGAGAAACATTTTTAATTATAAACAAAAAGTATTTTCTGCTGGAGAATGTAAATTTAACAAATATGTAAAATAGAGATATTAAACTTGCGTAATTAATTTTTCACTCAATGAATAGTGCTCAGTGAACAGTGCTCAGTGAATAATATATTAATTAAAGCAATGTTTGCTATGTGCTAATGAAATTTTCAATAAGTACATATTGTCAGCTTTAAAGTCTATAGAAATATTTCAACTCGTTGTTATAAAATATCGTTCAATGCCCCGTGGTTTTATTTATAAAAGAAATCTATACGAGTTTTATTATTGGAATTTTTATGGATAACCTGCAATATTAATTTTAAAAAGAATAAACCATTCAAAAAGAAAAGTTTAACATGTTTTGTTACAATAAAATATTCCATATTATCGAAAATATTTCAATATTCTTTAGTTTCATAAATAATGAAATTCAAATCTTTTAACCATATCTTTAAAAGAAAAAAAAACACTAATTGAATTTATAGAATGCATGTTTCTCACAAAAGAAAAGAGAAACAAAATACAGAAATAAAATTAAGAAGGGTTTATGGGGAAAATACTGTTGCATTGGAGAGTTGATACTTTTCGATACGAACAGTTTTCCCTTGAGGCCATGAGAGCAATTCATATGTTGCAGTATTATTTTTCTTGTGTTTCTTGTTTTTGCCTTTGTTGGAAAAGACAAATGATAAAGAGGCGCGGAAGGGAGGGGGTAAAGGAAAAAAAACACAGAGAATAAGCGAGATAGGCAAAAGAAAAAACAAACAAAACAAAACAAAAATAGAAAAAGAGCTGTACAATTTCCGCTCTATGCATTCATCGCTTTCAATTAACTTTCAATTAGCGTCGAACTTCCATTTTCACGAAAAACAGAAATTCACGCCGGCACGAAAAGTGACCATCCATCCAAACACTAACACACATTCACTCTCGCTAATAATAATTCGGAGAATGGTTGCTTCACCTATATCATGGTAATGGTATCTCAACGTTATTTCATAAATCAGTCTAGCATTATCTGTGGTTTGTCGACCCACAAATTCCCCGTTGTCATTAAAGTTCCGCTCATTGTTTTAAGTTGTGAATGATGTTTGTCCCACTTGTTTCTCAATTTTACTATTTATTTTCACAATCTATTATCTTTCAAAAGTTCATGTTTTAACGGAATTATTGAGCCGATTAAGGGCATGTAATTAAGAATGACGTCACTGTAGGTAAAATTTGTCCGTAAACTTTCTCTTAAAATAATTCATATTATGATACCAAACTTTGTGGGATTACTTAAAATATCTTTAAGAAGATCTCTCTGACCTAATTTTGTTTGCCTTAAAGTTAATTTTTTCAAAAAATTAGTTGATTTTCGAAAAATTAAAAAAATTAAGTTTAAGGCAAAGCTTAAACAAAATTGGGACAGAGAGACCTTACACTGTAAAAAGAAAGTCTTATTTTAAGATAAAAAAATATTTAATGAAATATTTAATGTTAACAATGCGGCTTCATATTGATAATTTATAGCAAATTTTTAATTCTATATCTTTTTTTGTAAAGGGCTTTATGTGCCTGTTTATGTTCTTTAATAAATAAATAAATAAATTGTTATTTAATGTACTACACCGGAATTTACTTTTATTTATAATCTACTACTTTGTTGCTTTATTTTAAACAATTTTCATTCGATTAAACAATTTATAATTACTTAAAAACAACTTTTTACTGAATAGTCCTAGAATTATTTAGTTTCTTGCATTAATCTTTAATAAACTACAACGGAATTTACCTCTTTAAATCTATTGCTTTGTTGTTTTCTTTAGAACAATTTTCATTTGTTTAAATAATTTATAGTTATTAAAAAAATAACAAATTTTCACTGAATAGTACTAGAATTATCTAGTTTCTGAAATTATTATTTAATAAACTACACTGAGAAAAAAATTTCGAAAAAATTCCTGTGCTCTTCACTATAAAAGAGTCATAATTGACAGTCTCCGAAATTTTACCGTGCTGTCTTATAATTTTTACCGGATTTTCTAGTAAAAATTGTGGGAAATCCGGTAAAAATTGTAAGACAGCACGGTAAAATTTCGGAGACTGTCAATTACGACTCTTTTATAGTGAACAGCACAGGAATTTTTACGAAAATTTTTTCTCAGTGTACAATAAATAAAAATAAACTAATGGTAATATAAGAATAAAAGTTGCGTATATAAAAAAGTAAATTCTGGAGTAATTTATTAAAGAATAATGTAAGAAATTAGATGTTTTTAAGTATATTCAACGAAAAGATGTTTTTCAACAATCAGAAATTGTTTAAACAAATGTAAATTGTTTCAAAGAAATTAACTAATTAGTAGATTACAAAAAACTAAATTTTGTTATAGTTTATTAAATGATATTGTAAAAAATTCTAGAAATATTCAGTGAAAAGTAGTTTTTAAATAATTATAAATTGTTTAAACAAATAAAAATTGTTTATAAGAAAGAAAAATAGTAGTAGATTATTAAAAGTAAATTCCTGAGTAGTTTATTAAATAATTCAAAAAACTAGATCATTCTAGATTTCTAGGACTATTAAATGAAATTATTTTTTTAAATGAATATAAATTATGTAAACAAATGAAAATTGTTTTAAGGAAATCATCCAAGTAGTAAATTATATAAAATTAAATTCAAGTGTTATTTGTTTAGAATAATGCAAATTAACAATTTTTCGTTTTTTATAAACGTTTTGCATCATTTTGTTAAAAATGCAAAAATAAGTAAAATACTTCAAAAAACTTACTTTATAAACAAAATAAGAATTATTTAAACTATTTAAGCAATTTAAATTGCATTTTGTCAAATGAAAAAAATACTTTAATGGAAGGCATATAAAGAAAGTAGTTTTGGCCTAATGACCTTTAAAAACTGAATTTTCATTTACGGGTAGGTTTTTTAAAGCACTCTAGAAGGGGGTTAATTTTAAGAAGAATCTAGAGATGTGGCTAAACAATTTTCAAAAGTTGACCTTTTTTGAACCACCCTAATGTACAAAGTATAGATATTAAAGAAGCATAATAAACGTGAAAAAATAAAACCAAAAGATTTTTGGGGTATTTTATTTTCTCGGCTAAATACAGGCTATCAGACAACAAATTCAAATGTACTTTAAAAGATTCAAAACTTTTTGGAAACTATATTTTTGAGAAGCAAGAACGTCCTTTTTTAGGAAAAAAATTGTAATGTTAAAAATGGTTTATTTACACATAATTTTAGGCAACCAAAGTTTGTTCGGAAATTCACGGAAACGAATTTTCAAAAAACTGCACCGTTTTACAAATATGATTATTTGTTTTAAAAAAAGCACACTTTATTTGTTAAACAATGATCATATTTGAAAAACCGTGCATTTTTTTGGAAATTTTTCTTCCGTGGATTTTCAGATTCACTCTCATTATAAATAAATTAAAATTTGATTCATCCAAAAGAATCCTTCACTTTAACAATAAAATACTAGTTATTTGTCCGAATTCATCAAAATCTACAAACTAAGCATAAAGTTATCAACTGAAATAGTCGAAATTAATGTTAAAAAATTGAAAAAAAAAGTTTTTATAAACTTAATTAAAGTAAGATAAAGAGAATAAGGCGAAAATTGAAAAAATCAAGAGCTGATTTGTATTCGACTTTTGAATAGAGATAAATAAATAGATGAATTTTGTTGAGGGAGCTTTGGTATTATTAATAAACATCGAGAAGGTGAAATCGATGAAGCGAGAGATGGGAGGAAAAGCAGAAGAGGCATGAGCGTCGTTAGTAGCAACTTTGTGTTACATCAAGTTTCGCTTCTGACTATTTCGCGTACCCATGCTTCGACTGCCTTGCGATGGCTAATTAGTTATTACTAATTGCCTCCAGTAGTTTGGTAGTTTCGATTCAAT
Source organism: Ganaspis brasiliensis (assembly GCA_037103525.1). NCBI lineage: Eukaryota > Metazoa > Arthropoda > Insecta > Hymenoptera > Figitidae > Ganaspis > Ganaspis brasiliensis. Next base: position 3,684,807 of record JAZKLR010000102.1, on the reverse strand, counting down.
CTGTAGGTTCAACTAAGGCACCAAATAGAAGGCGGAGTTTGTCGTTAAGTGTGTGAAAGATTATTAATTGGCACCCTCCTGGACCGACAAAGATTTACCTTCGGCCATAAAATCTATATAACGTCAGACGAATTTTACCTCAGGTCAAAGTCAATTTTTGTTTAATTTTCTTTTTTTTTTTCTAACTTGAAATTTAATGTTGAATAATTTCATCTTCAGATTCGAAGTTAAATTAATTGAAAAGAGTTTTTTTAATTTTTAAAAATTTTAATTACTTAAGACCTAGGCCTTAAATAATTTAACAATTATTATTGCTGTTGAAAAAACAATCGTTTCCTAATCAATTTCTTTGTAAAATCTCGAATAAAGTTGGTCTAGGAGAAAAAGCTCGGTACAAACAAAGAAAAGCACAGACGATTATTGTATTTATAGGTACGTTAGTAACGATGAGGGAGATGATAATAAAAATAATAATAATAATGATAATAAGAATGACAGAGAAAGCTTTTCTTCGTCGCTCTTTATATTCGCCAACAACCCATCCCTGATATTTTCTCTTTCTTTTTTTTTTTTTCTTGTCCTTCTCTCTCTCGCATTCTCTTTCTGTATTTTTCCCTTTCTCTGTTTAGTCTTCTCTTCAATCGTCGGTAAGACGATCTCGTTACAGAAGTCGGTCTCAACGACCATTGTTTTCACCATTCCATTCAATGACGAGATCGTGAGGATGAAAAATACGAGTATCTGACCAAAACACTAGAATTTCTTACTACTTTAGCTTCAACTCGAGAAAACCTAGTTGCCACCATTGATATTAAATGGTATTATTTCAATATTTTATTTTAAAAAAAAGAAAGAAAAAATAAATAAATCAAAAATGTGCTAAAATTTTGTTTCGAGAAAAAGTTTATTAGAGTCGATTGATAGTAATAAATTATTATTACTGTTTAGTAATGAAAACACCCAAATTCGGTTAAGTTGATATTCATATTTTGATAAATTAAAGTTTGAAAAAATCCAAGTTTTGGATGAGTTGAAAATACAATGAATTCAGAATTTAAAATTCAAAGTTTGAATCAACAGAAATTAAAATAGTTTAAAGTTTCAAAAAATCTAAGTCTAGATAAATTAAAGTTTGAAAGGTCAAGATTTGGATGAGCCAAAGATACAATAAATACAGATTATCAAAACTAAAGTTTGAATCAACAAAAATTTGGATAAACAGAAGTTCTAAAATATTTAAGTCTGGATAAATTAAAGTTTGGAATAATTCAAGTTTGAATGAGTCAAAGATACAATAAATTCAGAATTTAAAAGTCAAAGTTTGAATCAATAGAAATTTGAATAAATTGAGTTTTACACAACTAAGTCTAGATAAATTAAAGTTTGAAAGATCCAGATTGATGAGTCGAAGATACAATAAATTAAGATTTTAAAAATTAAAGTTTGAATTAACAGAAATTTGGATAATTTGAAGATTTACAAAATCTAAGTCTGTATAAATTAGAGATTAAAAGATTCAGATTTTGATGAGTCATAGTTACAATAAATTTAGATTTTCAAAACCGCAAAGTTTGAATCAACAGAAATTTGGATAAATTGAGTTTTACACAACTAAGTCTAGATAAATTAAAGTTTGAAAGATCCAGATTGATGAGTCGAAGATACAATAAATTAAGATTTTAAAAATTAAAGTTTGAATTAACAGAAATCTGGATAATTTGAAGATTTACAAAATCTAAGTCTGTATAAATTAGAGATTAAAAGATTCAGATTTTGATGAGTCATAGTTACAATAAATTTAGATTTTCAAAACCGCAAAGTTTGAATCAACAGAAATTTGGATAAATTAAATTTTTACGAAATCTACGCCTGGACAAATTAAAGTTTGAAAAAATCCAAGTTTGTATGAGCTAAAGAAGAGAAAAAAAATCTATAAATAAAATAGAAAATTTGAAACTGATTAGTGGTTTTAATTTGATTTACTTATCAATTTAAAATTAGATTAAAACCAAAGAAATTTGATAATAAAAGATTCTAACCTACATGAAACTTATAAAGTGGATTATTCAGTGAGGAATTTAGATTTTATGGAATAATGAGGAAGAATGTCGGGAGGCTAAAATTCAATGAAACGTTAATTAAGGAGTAATTCTACATTCAAAATACACTCAGGATGAAGAAAAGCTCTCTTTTTCCATATTTGAAAGCTCTTTCTTTATATTATGTTCAGAACTTTTAATTATAACTTCAATCAAGTCAAGTATTGTAAAAAAAGGAGTTTAACAACAGAAATCCAATTGTTAAGAAATCCTTCTTGAAAAGAATCAACCAAAAATTGAGTAGTTTCAACAAAAATCTAAATGAAAAAAATAAAAATCAAATTATCAATTATTATTGAATGAAATATTTAAAAGCGAATAAAACAAATTACAAGGAATAAAAATAAATTAATAAAAAATTTGATAAGAAAGAATTAACTAAACTAGTATTAAAAGAGACTCGTAAATTTATTTTAAGTCAGTAAATTCGAGAATTGAGAAGGGGAATATGAGAATAATTTGATTTGGCATTTGTCTCTTTAAATGACGCATTTAGACCCTCAAAAATGATACGAATGAATAAATTAAGGGATAATCAACCACGACCTAGGATAACCAATTTATGATTAACCTTTCCTTCTCGCGAGTAATCTCGTCAATTTTTAATAATATTTTACCTCTAAAATGTCTTGCAATCACTGCATTACAATCACAAATGCCATTCTCAAATCTGTCGCTGTCTGGGACAAAATTGGACCTTTTTCTCGACAATGATTTTCTGTCTAAATCAAGTTGAGGAGAAAATAGAAGAACAGAGTTGAATTTTCCTTCATGATTAATAATTTTCGATCATTTTTAAAGTATCTTTGATTTTTCACTTTAAAAAAAATATTATTTTCACTTTTGCGAATTTCAACAAAACTTTATAAACTTTTAGTTTTTATAAACTAATCAAGTAGAAAGAAAATTCACAAAAACTGAATATTGAAAAAAGCTGTTAAAGTTCTTATCATTTAAAAAAAGCAAACTTTAGAGACTTTTTTAAAAATATGATATCGAAAAACTTTAACGAAATGGAGTTAAAAACTTCTAAAGCATAAATTTCAGAAACGAGATTCTAAAAATCTGATTTAGAAAATCTTCATTGAAGTTAAAAGTTTTTTCAAAATTGGAACTTGAAGTGATTTTAGCATTTCGATGTAAAAAAAACTTTTAGGAATAAATTAATTTTTTTGAAATTGAATTCAACAATAATTTTTGGGACAATAATTTTAAAAAATGTTTCCATAATTTTTAGCTCAGATTACAAAATTTACCAAAAGGGAATTTGAAAAAATAAATAACTAGACAGATGAACAGAATTTGTAGATTATAATATTATTATTAATATTATGATTATTATTAAAAAAGTATTTTTCTCACCAGTGTAAAGTGGAATTTGAAAGAATATTACCAATTGAAGAAAACTCACCTGAAACAAACAAAAAACTATATTAAGAATTTATTAAATAACAAACATAATTAAATTTTTAAAAAAATCATTAAATTACATAGATATTAATTTGCAAAAAATCCATTCATTTACAATCTTCTTAAACTTAAATTGATAGAAATTTGAATTGATTGAAATATCGGTCTATAAAAATTGAATTAATTTATGCAAAAACAAACAAATACTTGAAACTAAAGAAAATTATTGAAATATAATAAAAAATAAGTCAATAAAAAAAAATTTAAGCTAATATTTACTTCGAATTCGAGGAAAAAATTCGCTTGCTTTTACCCCGAATTTTATATAATTAAAATACGAGAAAACAGTAGAAATGAAACAATAACAAAATAAATTATCTAAAACTAATTTTTTTTACTAAATAAAAGAAAAATAAAATGTTAAATAAAAGCCAATGTTTACTTCGAATTCGGGGAAAAAGTTCGCGTGTTTTTACCCCGAATTTTATATAATTAAAATACGAGAAAACAATAACGAAAGACATTATCTAAAACTAATTTTTTTGAAAACTTACAGAAAAAAAGTCGAGTAAAAATTAACGAAAAACAATTTAAATACAAATGAAAAGTGTAAATTGCAGAAAAAAATAATTGACTGTCATGAAAAACGGAATTTTTAGCCACGTGCATGTAATTTTGATATTTAATTATTTTCATTAAAGCAATTAAAAGGCGGCGGCGAATAATAGAGCGCTTCTCCGAATCTTTTGTTTCGACTATGAAAATTTCCTGTGAATATTCATCCGTCTATAATTCAACGAGTCTTTAATTAGCGGCTTGTTCGTCGGTTATCGAGAGCCATTACGAGGATTACTTTCCAGTGTTTTCAAGCTCGATCCTTTGCCACCTTCAATTCTCCAACCCCTTTTTTTCTAACCTTTTTTTCTTCTTCTTCCTCCTTTTTTTTATTTTTTTTTTATTTTTGTTCACTTGGAATTATTCAGACTTCCAATGTGTAAAGAATGATAATCGGTTCGATTCCGTCTGAAACGATATTTTTCCCTTTTGAAGGTAAAACCAATTATCCTCGGGATAAATTGATTTCTAACATTTCCATTTGAATAAAACCGCACAAGTAGAATATTGAATATTTAATAAAACTTAATATCCTCAAAAGGTCATTTTCAAATATCAAACTTCTTCTGAAAGTCATTTGATATACATGAAAGGAAAATCGTTTAGCTTAGTAATATAAAAAAGTCAAGATAATGATAATATTAAAGGTAAAAATAATGTTAAACGTTTAAAAAAGGAAATAAATGATAAATGAGTGAAAGGCTGTTTCAAAATAAAAAAAAAAATAAAAAAAAACGACAAAGGCGAAAAAGAGAAATGTATTGAAAAAGTGTCAAAGTGAAATTCGCAGATTCGATTTTGAAAAAGGGGATAAAAAGTCTTTTCATTGTTATGAAATGGGGGAGGGGGGAGGAAACGATATTTCATTTTCATCGAAGGTCCGATCGATGTCAGCCCATACAGTAAATGACCTGTAACGACGACTTGCCAAGTGAAGCTAACGACGCGTAAAAAATCACTGAAGCGACTAAACGTACAAACTTTTTTTTTATTATTTTTTTTCCTTCTTTTACTTTCAAGTCTCCTGTTTCTAAAGGAGTGGTAACTGCTTACTGGTCGCTAGCAAAAGCGAATTTGCTTCCCTTGTATATGCTTTCCCGCAAGAGTATTACGCGAGGGTAGTAACGCATAGTGTTATAGCAGATTTTATACGGAAACTGCGGTCTATGCCGAGCTTCATAGTATAGAGGGAAAACCGTAAAATAGCCAGTAAAAATACTTGAGAGCAAGTAGCAATCGCCTGAATAACATTTGTTACAGCAGCAAAAATAAAATTGTGATCAAAATGTGTAGGTAATATTTTCATTGAAATATAGCAGCTGTTATAGAAAATATTTATTCTGGGCTAATTGACATTCTTTTAATTGTAAAGAATTTATAATATTTTGTATATTTTAGCAGGGGCGACGACTTGTGTATGATACGTCTGCAATATGTGGAAAAAAAATTCGGCCTGTAGAATTCCATACGGCAAAATTACAGACAAAACATAATTTTTTTTAATAAGAATATTAATAAATGAATTTATATTTATATATTATAAATTACAAATTTCATTCATTCATTCTGTTCACACCTAAAATTTGTCACTAGATGTTTTTCTCTTTTAAATTAATCCACGCTTAGAGAATAGTAAATTTGACATTATTTAAAAATTTCTTCAATTTTTAACAAATCTTTTCTAGAGTAATTTTAATGATTTGCTACAATTTTCAACACTGTAAAAAGAGAATCTTAATTTAAGACTTATCTTAAATTCAGCACGCCCTGCTATATAAATGTTTATGTAAAAAATACTATCTTAATCAAGATGAAATTACAATAATTACAAATTTACCTTTTTAAATTTACTAGTACATCACATTTTTATGCAAATTTGAAGTTTTTAATTTTTTTTCATTATTTTTTAATTTATCCCCTAAATTTTAAATTCAATTTCCGCAAGTTTAAATTATTTTCTTTAATTTTTTCAAATAAAAATTCTTCCTTCTTAAAAAAAAATTCTTTCAGTTTTAATTATTTCCTTCAGTATCAAATTAGTTACATTATTTGTTAAATACACTGTGCAATATTGAAAAATTACTTTGAATGGGATCTAGCCTAAGTTGTTCGTCATGAAAAACTAAAAAAAAAGTGTATTAAATCCCCCCCCCTTCATCCCAAAATTTCATTTTAGAGTTAAAAAACCGTTTTTCTGCAGTTTTTGTGTATAATATACTGTTACTTCGTCATTTTTCGACCGATTTCAAATTTCCTATTTTTATAGAGGTTTTGTGTTTTAAATAAAATTTACGGTAGAAAGAGTAAAAAATTTCAAAAATTGATAATTTTTTCAAATTTTTTCAAATTTGGCAATGATTTATGGACCAATTTTATTTAGAATGGTTTTTCTGTGCTAAAATATTTAAAGTATATTTAATTCTGCGTCAAATGAGCTTCTTTTAAAATAAAATTGGTGATAAATGGGCTTAGTTATAGCATTTTTTGTTCTTACAATCACAGTATTTTTCGAGAAAATCATTTTTTAAAAATGTTGATGCTGTTCTTAATTTTTAATAGTTTACCAAAATTTAAATTTAGGTATACTATAATAAATACAAAAAAATTGTAAAAAGATAGTAACTATCACTTGCATCAATTAAAGCAAAAAAAAGTACTGTATGACTGTACTCTATTGATTAAATAAAATACTGTATTTGTAAAGACAAAAAATGCAATAACTCGGTCAATTTATTACTACTTTCATTCAAAAAAAGCTCATTCAACGCAGAATTAAATATACTTAAAGTACTTTAACACAGAAAAAATCATTCTAAATAAAATTAGGCAGTAAATCATTGCCAAAATTTAATAAAATTCAAAAAAATTGCCAATCTTTGACATTTTTTACTCTTTTTCTACTGTAAATTTTATTGAACAAACACAAAACCTCTATTAGGTATAGAAATTCTTGCTCTTCAGTTTTAAAATAAAAAAAGAAAATTTGAAATTGAACCAAAAATGACGAAGTAACACTATATTATACAAAAAAATGCAGAAAAACAGTTTTTTAGCTCTAAAATGAAATTTTGGAGGTGGGGGGGGGGGGGGGGGGGTTTAAAATACAAACATTTTTTTTCTTTTTGGTAACGAACAACTTAGGAAAGATCCGATTAAAAGTAATTTTTTTCTCATTTTTTTGTAACACAGTGCTATTGTACCTATATATTTTCAATTTCTTCATTTTTAAATTATTTTTACAAAATATGATTTTTGCTCTTCAAATTACTCTCTAAACCTGAATTTGTCAAAAACTACTAATGAACTGATGAAAAGTTGTTCACCAATTAAATTAGTAAAAATTCACTAATTCATAGTGAAAATCTACAAATTGAATATATCGAATTATTAATGTCAATTTGTGATGTCAATTAAATAATAGAAGGACATAACTCATCAAATTTATTAATTTATTTATCAGTTTCACTATTTTCATCGCTTTTCATAATCATTTTTAAATATTTTTCAATATTAAAAAACTTGTTTCATGCTTCATCAATTTTTATTAAATTTTAATTTATTGTTTTTAAATTTAAGTTAAATTTTTTAAGTATTTAAATAAAGTTCTTTGATTTTAATCACTTTCTTCTATATCAAATAAATTCTGTAATTTTTTCATTTTATTTAAGTTTCCATAATTATTTTTAATTTCTAATTATTTTTATCATTTTTCAAGTAGTCTTGTTTATCTCAAATATATTCTGTAATTTTTTCAATTATTTTTTACCAATTTTTATTGTTTTCTCCAAATTTTTATTATTTTTAACATTTTTCAATTACTTTTGTCATTTTCAATTATTTTTAAATTATTTTTTAATTAATTTTCTAATGTTTTTGTTATTTATCTCAAATTCCAGTTACTTTTTTAATTGATAAATATTTTTATCATTTTGCAATTATTTTCTTTTATTACAAACATACGTTATAATTTTTTCAATTATTTTTCATAAATTAAAATTCTTTTCTTTAATTTTTAATTATTTTTATAACTTTGCGAATATTTACTCGAATTTTTTATTGTTTTCATTATTCTTCAATTAATTTCCTAGATTTTAAAACATTTTTTTACAAATTTTAATAATTTTCTTCAATTTTTAATTGCTTTTGTTATTATTTGCAAACAATTTCTTCAATTTTTAATTATTTTTACTGTTCCTCAATTAAATACCTAAATTTTTAATTATTTATCTCATTTTTCAATTATTTTTTTTAATTTTCATTATCTTTTTATCATTTTGCAATTATTTTCTGCATCTTTTAATTACCTATATTATTATTTTTTTTATTTTTCAATTAATTTTCTAAATTTTTATTTATTATCTCAATCTAAGTTATTGTATCCACTTTTCAATATTTTAATCATTCTTTAATTTTTTTTCCTCAAATTTTAATTACGTTTGTCGATTTTTAATTATTTTTTTGATTTGCAATAAATTTTTCAAATTGTATATTATTTTGATAATTTCCTGCTTAATTTCGAAATTTTTAATTATTTATCTCAAATTTCTATTATTTTGTTCAATTTTTGATTATTTCTATAATATTTTAATTATTATTTTTCTCAATTTAAAATTCTTTAAATTATTTTGTAATTAGGCAGGTACTTTCTTTTACTTCACATATATTCCGTATTTTTTCGATTATTTTTCTTAAGTTGTTATAATTACACAAGCCTGCAAAAAACAATTTTTTTCTGTTGTTTGAGATCGGTAAGTCATTTCCCGTAGTTTTTGATGCGCTGAATTTAAATTCGGTAAGGAAAACCTCCCATCACGTCAGGATTTTGAGAAAAGTGGGGGTAAATCTCCCAAAAATCACGTTTTTGGCACTTTTTGAAAATTTGTACCGAGCAATTCCGACGTGCTAGAGACTTGTCATAAAGGTTAAATTAAAGCTTGAACCCTATACTTTACGATGATATAATGATATTGGCAACAATATGCAAAATTAACTGTCAAACATGGTTTTTTTGACAGTTGTCAAGCATAAAAAATGTCTTTCACTGTCGGTAAATACAACTATTTTAAAAATTGATTGGATTCGCTTGATACTTGTTACTTGGGCGTTTTTGGGGTCGCTGAATACGAATATGTAATCAGATTTCAAAAATTCAAAATGGCGGATCCAATATGGCGGTTCTAAACGAAACCAATCAATTTTTAACAAAATCGTCCGCCATATTGGATCCGACATTTTGAATTTTTGAAATCTGATTACATATTCGTATTAAACGACCCATAAAACCCCCGAGTAACAAGTATCAAGCGAATCCAATCAATTTTTAAAATAGTTGTATTTACCGACAGTGAAAGACATTTTTTATGCTTGACAACTGTCAAAAAAACCATGTTTGACAGTTAATTTTGCATATTGTTGCCAATATCATTATATCATCGTAAAGTATAGGGTTCAAGCTTGAATTTAACCTCTATGACAAGTCTCTAGCACGTCGGAATTGCTCGGTACAAATTTTCAAAAAGTGCCAAAAACGTGATTTTTGGGAGTTTTACCCCCACTTTTCTCAAAATCCTGACGTGATGGGAGGTTTTCCGTACCAGATTTGAATTCAGCGCATCAAAAACTACAGGAAATGACTTACCGATCTCAAACAACAGAAAAAAATTGTTTTTTGCAGGCTTGTGTTATCTTCAAATTTCTATTATTTTTATGATTTTTTTTCCATTTTTCAATTATTTCACCCAATTTTAATTATTCTCATTTTTATGCAATTAATTTCTAAAAATTTTAAGTATTTTTTTCTCAAATTTCAGTTATTTTTTAAAATTGTTTTCAATTTAGTTGTTCTTAAAGGGCTTGACCCGTTTACTTGTAAATAAATCAATAAAAATAAATTCCCAAATTTTATAAATTTTGTCCTACTATACAAATAAATCTTGTTTTAATAATCTTTAAGTATAATATTTAAAATATTTATAATTGTTGATAACAGAAACTGTAGAAAATAATCGCTCGCTAGCGCACATTATATAATCAAGTTATAAATAATCCTAAATTCATTTATTTGAAATCAAATAAGATTGTCAACTTTTGCGTGAAAATAATTACTTACAAAACACTTTAATTTATTTTTTATCCCCCCCCCCCCCTCCCCACGGGTCAACATTAATTGCACAGATGGCAAAAATTTACAAAATTTACAAGTCGCCACCTCTGTATTTCAGTTTGTTTAAAAAAAAAAAAAATGTTTACTTTTATTTCAAAGACTCAATATATTCATTTATTTACCCTATTTTTTTAATTGCGAAAATTGTTTGACATTACTTTGTAGATTAGTTACCTCCATTTCGAAAATTGGGTATTACTATTCTGACAATTTGTGTGAGGTATTTATTTTGAAAATTATTGGAGATTTTCTGCTTGGCAGAATTTAATGTTGCAGAAATTGTTTGAAAGTTGCTTTTGGAGAGTTTTGAACAATTTTTGGTACAAATAATGAATAATTTATTATTTGAAAATTGTTGAAAAGCCGTCGAGAGTTTTGGGATAAATTTTCGAGCATTGCAACATTACGTTTAAAAGACGGTCAATTTTAAAGCACCGACAATCGTGGAAACTAACTAACCGTAACCAAGTGCCGCATTTGGTATAACAAGTTTACTTCTCAAGAAGGAGAAAACCAAAGTTTCAAGAGCCCTTGAGGAGAAGATTGACTTCATGATTCGGCAATGCGCAATTTAACCTTTTGTTACGATCAATCAACTAGAAATCAACTTCTTTTATTTTATCCCCATCAAAGGTCTTTATTTTCAAAATTGATTTATTTCGGTCGCAAACGTCAACGTATTTCAAAATCCCTGAATGTAAGGATAGTACATTTTTTTTAATTTAAAAACTGAAGAAAAAAAGGAACGAAATAAATATACGAAAAAAAAAAAACTTTATAACGGGAAAATAAAAAGTTTGACGTGAGAATAACAACGAAAACGACAAATTGGATGGTAAAAAGGGATAAATTTGACAAGAAAATGTGCAACAAAAAATAAAATGTACATTCTTTTTTAGAGCTGATTGTCTCTTGTAGCGGATCGAAAGGTCACTGCCCTTTTTTCTATTTCAGCATTCGAAGTCTAAAAAAAAGAGAGAGAGAAGTTGTAATTAAATCAGTCAAGCACAACCGGATACTTTCGAAACGAAAAAAATCTTGACGTTCGATTTGTCAGTCATGAACTTCTTAAAAAACAAAATTGTCACTTTTTAAAATAAAACTTTAAAAAAAGAGAGAAAATTGAGGGAAAAAATACAACGAAAAAGAATAAAAACAAAAGAAAAAAAAACAGTTCTATTGTATACTTTCTTTTTTATAAAGCGGCCTTTGTATCTTAAAGGATTCATTTTTATATTTTCTTTTTTAACCTCTTTCTTTGACATTTGTAAACATTCAATATTTAATATTAGTACAAAACCATTGAATGTAATTTTGAAGTTAACCTTTTTAAAAAAGTAACTTTGCCACTCTCTAAATCTGAATTAGTTAAAAATAACTAATTATTAGTCAAATTCAGTTTTAGGTTATATAAAAATAATTAATATTTTAGTAAAATTCTGTTTACTAATTCAATTATAATCAAATTTTAACTATTTTTTAGTTATTTTTTTCAGGGTTGCTTCAAAAACATAATTTGAAAATTCCATGACTTTTCCAGGTTTTCCAAACAATTTTCACAAAAATTCCAGGTCTAAATACAACGAAAAATATAAAATATTCAAATTAAATGAATAATAAAATATCAATCAGGGTATCGAGTAACTTTTGAAGCAAATTGAAGGCATTTTAAAAAGGTTTCAAGGTCAAAAATAATTTTTTTTAAGATTACTTTTGATGTTATATTTCTTATTTTGAGATTAAAGTTGTTCAACAATTTCCTACTAAAAACGCAAAAATATAGGAATAATATAGGAATAATTGTTGTAAATAATTACAAATTGAACTGAATTGAAAATCGAAAAATTGAAATTTAAAGAATATAATTAAAAATTGAAAAAAGTAATTAAAAATGCTGAGAATTATGGAATATAGAAGAAAATAATTAAAAATTGAAGAATGGAATTAAAATTTTAAGAAAATAATAAAAAAAAAACAAAGAAATAAATAGAAAATTTAAGATTTAAATTCAAATTTGAAAAAATAATTGATAATTAAAAAAAGGTGAGAATTATTGAATATAATAATTAAAAATTGAAGACTGCAAATTCAAATTGAAAATAATAATAATTGAGAAGTGAAGAAAATAATTAAGACTTGAAAAATTAAATTAAAGATTAAGGAATTAAACTAAAATTTTAGGAAAATAATTGAAAAATGAAAAAAAAAGTTAAATAAAGACAAATAAATAAATGTCAAGAATAATCGACAACAGAATAAAATGATTTTAAAAATTAAACAATAATTATAAAATGTAAGAAAAATAATTGTACATTGAAAAGTTTGTAGAAAATAATTGAAAATTGCAGAAAAAATTAATAATTGAACGAAATAATTGAAAAACGAGCAGAATAAATGAAAAATTGTAGGAAATATTTAAAAAATGATTAAATTAATAGACAACAATACAAAAGAATTGAAAAAATGAAAGAATAATTATAAACATTTAAAAGAATAATTTAAAATATTGTAGGAAATAATTGTAAATTGTGGAAAATAATTAATAATTTAAAATAAAATTGAAAGAAATAACTTAGAAATGACGAGAATAATAATTGAAGAAAATATTAAAAATTGAAGAAATAAATTGAAGATTAAAGAATTAAATTTAAATTGTAAGAAAATAATTGATAATTAATTGAAAGAGAAATTACAAAATGGCGAAAGTAATTAAATATTAAGAAAAATACTTGACAATTGGGGAAAAAAGTAAAAAAATTCGAAAAATTGCGAGATTAATCGACAATAGAACAAAATTATTGAAAAAAATTAAAGAATAATTAAAAAATTGAAAGAAAATATTAAGTTGTCAATTAAAAACTGAAACAATTTATAGAAAAAATTTTAGAAAATAAATGAAAATTGAAGAAGATAATTAAAGAATTGTATTGAAATTTAAGAAAAAATGATCGATAATTGGAAAAAGATGAGAATTATTGAATATTGAATAAAATAATTGAGAATTGAAGAAAATGATTGAAAATTAATTGAAAGAGAAATTACAAAATGGCGAAAGTAATTATGAGAAATGAGGAAGATAACTGACATTTGCCAAAAAAGTTTGAAAGTTGTCAAGAATTTTATTTTAATTTTTTTTTTTATTTCGAATAAAATATCACTGATTGAAATTGTAATAATAGAAATTGAATTAATTTTTTAAAACAACATTTTATAAAATTCCCCGGACTTTTCCAGGTATTCCAGTTTTTCCAGAACCGTGGCAACCCTGTTTCTTTTTAGTAAGAATTAGTCATATTTTAGTAATAATAATTAGTAATTTTCCACTAATTGCTGAAACACAAACTCAGTTACGATTTTACTAATAATTAGTTATTTTTAACAAGAGAGAACGATAAACTAATTAATAATTACAACATAGTAATCAAATAAAGTTTATTTTTTCCGCTGATTTATATTTAATTAGTTTTTCATTTTGGAAGTTTATCATTCGATATTTAAAGATATTTTAAAAGATATTTTAAATATTTATTGACTAAATCTAAATGTAGTTCGGATTGTCTTCTCAACCAAAAATTCAACTTGACCAGTAACGTTGGCTTATAATAACTACGTTAAATTAAAATTTTCAAGTTATTGAAGAATACAAGATTAAAATTAAATTTTTCTGTATTATTCTACAAATTCCTGGAATTTCGTACAAACTTTCTAATCTTTTTACAAATTCCCAGTTTTTACCTAAATCTGCAGATTTTTTGTGAAAAATAAGGGATATTCACGCTGAGTTTTAACCAACTTTAATCTAAAGGTTCTCCCACTACAAATGTTTTTGCAGATATTGAATGTGGACACTTTTTTAAGAGTTTTGCAAAAAAAACCAAAATCTTTCATCGAGCAGTTTTTGAGAAAATCGATTTTTTAGGTTAACAAATGTAATTTTTGAACTTTTTATTTGAAGTATATGCATGGTCGCAACAAAATAAAACTCAGTTTGAATTTAGGCACTTTCTGAGTACTTTGCAGAAAAAAGTAATGCTAAAAACACTTTCTTTCAGCTATTTTTCAGTCGTTTAGGTTAAAAAATTTAGTTTTTTGGATTTTTATTTAAAGGATGTGTAATATCGTTGAAATAACTAATACTAAAACTTTATTTTGAAAATAAAAGTATTGCGTGGGCCGTAATCTTTTTTTTTTTTTAGAAGATTACTGAAAAAAAATTTAAATCATTGAAGTGCGATTTTTACCTTTGAATTTAATTGTTTTTATCGCTTTCAATTTTTGTGCAAGTTACCTAGAGGGTCGGGCATAAAAATTAAATAGGACAAAAGCAATTAAATTCGAATGTAGAGGTCGCACTTCAATGATTTATAACTTTTTTTTCAGTAATTTTCTATAAAGAAAAAAGAATACGGCCCACTCAATATTTCTTTTTCAAAAATGAAGTTTTAATATTAATTATTGTAACGATATTACACATACTTTAAATAAAAATTCCATAATTAAATTTTTTAACCTAAACGACTGATTTTCTTAAAAATGGCTGAATGAAAGTGTTTTTAGTATTACTTTTTTTTGCAACGTACTCAGGAAAGTGTCCAAATTCAAACTGAGTTTTATTTTGTTGCGACCATGCATATACTTTAAATAAAAGTCCAAAAATTAAATTTGTTAACCTAAAAAAACAATTTTCTCAAAAACGGCTCGATGAAAGATTTTGGTTTTTTTTTTTTCAAAACTCTTAGAAAAGTGTCCACATTCAATATCTGCAAAAACATTTGTAGTGGGAGAACCTTATTTAGGTTAAAGTTGGTTAAAACTCTCCGTGTATTAGAAGAAAATTTTACGTATATTGAACTATTAGGGATCAATTGTGAAATAGGGGACTTTTAGGGACCAATAGCAAAATAAGGGACGCCTAGTTGGTGGAATTTGATAAGATCTTGTAATCTTGATTTTAAACTATAAAACGAGAAACAAGTAACATTTAAAAATGAGCATATCGTCTGGATAAGTTGCGCGAAACCAGAATGAAAAGGAAGAATGTGGGGGAGGTGAGGGACTTCCTTTCTCCACTGCAATTCTTGCACGGTATCCATGAACTTGGCTGGCCTTCCAACAGTCTGGGCCTCATAAAAATTCGTCGAGGTTTGTCTTGGTGGTAGTCAAGACGCGTGTATTTGTGGCAGACTCGATCTAGAAAAGTGAGCGTGGACCACACATTGAAATCAGTCAGTGTCGTCTGTGTAATGCCATTATTTACGTTCTCATGCCTTATGCAAGGATACCGAAGCAGGATTGCATTCGAGCTATACACTGTGCCCATTTCCAAGGTAAACAGATACTTTACTACACCTTGCTGCTGATTTTTCTTAGCAAAAGACATGGCGATCGGTCCAATAAGTTTAAAAAGTAAAAAAAAAGAAGAAAAAGAAAAAAAAACCTCCTTTTCGGGTCAGTGAGAATAAACAAACAGGATTTTTCATTACATTTTACAAATTTAAATCAACTAGAAAAAGAAACAATAGTTTTAAAAGAAAAATTTTAACGTAATTATTTTGTTGAAGATGATTATTCATGGTGATTATATTTATCGGGTAAATAAAGTGGACTTTGTTGTTCTAGATGAATAAAGAATACTTTATTGACCTATAGATATGTAAAATATCAGGACTGATAAAAAAAGGTTGGATTTTTAAATTTAAATTACATTTTTTTACTGATATAAAATTTTGATATCGTTCATTTTTAAGATGTTTGTTTTTTAAACTGAGAACATTTAAATAAGAAATAGTGAAAAATAAATAAACTCTCTAAATCTGAATTAGTTGTTTTCTACTAATGAATTAGCGAGAACTCGGTTACTATTAAATAGTGAAAAGCTTCTCTATTTTTTAGTAGAAAACTACGAATTTTAAAATGAAATATCTATTAATTGCAATAGTGAATGTTTACTTTTTCAATTAGTAGATATTTCATTTTCAAATTAGTAGTTTTCTACTAAATATTAGTGAATTTTTTCACTATTTAATAGTAACCGATTTCTCGCTAATTCATTGGTATAGAAAATCACTAATTCAGATTTAGAAATAAACATTTAATCAAAATCATATACAAATTGTGAAATTCATTAGTAATTTTCTAGTAATGAATTAGCGAAAAATCGGTTACTATTGAATAGCAAAAGTTTCTAATAGTTTTTAGTAAAAAAACTACTTTTCAAATTTGTAGTTTTCAACTAATAATTAGTAGTTTTTTAAAAAATTAGTAAAAATTTTGAGTTTTAATAAAAACTTTAAAAACTCAGATTTTAAAATAAAAAAATTCTAATTAATAGAAAACGTTGTTAAAATGAGAAACTTTAGTTTAAGATTAAAAGTACCTTCATAAAAGAAAAATAAAAAATTAAAGTTTCCAAAAAAGTAGAAAATAAATAAATTATAAAAAAAATGTAGATAAAAATATGGAATAAATGTTTTCAAAAATTCGAAATTAGAGGATAGAAATTAAAGAATTTCAAAGAGAAAATATTTCTAAGATAAATGATAACAAAATTTAAAAATTAATTAAAACGCAGGAATGATAAAAAAAATTGTGAAAGAGGAAGAAAATGGAAGTTTTTTTTATCCAACTAATAAGAAATGGGAAAGCTAAAAAAAAAATTTGTAAGAATCTATTAAAAAATATGAAGTAGTAAAAATAAAATAAATAAAAATAGAACAAAAGCAAATTGTAAGAAAAAAATTGAACATTTTCGAAAAAGTAAAATCTTAGAAATCTTTCAAAATATAGAAAAAGGATTATTGTGAATATGTAAAATTATTAACTAATGTTAATTAAAATTTAGATTAATTGAAATTTGAATAAATTAAAATTTAAGTTAATTGACGATTGGAATTCATTGGAATTCAATATAATTCATATATTAATAATACAAAATTAAAATTGAAATTTATTCACGATTTTCTGATACTTTTTACAAATTCCCGTTTTTCCCAATGCAGTACTATATATCAAGAAAAATTTGAGGTTTCTTTTTATTTAAATTATTATAGGTAGTTTAAATGCAATTAAACCTACAGATATTTGTATTAATATGTAGAAGTTTGGATGGATTGAAATTTGATTTGATTCAACTCATAATGAGTTGACAGTAAAAATAATTGAAATTTGCAGAAATTAAATTAAAATTTCCATCCTTTAAAAATTAAAATAGAGAAACACTAAAACTAAAACCATTAAAAATCTAAATCTAAATCTTTCTTTCAAATTTTTATTGAATTAAAGGTATAAATAATAAACACAGAATAAATTTAAATTCGGGGCTGATTAAATTTATAATGAATTGAAATTTAAATCTGATTGAAATTTTGATTACCTGAAATTAAAAATCGATTAAAATTTACATAAACGGAAATTTGGTTCGATTGAATTTAAGACTGATGAAAAACAGCAAATAAAGAAAAATTTGAATCATTTAAAATTAAAGGAAAAATAATTTCGACACTTTAGAATTCAGATGATTTAAATTTAGATTTTATGTAAATTTCAATAAACAAATACTCTGTCAAATTAAAACCAAGTTTTGATGAAATTTAAATTAATTAAAACTTCCATAAATAAAAGTTTGGATTGAAAAACTGAAAAGATAAAAAGAAAAAGTGAAATGACAATCTGTGGTTTTTGTAATACCGAAAAATCAACGAAAAACAGAAAATAAACGTCAGTTGCAAAAAAATTAATCTCAGACAATTATTGTATCTTTTTTCTAATAAATGGCCGGCTTTTATGTTCGCAAGATAGAAGAGATTGAGAAAATCGTGCAGCGAACAATTACCAGAGTCGAGGCACAACTGCCAATCAGAATATGAAAACACAAATCATTGACCCGACGGACATCGACCGAAACAAGCCATACATTTGCATTCTGATGTAACAATTTCTTGGATTCTGAATTTTTTTAAAACTTCATTCTCTTCTACAATCTTCTTCCCTTCGATAACTGAAAAAAAAATCTAACATTGAATCAAGAAAACCAAGCACTTTTTGATTTTATCATGATCTGGGAAAATTTTCTTTGACTTAATTTTCCAGGATAAAAAAAGGTCAATTAACAAGACAAGTGTATATGATTTTCCTTGATGCATTACACTGTTATTATTTAATGTAAAACATTGATCAAAGACTAAATGAAATTATTTCAAACAAATAATTTTCTATGTTTAATACTTGTATTAACGTATATTGAATACCTTCATTTAATGTCGATTTCAAAATCAAAGGCGTATAGGGGCAAACTTCATTATTCACGTTATACAAACAGGTGAAAGATTCAACAATAATATCACCATCAAAACCGGCATTGATTATTATATTACTGCTTATAAAAGGCTTTAGCATAATGCTCTTATAAATTTCACTTTATACAATCACGACAATATCGTATTAAATGCAGGCATGTGAGTGAAGTCTCACAGTTTACTATAATTAAACAAACTTGAGAAAAAGTAACAAGTTGGTAAAAAACAACTTTTTACCAACTTGGTAAACTTTTTACCCTGGAAAAAGTAAATCTTAATTACAGAATAGTCTGAAATTAAATCAGTCGTGAAAATAATGCTATCCTTAATAGTTTTCTATTGAAAAATTGATAAAATTCTTACTATTTAATTGTATCTAATTAATATAATTAATTAAGATTCAGATTAAGAGAGTACATTGTAGATGTTAAATTCCATGCATTAAAACTTTGCAATAAGATTTTTTATAAAACATTAATATTAAATCATACATAGTGAAATTCTACAAATTTAGACTCTATAATAAATTCTACTTTATAAATTTGAGTAAGTGGAATTCCATATGGCAAAATTACAGACAAAAAATGAATTTCTTAATAAGAATGTGGATAAATGAATTTACAATTTGAAGAAAAAGATGAAAATTTAAAAAAAAATCATATTTTGCTAAAATAATTAAAAAATGACAAAAGACATTGAAAATTCATTAATAAATAATGAAACTAATTTGATATTGAAGGAAATAATTAGAAATACAAAAGTTTTATATTTGAAAAAATTCAAGAAAATAATTAAAATTTGCTGAAATTTTGAATTTAAAATTTAGGGGGAAAATTGATAAATAATGAAAATCATTAGAAATTGAAGAAAATTTCTGAAAAATGATAAAAATAGTTTAAATTTGTAGATATTAATTGCAAATTTAGAAAAATAATTTTAAAAAATACAGAATATTTGTGAAGTAAAAGAAAGTACCTTTATTACAAAATGATTTCAAGAATTTTAAATTCAGGAAAATAATTTCAACATTATAGAAATAATCGAATACTTATTGAAGAAAATATTGGAAATTTGAGATAAATAATTGAAATTTTATGGAATTAATCAACAAATATTCAAAATAATATAAAAATTGTGAATATGAAAAAATTCAAAAAAACTAAAATTACTTTCTTCAATTTTTAATTATTTTTATTACTTTGCAAATATTTTCTCGAATTTTCTATTACTTTAATTATTCGGGCCCGTATTATTTTGACACAAATTTTTTCGGGCAACTTGTTATATTGTACTCCCGAAGATGAATGTTATATTTTACTCCTTCTGAAATTAAAGATTTTTAAGTCTTATTTATTAAATAATTGATTTTAATACATTAAATTAATATTAAAAAACTTAATTAATCCAGTAAGTTCAATTATTGAATAATTAAAGCTTAAAAATCTTTGATTTTAGTAGGAGTAAAATATAACATTCATCTTCGGGAGTACAATATAACAAGTTGCCCGAAAAAATTTGTGTCAAAATGACACGGGCCCAATTATTCTTCAATTAATTTCCTAGATTTTAGAATATTTAAAATTATTTTTCTAAAATTGCAATTAATGTCTACAAATTCCAACTATTTTTATCATTTTTTAAAAATTTTCTTCAAAGATTTTCATTATTTTTTCAATTTTTCCTCTAAATTTTAAATTCTTAACTTAGGCAAGTTTAATTTATTTTCTTTAATTTTTTTAAATTAAACTTTTTCAGTTTTAATTATGTCCTTCAATATCAAATCAGTTTCGTTATTTATTAATTCACTTTCAATTTCTTTCGACATTTTTCCTTTTATTTTTATAAAATATGATTTTTGTTTTTTAAATTGTAATTTTTTTTTTCAAATTACCATTTTATTCCTTCAATAACGAATTATTAATGTCAATTTGTATAATCTCAAATAATGGAAGGACACAACTCATCAAATTTTTTAATTTAATTATCAGGTTCATTATTTTCATCGTTTTCCATAATCTTTTTCCAAATAATTTTCAATATTAAAAAACTTGTTTCCTGCTCTATCAATTTTTATTAAATTTTAATTTATTATTTTTATATTTTAGTTGTATTTTTCAAGTATTTAAATAATGTTCTACGATTTTCAATCACTTCCTTTTATATCAAATAAATTCTGCAATTTTTTCAATTTTGTTCTTAAATTCCCATAATTAACTTTAATTTAAAATTATTTTTATCCTTTTTCAAGTAGTCTTATTTATCTCAAATATATTCTGTAATTTTTACAATTAGCTTTTACAAATTTTTATTAAATTCCTTAATTTTTAATTATTTCTATAATTTTTCAATTATTGTTTGTCATTTTTAATTATTTTTTAATAAATCCTCTTTTTTTTTAAATATTTATCTCAAATTCCGGTTATTTTTTCAATTCTCAATTACTTTTATCATTCTGCAATAATTTTCTTTTATTACAAATATATGTTGTAATTTTTTTCAATTATTGTTCACAAATTAAAATTATGTTATTCAATTTCTATTATTTTTATTACATACTTTGCAAATATTTTCTTGAATTTTTAACTATTTTCAATATGCTTCAATTAATTTCCTAGATTTAAAAATATTTTTCTTAAATTTTAGTAATTTTCTTCAATTTTCAATTATTATTGTTATCATTTGCAATCAATTTCTTCAATTTCTAATTATTCTACTATTCTTCAATTAAATTCCTAAAATTTCAATTATTTATTTCATTCTTTAATTATTTTTTTCAATTATCATTTTCTTTTTTCTGTTTGCAATTATTTTGTCCGCCATTTAATTAGTTACATTAATTATTTTTCAATTAATATCCTAAATTTTTATTTATTATCTCTAGCTTAAGTTATTGTATCCACTTTCAATGTTTAAATCATTTTTCAATTATTTTTATCAAATTTCAATCAAGTTCGTCAATGTTTAATCTTTTTTTTTTCTTAATTTGTAAAGATTTTCACAAATTTGTTATTATTTTGATTATTTGCTTATAAATTTCGAAAATTTACTCAAAATCAAATAAATAACACATAATTTATATTATTATAAAATATAATATTATATTAATTATAACAATATTTATATTTTTGATATTATCATTATTAAACTTTGCTCAGTAAAATTGCACAAAGTAAAATTCCACACACGTCTATTTGTTTATTTTTTAATAATAAAAGAGGTTGTAATTGTGTAAAATTTAACTATGTACAGGAGTAAATATAATTGTTTAATAAAAAAAATCCTATTGCAGAGTTTTATTGCCTAGACCCTAGAGTTTAAATTTGTAGAATTTAAATTATAGAATTTAACTATGTAGGATTTAATATTAATATTATATCAAAAATCATATTGTAGAGTTTACAAATGTAAATTTTTAATCGCGCCAATGGTTCATAGAACTAAGTTTAAAAAAAAAATCTGCGAATTATCAAACATAATGTTTCAATTCGCTTTTATTTACTTTTTCGCCTTTTCTACAAACTTTATGATATATTCTCATTTTCTCGAAAAGTGGCAACTTCGTATTTAATCAATGAGAAAGAAAAAGTAATGAATTAATCAGAAGACATATATGTGTGTGCGTGCGTGTGTTTTGTCGAGGGTGTAAGAGATAGAAGAACTTTATGTTTGTCTCGGCAAACGAGAAACAGCAAGTTGCACGAAGGTTGTGAAAAAAAATAGGACGTAGAGCAAAGACGAAAGGTTCTTGGCAAGAGAAAAAGTTGAATAAAGCCGCTAAAAAGGGGAAAGGAAAATGGAGAAATGCATACCGCAAGTCGTGGGAGGAGAGACTTCGGAATGTGAGACAAAGCTGAAGGGAAAGTGCGCTAAGTAATGATGATTGCCTCCCCAACGTTCTCTGCTTCATTTTTGCATTTTGCACACGGCTACGAATCGCACGGAAATCGTTTGTGGTCGGGCAGCTCGACTGAGTCGTCTCTTACAAAAAACAAAAAAAACTAAAAAAAAAAGGGGAGAAAAAAAAGTGTGCAGGAAGATTAAAAAGAAAGAAACTGTCGGGAGAAAAGGTGAGAGCACGCCTAGCAAACAGAAAAACAAGGGAGATAGAAAATATCTGTTCTAAAAAGAAAAAAAGTACACTTGAGCGGAAAATGAATGTGTCAATAAATATTTAATTTTCAGCTGTGCAATATCGATTGGAATAATTTGACTTTTCCGAGTTAATATTACCGATAAGCAAGACAAACGAAAAAAAAACTATTTGAAAATGAAGTATAATAATGACACAAAAGTATAATGTTTCAGGGGAAATTGTGATCAAAGAAAATTAATTTCGTTTTTTTTTCAGGTTCATTGCTTTATCTTCATTTGTAGGAAGTAATATAAAGACATGATAAACGAAATTTTTTTGGGCGTTTAGAATAAAGTAAGCAATAAAAAGAGAAAGAAAAAAAACACGAAATAAATTTACTAAAAATATTCCATTTAAATTGAAAATTAAATTTCTTTAAGGTATTAGTCGCGTAAATGCTCCCGCAAAACTCCCGAAAAATAAAAAATACAATAAACTTTTATATCAACTCACTTGCTTCTTTGTGACCTCGTCTAATGTAATGTATGTAATTTTCATGATTTTGAGTCATGTACTATAAGTTATCGTGATGTATTGCTGATACGTTTACGACATTTTTCAATGAAACCACGTGAAAATTAAAAATTTTGATTTTTTAAATTATTGTATTTTTTATTCGGCGTAGTCAATAAAGTTAATTTTTTTTTTAAGGATTTATATTATCTTAATGTGTAACTTAGTAGTTTTATTTAAAATTCTGACGACTTGTTTTCATATAAATGAATATAAAAGACATTTTTTACATGCATTTAGTGCTATTGCATGTAAAAGGTATGAACTTTGAATTTATATTTTGAAGCTCAGAAGTGGTCAAAATTGATAGGATAGATCTCTGATTACATAACAATAAATTAGAAAGTTGTTTTTTACCCCAAATAAAAATATTATAGAAATCAATTTTACCAAATTTTACAAGATCTAGTTGTAAATTTATCAGAAAAAATTAGGTTAATCTAAATTTTGTTGTTAAATAATAATTATTTCAAATTTTAGGTTTTTTCTTTAAATCTAGTTAAAATCAGTCATTTTCGTCCAATTTTGACAATTAATAATAGCTCCATTTTCTCGTTGAAACATTGTCTACTAATTTATTTGTTATGTTTTGTTAAAGAATATTTTGTCTAAAAGTTATTAAGCAAATAAATTTTGTTTTTACTTATTGTTTAAACAAAATCTAACAAATAAAATTGTAGAGAACATTTCAACGGGACAGATGAGCAATTATTTGTTATTGGATAAAAATCACAGATTTTAACTAGATTTAATGAAAAAGCATAAAATGTTAAATATTAATTACAGGCTTCACAGTGATAACGAAGAATATTTTAGGGGAAATAGAGGACTGAATATACAAAAATAGGGAACTTTTGGGGTACTTTAAAAACTTCAGAAATAAAGATAAATTAATTATATAAAATAGTACCTGGATTATTTTATTTGGGTAGGAAAAATTACACAGTTGTAGGATAAAAAAAATATCATTAAAAATATAACTACTAAATTTTCAATTTAACAAAAAAAAAAAAAAAAATAACTACAAATTGGGAGAGTAATAAGAATAATGTTAAATTAAAAAAAAAATGAAAATTTAGGAAATTATTTAAAAAATGATGAACATAATGAATAATTGGAAAAATACAATTAAAATATTATAAAAATAATAAAAATAAAACGAAAGATTTAAATTTAAGATAAATATTTGATGATTTAAAAAATCAATTTAAAAATAATTTTAAAAATCAAAACTTGTTTCTATAATTGTCAATTTAGGTATAGAAACAACTTAAAATTGAAGGCAATAATATGTGTCTGAAGTTCCGGACGTCCGTACGGACGAAATTAAAAAAGATTCTTTAAATTATTTTTTCCGAGTAGCTTTTATCCCCTATAAATAAAAAATTAATAATATTTTATACTTAAAACATATTTTTCAAGTATTTTAAAAAAAACTGCGTCAGCAAAAGTTGAAAAATATATATTTTTTTTAATTTCGTCCGTGCGGACGTCCGGAATTTCAGGTACATGGCAATAATTGTAAATTGAGAAACTGATTGAAAGTTGAAAAAATTAATTTAAAAATGATGAGAATAATTGAAATAAAATCTACAATGGATGAAAACAATCGAGAATTGAGAAAAATAATTGAAAATTTAGGAAACTATATAACAAATTATGAAGGTAATTTAAAATAAAAGAAATTAAGGTTATAAAACAAGTTTAACATTGAAAAAAAAGAATTGAAATTTAAGATTAATAATTGAAGGTTAAGCACATCAATTGAAAATAATTTTAAAAATTTTAAATTAGAGAAAAAAAATTGCAAAATTATAGAAACAATTGAAAATTGAAGACAGTAATTTAAAATTAAGAAATTATTTGAGAATTGAAGAAAATAACAATCGAGAATTAAGAAGAATAGTTATTAAAAAATTACAGAATATTATCAAATTAGCGGAAATAATTGAAAAATAGCAAAAATAATTATACATTTTTAAAAATAATTGAAATTTGAGATAAACAATTAAAAATTTAGGAAATTAATTACAAAACACTGAAAATAATCGTAAATTTGAAATAAATCATTAAAGGTTTCGTAAATCAGTTAAAAACAATTTTAAAAATTATAATTTGGAGAAAAAATAGAAACATTAAAGAAATCAATTTAAAAGTGATGTAAATAATTGAGAAATAATACAAATAACTGAAATTTGAGATACATAAATTAAAAATTAGAAAGTGCATGAAAAAATACTTTTCAAAACTAAAAATTGAAGAAAGTATTTTCAAAATTATAGAAATAATTGAAAATTTATGAAAATTTATGAAAAATAAGTGATAAAATTACAACAAAATTTTGAAACTTAATAAAATAATTGAAACATGATAAACACAATGAAAAAATGATGAAACAAATTAGAATGTAAAAAAATAATTGCAAGTTTTGAAAATTAATTAAACAATAATGAAAATATTTAATAAGTAGAAAAAATCATTTAAATTTAATAAAATAATTAATAGTTTATGAAATTAATTAAATAATATTACAAATAAGTATGAATTGTAGAAAAAAATTAAAAAATGATAAAAATAATTGTAAATTGAAGAAAATAATTGAAATCTGAGGTAAAGAAATGAAAATTCAGGAAATCTATTGAAATATAATTTAATAAATTAAAAATTGGAGAAAATAATTTAAAAATAAAAAAAATAATTGAAGATTGAAAAAATAGTAAAAATATAAAGAAGATTAAACATAATTGAAAATATCTAGATACTTTGACTTTAGATATATTTTCGCGAAAAATAGGGGATTTTTAGGGTCAATTTTTTTAAAAAGGTGACTTTTAGGGACCAATATCAAAATAGCAAATTTAGGGCTAATAGGGGACACCTGTGAAGCCAGCAATTATTTAATAACAAATTTTAGCTAAACCTAATTTTTTCTGTAAAAAGACATTAATAAAGAGAACCTTCTTAAGGATCAAGAAACAATCGCTGCACAAATAAGTATCCTAAAAGTGACTAAAAAAATACTTAAAATATCTTAAATTACGACATTTAATATAAAATGTTGACGTTTTTTTGAACATCAAAATTTTCCAAAATTTGAGAACTATTTGAAAACTGGAATATAATATTTTCCCTACATTTTGAAATTGGGATTATTTTAGTTTTGACATTTTAAAAAATAACAGAAAAAGAATAAAAGTTTAACAAAATAATAAAAACTTTAAGTTGTAAAAGAGTGTAAAAATTAGACGTTCGTCCAAAACCGAAAGGTGTGGACTATTAATAAATAAATAATAAAAACTTTAATTAAAAGAAAATCACTAAAAAGTTTTCTTTTTTAATTTAAATAGCTACAAAAGCATAAGCAATTTAAAATATAGCTCAAAACTTAAAAATACGACAAAAACTGAAAATGTCCAAAAACCTGTCATGAAACGAGAAAAAAAAATAAAATAAAGAATAATTTTTTGGAAACGATTAAAGAATCTGAAGAGATATTTTATAAATACACAAATTTTCAATTGGAAACATACCTCTTTCACGGGTCAAGTTTTCAATCAACTAAATTCTTAT
Source organism: Ganaspis brasiliensis (assembly GCA_037103525.1). Lineage (NCBI taxonomy): Eukaryota > Metazoa > Arthropoda > Insecta > Hymenoptera > Figitidae > Ganaspis > Ganaspis brasiliensis. The sequence goes on along the minus strand of JAZKLR010000102.1, from coordinate 3,658,011 downwards.
AATTTCAGAATTTTTTTTTAGATTTATTTATTTAAGGTTGCTGTGAAACAGCAAAGGTCATAAGCGACCACTATAAGATTATAATATAGTTACAATTTTTGTTTGTCACCCAATTCATAATAATGCTGAAGTGCGCAAAGTTTCTGAAAAACGAAAAGAAATTTTTTTATTCTACTTGAAATTTTATAGTTAAATATTATAAATTATTTAATAAAATGAAATATATAAAAGAACTAAAAATAATTGTAAAGGGTTATTTAACCTGAAAATTCGTTAAATTCTTTTTTTTAAATTTATTCTTTAGGTTCATATATTAGAAACATTGCGCTCTTCTCCATCATAATTTATAAAAGATCTTTAAAAGGATATCCACTACTAAATCGAATAGTTAACAGAAATATAAATTTATTAATTTTAATGAATTATTAACTAAGAAAATATCGTTTTTCATTAAAAAAAAATATTAATTGCAATTTTTGCTGCATGTAGTTTTCTGGTGAATAAAATTCTTAAAATTAACTCTAGATCATTTTTAAAATTCCACGATGTTAAATTTACATGACTTTGTGTTGCATTAAAATTTTCACCCAAATCATATGCTAAATTACCAAAAAACGTTTTCAGTAATTAGAAACTCCTCCTTAACAGTAACTAGAAATCGAGAAAATCTTGACCAAAATGACCAATTAAAATTTTCTGTTTATTTAAGATCAATTTGCTTCTGGTTAACTTTGCCTCAAATGAAAATAATGTTCAATTTGAATCTTTTTAAATAAAAAATACTTGATTAAAACTTTTTAAATTTAGACCACTAAACTACACACTGTTGGGAATAAATAATTCCGCGTTCAAAGAACGTGCATGATTCAGAATGTACCCCTTTTTTTTGGGAATGGACGACTAAAGCAAGGGAAAGTTTGGTTCAATAGCAGTAGACTTTGAAATAAAATTTACCTTTTTTTTACTCTCTTTTCCTCGAATAATTTTCTAAATCAAACCTCAGCGACTCGATAGAAATTCTCTTCACGCGAATTATGCTTGGGGCAGTGGTGCGTTTGCTGCCCAATTATTTGAGCGAGCTGCCATACCGCGGCTATTGGTGCCGATAGTAAAATAACCAATTGGGGTTGTTTTTTGCCGGCAGGTTGAACGCGGTCGTGCGTACACCCACTATTATTTCACAAACCAGCCTCACCCGCATTCGAATTCATCGTTATATATTGCTTGATGGTACGACGTGTAGCGAATGTTGATCACGGATTTTTTTTAATTTACCGTGACTTCTACAAGGGACTGACATTTTATGGATCGGCCATGAAAATAGTCTATAGAAAATTGCCCCTTTTTTTCAATGTTATTTTATTCAAATGTATAGAAAATCTGGGCAATTTTCAAACTTGATTCCTTTTTATTCGGAAATATGAAAGAAACGGTTTTTTTTCCCGAGGAATTTCAACTGTTATATTCTGGAGTTTGATAGAAACTTGTAAAATTTTAGATAATTTTTCGAGTTGAATAAAAGATGAATGGAAATTTGTTTATAAATTAACTAGATGTGGATTAAAAAATGAAGCCAATAAAACGATAAAAATGGTGAAACTGAAATCAATTGAATTTTCTGATCGGATGACAAAGTGTATAAATCCAAATTGGTGATTATGCAGTTGACTTTACTCAAGTTTACTTAAATTTACTTTTAATTACTTAAGACTGAATTCGCTTCAGACTCTTCAAGACAATTTAATTGATTAAAGCTGTCTGAATTTACTCGATCGAATTATACAAAATTCATTATAGTTCTTTGTACTCAGAGTTACTAAATAAATCAACTGTTAAAATTTCATTTGTGTTCAACATAAGATTATTGTTTTATTATAAGTCAAGTCAAAATTTAGGTGCTTGCGATCAAAGATTTAAATTATTGACAAATTTAATGGATTTAAAATTTCTTAAATCTAAATACCAATTAATCTTTATTGATTGAAAACATCTTATATTAAAATTATAAGACTTTTTAAATTCAAATAAAGCAAATTGTACGATATTAAACAATTTAAAACAATTTTTGGAGAAAAAGGAGAAAAATTTATGTAGAAGTTAATAAGTTTGAAGAAAAAATGAAAGTAACTTTCAAACATAAAAAAGTTTTTGAAAACTAAGCAAATTTTTTTTTTTTTTAATATTAGACACGTTTTTTAAACAATCCTAACAATAATAAGCTTAAAAAAATCTAAACATTCTCTGAAAGAGTAAATTTGACAAACAATAGACAAAATATTAAAAAAATTGGATGAATTTACTAAAAAATGAGAACATCTAAAAAAAACTAGAAAATTAAAAAACATATTTTATTCCCCCGCACCTAAATAATTATAAGAAAAGTATTAAAAATAACACTGAAATTTTATTTGTTTCAAATAAATGCTTTTTTCAGTGTACTTTTTAATCTGCAAAAAATGTTTATGTAAAATAAGAAAAAATAAAGAATTAAAAAAATTATTTGAAACAAGGAGAAAAAAAAACGTTTGAAAAACAAGAAAATCATTAAGTAAATGAAAAAACTTACCAAAATATTATTAAAAAAAAAAAGAAAGATTAAAATCAATAAGAAAATCAACAAGTTTATTGAGTGTTTTAAATACAAAATTGAACATATAACAGACAATAAATTATTTGTGGGAAAAGCAGAAAACTGGAGAAAATCTTAAAACAAAAGAAGAAACCTCGTAAAGAACAAAAAGAAAATATTGTACCCAGAGAAATGATATATTTGATAGAAATAAAATATTTTGTGTCAAATAAACATATTTTTGTCTTAGAGCCTACAAAACTTGTTATTTGACTCACATAAATATATAAAATATATTTGACTCAACTAGAAACAGAAAAAAGGATTATTATTAATATGTACAATAATTAATTTTAGACTATTTAAATTTGAACTAATTATAATTTGAAAGTATGAAAAAAATTAAAATATGCGGAGTTACTTGTTTTTTGGAATTTATTTAATCTATATAATCACTTAAAAATGTTAAAATTAAATATTATTTTCAAGTTTCTTTTTATTCAAAATGTATTTTTTGTACAAATACAGTTATTTTTCTATCAAATTAAAAATATAATTTTTACAGAAATAATTCAAGATTCAAGTCAAATCAATGTAAACATATTTTTATTCTTGATCAAAGAAAACTTTTTTTTCGTGATATTAACTACTTTTATTTAGAACAAAAAATATAATAGGCTTTGGGACAATCATATATTTTTTTGGAACAAATAAGCTCCATTTGTACCAAGTATATCATTTCTTTGGGTGTGATCATCTCTAGTTCAAAATTTTAAATTTTATAGAATACAAAACTGAAATTTTTGAGATTTATCTTAGGATTCTCGATATCATTAGACACTCTGTTACTAAATTAGGGTTTTTTTTTAAAGAAAAGGTAAAAATTTTAAGTACATGTTAAATGCATTATTTTACATGTACTTTTACAATTTTATTGAAATTTACCGTTCTATTTTTAAGATATAAATTTATAAATTTGGGACTTTTACATGGAAACAGTAACAAAACGCGCAAAATGACTATATTTTAATTAAAAAAATCGGCTTTACAAATTTAAAATAAAAACATTTTAAACTATAATATAATACAACTTTTACAACAATATTCAATTAATTTTCCGTGCTGTTGTTAAGATAATGTTATTTAAGGTTAGTAATTCGTATTTTTTTTAAATATAATCAGGAAGGAGAAATTTTAATAGCTTGAAATTCTTATCGGAAAAAATTTTGTTCAATAAAATTCGTTTGTGTAATGATTTTCACTACAAAATACTATTTAGAAACTAAATTATAAGGGTAATTCCACTGACATTCGTCTGAGAGCTGTTGCTGACATATTTTTTAAAAATCTCGTTTTAATATATGTGAAACTCGTTGAATTTCTACGTTCATTAACCATAATAGATTTAGATTTAGATTTATTCAAAAAAAGTTCTTAGGGCTAAAAACATTCATAATATTATGAAATAAAATTTAATTTCTTCTTTGATATTATTAATTAAAAATAGGATGTTCACTACATGATTTCCTAACCTCCAATTTTTCATTTTTTTAAAAACGTTATTATTAAAAAACTACTTAACAATATGTGTTATTACTTACAAGAAACAAAAATCACTTTATTCTCTCCATAGAAATTATGATATTATTATAAAAATATTTTATGTTATGATTATAATTAAATTTAAAAATTTTTTCGTTTACAAAATTTCATAATTTTTTTAAACTTGTAATTTTTTTCGGGAAGCTCAAAAAATTTTTAAACTTTGCAGATATTTTATTTTTAATACACCGAAAAAAAAATATTCTTCTTTTGAGCGTATTTCCTTTACAATATGGTATCAAAATTCCATCATCTCAAATTGAGTAAAATTTTGCTTGTTTTAAGAGAAATATACTTAATTTGACAGGAATTATTCTTCAATTAAGTTAAATTTAGCGAGGGTATTTTGCTTCGTTTCGGAAATATTAAATTTCAAAATTTTTTACTCAAAAAGGTTAATTCGAGGACTTGAAGTCAGCAAAACAATTTCACATCTCTTTGTTATTTCATAAGAAAAGAGAGATGTAAAATATTTTAAATCCTCAAATTAACCTTTTTGAGTAAAAAATTTTCAAATTTAATATTTCCGAAACGAAGCAAAATACCCTCGCCAAATTTTAATATCAGGTAAATTATACACCGAAAAAAATATATTCTTCTTTTGAGCGTATTTCCCCTACAATATGGTATCAAAATTCCATCCTCTCATATTCAGTAGAAATCTGCTTGTTTTAAGAAGAATATACTTAATTTGGCAGGAATCATTCTTTAATTAAGTGAAATATTCTTTATTTGAAAAGAATATTTTTTATTTGAGAGGAATCTTTTTCATTTGAGAGGAGTACTTTTAATCTTAGAGGATTTACTCTTGATACTATTTTTAAGAGGATAATCTGCAATGAAGAATATCTTCTCAAATGAAGAATATTCCTCTCAAATGAAGAATATTTAACTTAATTGAAGAATAATTCCTGTCAAATTAAGTATATTTCTCTTAAAACAAGCAAAATTTTACTCAATTTGAGATGATGGAATTTTGATACCATATTGTAAAGGAAATACGTTCAAAAGAAGAATATTTTTTTTTCGGTGTATTAAAAATAAAATATCTGCAAAGTTTAAAAAATTTTTGAGCTTCCCGAAAAAAATTATAAGTTTTAAAAAATTATGAAATTTTGTAAACGAAAAAATTTTTAAATTTAATTATAATCATAACATAAAATATTTTTATAATAATATCATAATTTCTATGGATAGAATAAAGTGATTTTTGTTTCTTGTAAATAATAACACATATTGTTAAGTAGTTTTTTAATAATAACGTTTTTAAAAAAATGAAAAATTGGAGGTTACGAAATCATGTAGTGAACATCCTATTTTTGATTAATAATATCTACGAAGAAATTAAAATTTATTTTATAATATTATGGTTAAAGAACGTAGAAATTCATCGAGTTAAAAACACTGGAAAAATTTTTTGTTAATTTTATATTATTTGGGTGAAAATTTCATTGCAGCAGAAAGTCAACCATATGTGTAAATTTAACATCAAAATAAAGAGACATTTAACAATGATCTAAGAGTTAATCTTAAGAATCCCATTCACCTGAAAATCACATGCAGCAAAAATCGCAGATAGTTTTTTCTGTGAAGATATTGAATATCATGGTCATGGAACCTGAAATAATCAAAAAAAAATTAAAATTAAAAAAATAAGACAGTGGTAAAAATGTCCACTAGAATTTTCTGTTACCTGTGAAAGCAGTTTTTTCTGGTCACATTCTGTTACCTTGTCAGAAATTTAACATAAAAATATTTGGTGAATTTTAAAATATTCTTAGCAGTATAACTCCCAATATTTAATAAAATATAACTTGATCAATTAGTTTGCGTGTAGTTTCAGCAGATTTATGGTAACAGCAACATTTAATGAATAGCGTTAATTAAGAATAATTGCTAGTCCTTTACTCGTGTTCACCGAGAGTGGTGGAGATAATATACATCCGTCCGGGTTTGCAATCACTTAATCCCGAAAGTACAGTTACATCAGGGGACGGAAAGAGGAAAATGCTAGGAGGACAAGGGCGTCGGGGGGCAAGCAAGCATGTCGGATGAATTGCGATTGAAGTAATTACGAAAGGACGAGCGAAAACTGTCACCTTGATAGAGGCAAAAAGGGAAGGGGGTAGGGGGATAGATGGGTCAAAGGGGGGCTTTTAGCAAAATGTAAAATGGCCTTGCTATTTGTCTTGTACGTTTTCTTTTCACTTCTTTTACGCCATTCAGAGTCCTTCTAGCTTTCAGTTACAGGAAGTGGGCTCGATTCTTACTCTGTTCGCGCAATCCTTTAAAAAGCCTTTCTTTTTTCACAGAAAAAGGATATATATTCCTTGGCAATATTTATCGCCTTCTTTTTTTCTATTAAAGTTCCCTTATTTCACCTCTTTTCAACAATGAGGTTTGAGGGGGGGAATCAATTTTTATTTTCTTGTCAATATTATTCAGATAATAATTTCAGAGTTATATTTTATAATATTCTTTGAAAACTTAATTTTATTGATATTTACTGCTTGTAGTTGGAAAGTCACAGAAGGATATTCTCAAAGGAAATTTTAACTCGGTTGATGGGGTAGATGTTGTAAATTAATTAATTAATTAAACATAAAGAGATAATACTGTTCAGAGCACAATTATTTTGCACATCGCTTACAGCGATTGGTGGAGCGTTGCATGGAACAAGTAGAAATTAATTAATAACCTTCATAAACTCAGCTGCAGTAAAGTAGCTTTAACAACGGTGTTACAGCAAGATTAGTTAATTAACAAGATTAAGTAAAACATCCCTAATTTATGAAAACTTAACCCTCACTCTTCATTTAATGTCCAAGTTTTTCAGCAGTATAATTTTCATTAAAAACATTGCTTTAGTGTCACTAAAAGAAAGATTTGTTTGAAAAAAGAAAAAAAAAAGTTCACTAATTTGAAGTACTGATTAATTTTTCACTCTTTTTAAAATTTTCACGTCCAGTTATAAAATATTACGGAAAAAAAGGAATTGTTGAATTTACAAATCGGATTGTTAATACAGAACTGACAAATCCGATTTATTGTTGCAGCAAAAATTTTTGACATCTTAAACTTTGCTGTAAAAACAAATCGGATTCATCAGTTCTATAATTACAATCCGATTTGTAAATCCAACAATTCCTTTTTCTCAGTAAAAATTTTATTTATTTCTAAAAGAAAAAAAAATAGGTTTGATATTATTTTTTGTATATAATGTACATTAACCGGTAAAGGTAGATTTAAAAATAAGTAAGAACAAGTGAAGAATTAAATGCCGTAAAGGTTAAAAGGTCTTTGAGTCGTTTTGGATGATATGATCAATTTCACGAGACTTATGTGAGAGTTAGAAATGTGATAGTAACAGTAAATCTGGATTCGTACGAGCTGACAATAAACCTGGATTAATTACAAGATCTAAAAGTTTCGTAATTTTAGATAATCAGCTGTTAAAAAAGGAAAATAAACAGAAAAATAGAGAAGACTATTTTTTATCAAACTCCATGACCAAATATAAAATAAATAGCAACATTAACACGAGAAACTTTGCATTGTTGTTGGTCATTTAAAACTATAAATTTTTGCAAATGCAGTAAATAATGAAAATTACGAGAATAATTACAAAATTGAAGAAAATATCTGAAAAATGACAAAAAATATTGACAATTAAACATAAAATTCGATAAATGATTAGATTAGGTAATAGACAACTGAACAAATTAAACAAGAAATATTAAATTAAGAAATTAAGAAACAAGAAAAATTAAGAAAATTATAGAAATAATTGTTCGTAATAATTACAAATTGAACAACTGGATTGAAAATAAAAAAAAATTGAAAATTAAACAATGAACTTGAAATTGAAAGAAAGTAATTAAACATTAAAAAAAAGTAATTAAAAAAGCTAAGAATTATGAAATATAGAAGAAAATAATTAAAAACTGAAGAATGGAATTGAAATTTGAAGGAAATAATAAAAAAAAAGAAATAAGTTGAAAATCAAGAATTAAATTCAAATTTGAAAAAATAATTGATAATTAAAAAAATGTGCGAATTATTGAAAATTAAATAAAATAATTTGAAACTTGAAGACGGCAATTTCAAATTGAAAATAATAATTAAGATGTGAAGAAAATAATTAAAAATTGAAGAATTAATAAAAGATTAAAGAATTGAATTAAAATTTTAAGAAAATAATTGACAATTGAAAAAAAATTAGAAAACTGTCGAGAATAATCGACAACACAACAAAATAATTTTAAAAATTAAAGAATAAATAAGGAAAATGTCCCAATTAGTATCCTACTTAAAATTTTTCGGGAGTTTATCAAGAAAAAATTCGTTTTATACTTTTTTATGGAAATAATTTTTTACATTTACATGAAGCTACTCTTTTTCTGAATTAAAAATGATTTTGATTCAAGTTTTATTATATAAATGTAATAAATTATCGTTTTTTAAAAATATAATGTTATTGTACCAATTTGTGCTCACACATGAAAAATGCATGGCGATTGTCATTTTTTTCTTGATTTGTCAAAATAGACAACAAGACTATAGTTTTTCTGTAAAATTTTATATTTTTAAGTGAAACAGGATCATAAAATACAAATCAACACGAAGAATATAAAAAATTAAATTGAAAATATATATTTTTATACTATTTTCGTATTATTTTTATTTTATTTTGAGCATTTAAATTCAGTTGAGTACAAATTGGTACATGGACACAAATTGGGACATTTACCTTATAAAATTTAAGAAAAATAATTGTGAATTGCAAAATTTGTAAAAAATAGTGAAAATTGCGGAAAAAAATTAATAGTTGAAAGAAATAATTGAAAAATTGAAGAAAATATCTGAAAAATGACGAAAATAATGGACAATTGAAAACAAAATTCAAAGAATGACTAGATTAATAGACAACAATACAAAAAAATTGTAAAAATTAAAGAATAATTATATAATTTAAAGAGAATAATTGAAAAAATTGTAGTAAATAATTGTAAATTGTGGAAAATAATAAATAATTGAAAAATGACAAAAATAATAATTGGAGGAAATATTAAAAATTGAAAGAATAAATTGAAGATTAAACAATAAAATTGGAATTGTTAGAAAATAATTGGTAATTAAAAGATAAATTACTAAAAGACTAAAATAATTAAACATTAAGAAAAATACTTGACAATTGAAAAAAAAGTAAATAAAGTTTGAAAAATGTCGAGAATAATCGTTAATAGAATACAATTATTGAAAAAAATTAAAGAATAAAATATAAAATTGAAGGAGAATATTAAGTTGTCAATTAAAAACTGGGGAAAATTATAAAAAAAATTTAAAAAAATAAATGAAAATAAATGGAAATTAAAGAAATTAATTGAATTTGAATTGAAAGAAAATTAACAAATTGACGAAAATAATTCAATATTAAGGAAAATAATTGAAAAATGGGAAAAATAATTGACAATTGACAAAAAAAAATTCGAAAGCTATCGAGAATAATCGCCAGCAGAACAAAATAATTTAAAAAAATTATAATTAAAACTTTTCATAATAATAAAAAAAAAACAATAAATATATGATTCAATAAAGTTCTTCAGGGATACTAAAATCAGGAACACTCGTGAATGTACGCGTTCAAGCATGTCTGTTTTCGTGACTATAGCATTTGTCGAGATTTACGTCTTTACCAAGAAAATTACATTAAGTCGATTCTACAATAATCAGCAGGTGCTGAAAATTATAATTTTTTTTTTCTAAACTGACTGTTATTTATAAACAAAATTATTTTTAAAACTTAAGGAGGTTCTCTCCATTGACATAACCTTAAACTAAAAAATGCCTGTTTCCATCAAATAAAACTATTATTAAAATTAATTTCACCAAATTTTGAAAGATTCAGATGTACATTTCCCAGAAAAAATTATGTTTAGCTAAAATTTGTTGTCAAATAATAATTATTTAACATTTTATATTTTCATCCAATTTTGATTCAATTCTGACAAATAATATCCCATTTTTCTCGTTAAAATATTCTCTATAATTTATTTGTTGGGTTTTGTTAAATAATATTTGTTTAAAAGTTATTAAACAAATAATAATTGTCCCTTACGTATGTTCCAAAACAAAAATGTTTTAACAAAATCTATCAAACAAAATTGTAGAAAATGTTTTAACAAGAAAAATAAGCTATTATTAACTGTCAAAATTGGACGTAAATTACAGATTTTAATTGGATTTAAAGAAAAAACATAAAATTTAAAATAATTATTATAGTCTATTCCTCTTTGTTCAAAAAAACAACCAAATATAATGAAAACTATAATTAAATTTCTGATCAATTTATATACAAATTTAGAATAATAAAAAATCTACTCAATTTTATAATCAAATATTTATTTTAAAGGCATCACTGTAGACGTAACTTGAAGGCGTCATTTAAACCAAGTTTAAATTAGATTCGTCTATCGCTTCCTCGGAATGCATTATAGTCACAACGACACTTAAATTTTGTGAGTTATCGCAAGTATGTGAACCGTCAAGTGATTAAAAGTGACTAACGATCCCTTAATTGCATCAATGTAGTATATAATCCTTTTTTTTTCTTTTTTTTTACAAATTCCACGTATATAAAGCAAAAAATATTTGCCAACGAATTCTTATTGGAAAACCGAAACAAGATACCATAAAAAGGGAGTTCTCTCGTTGCTGTAAAATAGGAAAACCATAACAACGGGAGGTGCCTTTATGGACCAATATCCACGGCGTGTGTATTGTCATCATAAATTATTAACCTGTTTACCCCCAGGAAGTCTCAAGAATTATTTTCCACCAAACGTAATCAAAAAATTCTTCGTATTTACTCAAAATTTGAAATAAAAAAAAACAGCAATTGCGTCTTTAGTGAGAAGAAAAATTAATCATTCTTAAGGGAACATAATATAAACACAATCTATACTAATTTAAGAGATAAGTATCAAATTGATTACTGCAATAGGAAATAAATTAATTTGAACTCACCTCCTGTGGAAAATTTTTCACGTTCCCTGCTAGTTTAAAAATGTTGCACCCCCGTGAAGCAACAATGCAATCTTCCCTCGTTCATTTTATTATCCAAAGGCAACGAACTGTGACTATGTCGAGGGAGGTAAATTAAAAATTCTTCTCAGACGAGGAACAAAATTATTATAACTTTAAACGCGACAATCCAACAGTGTTTTTTAACTTGAAATTTTTACATTTGGAATTTTAATTTTGGAATTCTTAGATTCGAGTTTTTCAATTTTATACTTTTCTTTTCAACTTTTTCACATTGGAAAATAATAAATACCATGTAGATTGTAACTGTTACTATTCAAATATAGAAAATAATCATTAAAATGTCAATTTTCTTTTCTACTAGATTTAAAACACTTTTAATAACTCAAGTTACGTTTCTACTTGAATTTTTATTTAAAGGGAAATAAAATGGCTTTGTCAAAATGCGAGAAATTATGTCAAAGAGCTGCATCCCGTTGCAGTGGTTGGCGGTCGACGTGCGGAAATTTTCCCCACCTGTTGCCAAACAATTCCCATGGAAACGAAATTATGGTCACAGTTTCCGTCAGATAAATAGGCGATTCGCACGTGTGCACTTGCGATATGCACAATGTCTCTGTTTGCTTATCAAACGTCTGCATACAAAACTTTCTATTTCACTTCAAGTGCTAGACGTTTATTTAAACTAAATCTCCACACTAAAATAATTATACTTTTTTCAAACAAAACCTTTTTTAATTTCTAAAATATCTTTTCTCGTAGAAAAATGTACTCTTCTCGATTTATATCATTTGACACAGTCTGGTCACAGCTAAATATCTGAATAATTATTCCCCAATATAGTTTCTTAGCATTCTCAATTTTTTTTTTTTTATAATAACTTCAGGCTTCACAGTGACAAGGAAAAATATTTTAGAGGAAATAAAGGACTGAATGTATAATAATATGGGACTTTAAGGGTGCTTTAAACAGTTAATATTTAAAGATGAATAAATTATATACCTTCATTAAATTGAAAGATAAAAACATTTTCTATAAGTATAAAAACTAATTCTTTTTTTTATTTCTTAAAAGCTATACAATTCTCAAAAGAATAATAATTTGAATCGACTGAAGTTTGAATGTATTAAAAATTGAAAAGATTGAAATTCTGGTAAATTTGCTACTGGATTAATAGTAAATTTTAATAAAAAAAAATATTTAAAGAGATTAAAGAAAAAGAAACGAAGCAATATTATTGAAGAATGGAAGAAAATCTTTTAAAAAAAGTTTAACAAACCATGGAAAAATTAGAAAAATATGAAAATAGCGAAAAATGAACTACAAAAACAAAAATAAATAATAATAATAACCGCAAACTTCATTCTTTCATTCTGTTCACACCTGAAGTTTGGCACTATAGATGTTTTTTTGTTTGTTTTAAATCAGTTGGGCTTTTCTATTTCAAACCGTTCCACTAGCAAAAGACTATCGCGTGAAAAGGATTTTTTAATTTGGTTTAATTTGATTGAAACTAAATTAAAAATAAAATGTAATAGGCGAATTTGAGAAAGAATTTATCAAGCTTTAAAATGATACTAAACTTTTTTTAAAAAAATTTCAATTTCATGTAAAATTTTAGGTTTAAAAATTTGAAACATTAATATCTCAAAACACCCCATCTTGGAATTCGATGTAACTTACACTAAAATAATGTTTAAAATTTCTACTTTTTACTATGTAAAGACCATAATGGACGTTTCACAAGATTTAGAAAAAAAATTCATTAAAAAACCAATTTATTTAATCTGAAATTAAATTGAAGTTGCATAGTATAACCATTCTCATGGTAGAATTCGTTTGTTTTTCTTTTTCTATTAATATTAATATGTCAAATGAAATAAAATGATCTTTTATTAACATTTATTTCTACAAACTTGATTAAAAGTCCATTATGGTCTTTACATAGTAAAAAATAAAAATTTTAAACATTATTTTAGTATAAGTTACATCGAATTCCAAGATGGGGTGTTTTGAGATATTAATGTTTCAAATTTTTAAACCTAAAATTTTACATGAAATTGAAATTTTTTTAAAAAAAGTTTAGTATCATTTTAAAGCTTGATAAATTCTCTTTCAAATTCGACTATTACAATTTATTCTTAATTTAGTTTTAATCAAATTAAACCGATTCAAAAAATCCTTTTTACGCGATGGTCTTTTGCTAGTGAAACGGTTTGAAATAGAATAGCCCAGTTACTTTTGAAAAAATATATTTTTTATATTAATTATATATTTAATTTTATCTATGTAATTATTAGTTCTCCTGAATCTAAATTTTAAATTAATTAACAAAATTTTATTTTATTTTAAATATAATGATGTAATAAAATATAAAAGTGTTTTATTTAAATCTACTTTACAGATTCTAATAAAAATTCAAAACACTTTAAACATAATATGAAAGTTAATGAATATTTTATATTATAATTTAAATAATTTTGAATCAGTTCAATTGGATTAACAAAAAAAAAAGATTTACTGAAATATAGTTTTTACTATATTACAAATTTTCCAAGGTCATCGGGATATAAATACATTGAAATCAAGATCAAGGGTAACAAAATTGTCACAAAAAAACACTGATCACAAAGATTAAATACTTAAAATAAATACTTCAAATTAAAAAAGAATAAATATAAAATAATAATAGAAGAATAAATTTCTTTTTTTGAGTAAACTAAAATTTTGATAAATTACAATTATTTAATTGGATTGACTTAAAAATTCCTTAGAAGTTTATGCGCAGAAGTTTAAATTGATTGATATTTAGTTTTTTAGATATTAAGTTCTTAAAATGTTATAAATAATTCTTTATTAATAGAAGTCTGAATCAATAAAATAATTTAGAATCGATAAATTTAAGTATTAATTGATTAAAAGTTTGAATTTAATTTAAGTTTAAATTGATTTGAAACTTCCAAATTTCTATAAATTATACATTGGTTAAAGTTTGAAATACCTAATATATATTTAAAGTTTATAATAATTCAAAGTTGAATTGATTAAAATTTGAAGCATTAAAAGCTTTAAATTATTAAAGTTTATTACTATCAAAATTTGAATAATTCACAGTTCATACTTATTAAAGTTTAAAACAATTTAAATTCGTACTAATAAAATCGAGTTTATAATTTTTAATTTAATTTAATTTGTAAAGGTAGAAGATTGAAATAATTTTTGTTACCGCTAATAAGAATTAAAATAAAAATTAGCTATAAATCTTAGAACTTTGGTTATATTGCAATTTTGATTAATTGAAGTTTAAAATAATTAAAATTTGAATCGATAAAAGTTGGTAATTTTTTAATTTGTAAAAATTAAAATTTATATTGATGGAAATTTTGAAGAATACTTTGTTACCATTTGAATTTCGAATTGTTTAAAAAATTTTTGAAAATAAGTAACTCTTATTAATAGAAATTTACAATAAATTAAGTATAATTAATTAAATTTGTATAGAAATTTAAATATATTTTGTTAAATAAGATCATAGCTTATTTAAAAAGGAATGTGTAAACAATTCAGAAAATAAAAAAAACAAATTTTTAAACAATTTTAACAACAACAATTTGTTTAAAAAATCTTCGAATCTAAAAATTTTATGAAAGGGTAAATAAATTTGTTAAAAAATAGACAAAATATCAAAAAAATTGGATAAATTTACATAAAAAATAAGTTAATCTAAAAATAATCGGAAAAATGAAGAAAAATTGTACTCCCCTTCCCACTTAAAGTATCAAATTAAATAAGAAAATCAATAAAAAAAATTATTTATTTTTTTTAAATGTTATAAGACCAATGCTATATAAAATAACCTGAAATACTTTGCGTAAAAATAAAACATCTACAATACAAAAAAAATATTAGAACCAGTGAATTAAAGCTGAAGTTCGGAACGCTTAAATGAACAAAATTATTGTTTTGACATTTTTTAAATTCAAATTTTACCAAAAAAAATGTTTTAAATACCAATAAATAATATGAACTGTTAAATTTTGAAATAATTGTAATTTAAAACTTTGAATAAATAAAAGTTCGGGATCAAAAGCTTTTTTTTTACGAATTTCCAGTTTTTGTGAAAAATTGGGAACATTAGGGAAAAAATTTCAAAAAAAGGGAAAATAGACCAGTGAAGCTTGTAACTTTCTAATTTTACATGGTGAACAATGTTTATCAATACAACAAGCTATATTTTAACATAACAAACAATATTTTACTCCGACAAATATTTAAAAAAAAAGCAGACAATATTTGTCAAAAGTTGAGCATTTCTATCGACTTTTTTCAAAAGTTTAGTTAAAATTGTAAATTGAGCAAAAATGTAATAACAGTAGATGAAATAGCATGTAATTTCGATGTTTAATTGAAGAGAAAAAAAGTTGTTTCAATTTGAAATAAAGTTTCAGTTCAATTCTCGAATTGAGAGCAAATTTTTAAAACAGAAACGGATAATTTTATTTACTGGGAGTAATCAACAATTGTAGTGCAATATCCAAGTGAACGATAGAATGTAAAAGCTTGTATCCAAGCAATAAAAAGGTTTTTATTATGTCTCTTGTATTCGGTTGATTTGCTGCCAAAGTTATCAGATTATATACTTTGTTTACTCGCTTTTTCTCAAATAAACGAAGGCTAGAATTTTTTTTTTTTTCAAAAAGCCCAAACTAATCCCGTTAATCTTATTAGGAATTAAAATGTCAATTTATAAAGCTAGTTCAAAAATACGAGTAAAAACGAGTCCATTCTTTATTTGTTTTTATATTTTTACATCGTTCTATTTATTTTTTGTTTGTTCATATTTCTAATTCATATTTTTAAGTTTTCATATTACTTTTTTTTCTATGTCAAACTTTTTTCTATCACGTTCTTTCCTCGTCATTTTCTTTTTTCTATAACTTTATTTATATAATTTCTATTCTAATCAACAAAATCAAGTAAACTCCACTTTCGAGTCAATTTCAAAATTCGCTTGATTTCAATAGAAAGTTGGACAGTGCTGATCAAAAATAAGAAATTAATATATGATAATTGAGAATTAACAAATCCAATAACTATTAACGATAAAAGTGAAGGGAGTAATTTTATCAAGAATCGTAAAATAGAATATAACGTGAGATTTGTGCAAATTTTATCATCGATATTCGGCATTAGTCGCGACGCAGAAAGTTATTCAATTAAAAAAGAAAAAAAAAAATAGACAAGAAATACCAATGAGGAAAAATAAATTGGCCCGATGCCAGACTAATGCTAAAGTAACAAGATACGATATAAAAAATCTGTCAAAAGTGATAGAAATAGCTGCAGGGACTAACTCCAAAGAAAGCAAAACAAACTAAAATAATCTTTCCTTCAGAAACTGTTCAGATTTAAAAGTAACTTTTAATTTATTTTAAAGCGCCAGCATCATTTTTTCCCATCAAAAAGTTCCAGCGTCACGATAATTTTGTTAAATAAAAAAAAAACTTTGAATAGGTTTTAAAATAAAAAAAAAGTATTGAAAAAATAATTTAAAAATGTAGTTTTGGTATCATTTCGTTTTGATTTCGAGCAGGATTTGATATTACAGAAAAATAAATTAAGGTTCTCAACTTACCAACTTGATGGTAACTTCAGATTCAACCGTGAAAAGAAATGTAAAACTCACCTGAAACAGAAAAAGAGAAATTCAATTAAATTAGAGTTTAACCTAATTAGAAATTTTCATATTTGCTTTTTTTGAAGAGGATTTTAAAGCTAGCATAACTGAAATACATAAAATATCTGTAATTTTTAAAACAAGGAGAGAATTTTTCTCGTTTTATGAACAGTTTTTACGTCTTTCTGTCGAAGTAAATAGAAAGGAAGTGCAACGAAAAAAAAATATACTTTGATTGAGAGGAATCCTCTCATTTTGATGCGAATTTTCCTCTACAATATGGCCTCTAAAGGATCCTCTCATTTTGAGAGGATACTCTCATTTTGATGCGAATTTTCCTCTCAAAAGTAGAGGATACTCTCAAAACAATGTAAAAACGTGAGAGGATTTCACGAAAGGAATGTTACTCTCTTTAGAAGAATATTTTTTTTTCGGTGTGGTAAATTTATTTTTCATTGATAAAATACTCTTTTCCGCTAACAAAGAAATGTAAAAATTTTTAACTTCTTTTTTATGGTTACAATTTTATTTAAATTTATCGTTCTGTTTTGAAGATATAAATTTATAAAACTGGAACTTTTACATGGAAATATTTTTTGAAATAACCAGAAATTTTAATAGTTTGACATTCTCAACGGAAAAACAATTTTTTAACAAAATTCGTTTGTGTAATGATTTTAACTATAAAATGCTATTTAGAAACCAAATTATAAAAAGAAATGAAATTAAAAAGATATTGAATGTCATGGTTCGATAGAATGAGAACCGCTTGAGCGGATAAACGTCCTTAATAAACTCCAAATAGAATAAGTAAAGTTTGAATGAAACAAATTTTTTTCTCGAGTGTTAGGAAGCAAAAAGAATGAATATTAACATATTTATGAGAGTGATATTCGATGGTTTCGTATTAATCAAATTTTAATTAATTTAACAAGATTTGACGAAGTAGCCTTTCATTTTGACAGCATTAGCAATTGACGACGTAGGTAGACGACGCAGGAAATTGCTCGTCGAGACGTGTTTTATCGCGCTCAAAGGTGCCAGTTTGTCGAGTCGAATGTACTTACAAAGGCACGTAAAGACTTTGTTGTTAATACACCTATTTAAGTATATGAGAGACCTCTATAATCCTGTAATCTCGCATCAATATAAAATTGAACAAGAAAATGTTAATTGACTGACCCAAATCTTTACCAACTTTAAATTAAACTTGAAAATTAATAGTTCAATTAAAAATTAAAAGTTTTCCCTATAGGCTGAACTAATCAACATAAAATCTCGCTCAAAGATTTTTTGTGTAAATAAAATAGTTACTTAAAAATATGCTAATAAAAGGATTTTTAATCTTATTAAAATAAAAGACAAATAAAGAACGAACAAAGTGGGTAAAATAGAAAATTAAAAAAAAAAAGATACCTTTTTTTAATTAAAAAAATACTGGCTGCAAATAAAATTTCAAAATATCAATTTAAATAATGTACACTGTAACATTAAAGTAGTTTTAATTTTGCTTTAACTACCACGTAATGTTTTCAGTTAGTGATAAAGTTGACTGCCGCTCAAGCACTTAAATTCTAGTCTTATCTGGCTCACCTCGAGTTTCTGAGCGTTTCAAAAACAAACTTTCATGCAACAAGAATGTTTAACACTGTGACGTAAATGAAGAATAGTCTGTAATTTATTTAAAATATCAAATATTTTTTAAGTAGACCAAGATCTGGAATAGTATATTAATGCATAATTAAAAAAAAAAAATATTGCTTAAATAGTCGTTTAATTATTTTATAATACTTTCACAACACCCTGCTGCACTAAAAACTTTTATGTATTAAAATAATCTGCAGCGCGATTGTTTTAAGCCAATTTCAGATTATTTAAATTTAATTTAGTATAAAAAAAAGAGCGTTACAGATTAATTTTATCCAAAACAATTTTCTGTGTTTTTTTATTTAGAAAAAAAATATTTCAAATTATAATTTAACATTTATCTAACAGATAAAGGAATACACCGGCACGAGTGAATAACTGGTTATTATAAATTATATTTTACATTGGTTGTTTATAGTTAAACGGAATTATAATCTTTACAAACCCCAATCAATTGAAATTTGTTTAATCTTAATTTTAATTAAATCATAGTTTGATTTATCCAAATTTTAATCGATCCGAATTTTAATTTAGCCAAACTTCAAATCTGTCAAATTTTAATTTCAAGCAACGTCAACTTATCCAATTTCAGTAATTTACAAAAGTCAAATTTATCAAAATCAATTTAACCCAAATTTGATTCATAATTTCAAGTGGAAGCTTCAAATTAGAAAATTTCAATTGGACCTAAATACAATTAACTAAATTTCGATTTATTTAAATTTGAATTTAGCCAAAATTTGCAATCGATTTAAAATTCGATTTAGCCGACCTTTAATTTAGACAAACTATTTTTGAACAAATTCTAAATGAGAGCTGCACAATTTTACTAATAATTAGTTATTTTCAACTAGTTCAGATTTAGAAAGCAGCTGAATTTTAATTTTTCCAAAGTTTAATTTAAGGTAACGGCACCAATAGTCGATCGGGTACCAATAGTCGATCAGTTTGATACAGTTTGATATAAGTCGATTAATTTGCGCTTTACATGTAATTTTTATTTGTTTGTTGTTAATTTTATTTGTAAAACTTATAAATACATTAATTTTTAAGTACTACGACTCATTTTTCTAGTTAATTAACTAAATAATTGTATTTCGAGTTGTGTGATCGACTATTGGTCCAAGATTGATCGACTACTGGTGCAAAAGGTTTTCAGCCATTTTTGCCGCTGATCGACTATTGGGTCCCTAACCCCCAAAAGAAGGTCCTTTTTAAATTTTAATTTTACAATAAATAACTTATACTAAATAATTCGATGTCAACGGTTACGCATTTGCAGAGCTTCCACTACATAATTTAAAAAAGAAAATTCAAAATGCATAGTTCGTTTTGAATTTATTGAGTTTTATTGAAAATTTTACTTTTTTATCTCAAGATGTTGATCGACTATTGGTTCCATTACCTTACTAAAACTTTAATTTTGCTAATCACAATTTAAAGAAATTCCAATTTAACCAATTTTATAGAAACTGTTAATTGTCTAATTTTAAAGAAACTTTTAATTATAGGCTTATTTTATTTAAATTCACCAAATTTTAATTCAGCCGTATGTCTCGAATGTGAAATAGGTTGAAGTCAGGATAGATGACCAAATTTGGAAATGACGTTTTAAATTCGACAATTATTTATGTTTTTAAGTCACATTACGATTTTTAAACTTTTTTATCACGTTGCGTTAGAATTAAAAAAAAATTGTAAATTATTCTTGAATAGTTATTTCGAGAAACGTAAAGCGTTGTCCGGTGTGTGTAACAGGTGTCGTTGCACATTTCTCAGTTCACGTTTATGCTACACATTTTATCAGAGAGTTGTTGTCGCAGGGTGTTACATACGTGTGCCATGCACAGCTTCTCGTAAACCTAGTTGTGCCAACATCCTAGCATATGGCTTCTCTAATAATTTCAATCTCCCTATCAATATGACTAATACAGATTTCCGTGAATCTTTATGAATCTTTATGAGGTTATAAAAGCGTAAACATCAAGTCGACAGTCACCAGAAGACGCATTTTATGTCAAAGCAAATATAACCAATATAAACCGATCGTGCACACGATTTTGATAATATTCCTGTCATATAAACTTTGCTAGAGGTTTAAACGAGACGTTGAAGAAATGTATAAAACTTGATAAATTATTTAGATTGGTTTCTGTGGATTTTTTTTAAACAATCTAACCTAAACGAATATTTCGAAAATTAATCGATTATTCATCATTAGTTGCCAAAAGATGCCTACGAACTTGAAGATTCAAAATAGTAAAGAAAAGTGACTTTTTAAGTGTAAAAAGTGAATAAAGAATAATGAGTTTGATATTACTGATATTATTTTGGGGCCCACCAGCAAAGAAAGCCATTTAAATTTAAAGAAAATATGTAATTCGAAAATGACAAAAATTAATGATAAATGAGAAATATAATTAAAAAATGGAGTAAAAAATAAAAACTCTGAGGCACTAATTGAAAAATAAACGATTAATTTAAAATCTGAAAAACTAAACTGGTGTAAAAGTTGAAATATGAAGATAATAATTGAAAAGTAACAAAAATAATTCAAATGAAAAAAAAATGGAAAATGACAAAACTAATTTAAAAATTGATTAAAAAGCAGAAAATGAAGACAGAAGTTGAAAAATTGTAACAAAATAATTGAAATTTGAAAAAAATAGTGGAAGAATGACAAAAATAATTAAGATTTGAAAAAAAAATCATTTGAATAGGTGTACAAATTTAAATTTTGACTTAATGGATACTTTAGGATAATAAAATTAAACATGTTGTTAAAAAATTGAAAACACAAGTTTCAAGAAAATAATTGAAACTTGAAGAAAATAATTAAAAAACGTTCAAAAAAATTTATATATTTAGAAAACAGTTGAAAAATGACAAAAATGACTGAAATTTGGAAAAGAAATAATGAAAAATGAGAAATATAATTAAAAAATTAAGTAAAAAATAAAAAATGTATTGCATTAATTAGAAAACTGTATAAAATAATTGAAAAATTAACGATTTAATTAAAATGTGAAGAAACTAATATTGAATAATGGCATAAATAATTAAAAACTGATGTAAAAGTTAATAAATTCGTGACAATAATTGACAAAAATGACATTTAAGGAAAATAATTCAAAAATCGCAAAAATATTTAAATAATGACAAAAATAATTGAGAAATGAAAAAAATAATTGATAACTCGTGTAAAAAATAAAAATTTGAAGACAATACTTGAAAAGTTGACAAAATAATTGAAATCTTAAGAAACTAATTGAGTAATGACATAAATAATTGAAGGTTGGTGTAAAAATTAAAAATTTATAGACAATTGAAAAAATGAGTAATTTGAGGGAAGTAATTAAAAGTTGAAGAAATTAATTGAAATTTGAAAAAAATAATAGAAATTTGATGAGAATAATTCAAAAATGTAAAAAAATTTAAATATGAAAAAATCAAATTAAAGTTTGAAGAAAATAATTGAAAAAGGTGTAAAAGATTAAAAAATTTATGACAATAATTAAATGAATGAGGAAAATAATTGAAATTTGAAGAAAATAATTTAAAAATAGTGTAAAATTTAAACATTCATGACAGTAAAAAAATTTAATAAAATAATTGAAATTTTTAAGAAATAATTCTAAAATGGCAAAAATAATAGAAATATGAAGAATATGATTGGAAAATGACAAAAATATTTGAACGATGACAAAAGTAATTGAAATTAAAAGAAAATAATTGAAAAATAACAAAACTAAATTAAAACTTGTGTAGCAAAAATTTAAATATTCCTGACAATAATATTAAGATTAAAGAACATAATTGAAATTTTAAGAAAATAATGGAAAAATGACAAAAATAATGAAAATTTGGTCAATAAATTTAAATATTCATGACAATAATTTAAAGATTGAAGAAAATAATTGATATTTGAAAAAAATAAATTCAAAATCGCAAAAGTACTTGAAAATTGACAAAAATACTTTAAACTTGACAAAAGTATTTTAATTACAAAACTAATTGAAAAGAGGTGTACTCTCTAAATCTGAATTAGTATTTTTCTACTATCAATTAGTAGTTTTCTACTATGAATTAGTGAAAAGTGAGCCAAGAATTTTACTAATTTTTTAGTAAAAAACAACTAATTTTTAGTAGAAAACAACTAATTGAAATAGTGAAACTTTACTTTTAAAATAAGTAGATTTTCTACTAAAAAATAGCAAAATTGACTAATCTATGTGAAAATACTTACTCGGTGATTTTTGAGGACTCTGAATCCGAAATAAAGTCAAAATTTAAAATTCAAAATTTCGGCTTTAAAATGTCGACAAAAATGTTTGATTTGACTAATCTGGCTAAAAATGATTATTTCAGAGTTTTTGCGATTTGTAACTGGGTATATCCAAATCCTTCAAATTACCCTTCTTTGCAATTATTTTATTTTCCAAGTGATTTATAAAATAAGTTTATTCATTCCAAAAGAAGTATAAGGGTGATTTACACCCAAAAAGCAGAAGTTGAAAAAAAAACAAGTGTCGTCTATTTTTCTAAGAATTAATTGTGTATAATAATTAACCACTTCAAAAATCACTGACTTGGCGTTTTTAGGCAGATTTTTTAACTACTAAATTTTGATAGTAGACATTTTAAAGTCGTCATTTTGAATTTTTAATTTTGCCTACAGATTTGGATTCAGCGACCCCAAAAATCAGTAAGCCAGATTAGTTAAATTAAAATTTTTAGTCACCATTTTGCAACCGTCATTTTTTTAATTTTGGCCACAGATTCGGATACATCGATCCCAAGAACCGCCAAGTAATTTTACGAAAAAAAAATAAGAAAAGTGAGTTTTTTTTAAACAAGTGAGTAATAGTAATGCTCAAATATTTATTTTAAAAAAATCCAAAGATGAATTTCTACTTTAAACTTTTAAAATGTATTTTTAAAAACTACAATTTTGAAAATTCATATTAATTGGCACACTTGCCCTAAACGAATATTTCTAAAATTAATCCAATATTCATCGTTAGTTGAGTAATAAAAAAAGCCAATAAAAAGTGATTTAAGGGTTTTGCGCTGTATAACAATCAAAAGACTTTTACCTCTGTTAAAGCAGTTTTCAAGATTCGAGTTTTCTTACAAGTTGGGTATAATGTTTAGCCGTAATACAATGAACGTGATGAAATATACTACCTTTTAAAGATTTCAGGCAGTAAAGTTTTGCGATGTAATTAAAAGTTCGAGACAAAAGGATGATCTTGGTGTATACGATGCGATGAGGAGAGCGCAGGATTTTCGAACGGAATGCTTGGGATCGAGTACCGAAAAGCACGTTCGTGAAAATTGAATTTTTTCTAGGCATATAGCTTTGGAATTTTTTTTCTAGGATATAATCGAACGTATCGTAAAGAGTATAAGGTTCAGGCATGCCTTATACTGGTGGATCCTCCAGTTGGCGATATCTAAAGTGATACGACATATTAACGTAATTCACAGTAATAGCAGCAGGTAGCGGGCTTTTTTAATTAAAAGTACAGGCGCTATTATCTCTAGGATTTATAATAGGGCGGATTGCCTGTCGTGCTCTACATGTGGTAGTCTATACTTACAGCGAAAATCGACCATTATTCTCTACTCGTCTAGACGTTAATTAATAATAATTCAACATTTATATACTTTCTGTTGAAAATAAAAAAAAACACGTGTTACATCTCGACAAATTTGTCACACAAGACTGTTAAAAATGTTAATTTCATGAATCACCCAAGTCACTAAATTCTTGGCAACTTTTCTTCCCTCTGCGAGCGATCTATATACAAAAAGGGTTCACACAAATGTACTTTACCAACTTTTTGTTTCATTAGCATCATTGGTTTTTCAGCTGTGCAAACTTTTCCATTAAGAGCCCCGAGTGAAAGAAATTTTTAAGCTGAATTTTGGATAAATTATGCTAAAAGCCTAGCCAAAGACTTTAACCCTTTAAAATGAAACTTTCAGAAAACAAGTTCCCTAAAAAGACGTTAAAAATTCTACACAATTTTAATAAAAAGTTAACCATCGTAAAATGCTGCTTATTATAAAAAAAATATAAAGATAACAATTAATTTGTAAAAATTTATTTTAAAGTACAGAAATAATGAGAAAAAAGAGGCTTTTTAAATAAAAGAAAGTATACAATAGCCACTAAATGTTTCCCTTTTAAAAAAATGTTATTTTAACTAGCGTCGACTTGGAGTAAAAAAATTTTCACAAAAGCGCGACTAATTTATTTTCAGCACCTTATTTTGCTTCCAAGTAGTTTTTATCATAAAAGAGTCGAATGACTAAAAAGTAGTAAAAATAAAAAAATAATGTGAGGTACTTGTATGCAAAAATAAGTCCCTTTTTTTCTTTTATGATTATCGGGACGCCAACAGTGCAGCAAGATTCATTTGTAAATTTGTCACGGTATGATGACTGTTTCGTTCACAGAATTGTCGAGTTATTATTTTTTTAACATTTTTTTTTAGTTTAAACACTGCAAAGGAAACTGCCTTAACAACTCGAGGATAAGGCAGAAATCTTTGTATTCTTGCGGAGGTACTGGCACGCATCAAGGGAGCGGAAGAGAATCATAATCACACAGACAGTGTAATTCGAGGAGCAATTTAATTTCCACTGCCTGACGACATCAATTAATGGTTGTACCAGTGTTTCGTGTGATTACTGTGGCGTCTCGTTACTTCTACAGATCCGCATTAGATCATTTAAGAAAATAAATTGCAATCTTAGTTACGCTATTCTGCTTCTGTTACTCTGTACCGCAAAACTCATCAGAACTCGCAGAATTACACAATACAATAAATTTAAAATGTTTAATGTCGGAAATATAGTTTTTAAATGTACAAAAGAAATAATATAAAAATGAAGATAAATAATATAAAAAAAGATGATAAATAAGATAAAAATAAGAATATCCTTTTGGAATTAAAATAAATCAATTTTATGGAAAACGTTTGTAGACTTTGAAATAAAATTATTCTTGTAAAATATTGATTTGGAAAAGTAAAAATACTGTCTCTAAAGTGTGTCAAATATTAATTGCTGTTCAGAATGACTATAATGAGAATTTAAAGAATAGTTATTTATAAGTAATTTTAATTAAAACTACATTATTATACCGGTAAATATTTTAGCCTTTTTATGATTTAAAAATGTTGAAAATATAAATTCAGGCTGTCTGGTGAATTATAATTTTCGAATTATCGAATCGTAAACTACAATTTTAGAAGATTTTTTTTACCTCTGATTGTTAACTGATTAATTGGATTAAAAGACAAATTAAGATCAGTTAATAAATGTTATTCTTATTTAGAAAATTTAGAAATTTTATTAAAAACAATATATACTCTCTAAATCTGAATTAGTAGTTTTTTACTATGAATTAGTGAAAAGTGAGCCAAGAATTTTACTAAATTTTTAGAAGAAAACTACTAATTGAAATAGTGAAACTTTAGTTTTAAAATAAGTAGATTTTTTTACTAATTAATTAGTAGTTTTCTACTAGAAATTAGTAGTTTTCTACTAGAAATTAGTAATTTTCTACTAAAAATATGTAGTTTTCTTCTAAAAATTTAGTAAAATCCTTACTAATTTAACAGTAGCTCACTTTTCGCTAATTCATTAGTAGGAAACCACTAATTCCGATTTAGAGAGTAAAGTTAGTCGAAAAAAAATTACGAGAAAAAGTAACAGGAAAATCGTTAGATTTTAAATACATCGACAATTTTATAAAACAATTTTGAAAATCTCAAAGCATAAGTAATATATCAAAAGAATTCAAAGAGAGTTAAGAAAAAAAAATTGCAAACTTTTAATATTGTATAATGAGAAATGGAGAAAACCTTTAAGGGCATGTGATGATAATGCTAAACTTGTCCGTAAACTTTCTCCTAAAATACTAAATATTTTGAGACCAAACTTTGTAGAATTACTTGAAATACCATAAGAATGGTCTCTCTGACCCAATTTTGTTTCATTTTTGTGATTAAACTAATTTTTTTTCGATTTTAAGAATTTTTGAAAATTTTGAAAAATCAGGATATTTTAAAATAATTTAGTTTCAAGACAACAATGAAACAAAATTGGGTCAGAGAGACCATTCTAATGGTATTTCAAGTAATTCTACAAAATTTGGTTTGAAAATATTCAGTATTTTAGGAGAAAGTTTACGGACAAATTTAGCATTATCATCACATGCCCTTAATAGAAATCAAAGAAATTATAAACAAATGAGAAAGTTACCAAAAAAAATAAATAAAACTCAAGAATAAGAAACTTGTGGAAAAGAAACTAAAAATTAAGAAAATGTAAAAATATATCAAAATGAAAAAAGGTAAAAAAACATTCTACACACGCAGGAAATAAGAAAAAAATTTTAAATTCTTTGAAATTAAATAAAAAGTGAAGAACACACGAATATCAATAAAATTTTTTGGAATTTTATAAAAAACGCAAAATAATTATTGTAATTAGAAGCTGATTTTTTAGAACTTTTTTTAATTTTTAGTTTTGGTTTTTCTTTTGTAAAATGTGCTTTTTGTAGCCCTATATCTGATTAAATAAATAAGTAAATAAATTTTTAAAACATTAGAAAGATGAAGAAATAATTGTTAAATTCAAAGGAAAAATAGTGAATAAAGTTTTGGAAATAAAAGAGAAATTAAAAGAAGAAAATTCGACAGTCTTTAGAAACAATTTGTAAGAAAGAGGAAAAATTATGCTGTAATGAGAACATTTAGAAACAAGATTAAATTTACAGTATACGTACGATAATAGAAGAAAACTTGTTTAAAAATGGAAAAAAATTAAATAATAATGAGAAAATGTAAAAAAAAATACCAAGTAAACGTTTTTAAATAAGTAGACATTAATGGAATAAAAATTAAACAATATTAAGAAGGGAAAACATTTCTAAGACACAGAAAATTGATGATAAAATTTAAAAATTAATTGAATGTTTAGAGAATGATAAAAAAATATGCAAATACTAAAATAATTGAAGAAAAAAGAAGAGAATGTAAGGAGAAATCAAAGTATAAAGAAATAAGCAAAATTAGAAACATCAAATAAAAAATAAGAAAATATTTGAGAAATGAAGAAATAATCCTTTAAAAATATCTAAGAAACTATAAAAATGAAAATATTGCAAAAAATATAAAATTTGCTATAAATCTAATAAGAAATGAGAAGTAGTATAATAAGATAAAGAAGATATAAAAAGATCAATAAAAAAAATTTCTTTTAAAGAAATAAAAAATTCATTCGAAAATAAAAAAGTTTAGAAAAAGTAAACGAAAATCATTTTTATAACATCGAATTAAATCACTCCTGACAATAATAACTAGGGAAAATTCAATAAAATCTGAAAGTGTTTTGAAAGAGTAAGTTTGCAAAAAAAATACACAAAATTAAAAACGAATTGAATAAATTTACAAAAAATGTTGAATAAAAATAATTTAAAAAAGGAGAAAACTAAAAAAAGAGTCTAAAAAACAAGAAAATGTTTAATGAAATGAAAAGGTTTATGGAAATATAAAAAAAATAAAATAAATTAGAAAATCAACGAAACGAAAAGTTTGTTTAAGGATTAAAAAAATTGTATGAAATGGTAATAAACGATTTACGTAAAAAAATTTCTAATTCAATTTAAAAATTTGTAAAAATGCAATATTGAAATTTTCGAAGTTTATTAACGAATTCCTACTACTTTTTACAAATTTCCGGATCTTTTTACAAATTGCCGATTTTTTTATTCTGTACTAAATTTCCGAGAATTCCCAAGATTGCTATAGACATCCTGTAAATAATAAAAAATAGCAAAAGAAAAAACTTAATATTTGCAAACTCTCTACATTTAAATACAAAAAATTAATTTGACTTTTTAATTTACTCTCTAAATCTGAATTAGTAGTTTTCTACAACTATGAATTAGCGAAAAGTGAACCAAGAATTTTACTAATTTTTTAGTAGAAAGCTACTAAGTTTTTAGTAAAAAACAACTAATTGAAATAGTGAAACTTTACTTTTAAAATAAGTAGATTTTTTTACTAATTTAATAAGTAGTTTTCTACTAAAAAATTAGTATTTTTCTACTAAAAAAATAGTAAAATTCTTACTTATTTAAAAGTAGCTCACTTTTCGCTAATTCATTAGTAGAAAACTACTAATTGACATTCAGAGAGTAAATAGAATTGTCCAAGAAATAATGGTTCCTAATTAAAGAAAGAAAAAAGGTTGCCTCACTTCTTCTAAAAAAACTAGTATCAAATTGAAGGTGAAGACTTGTCAATAAGAAAAAAGTTAATAACTGCATGTATTTTGAGAACCTCTGGCAAAAGAAAGAATATTTTATCATTGACTGTACGCGGCCACATACCAAGTCACGATTTGAATTACAATCGGCGCATCCCGCCATCTCGTCCGTTCAGTTCGCGTTTCGTTAACCATCCGCTATTCTTATGTAATTTTATGCTAAGCGTTTCTCTAGAGCGCAAAATTCCAACGACCCTCACCTTACGCAAAATCATGTGTCGAAATGTAAAGAATACTTTGTTATCTTGTTTCCAAGTTTTTCAATACAAATACTTCTGGCTCATATGCTAATATGCATTCGATCAAGATGTTCTCAAGTTCTAAACATTCAGAAAAGAATTTTAAATTCTATTGTTAATGTGCTTATTCTAAACTATTGTATCAAATATCAAAAATAACTGATTTTGGTCTTAGAAAAAAAAAGAAAGAGAAAGAAAGAAAGAATGTATATAAACAATAATTTATAAACTAACAATAATTCATCATTTTAAATAGTCTATTGTTGGTAATAAGGAATAATTTAACAATTTATGTCACAATATCATGAATAAAAAAATACCTTGTCAAAAGTCACCAAATTACATAGTTTGGTGCACGTACCAAGAGTGAAAGTCGGATTAAAATTAAACAAGTTACAAAAATAGGCAAATGGAGAGAGGCATCTCATCAATTATTTCCAGACACGTGCATTGACTTGATAAAAAATGAAAAATAAAATGATGAAAATATTACAAATAACTCCTAAATTCTAAATAATAAAAAATAAATAATAATAGAGATTAAAATTTAGATATGAAACTCAGAAATTGTCCATTAAAATGAGAATGTGATTATTCTATCCCAGACTTCTGAGCAAGGAATGCATAATCAAGATAGAGAAACCCTGTTGAATCTGCCAGACACACCAACCCACATAATCTTCAATTTAAAGGATATTAACCCACAAAGAATGAAAGAGCACAAGAAAACAGAGAAAGGTATCGTGGATATTTCTTCCTCCTCTTGGCACAATGTACAGAGAACCTTGACCTTAGTTTATGAAGCTTCTTTTTCGTCTCAGACGCCAACCTAAGTAACTTTTATGTTATGAAGAAAAATCTATTAATTTTTTAACATAAAATAATTTATAATATCTCTGACTTTTGTAAAAATTAGTACAAATAATACCCTAACCATATCAAACTAAACGAAAATTCCACAAGATTCACATAATTCCAAATACAAACTTTCTCGTTTGTAATAAAACCTCGTTTTTATTAGATCACACACATGAGTTGTAGCAGAAGGAATGCGCGTTGGTTTTGAAAAACAGCAAACGATCAAGTTACATGAATGTATGCAAAAGACCAAAATCAGTATCGGATGATAAAATCTGATCCTGGGAGACATCTAGAGTATTTTATAAACAAACTGTTATCTGGTACGATTTCTTCGGGATCAGAGGTATCAACTGGTAACAAGAGCTGAACCAAAGATTAAAGATACGTTACGCGGGAAAAGTTTCCTCTTTGTGTACCGATCACATCAGCCTTGTTAGAGCGTTGAGCTGATAGCAAACTTGGACTTTTGCTGAAAAAGGCAAAGACCTGAACAAACAATCGTGAACAAAGTGCGCAGAGTGTTGAGAGCATTCTTGAATGACAGTAAGGTACCAAAGAAGGATTACCTATGAATCGTGATGTACCACTACACGCAAAAGCGACACATACCATCTAAATCAGACACACATCACGTAAAATCTGCACATACATAGAATCTACACACAATAACTAAAATTCACATACGTCACATAAAATCGACACACATACTCGCAAAAATTGACGAGCACACGTACAAAGCAAAATCGACACACACACACGCAGACAGACAGTTCTTTTAGTCTCTCTATTGTACAGTCATATCGCCACTTGTTGGAGTACTGCCACATGCCAAACACCACTAGAGTATACGTTTCTCATATATATATCATTCCTCATGTGTGTAAGTGGGCGTGTGTCGTACAGCCTCCGGCAAAAAGTTTTCCTTTAGGCGTCAATGCGGTTTGGCAATTGATGCTTTTGCTTACTGCTTCCAAGCAAAGCAACAGCAACAACAAAAAAAACTCGGAAAAAAATTATCGCTTTCAAACAAATGTGATTTCCAAGGTTATAAATAAACACGAATTCCCCCCGGGGGGAAAATGATTTTGCAACCGAGTGAATCACGTCCCCTTGTGGCGATTGCATTATTCTCTGATAAAGATAGAAAATATGAAAATTTATTTATCACCTGCAGAAGTACGATTGGTTGATAATGGTCCTCCTCGGGCTCTAGAGTCACATTGAAAAAGCTCGTTATAACAAGGTAAATTAAATCATAAACGTAACGGCGAATGAATATGCTTTAACATATATATATATATTTATATATATATATATGTTAAACAGCAAAGAAAATTAAAACAATTGATAATGCATCAGATACTGGTATGTTTATAAAGTATGTTCATTAAAAACATCCGAACCCCATTGAAGGTGGCCCTTCAGTTGTTAATAAAATAATTTGAGAAGAATTTACAAGATTATCAGGATGTTAATTTTAGCACATTAGCAAACAAATCTTTAACACGCCAAGAGAAAAAATTAAGAAAAAATTAGCGCGACAGTGTATA
Source organism: Ganaspis brasiliensis (assembly GCA_037103525.1). NCBI lineage: Eukaryota > Metazoa > Arthropoda > Insecta > Hymenoptera > Figitidae > Ganaspis > Ganaspis brasiliensis. Next base: position 3,626,475 of record JAZKLR010000102.1, on the reverse strand, counting down.
ACTAAAAGTAGAAAATAACTTATTATCGACAAGGGATGTATAATTAATTCAAGTATAGAATCTCCAAGAAAGGATGGAATTTGAGAAATTTCCAAAATTTACTTTTTGATCGTGAAAAATATAATAGTCCAAAACATTTCTTTGGTCATAAGATCACTCGAAAACGAATAAAAACCGAATTAAATATCAGCTCTTTACAGTGGGACCATCCATAAAGAACGCTTACCAATTTTTCAAGTTTTTGACCCCCCCCCCTCCAATCCCCTTATTTTGCATTTGTCGGCAATGACAAACCACTCTATAAATATGGAAGGTTCAAAAATGCTTACAAGCCCCCCCCCCCCTCAAACAAAATTCTTATACATTAATTAAATCAAATTGTTTTTATTTATCATATGTACACGGAAAGAAAATTAATTACAAATTTTATAAAAGTATTGTACAATTTGGGAAAAGAGGATCAAAAAAACATTTCAAACTTTAAAAAAATTATATTTAATTTGCTACAGACTACATTAAAGTTTAAAATAACTTAGCTATGATTTGAATGGTTTTTCTAAAGTTTAAAATTCCTTGTACAAAAATTTCGCTTTATGGCACTTTTCCTCTAAATTATAAATCATTTCAATAAAATTTATAATTAATTTTCTTTGCGTGTAGTAATTAACGCACGATTATAAAATACATATATTTTAAAATAATATTCAAATGGTTTTTTAAATTATATATTGTATAATATTGATTTTCAGAAATGTTTCTATTTCTGACTTTTCAAACTAAAGATGAAAAAAATATTGGAATAATAAATAAAAATACTTTTATTCTTAAATTATTCCCAAAAATCATAATAATGAATCTTATTAGTAAATGAGAGGTTCAGTATCTGAAGAAACTTCCAAAGGCCGAAATTTCACATTTTCGGATTTTTTTTCAATCGAATTTAAATGAATTCGAATTTTTACCTAATAGAATTTTTAGGTCACCGAATTTTAGTCAAGAAGAATTTTTATTTTACAGAATTTTAAGTTAATCGAATTTTTAAATGACAGAATATTCATTTGACCAAATCTTCATTTATCCGAAATTGTATTAGTACGAATTGACATTTGATAGAAAACTTAAAACGTAGAATGTTCATTTGTCAGAAATTGCAAATGGCCGAAGAAGCATCCGGTAGACATATTTTGGCGCGAATTTTGAAATTGGCTAATCAGAAAATATGTAAAAAATTCCCATTGGACATTTTCCAGATAAAAAATTAGATGTTGCTAAAATTTGTTGTCAATTAATAATTATTTACATTTTATGTTTTTTCTTTAAATTTAATAAACAATTGCATTTTTATCAGATTCTGACAAGTAATAGCTCATTTTCCTCGTTGAAACATTCTCTTCAATTTTATTTCTTGGGTTTTGTTAAATAATATTTCGTTTAAAAGTTATTAGACTAATGCAATTTGTTCTATTATATATTTTTTAAACAGAATATTATTTAACAAAATCTAACAAATAAAATTGTAGAGAATTTGTTAACGAGAAAAATGAGCCTTTATTTTACAGAATTGGATAAAAATTGCAGTTGTTCATTAAATTTAAAGAAAAAACATAAAATGTTAAATAATTATTATTTGACAACAAATCTTAGCTGAACATAATTTTTTCTGAAAAATATACAACTGAATCTTTTAAAATTTGGTGAAATTAGTTTGAATAATATTTTTATTTGGGATAAAAAACGACTTAAGGTAAATGTCCCTATTTGTAGACACGTACCAATTTGTGCACAACTGTGTTTAAATGTTTAAAATAAATACCACACAATATAAAAATAATATAAAAAACAAATGTTTTTAATTTTACCTTTTATATACTTCGTCTTGATTTATGTTTCATGATTCTTGTTCACTTAGAAAACGAAAAATTAAATATAAACTTTGACCGTGTCGTTCGTTTTGACAGATCAAGAAAAATATGACAATAGCCATGCATTTTTCATGTCTGTTCACAAATTGGTACAATAACATTATTTCACTAAAAAACAATAATTTATTATATTTTGACAATAAAACCTGAATCAAAATCATTTTTAATTCAGAAAAGGATTGGCTTCATTTCAATGCAAAAAGTTATTTTCATAGAAGAATTAAAAACTAATTTTTTCTTTATTTATTTTAGTAAAATCCCTTAGTAGTGCACTAATTGGGATATTAACCTTACTAGTTTGAGGTTATGTAAATGGAGAGAACCTCCTTAATTTCAAAATTGTCCTGTTATTAAAAGCTTTTCAATGATCTATAAAAAATGTAATTTTTTTAATCCGATTTTTGTAAGTGGTCCCACAATTTTGTCCGGTAATATACATTAATACTTTACTTTTTTAACGTTAATTTTGATTTTCGCCAAGCTTCTTCAACACAAGGAAGTGTAAATTTTAGAATAAATATATCTAAATTAATATTTTATCAAGTTTTAGATGAGTTACTATAAATTTGTAGAACTCTTTCCATAATAACCTGATTTATTAAAAAAACAGAGTGTATATAATGTTTGAACGTGTGATATTTTATCAGAAGTACAAACTCGGATTTTTATTGCACGAGAGGTGACAGAGTATAGATCGAGGGAAGTGAATCTTGTTTCAACCGGTGCACCGATTGAACTTGGTCCATTATTGGCAGTGCGTACCGCGAGTAATTTCACAGGAAACGTGATGGAACTTTAAATCGAGTGGAAGCGTGGTTCCAATTGACCCCAGGTCGACGCCTAATTGCCAATTGACGGCAACGTTGCCGCTATTGAGTCTCACGTAACTGCACTCACATCCGAGACTCTTGTCCTCTTCGCGGAGATCTTCTAGGTCGCTGCTTAATCGAGTCAAAAGGCATCATCATCTGCTCCGGATGTCAGACTTACTGATACAGTCTAAACTGTCTTCCTCGACTAAAAGCCCCTTCTCGAATGCCAAATGTCACGATTTACACACCAGCTAATCACCAGAACAATTCTCAAACTGTGACGCCTAATTAGCTTCCAATTAAATAACACTTCCCTCGCTTTAAAAATTCTTTTCATTACAATCCTATTTTTAGAATTACGAGAATTGACTCACTCTATTATTTTATTTGCAGCAACGTTGCAAATTTCAGCATCATCTCACATAGGATGTGTACAACCAAACCTCAAATTTTGCCTAAAAAAAGTGACGCCATTTTACGTGCCCTTTAAAAGTTTATAATGAAAAAAATTATCAAAAGTCATCCAATGTTGAAATACTGTTTAAAAACTTTCGGTAAGTTAAGCGTTTGAGTGATGACAAGGTTACTCTGCACTGTGTCATCATTTAATATTGAGAATTTTCAGACGCGTACTTATTTCAGACGCGTACACCAGAAGATCTCAAATTGTAAACTTGGGGATTATGTACATTTGCATCATCAATAACTTAAGGCCCATTTACACGCTCATGCTTGACCACCGTCTTACCTGCGCAAACTAGTTTGTGCGTTCAAGCATGAGCGTTTAAATGGGAAAACTGAAGTTTGCGCAAACCTGAAAATTTGGCTCGAAGAAACTCTGGATTTCCAGTGGTCTTACCTGCGCAAACTTGACTTGCTCCGTCAAGCATGAGCGTTTAAATGGGAAAACACAAGTTTGCGCAAACTTAGCTAGCTTTGGTGCTTTCAAACTAATGCAACATCACAAAATTGATGCTTAAAAATATTTTTTTGTTACAGATTTCAATTTTTCTATTAGTAATGAATATTTATTATTTATAATTATTGTTATTATTATTATCCTTAGAAATATATGTATTTTAGGTTTTTACAGTAACTTTGTGTGCAGAAGTGAATGTATTGGTATTCATTCCATAATTTCAATTTAATGACAATTATATTTTAAGTAGTCATTATCGTTAATGAATTCTTAATTGGTTTTTGATATATAACTGTCTGGAACAGTCTCCGGAACACTCTTTCATTTTCTAAGAACTCAGTCTTGTTTGTGCATCATGACAGACATCCGTAATTTTTCGAAACCTTTTTTAACGGAATTTATTGAATTATACAAATCATTTCCATCCCTTTGGAAAATTAAATGTCGCGATAAAAAAAATAGTGCATATCAGGAGTTAGTCCATAAATTAAAAACCGTAAGTACATATTTCAATGGTTTCTTGGTGTCTTAATTTGTTTGTTATATCCAAACTTTATTCTATTTTTTCAAACGTCGCAATGGGAAATTTATATTATTGATTATACTAGCGCGAGATTTAGCCCATTATCGATTGCCAATATTTTAGCTTGGCTAACAAATTGCGGGCTATATTAGCCCAATATTGATTAAAACTTGGGATAGTAACGATTTTGACAAGATTAGATACAATTAGATACGAAAAAAACATTTTATTTAAAATTGTTTAAATAAACAATTTAATCGTCGCTAGACATACTTGCGATGAAGTTTCTTTCAGTTTCAGAAACAAACTGAAGTTTGCGCAAACTAGTTTGTGCAGGCAGGACGTTGTCGTTTAGACGCGTACAGGTGTTCCATGAAGTTTGCGCAAACAAAACCGTGCAGGCAAGTCGCTGTCGTGTAAAGGGGCCTTTATAAAGCAATTTTTTTAATTTTCTGATATTAAGAATATACGGACTATTTTCAGTAAACCATAACTGTTACTTCACTTCAAGAAAGCCGATATCCAGGTCGTAAAAAACAATTTCAACCCCATTTATAAATCCCTCAAAACCACTAAATTCTACTTCAAATAAATATCTGCAGGTCTATAAACATAAATATTTATCTCAACAGATATCCGTAAATTGTCCAATCATCTCCATAAATAATTCTTTTCGACTGAAAAAGAATTCTAAGCTACGAAAATGAAATATTCAGTCAGTTTGCAGTCTCAGGACATCGCATATAAAGAATCCTTTCTCTTAGTGCAACACATCATCCTCCCATACCCAACACATCATCTTCTCGAACCTACAACACATCATCTTTTCATATCCACAACACATTCTTTTGTATCCACAATACATTTTCCTGTATCCCAAACACATTCTCTTACTTCCACAACACATAATCTAATATCCACACAACCCATCATTAATTTTTCTTGCGTCAGAAAAGAAGCCAATAAATCACCGATTAAGAATCTAAACATTGTTCGACTGTTCTATAAGTTATTTAAACGAGCATCTTAATAATATAAAACAACATCATCTTCTTATAACCACAACTCATTATCTTATATCCACAGCACATCATCCACTTTTCTTTGATAAACAAAGAAGCCAATAAATCACTTATGCAAAGAGTCTATAGACACTATTAGACTGTTTTATAATGTGTCCATTTAATATTATCAAACTAAAATGTCGGATTTCTTTGGAATAGATTTCATTACTCGAAAGGCCATTAGTTTATTGGAAGTAGTGATCTTTCGTAGGTTAGTTGCGGTTAGTTTCAAGTTTGAAAGGTCAGTTGGTAAGATGCAGCACCTTATCACATTGCAGTCAATGGGTCAAGGATTTAGATTCAAAAGTCTGGGTAGCAGTGAGCAAGTTGGCTTCTCAAGAAGTAAGGGTATCTCGGGGCACGACCGCAGACGCATTGGCGGCGGTGGTGGCGGTCAGTCTTGTAAATTATTGAAGTCAAGTCAACACAGCCGCATGTGCAACCCTTCCACTTGTACCCTCTTTCTTGCACCGCAGCTACATCACCCTGGTTTCTCGCTCAAACCAAAACTTGCATATCCATGTTCCCCGCCATGTGAAAATTTCCATTACCTAAGGGCATATTCAACTTTTACCTAAAAGCAAGAAAACACTTTTGTTTAAATTTTCGAGTAGTTTTAATTATTTTTTTAATAACTTCCAAAACGCTTTAACAATTTATTGAGGGTCGTTCACATACCATGTGGATAGTTTTGGGAAGGGGGGGGGGGGGGGGGGCAAAACAAATGTTCACGTGGACCAAGTAAAAATTTACTTTTATCCCTTAACATGTTGTTTAACTGACTTTCAAATTTCGCGACACTGTTTTTTCGACAGGATATCTCAAGAACGCTTCAATTTTCAATTATTTACCCCAAATTTTAATTGAAGGGTAGCATGACAAAAGGGGTTAAGCGCCAATTTTTCAAATTTTTGAAAAAGAATTTTCTTCTTAAGTGTGTTTTTAAACCGATTTTTAACATAATTGAAATCACAAATGCATAAATTTTTACCTACAATCACTAATCAATTGGAAAGCAATAAAAGTGTAAAGTGGATAATAATATATGTAAATAAGGTTAAAAAATCTGAAAAAATTCTATTTTTACAACGAAAGTGACACATAAATTTATTAATTCAAAACTAATTCCCCAATTTTTCTTTAAATCGTATACTTTTTACACAGTAGGGGAGACCGAGGAGGAAAGTAACAGAGGTGGAAAGTAACAACGCTTATAACTTCTAAACCAATGAGCGAACAGACATAGTCCTCAAATAATTTTTAGTCATTTTTGCCCCCTCTATCTCCCCCAAATTATGTTAGGGGTCTACCATAAGCTATATATCTGATACTGACATTTTGTGCAAAAATTACGTCAAAAGTAAGTTTTTGCTTAAATTTTTAAAATATCATATTTTTTTGATTTTATAGATATTTTAAATATGCTTTTCGTTTTTTTGAAGCTTTTTTATTTATCTTTAAGTCGTGCTAGTACATAATTAAAAAATGCGAAATACTTTTGTGTAATTTAAACTTGTTTTTTGAAATCCAAGGAAAAGAGGGGTGAGGTGGAAAGTAACACGTTGTTACTTTCCTCCTCACCTAATGCTTTATTTTTATAAACCTCCTCCTTTTTTATAATTATGTGATTTTATATGTTTATTTTATATTTTAAAGATTAAATATTGGACTTTTGATTTGAATTTTTAAAAAACGATGCTTTTTAATGTCATTGCTATTCAACGAATACTAAATAGATAAAAAAAACTTAATTTCAAAAAAGTGCAAAAATATCTGCCAATTATAAACAAAATGTAGTTAATATCACTTTATATTTTTATATGTTCATAATAAAAATAATTTAAATTAATAGCAGTTTTATATTTGAAATGCCAGCCTTAATTTTAAAGTGTTACTTTCCTCCTTCGTGCTGTTACTTTCCACCTCAGGGGTGAGGAGGAAAGTAACAAATAAAGAGCTAATTAAAAAGTCCTGCAGTGAACTATCAAATTATTATTAATGTTTAATTCCAATTTTATTTAATAGATAAAAGTCCAAGCTTTCAATTAGTATGTTTACAGAACTTCTCTGACAAATAGTTTTAATGCAAGCATCAAAAAACTGATTTTTGTTACTTTCCTCCTCGGTCTCCCCTATATGTGTATAAAATACACTTTTGCTTCCTGTAAAAACATGAAATTGGCGCTTGACCCCTTTTGTCAGGCCACTCTTCAATTATTCTTTTCAATTTTTAAATATTTTCTTTATTTTTTATTTATTTATTAAGTTGCAATTGTTTTCTCAAAACTTAAATTAAATTCAATTTTTCCCCTAAATTTTTCAATCATTCTCTCTAAATCTGAATTAGTGGTTTTCTACTAATGAATTAGCGAAAAGTGAGCTACTATTAAAATAGTAAGAATTTTACTAATTTTTAGTAGAAAACTACTAAGAATTAGTAGAAAATTACTAATCTTGTAGTAGAAAACTACTAATTAAATTAGTAAAAAAATCTACTTTTTTGAAAAGTAAAGTTTCACTATTTCAATTCGTAGTTTTCTACTAAGAAATAGTAGTTTTCTACTAAGAATTAGAGAAAAATGAGCCATGAATTTGACTAATTCATAGTAGAAAACTACTAATTCTTAGTAGAGAACTACTAATTCAGATTTAGAGAGTTTATCTCAAAATTCAATAATTTTTATTAAAAGCTCAATTTTTAAAATTATTTTTCTATTATTTTTTAAAGTTTTCAATTTTCAATTAATTTGCAATTCTTTTCTCCAATTTGTGAGAATTTTTATTATTTTTTAGTCAATTACCTTAATTTACAATTATTTATCTCATATTTCAATAATTTTAATCAATGTTTAATTTTTTATATTATTTTTTAATTATGTTCTCAAATTATAAATATATTTTGTAATTTTAAAAATAGATTTTTCAGAAATTCTAATTATTTCCAAGACTTTTAATTACTTTTACCGTTTTAAAATTATTTTATATTATATTATAATTATTTAATAACTCCAATTATTTAATATTTTCATTATTTTTTAACTAATTTCCCAAACATTTCTATTATTTTTCAATTAATTTAAAACCTTTTCAATTTTTTTTACAAATTTTAATTGCTTTCTTCTTTTTTCAATTATTATTATTTTACCTACTATTTTCCCCACTAATTCTTTAAATTTCAAATATTTACTACAACTTTTAATTGCTTTTATCGTTTTTTCATTTGTTTACTATTTTTCTTAAAATTTCTATTACTTTTTCAATTTTTTATTAATTTCCTAAATTTTCATTTATTTCTCTCACATGTTAATCCTTTTTAGGGTTCCGTACACAAAGTGTCCAAACGGAACCCTTATGTTTTCACTCGTTTGTCCGTCGCCCAAAACCATTACCCCCCCCCCCCCCCCTAGCGGCCAAACTATTTGAGATAGAGAGTTGAAATTTGGTACACTTATGTATTTTCACGTGTAGATTACAGGAAAAATATAGCGAACATGATTAAACGTGATGTTCATAGCGTTGTCAAGGAAATAACAAGATTTTTTTCAAAAAATGCATTAAAATGCCTATTTACCCCCCCCCCCCCTTATCTCCTAAACTATTTGACCTAGAGTATTGAAATTTGGTACACATATGTATTTTCGCGAGTAGAGTTCAGGAAAAATATAGAGAACATGATTGGAGGTGATGATCATAGCGTTGTCAAGGAAAAACTTTTTTTTTCAAAAAAAAACGTATCCCCCCCCTTATCTTCCAAACCATTTGACCTAGAGGTTTGAAATTTGGTCTATTTAGGTATTTTTACGTGTAGATTACAGGAAAAATATAGCGAACGTTGCTGGACTTAATTTTCAAAAGTTATTAATGAAAAGTTGAAAAATGACAAAAAACACCTATGCTAGAGCTCAGCGTGTTTATCCTGAAAGGTTGGGAATTGGTTAAAAATGTGTAAATTTATGCAGAATTTTTTATAAAACCATAAAAATTGTGGTTTAAATTTATTAACATAACACTTTTTCCAAAAACTGAAATTTTACCAAAAAAAAATTTTTTTCTTCTAAATAGCTACAATATTTTATAGTTTCAGATTAATTTCTTTTACAAAATGTTTATGTTTATGTTTAAATTACTTTAAAAGTTAAAAAATAAAAAAAATTGAAAAAAAAAATTTTTTTGGCTTTAAAATTTAAAATTATATAAAAAAGCTTAGTCTATTTAATTGGAAATTTTTAATCTTATAAAAATCATTAAGTTTATACTTAAATTTCTTTGAAAATAAAAAAAATTATTTTAATTTATCATTATTTAAATTATTATTCAAATAATCTCTGACTCATATAATTAAAAAAAAATAGAGCGGTACGGAACCCTTCGACTTGGTACGAGTGTAACTCGTACTTGCCCGATATTTTTTAATTTAAAATTCATTTTGTAATTTTACCACCTTTTTTCAAAATTTCAATTCTTTCCTTCAGTTTTCGATTATTTACCTCAGATTTAAATTATTTCTTTCAAAGTTTAAATCTTTTCATTATTTTGCAATTGTTTTCTCAAATTTTAAATTATATTCAATATTTTTTCCCTAATTTTTTCAATTATTTATCTCAAATTTCAATAAGTTTTATCAAAGCTTAATTTGTAAAATTATTTTTTTATTATTTATATTATTTTTATCAATTTGCAATTCTTTTCTTCAATTTGTGAGAATTTTCAATATTTTTAAGTCAATTACCTTAATTTACAATTATTTATCTCATATTTCAATAATTTTTATCAATGTTTAATTTTTTATATTATTTTTTAATTATTTTCATATATTTTAAATATATTTAAAATCACCATTTTAAAATTATTTTCTGCAATTATTTAATATTTTCATTATTTTTTAGCTAATTTCCCAAACATTTCTATTATTTTTCAATTAATTTAAGACATTCTCAATTATTATTTTTACAAATTTTAATTATTTTCTTCTATTTTCAATTATTATTAGTTTACCTACTATTTTTCGCCACTTTTAATTAATTCTTTAAATTTCAAATATTTTCTACAACTTTTAATTGTTTTTATCATTTTTCATAGAATTTCTAGTACTTTTTCAATTTCTTATTAATTTCTTAAATTTTTGATTATTTCTCTCATATTTCAATTACCTACTTTCTTCAATTTCAAATTAATTTGGTGATTTTATCGCTTTTTTCGAAATTTCAGCTATTTTCTTCAATTTTGAATTATTTACAACAGATTTTAATTTTTTTTTTAATTTTTAAATATTTTCATTATTTTGCAATTGTTTTCTCAAATTAAATTTTTTTTTGGGAATTTTCCAAATTTCCAACTATTTATCTCAAATTTTAATTAATTCTTTAAATATCAATTACGTTCTTCAATGCTTAATATTTTTTTCCATTTTTTAATTATTTGCTTTAATTTTAATTAAATTTTTTGATTTTAATTTTTCATATAGGAAGTATTATAACTTATTTTTCTTAAATTTCAATTATTTTATTTAAATTTCATTTATCATCTCATATGGGACGTAATATGATTTATTTTTTTCAAAATTGTAATTATTTTCATTATTTTACAATCATTTTCTCCAAATTTTAAAGATTTTAATTGTTTTTCAATTAATTTTCTAAATTTTCTAAATATACTTTCATCACTTATTTTTCTCAAAGTGTAATTATTTTCTTTAGTTTTGAATTATTATCATCATTTTTTATCATTTTCTCCTATTTTTATTTTTCAATTAATTTTATAAATTTTGCTTTCTCCTAGAGGAATCTTTGTGATCGTTAAGATTTTAGATTTTACAAAAATAGTCTAAATTGACTTATTTTCATCTGAAATGCAAAAATTTCCATTCTTAAGCCAATGTCCAGAAATGTGTGTGTGTGGTGATGTTTTTTTTGTTGCCAGGTTATTTCGAGAAAGCTTCAACGGATTTCAATAAAATATTTCTTATAAGTATTAAATATTAATTTATTTACCATTTTAAGATAAGAATCCTTCTTTATAGTTATAGTTTCTCATAACATAGAAGATCGTATTATTTTTAAAAAATTTCACGTGGAAATTTAGAAGGGGGAGGGAGGGGAGGGGTCGTCAAAAGTCCACGAGGGGGGGGGGGGGGCAGGGATCAAAAAGTGATTAAAAATTGTCCACGTGGTATATGAACTTCAATTGTCGAAATTGAAAGGGAAAACAAGAAAGAAAAAATGAATCATTTCTTTTAGAAGAAATGACACAACATGGAGGTAAAACATTTATAAATAAATATGAAGAAACATAACCTTCAGAAGGATTAAATTTACACCCTGTAGAGATCATGGAAGATAAGAGAATGATGTAAGGACAGTGAGTTTGTAGTCTTTTCAGAAAATCTTGGTAGAGTGCAATGTGAAGGTGGACGATGACAAGGAAAAAACCAAGATAACCAGAGGGGGGAATGTGGTCATCTAAGTAATTGGGTAGGCGGACCACTACTTGCGAAGAAGTCTCACAAGACTTGCCTTCAGACTGTACGAGATTTCCTTTCTAATGTGCAAAGTCCTCTTCGATCCTTGAATCTTACAGTTTGAGATATTAACGTCCTACCAAACCTGGCATGACCGGCTAATGTCTTCTCACAACCCATATTCCTCTATACCAAGTCTTCGTTACTGCTAAGTAATTTTTCTTACTCCGATCAAAGAAGTAATTTTCCCTTAAATGAATTATAAATCAACTACACTGGGTATGAAACACAATACAATCAAATTGCATGACAAATTTTCTAGAATCAGTAAATAACAAGTTTTCCATCAATTTATAAGCTTGTCAGATAATTAATTCAACAGATAATATATGTTGAAATAATAACTAAATAAAATAATATGAAAACTATAAATATAAAGGATGTGAAATACTAAAGAAGTATCTAGTTCACGTGAGAAATTAACTCTTGAGCATATATCGACCCAATAAAAAATGAGATCTATTTTCTGAAGTAAAAAATCAAAATTGTAACATATCGTGTCAGTTGGTCGTTGGTTAGATATCACACTGGAGGACTTGCAAATACCGGATACGGGTGCTTGGTAACCGGACGCGTGAAAACAGACTGCCTCCGACCTATTCGTGCCATCTGCGTCTCATGAAGTATTTTTTTTTTCATTGAAAAACTATTTTCAAAAATAAAATAAATCACGAAACAAAAACATTTTCCCAGAACCGTGTTCTTTAAGCGTCCAACAGTCGTGTTCAAATATGGTTATTTAACAAACGTAAAATCCCCGACAATTTTTAACATTATTTGTGAATATAACAAAAAATACAAGGCACGAGTCAGTACCATTTTGACACAAAACTTATCATGAAAATTGTTATATTGTTCTTTTGACACAAAAGATATCATACAGATTGTTATATTATACAAACATAGGTAAATGTTATTCTGTACAATACCTTAAATTAATGGTTTTAAAACACTAATTAAATAAATAATAATTACTTTAACTAATTCATAAAAAAACAAAACATTAATAATTAGAACTTAAAAATCGTTTAATTTTAAGTGTTGTACAAAATAACATTTACCTACACTGCAAAAAAATGGTGTCTTAAATTGTCCAAAAATGTCTTAAATTAAGATACTTTTGGTGTCTAAGACACGAAAAATGTCTTGTTTTAAGACATTTTTGAACAATTTAAGACACCTGTTTTTGCAGTGTAGGTTTGTACAATATAACAATTTTCAAAATAAGTTTTGTGTCAAAATGATACTTACTTCAAAGCAAACATAGGTATACAAAGTTAATAAATTTATGACAATAATAAAATGTTTGAAGAATATGACATTTAAAGAAAATAATTCCAAAATGTCAAAAATATTTAAACATTGACCAAAATAATTGTAATTTGAAAAAAATAATTGAGAAGTGGCAAAAATAATTGATAACTGGTGTAAAAAATTAAAAATTTGAAGACAATAATTGAAAAACTGCCAAAACAATTGAAATGTTAAGAAACAAATTGAATATTGAAAGCTGGAGTAAAAATTAAAAATTTAAAGACAATAAATGAAAAATTGAAAAATATAAATTCGAAGTTTGAGAAAAATAATTGAAAGTGAAGACATGAATTGAAGTTTAAAGAAAATAATTGAAATTTGAAGAGAATAAATCAAAAAATTTTAAATATGAAGAAAGTAATTAAATTTTGAAGAAAATAATTGAAATTTGGAGAAAATAATTTAAAAACGAGTAAAAAAATTACTAAATTTGTAACAATAATAATAAGAATAAAGAAAATGGTTTAAATTTGAAGAAAATAATTGAAAACTGGGGTAGGAAATTTACAAATTCATGACAATAAATAAATTCCAGGACAATTTTCAAAAAAATTCATTGTTTTCGTATAAATCTAAAAATTCTTTAATAATCACAAACTAATTATTAATTTTAGTTAATTCAATTAACTAATTGAATAATGACATAAATAAATGAAAGTTGGTGTAAAAATAAAAAAATTATACACAATAATTGAAAAATTGAACAAAAAATACAAAGTTTAAGAAAAATAATTGAAAGTTAAGAGAATAATTCAAAAATGTCAAAAAAATGTAATTATGTAGAAAGTAATTCAAGTTTCAGAATCATAATTGAACCTTGTAGAAAATAATTGAAAAACGTATAAAAAATGAATAAATTCATGACAATAATGAAACATTTGACGAAAATGATATTTGAAGAAAATAATTTAAATCTGGTGTAAAAAATTTAATAATTAATAACAATAAAAAAAATCGAATAAAATAATTGGAATTTGTAGAAAACAATTTTAAAATGGCAAAAATAATAGAAATGTGTAGAAAATAATCGAAAAATAGCAAAAATACTTGAACAATGACAAAAGTAATTTAAGTTTGAAGAAAATAATTGAAAAATGCCAAAAATAAATTGAAACTTGTGCTTGAAATTTAAATATTCATGACAATAATTATATCAGGAATCAGAGTGGTTTATTTTAGGTGGAAAAGAGGATATTGCTTTTTAAAAAAGGGGATTTTGATTTAAAAAAAAGGGGATTTTTGAAATTAATAAAAAAGGATTATATTAATGTTTCAAGTTTTCTTTTACAAAATTTTATTGTTTCTTTTTAAAATATTATTGCTTATATTTTTTTTAGGATAATTTCTATTTAAATACAAGTTTCCAGAAAACTTTATTGGATATCTATGAACATTTTAACATATGACACTTGTGTTTACTGAAAATTTCTTCGTTAAACGAACCAGTTAAAAATTATCAAACAATAATGTAACAATGAGCAGCAAAAAAATTAATAACTTTTTTTCAGTTAAATAATTAAGCATTATTATAAGTATATCATCTTAAAAACATTTTAAACTATAACTCCTATAAACTTCATAAAAAAATATTAAGAAATTTTAATTTTAGAAAGAATTAAAGTTGAAATTTTAATCAAGTATGATTTCCAGAAGAATTAAGTTTTTGGGGTTTTTTTAGAGCGATAAAAGATAGAAAAAATATTATCTAAAGAAAAAAGATGCGCCAGACAATTTCCTACAAAATAGTAATTAAACAATTTTGATTCTTAAAAATCAATTTCAAGGTGGTGGGAAAAAAGCGCGGTTACCGCTGTTGACGTTTACAGATTTTCCAGAAATTTTTTTTGGGAAATTCCACGACAATTAAAAAAAAATCATAGTTTTTGTATAAATCTGAAAATTCTTTAATAATGGCAAATTAATTTTCAGATTGTTTACAATATATAATACCTAAGCTATTAAGTTAAGGTTTACCTAAGCTATACTTATACACTGAGAGAAATGGACATTAAGAATTAATATCTAGATATTGATAATTAATATCTGCTATAGTGAACTATACGACAAACATCTTAGATATTTAAATTTAGTATCAAAAGATATTAGGCAGGATATATTAATTTCTAAAATCTAGGATGTTAAAATTCAATATTTCAGATATTTACGAGATATTTATTGAAAATATGTCAAAACATAACCACTGTTTTAGAATAATTGATACTACAGATTCGTCGATAATTTATGTTTTACAAATTTTTTATCCGTATGAAATAATGGTGACTTCATAAGAGTTAGAAGTTTAAAGTTTATTTAAACAAACAATATAGAAATTTGGAGGATTTGTCTTCAAGGATATTTACTTGCGCGCACTTAAAAAACACTTTTTGCCCTAAACTTAAACACATATTTAATAAAATATTAAACACCTTTTATTTTCTAACTTTAAAAACTTTTTTTTTTTGTCAAAATTTAACATACTTCGCGTGTTGATTTAATAACTGTCGTTTGATTCTTGAAAATAACCTCTAATTTCTTAGTAATAACACTGTAATTTACACTGAATTTACATTTAATTGTTTGTTGTAAAACGTAAATTTCATTTTGAAAATTGATTTTAGTAAAAGGTAAAGTTTAATACTAATTGAATAATGTTGAGCCCTTAACTCAACACGATTATATTTTACACTTCTGTCAAGCAGACGATAAAGAAAACAACACAAATCCCTATGTTAAAAATTAACAAAAATTTTGAGTGGACGGTTTGGGACATGTGATTTAAATTAAATTTAACACAACATTTTTAACTGTATATTTACTTTTTGATTTCAATAGTGAATTTGAAGCCGGCATAATGTAAACACGAGAACTTGCAAATACGCGCGCTGTTGTTAATAGATATTAAATTTTAGTACCTCAGATGATCAAGTTTACCATCTACAGATTATATTTTAGAATATATTAGATATTTAATAAAAACATTTTATATATTAAGCATGAATATCTAGATATTGTACGCGAGTATCTTTTTCTTAATATCTAATATAGTTAAATTTTTAGCATCCATTTTTCTCAGTGTACCATACTATGTTATTATACTATTTATTTTTAAATTGTTAAAGTGTAAATCAGTTATTACTACTTGATTATGTCTGGAAAAATTTAGAAAAAGTACTGAAATGAATGAAAGTTCAGGTTGAATTTGTAAATTTCCAGATATTTCCAGGTGATCCAGACCTTCTTATAAAATCCCTGATATTTCACCTGATTGAAGTGGGAAACGTTTCTGAGCAACGAATGAAATTATTTTATTTTTTTTAATTATTATTTTGTTATAGACACACAATTATGCTAAAAAGCACCTAAAAAACCATTTCCAAATACTTTTAAGGGTTACAACACCTTTTTTTTTAAAAAAAAAAGAAAAAACCAAACAAAGAATTTTCACTCGTTACTCAGAAACGTTTCCCACTTCAATCAGGTGATATTTCCAGGTTTTCCAGCTTCTGTAGCAACCATGAAAATGACAATTTTTGAAGTAAGTTTTGTGGGAAAATGATAATTAACAGTTTATAGAAAAAGACAAAATTAGAAACAAGCAATTTTTTCTTATGCTTCTATACATAGAATAGTGTAAAGTTTGAATCACAAAGCTATTTTTGGCTCATAGCTTACATACATACACACATACATACATACATATATACATACATTCATTCATTCATACATACATACATAAATAAATATATAACTAAACAATTAATAAAAAAAATTGATGAATTATCAATAAACGAAAATTTCCAAGAAATGTCAAGGTGGAAGGCAAGTCGGAGTATTACGTCAAAATTGCGGAGTGAACTGGTTAACTAATTGTCTAGACAAGAAGGATTATTTCAAGTTAATAGAGCGAAGGTCTGAACGTATTCGATTAAGATCGGGTCGAGTGAGTTTCCTCTCGAACGGTCAATGCACTTCGGTGCAATGAACGTTACATCGTCACTACATGTCACTGCTTAGAGTTGATAAAATTAATAACAGCAAGGTTAGAAATCACGATTTCGTGACCAATTGAAATCAGCATCTTAGAAACCATTGAGCAAAATCGCGTATGACTGGTGACGCAAAATGTCGGACAAGGTCGTATTCCCCTGATACACGTGGCAACGTGGCTTTTATCGATGAACGAAGCCTTTCCTTTGGTTTCGGTTTCTAAAAATGTTTCATTCAGCAATGGGACGCGTGATTCTAAATTATACTCTCAACCTTTTCTCAGTTCAACACAGTTTCTTTTTCAAGAAATTTTCGAAATATTACACAATGTACCACAGTTAAGTGAATCAACTTGATGACAATTAAACAAATTATATTGTGTTAAAATAAAATCATATTGTTTTAAAATAACATCTTAAACATAAGTTGCAAGTTCTTAAAACCCAAACAAATAATTTACAATGTAGATTATATCGATTGCATAAGAATAATAATTAAAGATTATCTCATATGTGAGAAAGTTGTTGGCGAAAGTTAAACGCGAGTGGCCAAGGTTGGAAATCGACAAATGGTATATGCACACTGCTGCGTCATCCTTCTGTCTGGATTGAAAGAATAAAGAGGGTTCGGTTGTTGGCACGAGGATCATCATTTCTGCTTATTAATATTCAAGAACCATCGAAGGAAGTCACCTCGAAGGACATGAAACGACGCTCAATAACTGAGCCAGGTGACAACCGACTCATTATCGTTCAAATATGTACATCCATTTGGAATAAATGTGTCCCTGCACAAATTTCCAGCAGGTTTCACTTAAAGCCTACCATAAAGAGTAAATTTGTCAATTTGAAACTTATCAAGCATTCAATTACTCGAAATTAACATACAAACGATCCAAGTTACACGGAAGGAATTGCTATAGCACCGGTCAAAGTGATGTTTCATGCATAAAAATAAATTCGAGGCAAAGACAAAGAAGAACTACAATTTAGAAGGATCGATTTACAATATAGAAGGACTCAGCTAAACTGAAACCGAAATAATCGAGAATTGGAAATTTGTCCCTGGAACATCCTCAAATCACCGCTTAAACTTGCAAAAATTCCAATTTTCAATACAAAAAAATGCCACAATTTCTTCAATTTTCAATGAGTCATTTCAAACTACTGAATTTTCATTATCTGCAAAATTAGATCCTACCGTTAAATAAAATGATGTTAAAGTGCGCAACGTTTCTGAGAAACAGAGATAAAATTTTTCATTCCAGTTGCAACTTTATGGATAAATATTATTAATTATTAATTGAATTAGCTATTTCAGACTTCGAAGCGTAGTAGGAGACTAAAAAAAGTGTAAAAAGTGTCCTCAAAATTAAAAAAAAAGTGTCAGAAAAAATAGCATATTTAAAATGAAAGAAAATTTCCTTTCAAGACAAAAATACGCATGCAAAACTAATTTTTTGTATTTAAATAGAGGACTGAATATATAAAAAGGGGATTTTTATTAGTAAATAAAGATAAATAAGTTATATATCCTAAAATTGAAAGATAAAAACATTTTCTAGTCCAAATTTTAAAAGTGTTACGATATTTCTTCTAATATTATTAAATTAGTAACTTTTATGATAAAAAATATTTTATTTATAAATACATACATAAAACAATAAGACTGCATAGTAAAAATTGTGAGACTATTATGAAATGAATAAAAACATCTTTAAACGTAAGAAGTATGAAAACTAATTTTTTTTTTATTTCTTAAAAGCGAAACAGTTCTCAAAAAAATGAACATTTCAAACGACTGAAATTTAAGTGTAATGAAAATTCAATAGATTGAAATTCTGATAAATTTACGACTGGATTATTAGTAAATTAGAAACAAATAATATTAAAAGAAATAAAATAAAAAAAAGAGAAAAAGTAACAAATCAATATATTGAAAAATGGGAGGAAATCTTAAAAAAAAAAAAAAAAATGTTTAACTAACTATGAAAAAAGTAGAAAAAATATTAAAATAGTGAGAAATGAAATATAAAATAAAAAACAGTAAGAATAAGTTAAGGAAATGTAAAAATTGTATAAACAGAATGACAAATTTCTTCAAAAATGAAAAAAAATTTTAATTTGTGAAAAAGTAGAAACAATGTGAAGAAAATTAAATAAATTTACATAAAAAATGAGTTTATTTAGAAGGTTCTCTGTATTTTCATAACCTCAAACTAGAAAGTAGTTTTTCAACCCAAATAAAAATATTATTAAAATTAATTTCACCAAATTTTGAAAGATCCAGTTGTACATTTATCAGAAAAAAGTAGGTTGAGCTAAAATTTGTTGTCAATTAATAATTCTTTAACATTTTATGTTTTTCTTTAAATTTAATAAACAATTGCATTTTTATCAGATTCTGACTAGTAATAGCTCATTTTCCTCGTTGAAACATTCTCTACAATTTTATTTCTTGTGTTTTGTTAAATAATATTTTGTTTAAAAGTTATTAGACTAATAAAATGTGTTCTATTATATATTATTTAAACAGAATATTTGTTGGGTTTTGTTAAAGAATATTATTTAACAAAATCTAATAAATAAAATTGTACAGAATGTTTCAACGAGAAAAATAAGTTATTATTTGTCAAAATTGGATGAATAAGTTACAGATTATAAGTAGATTTAAAGAAAAAACATAAAATGTAAAATAATTATTATTAAACAACAAATTTTAGCACAACCTAATTTTTTTTAAATGTACAACTGGATCCTTCAAAATTTGGTGAAATTAATTTGAAAAATATTTTTATGTGGGGTGAAAAACGGCTTTCTAGTTTGAAGTTATGTAAATGGAGAGAACCTTCTTAAGTTAATATGAATCAAAAAATAATTAATTTTTTAATGTTAACTGTTAAATTTTGAAATAATTGTATTTTAAAATTTTGAACAAATTAAAGTTTGAAGACAAATGTTCTTTAAATTTTTTTTACAAATTCCCAGTTTTCGTGAAAATTTTCCGAATTCAACAAATTGTTATTTGATCATGTACATGATAATACATTACTGTTTTCAAAAAAGTGTCTTTTAGTAGCTTATGACCAAAAATAGTAGTAAAAAAGTGTACATGCTCATAAAAGTGTCAAAAAAGTGGAAAAGTATAGCACTTCGAATCCTGCGATTTAAAAGAACTAAAAATAATTCTGAATGATTATTTGACCAGAAAATTGAAAAAATATATTAATTAAAATTTATTTTTTTCGTTTGTTTCTTAGAAATGTTGCGCACTTCACCGTCACTAAATAAATTTATCTAACAAAGACTAAATTTTCAATCATTTAATATTAATGATACGGACAAGTATTAAATAAAACTTCAATCTGGAATTTTAATAATTTTACATAAAAATTATTTTAAAAATTCTCAATTTATTCAAATGTTAAAATACATTCTTATTTTAAATACTTTTTAAAACAATTTAAAGTTTAGTCTAATCACATTTTAACTTAAAAAATACAATTTTTAATTCCTGTCCCGTTACAATTACATTTCTTTAAGATTTAAATTTTAATACCACTAAATTAAACGAGATGCAAATTTCAAGCTTTTTCCATTTCTTATTTGTTCTACAAATATGAATTTCTTAAGATTAAATGGCGAGATCGGTCATTACATTTTTTGACATTCTTTAGACATGAGTCAGAATTTATGAAGTGGCCCCCTATTTCACCAACATTGACAAAAGATAAAAGCCAATACATTTTTTTGTAGTATTAACTAATACAAATTAGCTGCTAAAAGGGTTTTTGAAAATTTTGAAAATTTAAAAAGTTATAAACAATTAGAATTTTATGTACCCTATTTTTGAAAAATTCATAGTTTAAAGAGTTCAAACTAAAAACGAACATTAATACTTGGAGTTTACTGACAATAATTGTAACTTTTAAGTACCATAACTGATATACCAAAAAAAAATTTTTTTTATGAAAATTTTTTTATTTTTAATAAACAAATTTCATTATTTTTCTGTTCCAAATCGCAAATTAAAGTTTTCTTTTGAGATTACGAAACTCCATACATTCAAGAAGATGTTCATGCAAAAACATTTTGGTATTCTTTAATATTGAAAAAATTACATGGTTTTTTGTTGCGCGCCCTGTTACGCTTGAGTGCAGTGCACCGGCCGCGACGCGACGCCACGGAAGTGGGACAAAACCGGCTTTTCGTGGACAAATTAACTTGTAGGTCAGAATTCTTGACGGATTAACATGTATTTTTTTTTAATTTACAGCTTATTAAATTGCGCTAAGAACTATTGTGGCTGACTTGTTTAATTGTTGCTTGTGTCAAAATTTATTAACAATTAAGCAATAAATAATTAAATATATTTTTTAAAATTTTTTCTAAAAGCTTTGAAATCTAAAGAAAGTACACTTTCTTACAATTATAGTTCAAAAATAAACAATTTCTGTCATAAGTATTTGTTATAAACAATTTTTATAAATAATTAAGCAACAAACCATAATTTTGTTAAATTAAAGAAATTTCTTTAGACTAAGTGCCTGAATACGTTCTTTATAAATGCACATTTGGCATAATGTAAGTAAATGTCAATAATTTTATTTGTTATAAATATAAAAATAATCAAAAGTATGGATTGATGCTTAATTGTTTATCAAAAATTTTTATAACAAATAAATTTATTGACATTTAATCACATACTGCTAAATGTTCATTTATGAAGAACAAATTCAGACAAAAAGTCTAAAAAATAATTTTTAATTCATAAAAATGATGAATTGTTGCGTAATTGTTTATAACTAATAAATTTATTGGTATTTAGTTACATTCTAGAAAATTTCCATTTATGAAGAACGAATTCAGGCACTTAGTCTAAAGAAATTTCTTTAATTTAACAAAATTATGGTTTGTTGCTTAATTATTTATAAAAATTGTTTATAACAAATACTTATGACAGAAATTGTTTATTTTTGAACTATAATTGTAAGAAAGTGTACTTTCTTTGGATTTCAAAGCTTTTAGAAAAAATTTTAAAAAATATATTTAATTATTTATTGCTTAATTGTTAATAAATTTTGACACAAGCAACAATTAAACAAGTCGGCCACAATAGTTCTTAGCGCAATTTAATAAGCTGTAAATTAAAAAAAAATACATGTTAATCCGTCAAGAATTCTGACCTACAAGTTAATTTGTCTACGAAAAGCCGGTTTTGTCCCACTGCCGTGGCGTCGCGTCGCGGCCGGTGCACTGCACTCAAGCGTAACAGGGCGCGCAACAAAAAACCATGTAATTTTTTCAATATTAAAGAATACCAAAATGTTTTTGCATGAACATCTTCTTGAATGTATGGAGTTTCGTAATCTCAAAAGAAAACTTTAATTTGCGATTTGGAACAGAAAAATAATGAAATTTGTTTATTAAAAATAAAAACATTTTCATAAAAAAATTTTTTTTTTGGTACATCAGTTATGGTACTTAAAAGTTACAATTATTGTCAGTAAACTCCGGGTATTAATGTTCGTTTTTAATTTGAACTCTTTAAACTATGAATTTTTCAAAAATAGGGTACATAAAATTATAATTGTTTATAACTTTTTAAATTTTCAAAATTTTCAAAAACCCTTTTAGCAACTAATTTGTATTAGTTAATACTACAAAAAAATGTATTGACTTTTATCTTTTGTCAATGTTGGTGAAATAAGGGGCCACTTCATAAATTCTGACTCACATCTATTGCTTTAAGTTAAAGCCTTAAAAAATTGGTCCTGGCTTCAGTTTGGTTCCTGGTTCTTTTTATTCTAAAAAATGGAATTTTCGCTATTTAAGCGATGATTTGGGAATGCTCAGGAGGAAAAATCGTTCCCAAAGTTTTTTGACATTCTTTCGGCATCTATTGCTTTAAATCAGAGCAATAAAAAATTTCGACTAGACTGTAGAGGCATTTTTTGTTTTGGAATTTAAAAATTTTGGCAAATTTAGGAGGTGATTTAGGGATGTTTTGGAGGAGAAAATCTTCCCAAAGTTTTTTGAAATTGTTTAGACATCTGCTTTAAGTCAGAACGATAAAACATTTGGTCCTGGCTTTTTTTTTTAATTTTGGCAATTTTTTGTATTGAAAATTGAGATATTTGAAAATTTTGGGAGTAATTTGGGAATGTTATGGAGCAGAAATCATTTCCAAAGTTTTTTTGTGACATTTTATGGGCATCTATTACTTTAAGCCAGAGCGATAAAAAATTTGGTCTCAGCTTTAGTTTGAGTTTTTGCATTTTTTTGTATTGAAAATTAGGATTTTTGAAATTTTAGGGGATAATTTGGGGATGTTCCGGGGGAGAAATCGTTCTTAAAGTTTTTTGACATTCTTTGGGTTTCTATTGTTTTAAATTAGAGCTATCAAAAATTTCGTCTCAGCTTTAGTTTGAATTTGGGCACTTTTTTGTATTGAAAATGAGAATTTCGGCTATTTAGAGGATGATTTGGGAATGTTTCGGGGAAGAAATCGTTCCGAAAGTTTTTGATATTTTTGGACATCTATTGCTTTAAGCCAGAGCGATAAAAAATTTGGTCTTGGCTTTAGTTTGAATTTAGGCATTTTTTCTGGTACTGAAAAATAGCATTTTTGCAAATTAAAGGGGTGATTTAAGAATGTCTTTGGAGCAAGTTTGTCTTCAACGTTTATTCTTAAGTCATCCATTAATTCTGAAATACACAAAAAATTTTTTTTTTGTTGGAGCAACGTTTTTAACTTCAGTCAAGTGGATTACACAAAGAAGAAAATTAAAGATTGGAAGCAAAAGAAAACATTACCAGAGATATACAAGGGTATGGAATATGACTCATTTTATTAAATATAGCAAAAGTTTCATGCCAATTTATCGGGAGGGATGAATGTGAACGAATTTGGCCATAGTATCCGCTGGATCGATCGGCGCTTCAGGCATCTGGAATGCTGCTATACGAGCGAAATATAAAGTGCCTCGAGGAGGAACAACAAAACGTCCCCATAGAAACTGGTTTTGAGCTGAACCGTCCGACCATTAACGCGTTTATGAATCTTCCTGGGAGCCTTTAAAGGTCTGATAGTACTGCAGATCAGATCCGGCCTCCGAGAATCGCGAACGTGCCTCGTTTCGATCAAATAGCCCTTCGATAATAACTGCGTTATGAAACGAGCACCCTACATAATTCCCGGTCGTCGCGGTCACTTGCAAAGCCTGCAACAATAAATCGGTAAAGTTGACACCAGTCTTTTCTGTTTAAGAGCACCCATCATTTCAACATGTTCAACGACCCATGATCTTTAATGATCGGAAGTCATTCTGAGGGGTTTCACCTACATTTAAAGCTGTGCAGAATTAATAAGAGACAATCGAGCAGTGTGTCTCTTGATGAATTGACAATTTTGATGGACAATTAACTTTGACAAAACCAGAGGAACAACATTACGGAAAACTAATTGATTGACATTTAACTTTCTCAAATTTGTTGTTGCTTTATAAAGAAGGCAATTTATGACTCTTTACTTGACTGCTATATACACTTGACCCAGCAACATACTTTCACTTTTGTTCAGTGAAGAGGAAGGTGACTTCCATCCGATTTGATTCGTTCCGCTCCCGTGATCACGATCCCTAACTATGAATCAATTTCCTTTTCCAGAAGAGCCTGTAGATTTTCAACTAGCATGCTTTTCAGCCGTTAACTGGTGTGGTACAAAGCTTTTATAAAATGACAATAAAAGGTAAAATTGTAAGTACAATGGTAAACGGTATCCATGCACATGTAGTTGGGAACAATTGTTGATTAGGACATCTAATTTGATGGACTTTGTAGAGATATATAATTAACTCATACATTTATCGGATGTTTTATCTACACAAACAATGGGTGGTTAATTAGACAATGAAGCTCCACTTTACAACGTGTAAAAAAATCAAAAATAATACAAAAGTGCTTCATATACTTGTGAGGAGTATCACCACATAAACCCGTAAAACTTGAAAATTCAAAAGTGATTCTTATTTGTAATACAAACACCCCCATATACAAACACAAAAAAAAACTTGAAACATTTTTTAACTGAAAATGTGGCCCATTCCACCCCAAACAATGTCTAACAATTTTTTATATTGCATAAAACAATGGTCATTAAACTCTCGAAGATATAAAAAACTTTTGAATAAAACCAGATCCGGAACTAATCTTTTATTACCAAACATATGACCAAAAAATTATCAAAATACATGTAATGTAATGAACAATTTTACCATTGCATCAAATTGTAAGCAATGACCCCCAATTTTTTCTAAAATACTAAATATTTTGACACCAAACTTTGTAGAATTACTGAAAATATTATTAAGAAGGTCTCTCTGACCCAAGTTTGATTGAATTTTGCTTTAAAATTAATTTTTTAACTTTTCCAAATATCTGCGAATTTTTTAAAAAATTAATTTTATTGCAAAAATTTGAACAAACTTGGGTCAGAGAGACCTTCCTAATGAACATATCATTCGGAAACATAACATTAATATCAATAAACGTTCGTCAAAAAATTGGAAAAAAATATTAAGGTGAATCCAACATAGTGAAAACATTTTTAACTGTATAATAAAATGATAAACACTAAGTCCACACTGAAAGACTTTAGTAAATAATTTTTACTATCAGGTTTGTAATCTGGGATAATCGTGTAAAACAAAAATATTTCCTTGCAAATATAGTAAATTTTCAATGCATGAAAGGAAAATTTTCTAAAAAAAATGTAATTCTTTCTATCTTGGATTTAAATTTTTCTAAAAAAATGTAAATATTCTTATCCAGGTTTGAAACTTTACTATCTATACTAAGAAAAATTTTCTTTTTGCATGATTATTTCAGAATAATAGTTTTTATAGAAAAAATTAATGGATAAACTATAACTATTAATGTCTAAAGTCTTTGAGTGCACTAAATTGTCATAAAGAATTTTTTTTTTCTGAAAATGCAAAAAGGTGTTATTTTGGCTAATGCAAAAGGTAACTTTCAGTTGGAAAAATCAATTTGGATTTTTTTTATTTTTGCTTTCTGAATAAATATTTTTATTGAAAAAATTATTTTTTAATATAGTAACTACAAGAAAAAAATTCGAAAAAAATTAAAAATAATGTTTTTGAGAAAATCGAGTTATTTGAATTTAAAAGAATGGCTGCCATTTTGTTAATTTTCAACTTTTCAAAATTTTTATAAGTTTTATTTAAAAGCATCTAAAACACAGGCTTCGAAGCGTAGTAAGAGACTAAAAAAAGTATGAAAAAGTAGCCTCAAAATTGAATAAAAGTATCAAAAAAGTATCGTTTTTTAAGTGAAGTAAAAATAGTTTTTAAGTTCAATTTTTAAGTGAAAATAATTTTTTTCTAATAAAATTGAAAGGAAAAATAAATAAAAATATTAACAACTCACAAATTTTACAATAGAGATTCAAACCCTATCGTTTATAAAATAAATTTTACATGTAATAAAAGGTAATTGTTGATAACGCTTATATTACAGATCTTCCATAAGAAGTTTTAATTTAACAACGCTTTCTTTTGCCTACAGATAAATTCTGTAATTTTTGTATTGTTTTCTCTAATTTCTAATTATTTTCATTCTTTTTGCATAATTTTCAAAAATTGCAATTATTTATCTGAAATTTTAATTATTTTCATTCTATTCCAATTATTTTTAAAATTTTTTGATTATTTTCATCCATTTTAAATTATTTTGTTTAATATTAATTTCTTTTTATCATTTTGCAATTTTTTCTTTATCTTTTAATTATTTTAATTATTTTTCAATTAATTTAATAAGTTTTCAGTTATTATCGCATATTTAGATTATTGTCTTCAATTTTTTTTTTTTTTTTTATAAATTCTGTAATTTATCTATCTATAATTATTTTCTTCAGTTTCTAATCACTGTCATTTTTTTGTCATAATTTTCAAAAATTTCAATTATTTATCTGAAATTTTAGTTGTTATCATCATATTTTTCAACTGTTTCCCTTCATTTTTAAATATTATTCCAATTTTGTAAAATTTAAGTATTTTTCTAAAATTTCAATTATTTTCTTCAATTTTTATTTATTTTGATTTGTTTTTATAATTTCCAAATATATGTATTAAATTTTCTTAATTTCAAATATTTTTCTAAAATTTCAATTATTTTCTTTAATTTTCTCAATAATGCATGTGAAGTTGGCCCCCCACTATCAACCAATTGGAATTCTTTTCGGAGTTCTGGCTTCCTTTCGAATAGTTCTAGAGTTCCTTATACATTTTAGAAATAGTTCTGGCGATTAAATACCAAAACAATCGATTTAACATGATGGGGGGCCAACTTCACGTGGCCCCCCTTTTTTGCAAAAATCGATATATTTTTAGAGTTCTGAGTAGTTTTTAAAGAGTTCTAGAGTTCCCTGTACTTTTTATCAATAGTTCTGCCCATTAAGGCAAAAAAAAAAATTTTTCAAAAAAATAGTCGGCCCCCACATTTTTTTTAAATTACATTATTCTAATAAAAAATGAACTAAAACAAAGAGTTCTAGAGTTCCCTACACATTAAACATAAGACAACTAACTCAAAGTCCTAAAATTTTAAAAACCATCACAATCCAAACTCAAAAGCAAATCAATAAACAACTTTGAAGTTGCAAAATTTATTTGAGTTTTTAAAAATTTAGAGTTCCAAGAGTTCTAATCAGAGTTCTGTTTACCCCCCCCCCCCCCAAGAGTTCAACAAGAATTTCTAATAAAGTTTTTCTTTAGAATCAAAATCCAACAAACTATACAACTTTAAAGTTTCAAAATTTTTTTGAGTTTTTAAAAATTTAGAGTTCTAAGAGTTCTGATCAGAGTTCTGTTGGCCCCCCAAATAGTTCTACAAGAAATTCTAATAAAGTTTTTTTCCAAAGTCAAAATCCAAAAAACTACACAACTTTAAAGTTTCAAAAATTTTTTGAGTTATTAAAAATTTAGAGTTCCAAGAGTTCTAATCAGAATTCTGTTGGCCCCCAAATAGTTCTAAAGGAAATGTTAATAAAGTTTTTCTATAAAGTCAAAATCCAAAAAAATACACAACTTTGAAGTTTTAAAGTTTTTTTTAATTTTTAAAAATTTAGAGTTCCAAGAGATCTGATCAGAGTTCTGTTGGCCCCCCAAATAGTTCTACAGGCAATGCTTATAAAGTTTTTCTCTAAAGTCAAAATCCAAAAACCTACACAACTTTAAAGTTTCAAAATTTTTTTGAGTTTTTAAAAATTTAGAGTTCCAAGAGTTCTAATCAGAGTTCAGTTGGCCCCCCAAATAGTTCTAAAGGAAATGTTAATAAAGTTTTTCTATAAAGTCAAAATCCAAAAAACTACACAACATTAAAGTTTCAAAAATTTTTTTGAGTTTTTAAAAATTTAGAGTTCTAAGAGTTCTGATCAGAGTTCTGTTTGCCCCCTGGAGTGCTCTACAAAAAACCCTTATAACATTTTTCTCTAAACTCAAAATCCAATAACTTATTAACGTTCAAAGTGACCCAAAAAATTTTGAATTTGGAAAATTTTAGATTTCCAAAAGTTCTGGTCAGAGTTCTGTTTGCCCCCCGGAGTGCTCTACAAAAAACCCCAATAACATTTTTCTCTAAACTCAAAATCCAAAAACTTATTAACGTCCAAAATGACCCAAAAAATTTTGACTTTCGAAAATTTTAGAGTTCCAAGAGTTCTGGTCAGAGTTCTGTTGGCCCCCCAAATAGTTCTACAGGAACTGCTAATAAAGTTTTTCTCTAAAGTCAAAATCCAAAAAACTACACAACTTTAAAGTTTCAAAATTTTTTTGAGTTTTTAAAAATTTAGAGTTCTAAGAGTTCTGATCAGAGTTCTGTTTGCCCCCCAGAGTGCTCTACAAAAAACCCCAATAACATTTTTCTCTAAATTCAAAATCCAAAAAGTTATTAACGTTCAAAGTGACCCAAAAAATTTTGACTTTCAAATATTTTAGAATTCCAAGAGTTCTGGTCAGAGTTCTGTTTGCCCCCCGGAGTGCTCTACAAAAAACCCCAATAACATTTTTCTCTAAACTCAAAATCCAAAAACTTATTAACGTTCAAAGTGACCCAAAAAATTTTGACTGTCATAAATTTTAGAGGTCTACTTTTTCTCTCTCTAGTCCTACAAGCTAGGTAGTCTGGGATTGGAGCGTGTGAAGAAAATTATCGGCAATGTGAGGGGATATATGCCTTATGGAAGGGTAACTCTTCGACTCTTATCTGGTTTAAATTTCAAAAACGAGTATTTATAAATTGTTATAACGGAAAACCAATAATAACTATTGTGAAGTTCATTTCTCAATAAGTAATTAAAAAACACCATTCACGATAAATAGGCCTATGAGTCTTAATGTCACACACAATACTAAATGACACATGTTATTTAAATAAAATAAAAATACTCTAAATTTTTGTAAATTTAACAGAGATTAAATTTGAATTTTCTAAACTACAAAAAAAAAATATATATATATAGAAAAATATTTAGATGTCACTCAATGCGCTTAAAGTTTTCCATGCATTTTAAGTGAAAGAAAAAGTTTTTAGTAAAATTTAAATCGGTAACTATATTTCTCTTCAGAACATTTCAAGGAGTATTGCCAAATTGTTTATTTCACTATTTTTATAATAAGTCCTCCAAAAGACGAATGTAACCAGTTACTAACAACAAACTAAACATAACAATTATAACAATTTTAACCAAATTATAATCAGTGTGGCCATAAGTTTTATGAATGTAAATTCCCGGTAAGTTCCAGGTTTTTCGCAGTGATATTTTTGTATTTCCCGGTTATATTTTTAAGGGAAATTTAAAAATAACTTTAGATTTTAAAAAGCTTATTATGACATTAGTAATTGTAAGGAACATTTGTATTCATGACATAAGTACCTAACAATTAATTTTTTATATCAGAATGGCCGCAAATTTTCATTTTCAAACACACCTGACTTTCCCGGAACTTTTCCCTGATTTACAGTTTTTGCGGACACCCTGTATATGGATCTTAAAGAAATTTTTAGAACAGCAAAAATTGGAACGAACGACTATGTTCTAAAACTCATTAATTAAAATGTCTTTGATTGAATCACGCTTTAGGCGAATTTAAATTCTTAGAATTTCTTGTCAAATTAATTTAGAGAATTACAAATTTTTACTTAATAAAACTCTTGGAATAATGAATTAATTTTTAACATTATTTTTATTTTATAAAATAAATTTTTAAATTAAATTTTTATTTAAAAGAATTTTAATTTAATCGAATTTTAACTTAAAACAATTCTTATTTAACAGAACTCGTGTTAAGAACGTTCAACCGCTTGATCTAACCTCAAAATAAAAAATGGTTTGCAAACAGCAAATAAAAATAAACAATTTCTCGAAATTGTAAAAGATTCACTTGTTCAAGTAACAGAAAAAATTAGATTAGGCAAAAAATATTTTCAAACAATAATTATTAAACACTTTATGTTTTGTCTTTATTTGTCACTAAACCAATTGTAATTTTCATCTAATTTTGACAAATAATAGCTGATTTTACTCTTTGAAACATTCTTTACAGTTCTACTCATTTAACTTTGTTCATAATATGTGACGCGCTTTGAAGAAAGGGACCTTAGAGGCAAATCGGTAATTTTACAGGAGAACGAAAAGAAAAGACGAGCGCGTATGGTACTCTGTACAAATCGATGATGTTTGAATTGTCATAACTTGAAAAATAATTAATAAAAACATTTTCTGACTTCAAATAATGAAAAAGGAACTTTTATTGAAGTTAAATCAACCATAAACCGAAAATCGATTTTTACCCTCTAAGGTCCCTTTCTTCACACAGAAAAATCTAACTGCGATTTTTGCTGCATGTGATTTTCAGGTAAATGAAATTCTTAAGATTAACTCTAGATCATTGCTAAATGTCTCTTTATTTTGATGTTAAATTTACATATATGGGTGACTTTCTGCTGCATTGAAATTTTCACCAAATCATATATTAAATTAACAAAATTTTTTTTCAGTGCATAGCGAGACATATTTTGTTCAAAAGTTATTAAAAAAATCAAATTTGTTTTTAAGAATTTTTTTTAACAAAATATTTTTAATGAAATTCAAAGAGTAAAATTGTAGAGAATGTTTCAAAGAGTAAAATAAGTAATTAGGGGAGGTGGGGGCAAGACGAGGTACCTGCCTTAATTAAGAAACTAATTAACCAATCATGGTCATTTTTTGCATAACATAGTACCGTTACAATAGTTTTTGATTGGCAAAGTCACTGATTGAAGAAACCGAGTTTTTTATTTGTTACATGAAAAAACTATTTTTGACGATTTTCTTGTCATTTTTGCATTTTATTTAGAACGTGTTTGATATTTTAATAACAACATTTTATATACTATATAATTTTATTCATGTTCAACAATGATTAGACTTGAAGTTAAGCACTTGCTTATTTCCGTTTCGAAACTTAATTTTTAGAAATTAATTTTTTAATGAAATTCCGTATGTGGGGGCAAGACGGGGTATAGGAAGTGAGGGCAGGATATGGTACTGAAAACCAATCATTTTTTTATTTTATGAAAAAAAAAATCTTTTTTTTGTGATTTTTCACACTATTTATAACGTTTTGTTATTTAAATAATACATTTAGAATACAGGAGCAGGTAACCTCTTGTTTATTTCTATTCTAAAAGTTATTGTTTTTTGAGGTTACTTTTGTAATTTAATTTTACATGAGAGAACTAAAATTACGCATTAAACTTGTTCTTTAGTTTATTTTACAAAATCAATAAACGTGTTTGCGAAAGTTGTAAGGAAAAATAGCTTGATTTTTATACTACCCCATCTTACCGCCATGTTTTGTAAAATGGAAAATTTGCATTTTTTTGCGTATTCTTAATTCTATATTTAATTAAGTAACAAATGTACGAAATAAGACTCTTTCATGGAAGACAGATTGCCAAGGATTATTATTAAAATAAATAAAATATTTTTGAATCGATAATATTAGTGTCATTGAGCTTCAAACCTTAGCAGTCTTGCCCCCAAATCCGATAATTTTCATAATTGGGTGAAAATAATCACTATGAACGTTAATAACTTTTTGGATTTAGAGTTTTGCGAAAAATGTTATTAGGGTTTTTTGTAAAGCACTCCGGGGGCAAACAGAACTCTGACCAGAACTCTTGGAACCCCAAAATTTTCGAAAATCAAAATTTTTTGGGTCACTTTGAACGTTAATAAGTTTTTGGATTTTGAGTTTAGAGAAAAATGTTATTAGGGTTTTTTGTAGAGCACTCCAGGGGGCAAACAGAACTCTGACCAGAACTCTTGGAACTCTAAAATTTTAGAATTCAAAATTTTCTGGGTCACTTTGAACGTTAATAAGTTTTTGGATTTTGAGTTTAGAGAAAAATGTTATTGGGGTTTTTTGTAGAGCACTCCGGGGGGCAAACAGAACTCTGACCAGAACTCTTGGAACTCTAAAATATTTGAAAGTCAAAATTTTTTGGGTCACTTTGAACGTTAATAAGTTTTTGGATTTTGAGTTTAGAGAAAAATGTTATTGGGGTTTTTTGTAGAGCACTCCGGGGGGCAAACAGAACTCTGACCAGAACTCTTGGAACTCTAAAATTTTCGAAATTCAAAATTTTTTGGGTCACTTTGAACGTTAATAAGTTTTTGGATTTCGAGTTTAGAGAAAAATGTTATAAGGGTTTTTTGTAGAGCACCCCGGGGGGCAAACAGAACTCTGATCAGAACTCTTAGAACTCTAAATTTTTAAAAACTCAAAAAAATTTTGAAACTTTAAAGTTGTGTAGGTTTTTGGATTTTGACTTTAGAGAAAAACTTTATAAGCATTGCCTGTAGAAATATTTGGGGGGCCAACAGAACTCTGATCAGATCTCTTGGAACTCTAAATTTTTAAAAATTAAAAAAAACTTTAAAACTTTAAAGTTGTGTAGTTTTTTGGATTTTGACTTTATAGAAAAACTTTATTAACATTTCCTTTAGAACTATTTGGGGGGCCAACAGAACTCTGATTAGAACTCTTGGAACTCTAAATTTTTAAAAACTCAAAAAAATTTTGAAACTTTAAAGTTGTGTAGTTTTTTTGGATTTTGACTTTGGAAAAAAACTTTATTAGAATTTCTTGTAGAACTATTTGGGGGGCCAACAGAACTTTGATCAGAACTCTTAGAACTCTAAATTTTTAAAAACTCAAAAAAATTTTGAAACTTTAAAGTTGTATAGTTTGTTGGATTTTGATTCTAAAGAAAAACTTTATTAGAAATTCTTGTTGAACTCTTGGGGGGGTAAACAGAACTCTGATTAGAACTCTTGAACTCTACATTTTTAAAAACTCAAATAAATTTTGCAACTTCAAAGTTGTTTATTGATTTGCTTTTGAGTTTGGATTGTGATGGTTTTTAAAATTTTAGGACTTTGAGTTAGTTGTCTTATGTTTAATGTGTAGGGAACTCTAGAACTCTTTGTTTTAGTTCATTTTTTATTAGAATAATGTAATTTAAAAAAAATGTGGGGGCTGACTATTTTTTTGAAAAATTTTTTTTTTGCCTTAATGGGCAGAACTATTGATAAAAAGTACAGGGAACTCTAGAACTCTTTAAAAACTACTCAGAACTCTAAAAATATATCGATTTTTGCAAAAAAGGGGGGCCACGTGAAGTTGGCCCCCCATCATGTTAAATCGATTGTTTTGGTATTTAATCGCCAGAACTATTTCTAAAATGTATAAGGAACTCTAGAACTATTCGAAAGGAAGCCAGAACTCCGAAAAGAAATCCAATTGGTTGATAGTGGGGGGCCAACTTCACATGCATTTCTCAATAACTTTTACAATTTAAATTATTCTCTCTTTGAAAATAAAACAATTCCATTATTTTTTTGCTAAATGTTATATTATTTATCGGAATTTTAAATTAATTTTAATGATTTTTTAATAAATTTCATAAATTTTAAATTTTTATCTTAAATTCAGATTATTGTCTTCAACTTTCAATTTTTTAACCAATTTTTCAATTATTTTCTTTTGCTTAAAAATAAATTCTGTAATTTTTCTATTATTTTCTCTATTTTCTAATTATTTTTATTCTTTTTGCATAATTTTCAATAATTGCAGTTATTTATCTGAAATTTTAATTATTTTTTTCAATTTTCAATTACTTACGTTCTTTTTAATAGTTTCAAATTTTTTTTTAATTATTTGTCTGAAATTTGCATTTTTCTACTTAATTTTCAATTACATCTGCGATTTTCTCGTATTTTATATATACCTATATTCTATATTTTTTGTAATTATTTCCCTTAAATTAAAAATAGTTTTCTTCAATTTTAAATTGTGTAATTTTTTTTTCATTCATTTTCTTTAATTTTTAAATATTTTTTTTTACTTTTTAGGTACAATGAACTTCTAAAAGCTTCAAGTATTTACTTGCAATTTTCTTTAACTTTCTTTCATTTAAAATATATTATATAATTTTTTCAATTATTTTCTTCAATTTTAAATTATTTATTTTACTTTTTTATTATATGCTTAAAATATTAATCATTATCACTAGTTTTAAATTAATTTTCTAAACTTTTAATGATTTATCTCAATTTCAATCATTTTGTTTTCAATTTCTAATTATTTTCTCCAAATTTTCATTATTCTAATTTTTTAAAATTTATTTTTAAGATTTTGCAGTTTTTTTCTCAAATTTAATTTATTTTCTTTAGTTTTAAAACATTTCTATAATATCTTAAATTACTTTTGACAATTTTAATCGTTTTCATTATTTTTTTTTTTTTCAATTCATATGTTAAATTTGCCATTATTTTTTTTTAAATATTGTAGTTAAAATAATTATTTACAATTGTTGATAACTTTCATATAAGAAATTATAATTTTTATAATTTATATAAAACTCTGTTCATAATTCTCATAATAAGGAAAATATTAATATTTTCCTTCCAGAGAAAAACTAAAAAATTGACTAAAAAACTGAAATTCTTAAATTCTGTTAATCTTTTTACATTATTGTTAAAAAAAAGTAGCCAAAAAAAGTATCAAAAAAGTAAAAAGTGTGTCACTGCACAGCCTGAAAACATAAGTAAAATCGGAAAACAAAATAGAAAAATATCAACTTTTAAAATAAATTTGTTAGCGTTTTCGTTCAAAAACCGGTCTTGGTCCTAAAACTTTCAAATGCTCATAAGCCGCTGCATGCGTGTCTCTTTATTTGTTCTTAAAAAAAAAGTAAAAAGTATGTTAAACATGATATAGAAAATATTCGGCCTGTATGATTATTTAAAATGGAAACAGTCAAATGGTAAAAGAATGCAACGACCAACTTTAAGAGCTCCAGGTTCATTTTAAGCTCTAGATTCTGCAGTAATGACATTTGACCTGAAAAGGAACCGAAACTAAATTTTTTTTTTGCTAAAGAATCAGACAAAAAGGAACTTCAGCTGAGACCGTATCGAGTCATGGGAGCTATGATGTGTAAAAAGGAGGCCTGAGGCTCCTTTGTTTGCCCCCAGACCCTTCTGTCCTCGTGCATCGCAGTGCGTAACGTTCGTTACAAGCGAGATAATTCTCTATTGTTCTGGAACGTTCGTTAACCTACACCGTCAAATATCTGCACTCGGAAATCTCCATTTTCAACCTCTAATAAAAATTATTGACGTTGGTCACTCGGAAATTTTATTGTTATAAGTTTAGTAACAATTTTACAAGATGATGATAATTCGAAACTATATCGACTCCTTGTAATAACTTGAAACAATTTTATAAAGTGATTCATACGTCTAAAATGTGCCAATCTTTAAAGACATCCAAATGTTAAATTTCTAATCCCTTAACAAAAAAAATTCTCGAACGCAGTCATTCAAAAAATCGATTTCTCAACTCTAATAGCAACATTGGTAAATGGTCAATAAATAATCCAGACGGAACGCCCCCAGAATGTATCACAACGAAAACACAACGAGGAAAACAGCTTTATTCTTAGACACATTCACGGACTTAAAATACTTTACTAATAGGCAGGAAGCGAAGTATATAATCTCAATATATGCTCTCTCTTAAATAAAAAATATTTTTTCCAATAATCAAATCCGTGTTTGAATATTGACAATTAATTTATATTTAAAAGAGAGTATAACTGCCTTTTGTCAATTGTGAGAAGTAATAAAAAATCTGTTTGATTAAATAGTGAAACTAAGCGTATTAAAGTAACTTATAAAACACAACTTGATTAAAAATACCAGACATTGTGGTTTTCTCGAGTCACCGCCGTGTTTTTTTTTTTAAACTATATTTTCCTCTCTTTTTTTTTATGCTTTAGTGCACTTGTGTGGATTTGCATCTAGAAAAGCAGGAGTTAATAATTCAAATGTTTACTACTGCACTCAAAGATAAGATAATAAAAGCATGGAGTCCGTGTAGAATAACATAGGGTTTCTGCACAAGAGAGTTCTGTGGCCCACACACAACGATACACAAGATTAACTGGGATGGTGGTACATTGGATTAATTTTTAATCGATTCGATAGAACGCCAAGACGCCCCTTAAATTAATAGTCTAGTCTGGCCAGACAAACACACGTGTATTCTTCTTTCCTCTTCCCACATTAGAAAATCATTGGAAAAATCAAATACTTTTCTCACCAAGCGACAAAAATAACTTTCATAGTTTTCAGTTCAAGATACTCTCGATTTAATTTAGCACAATATTTTATTTCCAACTTAAAATAGCGATATATAAAAAATATATATAAAATTAATTTATTATAAAAAGAAATGAAAGGGCAATTTTATTTTGTTTCTATTATAAAAAAAAGTTAAAACTCGTGATTATTTAGGCGCAATATATTGATGACTTTTCTCATGCATATTTTTCCGCACTATGGAGACATAAATTTGTCTTTAAATTTTCAACAGAGTGTATATTATGTTTTGTTTATTCGTTAGCCAGAAACTGTATTTTTCATGATCAAAGTAAAACGGGCCAAACAATGAGTAATATGAAATAATACCCATGAGTCCTCTCTTTACGCTCTCAAGCACTCAGTATAATTTGAAATACCCATTACTTTAAATGCAACGTCACAATGCTGGTATTTAATTAGTCCCCTGTAAATACAGACTACAATATGAAAAAAAAAATATATAATTTAAAAATTACAGGCCAGTATTCCTTGGTAAAATTTAATCCTCCACTCCACTTATATATAAAAATATTATCTTTATCAAGGTAGTTTGAACGGTACAATGATTGAATGTCCCTCCATGATGTCATCAAAAAAATAATATTCATTACCCTTATAGATTATTATAAATTAATCTTCCAAAGTTATTATTACATTACATATTTCATTTTAATCTTGGTTTAATTTACTAAATGAGGCAAAAATATGGAAAGGTGTATAAAAGATTTGTAAATGATTTTCAAATGATTTCACGATTATTAAGAAATGGGGTTTTCAGACAGTCAATTAACCCTCGAAACGAAAAAAAAAGCTTTTTTATTCTACTTGAAATTTTATGGTTAAATATTATTAATTATTTATTAAATTACATATATAAGAGAACTTTGTAGTTCAAGAAAGCGAAATTCAATAACTTTTTTGTAATGTTTATTTTTAAAAACCCTTGTGTCTTATTCCAGATTTTATTAGTAAAAATAACCATACCAAATTTTATTTAAATCAGTTAAAGCGTTTTCGAGTTATCGTATTCACAAGAAAAAGTACACACATACACACACACACACACGGACATTTGATCAGGAACTTATAATACATTTCTAGATAAAGAAAAATTAATTTGAATCATTTTAAAACAATTATAAATTTAAACGAATGCAAAGGAATCAAAAACAAAAATTTTAAAAATAATATTTAAAATTCCCCCCCAAAAAAAGGTTTTTTTGTATTTTGGAATTTTAAAAATAATCTAATTGGAAGCATGCAATTTTTCAATTTAGGTCTTTTATTAAAAGCACTTGTGAGGAAAGGAATTCATAGTGGATTTTTTTCCCCGACATTCTCATTTTCATTATTCAAAGATTCTAGGCTATTCTCCGCTGCTCTTATTTATTGAGCGCGAATATCAGTGGTTCCGCAGAGGCGAGCTTAATTAACTGCCGTGTAGGTGGACGAATGGATAGAAAAATTACTCGCTTCCTAGATGAATGGACACGAGTCATGGATACGTTTCGGACTTGTAATGATTCTATCACGCATTAAAAACTATACCAAGCCAGAATTTTATCAAACAAAAAAAATGATAAAATATTTTAAAAATTAAAATTCTATATAAGGCACAAGTTTGTAAAAGAATTAAAAGGCACTTGAAAAATGCATTAAAAAATGTATACAGAAAAAATTCAATTTTTGTATCAAACAAGAAAAATGGAACAATTTATAAGTAAAAATAGTCTGAGGAAACGTTACTCTTTGTAACGAAGTGGAAGTGAACGAGTCATTAAATTCCCCTGCATGTTGCTTTTAAGAGAGCACGTTTTTCCTTCTTCTGGACTTCAAAATTCTTTTTTCTTCCCATGCAGACAAAATATTGGAAAATACAATTATTTACTGATTTTTTATTTTTTTATTTTCATCAGAAATAGAATAATAATAGTAATAATTAATAATAATAATGATAATAACTGTAAAACTAATAATACATACTCTCTAAAACTGAATCAGTGAAATTTTCACTGATTTGGAATCAGTGAACAACTTCTCTTTGTTGAATCAGTGAAAATGACTGATCTTCAGTGAATTTCACTGATTCAGCAACGAAAAGTTGTTCACTGATTTCAAATCAGTAAAAATTTCACTGATTCAGTTTTAGAGAGTAGATGATTAAATTATCTTCTAATTTATTAATGAATTATTTTAAATGTAATTAAATAATTTTAATTTGAAATAGTCAAAATTTGTAGTACTTAGTAGTCACTTTTTGCTATTTTAATTAGTAGAATTATAATTTTTACTACAATTTCAGTGAAAATTGACTAAAATTCAGTAGGAATTTTTACTAAATCGATTTAGTGCTCTCTAAATCTGAATTAGTGATAAACTCTCTAAATCTGAATTAGTTAAAAATAACTAATTTAAAAGCAAAATCTCAGTCACTAATTCAAATAGTTATATTTTTACTAATTATTTGGTAAGAAATAACTAATTGTACTAATTATTAGTCAAATTAATTTTTAGGTTATGTCAAAATAACTAATATTTTAGTAAAATTTTGTTTACTAATTCAATTAGTAAAATTTTACTTATTTTTTAGTTATGTTTTTACTAAAAATTAGTCATTTTTTTGCAAATAATTAGTTATTTTTAAATAATTGGAAAAACAAAAACTCAGCCAAGATTTTACTAATTATTAGTTATTTTTTTAATTAATTCAGATTTAGAGAAAACTAATAATGTAATAATGAAAAATCATCTACAAAATAAATTAGTAAGAATTTCTACTAATATAAGAACTAGTGAAATATTACTAATTTTTAGTCAAAAACTACAAATTGATAGTGAAAAATTACTAATTCAGATTTGTTAGACTTATTAATGTGAATGAGTAATTTTGTACTATCAATTTTTAGTTTTTGACTAAAAATTAGTAATATCTCACTAGTTCTTATATTAGCAGAAATTCTTACTAATTTATTTTGTGGATGATTTTCAATCATTTCATTAATAGTTTTTCACTAATTCAGATTTAAAGAGTAGCTAATTTTTCATTCATTTAGATTAAGAGAGAAAAGCGACTAGTTTTAGATATCATAAAAAATCAATTAACAAATTTTAAAACTAGTAAAATTTCGATCTAAAAAACTATTGTTCGATTCAATCAGTTTTAAAACTTGCACAATAAATATATAAATAAATAAATAAAAATATAAAAAAAGTGCAATTTTTCACTATTTAATAGTAACCGATTTCTCGCTAATTCATTAGTAGAAAACCACTAATTCAGATTTAGAGACTAGCGTTAAATTAAATAACTAATATTTTAGCAAAATTCAGTTGACTAATTCAATTAGTCAAATTTTAACTATTTTTTAATTATTTTTTTTTTTTGCTAATAGTTAGTCATATTTTACTAATAATTAGTTATTTTCAACTATTTCATATTTACAGAGATTGTAATGAGTTTTGGAATACAGAACAATCTGATTGTAAATTTAACAAGATATTCGATGTTATAGGCAGAAAAAATTCTACGTAATTTTAACATATAATTTTGTGTAAAAAATTGAAAAGAAAGTGTTAAGTGATCCAACTTTCTAACTCTGAATTAGTAAAAAATAATACACTACTAATTCAGTAGTCCAATTTGATTAATGAACTCTCTAAATCTGAATTAGTAGTTTTCTACTAATGAATCAGGGAGAAGTGAGCTAATATTAAATAAGTAAGAATTTTACTATTTTTTAGTAGAAAACTACTAATTAAATTAGAAAATAATCTACTTATTTTAAAAGTAAAGTTTCACTATTTCAATTAGTAGTTTTCTACTAAAAATTAATATAAAACTACTAATTCATAATAGAAAACTACTAATTCAGATTTAGAGAGAATAGTTTAAA
Source organism: Ganaspis brasiliensis (assembly GCA_037103525.1). Classification (NCBI taxonomy): domain Eukaryota; kingdom Metazoa; phylum Arthropoda; class Insecta; order Hymenoptera; family Figitidae; genus Ganaspis; species Ganaspis brasiliensis. The sequence continues at coordinate 3,585,751 of JAZKLR010000102.1, read as the reverse complement.
GATTACTAAAATATTGAATAGACAGAAATCTACTTCATTTGGAGATTTAAAACAACCTTAAAATTACTTTCACAAATTAAATTAATGCACGAAAAAAAATTAATTATAAAATTTACAAACGTGTTTTACAATTGAGGGAAAAAGGATCAAAAAAAGACAATTTCAGGTTGGTGATTTTAAACTTTAAAAAAATTATCTTTAATTTGCTACATCAGAGTATATTAAAGTTTAAAATTACTTAGTACAATAATTCCAGTGTTTTTTCTAAAGTTTAGAATTCTTTGTATAATAATTTTACTTTCTGGCACTGCTTCCTTAAATTATAAAACATTTTAATAAAATTTATAATTAATTTTTTCCCCTGTACTTATTTAGCAGCATATTTGAAATGTAAACTAGTTTTTCACCATGGAATTATTAGTTTTTGATTTAGATTTAGAGTACTCTCTAAATCTGAATTAGTGGTTTTCTACTAATGAATTAGCGAAAAGTGAGCTACTATTAAAATAGTAAGAATTTTACTAATTTTTAGTAGAAAACTACTAAGAATTCGTAGAAAACTACTAATTTTGTAGTAGAAAACTACTAATTAAATTAGTAAAAAAATCTACTATTTTGAAAAGTAAAGTTTCACTATTTCAATTAGTAATTTTCTACTAAGAATTAGTAGTTTTCTACTATATGAATTAGAGAAAAATGAGCCATTAATTTGGCTAATTCATAGTAGAAAACTACTAATTCTTAGTAGAAAACTACTAATTCAGATTTAGAGAGTAATTTAATTTAGATGCTCATAAACAGCTTTGATTGTAGCGATCAGAAAGGCTAAGTAAGATTAGACATGATTAGTACTTTTCTATACTTTTCGCTCTAAACTCTTCACCACAATTTTAAACACAAACTACAAAACCAATAACAAACAAAAACTCAAGTTTTTACAATTTCCCCCTGGGTTAAATAGAACAAACTTATAAAAAAAAAAAAAACAAACAATAATAAAGTACCAGTAAAAAGTCAATGATTGGGAAAATTTTCACTCTTCTAAAAAGCTTTGTGCATTCAAGAACCTGAAAAATCCATTTGTTTTCCAGACACACCAGCAAGCCGTTAACCTAAGTGTATCTCATCCCTTTCAAATGACGTATCTATATCGTTAGGACGTGCAACCTTGAGAAAAGCGCAACTAGTGTCGAGCATGGGTTCTCAAACTAGTTATATCCGAGATGAAACAATGATACTATTTATTGAAAAAAAAATAATAATAATAATAAAATATCTCCAAAATCTAATTCTTTAGCAATTTTTCGAAAAATAAATTTTTGCAGAATTTTAATGCACAAGCAAGTAATTGAATTGAGGGATTTTTCTCCACCCCCAAGGGACTCATTCAATACTTGGAAGAATGTTGAGGTCTCAACTCCCCGTTTCCCTTTCATCAAATACACATGCGCAAAAAAGCTCCTAAAAGCGGGGTTGCCAAGCTTCCACTTCTTTGAACGAGGCATTTTAAAAAACATGCGACCCCAAGTGTCGTCGACACCATCGAAAACCTTTGCTGGGTGCCACGTGGCTAATTGCAAAAACTGTGTACACTGTTAAAAAAAGGAGTTGAAATTTAACTCCCTACGGGACTCTATAAAAGTCGCACGCCTTGAAGAGTTGAAGTAAAGAGAGTTAACGCTTAATCCTTCAGTCCCCACTCTTCTTAAACATGGAGCGTATGAGACTCACTCACCTTGGAGAGTCGATTTTTAACTCTAAAATCTCAACTCCCAACTCCAGCAACCGTTAACTCCCCAAATTTTTAACAGTGTATAAGAGTAGGATATGAAAATCTGACTCGTTGGCGAGCTTTATATGATGACGAAAAGGGGTGCAATGGCGACGTTAAAAATGTCGAGACACAAGAGGGTGTCGATCGATATTGTGCTTGAAATCTTTTTTCCTTTTTTTTTTTCTTCTACTCTGCGTGTACATCTATATGCATATGCACATACAAAGAATGGAAACAAACCGTGGCACAGTAAGCGTGTCCGCCCAAGGGGCACGTTTTTGTGTGCACGGAAAGCTCAGCACGCGAATAAAAAGGAAACTTGAGAAACCTAAATCTCAGCTGAAATCTCTTCTTTTTTACCAATTTTACATTATTCAGATTCCGGCTAAGTATTTCCTTGACTTCATGACTGGGGAAAAAGAAATGTCAATTTACACGAGTTACAGTTCCCGATCAATACGCAGAGAAATAATTATAAATAATAATAAAAATAAGCAGGTTTTTCGACAAATTTACCCCCCCTCCCCTCATGATACGTCACAATACCAAATATTTTTTATGAAAAATTAAACTAAAGTGTATTTCCGATAATAATTTAATTCACGGTTGATAAAAATCATGATTTTTTTGATTTAAATCAAAAATTGATATTTTAAAATACAATAAGTATTTAAAATCTCCAAATGTTTATTTGTAAATAGATTATTTTTTAAACTGAGAATATTAAATATGAAATAATGAATAGTAAAACATTAAATCAAAATAAAATAAATTATGTCGAATAAATGAGAAAATTTAAAAAAATATCTTCAATGGCATGGCAAAATTAAGAAAATTAGCTAAAAACAACGAAAAAAAAATAATAAAGTATATAAAAAAATAAACAAGAACGTAAAAAGATAAGAAAACAGTCTATTAAAAAAATAAGAAAATTCTTATAAATAAAAAATGGCATGGATATTATTAAAGAAATGAAGAAAAAATTAAAACACAACACAAGAATGAAGCAGTGACATAAAAATATATATAAAAAGTAGAAATTCTTTTCAAAAAATTGAACTATTTACGGATATCTTTTTTTAAATTAAAAAATAAATAAGAATATAATTTGAAAAACGTTAAAATATATTACTAAAGAGAATAAAATTTTAAAATTAGGAAAATTAAAGAATTATTTCACAAATTGAAGAAAAAAATAATTAATAAAATTTTGGAAACTTAAAAAAAAATGTTAAAAAAAAATTCTATGAAATGGAAAAACGATGTTAAAATGAGAATATTTAGTTCAAGCTTCAATTTACAAAACATACAATACAAAAATAAAAGTTTGCAAAAAAAAGTAGAAAATTGGGAAATTTAAAAAATGATAAAAGCATCGAACAAATATTTTCAAAAATTCGTAATTAAGGTAATTGCGCCAATACTCGATCAAGATCTTATGAACTGAAAATACGGTCATTTATAAAATTCGATATTTTGAAAATTAACCAACGGTTTTTAAAATTTCCAATTTTATTATGTAGTGGAAGTATTAAACTTTGAAAATACGTAACTATTGAAGTCAATTTATCAAAAATATTTAAAGTTAAAGATAAAATTTAAAAGAGTAATTTTTTGAGTTCATGGACCCAATAGTCGATCAAAGATGACTATTCAGCAGATAGTTTACTTTTTAATTAATTTTAACATTATTTAATTAATTAAATATCGATTATTAAATATTAAATATAAAAATTGTCTTAATTTAATTTCTTTATTTACGAAATTACGTAACTATTATTAAAATTGATATATGAAACATTGTATAAAAATATTTATTTAGTTATATTATTTATATGTAAAACAGACAATTACTAGCTTTAATTTTAATACTCATATAAAATGAAGAAATACTAACTTGAATTTATGAAAATTTTATGTAAAATAAACATTTACAAACATTAGCTTTACTTCTAGTTTGTATAAAATTAATAAACACAGACTTAAGTTTGTAAAAATCTTATATAAAATAAATATTTACAAACATTAGCTTTACTTAATTTATATAAAATTAACAAACTTCCTTACAATCATTACTTCTAATACTAGTTTATTTAAAATTAATCAATACTGACTTCAGTTTATAACAAATTTTATATAAAATTAATGAATAATAACTGCAGTTATATACGTATTTTCTATAGAACATCATTACAAAATTGATGGAAAATCAATAAATATATACCTATTCGAATGATTATTTTTCAATGTAAAAATATTTTTTAACTTTTAAAGTAAAATCTTTCGTCTAAATGTAATAAAATGTTTACATAAAATCAACAAATATTAACTTGAACTTAATTAGCACAATTTTTTAAATTTTATAAAGAATAAAATATTAAAATTGAAATTTTTAAGAGTTATCCACAAATTTCTGGATTTTTTTTATTGTTTCCGATTTTTTAAATACAGTATTAGACGTCCGGAGAATTGTAAAGTTTTTATTTTATTTAAATCATGATTTTAATGCAAATGTCTTTATGATTTAAATCAATAACAGCCCTAATTTAATTATTTTAAAGATCAATAATTAATTAATACATTTATTTCTAAAGTATTTTTAACGTGAATTTATATACAAATAGTGTTGTTAAACTCAATAAACACTCATCAATTGTAAATAATATTAGTTTAAAGCTATAAAAGTTTTAAAGTTATAACTAAAAAATAATTTCAGGAAATAAAAAATTTCGTTTAAATGAATCTGGAAAAGTTCGGGAACACATGGGCGCCCCCTACTTTTTTTTAATTCTTTCCCCTAGCCTCCCGTTGAGAAGTTACATAGAAAGTGGATTATATTTAAATAAATTTAGATCCGTTTATTTACCTCCATCCTATAAAATCAGATATATTTTTAGAACCTATACCCTTAATTTTAGAGAAGATTTTTTTCCAACTCCACTCCCTATATTCAATGTACGGAAAAAACCAAAGCAACTGACTTTTTAATTTTAAAAATGTGTCGCTGTTTTGAAATTTGATATGATGTCAGTGGACGAATTTCACTTCAGAAATGAAAAGTAAAAACAAGTTAACGAATTTGATGAATTTTCAGAAACCAGTTTTACGAATGGCATCTTGACGATATTGAATATTTATGAAGTAATAAGAAGCTCCAAAATGCCAATATCGATTTTTGTAGTTTAAAAATGGTATGGTTGAATCATTTTCAACATTTTTGTCCTTGAAAAGATTATATGGCGGAGTTCCCTGAGCTCACAATATAAAAGTTTGTGTATACATGCATACATTCATACATACGTTCAAACAAACAGAGATACATGTATGTATGTTTATAGGTATGTGTGCAAAACGTGAGAACCGGTCTGAGGATTTGGATGCGGTAAATTAAACATGTGTGAGAAAAGATCTATGAACAAGAGTCACCAGTGAACAGAGTTGCACGTGTGTAATCTTGAAAGTGAAAGAGTGATTCCTCTAAAGAAATTAATTCATGATATTAATTCATTCAAAATGAAAATTTTTTAAGCAAAAGAAATCCATTAAGACTCCACTTATTTACATTTAATGGATAATGGATAATCACTTAATTCTGTAATAGTATTTTCACGTTGATTTGATTTTAACTAATTTTAGAAAATTGGTTTATTATATATTTAATTTGAAATTTAATCAAACATTTTTCATAAAATAATTACTAACATGGAATAAAATGATAACTTTTACTAAAGTATAACAAAAAAAGTCGAAAAAGTATTAAAAATAATATAATATAAAAAATACGGCATAAGGTAATAAATAAATGTTATTTTTATTATTGTATTGTTTTTAATTATTCATCGATTGGTTAACCAAATATTCAGTTATTTCTTGTTTGTATTATTATTTTAAGAACAGAAAAAGATCAGTAGAATTGTTTATGAGACGTGGTGATTTTTCAATGACACAATTTCCAGACAACTGACAAATATACAAAACTCGATATTTTTGAATCATTTCTGAATTGTGTGATCAAAAAAAAAAAAAAAAAATATCAAATATTCAGTTTCAAACGTTTTTTTTAAAGCTGAATAGCCTTCTCCTATTTATTATCATGTATACAAATTTAATTGAAATATTTATTTCTTAATGACTTTTATACAATAATTCGATAATATTTATTATTTATCGTTTCTATTTTCAATTTTCAAATATTTCAATTTTCTATTAATTTTTGTTTGCTTTTCAAAAAATCTACACTGAAAGACTGTATTTGATTTAAATATTTGAATCAAATTGCATATTATTATACAACTAATTATATATTTGAGTCGATGAAATATTGATTTCTTCAGAAATTATTATTTGTTCATAATTGATACAATTTACTTGATTCAATTTATTTGGTTCCAGTAAGTAATAACAAAATAACAAATAATTTGAATCAAAAAAATTTCTTTTTCAATCAAGCTCAAGTTAAACATTTCTTATGTTGCGCAATCATTTAATATCTAAATTTAATACAAATTTCAAATCTAGATTTTAAAAAATTTCTAAATCTGAATTAGTTCAATTTTGACATAACCCAAAAATAAATTTGACTGATAATTAATTATTTTTTATGAAATATTTAGTAGAAATATAACTATTTGAATTAGTGATAGAGTTCTTGATTTGAAATTGGTTAATTATGTGAAACTAATTTTTATTACTTAATGTAAGAGGAAAAATAAAAAAGAGTAAATTTACTATTTCATTTAGTACCAAATTTATTACAAACTTACTATTAAATTTACTACCGACTATAAAATTCACCGAGAATTATGAAGAGGTAATATAATGTCCAGTTCGTCCCTACAACTAGAATTATCAATCAAATCAAAACGAGTAAATCATGACCCTAGGTGGAATTTTACACAAGGACTTTTAAAGAAGCGTGAATGTGTGAAAATAAAATAATTTAATTTTTTACTGTAACCCATGCGGTCAAAAGAATTAGGTTGGATATAATGCTTTTTTGTAGTGACATTATCCACAGATAGACAATGTAATAAAGTCGAAACATAAGCAGGAAGGTACGCTCTGATTTTAAACTTAATTTCGAGGCATGGCGCATACAATATTTCTGTATGGACAAAATAACAATTGACTTTAAATGATCCACGAAATTGAAAGCGGCACAAAGTCAGTCTGACCTTTATTTGTCATCACGTACTTTCAACGACACCAATAACCAATAGTTTTTCTTTTATAAATTTAATTTTAAACAAGACGGTTTTCGTTATTAATCCAAGATTCTCATTTTATAAACTCTCCTTAATAGAAGCAGAGACATTTTCACTGTCAATTTAACAGAGAAGATTTTAAAAGTTGTTAAAAGTTAAATTTCAATTTTGTAAAGTTTTTTATCAACCAAGTATCGAAAAAGTATAAATAATGTAATATTAAATGCAAATTTAAAAGAAAAAAATTTGTGTTTAAACGAAAAAAATACGAGAATATTACTAGTTTTATCGAGTTATTATTTTATTCTTGAATATACTCTGCTTCTTCTAATTAAATCATTATACTTTGTTATCTCTTTTTAATTTAATTATAATTTAATTATGTAAAATTGTATTTCACTGAGTGAAAATTAAGATAATTGAACAAAAAATAATGATTTTGTCGGTTGAAGAAAAAACAATGGATCAATTTGAGCGTGCAGAATATCTAAATCACAAGGGATATGATATTATACTTTCAAGAGAAATTATATTTATACTGTGTTTTATCAGACAAGTATAATCTTTACGATTTTCTCCATCAACAATGGTAGCGTTTAGTAATCTGTAAAACTATTGATTACATCTTTTACGACCTGATGACTAATTTTCTTCATATAAATGTTATTTAATCTAGACACAACTTCTTTAAAACACTGACATCTCTTTTCCCCTTTAGAGAAGAAAAAGAGATTCTTTATTTGATAAGATTTATATATTTATATTTAAACTTAGCTTGTATTTATACAACTTTATCACTGTATATTTACTTGATTCTTATTTATGTTAATTTCATTTCATTACTAAAGACAAAACAATTTATTTTTGTATTTTAATGAAATATATTTTTACTTCGTTTAATAATAATTAAGTTCATTAACATAAATTATTCTGTATTTTTAAAAACAAAATTAATACGAAATCAATCATAAATGTATTATATCAATCTAAACATTCATAATTTACTATCATTGTTAGCAACTAATAAACTATTAAATAAATCAATAATTTATTAATTATGCAAAATGAATTTAAATAATAAATAAAAAATTATGTGTATAATTTATCACGCATTTGTAATAGCTTATTTAATATAATGTACATTAAATAAAAAAACATCGTCTGGAATTTAATATCAAATCACAAAGACTTGATTGTATTCTACTTATCTGAATATTAATACAAGTTTTGCATTCTATTCGCAATAGAAAAAAATATTTCCTTTATCTTAATGTTCAAAAAATGTATAAAACAAAAAATAAAAAGACAAAAGAAAAAACTAACCACTACAATTATTAAACTTTTTTATAAATACCCAGTAAGAATTCTTTAATAACTGAAAATCGTTTAAAATATTCACTATCTGATAATATATTCCCGAAATCTGATAAAATCCACAAGAGTAAAATGTAAATAAACACTTTTTTTCATGAATTAAACATGAAATTATTAATTCACAGAACAATGACAATTTTCCTGGGCCTTAGGGAGTTGGAATACAAAGTAAATCAACGTTTTATGAATATTTCAGTTATAATCGCTCGTGACAGTGTCTAGTGTGTATTTTCAACATTCAAATAATAAATTAATTTTCAAGATAAATACCAGAATTTAATCAACAATTGTTAAGTGAGCTTATATCGACAATAATCTCCGAATTTATTTTCGAGATGCATATTTAATGTTTGATATTTTCAGATATTTAAAACGTCAATAATTCATGATCACTCTGCGTGTTTTGTCAGAGGCAATTTTCAATCTAGCAGCGATTAAACCTAAATTTAGAATCGAGTAGACAAGTTATTCAGTTCGAATTTTTTCCCTCTGCTTTGGAGTTGGTTGAAACAAAAATTTTTTTTTGTTAAATTCTTATCAAACAGGATTTTTTCCCTTTTTTTTTTATTTGGAAAATGTTTTTTAAAAATGTGATTTAGTTATTTTTTAAATTATTTATTCAAAACCATTATTTATTATTATATAAAAGAATTGTATATTTTATCAAATTGAATGAATTTTCAAACCAAATAATTTATTTTAGTTTTAAACGCTTAAATGAATTGAACTACGATTTTAAATTGAAATTTTCTAATTTACAAAACAAACGATTTTATTTTCGAAGGAAATAAACCTACTTTTGTAATGAAAAGGCAATATTGATAAAAACATTTAATTCATTAGTAGAAATTGCGTTCGAACTGAAGGTTTAAAAATTTAGGAAGTTATTAATTTAGTTAATGGTTAATAAAAGTAAGCTGTCGTTTAATTAAAAGAGAAACAAGGTTTTAAATAAGTGATAATAAAAGATTCAAAAGTTAAACTTTAACGACAGATATATAATCTCTAAATTGAAATTAATGAATAGTTACTAATGAATTAGTATCATTTAATTTAGTACGAAATTAATATTATATTTTTTTTCGAAAATCAAACTTCACAATCATAAAATATTCTCGAATATTCTAGAAACGAGACAATAATTGGGAAAATATTTAGGGGTAAAACAAACTGAAATGTACATTACCTGAGTTTAGAACAACAAGGAAGGATGAAAATAGAAAGTAAATAATTATAAATCTAAACCGAATACAGATAGTGAATCGTCTGACCTTGGATCCCACGATCTTAGCAATATTCTCGGAATCAAGAATGGCAACGTCGAAATATGAGGAAGGTAACAGTTAGAAATCGGGGACGGTTGCTCAGGTAGTAAGTCTCGAAAAGCACCTGTTCTGAGGCTAATTTGAAAATTCAAGAACTGCTAATTAGGCAAGAAATAAATTTTGAACGCTGTTCATGCGCTCATACAATTGTTATTTATTCAAATCGCCTTTTTCCCGATATCTGAAACGAGGTTTTTTTTTTCAATTGAAAGTAGAAGAAAAGGTGCTTGACTGGTGACAATGGAAATGGCTCACAGAAAGTATAGGTAAAAATTGACAAAAATAACGGTCGATTAAAATTCTGGGAAAGGAATATCGAAGGAAATTTGTAGAAAAGGAACAATGGGGAAAATGAAAATTGCCTGCGAAGAAAGGTGATAAATTTAAGAAAGGAGAGATAAGAATTCAGGTAAAGGAAAAGCGGACCAAGTCGAAAAATAAGATGTTTAGTGTAAAAACTCACCGAAAAGACTGGTAGGTGTAAAATAAGAGAGAAAATATCCAGTGGTAGATTGGCAAGGGGAACGTTGACAAAAGCACTTTTTCAAAAAGGATGTCACGACACTTGGAGCACTAACGACACACACTTCACACTCCTGGTTGGTCACGTTTCTAACCTCTAATCTCTGCACAATGATCACAAGACGCGCGCGAAAGTGATCGTTTATTTAATCAGCCGGTGCACTTGTTACACGTGACAATTTAGAAAAAACGTCAAGATTTGGCGCGCATTCACTACTGTCAAGAGCGTGCAATTTGAGGTTATGGAAAGCACGCCAGAATCAGCGAGAGACTCTTTGCAATTGGCGAGATTCTTCTTTTTTTCTTTTAGTCACTGTCTGACGAGAAGGCGATAAGACACGGAGCAAAAAAAGGACTAATCTGAGATACGTTAATATCACTGAGTCACTTTGGAAATAGGAGAAAAAAAAGAATGTGTAAACGTCGACGTGAAAAGTGCGCGTAATAGATCGAGCTAAGTTGTAGGCACGCCACGAGTAGTAACGACGCTAAAACTTTGCCACGAGTCGTCTCTCTGAGTGGTGGGGGTCCTGAGTTGTGGACAAAGGGGAACGGGGATTGGCGAGGCTAGGGGAATGAAGAAGAGAGATGGAAGAGAGGAGGCTTTTACCAATGACTGTGTAAACCTTCTGAGAAGCGAAAGTGGGGTTAGAAGACTAAAAGCGCGGGAGAGAGAGGCATGATAGTTTGATGGTTGAGAAGAGGATTGAGGGGAGGAGACCAGCTGTAGAGGGATATGGAAAAGCGACAGAGGGGAGAGCAACAGCCGCCACACCGGCAACAGACGGCTTCAACGTCTTCGATGTGTGTTTGCTTGTTGGTTGACGTCGACGCACCAAAGAGAGCTCTGAGCCTGTGTACGATTACACAGGGTGACCCTCATGATTTTGTCTCATTAATTAATTCTATATATCTAGGAATTCTCTGTGCGCTCTTCTTAAGACATGTGTCAAGGTGAGCACGCGATCAATTTTTACGGCTTCTTTACTCAAGTTAATGCCACCAATTAATGTCCACGAGAAGATTAACAATTTCAGTGTTAATTAAAATAACAATTTTTATATTATTGAATAATTGGCGGGAATTGAGGGAAAATTGCTCGAGGATAAAAGAAATATGAGGAGAAAGAGTTTTGTAAAGGTTGTTTGGATTAAGGATGACAATCGATGTCCAATTTTGAATTGATGGATTTTTGATGTGAAGGCACAAAATCCATTCTTCAATATTTGATAATTATATTGGAATAATCGATTAATTTAAAGCATGTGAGTGATAAAATAAATAAATATGGATAAAGCACACTCTAAATCTGAATTAGTGAATTTTTTACTAATTAATTTGAGAAAAATCTGTTACTATTAAATAGTAAAAACTTTTGTTAATTTTTAGTGAAAAAGTAATAATTGGAAGTAGAAAACTACTAATTTAAAATTGAAATATCTATTAATTGCAATTAATAGTGAATGTTTACATTTTTAAATAGGTGATGTTTAACTTTTAAATTAGTAATTTTCTACTAATAATTAGTAGTTTTTTTTAAATAAAAATTAGTACATTTTTTTAACATTTAATAGTGACCCATTTTTTGCTAATTTATTAGTGAAGAATCACTAATTCAGATTTAGAGAGCATATAAACAAAATCGACCATATTAGATTATCTATTCGATTAATTTATATGTATGCAAATGATAAAATAAATAAACGAATATAATTAAAAATAACTAATTATTAGTAAAATCGTGGCTGAGTTTTTGTTTCTTCAATTAGTTAAAAATAACTAATTATTAGTAAAATGTGACTAATTATTAGTAAGAAAATAATTAAAAAACAATTAAAATTTGATTAATTGAATTAGTAAGCAGAATTTTACTAAAATATTAGTAATTTTGACATAACCTAAAAATGAATTTGACTAATTCAGAATTAGAGAGCTTTAAAACTGTATTAGTGATTTTTCCGAGGATTTTTCGCTAATGAAATCAGAGAAAAATTAGTATTAAATTGTGAATATTGCACTAAAATTTGGTAGAAAACAACTAATTTGAAAATGAAATATTTATTTAAATTTAAATTCTATTTAAATGTAGATAAATTAACTTTTTCATTTATTGTTAGTACATATTTCATTTTCAAATTAGTAGTTTTCTACTAAATATTAGTGAAATATTCAATATTTAATAGCAAATGATTTTTCTCTAATTCATTAATATAAAATCACTAATTCAGATTTAAAGAGATACAAAATAAATAAAACATTTAATACAATGTATTCACAATAAAATAAATATACAAAAATGAAATGTAAAAATTGATAGTAAATAAAAAATACAAAACTGGTACCTAAATTAGCTCGTTTTTTATATTTTTAAACATTGTGATTTAAGTTGAAATTTGTAATCTAATTATTATTTATAAAATGTAATAAATTTTGAATATTGCTTAATTTCCAAGACCTAATTATTAATTTTAACAAACATCCTACAAAATCGATTGACTATTAATTGATCGTGAAAGAATCGAATTATATTCGATTAATAATCTATCCATTTTTTGGAGGCATCTGAAAAAAAAGGGTTATCAGAACTCGAAAAACGATTTCATTCAATTGATAGAATTTTATTAAATTTTATAACTAATATAGATTTAAAATATACACTTACAATTAGTGTCCAATATTTAAAAATGTAAAAAACTATCTTAATTGGCAATGGGTACATTTTTAAGAGCATTTTTGATTTTTCTTTTAATGAGGTTCTATTGCAAATAGAATTAACATTACCATTTTTATCAAATTTTGTCGACTGGTAGATAATGGTTTTATAATGATGTAGTTAAATTTTTGCATCATTATAAAATAATTATCTACTAGTGAACCAAATTTGATTTAAATGATAATGTTAATTCTATTTGCGAAAGAACCTCCTTAAGTAATTATTTTTGACCTACTGAATGACATGTTATTAAAAAAAAAAATAATAAAATAAACCAGAAACGTAGTCTTCATGTTATTCAAATATACTTCGATTCAATTTACATTAAATCCAAACTTTTGTATGTAGGTCAAAATATTTAGTAATTAAAATTTAAATGAATCTTTAATTCAATTCAATTCTAAATGGTCTACACTGCAAAAACAGGTGTCTTAAATTGTTCAAAAATGTCTTAAATTAAGACATTTTTCGCGTCATAGACACAAAAAGTGTCTCAATTTAAGACAGTTTTGTCCAATTTAAGACACCATGTTTTTGCAGTGTAAATTTAAATTCATTTCAATTTTGATAAAACAACGTTTATAATTAACGATTTAAAAGAAACGTAGTTTTGTATGTGAATTATTGTAAATGTTAGTCTGAAAAATAAGTTTGCCGATAAAAAAATTTTAAAACAAAAACTATTAGACATATATTTATTATTTTTAGCATTAAAAATTTTTAATTGTTTATAAACGTTCTTATCGGGATTTTAAATGATTTGAATTTACATCCGGGGGAATTGTATATTTGGCACAAATATAATTTATTTGTGCGAAATAAATATATCTTTGTCTCAAAGCCTACTAAACTTTTTATTTGTTTCAAATAAAAAAAGTTTAGATATAAATAATTTGAATTAAAACTTGAATCCAATCGATTTTAAATAGATTGCAATTTTGATAGATTGGATTTTAAATCGATAGAGGTTTAAAGAAACTTAAATTTTGTATAAATTGAAATACAAATTGTTTAAAGTTTTGAAAAATTAAATTTAAAATTGATTACATTTTTAATTAATAAATTTTTTGATCACTGAAAATTAGGATTTATAAAAAATTACATTGTTTGGAACATTTGAATGAATTAAAATTTGGATTGAATTGAAATTTAGATGAACTAAAATTTAAATATATAATCAATTTTGAATTGAAACTTGAATCCAATGAAATTTAAATAGATTGAAATTTGGATAGATTAAACTTTGAATCGACAGATGTTTGAATTAACTAAAATTTTGGATAAATAGAAACTCAAATCATTGAAAATTAAAAAGTTTATTTTAAAATCGATTAAATTTTTAATTAATAAATATTTTGACTACTAAAAATCTGTATTGAATAGAAATTCGTTCGATTAAAACTTTAATCAATTAAAATTTGGATAGAATTAAAATTTAGAAGGATTAAAATGGGAATGAGTTCAAATTAATGTGAATCTATAATAAAATTTGAATAAATTGAAAGTTGAGTCAAATAAAATTCCAGTAGATTGAAATTTGAATTTAATAAAATTCCAATAGATTGAACTTTGAATAAATTAAGATTTTAAAGATGAAAATGCAAATAAATTTAAATTTAAATATTTTTTAACTTTAGATGAATTCAATCGAGGATTTATAGAAATTTGTAAAACATTAAATTTTTATAAATTACAATTCGTATAATTAAATAAATCTTTGTTTCGATTTACTGAATTTGAATTAAAAATTAAAATTAACATGAATTAAAATTTTTGTATACATCCACCCAAAGAAGTAATATTTGAAACAAAGATAATATATTTGTGCCAAATAAAAATATATCTGCCTCAGAGCCTACTAATTTTTTTATTTGTTTCAAATAAAAGTTATTTGATTTAAATAAAATATTATTTCACCCAAAAAATATAAAAGTTAGTTGCCTCTGAGTTACCTAATATATCTTTTCTCCGAGTGTACCTCAAAAATATTAATATTATATAAAATTTTAATTTATTAATTCAAAGTACAAATTAAAATAATTAGTATATGGATAGTGAATCAAAACCAATGAATGAATCTAAAAGCCGCTAAAATACGAGTGGAAGCATGCCAAGAAAATTGCATACTTGCTGGATTTATCTTAGGATTTATCTTAGAAACTAAATAAGTGAGATGCATGTACTTAATTGATACATTAATGTCATGTATAATCTTAATTAGCATATTATTAACATATTAAGTTGATGAATATTTTTTATTTTAATATATCCTTTGAGATTTATTACCAATTTGGTAAAGGGACAATTTTACGAAAGGACATAAACACGACAAGGGATGCTATACATATTACTTTTAATAGGAAAACAAACAAAATAAAAGTTAAGTAATCAAACAATAATAAATATTTATTAGTCAATTAAAATGTTATGTTTCAGTGTACTATAATGCCTTCTATGACATAAGCAGGAACAGAAGCGGAAGACGATTAAGACAAGCATGTAAATGTAACCCACATCATCAATGTATGCCTGTATAATATTTATCATGTTCACAATTTCTTTTTCATTCAATTGCTCGATAGTATGCAAAAGCATGATTTCTTAATTATCTTAATCCTTTCAAAGGCAATGAGCAGTTTAACATTTATTTAATTTTAAAATTTTTGTTTACAATTCAATAACTTTATCTACACGGAAAGAAAGTTAATTATTAATTTTATAAAATTTGTTTCCAATTTAGGGAAAAAGGATCAAAAAGAGACAATTTTAAACTTTAAAAATATTATATTAAATTTGCTACAGACTATATTAAAGTTTAATTAATTATGTTAGTAGATAATTCGAATAGTTTTTCTAAAGTAAAAAAAAATTGGGTTTTAAATGATAATGTGAAGATAAAAAAAGTTAGTTGACTTATTAGAAATTTAAGTATTTATTCCAAAGTGTATGTTTTAACTTTGTAATTAAAAGGAGTTATTATATGTTATTATTTTTTTTTCGTTGAAATTCTGTTTATCTCATTTTAACACTGTGACCCAAATGGTTAATTTATAATTATTATTCAAAATTTTGATCCTTATTTGTTTCAGCTGTAAATATTTGTTTTAGCACTAGAGTTAAAAGGGTTTATAAATTTAGGAATATAAACCCTAAAAAATATTTAGGGAAATAAATATAAAATTTAGGATAAAATCAATTGTTATGTTAATCCGAGTGTAAATCATTGTGTTTATAAACACAACAAATAATTAATTTATTACATACATATCTTTTTCTGTGTTATTTTCGAATCAAACAAACTTAAAAAATCTAATAATACAAATAAAGCAGAGTAAGAAATTTAAAACTGTGTTTATGTATATTGCAAAATATTAATAAATATTTCATACTTAAATAACATGCATTATTTATTTCACATTCTTTTAAAAATCCACAAGGATACATTTTCCATACGGGAATAAAATATTAACAACTGACGGTAGTAAAAGAGCGTCAGATTCCCCAGTGATAAAAAAATCCGTTAAAAATAAAAACCTACCGGAAGGTTTTTACGTGAGGAAAGAACCGCATGAATAAAATCGATTAAATCATGATATTGTGCGTGCAATGTTACTAATTCACAATTTCCGATAAACAATATGGTAAAATGTATTATTATTTATTTTTAATCTATTACATTTCTCACTATTTATTTCTCTTCCACAACAAATCACTTTCAATTCAACTTATTCTAAACCCTGTTAAACAACTTTTGACTATTATTTCAAATAATAATTCCAGTGATCTCCCCTTGCCTAAAATAATAATAATTTTTCCCAAACTCACGCAGACAAAGTCCCAACAAATATTGGTAGAAAACAAAGCTGTAAATTCATCATTCTATTAATACGCTATGATTCAATTCAAAGACTTCCTGTTGCCACTGGCTTCGATGAAATCCATCTCGACGTTAACAGATTCTAGCAGTATAGCATCTGGACCAGTCGTCTCAAATAGGAGTAGAAATCTTTTTATTATCCGAATCAAAGAAAACGAAATCGGTGGTTGTACCTATAAGCATGAAACGAGACACCCTGTGTGCAGAATAAAGTGGTATATATGTATAAAAAAAAAAAAAGGAAAAAAGAGTAGGGCGAATTAGACAAGGACCGATTCGAATAAGAGAGATGGAAAAACTGAGAGTAAGAGGGGAATTGTGTGTGAGAAGAGATGAGAGGGGCAGGAGGAGTGGAAGAGAGACGAAAGAAAGACCTTGCTCATGCTTTCAAAACTGCGGGGAATGCTTTGTGCCTGTAACACAGTGTCGTCACTACAATAGCACGTGCCCATTTAGCAATCGGAAAAATTCAAAAATTTTTTTCTCATTAAAAATCACAGAAATAGCTGACTCTTGGTTAATATGTGGTTAACCTTGGACAATTTTCTGTCTTAGATAACTGATTAACTATTTAGGTTATATAAAAAAAATTGATTAAATTAATTTTGGGCCGTTCAAAAAATACGTAACGTTTTTATAGATCTATTTTAACCCCCCTCTCCTCCCCCTGCGTAATGAGATGGAACATGCAAAAGTTCATTTTTTCTGATCCCCCCCCCCCCCATAAACGTAACGTATTTTTTGAATGGGACCTTTCTGAGAAAAATAAATAAATAACTGGTTGATACTGTTTCAAGGTAAAAAAATTCTAGCGAGAATTCTAGTTTAGATTTTCTTTTTCGAATCCATTGACAAAAGACGTTACGCAATTTTTTTAGAATTTTTATTCATGACCTTCCCCCCCTCCCCGCCCAACTCTGTCGCGACTTTATTTCGTTTTGTGCAAAGGTTAAACACATTCCGTCACGTTTGGCGAAGACCTACCCACCCCGTTTCTTCCAGAATAAGACGAAGGGGACAACCGGGTAAATTTCCGAATAAAAATCAAACAGGCAATTTACCCCGACTCATTCGTAATTTGTGAAATTTATCCATTTTCTAGACTTTTTATTAAAAATTTCATAACGATGTTAGGAATTTTTATTGTTTCTAGAATTCTGAACCAGTCAAAGAAGATATAAAAATTCAAATAGAGAATTACCGTGACACATTTAAAAATTCATGACTTTTAAATGTCACAGAAGTTGGCAACGTCATTCTGTTTTTTTTTTTTTTCTTTCAAAAAATACAACTTTTGCTGAATTATTGTGCTAGGTTTGTGCCCAATTAAGGAGCACTTTTTCAAAAGTTGATAACTTCATTTTCCCAAAAAGTAGAGGTAAACAAAATTTTAACATACTTATTATGAACCTTGCAAATCGATCAGTCACTGTTAAATTAAAGAAGAAAACTTTATTAACAAAGAATTTTCAATTTTAAAAAATTTAAACTTAACCAAAATGGTTCAAAATTAAAATTTTTTTTCTAGTAAAAGTTGCAAAATCCTTTAAATTCCCTAATTAAGAATATTAAGATAAATTTTATTTAAAAACAAATTGCCTCAAGTCCTAAAAATATTCTTATATCAATAATATTTTTTGGAAAAAACAAATTGGCGTTCCCAGCTTCTTTAACGTAACTTCTAAACATTTTTCATTTTTCAGACCTATTTTTAAAAATTCTATATCCAAGTAGATAAATTTTGACAAATCCGATAGCAAGCTTTGAAATGTTGGTACACCCAGAGATTTAAGAAAATACTCTCTAAATCTGAATTAGTTAAAAATAACTAATAATTGCCTAATATAATATGACTAATTATATAATGAAAAAAACTAAAAAATAGTTGAAATTGGACTAATTGAATTAGAAAACAGAATTTTACTAAAATATTAGTTATTTTGACATAACCTTAAAAATGAATTTGACTAATTATTAGGATAATTAGTTACTTTTTAACAAATAATTAGTAGAAATATAACTATTATTGCTTGGACCCCCCCCCCCCGAATAAAAAAATTTCTTACTAAATTTGCGTCAATTTTAATGTTAGCGAGACAAAAAAATGCTTATCACTGAATGGCCCCCGCCAAGAACCTTGTCTGGATTCGCCCCTGATTCAATATAAACAAATAAATAAAATGAAGAAAGTTGAAGAAAAAAAGTAAGGAATATAAAAAAGCACACTAGAAATAAAGAAAAGAAAAGAAAAGTTCTCTGAAAAATAATTTTAGCTATGGTATCTTTGACTATTATCTACCACAGCGAATTTTTAACTAAACTTTCTTTTAAATGCTACTACTAACTCTTTTTTCCACATAAAACATTAAAAAGAATAACTAAAATTTTTTTTAAATATGCGTAAAGATGTATTTCAGGAACAAATTAAAATAATTAACAAAGAGTAACGTTAGAAAAACACTAAAAATTAAAAAAAAAAAAAAATAGAAGTTATAAGTTTTTGTAATGTAAAATAAATATTTAATACCAATTTTTTCAGAGCAGTTAAATACTTGCCAAAAATTAGACTATAAAAGTGGTATTAGCTTTATAACAAACAAAAAACGCTAATAAAAATTTAATCAGATTAGCAGTTCTTGAGAAAAAAGAACATAAAGTTGTCAATTTTTCAGAGAAATGACCTTTTTCGTTTAGAAATCGATGAGTCATTCTCTCTTAAACGTTCCAGACAAAAAAGGGTGACTTTCTGATGGGCTTGAAATTATAGTAAATGGATGCCCCAAGAAAACGTATCTAATCCCCAAAATATTATATCAATTATAAAAAATCTGATGGATATTGAAAACAAAATTTTCACTGTTGTTTTCTAAGTCAAGGGTACTTTCTTGAAAAAATCGGCACTTTTTTGTCAATATTCTCAAAATTAAACAATTTTACTACTCATTTAGTAAAAAACACTAGAATCATTTATTTAAATGAAAGAATATTTAAAATTTTACAATTTAAAATTAAATACAATTTTTCATTTTAATATAAAAGAATGTGCACCATATAATGAAAATATTAATACACATGAAACAAATGAATAAATGAGGTTATGAAGATACTATTTCTTTATCTGAAGTTTGAATAATTTATTTTAAAAATAATGTTTTAAAATATAAAATTAAGCTTTTTAAAGTAATTAATAGAAGCTTTGAAAATGCGAATTTAAAATAACTATAATTTGAGCCAGTATCATTTTGACACAAAACTTATTTTGAAGATTGTTATATTGTATAGAATAAAAATGTTATTTTTGTACAACTGCTAAATGTTATTTTGTACAATTTTGAAAAATGAATTTGCTATTTTGTACAATTTTTTAAAAAAGCTAAAAAACTTTGGGAATTAAAATAAGTCTATTTTTTAATTAATTGTACAAAATAACAAATTCATTTTTCAAAATTGTACAAAATAAAATTTAGCAGTTGTACAAAATAACATTTTTATTCTGTACAATATAACAATCTTTAAAATAAGTTTTGTGTCAAAATGATACTGGCTTTATAATTTAATTTGAATTGACCACTTTGCAGTATTTAATAATAAAGCGATGATACTATTAATCTCTCTGAGTAAGGTAAAATAAAAATTGAAACATTACCTATTTTACTAAAATAAAATAGAATAAGCTAAAAATTACATTTTTAATAATTGTTTACGATAACTGCAATTAAAATTTGATAATATAATAAAAATATATGGATAATATGACAAACGACTTAATTCCCATAAAACTCAATGTAAAATGTTAAAAGGAAAACCCTTATATCTTTTTTCACAAGTACCTTGAAGTCTCGAAAAATTAACTACATCATTATAAAACCATTATCTACCAGTGAACCAAATTTGATTAAAATGGTAATGTTAATTATTTTCACATTCGAACCTCCTTAAATGTGATAAGGTAATTAAAAATCATTTTTTCATTTGCCGTATTTCACGAATACTAGATAATTTTCATTTACACTGTTTTTATTTTTTAAAATTTGTAATGTCGCTCAGTACGCCTAATTATTTTTCTCTAAAATTGTTCAATATTACTAGAAAAAATACAAATTTTAGTCAGTTAACATTTTTGACAATGACGAATTATTTTCTTCATAATACAACATTAAAATATAATTCATTTTACATTTAGATTAAATAAATAATGAATTTAATTAGTGGTTATCAGGATTTGTCTTGTGGTAAAATAATATAGATGAGAAATAAAAATTTATTAATCATCCAATTCAAGATGTTGAAAAAAAAAAAAATTGTCGGAAAATTAAAAGGATTATGTGTTTTTGAATTTTTTTCGACACCTTGACTTGGAGGATTGTTAAATTTTTATTTATCATCTATAAAAAATTTAATGTTAATTTAATACTATACAAATTCAATAAAATGTTAGAAATCTTTTTATTACATTCATTTAAAAAAAAAACTTATGTAAAAACATAGAAATATACTACAACTTAATTCAAACTTAATTTAAAAAAATTTTCTATTAAAAATAAAATTTTTGACTCAAAGAAATATTGATATTGTATTATATACAACATTTGAAAAACATAATTATGCTAAGCGATATTAGGTACTTTTTAAATTAAAAACAGTGTAATTTCAAATTATCTAATTTTTTTGTAAATGTATTACTTTTTTACATTTCGAAATTTAACGAAAATATTAGGTAAAAAATTAAATTGAGACATAACCTGAAAATTGAATTCAAATTTTTAAAATGTGAAATTTGTAACATTCATTTGTTACACAATGTTTGGGTTATACCCAGTGTTCGTGAAATACGACAAAGCAAATGAAAAAATGATTTTTAATCATTTTATCTTAATTCAATAAAAGCCTCTCTTGGCGGAATAATTGTAGTTTAAAGTTCAACCTTCCATTTGAATCAAGGAACAAGTTTTTATCAACTCTTGTTCTCTTTTTATTTAAAACCAAATTTGGTCAAAAACACGTTTTTTGACACTAATTTTCTCAAAAACTAGACTTGATAAATCATTTTTCTTTCCAGATTCGTAATCAGCGTGAAAAAATCTATCGAAAGTAATAAGAAATATCTTTGGGTCAGAAATGAAGTTCATTTTTGTCGGAAAGTGTAACCGTGACTTTTACCTTACCAAGACAAAAAAAAATTAAGATTAAATATTTACTGCCAGTAAGATCACAAACTGACAATAACGGCCGAATCCAACTAAAATTTTAAACCTTCTTTTTCAAATTTTTTTGCCAATAATGCTTTGAAATGGAGAAAATAAATGCACTTTCGATACGATATGGAAAAGTTTTAGTGCAACTTTGTTTCGCGTAAGGTGTTCAATGTTCATGGTAATAGGAAAGTGACAGACGGCCCTGCGGGAACCCTCGACATAGGAAAGGAAGTACCGCGACGCGAATGGAGTAAGAAATGAGTGTGGTATAGTATAATCTATAGAAGTATACTGTTATGGCTATAGCAATACTATAGCATTGGTATGGAGAAGAAAAGAGGCTTCATATAAGCCTTAGCTGCTGGCAATTCGCACTCATATAAAGATACGTCGCGACCCTATCATGCGACAACCACCACGAGAAACGCAGGTAGACACAAAAGACGACGTTACCAACTTACAGACAAAGAGGGACTTCAATGAATCGAAAATATCCCCCTTCATGATGAGATATCATTTTTTTTCTCTTTTTTCTCAAGAGCTTCATTTCGTTGTACTTCAACTTTTCTTATGCGATATTTCCTACTCTTTTCAAGAAACATCAAACAGGTACAAAAAATTATTCTCATTTCTGCAATATTCATTTTTTAAAATTTTTGAAAGTAGATAATGATCTGATGAGAAAATACAAAAAAAATTCTTGTTTATTCAGATTTTTTAATGTGTTTATAATAATATTGTTTTATATTTTGTGTAAAAAAATGTTGAAATCCTAAAGTGTTTGAAATTCGGGCGTTAAGTAGAATCTCCAGAAGGTTTAGTTTAACCCTTTCGTGCCTCTCGTACACATATTTACTACTAACAAAATTTGATATAACTCTTATAAATTTAAACAAATTAACAATTAATACAGTGGCGTAACTGTCAACCCTAATAGACCTTTTTTTTAAAAAAAAATTCCAAAAACCTTACTAATTGTAGTAATTTATAGTTTGACTAAATTAAACATGCGCTGGCGCGCGATTAGTTTCTATACCTTGTGTTATTAACAATAATTATAATTATTTTAAATATAATATTTAAAAACAAATTTATACAAGTAAATAAATAAAATAAATATTTATTTAAGACAAAATTTAAAAGAGTTTAGAAATAAAAAAAGTTGCAGAAAATAATCGAAATTAAACAAAGTATTTGCAAATTTTGCAAATTAATTGAAAAAAAGTGAAATTAATTAAAAATTGGAGAAATAATTTAAAAAATCATAGACATGTTTCAAAAATAAAGAAAGTAATTTAAATTTGACAAAAATACTTGAAAATCTTAAAAACAAATCAATGATAAAAAATTAAAAAAAGAAAAACTAGAGAAAATTTGAAAAAAAAGATTTAAAATTGAGATGAATAATTTAAAATTGAAAGAAAATAATTAAAATTTAAGAAAATAATTGCATAAATTACATAATATTTTGTAAATAAAAGAAAGTTAAGGAAAATTTTAGAAAAATATACTTAAAACTTTTAGAAGTTCATTGAAAAAAGAAGAAAATAATAAAAAATTAGAGAAAAATAATAAAGAGAAATGATAAAAAACTTTTTGGAAATTAAGAAAAATAACAAGAGTAATTAAAAACTGAAGAAAATAATAAAAAAATAATATAAATAGTTGGAAATTGAATGAAATATAATTCAAATAGTTTTAAATTTTTGAAATTATAAAACAGATGGAAAAAATTGTAACTTGAAGAAATTAATTAAAATATGATAAAAACAATGATAAGTTGTAAAAAATAAATGACATTTGAGAGAAATAATTAAAAAAACAACAGAATTTTTTTAAAACAAAATAAAAATAAATGAAATTGAAGAAAAATACATGAAGATCTTAGAAATTAATTGAAAAAAATGAGAATAACTAAAAATTGGAGAACAGAATTGAAGAAAGCTAAAAATAATTTAAAGTTACGATAATTAATAAAAAAAATTTGGAAGTTATGAAAACAAATGAAAATTATTAATAATTGAAGAAACTAATTGAAATTATAGAAGATGAGAATAATCATTAACAATTTAGGAAAATAATTGAAAAATGCTGGAAATAATTTAAGATTAAAAAAAAAAATTGAAACATGATGAAAGTAATTTAAACGTGATAAATTGAAAGCAGTAAATAAAATTTGAGAGAAATAATTGAAAAAGTCATAGAATATATGTTTAAAAAAAGAAAATAATTACAAAATTACTTAAATTTTTCTAATTAAAGAGCATAATTAAAAAAATAGCAGAAATAATCGAAAATTGTTGAAAATAATTGAAATTTCAGATAAATAATTGGAATTTTGGAAAATTATGCCAAAATAATGAAAATAATTAGAAATTGAAGAAAATAACAGAAAAATTACAGATTTTATTGTTAAGTAAAATAAAATAATTAAGAATCGTTTAAAACATGAAAAATTGATAAAAATATTCTAATCTTGAGATAACAACTGAAAATTTAAGAAATTAATTGAAAAATATTAAAATATTAAAAATGGAGAAAATAATTGCAAAATAAGAAAAAGATATGAAAATTAAGCAAAATAATTGAAAATTGAGATATATATTTGAAAGTTCAGGAAATTAATTCAGAAATTATGAAAAGGATTAAAAATTGAAGATAATAATTGCAAAATGACAAAAATAATGGTAAATTATAAAAAATTAATTTAAATTTGTGATGAATAATATAAAATGTAAGAATAAATAATTATATTTAATTTAATGTCGAATGAAAGATAATTAAAATTGAAAAAGTGATTGAATATACCCTGAACAGAATAATTGAAATTTGAGGAAGGTAAATTTAAGATTTAGAGAAACAATTTAAAAATAATTAAGATAATTAAAAATTGCAGAAAATAATTGAAAAATGTTAAAAATAGTTCAGCTTTGTAATTTAAGTAATTGAAATCATAATAGAAAAGTAAGTAAAAATTGAAGAAATTTTTAAATCATTTCAAATTTAGTATATTTAAAACGTGGATTAATTTAACTTTTAATGGGCCCGTATCATTTTGACACACATTTTTTCTTGCAACATGTTATATTGTACTCCCGAAGATGAATGTTATATTTTACTCCTTCTAAAATCAAAAATTTTTAAGTCTTATTTATTAAATAATTGATTGTAATACATTAAATTAGTATTAAAAGTCTTAATTAATCTAGTAAGTTCAATTATTAAATAATTAAAACTTAAAAATCTTTGATTTCAGAAAGAGTAAAATATAACATTCATCTTCGGGAGTACAATATAACAAGTTACCCGAAAAACTTTGTGTCAAAATGATACGGGCCCCTTTTAATCAATCCAAGTTCACATTAACTAAAAATTGAAGAAATTAAAATTGCTAGAAATTTAAAATTTAAGAACATTTTAAAAAAGTGAAATATGATTTCAAATTTTGAAAGAAAAAAAACAACATAGACACACTGAAAGAAATACTCTAGCTTTATCAGCCATATGATTATTGTTGACAGTTTTTGTAGAACTTCGAATACTATATGAATGAATATCCCATAATGCATCGGTGCGCCACTGACAGTTCTTCTAACCTAAAAATATACATCGCAGTTTCACCAGTCATATGGCTAAAAGACAAATATATTATGGCAGTATCTATATTAGCAATATATTATGGGTGATTTATCCATAATTATGTCAGTACCGTGGAATTATTTCTTTCAGTGCAGAATGAATGAATAAATGAAACTTGTAAATTATTATATATAATTGGGGCCCTATTTTTCTTTTTGCCCCAGGGCCTTTGCCCTCCCAGTTACGTCACTGAATTAATATAGCTTGTTTTCATCGCCAACGTTACAATTTTATGTTAAAAAAAGTAAGTTACATACTACGATTATAATTATTATAAACAATAGGTAGAATATTGATAAAAAAATAGCGAAATAATGTTTTTTTAAATTTGCTCAAATTCGCTTGAAATTTGTTACTCGAAGATTTTTGGGGTCGCTGATTACGAATCTGAAATCGGATTTTAAAAATTCATAATGGCAGATCCAATATCGTGGACATTTATTCAAAATTGCTCAAATTTGCCATATTGGATTTGCCATTCAGAATTTTGAAAGTTTTGAAAATCTGACTTCAGATTCGTAATCAGCGACCCAAAAACCTCCCGAGTAACAAGTTTCGAAAAATTCTAATTGGGGTTCTCAGGAGCACGAAAGGATTTAAAATAACAAACAAACAAAAATTACTACATATTATTATTATTATAATTAATTATAAAAATCTGTATTACGACTTTTCTCGATTTTGTAAGACACGGTATAATAAAAAAATAGGAACAACAACTTTTTTAATACGACGTATTATCAAAATCGTCCAATTTTAATTCGAGGTGAGAAAAACTCACGGAGAAATCGAGTGAAATTTTTAATTTACAAAATATTATAGACATCAGACAGGACTAAAAAAAGGAACGGGTCTACATTGACCGTATTTCAGGAATGGGGTGAGGTGTGTGGCGACAGGGTTGATCGAGGTCGCTTTCAATGTGTAAATTGAAATTGATCGCTCCCATCCACGAAGCTTTTTGGTCATATACTATGGCTAAAACACCATAAAACAGCCTTTAAACATGCTCCCTAAATTTAGTCTTCTTCGCAATTTTTAATCACCTTCAGCCCTAAATTTTTACGACCTAATCGTTAATCTTCATCATCAACCTTTTACCCTTCTTATCAAGTTGTATAGCTATCTAAAAATTCAAATTATAAATACACAAAAACGATAACGTAATGTGTTTTTATAAAACGTGAAAAGTCAATTTATTAAAATATCTTCAATAAAACAACAAATAATAATCAAAAAAGACCTAACTAATTAATGAAAGTATTTATGTTTTATTTAAAAGTCTACATATCTTTTAAATGCATTATTTTTCGCAAAGTGCATTTTGATTGGAATTTAGAAGAAAGCTTTCGTCAATTTAAAAGTTATTTTCATGATGAATTAAAATTTTTATTCAACAAAATTTCTTTGTTAAAAAAAAAATTGCCTAAGTTTATGCACAGTTGCTCAATGACGTTGAATTTCCGATGAAAGTCGTGAAACTCAACAATTGATATTTTTGTAGGTTGGTAAACTGATATCTAGACAAGTCAAATGTAACAGATCCACGGATATTTGTTTCAGCGGATTCTTTTCTGAGGCTGATGCTATTGACAGGTGTCTAAACTTGAATGACACCGACATTAGTTCAAAGACAAGTACACTTTTGAAAAGTTTTCTTCTTTTCAGTAAAGTTATGGCAATTCTTTTCACATCAATCCTTTTCGACTGAAAGTAGAATGAGCTCTCTTTTACTTTTGTTTCCATATAATATATTCTACAAATTTAATAAAAATAAAATTCAATTTTTACTCTACTTTCTGAATAAGTTAGAAAAATATTATGTTTGGATCAGATGTCAATTATTCGACTATATTTAATTATTATGCATTGAATTATTTATTTCAATATCTCATATTTTATTACTTCATTTCGTCATTTCTATTTTTATTTTATTGAACTATTGTGTGTTACTAATTATTTTCTATTGAATCCTGTCTTTTATTTTTATTTCATGTTCTGTTTTATTTCTATGTACGATATGTCTCGATATTTTAATTTGGTAAAGTCGCAACAGTTTTTTTTTACTATAGTCAGTGTAAACAAAAAAAAAACTTGATAAAAATTCACTGACAATGGGACACGAACTTCCGTTGGGAATTTTAATTATTCAAATTCTTTTTCAAGTAGATATAAAAGTCACCTACTTTAACAATAATGTCAGTTCCCCTAAGTTTGGGGTCAAATTCGAAGGGTACTTGTGATTCCATAAAATAGGGAATCTACTTCAGGAAGAAGAATTTGAGGGTTTGTCGGATGTTTTTGTTTATTAGACAACCTGTCACTCAAAGACTGACACTAAAAAATACATTATGTTCTCAAAAAGAAAAGTCTTAAGAGAGACAAATTAATAAATAAAAAAATTTTTAATTCAAATCAGCAAAAAAAAAAAACATCCATAAAACTTTAGAAAATGGTATTTTATTGAAATTGATTTTTAAATTTTACCTCTATTGGAACAAAATTTAAAAAAAATGTCAGTATTAATTTATCTAAATTTCAATTACTTTCTGCCTCAATTGAAATGGATGGAGATTTAAAGAAATCCGAACTTCACTTGAATCTGATTTCAATCAATAGTTTTTGTCGATAGACAATTTCAAGAATTTCAAGAAAAAATTACGCCAAATGATTTAAAATTCAAATGGTCCTAGATTCAATCGATTTAAACATCTAATGGTCTTTAATTCAATCGATTTAAATTCCAGTTGATTTTTGATTTAATATCTACTGCCTATATTTAATAATTGATCTAAATTAGATCATTTCAAATGTCTATTTAATTTAGATTCAATCGGTTTAAATTGGAATTAGTTACAAATTCAATTGATTCAAATTTCCATTGGTTGTAGGTTCAAACGATTTACATTTTAATTGTCCATGAATTTAATTGGTTTAAATTCCAATTGATTATATTTCAAGTTGTTGTAAAATAAATCAATTTGAAATTCAATTTATCTTATATATTTTATCAATTCAAATTTCAATTATTGACTTGTAGGTTTAATTGATTTTTAATTTATTTAAATACCAATTAAACGGAGACTGATCATGATATTCAATCTATTCATATTTTAATTGATCCTAAATTCAAATCATTCAAATTTTAGTTAATTTCTGATATAATATTGTTTAATTTTATTTGTCCACATTAACTAGATGCAAATTCAATTAATTTTAGAGTCAATCAGTTTAAATTTGAATTAATTTCAACTTCGATTGATTCAACATTTAAATGATAGTAAACTCAATCAATTGAAATTCTAATTGATTGTAGATTCAAAAGATTCAAATTTCAATTAGTCGTAGATTCAATTGTTTAAAGCTTTCATTGATTTAAATTTGAAATGATTGAGAAATGAATAAATTCAGTTTCCACTTAATTCCTAATTTAATATTATCGTTTATTTTAATTGATCCAAAGCAAATTCATTTGTTTTATTTTAAATGTCTGTTATTTTACAAAAATTTGTCGAGACTGAAATTCGATGTTATTACTAAAGAAACAGAATGTTCCAATTTTTTATTGTTGAAATATAATCTTAAAATTCTTCTCCAGAAGATTGTTTTTAAGAAAATTAAATTGATCGTTTATAATTTTTGAAAATATTTCAATTTTGAAAAACCCTTTGTGGGTTTTTTTTAGTGTCATTATGGACTATCATGCATTGCATTGTAAAAAGAGAATCTTAATTTAAGACGTGTCTTAAATCCAACAAGTCTTAACTCAACAAGTCCTAAAAATGTTGAGTCTTAAAATAAGCCAGGTTTTCCGTTTAAAAAAAATCTTTCCTTTTACAGTGAAAACATATATGAAAGAAAAAAATCCATAGACTCAACAAAAATTAGTGGGCTATTTAAGGAATCCTGACCCATTTATAATGAACCTGAATTCGAATCGATTGAAATATTTATCAATCTTATTAACCTGAATTAGTTTAGAATTATCAATATTTTAAATTTGCCAAAAGAAAAATATTTCTAATATTCTTGAGAGAGCTAAAATCCCTATACTACTCTCTGGACCAAGTTTTTCCTGAATGATAGTTTAAACTTTTTTGTAAAAAAAGCCCTTTGAGACTTGGGCACGTTAAGCGGTCGTAAGGTATCCTCGGGTGACGACAATGCAGAAAACACACAGAACATAAAGGTACTTTTGCACTTGGAGAGCATTCAAGGTACATCCTGTCAGTAAGTCCTAACTCTCTTTTCGCATTTTATTTTTTATGCGCATCCGCAGACGAGCTGCCGCTTAATTTTAAGCCCTAGGAAGTCCCTTGAAATTTGCGCCAAGGAAGAGAGAGAGAGAAAAGCAGAAATAAATAATAGAAAAAGAAAAAAAATAAAAGTGAGTTCTCTCCTGCTTTGTTTCCGCTAAGGTTTCACCTGTACGAAAATTTTTTATTCGGTTAGGTACAATCCACCTTCGGATGTGCTTCATCATTACTATTATTAACTCGAAGCGTTAATTAATTAAACACAGACAGACGAGCGTGACGACGACTCTATATACAGTTGACGAAATTAAAAGCTCCCACATGTGTCATTCGTGTGTGATTATACACTAACTGGGAGAAAAGAGCCACGGGCGCAGGTTAGTTTGAAAAATGTAGTTATACTGGCGGCGAAAAAGGGAAAATTTCATAAAAATGAATAAATGTTTGCCAGAAGAAGAGCATTTGCGTTTGATACACACTGAAAAATTATTATTCAATTTTAACTAAAATATTTCTCACCAGTCGAGAACACGTATGTCTGGATTAAATAAAAGAGATGTACTCAGCTCCATCATTGAATATTAAAGTGCGCGCTCTCTTTATTACTCTTTTAAATTCTCGTTAATTTAGCTCTCCGTCAAACTTTTTGTTATTTAATATACCTAATTACTAGCTGACTATAACAAAGCGCAAGCACCTCTTTCCATTTTTTTAACAGAATTAATTTATTTTTCAAAGCTTATAGACCTTTCAATAACACGAAAAATGAACACTTTCTTTTGTTTATTTACTTATAATGCATCTTTGTACTAGGATGATTCTTCTCTACAATATTTTTGCATTTATTAAAAACTATTTAATAATATTAATTTGTAGTTTAAATAATAGGTAGGTTTTAAAACACTTACGAAAATAAAAAATATTCTTGCCAGTAAGAATTGTTTTTTAAGATTTGTTAGGTTTAATTTTAACTGACAGTTTGCAAACAATTGATATTCATATTAATTTTAAATCTGAGCTAGAGGAATGACACTTCAGATTTTGAATTGCTGAAAACGCCTCAATTTATTTTTTTTTTACTACAACTAATTATATTTTTTCAAAATCCACTTGACGAATTAATATCAGAGGTATCAATGTAATCAATCAACATGAAATTAAATATACAATTTAACGCATATCAAAAATATTAAATAATATTGAACAATAAGCCAGAGGAATGACGCGAAACCAGAGGACAACATTTATTTTCCGTTTCTGAAAAATCTATGACATTTATTTTAGTTATATTTTAGAGAAATATTTTACAATGCCATAGCTTTCAGAAAATACCCATAAAATACTGTTTTTCAAATTTAAAATAGTTCTTTTACGTGTTAAAAGAATGAAAAAGAGTCATATGACAGATTAGAAAACTGACTTTTAGTAGTTGAAATTTAAGAAAAAGTACAAAAAATTATTGTTAAATTAAACAAATTTTTTTTGCAGAATTTCTAGTAAAAGTGGTAAATTATTGTCCTATCAGGGTCCAGGGAAACCTGGGAAACCTGGAATTAGCATGGAACTTTTTTTGTAGTCAGGGAAACCCTAAAACCTGGAAAAGTCAGGGAATTTTATAAAAAGTCGTTTAAAAAAATTAATGTAATTAATTTCTCTTTTTATGATTTCAATCAGTTGTATTTCATATGAAATTAGTTCAAAACTATTGAATTACACAGCCACACAAAAAAAAGGTACCCGAGTTGGGGAATAAGACTATCCATTCCTTATGTATTTTGATGCGCTGAATTTTTATTATTACCTTTAAAACGCTTTTTTAGAAATTGTTCTACGATGATTTTTAACGAAGTTATGATGTTTTACTTAGAATTATTTTTTTCCTTTGGACAATAACACATCAATATTTTTAACATATAGAAAAAAGTCATATTTTAAGTAAAACATCATAACTTCGTTAAAAATCATCGTAGAACAATTTCTAAAAAAGCGTTTTAAAGGTAATAATTCAAGCTTTCTATTGGTCCTAGGCATGTTTTAAAGTTAAGTCGAGTTCAAATTCTAATGTTCAAAAAGTGTCATTTTATTAATTTTGAGGTTAGGGTCAAAACTTGACCTGATGGACCAATTCTGAGGACGGATTCGGATTCAGCGCATCAAAATACATAAAGAATGGGTATAGTCTCATTCCCCAACTCGGGTACTTTTTTTTTTGTGTGGCTGTGTTATCGGTTACCTGAAAAATTACTGACAATTTAATCATTTTAAATTGATTTCCTGTGAAATTTCATTGATTGAAATCATGAATAGAGAGTAATTTCAATATCAAATTATTCTCCTTAAATTTTATAATTTTATTCTTTCATTTTTAAAATTATTTTGTTCTGTTGTGGATTATTCTCGATAGCTTTCGAACTTTTTTGTCAATTGTCAATTATTTTCCTAATTTCTCAATTATTTTTTTTTTTATTTAATTATTTTCGTCATTTTGTAATTTTTCTTTCAATTATCAATTATTTTCTTCACATTTCAATTTAATTCTTTAATTTTCAAATAATTTCCACCAATTTTAATTATTTTATTCAATTTTTAATTATTTTGTTCAATTTTGAATATTTCTCGTCTTTTTTCACTTATCAATTATTTTTTTGAAATTTCAATACAATTCTTTAATTATCTTCTTCAATTTTCATTTATTTTCTTAAATTTTTTCTAATACTCTCTTCAGTTTTTAATTGAAAATTTAATATTCTCCTTCAATTTTATAATTATTCTTTAGTTTTTACAAATGTTTTATTTTCTTGTCTATTAATCAAGTTATTTTTCGAATTTAGTTTTCAATTTTCTATTATTTTCGTCATTTTTCAGGTATTTTCTTCAATTTTTCAATTATTCTCGTCATTTTTCAATTATTTCTTTCAACTATTGATTTTTTCCCGCAATTATCAATTATTTTCTGCAAATTTTTCAATTTATAATTATTTTCCTTAAATTTTATATTTATTCATTAATTTTTAAAATTATTTTGTTTTGTTGTCGATTATTCTCGACAGTTTTCTAATTTTTTTTCAATTGTCAATTATTTCTTCAAAGTTTTAATTTCATTCCATAATTTTTAATTTAATTCTTCAATTTTTAGGGTTCCGTACACCTTCGGTGTTCGGCGGAACCTTTATAGCGAGACTATAATTTTCATAATCTGTACATAAAAATATATAAATATATCAAATTTTAGCCCTCTAGCTCAAATAGTTTCAAAGTTATGAGGAAAAAACTTTTTTTAGAAAATTTGCAGTTTTTCTTTTTTTAACAACGTTTTGACTGTCAATCCAGATAATGTTCCCTATAATTTTCCTGTAATCTACACGTGAAAATACATATGTGTACCAAATTAGAGCTCTCTGTTTGTTATTAATTATTTTCTACATTGCTCAATTATTATTTTCAATTTAAAATGGCAGTCTTTAATTTTAAATTATTTTGTTCAATATTAAATAATTTTCATCTTTTTTTAATTATCAATTATTTTTTCAAATTTGAATTTAATTCTTGAATTTTTAATTTATTTCTTCATTTTTTTATTATTTTCTTCAAATTTCAATACCATTCTTCAGTTTTCAATTATTTTCTTCTAGATTCCATAATTCTCAGCTTTTTTATCACTGTTTTCAATTTTTTATTATATTCTTTAAATTTGAATTTCATTCTTTAATTTTTAATTTTTTTTGATTTTCAATCCAGTTCTTCAATTTGTAATTATTTTCAACAATTATTCCTATAATTTTCTTAATTTTTCTTGTTTCTTAATTTCTTAATTTAATATTTCTTGTTTAATTTTTTCAATTATTTTTTTCATTTGTCTATTAATCTAATTATTTTTCGAATTTTGTTTTCAATTGACAATTTTTTTTTGTAATTTTTCAGATATTTTCTTCTATTTTTCAATTATTTTTTGCAATTATTAATCATTTTTTTCAATTTTTAATTGTTTTCCGGAAATTTTTTAATTATATACTACAATTTATTCAATTTTCACTTATTCTCTTAAAATTTTGTAATTATTCTTTGATTTCTTCAATTTTTTTGTTCGATTGTGTATTAATCTAGTCATTTTTTGAATTTTGTTTTAAATTGGACATTACTTTCGTCATTTTTCAGATATTTCTTCAAGTTTGTAATTATTCTCGTAATTTTCATTATTTTTTGCATTTGCAAAAATTTATAGTTTTAAATGACCAACAAAAATGTAAAGTTTCTCGCGCCTTCGGGCGCGTGTTAATGTTTGCTACTTATTTTATATTTGGTCATGGAATTTTATGAAAAATGGATTGAAAAATCTGGAAAAGTCATGGAATTTTGAAATTTTGAAAATTTAGCAACCCTGCCTAAAGTATCATAAATTATTATAATTGCAGAGAAAAGTTTGAGTACATGCAAAAGTAATGTTTTGAGAGAATTACCCATTAATAAAACAAAAACTGCACTTAATTTAAGATCTGACTCAATTTCTTCTCTTTATTTCGAGCTGTCAATTTCTAACTAATTTAAACTATTTAAATACCAAAGACATTTTTAAAGAGACTTATCTACAATAGTATTTAACAATTTTCCTGAATTCTCAGAAGCAGTTTTCTAATTAAAAAACTTTTAACGCTTCAACAAGTTAATTCATCAGTTTAGTTTCACACTAACTTTTCCCTGCTTTAATTTAAAAAAAAAAAAAAACTTGAAATAAATTACATTTTTTAGCCTGATTGAGAAGTCTGGTGTCTGCAATTGGTTTATAGATTCACGGAATATACACGTGTGCTTATAAACGTACATTCACATGGAAACTGAAGAAACACGAATGGAACAGAGAGTTGCATTGTACACACAGTGTATATATCTACAAGTTTGCTCGAGATAACCACTCAATGGATTCGTTTATTGAATTTCACACTCTCTATCTCTTTTCCCTGCTTCACTTGCTATTTTACTAATATCCTTTCCTTTATCCTTATTCAGCCTTTTCCAAATAACTCTTAACTTTATATCTAATTTTAATAGTATTTTTTTTTAATACAGCACTAAATTGAATTAATTTTAGATTTATATACTTCTGCTATTTATCATTATTAAGTAAAATCTTTCCTTATATTGTTCGAGTTTTATTGAATTTTATTCTGAAAAATGTTATTTACGAGATAGACGTCAAATGAAAACACCGGATACAGTTACATCGTGTAGCTTATTTTTTCCTGTTAGAATTGCCTGACTTGGAAATCTGCTATGAATGCAAAAATAGGTATACATTGTAAATTAATCGTTTCATCAATAAATCAAGCTGGGTGAACAACAGGGCTACTAAAATTTCAACGTTTTACTTTAAAACTCTGGAAATCAACAAAATTTACATTCCCAGTTTTAGTTTTATGAGCAAAATTTCCTGTATAAATGATTCAGGCACATCACAGAAAGGACTTATCAAACAAAAGGTAAATAATACTTTGAATTCGGGATAAAATTCACCTGCATTTCTACAATAATCACTCTGAACATACTTGCAAAAGCAGAAGGTGGAAAATCACCCAGAATCCAATTTCAATCTTTTGTTTTTTCTGTGTAGTAATTATTATTTAGTAAAGGAAAGAATAGTAAATTCTTTCCCTCTTTTTTGTGTGTGTGTGTGTTAACTTTAAATGAGAACATGATGAAATCTTCCAAATTGAAATAATTAATTAGAAGATAGAGTTACTTTAAAAAATCGGTGGAAATAAAAGAAAAACAGTTTAAGTCACTCGTAAAAGCAGAAGTTTGAAACTAAAATCCAGAGATAAAAAGCTCTTAAAGTTTAAAACAAACAAATTTGATCATCTGTGTCTGCAGCACTGAGTACTTCAACTTAAATCCTAAAATAAAATAAAGCACTGAAATCATGTTATATAATAGAATAATAAAAATACTCTCATCTAACTTTAGGTGAAACTAAAATATATTTTAAAATGGTTAATTTAGAGAAGAAATTTTACCAATTTTAAGAATGTTGAGCTATAAATACTGATTGATTGATTTAAGTTTTTAATTCCTAGAGTCATTCCCGAAAAATCTATATAGTTATTTTATTTATATTAGCGCGGGAAAAACACAATTCCGTTTGAAATAGTATATTTTTGCTCCTTAAATTTACAAGTTAATAAACTCAATATGTTTCACTAAAAATGTACCTAATCATATTATTTTGTTTCCTTTTCCCAATAAAATGATTTGTTTAATTTTGGAAATGACTCTATTGGACAATTTTTGCGTTATTCAGTCAAATTGATAAACTTCTGAAAATGTTAATTATGCAAGACAACGACTATAAAATTCTGTGTAGAAATGGCTACAACGTTTTTAAAAAATATTTTCAAGTATTAGAATTTCGAATATTTTGAGAGCACTTGGGCCGTTATAGATGAAAAATTTACAAAATTAAAAGCATTCAAAGTTAAAAGTATTAAAACACTAGTTTTGAAAAAAACGAGCTTAAAGTTCAAAATTACCATTCGCGCCCATGCATTTTTAAAATTAAAAATAAGACTATTTTGTATTTTTAATTACGATAAAATTATGATAAATGCATGATTCGACGTGGGACATTACGTAGTTTGTTCTTTATCAATAAAATAAATTCGAAAATCTGGACATTATTTAAAATGCAAATAATATAAAAGTTTTCAACTGAGCAATTTAGACCTCGAATAGGACTTTTAAAAGAATTTTTATCAGTAAAAAAATAATTGAAAAAATACGAGAATTATGTAATATTGCGGAATTAATTGAGAATCGATAAAAATAATTGGAAATTAAAGAAAATATTTGAGAATTGAAGAAAATAATTAAAAATTAAAGCAATAAATTGAAAATTAAAGAATTAAATGGGAATTTTAAGAAAAGAATGGATAATTAAAAAAAATAATAATATGACGAAAATAATTAACTATTATAAAAAAAAATTAACAATTGAAAAAAAGATTCCTAAAATGGTGAGAATAATAGACATTCGAACGTAAAAAATTTTTTAAATTGATGAATAATCATAAAATTGAAGGAGAATAATAAATTGTCAATTGAAAACTGATGAAAATAATGGGAAAAATTGTAGAAAATAAATGAAAATTAAACAAATCAATTGAAAATTGAAGAATTGTATTGAAATTTCAAAAAATATTTGATAATTGAGAAAATGTGAGAATTTTTTAATTTTTATTAAAATAATTTAAAAAAGGAAAATGTAATTCAAAGTTGAAGAAAATAATTAAAAGTTAAAGAAAAAAAATAAAGATTAAAGAATTAAATTGAAATTTTAAAAAAATAATTGATGAATAATTGAAAGAAAAATTACAAAATTACTAAAATACCAACTCTCTAAATCTGAATTAGTAAAAAACTACTATTATTTAGTGGTTAAAATCGTTAACGAGTTTCCTCTTTTTCAATTAGTAAAAAATAACTACCTATTAGTAGAAATATACTAATTCAGTAGTTCAATTTAACTAATTAAATAGTAAGAAATAACTATTGTCATTAGTAAATAGAAATCTACTAATTCTTTCAGTAGTTTAACATAACCTAAAAATTACTTTAACTAATTAAATTAATAGTTTTTTACTAAAGTATTAGTAAAAAATTACTATTTAAAATGGTAAACAAGTTTTCACTGTTAAAATGGTAGTTTTTAACCATTTCAGATTTAGAGAGAACGAAAGTCGCTATGTTAATTTGACGTATTTGTTGAATTTTTATTGAATCTTACGTTTTTAGGATCATTTATTGGTTTTTCAAAATTACTAAAATAAGTCAATATTAAAGAAAATAATTAAGAAATGAGGAAAGTAATTGATAATTGAAAGAAAGATTCGAAAAGTGTCGAGAATAATCGATAACAGAACAAAATAATTTTAAAAAATTGAAGAGAATAATTGTATATTGAAAACTGTTGAAAATTATAGAAAAATTATAAATTTTACCCCTATATTTTTATAAATAAATAAATTTATTTATTAATGACATTAAAATTAATGAAATGATATTTATAAATTTTAATTTTAACCAATTTAAACGCATTTTTTAAAAAGTATCTGATCACAAATCGTGTTACGGTTTTCTTTTTTTTTAAATGCTCAGAAAATTATAAGGATTATTTCTATTTTAGGGCAATTTTTTATAATTTTAATATTAAGAAAGTTATGAAATAAAAATTATATAACTTTTAAGCAGCAAGATGAAACTCAATGACCCAAATGCTAAAACGAACTTACATGTGTTCTTTTCAATATTTCACAAGAAATTAACTTCACAGTTACTTTCTTGATATTTAATTTTAATAAACTATGAAAGTAAACATTGGAAATTTCTGTTAGTAAACAAAGCAATATGGTTGCGCGCGCATTTCCATCTGAGAGGAATGAAGTAATATTTATATGAAGCTGCAGTGATGACAAAAATCGTCATCAAACGCATCTGTGCACATCTGTGGTAAATTGTATCATTTCTCGAAATGCGCAGATGCGTTTGATGACGGTCGTTGGCATCACTGCGACTTCGTATAACCATGACTTTATGCCTCTCAGATGGAAATGCGCGCGCAACCATATTGATTTGTTTACTAACAGAAATCTCAAATGTCTACTTTCATAATTTATTAAAATTAAATATCAAGAAAGTAACTGTGAAGTTAATTTCTTTTGGAATATTGAAAAGAACACATATAAGTTCGTTTTCGCATTTGGGTCATTGAGTTTTATACTGCTGCTTGATACGACAATTAGAATGGAAGATACTGCTATTTCAAAAAATCTTTCCGAAATTTTAATTCTCGTAAACTATTCAATACTTTTACTTAAATATTTATGTAAAACATTAGTCATATTAAATATAATAAAATTCTTAAGTTTAATTGCCCGCCGTTAACCTGTTGCGCAATACAGTGCCTGTCCGATATCATGATGCTTATTTTATGTGGATTTTCAGAGCGAAATTCAAAATTTTAAATAATAGTTAAAATAAACAATAAAAATGAAACTTGAAATATGACGAATACTCGTTATAACTTTAAAATTAGATATTTTTATTTTTTATTTAATTTTTTACTTTGTAATTTGGAGGCCCCCCAAAAAGTGAGGCCCTAGGCAGTTGCCCCTCTTGTCTCCCCCTTAATTCGGCACTGGCAAGGGGTATTCCATAAATCACGTAGCCCCATTTTGGACGATTTTTTACCCCCTCCACCCCTGCGTAGCCTAGGGTAGCTTTTCATTGAACCCCCCCCCCCCCTCCCCATGTGGAACGTAGCTTAATGGATAAATTTTTCAAGAGCTGAATAGAATATTTTTAGAATTTTATTCACATCAATATATGTGACGCTCCCAGGGTGTCTACTAATAACCGGGAAAAACCGGGAATTTAAATTGACCGGAAAAAACCGGGAATTTTCCATCAAACCGGGAATTTTTTTCTGGGATAATAAATTCGTTTCAATTTTCAATTATTTTCTTCAATTTCCAATTATTTTCTTCCATTTGGAATTATTTTCATTAATTTAAAATTATTTCTTCATTTCTCAATTATTTTCTTCGATTTTCTACTATTTTCTTCAATTTTCAATTATTTTCATCAATTTCTAATTAATTTATTTAATTCTGAAATATTTTCTACGATTTTCAATTATTTTAATCAATTTTTAATTATTTTCTTCAACTAAAATTTTTTTTTTTGAATTGACAATTATTTGATTCAATTTTCAATTATTTTCTTCAATTTTTAATTATTTTCTTCAGATCTTATTCAGATTTTATTGTGTTAATAAATAAATAAATAAATAAATCTCAACATTTTCCTTCAGTTTTTAATTATTTAATTTAATATTCAATAATTCTCGACTTTTTTCAACTATTTTTTTCAATTATCATTTATTTATTTCACATCTCAATAACTCCTCCATTTTTCAATTATTTTCTTCTATAATCAATAATTCTCGGCTTTTTTCAATATTTTTTTCAATTATCAAATATGTTTTTGAAACTTGAATTCAATTTATCAATTATTATTCAACGGTTTTCATAAAATCACATTTTCTTCAATTCCAAATTATTTTCTACAATTTTTAATTAATTACTTCAAATTACAATTACATTCTTCATTTTTTATTGTTTTTTTTTTCAAAAATTCTATAATTCCTGGGTTGTTCAATTTCTTTTTTCTTCAATTATCACTTATTTTCTTCTACTTTCAATCTCATTGTTCAATTCTTGAATTATTTTCTTTAATTCCCAATTATAATTTTCTAGAGATCCTCAAGGGAGAGTTGGGACATGTTGACTTGGATTCTGATTGGTCGCGGGTTTACAGAAACGGATGTTCATAAGAAGTTAATTTCATTGGTCTAAAATGGCGGTTGAATTTAAAATGCTTTTAAAAAAATTGTTTTTAAACTTAGCCCGCTCTTTTTGACCAATGATGCAACTCGCATCATTGTTACTTCCGTTTCCGGAAACCCGCAAAGGTAGTAGAAGGACAAACTTGTCCCAACTCTCCCTTGAGGATCTCTATAATTTTCGACATTCAATTCCATTCTTTAACATTCAATTTTTTTTTAATATTCAATAACTCTAGGCTTTTTACATTGATTTTTTTTAACTTCTCAATTATTTTCTTCAATTTCCAATTATTTTTTCATATTTCTTTCAGTTTCTCAATTTCTTTCAATTTCTCAATTTCTTTCAATATTTAACAATTCTCAGCTTTTTTAAATTATGTTTTTCTTTCAATTTTTATTTAAATTGAGAATTTTTAAATTATTTTCATCAATTCGCAATTATTTCCGTCGATTTCTAAATTTTTCTGCTGTTTCCAAATATTGTATTTAATTTTTAAGTACTTTCTTCAATTTTTAATTATTTTCTTCAATTTTCAATTATTTTCTTCAATTTTCAATTATTTTCTTTAATTTTTAATTATTTTGTTCAATTTTCAATTGTTTGTTTCAATATTCAGTAATCTCGACTTTTTTCAATTATTTTTTTTTCAATTATCAGTTATTTATTTCATGTTGCAAAACCTCCTTCAATTTTCAATTTAATTAATTGTTCAATTATTTTTTTCAATTCTCAATTAATTTCTTTAAACAAAAATTCTATTCTTCAATTTTTAATGTTTTCTTCAATATTAAATAATTCCTGTTATTTTCCATTTTTTTTAATTATAAATTATTTTCTTCTTTTTTCAATCCAATTATTCAATTTCTTTCTTTAATTCTCAATTATTGTATTCGAATTTCAATTTTATTTCTCAATTTTCAATTGTTTTTTTTTATTATTCAATAATTCTGTGTTTTTCTGATTTCAATTTGATTATTTAATTTTCAATTTATTTCTTCAATTTTGAATTATTAACTTAAAGTTTAAATTATTTTTTTTTGATTTTCTATCTAGTTGACCAATTTTCAATTACATTCTTTGAATTTAATAACCATTGTTCAATTTTTTCAATTATTGCTCAATTGTAGATTAATATTTACTTTCTTTTTTTTAATTTTGTTTCTAATTGTCAAATATCTTTGTCATTGTTCAATTATTTCTTTACATTATTAATTATTTCTTTTCATTATTAATTGTTTCTTTTAATTCGTAATTATTATTGTTTGTAAAGTTTAATATTTAATTCTTCAATTCTCAATTATTTTCTTTGAATTTTAATTATTTTCTTCAATTGTCAACTGTTATATTCAATTTTTGTAGCCAATTGTAGGTATGTTACCTACCCACAAGTGAAAAGTGATGCATCAATGCGTCGTCTGCGTTCAGTTCGCTCGTTTGACTTGCGCTTTAGGCTACCCGCGCAAATTTGAATAAAAAATAAAATAAAGTAAAATAAAGCTACGTTCCTCAAGGAAGGACCCCCCCTCCCCTAAGTGGGCTACGTGGTTTATGGAAGACCCCCAACCACTATTTGGATTTTAGGTTCTTGAAAAATTCAATATATTTCGTATAGATCATCTCACTTGCAATACAGGTAAATGCGAATCAATCATTTGCAATGTTTGGAAAACTATTGATCCAATATTGATATATCAATTATTAACAACGGTTGAGCAATGTCTACACACCAAGCTTCTACCATCATTGGTCTAATGTTGGGTATAGCCATACTCACCCAACACTGGAATCTTGGCTGTCAATATTGGTCCAATACCCTAAGAAAACAGTTTGGTTGATAAAAATTTTGCAACTATAATCAAAAAGTCTGACCATTTCTAGATCAACCAAAAATTTTGATATTCAAACCCTAAAGTGTATTTTCAAACCAAAATGATTCGGTACTTTTGGCTAAAAGAACCGAAACCTTTTTTTCTTTTTGGAAAGAAATGCATTTTTGAAGAAATCAGTTTTGAAACACTGGAAAAAAATGTTTAGCTGGACATCATGTTGCTTAAAAATTTAGGTGTAACAGCTAGAAATATGGCTACCTGTGCTAAACAGTTAGCAAAGACAGCTATACATTTAGCTGTTACATTTAAACTTTTTAGCAATACAAAATCCAGCGATATTTTTAGGTGGAACAGCTAAACACTTTCTTCAGTCAACAAATGTGGAAGTAAAGTATCAAGATAAAGGATCATTTGTGCTTAGTTCAATTTTAAAGGATCGTTGTCATTAAACATGAGTGAAAAATATTGCAAATCTTGAAATTTGCCTAATAGACATGTTTCTGATCGTATCGTGAGAGTAAAGGGCAATGTTTGCACGGGGAAGTGAATTAGCGGAGCCTCGACTGAAAATTCATGTCTTGGCGAATTGTAAGCACCGAGAGATGATGCTGTTGGAACACGCGAGGAAGCGATCGTTATTTTCATAGATGGAAGTGGCCAGTGCCGCATGTTTATTCATCGTGCGTCCGTTCATTACCCACATGACAATATTGGTTGATGGGAATTGCTTGTATCCCGTGATACGCACCATTTGATATGCGGGCTCTTGTGTTTCTACCCTGGGGTGAAAGGTGCGTGCGGGACCGGACCAGGATAGTACCTATATGCACTTCTCTCGACTCTCTCCAACTCCCTTAATGCACTCTCTTTATCTCACTCATTCTCTCTCTCTCTGTGACGGCACGATGCACCCGAAAACGATCCAGCGCAGCCGGTTGGATCGTTCTGACGATAACCCTATCG
This sequence comes from Ganaspis brasiliensis, assembly GCA_037103525.1. Lineage (NCBI taxonomy): Eukaryota > Metazoa > Arthropoda > Insecta > Hymenoptera > Figitidae > Ganaspis > Ganaspis brasiliensis. The sequence goes on along the minus strand of JAZKLR010000102.1, from coordinate 3,542,686 downwards.
TCAATTCTACGCTCGCGCGAACAACAATATTTCACTCACCTGTCGTCAACTCAAACATCGATCCAACTCAGAAAGACAATATTTAAAAAATACCTTCTTCCCTGACGGAAATTCAATAATTTAGGGACAAGTCTCTTGAAAAATTGAATCAGAAGTGCGCCTAGAAAAAGGCCTATAGGAAAATTCAATATTTACTTAAAGCTTCCGTTCTACTTTTGCGGGTGAAGAATCAATCATTTTGATTGTTTTTTGTTTATTATACCGACAAAAATGGTTATGATTATCAGAATTTTACCAAATGTATAATAATTCGTTAAAAGGATTACAAAGATACAATATAGTTAAATTAACTAAAAAAGTTTAGGTTATATTTACAAAAAAAGGTAGGTGTAACTACATTTTGTGGTAGAATTTACCATGAATGCAATTGTTATCATGACAAGTGAAAGAGGTAAGAAGAAAAAAATCGAAACTTAATTCGTTTTTTTTTTACTTCAAATTTTCGAATCGTCTTAACCATATTTGATTTTTATTATCACAACACGCTACTCAGGTATTTTAAGTGATTTATATTCCTTATTATAATTCATAAAGTTATACACAAATAAATCTACTTTTTTCAATCAAAAAAAACCACTGTGATATGCATACACATACAAACGTTTAGCATAATTAAATAAATAATAAACACTTCAACTAATTCATAAAAATCGAATAATTAATAATTAGAATCTAAAAATATTTTTATTTTATCAGTTGTACAAAATAAAATTTACCTATGTTTGTGCAATATAACAATTTTCATGGTAAGTTTTGTGTCAAACTGATACTTACTCATGGCGCTGAACTGCGCAACGTTTCTGGGAAACGAAAAAATATGTTTTTTATTCTATTTGAAATTTTATGGTCAAATATTATTAATAATTTATTCAATTGAATATATAAGAGAACTAAAAACAATTTTAAAAAGTTATTTGACCGGAAAATTGGTTAACAAGTTTTTTTTTTAATTATTCCCTTTGTTCGTTTTGTAGAAACGTTGCGCACTTCAACGTCATACTTACTCAACAAACCAAGTTATTTTATATTTATATTTATACTATCACGTATAGCGTACCAAATTTTTTCTGACTCATTTACTGATTTTAGGTTTCTGAGGCTGATTTGTCTTTATTTTATAATATATAATGTTATCTGGCAAAAATAAACTACCTTTTCAAACCAATAAAAAAGAAATGTTTTTCAATCTGTTAATTTTACTCACCTCAAAGCTTAAAGCCTGGTGGAGATACAAAAATACTTACCCAAGAAATCTTCTACGTAGGCTTGAAGGCCACAATCTATGAGTTTGACAGGAAATTCGTCAATTTATAAATAGATACAAAATTATATGATACCAATAACACAAATTTTTAATATAATTTAAAAATAAATCTCTTTGCATAACTTATAATTTTACTATTTTGTGCTTGTACAATTCATGTAGGTAAAAATCTTTTAAAAATTATTTTTCTACTTTAAAGTAAAAAGGTTCCTACAATCGTCAGGGTAATGTTATTATGACTATTTAGTTAAACATGTTAATAGAGTTAAATTTACCAAAAGCTGATGGTTATTATAACCAACTGCAAGGTAAATTCAACCAGAATAACTTTATTTTTTAACTGGTAAACTTAACTACATAAAATAGTTGACTGTACCAAGAATGTAGTTATTTCAACCAAAAACAATTCAACATATGAAATATAGTAATGTTTTTATTTTTATAAAAGTGATTTTTTTCTGTGTATGCTCTACAATAAATTACAGTTTTTCCCCCACATATTTGATTCAATTAACAACACAACAAAATTAAATAGACTGAAAATTATGTTGATTTCATGAATACTTTGCTTCCATCACTAAAAATAATAATTGGGAATATTACTGTCTAAATCTGAGATAGTGAAAAATGGCTATTTGAGGGTAATATTTTACAAAAAGAAAAAACTCGTTTAGCCCCAAAATAGTAAAAACCTACTAATTGAATTGGTAACTCTGAGTGACAATATTCCTCTTTCAGATATTTACATTTTAATTGAACAAATACACTGAAAAAAATCCCTTGCACCCGTACACAAGAAATCAACCAGTTTTCCTTGTTAGTTAAGGCGCCAACTAGGGAAGCCTAGTTAAAATACAAGGATAATTTTCAGTCTAAGAAATTAGAAATTATATTATATTGAACATCAGAAATTGTGGGACCGACTGTTTTTATTACTCAGAAAGTCTATTATTTCATAAAATATTAATATTTTCTATCTCTAAAACATTAGAGGTTACGGTAAATGACTTAGTTGTGGCCGTCATATATTTGAAGGTTATGTTGATTTAACATTTTAAAAAAACATTATTAAAAGTTTAATGTATACTTTTGTATTATTTTAAGAATATGTAATACAACTTTACTCATTTGCACTATAGAAAACTGTAAATTTTTAGCTGATTGACAATTTTTTCCCCTGTTTTTAAGAATTACAAACAAACAAGTTTGATGTGTATTAGAACTAACTTTGCTTCAATTGCAAGCTTAACTTGGAATCCTTGTCATTTTAACTAAAATGGCTTCAACTATAGACAAATAGTTGATTTTGACAAACATATTTTTTTCAGTGTAATATACTACTTTAAAAATCAAAGCAATTTATTTGGAGCTTTAAACTCATCAAAATGTCCATCTACTTAACGCCCTAATTTTCCTTAAAATCGTGTTTATAGTTGAAAATTGAATAAATGTTAAAAGTGAATTTAAGGTTAGGTGCACTTTTTCGATTTTTTGTTGACAATTTTCTATAATTGATCTAAGATCTAAGTGTTAAAAAAAATGAAAAATCATGAATTTTTGTACGAATTTTGGTGAATTACATACTTTATAAATAAAGGTCAATTAATTCATTTTGAGACAAGAAAAATCATGTTTTAATTTATTAAGTTCAATGTTTTGAATAAAAAACATTTTTGTCGAAAAATATTATATTTTTAAATTAAAAAAAATATAGCCCTCGTTAATTAAACTTTCGAAAAGTACTCTCTTTTTAAATAAAAAAATGTATTTCTCTGTAACCGCATGTAATGTAAAATAAACCAAAAAATAATTAGATACCAAATAAACCAAAATTTCCTCATCATTTATTGATTACTAAAAATGCCTCTCTTTAATTAAATACGCATCCTCATTTGCTTGTGATCATATGCCTAAATATGTATAGGTCAACTTGATCCTCGCGGATGACTGGGTTTTGCATACGGGAATTTGCATTGAACGATGCGAATATTTGAATTTGGATCAGTGTTCGCCTGCGAGTATAATACACGCATAATGTAATAAAAAAATAAAAAAACACGAAAGATAAAATATTTTCCAAATTTGGGAAAAAAAGTATTTATATAAAATAGTGATAATTTACTTTATTTAAACATCTGGTAAAAATTCTAATTCAACCTATCATTTCTAGAAAATGTAAATAATTTATATAGTTTGTTTTTCTTGGTAACAATAACAATCATCAGTTTTAAAATGAATAAAAATTTGTCTACAAGTGGACAAACATCAGCAGATGAAAACCGAGCTTTTATCAATACCCCTTTGTGTTTGATAATGATTTGAACACAAGAGCATTACTGGTTGCGGGAGTTCAGGCGTCGCTATATATTTTAAAATAAGTCAATTTACACGTTTTTTGTTTATTTGGAGTTGTTTTTAGAATTGATGTTTTAAATAGAAATAAACTTGTTTCCAAAATTTAATTTGATTTACCCGATTTTTAATTAATTCAATGAAAAAATTGTTCATTCATTTAAACTTTCAACCGAAACTGGAACTCTAATCAATCTTAAAATTTTAGTCTGCTGAAAGTTTAATAATTGCAAATTTTGATTTATTCACATTTAAGTTTTTTCAAACACTAATTTTACTTTCAAATTTAATCAATGCCAATTTTAAATTACTTAAGTTTTAGTCAATCCGAAACCTAATATTTATCTTTAAATGAATAGCTGATTCTCCTACTTTTCAATAAATCAAAAAAAAATGTATCAGTATTTATTTTATTTTAATTCAAATGTCTATTAATCGACATTTCCAAAATAATGTAATATCAACCGGTTCTAATTGTAAACAATGAATTTCGAATTATCGAAATTTAAATTAATTCGATTTTCTATATGATCAAGAATTTTAATTCGAAATTTTCAATTGATTCTAATTTTTATTTTAGTAAGTATCCATTGAAATTCACATAGGAAAAAACTTATTTTTATAGTCAACAAAAAACTAAAAATATATTTTTGCCTACTTTAAATCTTTGATAAATATTTATATAAAAATTACGAAGGTTTTTTTATTATAAACTTTTTTAAAAAATCCAGAATAAATTATAAAAAATAGCGTGTTAAGAAAAGAAGTTTGTTTCTTTTGTTTTTCGTTTATTGAAAACAATTGCAAACTTCTTGTTTATTTTTGTTTTGTGAACAATTACTTTGAACGTATTGTTGATTATTTTAGTGTTAAATTTAAGTGTTCTTTATCGTTTATCTATGTTTTCTATTTTTTATGGCAAATTTCAATTGTCCACTACAATTGAATAAATACAAATAACAGATCTTAGATCAACCTTAAATAAGGCACAAAAAGTAACTTTTAAATTTCCAATAATAAGTTAATAAATTTTTATATTAATTATTCCTATTAGATATTAAAATAAACATTAGTTTTTAAGCAAAATAATTCATAAAAATGTTTTTAAACAAATTAATGTAGAATATTTCATCATTAAACTGCGAAAATTTTTTAAACGTTCAAAATATTTTTTTTTTCTTAAAAATTATTGAAGTCTATTTTATGCAAATTTTTTGAATTCAGTAAAGTTTTTAAGTTGGATTATGAAAAACTTTCAATAATTGTTTTAAAAAAAAATTACCTAAGAATAACTATTAAAACACTATTGAGTCAAATAAATAGAGAAAAAATTTATTAAAAGTATTCTCAAAATTTTAAGACCGAAGAATTTTAACAAGACTTCTTAAAAACAGATTTTTAAAAATGATGCAATACTAATTGTCTTTAACTCCTGCCAATAAAAAAATTTTTCAAATTTAAAAAGTCAAGTTCTTTTCTTAATATTTTCGAAGTCTGAATAGAGAAAGTTATTCTAATTCAGATGTTGAGTAAAATTTTGTTTTTAAATTATAAAAAACTTTTAATACCAGTTGTTAAGAAATATATTTATTATTTTTAAAGTTATTTATTATTATACTCTTAAACAATTTTTTAGTTAAATAAATAATTAGAAAAATTGTAAGTTTATTAAAAAACGTGAAAATCGAAATTTTAAAATTGAACAATTCGAGGCCTGAAATTAAAAATTGGTTAAAAATTCGATTAGTCGGATTTTGCACTATAAAAGTCGTAAATAATTGAAAAAGTCCGATATTATGAGTCCCGCAATAACAATTACTATTACAAAATAATTTTGTATCTGAAAAATAATTAGAAGACATTTTCACTCATATATAACTTGAGGAAGAATTTTCGAATTTTTTTGTTCAATTAGAAAATTAATTTTAACGTAATATTTGGTTTGGACTGACAGTGGTTGAAGGACCACATGTGCTCAAAGGATAACAATGGCTGACGAGACGAGTTATGACAAATGGTATCACTGCTTAGCTAGTGGCAGACCCACATGAATAACGTGAGCTGTAGCAAATTATACGTGTGCACGAAACGTATATCCACGAAATATGAGACACCTAGGACGAAATGGAAGGATCGTTAAACGGCTTTAAAATTAACCTATTAAGATTTAACTTCTGTGAAACCTTGTAATAGTATCAGGATTCAAGCTTTATTGTCCGAACATGCTATCGCACTTACTGACCATATATGTTCATTACCAAAATTATTATTTTCTACATTGAAATTATTTTCTGTATAAAATTAAAGTGTATGTATATATAAAAGCTTAATAATATAATAAATAATAATTATATACGAGCTTTAAAAAAATAATCAATTTAGAAAAACTTATTTTAAACTTTCAGGAAAAGATTTTTAGAAGTGAAAAAGTTCACAATATTGTTTGTTCAAGACTCTATACAAGATCGTGAAAGAGTCTCGAAAATTATAGAGTATTTTTTACGCATTGGAGAAAACTTTAATCGATCTATTACACTGAATGTAACTGCGGGAAAAAGATAGAATCTCGAGAAAAAGAAGAGATGTTGTTTTCAATGTTGAAACTCAAAAGTTAAAGTATATTTATTTTCCTGGTTGGTTTTAAATTAAATTTTCAACATCGAGAGAATAAGCGACGCAAAGATGGAAACAAACTGGTAGTATATGATAATGGAATCGTAAATGCTTCATTAATGCTCCCTTGTGGTACATTGCCGGAAAATTGAGAATCGGGTGGAAGAATTATTACGTCCTCTAACATTTTTATGCATACTATCAACTCATTTTTTAATGAAGCTTCCGTATAGCTGACTAAATTGCAAAAAAAAATTAACAAATCTCGAAATTAACTTTCCTCTCAGAATATTGAAATCTCACTAATTAGTGAAATAAAAGTTATTTAAAATATTCGCAGTTTTTTATACTCACAAACAGGTTCTTTGATTCGTATTCAACTTTGACTCACCTGAAACAAAAAAATTACATTTATTATTAGAATTTTAATGCTTATTTGTAAATAAAATCTGAGAAAATTAATTAACATTTTATGCAAACATCTTATTTATGAAAGAAACTAATTTAACTTTCAATTTTCAGGAGACATTGATATTCTTCTTTGATATAACGGGTATGAATTCATGGTAGAACGTAAATCTATTATTTAATGGGAAACAAAACGTTTGCTTTGAAGATGAAAGGCGATCAGATCTTTAAAGTCTATGCACTGAATCATCAAATTCTCTTGTGGTTTTCAAGTTATAATCCGAAAAAGAGATTTACCTTTCTGCAAGATATCGGTTAGTTAAAAAGAGAACTTTGAGACTGTGTGCATAAAGTGATGTGAATAGCAGGATATCAAATGCAGTAAACTTCAAAAGAATTTGCTCAAGGGTACACGCAACTTTTTCTTAAAGAAGAGATAACTTGTATTTGACGTTTGATTTCAGGCCAAATAAACTTTTAAGTGAATTAACTGAATAACAAAAGCACACAAAACCGCGGGATATCAAATTAATGCTCAAAAGTAGATAAAACAGTTGCAACGTTTTGATGCGCAAAAGTAGGATGAAAATAATGCTATTCGCGAGATCATTTGTAGTGAGAAATCTTAAAAAGCGGATCAAAATTTGATACCTTTTGCTGGATTATTAAATTCTGTCATGGCCGTTCCGAATCAAGTGCTCACTTGAATAGATATTTGTAAACACCTCACTGTTTATTTGGTCACGAAAGTAACAGAAATCTTCATTTTTAGGGGGATACAGTTGATCGTTTAATTAATTTAATCTATTTTCCACTTAAAAAATGTTTTGTAAATAAAGCACAACACACAATACACAGAACCATATGACCCAGCGATGGGCGATGGGCCTCACAGTTCTCTTCATTCGTCAGAGAAGGGAAGTTTGCATTTTCTCCCGGAGAACTCAAAGTATGTAACTATGCACATACATTCATATGCGATAGATTAAAGTGAAAAACATGGTGTCAAATGAAGTGTTGAGTGTTTTGCATCAATTAGGATATTTAAGTTGAGAGGGGTGAGGTGGATTCAAAATGGAAGTTACCCGGATGACAAGCAATGCATGGTAGCGGGTGCATGAAATTTCCCAATAGGTCGAATCTCCAAATGGTCGAATCCTAAATGGACAAATATCGAAATGGTCGAATCTTGAAATAGTCGAATGTCCATTTTGTCGAATAAGGTAGTTCAAGTTTGGTGGGGAAAAATTCAAGATGGCCGCTTGCAGGGGCCTAATAATGCATTGTAGTCAATGGAGCAAAGTCAGTTATTTAAAAATAACTTTTTAAAAACAAATTTTTGAACCTATGTTTATTAGCAAATTAGTTTTCTTTTATCGAAAGCTATTTTTTAAAATAATAAAATTGTTATATCAATTTTTATTGTTTTAAAAAATAGCTTTCGATGAAAGAAAAATAATTTGCTAATAAACATAGGTTCAAAAATTTGTTTTTAAAAAGTTATTTTAAAAAAACTGATTTCGTCCCATTGGCTTCCATGCAAAGCTGTGCTCCAGTATCCTCCATATTGGATTTTCCCCCACCGAACTTGAACTACCTAATATTCAACTTGTAGAATTCCAAATGATCGAATATCTATATGGCTGCATTTCCAAACGGTCGAATATCTATTTTGTCGAAATTGTTAAATCTCCAAATTAAAGAATATTCTATTTGTAGAATAAACATTTTGTCAAATCTTCAAAAGGTAGAATATCCAAATGTTCTATTTTTTTTCATGTGAGTTTCCTATCTATGATATGGGGTCTTCCATAAACTACGTAGCCCATTTAAAGGGGGAGGGGGTCCTTCCTTGAAGGCGAAGTCCCATGATTGCGTTCCAACGCACGTTTTGTAACTAGATTATGAGAGCAAAAGAGATGCAGATATACTGTTGTCACTTTCGCACACCTGGTCTAGTTACAAAACGTGCGTTGAAACGTAATCATGAGATTGCGCCCTAAAAAAGGTCACTCGCTCGGTACACGAATCCGACTCCCAGTTGCCCAGTTTTATTATTATTATTTGTAGCTTTTTCAAAATATTTTATTTCGTGGTGATATTTCTGATCTTTTTCTCTGTTATAAGAAAAATAATTTATATTTTAAATATATTGATGTAAATAAAATTTTAAAAACAGTCTATTCATATCTTAAAAAATCTATCCATTAGGCTACGTTCTATAATGGTTGGGGGGGGGGGGAGTTCAATGAAAAGCTACCCTTTGCTAAGCAGGGAGGAGAGGTGGTCAAAAATCGACCAAAATAGGGCTACGTGGTTAATGGAAGACCCATATGTGTTGGCATAGTAGATGCGGAATTTAAAATAATTATGGTAATTTCCGATTTTGCGCACTTGTCTAATCTACTATACCAACACATTTCATAGATAGGAAACTTATATGCAAAAAAAAACTTTGAACGTTTGGACATTCGACCTTTTAAAGATTCAAGGCCTTAGCAGATAGAAATACGGTTACGGGATTAGAGCATGAGACAGAAAAGGACAGAAACAGTCTCTGTCCTTTATTATCTCATGCCCTGCTCCCGTAACCGTATTCGTTGTGCTTTGGGCTTCAGGTCGGCGTCCCATGACTCCGTTTTACGTTGCGTTTTAATCAGATAGAAGAGGTCACAAATATAATTTGTCCTTTTCTATCTCATTACAACGCAACGTAAGAAGGAGTCATGACGCGCTGGGCTTAAGAAAGTAGATATTCGACCATTTGGAGATTCAACCTTTTTGACTTTTGGGAAATTTCATTCACCCGCATAGTAGTCAATGGAATAAAATCAGCTTTATTAAAATAACTTTTGAAAAACAAATTTTTTAACATATTTTTTCAACAAATTATTTTTTATTTTTGGAAAGTTTTTTTTTTCTTTTTTTTTAATTACATTAAATTGTTATATCACTTTTTATTATTTCAAAAAATTTTCCATAAATGAACAATTACTTGTTATTGAACATAGGTCCAAAAGTTCGTTTTTAAAATGTTATTTTAAAAAAAGTGATTTCGTTCCATTAACTACCATCCATTGTTTGTTATTCGGCTAGCTTCCATTTTGAATTTTCCCCCACTCTACTTGAATACGCTAATATCAGCAATTTATTACATTCGATAAAAGACATTATTTAACATTTATTCTAGAAATTCTTTAAGGGTAAAATCACTTGGGATAGTCAAACGATCCGTCGTAGTGAGAAAGAAAAATACGTAAATATATCTTCGTCTCCCTTTCTCTCATTACGACGGATCGTATGACGCTCCCATGGTTGCGTTTTGCGTTGCGTTGTAATGAGGCAGAAAAGGACACACATATACTTTGTCCTTTTCCCTCTCATTACAACGCAATACAAAACGCAGTAATGAACGGGACTGTTGTAAGAAAATACATTACGTAAATTACGTAGTATTTTACGGTAGAATACCTAGTAAATTACCTTAATAATATTTTACATAATGTATTTTTTGGGAGTGGGGGTAAAACACGGTATTTTACATATGTGAAATACGTGTAAATTACGTAAAAAATCTCAAGTGACGCGTCACTGCACAACTTTGGTCATGGGACGGCGGTCTTAAGGCGGTTCCACACCTTCACGTCAGAAGCTAAGGGTGATATCAGATGAATGCGTCAAACGTCAAACGTTTTCTGCTTTGCATGAAAGCAAGAGAGATAGAAAGATATCATTAGAGCAGCCACTCTCATGAAAAGCAGAAAACTTTTTACGCTTGACGCTCTCATGTGATTTGACCCTAAGCCAAAGCCTGTGAGGCTTATGGTGAAATAACATGAGACCTTCAAACATGGCGTCGCAATGAAAAAGAAAATGACGCAGATATGTTTCTAGATCTATCTATAGCCCAAAGCACAAGAAATACGGTTACGGGACCGGAGCATGTGACAGAAAAGGACAAAAACAGTCTCTGTCCTTTATTATCTCTTGCCCTGCTCCCGTACCGTATTCGTTGTGCTTTGGGCTTTTCCCTGGCGAAAATGTGGGCCTGTGACGTTTGGCGTCTGTTTTCTAATGATATTAATAAATGGAACTGGGAACTAAATTTGAATAAAGCAAAGATATTTAGTTTGAAGAACAATATATTAAGATGACGCTAAATTTTGATAAAAGTTAATTAATAACAAAAAACGAAACAAAATATATTTAATAATAATAATAAAATATGTGTTAATGTTTAAATAGATTGTGAATTGTTATTAAATATAAATATGTCAACGATAAGATTAGTTGTGAAACCAACTTTTATCAACGGTTTAGTTGTTAAATTAACTTTCATCGACAGATTTATTGCGAATCAAACTCTTATCTATAAAATTAGCTGTGAAATAAACTTTTATCGATAAATATACATTTTCATTTAAGACCGGAACTGTGAATGGCGTCATGATACTTCAATTGTTTCGAGCACTTTTGCAGCGAAATGAATAGTAATTTTCTTAATAAAGTTCTCGAATCAATTGAATTCTCATGACGTCATTCACAGTTCCGGTCTTAAATGAAAAGGTCTATTCATAGCGAATCAAACTTTCATCAATAAAATTAGGCGTGAAACGAATTTTCATCAGCAAATAAATTGTGAAACAATTTTTATCAACAACTTGTTGTGACTTGAAGGATATTGTGATTTATACAATAAATTTTGTTTTTATTCCCCGAGAGGGTTTTCCATTAAATTTAGTATTTTATTTAAATTGCACAGAACAAATTTAAATATAATTAAACATTTTAAATCAGTGTCCATTTTCAAACAGAGTTTAGGTAAGGGTACAGGCAGATGTGGGAGAATAGGAGAATAGAGGAATAGAATAGCCGAATCAGATAATTGGTTACATTGGAAAGCATTTCCTGATTGGTTTATTCTATTCCACTATTCTTCTGTACTCCCACATGTGCCAGTACCTTAAAAGAATCCACCTTAAGGAATCGATATCTCGATAATCGATATTTCGTCCGAGCCAGGACGTGACAGGGCCATAGCGTAGACTCAATTGAGTCCACCTTAGGTCAACTTTATAGAATTTGCTAGAAAACAAGTGGAAAATCAAAAAAATGAATCCTCAAAAAAATTATTATGACAAAACATGTTATATTAAAGAATTCAGATAAGAAATAAAGAAGTAAATAATTAATTTTTAGAGAAAAACACAAAAAACTGAATTCTAGCCGACTGCGGTCCAGTTCAAACTACTGAAGTTGCATGAGAGTGGCGCGAAACTGCTCACATTCAAATTCGTTAATTAAACTCAGAATTGTTCTAAAACAGAATTCTGGACAAAATTATTCACAAATGAACTATAAATTATGTAAAATAAATGTTGCACAGAACTTGAGATATAATTTTAAAAAAACATAAAATAATTAACTAACGTTAAATAAATTATTAGTCTACAGAAGACGTATTTATTTATTTAAAAATGTATTATGAACAATCAACACAAATTAGGAAAGCCACTTAAATGTGAAATTTAATATTAAATTAAATAAACGAATTACATTATAACAAATATGAAAATAAAATTTTTTTAATTTCTAAAATTATTCTGATGAAACATATAATTCTCTACAAAAAATTATTCTCTACTTCTAAAACAAAGAGAGTAACGTTTAAAAATTTCCTCTTATTTTCCAAAACGATAATAAGAGGTTTAGCACCCACAAAAGTAACCCTTAATAAAAATAATCAAATATTTTTTTGATAAAAATTATCATTGTCTGCAAAAAATTATTTTATAATTTTACAACCATGAAGAGAAGAGGAATAAGATCCTACAGTTATTGAAACCAATAACAGGAAAAAACAACCCTTAAAAGTCACCCTTCAGAATATTAATCAAAAATTTTTTTGATCAAAATTACTATTTTCTACAAAAAAATTATTTTCAGATTCTACAACCATGAAAGTGGCGTGGAAGGAGGTTAACAAATTTTTCACTCTGATAACAGGGGAAAACAACCCTTACAAATCACCCTTAAGAATATTAATGAAAAATTTTTTTGATTTAAATTATCATTTTCTATAAGAAAATTATTTTATACTTTTACAACCATGCAAGTGAAAAGGGGTACGATCCTCCAGTTATTAAAACCGATAACAGGAGTAAACCACCCTTAAAAGATACCGTTTAGAAAAATAATTAACAATTTTTTTGATCAAAATTATTAATTTCTACAAAAAAATTATTTTCAACTTCTACAATCATGAAAGTGTATTGAGATGAGGTTCCCTAATTTTTTACACCGATAACAGGGGTAAACAACCCTTTAAAGTCACCCTTAAGAATATTTATCAAATATTTTTTTGATCAAAATTATCATTTTCTAAAAAAAAAATATTTTTAACTTGTACAACCATGGTTATACAACAGCAGTAAACCACCATCTAGGAGACCTCATCCTACGTCACGTCCATGGCTGTAGAAGTTGAAAATAATTTTTTTGTAAAAAATGATAATTTTGATCAAAAAAATTTTTGATTATTTTTCTTGAAGGTGACGTTGAAGGGTTGTTTACCCTTATCATCGGTGTGAAAAATTTGAGAACCTCCTTCCACACCACTTCCATGGTTGTACAAGTTAAAAATTATTTTTTTTGTAGAAAATGATAATTTTGATTAAAAAAATTTTGTTTATTTTTCTTCAAAAAGACTTTTAGGGATAATTATAAACCATGATTTTTTGTTTATAGAAAAAATTGTTATAAAAAAACATAGGAAACTTGTTTTTATTAACAGTTTATAAATAAACGATCTAACAATTTATAGAAATAGGAAAAACATGCATGGTGAAGAAAAATCTGTTTTGCAATATGACGTTTCAATAAGACAAAAGAAATGTTTACTATATTCATTTTACAATTTGTGAGACTGAAGTCGAGAAAACAATTTTTCTTAATTACAATTAATAACAATTTTTCCTCTTACTGACACACATTTTTTTATTCTCTAAGAATTACTAATAATAATAATTATTATTATTTCATCTGTCCTAATCACGAACTCTACGTTTTGGCTTACAAATATGTAGCCCTCCTCAGGACAATAGAGTCTATAATTACATAAAAATCAATTTTAATATCCAAACAAGAATTTTAAAACTACATATACAATTTTGAGGTTATATGCAAAAACATAAAAGATTAATGACAATTTACAATAAATTATATAAGTTACATAATTGTCAAAAAACATAAATCTAAATGCATTGTTAATAAACTGAAACTTAACAACAGATGTCACATAAATACATTACATAATAAATAATAACAGACAAAACACAACAGTTTCTCTGAGTCAACGTGTTCAAATTTTGCTTTCAGTTACAACCTCATACAATTTCAATTATATTTTAACTAAGGAAACGAAAATGCTTATGCTTCTTTATTATAAATATAATTAAAAGTCGTACTCTAACGTTTAGTTTCCACTTATATGTATATACATGCATATATTAAAGTAAAAATGTATGAATTAAATATATTTTATTATCATAGCGTGTCCATAGCATTCTTGTCCAGTAAGTAACAGCATATTTTTTAACGCTTGTGAATAAGAAACCTGTTAACAAATATTTAAATACATAAATAAAAAGTATTGTTTAATAATATAAAGAAATACGTAATTATTAATAAATGTGTATAACTTTTCAATTATCAAAATTTTTTGATTTCAAATGATTTTCTATAATTTGTTAAGAAATGTTTATAAAATGTTACCAATGTTGTTCGTCATTATTTACAGGAGCTTGCATATCCGTTTTTTGGAACAATATTTTCTAAAATGGAAAAAAATGTTTTTCAGAGAAAATACATCGCCTTTTATTTCTTCTTCACCTGCAGGCAATATTTTCAACAAGTTTTAAATGCCGTTGTCCAATTTTGGGTTGTTACAGAATCCGACACATTACATAATTTTCCAAAATACAAAAGATTCTGTAAACGCAAACTATTTACAATTAATATAATATGTATTCCTGACAAACACCGCCGGTCGCTTTTGGTACGGATAAACTTACCAAAAGCTGACCGAAAGCGTACCAAAAAGCGTACTTTTAAAAATTCGCAATTAAAATAATTATAAACTTAAGCAACTTTAATTAGAAATGTTAGAGGGAACCTTAATGAACTTTTAGATAACATTATTGTTAAGGGGAGGGACCGGTGAAATTTTAGCTTATGGAAATTCACGATGTTCAGGGTTACCAATTTTTTTTCTTGTGTAATTTTAGACCTAAAAGTATGGGATAATGTCAAAAATATAAAAATAAATTTTTTGCAGAGTTTAAGATACATATTCTGGAAAAAATGCAAAATTTGAAAATTAAACCTCTCCCACAATTTTAATTTTTTTCCATCGCCAATTTTTTGGTGGCCTTTTTAAATGTTTCTCTACAATCTCTCGTATGGATTTTAAAATATTTTAATTTTTCAAAAAAAATAAAAAATCGTAAAATACTAAAATGGTCAAAAATGCTAAAAAAAATTTTTTTACACCTTTTGATTGTATATCTACATTCTAAAATAAAGTAAGAAAAAAAATTGGCACCCCTAAGCATAGGCTTAAATTTTTTTGGTCTCTCATCTTAAATATTAAACTCCGTCTACAATTTTAATTATTTTTTATTATTATTATATTTTAATTATTATTTTTTAATGAATCTTTACAATCAATCGTATGGATTTTGCAAAATTTCTATTTCTTTAAAAAATAAAAATTAGAAAATGGTCAAAAAAATATTGTTTTCATAACGCACTCTTAAAAATGGCGTGATTCGGTTCTCTGTAGATAACCAGAAAGTTACAGATTTAAAAACGATTCACTATGTGACGTCAGAGGGCAAACAAATACAGTCCAAATTGCATGTCTCCCACTTTTCTACTTTTTTTGCACGCACTGTTTGACCAACAGAACAGAGTCGATGTCTTTAGCGTGAGTAGTACAACTTCGAAATCTAACCTGACCGTATTACTAGCGCGGCGTGTTGACAAGTAAAAAATTGTGAGACATTCAATTTGGATTGTATTTGTGTACACTCTGACGTGACATCGTAAATCGTTCTTCATTCTGCAACTTTCTGGTTATCTATACAGAGAACCGAATCACGCATTTTTTGACTTTGTAATGAAAAGTATAGTTCGTGACATGCGTGACAAGCAGTCGTTTCTGAAACGAGAGCAATGTTTTTACAACGAGTGAAACGAGTTGCAAAAATTGCGCGAGTATTTTTATGTAATACCATAATTCTACACGGAGAGAAATATCTTATTCAAATAGCATAATGGACAGTTGCCATTTTTGCATGGTTGTTTACGATGTAAGAAACGTATATGACAGTAACTATTTTTCCACGAAAATCACACCTTTCTGGTACTAGGTTATTTGATGCGTGAATTTCACACCACTCGTACAATATCTCCACCTCTATAGCGCTAAAAACGCACGTTTTACTTCTGTACTAGTAAAGCAACAGAAGTTCATGCGCGTTGTCCATGATACGTCGAAACAAATGCAAGAAAGGTCGTGATTCAGATTCAGATTCACTAGCCTTAAGATTTTTTTAGCACTTTACGATGGTAGGGATCATGTTAGTGGGACAACCGAGAGTGATGATCAATGATGATCATCAAAAATAAACCTTGTCTGACAAAACCATATAGAGATACTCTAGCTATACCAACTTGGCTCAGATTCACTAGCCCCAGGATTTTTTTGACACTCGACTACGGTCGGGATCATGTTAGTGGGTCATCCTAGACTGATGATCAATGATGATCATCAACAATAATCCTTGTCCGACTAACCCATATGGAGATACTCTAGCTATACCAACTTAGCCCGGATTCAATAGCCCCAAGATTTTTTTAAAACTCGACTATGGTCTGGATCATGTTAGTAAGACACCTTAGACTAATGATCAATGATCATTATTAACAATTAACCATGTCCGACCAACCAAGATTGAGATACTCTAGCTATACTACCTTAGCCCAGATTCACTAGCCCCAAGGTTTTTTTAAAACTCAACCATGGTATAGATCGTGTTAGTAGGACACCCTAGAGTGATAATCAATGATGATCATCAACAATAAACCATGTCCGACCAACCAAGATTGAGATACTCTAGCTATACCACCTTAGCCCAGATTCACTAGCCCGAAGATTTTTTTAAAACTCGACTATGGTCTGGATCATGTAAGTGGGACACCCTAGACTGATGATGAATGATGATCATTAACAATTAACCCTTTCCGACCAACCCATATGGAGATAATCTAGCTATACCACTTTAGACAAGATTCACTAGCCCCAAGATTTTTTTAATACTCAACCATGGTATGCATCATGTTAGTGGGACACCCTAGAGTGATGATCAATGATGATCATCAACAATAAACCATGTCCGACTAACCCATGTAAAAATACTCTAGCTATAACACCTTGGCTCAGATTCACTAGCCCCAAGATTTTTTTAACACTCAACCATAGTATGGATCATGTTAGTGGGACACCCTAGACTGATTATCAATGATCATCATTAACAATTAACCCTTTCCGACCAACCCATATTGAAATACTTTAGCTATACCAACTTAGCCCGGATTCAATAGCCCCAAGATTTTTTTAACACTCAACCATGGTATGGATCATGTTAGTGGGACAACCGAGAGTGATGATCAATAATGATCATCAACAATAAACCTTGTCCGACTAAACCATATAGAGATACTCTAGCTGTACCAACTTGGCTCAGATTCACTAGCCCCAAGATTTTTTTGACACTCGACTACGGTCGGGATCATGTTAGTGGGACACCTTAGACTAATGATCAATGATCATTATTAACAATTAACCATGTCCGACCAACCAAGATTGAGATACTCTAGCTATACTACCTTAGCCCAGATTCACTAGCCCCAAGGTTTTTTTAAAACTCAACCATGGTATAGATCGTGTTAGTAGGACACCCTAGAGTGATAATCAATGATGATCATCAACAATAAACCATGTCCGACCAACCAAGATTGAGATACTCTAGCTATACCACCTTAGCCCAGATTCACTAGCCCGAAGATTTTTTTAAAACTCGACTATGGTCTGGATCATGTAAGTGGGACACCCTAGACTGATGATGAATGATGATCATTAACAATTAACCCTTTCCGACCAACCCATATGGAGATAATCTAGCTATACCACTTTAGACAAGATTCACTAGCCCCAAGATTTTTTTAATACTCAACCATGGTATGCATCATGTTAGTGGGACACCCTAGAGTGATGATCAATGATGATCATCAACAATAAACCATGTCCGACTAACCCATGTAAAAATACTCTAGCTATAACACCTTGGCTCAGATTCACTAGCCCCAAGATTTTTTTAACACTCAACCATAGTATGGATCATGTTAGTGGGACACCCTAGACTGATTATCAATGATCATCATTAACAATTAACCCTTTCCGACCAACCCATATTGAAATACTTTAGCTATACCAACTTAGCCCGGATTCAATAGCCCCAAGATTTTTTTAACACTCAACCATGGTATGGATCATGTTAGTGGGACAACCGAGAGTGATGATCAATAATGATCATCAACAATAAACCTTGTCCGACTAAACCATATAGAGATACTCTAGCTGTACCAACTTGGCTCAGATTCACTAGCCCCAAGATTTTTTTGACACTCGACTACGGTCGGGATCATGTTAGTGGGACACCCTAGACTGATGATCAATGATGATCATTAACAATTAACCCTTTCCGACCAACCCATATTCAGATACTCTAGCTATACCACCTTAGCCCAGATTCACTAGCTCCAAGATTTTTTTAAAACTCGACTATGGTCTGGATCATGTTAGTAAGACACCTTAGACTAATGATCAATGATCATTATTAACAATTAACCATGTCCGACCAACCAAGATTGAGATACTCTAGCTATACTACCTTAGCCCAGATTCACTAGCCCCAAGATTTTTTTAAAACTCAACCATGGTATAGATCGTGTTAGTAGGACACCCTAGAGTGATAATCAATGATGATCATCAACAATAAACCATGTCCGACCAACCAAGATTGAGATACTCTAGCTATACCACCTTAGCCCAGATTCACTAGCCCAAAGATTATTTTAAAACTCGACTATGGTCTGGATCATGTTAGTGGGACACCCTAGACTGATGATGAATGATGATCATTAACAATTAACCCTTTCCGACCAACCCATATGGAGATAATCTAGCTATACCACTTTAGCCCAGATTCACTAGCCCCAAGATTTTTTTAATACTCAACCATGGTATGCATCATGTTAGTGGGACACCCTAGACTGATGATCAATGATGATCATTAACAATTAACCCTTTCCGACCAACCCATATTCAGATACTCTAGCTATACCACCTTAGCCCAGATTCACTAGCTCCAAGATTTTTTTAAAACTCGACTATGGTCTGGATCATGTTAGTAAGACACCTTAGACTGATGATCAATGATCATCATTAACAATTAACCATGTCCGACCAACCAAGATTGAGATACTCTAGCTATACCACCTTAGCCCAGATTCACTAGCCCCAAGATTTTTTTAAAACTCAACCATGGTATAGATTATGTTAGTAGGAAACCCTAGAGTGATGATCAATGATGATCATCAACAATAAACTATGTCCGACTAACCAAGATTGAGATACTCTAGCTATACCACCTTAGCCCAGATTCACTAGCCCGAAGATTTTTTTAAAACTCGACTATGGTCTGGATCATGTTAGTGGGACACCCTAGACTGATGATGAATGATGATCATTAACAATTAACCCTTTCCGACCAACCCATATGGAGATAATCTAGCTATACCACTTTAGCCCAGATTCACTAGCCCCAAGATTTTTTTAATACTCAACCATGGTATGCATCATGTTAGTGGGACAACCTAGAGTGATGATCAATGATGATCATCAACAATAAACCATGTCCGACTAACCCATGTAAAAATACTCTAGCTATAACACCTTGGCTCAGATTCACTAGCCCCAAGATTTTTTTAAAACTCGACTATGGTCTGGATCATGTTAGTGGGACACCTTAGACTGATGATCAATGATCATCATTAACAATTAACCATGTCCGACCAACCAAGATTGAGATACTCTAGCTATACTACCTTAGCCCAGGTTCACTAGCCCCAAGATTTTTTTAAAACTCAACCATGGTATAGATCATGTTAGTAGGACACCCTAGAGTGATGATCAATGATGATCATCAACAATAAACCATGTCCGACTAACCCATGTAAAAATACTCTAGCTATAACACCTTGGCTCAGATTCACTAGCCCCAAGATTTTTTTAAAACTCGACTATGGTCTGGATCATGTTAGTGGGACACCTTAGACTGATGACCAATGATCATCATTAACAATTAACCCTTTCCGACCAACCCATATTCAGATACTCTAGCTATACCACCTTAGCCCAGATTCACTAGCTCCAAGATTTTTTTAAAACTCGACTATGGTCTGGATCATGTTAGTAAGACACCTTAGACTGATGATCAATGATCATTATTAACAATTAACCATGTCCGACCAACCAAGATTGAGATACTCTAGCTATACTACCTTAGCCCAGATTCACTAGCCCCAAGATTTTTTTCAAACTCAACCATGGTATAGATCATGTTAGTAGGACACCCTAGAGTGATAATCAATGATGATCATCAACAATAAACCATGTCCGACCAACCAAGATTGAGATACTCTAGCTATACCACCTTCGCCCAGATTCACTAGCCCGAAGATTTTTTTAAAACTCGACTATGGTCTGGATCATGTTAGTGGGACACCCTAGACTGATGATGAATGATGATCATTAACAATTAACCCTTTCCGACCAACCCATATGGAGATAATCTAGCTATACCACTTTAGCCCAGATTCACTAGCCCCAAGATTTTTTTAATACTCAACCATGGTATGCATCATGTTAGTGGGACACCCTAGAGTGATGATCAATGATCATTATTAACAATTAACCATGTCCGACCAACCAAGATTGAGATACTCTAGCTATACTACCTTAGCCCAGATTCACTAGCCCCAAGATTTTTTTCAAACTCGACTATGGTCTGGATCATGTTAGTGGGACACCCTAGACTGATGATGAATGATGATCATTAACAATTAACCCTTTCCGACCAACCCATATTCAGATACTCTAGCTATACCACCTTAGCCCAGATTCACTAGCTCCAAGATTTTTTTAAAACTCGACTATGGTCTGGATCATGTTAGTAAGACACCTTAGACTGATGATCAATGATCATCATTAACAATTAACCATGTCCGACCAACCAAGATTGAGATACTCTAGCTATACTACCTTAGCCCAGATTCACTAGCCCCAAGATTTTTTTCAAACTCAACCATGGTATAGATCATGTTAGTAGGACACCCTAGAGTGATAATCAATGATGATCATCAACAATAAACCATGTCCGACCAACCAAGATTGAGATACTCTAGCTATACCACCTTCGCCCAGATTCACTAGCCCGAAGATTTTTTTAAAACTCGACTATGGTCTGGATCATGTTAGTGGGACACCCTAGACTGATGATGAATGATGATCATTAACAATTAACCCTTTCCGACCAACCCATATGGAGATAATCTAGCTATACCACTTTAGCCCAGATTCACTAGCCCCAAGATTTTTTTAATACTCAACCATGGTATGCATCATGTTAGTGGGACACCCTAGAGTGATGATCAATGATCATTATTAACAATTAACCATGTCCGACCAACCAAGATTGAGATACTCTAGCTATACCACCTTAGCCCAGATTCACTAGCCCGAAGATTTTTTTAAAACTCGACTATGGTCTGGATCATGTTAGTGGGACACCCTAGACTGATGATGAATGATGATCATTAACAATTAACCCTTTCCGACCAACCCATATTCAGATACTCTAGCTATACCACCTTAGCCCAGATTCACTATCTCCAAGATTTTTTTAAAACTCGACTATGGTCTGGATCATGTTAGTAAGACACCTTAGACTGATGATCAATGATCATCATTAACAATTAACCATGTCCGACCAACCAAGATTGAGATACTCTAGCTATACTACCTTAGCCCAGATTCACTAGCCCCAAGATTTTTTTAAAACTCAACCATGGTATAGATCATGTTAGTAGGACACCCTAGAGTGATGATCAATGATGATCATCAACAATAAACCATGTCCGACTAACCAAGATTGAGATACTCTAGCTATACCACCTTAGCCCAGATTCACTAGCCCGAAGATTTTTTTAAAACTCGACTATGGTCTGGATCATGTTAGTGGGACACCCTAGACTGATGATGAATGATGATCATTAACAATTAACCCTTTCCGACCAACCCATATGGAGATAATCTAGCTATACCACTTTAGCCCAGATTCACTAGCCCCAAGATTTTTTTAATACTCAACCATGGTATGCATCATGTTAGTGGGACACCCTAGAGTGATGATCAATGATGATCATCAACAATAAACCATGTCCGACTAACCCATGTAAAAATACTCTAGCTATAACACCTTGGCTCAGATTCACTAGCCCCAAGATTTTTTTAAAACTCTACTATGGTCTGGATCATGTTAGTGGGACACCTTAGACTGATGATCAATGATCATCATTAACAATTAACCATGTCCGACCAACCAAGATTGAGATACTCTAGCTATACTACCTTAGCCCAGGTTCACTAGCCCCAAGATTTTTTTAAAACTCTACTATGGTCTGGATCATGTTAGTGGGACACCTTAGACTGATGATCAATGATCATCATTAACAATTAACCATGTCCGACCAACCAAGATTGAGATACTCTAGCTATACAACCTTAGCCCAGGTTCACTAGCCCCAAGATTTTTTTAAAACTCAACCATGGTATAGATCATGTTAGTAGGACACCCTAGAGTGATGATCAATGATGATCATCAACAATAAACCATGTCCGACTAACCCATGTAAAAATACTCTAGCTATAACACCTTGGCTCAGATTCACTAGCCCCAAGATTTTTTTAAAACTCGACTATGGTCTGGATCATGTTAGTGGGACACCTTAGACTGATGATCAATGATCATCATTAACAATTAACCATGTCCGACCAACCAAGATTGAGATACTCTAGCTATACAACCTTAGCCCAGGTTCACTGGCCCCAAGATTTTTTTAAAACTCAACCATGGTATAGATCATGTTAGTAGGACACCCTAGAGTGATGATCAATGATGATCATCAACAATAAACCATGTCCGACTAACCCATGTAAAAATACTCTAGCTATAACACCTTGGCTCAGATTCACTAGCCCCAAGATTTTTTTAAAACTCGACTATGGTCTGGATCATGTTAGTGGGACACCTTAGACTGATGACCAATGATCATCATTAACAATTAACCCTTTCCGACCAACCCATATTCAGATTCTCTAGCTATACCACCTTAGCCCAGATTCACTAGCCCCAAGATTTTTTTCAAACTCAACCATGGTATAGATCATGTTAGTAGGACACCCTAGAGTGATAATCAATGATGATCATCAACAATAAACCATGTCCGACCAACCAAGATTGAGATACTCTAGCTATACCACCTTAGCCCAGATTCACTAGCCCGAAGATTTTTTTAAAACTCGACTATGGTCTGGATCATGTTAGTGGGACACCCTAGACTGATAATGAATGATGATCATTAACAATTAACCCTTTCCGACCAACCCATATGGAGATAATCTAGCTATACCACTTTAGCTCAGATTCACTAGCCCCAAGATTTTTTTAAAACTCTACTATGGTCTGGATCATGTTAGTGGGACACCTTAGACTGATGATCAATGATCATCATTAACAATTAACCATGTCCGACCAACCAAGATTGAGATACTCTAGCTATACTACCTTAGCCCAGGTTCACTAGCCCCAAGATTTTTTTAAAACTCTACTATGGTCTGGATCATGTTAGTGGGACACCTTAGACTGATGATCAATGATCATCATTAACAATTAACCATGTCCGACCAACCAAGATTGAGATACTCTAGCTATACCACCTTAGCCCAGATTCACTAGCCCGAAGATTTTTTTAAAACTCGACTATGGTCTGGATCATGTTAGTGGGACACCCTAGACTGATGATGAATGATGATCATTAACAATTAACCCTTTCCGACCAACCCATATTCAGATACTCTAGCTATACCACCTTAGCCCAGATTCACTATCTCCAAGATTTTTTTAAAACTCGACTATGGTCTGGATCATGTTAGTAAGACACCTTAGACTGATGATCAATGATCATCATTAACAATTAACCATGTCCGACCAACCAAGATTGAGATACTCTAGCTATACTACCTTAGCCCAGATTCACTAGCCCCAAGATTTTTTTAAAACTCAACCATGGTATAGATCATGTTAGTAGGACACCCTAGAGTGATGATCAATGATGATCATCAACAATAAACCATGTCCGACTAACCAAGATTGAGATACTCTAGCTATACCACCTTAGCCCAGATTCACTAGCCCGAAGATTTTTTTAAAACTCGACTATGGTCTGGATCATGTTAGTGGGACACCCTAGACTGATGATGAATGATGATCATTAACAATTAACCCTTTCCGACCAACCCATATGGAGATAATCTAGCTATACCACTTTAGCCCAGATTCACTAGCCCCAAGATTTTTTTAATACTCAACCATGGTATGCATCATGTTAGTGGGACACCCTAGAGTGATGATCAATGATGATCATCAACAATAAACCATGTCCGACTAACCCATGTAAAAATACTCTAGCTATAACACCTTGGCTCAGATTCACTAGCCCCAAGATTTTTTTAAAACTCTACTATGGTCTGGATCATGTTAGTGGGACACCTTAGACTGATGATGAATGATCATCATTAACAATTAACCATGTCCGACCAACCAACATTGAGATACTCTAGCTATACTACCTTAGCCCAGGTTCACTGGCCCCAAGATTTTTTTAAAACTCAACCATGGTATAGATCATGTTAGTAGGACACCCTAGAGTGATGATCAATGATGATCATCAACAATAAACCATGTCCGACTAACCCATGTAAAAATACTCTAGCTATAACACCTTGGCTCAGATTCACTAGCCCCAAGATTTTTTTAAAACTCGACTATGGTCTGGATCATGTTAGTGGGACACCCTAGACTGATGATGAATGATGATCATTAACAATTAACCCTTTCCGACCAACCCATATGGAGATAATCTAGCTATACCACTTTAGCCCAGATTCACTAGCCCCAAGATTTTTTTAATACTCAACCATGGTATGCATCATGTTAGTGGGACACCCTAGAGTGATGATCAATGATGATCATCAACAATAAACCATGTCCGACTAACCCATGTAAAAATACTCTAGCTATAACACCTTGGCTCAGATTCACTAGCCCCAAGATTTTTTTAAAACTCGACTATGGTCTGGATCATGTTAGTAAGACACCTTAGACTGATGATCAATGATCATCATTAACAATTAACCCTTTCCGACCAACCCATATTCAGATTCTCTAGCTATACCACCTTAGCCCAGATTCACTAGCCCCAAGATTTTTTTCAAACTCAACCATGGTATAGATCATGTTAGTAGGACACCCTAGAGTGATAATCAATGATGATCATCAACAATAAACCATGTCCGACCAACCAAGATTGAGATACTCTAGCTATACCACCTTAGCCCAGATTCACTAGCCCGAAGATTTTTTTAAAACTCGACTATGGTCTGGATCATGTTAGTGGGACACCCTAGACTGATGATGAATGATGATCATTAACAATTAACCCTTTCCGACCAACCCATATGGAGATAATCTAGCTATACCACTTTAGCCCAGATTCACTAGCCCCAAGATTTTTTTAATACTCAACCATGGTATGCATCATGTTAGTGGGACACCCTAGAGTGATGATCAATGATGATCATCAACAATAAACCATGTCCGACTAACCCATGTAAAAATACTCTAGCTATAACACCTTGGCTCAGATTCACTAGCCCCAAGATTTTTTTAAAACTCTACTATGGTCTGGATCATGTTAGTGGGACACCTTAGACTGATGATGAATGATCATCATTAACAATTAACCATGTCCGACCAACCAACATTGAGATACTCTAGCTATACTACCTTAGCCCAGGTTCACTGGCCCCAAGATTTTTTTAAAACTCAACCATGGTATAGATCATGTTAGTAGGACACCCTAGAGTGATGATCAATGATGATCATCAACAATAAACCATGTCCGACTAACCCATGTAAAAATACTCTAGCTATAACACCTTGGCTCAGATTCACTAGCCCCAAGATTTTTTTAAAACTCGACTATGGTCTGGATCATGTTAGTGGGACACCCTAGACTGATGATGAATGATGATCATTAACAATTAACCCTTTCCGACCAACCCATATGGAGATAATCTAGCTATACCACTTTAGCCCAGATTCACTAGCCCCAAGATTTTTTTAATACTCAACCATGGTATGCATCATGTTAGTGGGACACCCTAGAGTGATGATCAATGATGATCATCAACAATAAACCATGTCCGACTAACCCATGTAAAAATACTCTAGCTATAACACCTTGGCTCAGATTCACTAGCCCCAAGATTTTTTTAAAACTCGACTATGGTCTGGATCATGTTAGTAAGACACCTTAGACTGATGATCAATGATCATCATTAACAATTAACCCTTTCCGACCAACCCATATTCAGATTCTCTAGCTATACCACCTTAGCCCAGATTCACTAGCCCCAAGATTTTTTTCAAACTCAACCATGGTATAGATCATGTTAGTAGGACACCCTAGAGTGATAATCAATGATGATCATCAACAATAAACCATGTCCGACCAACCAAGATTGAGATACTCTAGCTATACCACCTTAGCCCAGATTCACTAGCCCGAAGATTTTTTTAAAACTCGACTATGGTCTGGATCATGTTAGTGGGACACCCTAGACTGATAATGAATGATGATCATTAACAATTAACCCTTTCCGACCAACCCATATGGAGATAATCTAGCTATACCACTTTAGCTCAGATTCACTAGCCCCAAGATTTTTTTAAAACTCTACTATGGTCTGGATCATGTTAGTGGGACACCTTAGACTGATGATCAATGATCATCATTAACAATTAACCATGTCCGACCAACCAAGATTGAGATACTCTAGCTATACTACCTTAGCCCAGGTTCACTAGCCCCAAGATTTTTTTAAAACTCTACTATGGTCTGGATCATGTTAGTGGGACACCTTAGACTGATGATCAATGATCATCATTAACAATTAACCATGTCCGACCAACCAAGATTGAGATACTCTAGCTATACCACCTTAGCCCAGATTCACTAGCCCGAAGATTTTTTTAAAACTCGACTATGGTCTGGATCATGTTAGTGGGACACCCTAGACTGATGATGAATGATGATCATTAACAATTAACCCTTTCCGACCAACCCATATTCAGATACTCTAGCTATACCACCTTAGCCCAGATTCACTATCTCCAAGATTTTTTTAAAACTCGACTATGGTCTGGATCATGTTAGTAAGACACCTTAGACTGATGATCAATGATCATCATTAACAATTAACCATGTCCGACCAACCAAGATTGAGATACTCTAGCTATACTACCTTAGCCCAGATTCACTAGCCCCAAGATTTTTTTAAAACTCAACCATGGTATAGATCATGTTAGTAGGACACCCTAGAGTGATGATCAATGATGATCATCAACAATAAACCATGTCCGACTAACCAAGATTGAGATACTCTAGCTATACCACCTTAGCCCAGATTCACTAGCCCGAAGATTTTTTTAAAACTCGACTATGGTCTGGATCATGTTAGTGGGACACCCTAGACTGATGATGAATGATGATCATTAACAATTAACCCTTTCCGACCAACCCATATGGAGATAATCTAGCTATACCACTTTAGCCCAGATTCACTAGCCCCAAGATTTTTTTAATACTCAACCATGGTATGCATCATGTTAGTGGGACACCCTAGAGTGATGATCAATGATGATCATCAACAATAAACCATGTCCGACTAACCCATGTAAAAATACTCTAGCTATAACACCTTGGCTCAGATTCACTAGCCCCAAGATTTTTTTAAAACTCTACTATGGTCTGGATCATGTTAGTGGGACACCTTAGACTGATGATGAATGATCATCATTAACAATTAACCATGTCCGACCAACCAACATTGAGATACTCTAGCTATACTACCTTAGCCCAGGTTCACTGGCCCCAAGATTTTTTTAAAACTCAACCATGGTATAGATCATGTTAGTAGGACACCCTAGAGTGATGATCAATGATGATCATCAACAATAAACCATGTCCGACTAACCCATGTAAAAATACTCTAGCTATAACACCTTGGCTCAGATTCACTAGCCCCAAGATTTTTTTAAAACTCGACTATGGTCTGGATCATGTTAGTGGGACACCCTAGACTGATGATGAATGATGATCATTAACAATTAACCCTTTCCGACCAACCCATATGGAGATAATCTAGCTATACCACTTTAGCCCAGATTCACTAGCCCCAAGATTTTTTTAATACTCAACCATGGTATGCATCATGTTAGTGGGACACCCTAGAGTGATGATCAATGATGATCATCAACAATAAACCATGTCCGACTAACCCATGTAAAAATACTCTAGCTATAACACCTTGGCTCAGATTCACTAGCCCCAAGATTTTTTTAAAACTCGACTATGGTCTGGATCATGTTAGTAAGACACCTTAGACTGATGATCAATGATCATCATTAACAATTAACCATGTCCGACCAACCAAGATTGAGATACTCTAGCTATACTACCTTAGCCCAGATTCACTAGCCCCAAGATTTTTTTAAAACTCAACCATGGTATAGATCATGTTATTAGGACACCCTAGAGTGATGATCAATGATGATCATCAACAATAAACCATGTCCGACTAACCAAGATTGAGATACTCTAGCTATACCACCTTAGCCCAGATTCACTAGCCCGAAGATTTTTTTAAAACTCGACTATGGTCTGGATTATGTTAGTGGGACACCTTAGACTGATGATCAATGATCATCATTAACAATTAACCATGTCCGACCAACCAAGATTGAGATACACTAGCTATACTACCTTAGCCCAGGTTCACTAGCCCCAAGATTTTTTTAAAACTCAACCATGGTATAGATCATGTTAGTAGGACACCCTAGAGTGATGATCAATGATGATCATCAACAATAAACCATGTCCGACTAACCAAGATTGAGATACTCTAGCTATACCACCTTAGCCCAGATTCACTAGCCCGAAGATATTTTTAAAACTCGACTATGGTCTGGATCATGTTAGTGGGACACCTTAGACTGATGACCAATGATCATCATTAACAATTAACCCTTTCCGACCAACCCATATTCAGATACTCTAGCTATACCACCTTAGCCCAGATTCACTAGCTCCAAGATTTTTTTAAAACTCGACTATGGTCTGGATCATGTTAGTAAGACACCTTAGACTGATGATCAATGATCATTATTAACAATTAACCATGTCCGACCAACCAAGATTGAGATACTCTAGCTATACTACATTAGCCCAGATTCACTAGCCCCAAGATTTTTTTCAAACTCAACCATGGTATAGATCATGTTAGTAGGACACTCTAGAGTGATAATCAATGATGATCATCAACAATAAACCATGTCCGACCAACCAAGATTGAGATACTCTAGCTATACTACCTTAGCCCAGATTCACTAGCCCGAAGATTTTTTTAAAACTCGACTATGGTCTGGATCATGTTAGTGGGACACCCTAGACTGATGATGAATGATGATCATTAACAATTAACCCTTTCCGACCAACCCATATGGAGATAATCTAGCTATACCACTTTAGCCCAGATTCACTAGCCCCAAGATTTTTTTAAAATTCAACCATGGTATGCATCATGTTAGTGGGACACCCTAGAGTGATGATCAATGATGATCATCAACAATAAACCATGTCCGACTAACCCATGTAAAAATACTCTAGCTATAACACCTTGGCTCAGATTCACTAGCCCCAAGATTTTTTTAAAACTCGACTATGGTCTGGATCATGTTAGTGGGACACCTTAGACTGATGACCAATGATCATCATTAACAATTAACCCTTTCCGACCAACCCATATTCAGATACTCTAGCTATACCACCTTAGCCCAGATTCACTAGCTCCAAGATTTTTTTAAAACTCGACTATGGTCTGGATCATGTTAGTAAGACACCTTAGACTGATGATCAATGATCATTATTAACAATTAACCATGTCCGACCAACCAAGATTGAGATACTCTAGCTATACTACCTTAGCCCAGATTCACTAGCCCCAAGATTTTTTTCAAACTCAACCATGGTATAGATCATGTTAGTAGGACACCCTAGAGTGATAATCAATGATGATCATCAACAATAAACCATGTCCGACCAACCAAGATTGAGATACTCTAGCTATACCACCTTAGCCCAGATTCACTAGCCCGAAGATTTTTTTAAAACTCGACTATGGTCTGGATCATGTTAGTGGGACACCCTAGACTGATGATGAATGATGATCAATAACAATTAACCCTTTCCGACCAACCAAGATTGAGATACTCTAGCTATACTACCTTAGCCCAGATTCACTAGCCCCAAGATTTTTTTAAAACTCAACCATGGTATAGATCATGTTAGTAGGACACCCTAGAGTGATGATCAATGATGATCATCAACAATAAACCATGTCCGACTAACCAAGATTGAGATACTCTAGCTATACCACCTTAGCCCAGATTCACTAGCCCGAAGATTTTTTTAAAACTCGACTATGGTCTGGATCATGTTAGTGGGACACCCTAGACTGATAATGAATGATGATCATTAACAATTAACCCTTTCCGACCAACCCATATGGAGATAATCTAGCTATACCACCTTAGCTCAGATTCACTAGCCCGAAGATTTTTTTAAAACTCGACTATGGTCTGGATCATGTTAGTGGGACACCCTAGACAGATGATGAATGATGATCATTAACAATTAACCCTTTCCGACCAACCAAGATTGAGATACTCTAGCTATACTACCTTAGCCCAGATTCACTAGCCCCAAG
Organism: Ganaspis brasiliensis; assembly: GCA_037103525.1. NCBI lineage: Eukaryota > Metazoa > Arthropoda > Insecta > Hymenoptera > Figitidae > Ganaspis > Ganaspis brasiliensis. The sequence continues at coordinate 3,511,637 of JAZKLR010000102.1, read as the reverse complement.
ATTTTTTTAAAACTCAACCATGGTATAGATCATGTTAGTAGGACACCCTAGAGTGATGATCAATGATGATCATCAACAATAAACCCTTTCCGACCAACCAAGATTGAGATACTCTAGCTATACTACCTTAGCCCAGATTCACTAGCCCCAAGATTTTTTTAAAACTCAACCATGGTATAGATCATGTTAGTAGGACACCCTAGAGTGATGATCAATGATGATCATCAACAATAAACCATGTCCGACTAACCCATGTAAAAATACTCTAGCTATAACACCTTGGCTCAGATTCACTAGCCCCAAGATTTTTTTAAAACTCGACTATGGTCTGGATCATGTTAGTGGGACACCTTAGACTGATGACAAATGATCATCATTAACAATTAACCCTTTCCGACCAACCCATATTCAGATACTCTAGCTATACCACCTTAGCCCAGATTCACTAGCTCCAAGATTTTTTTAAAACTCGACTATGGTCTGGATCATGTTAGTAAGACACCTTAGACTGATGATCAATGATCATTATTAACAATTAACCATGTCCGACCAACCAAGATTGAGATACTCTAGCTATACTACCTTAGCCCAGATTCACTAGCCCCAAGATTTTTTTAAAACTCAACCATGGTATAGATCATGTTAGTAGGACACCCTAGAGTGATGATCAATGATGATCATCAACAATAAACCATGTCCGACTAACCAAGATTGAGATACTCTAGCTATACCACCTTAGCCTAGATTCACTAGCCCGAAGATTTTTTTAAAACTCGACTATGGTCTGGATCATGTTAGTGGGACACCCTAGACTGATAATGAATGATGATCATTAACAATTAACCCTTTCCGACCAACCAAGATTGAGATACTCTAGCTATACTACCTTAGCCCAGATTCACTAGCCCCAAGATTTTTTTAAAACTCAACCATGGTATAGATCATGTTAGTAGGACACCCTAGAGTGATGATCAATGATGATCATCAACAATAAACCCTTTCCGACCAACCAAGATTGAGATACTCTAGCTATACTACCTTAGCCCAGATTCACTAGCCCCAAGATTTTTTTAAAACTCAACCATGGTATAGATCATGTTAGTAGGACACCCTAGAGTGATGATCAATGATGATCATCAACAATAAACCATGTCCGACTAACCCATGTAAAAATACTCTAGCTATAACACCTTGGCTCAGATTCACTAGCCCCAAGATTTTTTTAAAACTCGACTATGGTCTGGATCATGTTAGTGGGACACCTTAGACTGATGACCAATGATCATCATTAACAATTAACCCTTTCCGACCAACCCATATTCAGATACTCTAGCTATACCACCTTAGCCCAGATTCACTAGCTCCAAGATTTTTTTAAAACTCGACTATGGTCTGGATCATGTTAGTAAGACACCTTAGACTGATGATCAATGATCATTATTAACAATTAACCATGTCCGACCAACCAAGATTGAGATACTCTAGCTATACTACCTTAGCCCAGATTCACTAGCCCCAAGATTTTTTTCAAACTCAACCATGGTATAGATCATGTTAGTAGGACACCCTAGAGTGATAATCAATGATGATCATCAACAATAAACCATGTCCGACCAACCAAGATTGAGATACTCTAGCTATACCACCTTAGCCCAGATTCACTAGCCCGAAGATTTTTTTAAAACTCGACTATGGTCTGGATCATGTTAGTGGGACACCCTAGACTGATGATGAATGATGATCATTAACAATTAACCCTTTCCGACCAACCAAGATTGAGATACTCTAGCTATACTACCTTAGCCCAGATTCACTAGCCCCAAGATTTTTTTAAAACTCAACCATGGTATAGATCATGTTAGTAGGACACCCTAGAGTGATGATCAATGATGATCATCAACAATAAACCATGTCCGACTAACCAAGATTGAGATACTCTAGCTATACCACCTTAGCCCAGATTCACTAGCCCCAAGATTTTTTTAAAACTCAACCATGGTATAGATCATGTTAGTAGGACACCCTAGAGTGATAATCAATGATGATCATCAACAATAAACTATGTCCGACCAACCAAGATTGAGATATTCTAGCTATACCACCTTAGCCCAGATTCACTAGCCCCAAGATTTTTTTAAAACTCGACTATGGTCTGGATCATGTTAGTGGGACACCCTAGACTGATGATCAATGATGATCATTAACAATTAACCCTTTCCGACCAACCCATATGGAGATAATCTAGCTATACCACTTTAGCCCAGATTTACTAGCCCCAAGATTTTTTTAATACTCAACCATGGTATGCAACATGTTAGTAGGACACCCTAGAGTGATGATCAATGATGATCATCAACAATAAACCATGTCCGACCAACCCATATTGAGATACTTTAGCTATACCAACTTAGTCCGGATTCACTAGCCCCAAGATTTTTTTAAAACTCAACCATGGTATAGATCATGTTAGTAGGACACCCTAGAGTGATAATCAATGATGATCATCAACAATAAACTATGTCCGACCAACCAAGATTGAGATATTCTAGCTATACCAGCTTAGCCCAGATTCACTAGCCCCAAGATTTTTTTAAAACTCGACTATGGTCTGGATCATGTTAGTGGGACACCCTAGACTGATGATCAATGATGATCATTAACAATTAACCCTTTCCGACCAACCCATATGGAGATAATCTAGCTATACCACTTTAGCCCAGATTCACTAGCCCCAAGATTTTTTTAATACTCAACCATGGTATGCATCATGTTAGTAGGACACCCTAGAGTGATGATCAATGATGATCATCAACAATAAACCATGTCCGACTAACCCATGTAAAAATACTCTAGCTATAACACCTTGGCTCAGATTCACTAGCCCCAAGATTTTTTTAACACTCAACCATAGTATGGATCATGTTAGTGGGACACCCTAAACTGATGACCAATGATCATCATTAACAATTAACCCTTTCCGACCAACCCATATTCAGATACTCTATCTATACCACCTTAGTCCAGATTCACTAGCCCCAAGATTTTTTTAACACTCAACCATTGTATTGATCATGTTAGTGGGACACCCTAGACTGATGATCAATGATGATCATCAACAATAATCCTTGTCCGACTAACCCATATGGAGATACTCTAGCTATACCATCTTGGCTCAGATTCACTAGCCCCAAGATTTTTTTGACACTCGACTTCGGTCGGGATCATGTTAGTGGGACACCCTAGACTGATAATCAATGATGATCATTAACAATTAACCCTTTCCGACCAACCCATATTCAGATACTCTAGCTATACCGACTTGGCTCAGATTCACTTGCCCCAAGATTTTTTTAACACTCAACCATAGTATGAATCATTTTAGTGGGACACCCTAGACTGATGATCAATGATGATCATCAGCAATAAACCATGTCCGACTAACCCATATGGAGATACTCTAGCTGTACCACCTTGGCTCAGATTCACTAGCCCTAAGATTTTTTTAACACTCAATCATGGTATGGATAATGTTAGTGGGACACCCTAGACTGATGATCAATGATCATCATTAACAATTAACCCTTTCCGACCAACCCATATTCAGATACTCTAGCTATACCGACTTGGCTCAGATTCACTTGCCCCAAGATTTTTTTAACACTTGACTATGGTCGGGATCATGTTAGTGGGACATCCTAGACTGATGATCAATGATCATCATTAACAATTAACCCTTTCCGACCAACCCATATTCAGATACTCTATCTATACCACCTTAGTCCAGATTCACTAGCCCCAAGATTTTTTTAACACTCAACCATTGTATTGATCATGTTAGTGGGACACCCTAGACTGATGATCAATGATGATCATCAACAATAATCCTTGTCCGACTAACCCATATGGAGATACTCTAGCTATACCATCTTGGCTCAGATTCACTAGCCCCAAGATTTTTTTGACACTCGACTTCGGTTGGGATCATGTTAGTGGGACACCCTAGACTGATAATCAATGATGATCATTAACAATTAACCCTTTCCGACCAACCCATATTCAGATACTCTAGCTATACCGACTTGGCTCAGATTCACTTGCCCCAAGATTTTTTTAACACTCAACCATAGTATGAATCATTTTAGTGGGACACCCTAGACTGATGATCAATGATGATCATCAGCAATAAACCATGTCCGACTAACCCATATGGAGATACTCTAGCTGTACCACCTTGGCTCAGATTCACTAGCCCCAAGATTTTTTTAACACTCAATCATGGTATGGATAATGTTAGTGGGACACCCTAGACTGATGATCAATGATCATCATTAACAATTAACCCTTTCCGACCAACCCATATTCAGATACTCTAGCTATACCGACTTGGCTCAGATTCACTTGCCCCAAGATTTTTTTAACACTTGACTATGGTCGGGATCATGTTAGTGGGACATCCTAGACTGATGATCAATGATCATCATTAACAATTAACCCTTTCCGACCAACCCATATTCAGATACTCTATCTATACCACCTTAGTCCAGATTCACTAGCCCCAAGATTTTTTTAACACTCAACCATTGTATTGATCATGTTAGTGGGACACCCTAGACTGATGATCAATGATGATCATCAACAATAATCCTTGTCCGACTAACCCATTTGGAGATACTCTAGCTATACCATCTTGGCTCAGATTCACTAGCCCCAATATTTTTTTGACACTCGACTTCGGTCGGGATCATGTTAGTGGGACACCCTAGACTGATAATCAATGATGATCATTAACAATTAACCCTTTCCGACCAACCCATATTCAGATACTCTAGCTATACCGACTTGGCTCAGATTCACTTGCCCCAAGATTTTTTTAACACTCAACCATAGTATGAATCATTTTAGTAGGACACCCTAGACTGATGATCAATGATGATCATCAGCAATAAACCATGTCCGACTAACCCATATGGAGATACTCTAGCTGTACCAACTTGGCTCAGATTCACTAGCCCCAAGATTTTTTTAACACTCAATCATGGTATGGATAATGTTAGTGGGACACCCTAGACTGATGATCAATGATCATCATTAACAATTAACCCTTTCCGACCAACCCATATTCAGATACTCTAGCTATACCGACTTGGCTCAGATTCACTTGCCCCAAGATTTTTTTAACACTTGACTATGGTCGGGATCATGTTAGTGGGACATCCTAGACTGATGATCAATGATCATCATTAACAATCAACCCTTTCCGACCAACCCATATTGAGATACTTTAGCTATACCAACTTAGTCCGGATTCACTAGCCCCAAGATTTTTTTAACACTCAACCATGGTATGGATCATGTTAGTAGGACACACTAGAGTGATGATCAATGATGATCATCAATAATAAACTATGTCCGACTAACCCATATGGAGATACTCTAGCTGTACCACCTTGGCTCAGATTCACTAGCCCCAAGATTTTTTTAACACTCAATCATGGTATGGATCATGTTAGTGGGACACCCTAGAGTGATGATCAGTGATGATCATCAATAATAAACCATGTCCGACTAACCCATATGTTGTTACTCTAGCTATAACACCTTGGCTCAGATTAACTAGCCCCAAGATTTTTTTAACACTCAACCATAGTATGGATCATTTTAGTGGGACACCCTAGACTGATGATAAATGATTATCATTAACAATTAACCCTTTTCGACCAACCCATATTGAGATACTCTAGCTATACCACCTTAGCCCGGATTCACTAGCCCCAAGATTTTTTTAACACTCAACCATGGTATGGATCATGTCAGTGGGACACCCCAGAGTGATGATCAATGATGATCATCAGCAATAACAATAATGTTAGCTACAAGTTTATTAAGGTTCCCTCTAACATTTCTAATTAACACGCTTTCGGTAAGCTTTTGGTACGTTTATCCGTACCAAAAGCGTCCGGCGGGGTCGTCAGGGTATACATTTTAGGACTTAATTTTCGGGACATTTGCCCATTTCTATGACTGCAAAAAGATTTTAAATTTTTAAATGTATTTAAATTTCTTTTTTTCTGTTCAAAATAATGCTAATTGCAGTATCGATTCTAAGCTTAAGAAATATATTTAGCTGCTGACATAAATAAAAAGTGTGAAAGTGTTATTTTAAAAGAAGATATCTTTTAAAGGATGCACGTTAAAACTTTTTTCTACTGTTTTATAATATAGTTATGAATTTTTAAAACATTCATTGCTTTTGCTTGACAAGAATCTTTAAACTCTTACCAGCAGAGTGGAATTTTTTTCTTTTAGAGAAATGTTTTACAATTTGTTCAAGTAAATGTACTTCTTGCATCAAGAATAATTTAAAGCGTTATAATTAACAGAATTTCTTAAAAATATACCAATTATGATAACACAGCCCTTCAAAAAAATAAAGTTCCGGGATCTTTATTTTTTTTGTAGGGCTGTGTAATTAGAATTTTGAAACAGTTAACGTTAAGTTTAAAAAAATCATGGTAAAAGGGCATGTTTCGAACTTATATTGCATATATAGAGGAACAATACGTCAAGAACAAAAAATGGAACTTATGACATAAAAAGTAAAGTTAAAAATCATTTCTTAATTTTCATTGTAATTAAACATAATCTCAAAAATATATATGGAATAATTTTAATTCAGTTTTACCTTCTGTCAGAAATAGGAGGTAATTGCTCGTCAGTGGAGTTGTCGTAACTTTATAATTTCAAGCTATTTTCAAAATTTTATTCTTTTTGCAAATCAGTAAAAAATTGAATATATTCAATTGTCCAATTTTTAACTCGTCATTACTGCCATCCAATTTTTTTTAACTAATGTTAGATAATAAGATGCTGCGTACTAATTACATTATCGGAATCTGTAAATAATATAATTTTGTAAGTATTATTTAAATTCTTTGATCAACAATTTTGTAGTTAGAAATAAATGAAATTACCTAATTTAAGTGTTCAGCTTGACAATAACGTTTACAGAGGTTGTGAAGAGATTTTATCTAATAAAGATCTCCAAAAGAGTGTTTAACTATGACATATAAATTGCCTCTAGATCTATGCGTGTGAAAAACTTCATGATTGATTAAGTTGTTTGGATTAATAATCATAAACTCGTCATCGACAGTGACTTCATATGCCACTAAGTGAGAGTTATAGTCTACCGTTGTTACTTTTTTGCAGACGAAGACAATCTCTCTGCCTCTAAGCAATATTGTGTGCAATGCACCGAAAAATGGTTTGCAAAGATCATTGGAGTACCCTACAGAAATGAAGCATTTCTCAGCAATGTATTTAACTCCATTAAAAATCACCCACTTGGTAGTAGTTTGCAAAGGTTGCTGAGGCAATAACTCCGCGAAAGGGAAAGCTGCCGTAGGTTCAAGTTTATGTGGACCTGTTGTAAAATTTTTTACTAAGGATTGCAGAAGTTCGTAGGCTTGCCAATACTGATGCCTTGTCAATAACGTGTAAGGCAAATTCTTAAAGTTCCTCATGGCTTGAGATCTGCGTTTTGATTGTTGGTGCTTAGCTTCTGCACGTAAGCACATAAAATATCTTAAAGGCCCAAACTCTTTTATCAACCTAGGATAATGTGTAATGAAATGCTGCTTTGGCACAAATTTTTTTCTATTTGGACCATCTTCTACATTGTTGATATCATTATCATTGTCATCATCAGCGACATCCTCTCCATATAAAAGAGCAAAATCTTCCAGATATTCTGCTATACTGTCGCTTAAGAACTCTATCATTTCTGACGTAATTGAATAAGAAAATGCTAGACTGGTTATTTCCAATAAGCTCCTGAAGTTATAAAAATAAGGACAGCCTGCATCCACAACATCACGAAGAATGAAGGGAATCATGTATGCCAAAATAGACATTTGCACCGCTGTCTGTTTTATGTTTCCACCTGGAAGTAGATGTTGATGCTTCAGTGGAGAAGGTTTATATCGAACTTCAGAATAGCCAAAATCAAAATTTCGGATTCGTTCATTAAATTCCTTAAGAGTCATTTTTCTCAAGATAATCTTTTGTGCGAAAAATTGTAGAGTTCTTGGAAGAATCCCTAGCAGAATATCATGAACAATGTCTGGTGGCGCGCTTGTTGTAACATGAAAGCCTTGCAATTCATTTAAAATACTTCTATTATTAATTCCGTATGAAGTCATTAACCGCTCTTTTTCTGGCCCTTCCGCATTTTCGATTTCATCCACTTGTCTGTCATGATCTTCTGGGTTTCTTATAACATTTATCATTTCTTCTGTCATTGTTTGTACTTGTTCAAGGGATGCAAGGCAGAAACGACACGGATGCTGAGTTCTTCCAAAAGATTCTTTCAGACCACACATGCAATGTTGAGATAGATTGTCCCCTTGAGCAGCATACAATCCTCCATGTATGGGCAACCCTTGTGGTCCATCAATGTCTAACTCAAATTTTTTTAAATCATCAACAATTGGTTTTAGAATTCTGTTCATTCCGTAACGCTTCAAATCCTCTGATCTGACAATTGCCACGAGAAAGTAATACAACAACGAAGACTGATACATAGGATGAATATCAGTAAAAGAGGCGTAAAACATAACCAACTTCTGTTCTCCAGATGCTTTTGAGCCCAATCCGTCGCACATTTCAACCTCGTCGGAATATAATTTAAAATGAATTGACAACTTATGATCTTTCCACCATATTCCATTCTGAAATTTACTTCCATCTTCGACTGATGCAACAATTCCATTTTGTGGATTGTGAGGTTTGAATAAATCTTGGAATGTATTATTTGCAGCAAACCTCTGGAATGTTTTTGTAATAGGAACGAACATCATTTCGTCCTTTTTCCTTTTTGTGGGCCGATCTTGGCTGTTGGTTGCACTTCCATATCTAACGAAACGTCTACCAAGGGTATGTCTAGTGGGCATCAACACATTAAATTCATTTTCTAGATATGCTGCACGTTTCTTCTGATTTCCTAATTCAAAAATACAATTCGCCGATTGCACTTCGTTTTCGATATCAAAGTAATCTGCTAATTGTATATTTCTGTCCTGTAAAGTTTGTTGAGCATGACGAAGAGCACAAGAAACATTAGTGCACACGACATCTTTCATCTTATTTAGAAGGTTTGTTATTTCTTTCTCAGATATATTTGTGTTACCCCGAAGATGTAGAAGAAACTTTCCAAGCGCCTTTTTCCTTTCATCATTAAGGTCATCTTCATTTCGTTGCCCTTCATCATCCTCATTATGATCATCGTCATCGTCATCATCATCATCATCATCATCATCATCATCATCATTATCCGATTCGTCGCTTGAACTTGTTTCGGAGTCAACATCCTCTACTACTTCTTCTTCATCATCACTTTCTTCTCCCAAGACATGTCTGTCCCTTTCTATATTGTTAATTACGCCAGCATCATTCTCTTCCATCGCTTCTTGTTCTGGTTGAAGGACATTGATTTCATTAACATTCTCTTGTACACGTTGCTCTCCAATAGGATTCTCAATCCTTATTATATCATTCCTCATAATAATTCTGTGAATTCTATATCTGTGAGATCTTAGTGAATTAGGATTTTGAAAAACAGCGGGACAGTCATCAATTCCACATCTTCTTCCTTGATTTCGTTCGAAATGATGGAAATTTTGTAGATGTTCTCGAATATCATTCAAAGATATGAACTGCTGGTCACAAAAACCACAATTATGACGTATTGGTTCCATCAGTATTATGCAATCTAAAATTTAAAATAAATGTTTGAAAATAATGTTCTTTTATACATAAAGGTGTTCAAAAAGTTTCTCAACAAGTCCCTTTAAATTGAGCTTTTTTATTTCAGCTTTTCGACCTTAATTTTGGTTCTTTTCATAATAAAAAGCATGGGAAATAGTCATGAACATTGAGGTCAAGAAAATTACCTCCTTATATAAAACATGTTACATATAAATTAGTTGTCTCTGTACCAATATAATAACAGCACAAAAAGGCAGTATAGCCTTTAATAACTTGGTTATTTATATATTGTTATAATATTTTAATTCAAAACTCAAAAAACATCAAGCTGCAACACAATTAAAAAAACCTTGATTTCAGGCTAATGTTAGGCTGCATTCCAGTTGTAAACGGAGTCAGCTCTATTAAACAATGATAGACTTATGAACTATACATTGGCTGAATTTCAGGTATAAACGGTTTCAGACTTTTTTTTTGTAGTGAAGCTTTTGTACTGGTTTTGATGGCATAACTGACAGCTTAATTTCTTTAACTTTCGAAATAAAACATTATAACAATATGTAAATAACTAAGCTTTTAAAGAGTCTACTGCCTTTCGTAGCATTGGCAAGCATGGCACAGAGTCTACTAATTTATATGTAAGAGGTTTTAGATAATGAGGTAATTTTATTAACCTCAATGTTCATGATTATTTTCCATGTTTTTTATTCTGAAGATGATCGAAATTTAGGTCTAGAAGCTTGAATAAAAAATCTCAATGTAAAGGGCCTTGTTGAGAAATTTTTTTAACGTATTTATATAAACTATCAGTCACAAGTCGAAACATTTTAACATCTTTATAATATAATAATGTTTCTTTCCTTAAGTGCAGTTACTGTTACTAAAAAAATTTAATCAACGACAGTTATATTTGGATTATAAAAAAAAAAAATTTTGAGAACCCTCCAAATTTAATAAACCTTAATGAAATATTCTTCATTTTTTTAACATATCTCAAATACTTTATGGAAAATGGAGACCCTAATGGTCTAATAAAATATGTATAACTTAAATGGAAAAACAAGAATTTAATAACCCCCAGTTCAACAAAAGAAATTGACGATGGTTTCCTTTCACCATACCTGGTGTATTATATGTTTGTGAGGTCATTGAACATGAATAAGAAGTCCGCTTTGACCCATCACGTCATGATTTTCTCTTAAGGGGTTGCATGGGTTTTAAAGCTTCAAAAAATATTTTATTTAATAGTATAACATGTCAAGAATATTTTTCCCAACTTTCAAATTAATCTGATTAAAACTCTAGGTAAGAAAGAGAGAAAGAAAGAGAATTTAAAATTTTCTCTCATTATATTCGACTGGCACTCAATGGTTTAAAATCGAAAAACATCTTGCCTATCACTCTAAATTTAGAAATTTATAATTTTATATTTCCAATTAGCAAGTATCAATTGATTATTTTTCATGGATAACAAAAAATCTGCCAATATCCTGAAAAATCCAACTTTTTGAACCTTCAACTTTAATTGCTTTTTTCTCAAAACTCGAAATTTGAAGACGGTAGACACGATTTCTTGAAAACTAATGCACCGATTTTCTTGAAATTTGGTACACTTCTTGTCAATAGCATTGACTTGTTACTGAACGAAGGATTTTTTTTCTTTTTTATCACAACCAATTTTATAAAGATATATGTAGTCAAAAAGTTTGTAAAAAATGGTAGTTTTTGCATAAAACTCTGCCAAAAATTCAAAAATCAAAAAATTTTTAAATCCTTGGTACAGGCACCAGCCAGACTCACCTTCTAACAGAAAATCGTTCGTTTTTTGATTTTGGATGAAGCTTTATGGAATTATCATGTCCACCGCAAAAACATTTTTTTCTCAGTGGTGTTAAAACGTCAGTCCTCGATATCTCAATTTTTATAATTTTTGAATGAAATTTATAAAATTTATTCTTTAAATATTGTACTTGTATGTGGTAAAAGGGCTCAATAAACTAATTCGTTTATTACATAAAAAAATTATTAAAAAAGTGCTGTTTTGGCCTTTAAAAACCATGCAATCCCTTAACCTCAACAAACTTGACGGATTTTGCGTGACGGAATTTTTTTATAAATATTGACAAATTTAACTCAGTTTTAGTATCTAGGGGTTTATGTGGTCGCTTATTACGAATTTAAAGTTACAGTTTTAAAATGGAATATGGCAGTTGATTTTTTTGAAACTTTTTGTATTTTTACACGACTTGGTATCTAGATGTTTTTAGTGTCGCTTATTACGAATTTAAGGTCAGATTTTATATTGAATATTTGACATTTTGGATTTAAAAAATCTGGCTTCAAATTCGTAATGAGTGACCCCAAAAACCCTGAGATATCAAGACTGAGGTAAATATGTCAAAATCTAAAAAAAAATTTCCGTCACGTAAACTCCGTCATATTTTCTGAGGTTAGCAACAAATCATGACAGCCAATGTAATGCTTGCATGTGAGTGTTCATACATGTATATAAAGCTTAGTTTGTGTTGTACAAACTTGGCTTTAAAATTAGTGGTGGCCGATAGAATAATATTAGCTGGCGTGTGATGGAATTGTAATAAGGCCTACGAGCATTTTTAATATCAAATAGATGGAAATTTTATAAATAGCTGTTGGTTTCTTTCTATCTCAAGCTCTTCAGAATATTTTCATGTTTTCATATTAATATTAGTCACATTAGATAATAAAATTCTATTTGTCTATTGATACTAAAAATCTATCGAACTATCAACTGATTTAATTATACTAGATTTCTTTCCGTGTACATGAAAGAATACATCTCCATGTAAAGTTTGAACTCCGTGAGTCCAATAGCTTATGCTTTACATCCATGAACTTAAAAAAGGGGGGGGGGTATGAAGTGAGAACAATAGCGTTCCCAACGGAATCCTAAAGCAAAGGGGAAAAAAGACTTTTGAGAAAATTATATTGAAAAATGATAAAAATAGATGAAAATTGTAGCAAATAATTGAAATCATAATAGAAAAGAATTATTCAAAATTACAGAAATTCTTAAATAATTTTAAACTTCTTATTCTCAAAGCGTGTATTAATTAAGTTTTTAATCAATGAACTTTCAAATTAATTGAAGTTTGAAGAATTATATTATATAATTGTAATTGTAGTGTTGTTATCTCAAATATATGTATGTCCGCATGAAAAGGGTCCACTTTGGCACTATTGGACTTATCTGTATAAACATATTCTTTATTAAATTTCGAACATTTTAAGAGGTCTTGAACCTATTTAGATGAAACATTCACAAAGTTATTAGCATTCAAAGTTAGAAGTGTCAAAACCCTAGTTTTGAGAAAAACGAGTTTCAAGTTCAAAATTATCATTAACGCCCATGCATTTTAAAAATTAAAAATAAGATTATTTTGTGCTTACAATTACGATAAAATTGTTAGAAGCTCATGATTCGAAGTGGGACATTACGTAGTTTGTTTTTCAACAATTAAAAAATATTCGAAAATCTGAATCTCACTTACAAAAATACTAACATCTCGGCAAATAAAATCAACAAAGTGTGCCCTTTTCATGTGGACGTACACATTATATTCTATAAGTCTTTCAATTATTTCTTTTAAATTTTTATTATTTTCTTTAATTAACAATTATTTGTATCAATTATTTTGTTATTAAATTCATTCTTCAATTAATTTTTTTTTTTTAACTATTTCTTGATTAATTTTGGAATTTTTTTATTGTTTTGTTCATACTTTGCCTCATACTTAAAAGTGTTATACTTTTCATACAATTTTTATTGTTGTTTAGTTTTAGGTTTTGTTAAGTACTTTGTACGAAAGGGCCTCAGCCCGTTAATACTTCAATAAATAAATAAATAAATTATTTATCTCAAATTCTAGTTATTTCTTCAATTTGCAATTATTTTTATCATTCTGCAAGTATTTTCTTTTATTACAAATATATGTTGTAATTTTTTCAATGATTTTTAAAAAACTAAAATTATTTTCATCAATTTTTAATTATTTTCATTACTTTGCAAATATTTTCTCTGATTCTTTATTACTATCATTATTTTTCAATTAATTTCATAGATTTTAAAATATTTTTCTCAAGTTTTAAATTTTTTTTTCAATTTCCAATTATTATTGTTATCATTTTGCAATCAATTTCTGCTATTTTTAATTAATCTCAATCTTCATTCCTCAATTACATTCCTAAAATTTTAATTATTTATCTCATTTTGCAATCATTTTTTTCAATTTTAAATTTTTTTTATCTTTTAACTACTATTTTATCCATTTTTTAGTTAGATAAATATTAATTATTTGTCTATTAATTTCTTACATTTTTATTTATTATCTCAAATCTAAGTTGAAGTATTCACTTTTCAATGTTTTAATCATTCTTCAATTATTTTTCTCAAATTTCAAATACTTTCGTCAATTTTTAATAATTTCTTTTTTCTTTGCAATGATTTTCACAAATTTTATATTACTTTGGGTATTTGTTGATTAATTCCAAAAAGTTCAATTATATATCTCAAATTTCTATTATTTATCTCAATAAATTTTAGATTATTTCTATAATGTTGTGATTATTTTATGAATTTAAAATTCTTGAAAACATTTTCTAATAAATTACTTCCTTTTACTTAACAAATATTCTGTATATATTAAAATTATTTTTCTAAAATTGCAATTAATATCTACAAATTTCAACTATTTCTATCATTTTAAAAAAATTGTCTTTAATGATTCTCATTATATTTTAATTTTTCCCCTAAATTTTAAATTCAAAGTTTCCGCAAGTTTTAATTATTTTCTTTATTTTTTTCAAATAGAACTTCTTCAATTTAAACTATTTCCGTCAATAATTAGTTTCATTATTACTTATTAATTAGCTTTCAATTTCTTTTGTCATTTTTTAATTATTTTTACAATATATGATCTTCGTTTTTTAAACTGTAATTTTTTTCTTCTAATTACAATTAATTTCTTCAATATCGATTTATTAATGAGCATTTGTAATATCAAAAAATAGAAGGACATAACTCATCAAATTTGTTAATTTAATCATCAGTTTCACTATTTTCATTTTCCAAATAATTTTCAATATTAAAAAAATTGTTTCATCCTTCATCAATTTTTATTAAATTTTTATTTATTGTTTTTATATTTTAGTTGTATTTTTCAAGTATTTAAATGATGTTCTTCGATTTTCAAGCACTTTCTTTTATATCAAATAAATTCTGTTATTTTCTCAATTTTTTCTTAAATTTACATAAGTAACTTTAATTATTAATTATTTTGATTTTTTTCAAGTAGTCTTGTAATCTTAAACTTTATTCCTCAATTACATTCCTAAATTTTTAGTTATTTATATCATTTTTCAATTATGTTTCTTCAATTTTCATTTTCTTTTACCTTTTTGCCATTATTTAATTAATTTGTTCACCTTTTAATTAGATATAATAATTATTTTTCAATTCATATCCCAAATTTCCATTTATTATCTCAATTCTAAGTTATTGTATCCACTTTTCAATGTTTTAATCATATTTCAATTATTTTTCTCGAAAATCAATTACATTCGTCAATTTAAATCTTTTTTTTTTAATTTCCAATGATTTTCGCAAATCCTATTCTATTTTTATTATTTGTTTATCAATTCCGAAAATTTATTTGAAATCAAATAAATAATATTTAATAAAATAAATTAAACTCTTTAATTTAATATTGTTTTATTTCTCTCCCACCCCCTCCCACCCTCACCTCTCTGGTCAATATTAAGTGTGCAGAACCATCCAACCAAACCAAGTCGCCATCCCTGAACATACCTCATATGAGAAATATTCAAATAAAGTGTTAATGCAAGCATTTCCTATACCTCTTTACTTAGTAAAAATTTCATTACCTCGTAATAAATACGTTAAGTTTTTAACAAACTTCAAGAAATGTGAATAAACTTCGAGCGTTTAAGAAACATGTCAGTTATTGAAACGGAGTATCTATTTCACCAAACATCTGTTGATTTCAGCTACTCAGATTACTTCGTCAGTCAGTTGTCTGCCGACTTAAGGAACTCAAATTATTTGTCCAGTGAAGAAAAATAAATAGTGTAAGAGTGATAGATGAAGTTGAGCAGTTCATGTCGATAGTAAAAAAAATACTTCATAATCAAATGTATGGTAAAATTGAGGTTAGGTTCGAAATGTGTCAAAATCTTAAAAGTACTTAAAGTGACCTTCAGTTTAAAAAAACATATTTTCCATTAATTATATTTTTAAATATATTGTATGTATTCATATTGCATTGAATTATTAATAAAAATTGTATTTTAGCTTACATTTTTTAAACAGCATTAATACTTGCAAACCTACACCGTTTCGTATTTTGCGGTAAATTTCAACAAATTCAATATTATTATTATGCTTCATTTCCTAGAAATGTTTTCCAGGTAGAATTTTTTGTATAATTTATATAATTATTTATCATAGTAGTTAATATTATAGCCTTCAATATTTAGTATTACATTTTAAAATTGTTATTTACTTGATCATAACAGACGTATATAGATTATTAATTATGTAAATCATTCATAAATTTCCGAAATATATAATTAGATATTTTATCGCTATATCAACATTTTTCTTCAGTATTGTACTGATAGGTATAATAGTCTGTGCCATAGGCTTGTCTAACTATAGAAAAATAAACAATTTTTTAATTTTAGGGTCTTCAGTCTTTTAGACAAAAAGTATTTTATTTTGATTTTTTTATTCAGGAAAAAAAGTTGTAGTGAAAGCGGTTTAGAATAACTGAAGGTATTAAATATTTGCCGAATACTGGCGAAATTTTGAGCAAATATATTCCCGTTTTTTAAGGCTAGAATGGAAACTAGTATTGTGAATAATTATATAAATTATCAAATAAATTATACCTTTAAAACAAAGTACAATAACAAAAGTGAATCTGTTGAAATAATTATTTAAATTTACTGACAAACACAAAGGGGTTTCAAATTGAGGCTTAATGGTGTTTAAAAGATAAAAGACTATTTTTATTATGACGAATTTCAATTTTAAATGGATACACGTAATATACTTAAAAATCATATTAACGGATGAGAAAAAGTCTTTTGTAGAAATGGAGGTAAAACACTTTTGAAATTTTGAGACATTAGTAAACTAATCTCAATTTATCATGTATTTCATTAGGAAGCATATTTTTGTTTTATTGTCGAAATAATAAACTACTCATTTTAATTAGACAGTCTTTTACCATCTATATTTCTTTACTGGCGAACTGATTTAAGCAGTTGAAATAGCCAAACAGCTGACTGGCAAAATAATTTTCGTATCATTTACCGTTAGGCGTTTGGCAAAATAGATACTCCGTTATTAAACATTACCCAGCAAATAAACACGAGTTAAATCAAAATTTATTTATTCCCACTGTTAGTTTCACTTAAAAAAATGTTACGAAAATTGTAAAAAAAATATGGTGCTAAATTTGCACTTTCTACTAAAGGAAACCATGCATGGTTATAACCGATGGCATCAACGAGTTGAATTGGTCACGTCGCCTTTTAGAATCTTGCATTGTGGAACATTCAAAACAGTCGCATTTCGTAATCACTTACAAAGATAGATACATTTACTGATTGCCTTAAACAAAGAAACATTTATAAGAATAAAATAAAATGAAATATTCAAAAAGCGAAATTCAACATATAGGTGAAAAATGCATGTAACTACTTACCTCTATTATTATAGGTAATAATACACATAAAAAAAAATAAAAGCCCACATCGGTGGGCGATCTGGGGCGATCTTCATCAATCTTGATTAATTTTATTAGAATCGATCTACTACTTTCGATTATTGGATTTTTAATCGATTTATTTTTATTGTCGATTAATCGATAAAATATATATCTTTTTAGGGTAAAATCTAAAATCCCATGTAAAGCAGGGTTGTGTAGTGACGCGTCACTCGAGGTTTTTTACGTAATTTACAGGTATTTTACATAAGTAATATACCGTATTTTACTCCCCACTCCCGAAAAATACAGTATGAAAAATATTTTTGAGGTAATTTACTAGGTATTTTATTGTAAAGTACCATGTAATTTACCTAAGGTATTTTACTAGCACAACCCTGATGTAAAGGCCTATTGGCCTATTTACACCTTCGAAATTTTTTTTTTTTTTTTGCATGATGGTATAGAGGACAGGTACACAGTCTGTCGTCTTCTCTCCAATGCGAAAAAAATTTTTTTTCGAAGGTGTAAACAGGCCATAAGCAGATAGAAATGAGCCTAACGCACAATGAATCGTAATCTGCCTAAAGCACAATGAATCGTAATCGCTAATCCTTAATCGTAAGAATGAGAGGAAGCAGGACAGAGATATATGTCTGTCCTACTTCCTCTCATTCTTACGATTAAGGATTAGCGATTACGATTCATTGTGCGTTAGGCTATCACTAATCCTTAATCGTAAGAGTGAGAGGAAGCAGGACAGAGATATATGTCTGTCCTACTTCCTTCCATTTTTACGATTAAAGCACAAAGCACAACGAATACGGTTACGGGAGCAGGGAATGAGATAATAAAGGACAGATACTGTTTCTGTCCTTTTCTGTCTCATGCTCTGGTCCCGTAACCGTATTTCTATCTGCTAAGCCTTAAGGCACCTTCGAAAAAAAAAATTTTTTCACATTGGAGGGAAGAGGACAGATCTGTCCTCTTTACTCTCATGCAAAAAAAAAATTTTCGAAGGTGTAAATAGGCCATAAGGATTAGCGATTAGGGTGCCGTCTGATGCTAGGGATTAATGGATTAGGGATTAGAATAGACCAATCAGATAATTGGTCACATTGGAAAGCATTTTCTGATTGGTCTATTCTAATCCCTGATCCATTAATCCCTAACATGAGACGGCACCCTTACGATTCAATGTGCTTTAGGCTATATGCTTACGGGACCAGAGCATGAGATAGAAAAGGACAGAAACAGTCTCTGCCCTTTATTATCTCATGTTCTGCTCCCGTAACCGTATTCGTTGTGCTTTGGGCTTGAGCAGAAAGTGCAAAACCGAAAGTAGAAAATCATGAGAGTGAGAGAGACAATGATATCTACCTACCTCTCTCACTCTAATGATTTATGCTTTCGGATTTACGCTTTCTGCTCACGTGGGATTTTACCCTTAAGCGTAAAGGCAGGGATAGGTAAAAGTGCTTTCTTCGAGGTTTTCTACGTATAATACGCAGAAAACGTATTATACGCATAAAAGTGCAGAAAACCTAGTTTTATACATGTCAATTTCTAACACTTTAAAAAATATTTTTGACCACACAGGCATGAATTTTGCTCTTTTCAATGCCTCCAAGCCGGGGCAGAAATCGTCTTTTTTTATTGGTCGAGAGTAGCGGGAGTAAATACTCAATAGGGAGCAAATATAATGGCGGACAGACAAAAAGAAGACACACATGATGTGTTTTCTTTACCGACCGACGGGAGTTTTACTCGGTTCTACTGTAGTAGTTAACGTTTTTAACGTTGCGAATGAAGCGCTCTAGTGGAATACAACTCGATCATGACACGTGATTATAACCTTTACTTTTGTTGTTGTGTTTTTCTTTTAAAAAAAAAGAGTGCAAAATTCATTCCTTTGTGGAAAAAAATATCGTGTGTGCCATGGGACAGTAGCCTTTTTAAGACTCGTGTGATTGTCACCCTCGCCTTCGGCTCGGGCGGCAAACTTCACACTCGTCTGAAAAAGCCGAAAAAGCCAATCTCGGTCCCAAGGCGCACAATATACTATTAATTAAATAAATATATTTAAATTCTTTAATATTATACGCGACTAATCTTCTCTTACTCATATTATTAAATAAATATGATGCCTTAATTCATATTTTGAATGTAATTTCGCATACAAAAAACTCTTCAATTTGTTGATTATGTTGCTCATTCAAATTATTAACAACAATTTAACATTGGAATGTCGGTTGCCTCTGGTTGCACAGACATATATCTCTGTCCTGCTTTCTCTCATTCTTACGATATGCGATTTCAAGATTAAAGTTTCATTCTGCTTAGGGTGCCGTCTCATGCTAAGGATTAATAGATCAGGGATTAGAATAGACCAATCAGAAAATGCTTTCCAATGTGACCAATTATCTGATTGGTCTATTCTAATCCCTAATCCATTAATCCCTAGCCTGAGACGGCACCCTTAGGGCTAAACTGTCGATGTATAAAACATAGTATTATACGTGTAGAAAACCATGTATAAAGGTACGCTCCCAGCTCGGCTGTCTGCATGCATGCGGGATGAGGGGGCAAGGGACGCGTATGAGTGTGATCGAGAAAGAGATATCAGTCTTTCTCAGTCACACTCATTCGCGTCCCTTGCCACGTCTGCCCGTATGCATACAGGCAGCCAAGCTGGGAGCGTTACCTTACATGATGTATAAAGGCCTAAGCAGATAGAAATACGGTTACGGGACCAGAACATAAGACAGAAAAGGACAGAAACAGTCTCTATCCTTTATTATCTCATGCCCTGCTCCAGTAACCGTATTCGTTGTGCTTTGGGCTTATGGCGCTTATATACCTCTTCAGGGCACAGTACCATGATGTAGAATAGTAGAATAGTGGAATAGATTTTAGCCAATCAAAATTTAGTCTCTGACGGTAAAGTAATGTTTTCTGTTAGAGACTAAATTTTGATGGGCAGAAATCTATTCTACTATTCCACATCGTGGGACTGCGCCCTAAATCCTGAATTTTTGCAATGGGATAGAAAAGGATAGACAATATTTCTGTCCTTTTCTATCCCATTGCAAAAACTCAGGATTGAAGAAGTATATGGGGCATTCCACGTGACATTTTCATTCAAATTTTTTTTTTGTTTGGAATAATTTTTTTCTGATTCTATATGAAAAACAAGGAAACACGTATTTTTTTATTTTTTTATTGAATGCAAATTGCAGAAGTTATGAATTTTTGAAGTTTAACGTTTTTTGAATTAGAGTATTTTTAACCTTCGTTTTTCTCCGTTATTATTAGTAAATTGAAACTAATGCCCTACATAAAATTTGTTCAATTTTTCTTAGATTTTTTAGACATGTAGTAAAAAATAATGAATTTGCAACAATAATACATGAAAAATTGAATTTCTGCCTAAAAAGTGACTTTTCTCAAAACCGAAGGTCTCGATTTTCGATTTTTTTCTTTCAATGCAGTTACTGATTAATAAAGAAATTTTTCTCGTAAGTCTAAAAGTGGTGCTCTTTAATGTTTCAATGATATTTATAATAATTCCTTGTTACAAAAAGTTTAAATTATGAATTATAGAAATGAAACAACTTCAACGTACAAATTCCTGTGTGTAACAGTTCTTTTGTTTTGTAACAGAAGGTTAAAATTTAAAAAAATGTAAAAGTAAACTATATAAATATATATTGTTGCAAATTCATTATTTTTTACTACATGTCTAAAAAATCTAAGAAAAATTGAACAAATGTTATGTAGGACATTATTTTTAATTTACTAATAATAACGGAGAAAAACGAAGGTTAAAAATGCTCTATGTCAAAAAACGTTAAATTTCATAAATTCTTAACTTCTGCAATTTGCATTCAATAAAAAAATTAAAAAAAACGTGTTTCGTTATTTTTCATATAGGGTAAATGTGTCAGTTGCTGCGAGCTCTAAGCCGAGACTCCTTTTAATAAAAAAAAACCGCTTTTTTTATTGATAACAATGAATTTACAACTTATGAAATAAGTAGTTTTTGTTATTTAGATATTTATTCAAACATCAAACCCCCATAAAAATTGTATATTTGAACAAAATTAAGAAATTAAAAATAATATTAAATGCATCTATTGCTGCGGGTTTGAGTCAGTTGATGTGTGTTAGTTGCTGCGGCCAGAATAACGTGTAATTGGAGGTTAGATTTTCCGCAGCAACTAACGCACTTACCCTAGAGTCAGAAAAAAATTATTCCAAACAAAAAAAAATTTTGAATGAAAATGTCACGTGGAATGCCCCATATGAGAGCCTTAAAGCGTTTTAATGGATAGCTGCAGAATAAGCTTCCATGTTTATAGGGGATTAGGGTGAAATGAAATGGATGCAACCATATGATTTCACCCTTACACGGTTGCCATGGACAAGAAGGGATGTGGATGTATAATACATGATGTATTTATTATACATGGTTTTCTACGCGTATAATACTATGTTTACACATCGACAGTTTTCTACACATTTCGTGTATTATACATCTTGACTTACGACATGCAGCATTTTCATATTTTGTAGTTAATAAATTTGTAATAACGATAAGTTATACATAAATGTTAGAAAATATAACAATTTATTTGTTATTAAAGTTAATTAACCAGTGGCAACAAACATTTCAATGTTGAATTGTTGATAATAATTTGAAGGAGCAACATAACCAACAAATTGAAGAGTTTTTTGTATGCGAAATTACATTCAAAATATGAATTAATGCATCATATTATTTAATAATATGAATAAAACAAGATTATTCGCGTATAATATTGAAGAATTTAAATATATTTATCTGATTAAAATATTTTTAAATGTGTTAGAAATTGATTAAACCAGTGTGACGTCACAAGTCCGTTAAGTTTTGTCATTTGTCAAGAAGGTTGGGTTCGAAACCCAAATTTACATTGCAATGTATGGGAATTTTAATAAAAAATTATTTTTTTAACAATACAATAAAATACGGTTAGAATTATTAAGGGTGGGAATTAAAACATATTTTATTACGTTTCTAAAATATATTCGTACATATTATCAGTTATTTGCTTTATTTTTAAATGCCAAAAAAATACTGAAAAATTGAAAATAGGTTAGGAAGTTCTGTCATTGTGGTTGTTTATTTACCTGTTAAGTGCAAATTTAATAATTGATAAGGAACATAAAGTATATTACAAAGACGCAAAAAAACATATTCTACCTTTTAATTGCAATAATTTATGCAATTTTACAATAAATTAATCGTAAAACCATTTTATAATAATAATCCCATGTATTTCAATGTAAATTTGTGTTTCGGACCCAACCTTCTTGACAAATGACAAAATTTAACGGACTTGTGACGTCACAATGGTTTGCTCAATTATAAAACTAGGTTTTGTTTTCTGCAATTTTCTACGGATTATACGCAGAAGACCTCAAAGAAAGCACTTTTACCCATCCCTGTGGGCAAGTGCCGGGGAGCAAGCGAGGTGTAACCGTACCTTTATATTTCCAACTTTGGTGAAAATAAAAATTGTGTTTCTTAACTGTGTCACCAACTCAGTGGAATCAATGTTAGCTTCACTTTTTAAATTTCGATTTTATTAAGTTTTCTATGCATGTGAGCGTCTTTTTATGAGAGCGTTCCGTATTTGTATTAGAAATAATAGTATTCATATAGTGGAGGATAAAACAGAAGATCAGGTTTGTATTACTTGATAATATTTCAAATTAAGAAATTTGTGCCACCTTTTATAAAAAATTCACTACTTTATGCACATGGATAAGCACATATTGCTAATTCGAAATACTTTTTTGTTTTTATAAATCGAAACTCAATTGAAAAGAATTGAAATAATTGTTATTGTTTACTGTTGCTATGTTTAATCGATCCATTTAAGTAAGATAAGGCCAGTGAACAAAAATGTTCACACCAGATTTTAATGTTAACGTTTGTCGTTTGTGAAAGGCAAGAGAAATTATGAAACGTTGATTTGTCACAAGTTTTACTATAACGAGTTCTTTTACGAATATTATGTCAATATTGAAATCATGTGAGACCATTTTTCTTCGCAAGTTTAGCATGGGATTGAAATTAATAATATATTATATACTTTATTTATATGATGAATGATTGAGCGCAAGTAAAAAATACATTTTACTTTTTTCGATATGTTGGTGTTTCCAAATACCAATGAAGAGACCTCATCTCTCTCTCTTCTTGGCTTCTTCTAGCGTATAAAATAACACATGAATTGAAAGAAGACTTGGTCTATTAGTACCAAAGGAGTTGCAAACATTGTGCATTTATACTTTTTAATTTTCAAAACTAGAAAACATAATTTTGTACGCTCGATTGTATTAATTTTTTCTTTATAAGGAAAATTAAAATGTTTTAAATGTTTTTAGAAGAAAAATAGCCCTGCTGAATTTTTATAAATAAAATTTTTATTTTTTGTTGAAAAAGATATGCATTTGGATGATTTGCGAGTTTGATTATGTTATAACTTCGTTTACGCTAAACATTACAAAGTCAAATTGTTAAAAAATCAGCAAATAATTATTAAAAATTATAAAATACTTATGCTGTACGCCAAGCGTCGGTTCTCCCATCCACATCTATTGTTTTTGAACACCTACTCAGATAGCACTTAATCTTGCGGCAAGCTTGCAAAGCAATATTGGCAATGTTGCCGTGGAAGCTTGCGGCATTCTTGCTGCAAGGTCTAAATGTCTACGTTGCAAGATTGTCTTAAAATGTTCATATTATTTTTTTTTTGTTATTGCAATCGCTTTATTTTTAAAGATGTATTGAACGCTTATTAAGCATCAGATCAAAAGAAATTAGTGCGCAACAGTAGACGCTTTAGTTTTTTTAAAGATTAACTAACTTCAAAGTGCTAGAGTGTAAATGAGTTTATAATTTTTAACATCTGTGTCCTCCCTTATTCTTTACTTTCTGTAATGAAGTATGCTTCTTTTTTTCATACAATTTAAAAGAAACTGAATGCAATTTCAATTTTTTAGAATTTTATGTAATAAAAATTCCTGTTCATAATTCAAAAAAATTATTTTTAAAAAAACTGTAGGATGTCAAATATTGACCCTAGAGGTATTAAGCGGGGGAGGTGTCTTTGTGATGATTGTGACGAATACATGGCATCTTCAAAAATGGTTGAATGCAACTATTGCGGTTGTTTTCCTTCAAAACACATGAAATTAGGTAAGTTTATTTATTTAAAACTGACAGTGCAATAGAGTTGTACGAATAAGTCGAATTCGATTTATATCTGAATTACATAGGTTTGAATGTAAACTATTTGAAGATTTCGAATCAATATAGTTCGAAATTTGAATGGATCATTACAAATATTTTTTACTTTCAACGAATATAAAATTCATTGATCAAGTTATGATTTTGTACTTTAAAATCCAGCTTTTTATCTGAAGCTTTTGCTTTAATTCAGTATAGCAGTGTAGTAATAAGAGCAATATTTCTAAAAAGCTTAATATATTTGATTGGAATTTAAATCACCTTTATTCGATTCCATAAATTTTGATCAGATTCAATACGAATCGATTACAAGTCTAAAAATCCCGATTCGCATATCTCTATAGTGCACCCAAAAATCAGAAATAAGATGTTTTACTTACTGCATTACTTATGATTCTAAAATTAAAATTAAAGTTGATAATAACAAAATCTTTTCAGATGAAGAAAGTGTAATGCCTCTTAATGTCAATTCATTAGAAAACGTCAACAAATTGCCAACTGACGGCATTGTTGCGTTTAATAAGGAGTCCAGTTTTGATAACAGCACTGAGTCAGTGAACAAAGAAATAACTGATGATGAGCATAGATCTGAGATAAGTGAAAAAGGTAAAACTAAATTGAAAAATATTTAATATGCATGTCCCTTTCATTAAGTTTAATTGAAATTTATAATAACGTGAAGGAATAGAGTCTAGGTTGCAACTGATTTAAATTGAAAAAACTTCAAAATTTGCCTGGAATGTAAATATACATGAAGAAGAGCTGTGAATTTGTAAAAGTAACAGAAAACCGTGAATAAATTTAAATAAATTCCAATTCTGATACGAACAGAAAGTAAAAAATATTATTAAAGTTTTAAAGCTTCAAGTCATTATAATAAAAAAAAAATTCAAAAATTGACTTAAATTTTAATTTATTCAAATTTTAAAATTTTAATTGGTAAAAATTGGTATGTACCTTAATTAATTATTTTACAAATTCACAAAAATCCTTCCTATCTACTTCTGATATTTTACTTCATCGAAATTGTTTAATTTTTATCTTATAAATAAAATAATTACTTTATTTTCCATTTTAACGTTATTTCTACTACTTCTCAGTTTCTACTAGATACTCGCGAAATTTTTTATTTTTGTCTCATTTTTTCATTTTTTCATAGTTTGTTATATATAAACAAATTTCCATTTGCTTCCTACTTATTTCATTTTCTTTTTCTTTATCTTTATAAATGTTGTAAAATCATTCCTTACGTCTTAATAAATTTTTAAATTTTTGACATCATTTTTATGTATCTTATAAATATTTTACCGCCCTTGAAATTATTTTATTTTTATGCAGTAATTAATATTTTTTTTAAAACATAAATTTTGTCAGCCTTGAATGGAATGGAGGTGAAGGTTCTGTTTAATAAATTAGTCAAACCTTTTATTTACAGGGTGGCCACAGTGTCAAGGAAGTCAGGGAAGTCAGGGAAATGTCAGGGGAAAAAAAATTTGTCAGGAAAGTCAGGGAAATATCAGGGAAAAAAAATTTTTGTCAGGGAAAATTTCTTTCTTAAATTAAAAACAATGAAAATTCACCTAGACAAGAATTGAGCGGTTCTATATTCATTTAAAATCGTTTAAAATACCCTATGCAAAAGATTTGATTAATTATGACGTATGTTCTTGTTTTTATTTTCTATTATAAAATAATTTTATATACATTTATTAAGAATGTAATAAAACTAATACTACTTTTAAGCAGAGCTGTGTTTGATTTTAATTATTGGGGCATTTATATTAAAATCATGTTTTAAATAAAAAAAACTGTTCAATTCTTCGGATGTCTAATACTACATGTAAAACATCGCAAACCAAAAATAAAACTCGCAAACTTATGGATAAGTCTTAAAAATTTCAATTTTAATATTTTAATCTTTATAAAATTTAAAAGATCATGCTAATACATACAGATGATCAAAACACCTACGATTTACAAATTTTTGGTAGAAGATAGCAAAAATTAGTATTAAATTTTGATAATCTCTTTAATTTATTAAAATTGAAATAAATTCCAAACGTGAATTAACTCACATTCCACTTTGTTCTAACTTTTAAATTTCAATTAATTCAAAATTAAATGCATATTAATTAATGCAAAACAATTAAATAATACTATTCATTATTTTCCATATTCTCAATAATCCTTTTGTTACTTCTTACAATATTTCTCAGAAATATTACATTTTTAAAACTATATAATTTTTATCTTATAATTTATTCTTTTTACAAAATTTTTATATTTTTTTTTCCTTTTACTTTTGATATTTTTTTTGGTATTTATCTTTTTAATTTAGGATTATCTTTGATTTCCTTCTTTTTATGCAAATTATTTAATATTATTTTACACAATTTTGTTATAATAACTATAATAAGGTTATACTAATTGTTATAATAACTAAACTTTTTATTTCATTAATGTTCATATTCATTTCCATATTGTAAAAAATAAATACGCTTCTTTTTTTGTAAATTTATTCAATTTGTTTTCATATCTTGTCTATTTTTTCCGAGATTTTTTGCAAACTTACTTATTCTTTCATAATATTTTTATATTTTCTTTAATTTTTCTAAATTTATTGTTGAACTTGTTTTAAATGTAATATTTAAAAAAAAAATTGGTTTAATTTGCCAAAACTTTTTTATTTTTAAAGGATTTTTAAATTTCTTTTGTAAACCTTTTGTTTATCTTGATACATACATTTTTTAATTTTATTGTTATTAACTCTAATTTTTTAGTAGATTCTGACCAAATTTCATTATTTTTTGTACTTTTTACATTCTCTTACAGTTTGTTATATTAGTGAAAAGTACATTTCTCCATTTTCTTCATATGTATTTAATTTCTTTGATGTTTCACTATTTTTTTTATTCCTTCCTTGCGTTTTAATTCATTCTTTAATTTTTGATATAATTTTTCCTTTTACAAAATTGTTTAGTTTTTATTTTATAATTGCGAATTTTTGGAAACATTTATTTGATGATTTTATCTTCATTTTTAAAATTTCTCAATTTTTTACTTTTTTGAAAGCTTTTATTCTTTTATTTTATATTATGTAAATTTATTCTTGTACTAAATATTCTCATGTTAACATTATTCTTATATTTCATAGAATTTTTTTTCTTTTTAAATTTTCCAAAATTGTATTCATTCTTTTTTATTCAATTTGTAAAATAATTCTCTAATTTTTTTAATTTTTAAATTTTTTTATCTTTAGTAATATGTTTTACCATCTTTTAAATTATCTTCTTATTTATTATTTTAATTTTAAAAAAATGTCCACAAATAATTTAATTTTTTAAAAAAAGTTTCTACTTTTTTATATATATTTTTATGTTACTGTTTCATTTTTGTGTTGTTTTTTTAATTTTTTCTTCATTTCTTTAATAAACTCCTTAGAAATAAACATTTGGAGATTTTACTGATTATATTTTAAAAAAATCAATTTTTGATTTTTATAATAAAAAATCAGATTTAAATAAAAAAAATCGGATTTTTAAATTTTTTTTAAAAGATCATGATGTTGTCATCAGCCCTGCTTTTAAGAATAAAGCAACATTTTATTTTATTTTAGCTGCTTGTTTATTATTTATAATACAAATTTTATGTCGGGGAAAAGTCAGGAAAATGTCAGGGAAATTTGTAAATTGAGTTTTGTGGCCACCCTGATTTAGAACATTAATAATTTTTTTAATTTTGATAACCTGTAATTGAAGAATTATAAACAGTAGGCAATAAATTTTCAGTTGTTAACTTTTTGCAAATAAAACAGTGACACAAGAAATGGTCTCACAATTTTTTTGTTTTAAGAGAAGCTACATTTCATTTATACACGGGAAAAAATAATTCAATAATATTTACTGAAGAAACTCAAGAGCGGTGGATATGAGAAAAAATCGTGAGATTTTATTAGCAATTCCTTGAAAAACTACCGAACACTTATTCTAGAAGAATAAGAATTAAATTCAAGAAAGCTTCTCTAAGTGTTATGAGATTTTAAAGAAGTACTCCAGAAGTTAAAAATTTTTTTAATTTGTGAAAAAAAATTTCCTCTATGAGTACTCGAACTCAGTTCCTCGAGACTACAAAATCTCCGCGTTTTTCAACTGAACTAAGTAGGCGGTTGAATTATTCTAAAGTAAAAACATATTTGAGTGAGCCAAGCGCTTGGCCACTGCAATGCTCTTTCCAGAAGTCTTCGGTAACTGTCCAGACTGTAGCTTCCAATTGCGCGTCATGAAAATTTATTTTGGAGACTTTGTAGAAATACTTGAAAAATTGGAGGATGCTTATTGACTCTTTTGTAGATATTGCCGAGTTTTTCTCATATCCACCGCTCTTGAATAAATTCGGTAAATTTTCGTGAATATATTTTTTCCGTGTATATTATCTTCATACTGAAAAATGATTGTAAATAACATTTATTCCACTTATGAACAAACGCGTGAAGCATGGTTCAAAATCAAAGTTTTAAGGTGAGATGACGTTAGAGGGGAAAAAAGACTCAGGGTAGTGAAAAAAGATGATGCGCAGGCGCGAAGCACAAACACGAGTTTTTACGCATTTGTAAAGGAAAATGACGTATAAACCATGATGCATGTGAAGTTGGCCCCCCACTATCAACCAATTGGATTTCTTTTCGGAGTTCTGGCTTCCTTTCGAATAGTTCTAGAGTTCCTTATACATTTTAGAAATAGTTCTGGCGATTAAATACCAAAACAATCGATTTAACATGATGGGGGGCCAACTTCACGCGGCCCCCCTTTTTTGCAAAAATCGATATATTTTTAGAGTTCTGAGTAGTTTTTAAAGAGTTCTAGAGTTCCCTGTACTTTTTATCAATAGTTCTGTCCATTAAGGCAAAAAAAAAAATTTTTCAAAAAAATAGTCGGCCCCCACATTTTTTTTAAATTACATTATTCTAATCAAAAATGAACTAAAACAAAGAGTTCTAGAGTTCCCTACACATTAAACATAAGACAACTAACTCAAAGTCCTAAAATTTTAAAAACCATCACAATCCAAACTCAAAAGCAAATCAATAAACAACTTTGAAGTTGCAAAACTTATTTGAGTTTTTAAAAATTAAGAGTTCCAAGAGTTCTAATCAGAGTTCTGTTTACCCCCCCAAGAGTTCAACAAGAATTTCTAATAAAGTTTTTCTTTAAAATCAAAATCCAACAAACTATACAACTTTAAAGTTTCAAAATTTTTTTGAGTTTTTAAAAATTTAGAGTTCTAAGAGTTCTGATCAGAGTTCTGTTGGCCCCCCAAATAGTTCTACAAGAAATTCTAATAAAGTTTTTCTCTAAAGTCAAAATCCAAAAAACTACACAACTTTAAAGTTTCAAAAATTTTTTGAGTTTTTAAAAATTTAGAGTTCCAAGAGTTCTAATCAGAGTTCTGTTGGCCCCCCAAATAGTTCAACAAGAATTTCTAATAAAGTTTTTCTTTAGAATCAAAATCCAACAAACTATACAACTTTAAAGTTTCAAAATTTTTTTGAGTTTTTAAAAATTTAGAGTTCTAAGAGTTCTGATCAGAGTTCTGTTGGCCCCCCAAATAGTTCTACAAGAAATTCTAATAAAGTTTTTCTCTAAAGTCAAAATCCAAAAAACTACACAACTTTAAAGTTTCAAAAATTTTTTGAGTTTTTAAAAATTTAGAGTTCCAAGAGTTCTAATCAGAGTTCTGTTGGCCCCCCAAATAGTTCAACAAGAATTTCTAATAAAGTTTTTCTTTAGAATCAAAATCCAACAAACTATACAACTTTAAAGTTTCAAAATTTTTTTGAGTTTTTAAAAATTTAGAGTTCTAAGAGTTCTGATCAGAGTTCTGTTGGCCCCCCAAATAGTTCTACAAGAAATTCTAATAAAGTTTTTCTCTAAAGTCAAAATCCAAAAAACTACACAACTTTAAAGTTTCAAAAATTTTTTGAGTTTTTAAAAATTTAGAGTTCCAAGAGATCTGATCAGAGTTCTGTTGGCCCCCCAAATAGTTCTACAGGAAATGCTAATAAAGTTTTTCTCTAAAGTCAAAATCCAAAAAACTACACAACTTTAAAGTTTCAAAATTTTTTTGAGTTTTTAAAAATTTAGAGTTCTAAGAGTTCTGATCAGAGTTCTGTTTGCCCCCCGGAGTGCTCTACAAAAAACACTTATAACATTTTTCTCTAAACTCAAAATCCAAAAACTTATTAACGTTCAAAGTAACCCAAAAAAATTTGAATTTCGAAAATTTTAGAGTTCCAAGAGTTCTGGTCAGAGTTCTGTTGGCCCCCCAAATAGTTCTACAAAAAGGCTCATAAAGTTTTTCTTTAAAGTCAAAATCCAAAAAACTACACAACTTTAAAGTTTCAAAATTTTTTTGAGTTTTTAAAAATTTGAGAGTTCCAAGAGTTCTGGTCAGAGTTCTGTTGGCCCCCCAAATAGTTCTACAGGAAATGCTAATAAAGTTTTTCTCTAAAGTCAAAATCCAAAAAACTACACAACTTTAAAGTTTCAAAATTTTTTTGAGTTTTTAAAAATTTAGAGTTCTAAGAGTTCTGATCAGAGTTCTGTTGGCCCCCCAAATAGTTCTACAAGAAATTCTAATAAAGTTTTTCTCTAAAGTCAAAATCCAAAAAACTATACAACTTTAAAGTTTCAAAAATTTTTTGAGTTTTTAAAAATTTAGAGTTCCAAGAGATCTGATCAGAGTTCTGTTGGCCCCCCAAATAGTTCTACAGGAAATGCTAATAAAGTTTTTCTCTAAAGTCAAAATCCAAAAAACTACACAACTTTAAAGTTTCAAAATTTTTTTGAGTTTTTAAAAATTTAGAGTTCTAAGAGTTCTGATCAGAGTTCTGTTTGCCCCCCGGAGTGCTCTACAAAAAACACTTATAACATTTTTCTCTAAACTCAAAATCCAAAAACTTATTAACGTTCAAAGTAACCCAAAAAAATTTGAATTTCGAAAATTTTAGAGTTCCAAGAGTTCTGGTCAGAGTTCTGTTGGCCCCCCAAATAGTTCTACAAAAAATGCTCATAAAGTTTTTCTTTAAAGTCAAAATCCAAAAAACTACACAACTTTAAAGTTTCAAAATTTTTTTGAGTTTTTAAAAATTTGAGAGTTCCAAGAGTTCTGGTCAGAGTTCTGCTGGCCCCCCAAATAGTTCTACAAGAAATTCTAATAAAGTTTTTCTCTAAAGTCAAAATACAAAAAACTACACAACTTTAAAGTTTCAAAAATTTTTTGAGTTTTTAAAAATTTAAAGTTCCAAGAGATCTGATCAGAGTTCTGTTGGCCCCCCAAATAGTTCTACAGGAAATGCTTATAAAGTTTTTCTCTAAAGTCAAAATCCAAAAAACTAACCAACTTTAAAGTTTCAAAATTTTTTGAGTTTTTAAAAATTTAGAGTTCTAAGAGTTCTGATCAGAGTTCTGTTTGCCCCCCGGAGTGCTCTACAAAAAACACTTATAACATTTTTCTCTAAACTCAAAATCCAAAAACTTATTAACGTTCAAAGTAACCCAAAAAAATTTGAATTTCGAAAATTTTAGAGTTCCAAGAGTTCTGGTCAGAGTTCTGTTGGCCCCCCAAATAGTTCTAAAGGAAATGTTAATAAAGTTTTTCTATAAAGTCAAAATCCAAAAAACTACACAACTTTAAAGTTTCAAAATTTTTTTGAGTTTTTAAAAATTTAGAGTTTTAAGAGTTCTGATCAGAGTTCTGTTTGCCCCCCGGAGTGCTCTACAAAAAACCCTAATAACATTTTTCTCTAAACTTAAAATCCAATAACTTATTAACGTTCAAAGTGACCCAGAAAATTTTGAATTTCGAAAATTTTAGAGTTCCAAGAGTTCTGGTCAGAGTTCTGTTTGCCCCCCGAAGTGCTCTACAAAAAACCATAATCACATTTTTCTCTAAACTCAAAATCCAAAAATTTATTAACGTTCAAAGTGACCCAAAAAATTTTGATTTCCGAAAATTTTAGGGTTCCAAGAGTTCTGGTCAGAGTTCTGTTTTCCCCCGGAGTGCTTTACAAAAAACCCTAATAACATTTTTCGCAAAACTCTAAATCCAAAAAGTTATTAACGTTCATAGTGATTATTTTCGCCCAATTATGAAAATTATCGGAGGTGGGGGCAAGACTGCTAAGGTTTGAAGCTCAATGACACTAATATTATCGATTCAAAAATATTTTATTTATTATAATAATAATCCTTGGTAATCAGTCTTCCATGAAAGAGTCTTATTTCGAATATTTGTTACTTAATTAAATATAGAATTAAGAATACGCAAAAAAATTCAAATTTTCCATTTTACAAAACATGGCGGTAAGATGGGGTAGTATAAAAATCAAGCTATTTTTCCTTACAACTTTCGCAAACACGTTTATTGATTTTGTAAAATAAACTAAAGAACAAGTTTAATGCGTAATTTTAGTTCTCTCATGTAAAATTAAATTACAAAACTAACCTCAAAAAACAATAACTTTTAGAATAGAAATAAACAAGAGGTTACCTGCTCCTGTATTCTAAATGTATTATTTAAATAACAAAACGTTATAAATAGTGTGAAAAATCACCAAAAAAAGTTTTTTTTTTCATAAAATAAAAAAATGATTGGTTTTCAGTACCATATCCTGCCCTCACTTCCTATACCCCGTCTTGCCCCCACATACGGAATTTCATTAAAAAATTAATTTCTAAAAATTAAGTTTCGAAACGGAAATAAGCAAGTGCTTAACTTTAAGTCTAATCATTGTTGAACATGAATAAAATTATATAGTATATAAAATGTTGTTATTAAAATATCAAACACGTTCTAAATAAAATGCAAAAATGACAAGAAAATCGTCAAAAATAGTTTTTTCATGTAACAAATAAAAAACTCGGTTTCATCAATCAGTGACTTGGCCAATCAAAAACTATTGTAACGGTACTATGTTATGCAAAAAATGACCATGATTGGTTAATTAGTTTCTTAATTAAGGCAGGTACCCCGTCTTGCCCCCACCTCCCCTAATTACTTATTTTACTCTTTGAAACATTCTCTACAATTTTACTCTTTGAATTTCGTTAAAAATATTTTGTTAAAAAAAATTCTTAAAAACAAATTTGATTTTTTTAATAACTTTTGAACAAAATATGTCTCGCTATGCACTGAAAAAAAATTTTGTTAATTTAATATATGATTTGGTGAAAATTTCAATGCAGCAGAAAGTCACCCATATATGTAAATTTAACATCAAAATAAAGAGACATTTAGCAATGATGAGTTAATCTTAAGAATTTCATTTACCTGAAAATCACATGCAGCAAAAATCGCAGTTTGATTTTTCTGTGTGAAGAAAGGGACCTTAGAGGGTAAAAATCGATTTTCGGTTTATGGTTGATTTAACTTCAATAAAAGTTCCTTTTTCATTATTTGAAGTCAGAAAATGTTTTTATTAATTATTTTTCAAGATATGACAATTCAAACATCATCGATTTGTACAGAGCACCATACGCGCTCGTCTTTTCTTTTCGCTCTCCTGTAAAATTACCGATTTGCCTCTAAGGTCCCTTTCTTCAAAGCGCGTCACATATTATGAACAAAGTTAAATGAGTAGAACTGTAAAGAATGTTTCAAAGAGTAAAATCAGCTATTATTTGTCAAAATTAGATGAAAATTACAATTGGTTTAGTGACAAATAAAGACAAAACATAAAGTGTTTAATAATTATTGTTTGAAAATATTTTTTGCCTAATCTAATTTTTTCTGTTACTTGAACAAGTGAATCTTTTACAATTTCGAGAAATTGTTTATTTTTATTTGCTGTTTGCAAACCATTTTTTATTTTGAGGTTAGATCAAGCGGTTGAACGTTCTTAACACGAGTTCTGTTAAATAAGAATTGTTTTAAGTTAAAATTCGATTAAATTAAAATTCTTTTAAATAAAAATTTAATTTAAAAATTTATTTTATAAAATAAAAATAATGTTAAAAATTAATTTATTATTCCAAGAGTTTTATTAAGTAAAAATTTGTAATTCTTTAAATTAATTTGACAAGAAATTCTAAGAATTTAAATTCGCTTAAAGCGTGATTCAATCAAAGACATTTTAATTAATGAGTTTTAGAACATAGTCGTTCGTTCCAATTGTTGCTGTTCTAAAAATTTCTTTAAGATCCATATACAGGGTGTCCGCAAAAACTGTAAATCAGGGAAAAGTTCCGGGAAAGTCAGGTGTGTTTGAAAATGAAAATTTGCGGCCATTCTGATATATATAAATTAATTGTTACTTATGTCATGAATACAAATGTTCCTTACAATTACTAATGTCATAATAAGCTTTTTAAAATCTAAAGTTATTTTTAAATTTCCCTTAAAAATATAACCGGGAAATACAAAAATATCACTGCGAAAAACCTGGAACTTACCGGGAATTTACATTCATATAACTTATGGCCACACTGATTATAATTTGTTTAAACTTGTTATAATTGTTATGTTTAGTTTGTTGTTAGTAACTGGTTACATTCGTCTTTTGGAGGACTTATTATAAAAATAGTGAAATAAACAATTTGGCAATACTCCTTGAAATGTTCTGAAGAGAAATATAGTTACCGATTTAAATTTTACTAAAAACTTTTTTTTTCACTTAAAATGCATGGAAAACTTTAAGCGCATTGAGTGACATCTAAATATTTTTCTATATATATTTTTTTTTTTGTAGTTTAGAAAATTCAAATTTAATCTCTGTTAAATTTACAAAAATTTAGAGTATTTTTATTTTATTTAAATAACATGTGTCATTTAGTATTGTGTGTGACATTAAGACTCATAGGACTATTTATCGTGAATGGTGTTTTTTAATTACTTATTGAGAAATAAACTTCACAATAGTTATTATTGGTTTTCCGTTATAACAATTTATAAATACTCGTTTTTGAAATTTAAACCAGATAAGAGTCGAAGAGTTTCCCTTCCATAAGGCATATATCCCCTCACATTGCCGATAATTTTCTTCACACGCTCCAATCCCAGACTACCTAGCTTGTAGGACTGGAGAGAGAAAAAGTGGAACTCTAAAATTTATGACAGTCAAAATTTTTTGGGTCACTTTGAACGTTAATAAGTTTTTGGATTTTGAGATTAGAGAAAAATGTTATTGGGGTTTTTTGTAGAGCACTCCGGGGGGCGAACAGAACTCTGACCAGAACTTTTGGAAATCTAAAATTTTCGAAATTCAAAATTTTTTGGGTCACTTTGAACGTTAATAAGTTATTGGATTTTGAGTTTAGAGAAAAACTTTATTAGAATTTCTTGTAGAACTATTTGGGGGGCCAACAGAACTCTGATCAGAACTCTTAGAACTCTAAATTTTTAAAAACTCAAAAAAATTTTGAAACTTTAAAGTTGTGTAGTTTTTTGGATTTTGACTTTAGAGAAAAACTTTATTAGCATTTCCTGTAGAACTATTTGGGGGGCCAACAGAACTCTGATCAGATCTCTTGGAACTCTAAATTTTTAAAAACCCAAAAAATTTTTGAAACTTTAAAGTTGTGTAGTTTTTTGGATTTTGACTTTAGAGAAAAACTTTATTAGAATTTCTTGTAGAACTATTTAGGGGGCCAACAGAACTCTGATCAGAACTCTTAGAACTCCAAATTTTTAAAACCTCAAAAAAATTTTGAAACTTTAAAGTTGTATAGTTTGTTGGATTTTGACTTTAGAGAAAAACTTTATGAGCATTTTCTGTAGGACTATTTGGGGGGCCAACAGAACTCTGACCAGAACTCTTGGAACTCTAAAATTTTCGAAATTCAAATTTTTTTTGGTTACTTTGAACGTTAATAAGTTTTTGGATTTTGAGTTTAGAGAAAAATGTTATAAGTGTTTTTTGTAGAGCACTCCGGGGGGCAAACAGAACTCTGATCAGAACTCTTAGAACTCTAAATTTTTAAAAACTCAAAAAAATTTTGAAACTTTAAAGTTGTGTAGTTTTTTGGATTTTGACTTTAGAGAAAAACTTTATTAGCATTTCCTGTAGAACTATTTGGGGGGCCAACAGAACTCTGATCAGAACTCTTAGAACTCTAAATTTTTAAAACCTCAAAAAAATTTTGAAACTTTAAAGTTGTATAGTTTGTTGGATTTTGACTTTAGAGAAAAACTTTATGAGCATTTTCTGTAGGACTATTTGGGGGGCCAACAGAACTCTGACCAGAACTCTTGGAACTCTAAAATTTTCGAAATTCAAATTTTTTTTGGTTACTTTGAACGTTAATAAGTTTTTGGATTTTGAGTTTAGAGAAAAATGTTATAAGTGTTTTTTGTAGAGCACTCCGGGGGGCAAACAGAACTCTGATCAGAACTCTTAGAACTCTAAATTTTTAAAAACTAAAAAAATTTTGAAACTTTAAAGTTGTGTAGTTTTTTGGATTTTGACTTTAGAGAAAAACTTTATTAGCATTTCCTGTAGAACTATTTGGGGGGCCAACAGAACTCTGATCAGATCTCTTGGAACTCTAAATTTTTAAAAACCCAAAAAATTTTTGAAACTTTAAAGTTGTGTAGTTTTTTGGATTTTGACTTTAGAGAAAAACTTTATTAGAATTTCTTGTAGAAATATTTGGGGGGCCAACAGAACTCTGATCAGAACTCTTAGAACTCTAAATTTTTAAAACCTCAAAAAAATTTTGAAACTTTAAAGTTGTATAGTTTGTTGGATTTTGACTTTAGAGAAAAACTTTATGAGCATTTTCTGTAGGACTATTTGGGGGGCCAACAGAACTCTGACCAGAACTCTTGGAACTCTAAAATTTTCGAAATTCAAATTTTTTTTGGTTACTTTGAACGTTAATAAGTTTTTGGATTTTGAGTTTAGAGAAAAATGTTATGAGTGTTTTTTGTAGAGCACTCCGGGGGGCAAACAGAACTCTGATCAGAACTCTTAGAACTCTAAATTTTTAAAAACTCAAAAAAATTTTGAAACTTTAAAGTTGTATAGTTTGTTGGATTTTGATTCTAAAGAAAAACTTTATTAGAAATTCTTGTTGAACTATTTGGGGGGCCAACAGAACTCTGATTAGAACTCTTGGAACTCTAAATTTTTAAAAACTCAAAAAATTTTTGAAACTTTAAAGTTGTGTAGTTTTTTGGATTTTGACTTTAGAGAAAAACTTTATTAGAATTTCTTGTAGAACTATTTGGGGGGCCAACAGAACTCTGATCAGAACTCTTAGAACTCTAAATTTTTAAAAACTCAAAAAAATTTTGAAACTTTAAAGTTGTATAGTTTGTTGGATTTTGATTCTAAAGAAAAACTTTATTAGAAATTCTTGTTGAACTCTTGGGGGGGTAAACAGAACTCTGATTAGAACTCTTGGAACTCTTAATTTTTAAAAACTCAAATAAGTTTTGCAACTTCAAAGTTGTTTATTGATTTGCTTTTGAGTTTGGATTGTGATGTTTTTTAAAATTTTAGGACTTTGAGTTAGTTGTCTTATGTTTAATGTGTAGGGAACTCTAGAACTCTTTGTTTTAGTTCATTTTTGATTAGAATAATGTAATTTAAAAAAAATGTGGGGGCCGACTATTTTTTTGAAAAATTTTTTTTTTTGCCTTAATGGACAGAACTATTGATAAAAAGTACAGGGAACTCTAGAACTCTTTAAAAACTACTCAGAACTCTAAAAATATATCGATTTTTGCAAAAAAGGGGGGCCGCGTGAAGTTGGCCCCCCATCATGTTAAATCGATTGTTTTGGTATTTAATCGCCAGAACTATTTCTAAAATGTATAAGGAACTCTAGAACTATTCGAAAGGAAGCCAGAACTCCGAAAAGAAATCCAATTGGTTGATAGTGGGGGGCCAACTTCACATGCATTAAACCATGAGTGGACCTTGTTTTCTGACTCACACAATGTTCGTCAAAAAACTCGGGTTTTCCACCATTGGTGCATAATATACTATTTAATGGGTCAATATACTTAAACGAGGACTTTGCGAAGACCTGAAAACAAATTTTGAATAAGAATATTTTGTAAACAATTCGTATAATATAAATCACTTTGAACTCAGACAACTGACTATACAATACCGGCCACAATTTACAGAAATGGGATTAAAAACATGACCGTCTTAAAATGTTGATAACTTTGTCAGATACTAGCGAAATTAATTTTTTTATAGACCATTGGAAAGCTTATACAATTTGCCGTTAAATGATCCTATTTTAAAACCTTTTTGATTAATAGAAACGGAGATTTCTAGAGAAGTAATTTGAAAAATTTCAAATTAGGCTAGATTAAACCTTGAACTATTAGTTTTAAAATAAGCAAAAGAAAATTGAAATATCTTGAATGGTTCAAAATTGATAATTATTTATTCAATAAACCCATGGTCAGTTCTTTCTAAACTTTTTTAATTGAAAGTTTACAAAATTTTCTTTCTAATAAACTAAATTTCAGGCTTCGCACTCCCCAACTATTTACTACTTTTTGCTACTTTTTTCATGAAAGGCTACTTTTTTGATACTTTTTTCGGCCTAAAGCTACTAAAAGCTACTTTTTTAAAAATTATGGGAAAAAAGTATTCAGTTATTAGATTATCAATTTTATAAGTGCAAAAATTTATTAATTTACAGTCAAACTTCCATACTGCCGAAAGAAATTTGACTTTACAGGTGTAGAAACATTCTTTAAAATGCTATTAGTGAGTGAACGTTCAGGAATGTAACAACCATTTTAAATCATAGGATCTTTAAATATAAAACGGAAATTATAATAATTATTAAACAATAATTTATCTATTAATTAAGGCTGCAGTGAGAAATAAAAAATTTATATAACAATTTGCACAAGTCAGACTTCTATCGTTAAAATCACATGTTTGAAATCACATTAATTTTATTAATAAACTCTTCGAATTTTTCAATAGTGAAAAATTATAATTATTTTACAAATTTACTATAGGATTAGTTGGGATAATTCGGGACAAACTATACCTTGTTGACAATTGACAATCAAAAAAATGGCAAATATACGTTTTTGACAATTATTTTTAAAAAATTTCTACAATTGCTTAGTAATTTGACTTATTTAGAAACTTGTGCTACAAGAAAAAGAGGTTATTTTGACAACTGGTAAGATGAAATAAAAAAGCGCATTAATGATTTAGATAACATAAATTTCCTTATTGGTATTTGTTAAAAACAGTCTTATTTACTTATTAATTAAATATTGAATTAATAAGAACAAAATGTTGGGTAAAAATTACTTTTAAAACTTCCTTGCAAAATGTCACAATTTTCAAAGTTCCAATTAAAGTTTTCTATTAAGAATTCAAATACTTTAGTATTAAATATTATTTTATTTTGTGTCTTTCATAAGACGTACTAACTTTTTAATTTTATAATGGAGAAATATGAAAACTTTTAACTGAATTATTGAAATTTTGATAGGAAGCAGTATTTTGAACTCTAATAACTCATCACTAGAGGCGTGAAAAAATCAAATTTTGGTTTTAAAATTCAAGTTTGACCCTCCTGTCCACAGAATCAAAATTTTGTGTTGGAGAATCAGCTACTTTTTTACTTTTTACAATTTGAAAAATGTGCTTTCCGAGGTGCTTTTAAATACGAATTTGATGGTTAAAATGCAAGTAGTTTTGTAAAACTGAATTTAACTGCTGCCAGATTGTGAAATTTAAATTAAAATTTTGTTACTTTAAAAATTTTGACATTTTGCAAGTAAGTTTTAAAAGTAATTTTCACCTAACATTTTGT
Organism: Ganaspis brasiliensis; assembly: GCA_037103525.1. Lineage (NCBI taxonomy): Eukaryota > Metazoa > Arthropoda > Insecta > Hymenoptera > Figitidae > Ganaspis > Ganaspis brasiliensis. The sequence continues at coordinate 3,471,003 of JAZKLR010000102.1, read as the reverse complement.
TTTCATTAATTCTAAAATATTAATTAATATATGTAAATGAGACTGTTTTTAGCAATTACCAATAAGGAAATTTATCTTAAAAACGTATTGTACAGACAACAAAAATAAATATTACAAATTATCAGATTTTTGTAATATTAGTCCGCAACGACTTTGGGTGAAATATAATGGTTTGACTCATAATTCATTTTTCTCATTATTAAAAGATTTTTTCTTCTTTTGTTTTTGATATTGTTTGCGGTAGTATTTTGGGTGCTAAAGAAGTGTTAAAAAATATTGCGAAACTTTTGGGCATACTTATTTAGCACCTTCAGTACTAAAGAAAAACAAAAATCTAAAAAATAATATCTGTTTTCGATCGACCGAATTTCTTATGGAATGCTCCAAAAAAATAATCGCTCATTAATTTTCTCAATTGATTTCGATTTCTTAGAGTTATAAGTGTATTTTCATATCCTTTCTCGATTTTTTAAAGGTTCAGAACATTGAAAAAAATTAATTGTATATAAACAATTTTTTTTTAAGTGTACGAGTAAGTCGAAGTCTGTTTTATGCTTTTTTGATTCTATCCAAGGTATACTTAAATCGGAAAACTCATTTAAGAAATATAAGCTTTTATTTAAAAAGTGTTTAAACTTTTCATTTTGCAATAACTTTTATAATCAAAATTTTAAAAAAGTTTTGTTTGGTAGAAACATTTTTAGAATCTAACATAATAATTTTTTTAATATTTCGATAAAAAGAAATTTTGTTTTTTTTTCTATGAGAGCTGATTTTGCTAATTTCGATTCCATTAGAACTTTTCGGCCCTGAATTCGATGTCACGCGCACAGTCATATTTCTCAACGATATAGTCCCTTCAACACTTGCCTTATGAGTTTCCGCCGTATGGAAGTTTGACTGTATTATAACAATAATTTTTTTATTTCAAATAGTAAATAAATCTAAAACGTGCTGTGACTAAACGAACATCTAACACATTCATGTAAAACGAAAATAATAATTAATAGTAAAAATAAATTAAACTTATCTTATTTTCTATTTGGCTACTTTTTACTACTTTTTTTAATCATGCAAGCTACTTTTTCCTACTATTTTTGAACTCTCAAAACAGTGCGAAGCCTGAAATTTTAGAATTTAAGCTCATTTCCATCAAACTTTTTTTCTAACATTAAAATAATAAATATTTTGACGCCAAACTTTGTAGAATTATTTAGAATATCATTAAAAAGGTATCTCTGGCACAAGTTTTTTAAATTTTGTCTTAAAATTATTTTTTTTTTAATTTTCCGAAAATCAGCTAATGTTTTAGAAAGTTAACTTTTAGGCAAAATTTAAACAAACTTGAGTCAGAGAGACCTTCTTAATGATATTTTAAGTAATCCTACAAAGTTTGGTGTCAAAATATTTATTATTTTAAGAGACCAGTGACGTCAATCTTCATCTCATGCCCTTTAGCAATTTTTATAAAGGAGTGTTATTTTATTTATCTTTATCTTTAATAAAAATGAAATATTGAAGAATATTTTTTTTAGAAGATGACAGTGAGAGCGAGTACTCTAACCTGCCAGAGAATATACAACAAGATATGGTAAAAATATAAAGTTTCTGTAAATGTAAAATAGTTTTAGTTGTAATAAATATTATATTTTTTATTTATGGAGATTAAAAATATTTGGTTATTTTAAAAATTCTTTTATTGATAATTAGTTTTCTTTATGCAGAAAGAAATTGAGAATCTAATTCCGAATAATTTTAATGATGATTTTAATAATGACATAATGACGAAACTCTATGCTGATAAAGAACTGGAGAGGAAAAATTTTTGTAAAATAGTTCGATTAATTGCTGATAAAATGATTGAAGCCCATAGAACATTAAAGAATGATGTTTTACAAGCTGCAATTGTAGCAACTAACAAATTTCCAGGACTGAAGGGAGCAACCGGGATGCCTCACGTACGTGGTAACAATTAAATAGAATTTATTAGTTATAAAGAGGAATTTTTTATTTATTACTTGCAATGTGATTTATCTTCAAAAAATAATACGCTATAATGTTATTATTCATTTTTTATAGAGACGATTCGAAAAAAGATTAAAAACAACCCTAAAAAATAAAAGAAGCCGAGCAACAAAATCGAAGAAGACGAACCTGAGTCAGAATGAAAAGGAAAATGAATGTACATTAAATAAAAGTTTGGAACTTCTTACCGAAGAATCTGGAAAAACCGTCTTTGATAGCAAAAAAATTAAAAAACTTCTTGGAGAAACACGGAAGCAGAGGCAAGAAGACGCTAAAATTTTACCCGCAAAGGAAATGCTGCAGAAATATAAAATCTTACAAGAAAGTAAATATGTAAGTACATCTCACCATATCTGCACATTTTCATATGTTCAATATTATTTTTATTGTATTAGTAATTGAATGTCGGATAAAACATTTAGATTACTGTACATTTTTAAATAATGGTAAAATCTTCTGTGAATACTGCCTAACAACTGAAAAACTTACGTACACTAAAAAATTTTTTTGGTTAGGTTATATTTAACATTTAATTCTGGTTATTTTAACCAGAGTTCTGGTTAACTTAACTAGAATTCTGGTTGATTTAACCAGAACTGTACCAGACTGTTTTTTGATTGTTCTCTTTAGTAATATATTTTAAAGTTTATCTAATTATCTTCTTATTTATATTTTTAATTAAAAAAACAAAACTGTCCGTAAATAGTTTAAATTTTTTAAAAGAATTATAAAACATTTTATAATTCTGTTGTTTATTTAATTTTTTCTTCATTTTTTTAATAAAGTTTATTCCATTTTTTATTTAAAAGAATATTCTCATTTTTTTAATAGATTGTTTTCTTATCTTTCTACGTTCTTGTCATTTTTTAATTTATTATTTTTTCGTTCATTTTACCTAATTTTCTTAATTTTGTGATCATATGAATTTGAAAATATTTTTTTGAAATTTTCTTATTTATTTGACATAATTTATTTGATTTTCATTAATTGTTTTATTATTCATTATTCCTTATTAAATGTTCTCAATTTGAAAAATAAACTACTTACTAATAAAAATTTGGAGAGAATTTATATACTGATTGCATTTAAAAAAAACCATTTTAATTTCTTTAAAAAAGTAATGAATTTTATCAGTCCTGACTAACTGAAATTTACATAAATTTATTTATTCAAAAATCTGTTTTTAAAATCCACAAAATCTATTTTCCTTAAACTTTTTTTAAACATTTAAAATCACAAAAGAACAAAACTTGTGATTTTTAAAAAATTTCTAAAATTTAAAATAAGAATTTTAAAGTTTATTAGTTTTGTAAATTTATGATTAAGAATAGTTAAAAATCAGTTTACGCAAGATAGGAATTTGGCGAAAAACCGCAGTTTTGAATAATTTTTAAACTTCCTGGGACGTTTTTAAGTTTTAAAATTCATGCCCTCCTTCTAACAAAAAAATCAATTACATATTATTAAAATCAAAGGTTTTATTTGTATGTGATTTAAAATACTTGTGAACTCTTTACATAAAACATTGGATTGATTTTAAAAATAAATTCTTTAATATTTCGTAATTCTCCTACTCTTATTCAAAGTTCCAAAACCAGATTGTCTCTATTGCAATTGAGAAGTATTTAAAATCATTAACTAACAAAATTTTAAGAAACTTTAATCGATTTTTTCTGTCACAGTAAGTATTAAATGTTCGAAACTTTGAATCATCGTAGAAAAATTACAGAATATAAATCAAACTATTTTAAAAATAATACATAAATCTTCTTAAATAAGAATTAACTGTTATAAAAGCAAATATTTTATGACAAATGTTTAAATACATGAAATATATAGTGAAAACGTTTTTAAATAAGCCCGACATTTTCTCAGCCAATAAAATCACTTGCACCTCAAGAGAAAGTTTTTGCTTTATATCCGCAGTCGCTTAGGTAGCTTAGTGGTTAGGTATTTAGTTTGTGTGCGTCGAACCCGGATTCGAATCTTCGTCTCCCCAAATTTGTTTTCAAAATTTTCTCCATAATTCCTGGCCCTCACTATGAATTAAGGTAAATGTACCATCTGTATTTATTAATATTCAAACGCTTATATTGAAATATTTTTTTTTTAATCTAGAGGTTCTGTGAAAGCTTTCCTGAAGATTCCCGGAAGGTTCGATAGAAACTTCCATGAAGATTCCCTGAAGGTTCGATGGAAGCTTCCATGAAGCTTTCCTGGAGGTTGGGTGGAAGCTTTCCTGGATATTCCGGAGGAAGCTTCCTGGTAGGCGGACATCCTAAGGTTCCTGGAAGCTTCCTGAAAGATATCGTGCTATTTGGGTTTTTTCAAAACACCCGTAGACATAAATACACACCCTACCTTAAGGGTTGATGCATTCAATTTCACCTATGGTGGATTTCACGTTAACTGTCAAGCCAAAAAAAAAATTTTGTTTAATCCTTTCTCAATTTTTGTAATGAGTTGTCTTATAGGTAAGTAATTTATCAGCCAAATATTTTTGGATTATATAAAAAATTGCCCGAGAGGGAGGGGGTTAAAGTTTTGAACTTTTTGTTAAGACGCTCTCATTTGTTTATTTATTGAGCTAATAAAAAATGAAAAAAAAAATTTTTGGTATATAATTTTTCTAGATTTTTTCATCAGCTTTCGATTGGCGTGGTCTATTTTAATTTTTTTTTTATTTTGACCAAAATTTTTGAAAATTAAAAATAAATTTCACTTTTTTTCATCTTCGGGCTCGTATTATTTTTTTTATTTTATTTTTAAAAGAAAGCTGAGATTTTTTCCTACAAAATATGTAATTTTCAAAAAACCCTTTTTTTTTGTTTTTGAGAAATTTAATGTTGAAGTTAGCGCGCCACGTCAAGGCGAAGTCTCACTCTACCGTCCCGCTTGTTGCTGTGCGCTGTTTGCATCATTACGTAGATATTTAATTATTCTAACCCTTAATTGAACTTTTCTCTGCATTTTACAGTGCTGAGACTGACATGAAAACAATTAAGTGCCTGCACTATAGTTCTTTTGTTTATTTTTTTATGTTTAAATTTTTTTGGTAATTTTTTGGTATTGGTTTCTCATAGAGAAAGTATTGTTTTACCTCCACAGGATAGATTGAGATTTTCTGAAATATTTTGACATATTTTGAACTTAGGAAGTAAAAAATAATGTTTTTAAAAAATGTCTTGCTTTTGTGTGTATGTAGTTATGTATGTTAAGATTATGTTAGGCTCTATATTTCGAAAACAATAAATTAAAACAATGTTTTTTTGAGAGATTATAGGTCTTTAAGGGGGACAAATTATGCCCTACTTTTGAGTCTGATCTATCACTTCTAACTACATTTTTTTGAAATTTAAACATTTTGAAAAAAACAATTTCAAAAATGTACATATTTTTTTAAAAAACAGTAAAATGAGATTATTTTATTTTTTTTATCTTTTTAAAAATGCATCGATTAAGCTCTTAGCGATCCTTTTAGTGCAAATTGATAAAAAGTTATTAATATTCTATAAACAAAAAATATTGAAAATTATGTTCTATAACAATTTTATTTTTATATTTTGTTGCTTTTTTAATATATTTCTGACTACTTGTAGGTCACTAAAAATTAATCAAATGAGCTCTTTGCGAACGGTCTAATGTAATGTTATTCAGAGTTATAATTGTTTAAAAAAATTAAGTTTTGTAACTTACGGAATCTTATTTACATTTCATAAGAAATTATATATACACCTATTTTGCGGAGAGTTTAAAACCACATCGATTGGTATGCATAACTTGTCCCCCTTAAAGAACTATAATTTCGCAAAAAAAACATTGTTTTAACTATTATTGTTTTCGAAATATAGAGCCTAACATAATCTTAACATACATAACTACATGCACACATAAGAAAGACATTTTTTAAAAATGTCATTTTTGACATCCTGAGTTCAAAATATGTTAAGTTATTTTAGAAAATCTCAATCGATCCTGTGGAGGTAAAACAATACTTTCTCTATGAGAAACCAAGATCAAAAAATTACCAACAAAATTTAAACATAAAAAAATAAACAAAAGATCTGTAGTGCAGGCACTTAACTGTTTTCATGTCAGTCTCAGCACTGTAAAATGCAGAGAAAAGTTCAATTAAGGGTTAGAATAATTAAATATCCACGTAATGATGCAAACAGCGAACAGCAACAAGCAGGGCGGTAGAGTGAGACTTCGCCTTGACGTGGCGCGCTAATTCAACATTAAATTTCTCAAGAACAAAAAAAAAGGGGTTTTTTGAAAATTACATATTTTGTAGGAAAAAATCTCAGCTTTCTTTTAAAAATAAAATAAAAAAAAATAAAACGAGCCCGAAGATGAAAAAAAGTGAAATTTATTTTTAATTTTCAAAAATTTTGGTCAAAATAAAAAAAAAAATTAAAATAGACCACGCCAATCGAAAGCTGATGAAAAAATCTAGAAAAATCATATACCAAAAAATTTTTTTTTCATTTTTTATTAGCTCAATAAATAAACAAATGAGAGCGTCTTAACAAAAAGTTCAAAACTTTAACCCCCTCCCTCTCGGGAAATTTTTTACATAAACCAAAAATATTTGGCTGATAAATTACTTACCTATAAGACAACTCATAACAAAAATTGGGAAAGCATTAAACAAAATATTTTTTTTTGGCTGGACAGTTGACGTGAAATGCATCCTATAGCTCATTTGAAAAGGCTTTAATTTCTGATAAGAGTGAAATTTCTGACACAAACAGTTTTAGCATAATAATTTATTAAAAACTGACAGAACCCATTTTTTCAAAAACTTGACTTGATGGAACATTTTGGATTTCGGATTCTTGTTCAGCGCAAAAATTCTCTTCCGAAACACTTGATAGCATATTCGACAATCCGATAATGCATGGCTGTGTAATTAACATTGCATATATTGCAATTCGCGAAAAATGAGAAATTACAACGGAAAAAGCTACATAAAGTTCTTTGCGGAGTCCAAAATCTGTAGGAGCTATCAAATCGTCACAAAACTAAACTAACTAAACTAAACTACTGAACTAACTAAACTAAACTACTGAACTAACTAAACTAAACTAACTTTAATAAATATTACATTTTGATTTGCAAATTGGTCTGAATGAAAGTATATTTTAGTGATTACAGATATTTGCCAAAATTCAGAATAACTAATTAATACTAAAATGGTGAATTGCTTCTTTGATGTATGGAGTTTTTAGTTTTCTCGAAAATTTTAATTAACATAAAAAAATTTACGAAAAATAGGGAAGCATGTTCAGTTGTGGGCACCCTTTTGTTTTTGACTTATAACTTGTGCCCAATAAATTTGATGCGGACATGAAGATATGTATGGAAAGCTAGACACCTTAGCTAACTACTGCCGAAAAAGATAAATTGATTCTGCCAAATAAAAAAATTTTATTACAAATTTACTAAAATGGTAATTTTTCGCAAAAAAAAAAAATTTTTTGGTTATATCCCTTATACGAATAACGTAATGAAATAATGGCAAAAATACCTGATGTTATTTACTTAACGTTATTTCGGGACGTCAAGAAAATAACGTTTATTATTTCGCGACAATAGAAAAATGATAGGGAAAAATGGGTTTTATTTGTAAATTTGCTGTTTCCTCTAACAACTTATAAATACAATTAATGCTATTATCTATTATATTAAATCACACATAAAAAATAATATAATTAATACATTTTTTCAGCACAAATTTGTCTTTCTTCTTATATAAATTCTTACAATAAAAAATCACATACCTGATAAACTAGAAAATATTCCATAAAAAAAAAATAATTTCTTTACAAACACTGAAACTTAGTCAGAAAGACGTACCCTAATTATTCCAAAGGAAAAAAAACCTAAACTACCCTCATAACTCAAACGTACACAAAAAAAAAAAAAAAAAAAAAAATTTCACAAAAAATATCAGTCATGACTCGTCAGAAATTTTTGGCAAAATAAAGTAAATAATTTTTTAGACAAATATTAAAATTTTCTCAAATTTTTAGATCTATTTTCAAACTTTTTCATCTATTAACGAACAAAATTTAACAAAAATTGAGCTACTGCGCGTCAGGTTCAACTTGTCAAAAAGCAGATTAGGTCAATTTATGCCTAGCCAAAAAATTTTCTTTTAATATTTGTTTAATTTTGTTCGTTAATAGGTGAAAAAGTTTGAAATTAGATCTAGAAATTTCGAAAATATTTGATATTTGTCTAAAAATTTTTTAATATATTTTGTTAAAAATTTGTGGCAAGGCATGAATTAGCTAAATGAATAGCTAAATTTTTGTTCTACTGTTCGTTTCATGTTAACGAACAAAATTGAACAAAAATTTTGTTCTACTGTTTTTACCAGAATACTAAGTTCATTTTATTAAAAGTATGAAAACTATCATCTTTTTAAATTCTTCTTATTTATTATAACAGCAAATTTACAAATAAAACCCATTTTTTCCTATCATTTTTCTATTGTCGCGAAATAATAATCCTGACATTATTTTCATGACGTTATTTATATAAGGGATTGTGGGCACCCTTATAAAAATATGCTAAAGAAGGAAAGAAATGAACTAAGACCACCGCAAATATGGAAAAAATTTAAAATGAAACTTTTAATGATCTGATTAAACATGAAAACATTTTGGTTATTGAAATTATTTAACTTATTTATTCACTTAGATTTGTGTCACTTTTACAAATGTTTAAAAAAACTCTTGTGTTAATTTTAACGTGTCAAAAAATTAATTTCTTTGTAGCAGAAAGCACAGGTGTCAGTTCAATTTTTTATTCGCACAAAAACTACGTGCGGATATAACACACATTTTACATTTGTCACATTTGCCAAATATGTTTTCTGTCAAAAGTTTCGCAGGGGTGCCAACAACCGAATCTCTTCCCCTACCTATAAAATGATATACATGTTTCTAAACCCTATGTTTTGACTGACATTTTTTCTGCATATTTGTAATTCAAGTTTAACTCACACTATTATATCTATAATAATAATTTAAATGTTAAAAAATTAACAGAGAAGTTTGAAAGGATTACAAAAATGTATTCATCTGAGACATGATACATTGTTTTAAAATTTTGTAATTACTAAAAACTTTTTTTTTTTTTTGAAGATTCTTTGGGAGTTTGCACAACTAGTTGATATGACACTTCCCCGGATGACAAAAAATTTGGAAGATGGAATACAAAAATTGTTAAAGATCATACCTACAAGAGAACAAGAAATAAGAGATGATATGTTTGTTTTAAAAAATCTTCATACCTTATTTAAAAGTGGACAAACAAATACAAAAAAAAATAAACGCAAGCTGTTAGAAATAGTAACAGTAAGTATCAGAATAAGAGAAGAATTTAACCACGCAAATAGTCTGACATTTTCTATGCAAAATAGATGTCGAAATTTGAAACACCATTACAAAATTTGCTGCAATCTTATATTCATATGTTTAAAATTTATCTCTATATATATATCTCTCTATCCTTTTTTTTTTAAACGAAGAGTAAAATTTTTTCATAATATGTTAGGAAGTGTCATTATTACCTCATTTTTTCTTTTCTCTTTTTAAACATGTCACTTCTGGTTTCGGCATGGAAAAGAAATTTTGTATTAAAAAATTTTCCTGTCACCAATTTCTTTTCAACATGCAATAAATAAGCTTTCTTTCTTTATGAAATACAATATTATCATATCACCAGTTTCGTGTATGACCAAAGAATAATAAAATTTCTTTTTAGGATGAAGAAGAAGCTGTGAAAGTAGCTACAACTGATAGAGCCCCATTTTTAATTATTTTTAATGAGGAAGCATCTTGTGTTAAATGTTACGTAGATTCAGAGCCATTTTTTGTCGAAAAAGCCAAAAAAGCAATAATGTTACTAATGGCCATTTATTGGGTATTCGACATCGATTTCGACAAAGATTTTCAAGTGCAACTGATACTACTTGCTAGTATAATTTTTGGATCTCAAACAAATCGAATATTAAATCCTTATGGATTGGAATCCTTAACTGTATCCAATATATTACAAAAAGCAGGCTTCTAAATTTAAGAGAAATGCTTTAATTTTGTTTCTACTTTCTTTTCCAAATCTAGAAATTCAATTTGTAACAGTATACTTTGAAAAAATTACAATTTTACATTTCACAACTGCCACAAATTGTGATATCATCAACGTTGTAATAATAATGAAATGTTCTATTTTTGTTTAAAATGTTTTTAAAAATTCGTCTTTTAAGATTCACGACTGCCACAAATTGTGGTAACACCAAATGTTTAATAATTATAAAATGTTCAATTTTTGTTTAAAATGTTTTTAAAAACAAGTCGTTTAGGTTTCACGAATGCCTCATATTATGGTAACACCATACTTGTAATAATTATAATATGTTCTGTTTTTGTTTAAAATTACTTTAAACATTAGTCGTTTAGGTTTTACGACTGCCTCAAATTATGATAACATTAAACCTGTAATACCTAATTATAAAATGTTCTAATTTAAAAAAAAAAATGTTTTAAGAAGGCCAAAAAAAAATTAAGATATAAGTACAATTTTAATTGCAAACCAATTCCTGTGAATAAATATTTTAACAAATATTTTTGTTTTAGGGGCCGTCCATAAATTACGTAAGGCATTTTTCTTAGATTTTGACCCACGAACCCATGTCTGTAAGGCTCCGTAAGTTTTTGATCCACCCCCCCCCCCCTATCTTACGTAATTTCTTGCTTATGTATTTTTTTAAGAGAATTTATTCTCAGCATTGCAAAGAATTGTGTAATTAATGCAGGCATCACAGGCAGTCTCACCTCTTCACCCTTTTTTACATATTTTGATGATTTGTCACCTTTTTCACCTCTTTGGGGTCAAAAATATATAATTTTTTGCAAATATTTCGAAGTTTGTTCATAAAATTCAGATTCAATGTTTAAATTTTTCCTTCAATTCTGAATTATTTTCTGCAAATTTTATTTCCTTTTTTCGATTTTCAATTAATTTCTTAATTGTTAAAAAAATTCTTCACTTTTCTCTATTATTTTTTTTTTTTATTAATAACTTTCTTTAATTTTAAATTCAAATGTTCAATTTTTTTCTTCCATTTACAATTTTTTTCAAATTTTAATACCATTTTTCAGTTTTAAATTATTTTCTAATGTATTAATTCTCGGTTTTTTTTAAATTACTTTGTTCAACTGTCAATTATATTCAATTCAATGGTAATTATTTATTTATATTTTCAATCCAGTTGTTAAATGTGCAATTATTTCCAACAATTATTCCTATAATTTTCTTAATTTTTCAATTTGAAATTATTTTTTTTAATTTAATAATTCTTGTTCAATTTTTAAAATTTTTTTTTCCGTTGTCTATTAGTCTTGAAATTTTTCAAATTTCGTTATCAATTGTCAATTATTTTCGTCATTTTTTTAATATTCTCTTCAATTTTTCATTATTCTCGTCATTTGTAGGGTTCCGTACACAAAGTGTTCAAACGGAACCCTTATGTTTTCACTCGTTTGTCCGTCGCCCAAAACCATTACCTCCCCCCTCCCCTAGCGGCCAAACTATTTGAGATAGAGAGTTGAAATTTGGTACACTTATGTATTTTCACGTGTAGATTACAGGAAAAATATAGCGAACATGATTGAACGTGATGTTCATAGCGTTGTCAAGGAAATAACAAGATTTTTTTCAAAAAATGCATTAAAATGCCTATTTACCCCCCCCCCCCCCCCCATATCTCCTAAACTATTTGACCTAGAGTATTGAAATTTGGTACACATATGTATTTTCGCGAGTAGAGTTCAGGAAAAATATAGAGAACATGATTGGAGGTGATGGTCATAGCGTTGTCAAGGAAAAACTTTTTTTTTTAAAAAAAACGTGTCCCCCCCCCCCCCTTATCTTCCAAACCATTTAACCTAGAGGTTTGAAATTTGGTATATCTAGGTATTTTTACGTGTAGATTACAGGAAAAATATAGCGAACGTTGCTGGACTTAATTTTCAAAAGTTATTAATGAAAAGTTGAAAAATGACAAAAAACCCCTATGCTAGAGCTCAGCGTATTTATCCTGAAAGGTTGGGAATTGGTTAAAAATGTGTAATTTTATGCAGAATTTTTTATAAAACCATAAAAATTGTTGTTTAAATTTATTATCATAACAATTTTTCCAAAAAACTGAAATTTTACAAAAAAAAAATTTTTTCTTCTAAACAGCTACAATATTTTATAGTTTCAGATTATTTTTTTGTACAAAATGTTTATGTTTATGTTTAAATTACTTTAAAAGTTAAAAAATAAAAAAAAATTTAAAAAAAAAATTTTTTTGTCTTTAAAACTTAAAATTATATAAAAAAGCTTAGTCGATTTAATTGGAAATTTTTAATCTTATAAAAATCATCAAGTTAATACTTAAATTTCTTTAAAAATAAAAAAAAAATTATTTTAATTTATCATTATTTAAATTATTATTCAAATAATCTCTGACTCATATACTTGAAAAAAATTAGAGCGGTACGGAACCCTTCGACTTGGTACGAGTGTAACTCGTACTTGCCCGATATTTAATAATTTTCTCAATTTGCAATAATTTCTTACAATTTTTTTAATTTTCAATTATTATTTATTATATTTTTTCTCTTTTACTTTTTTGTCACCTTTTCCAGAGAAAAAATTCACTTTTTCACCTTTTACATACTGTGATGTCTGTATAATGAAATTAATTTTAAAGAAAATTGTTTAATAATTAAGTGTTTGGTCTTTTTTACACAGCGTGAAAATTTTTAAACTTTATTGAGTAAAAATAAAAAATATATCTTACGTAAGAAATTTGTTTAACCAGGTACCCATATATGTAAGTTAGCATAGAAAAATTGTTTACCCACCCCCCTACCCAAAAGACCTTACGTAATTTATAGACGGCCCCTTATGCTGAAAATAAATTATGATAATAAATATTTCATGCACAATAGCACAAGTATCGAATTGTAAGACATTTTGGACTATTTATGTTTTTTCTCTTCATTTTCTAGTAACTAATTGGACTGAACGAGTTTACTTTATAAATTTTTAGAGATTTTTTCTTCAATTTCAAGCCTCGGTTTGTATGAATTTTTTGGTCTTTTCCAACAAATACTCTTTCAAGGCATGTTTTAAATTTTTTTTTTAAATTTGTTACCAAAACTAATTTTTTAATTTTTTTTCAATTAAAATATTAAAAAGATTTATAATCTAAAAATATTAAATACTTGCCTTAATAATTTCTCAAAAATTTAAGTTAGAAACATTTTTAAACTGTTTTTGCTAATGTCATTGAAATAAACTAAATTAAATTGTTTTACTTTATTTGAATCTAACTTCAATTATTAGTGACATAATGAAATGACATGAATGTAAAAGATCAAAATTTTAAAAATCTTGAAGACTTTTTTATTGCAAAATATACTAATTACTAAAGAATTTTTAACAAGAATTATCAACCTCTAAAAGCCACCACAAGGAAAATAATGCAAATAATCAAATGTGGGAAAAAATATCAATTTCTACATAAAAATTCTAATTAACTTTCAAAATGAAAGAACATTCTCAGGACAATGACTCCTAATTTTTGCAATTGATATAAAGAATTATCAACCACAAAAACCATCATTAAGAAAAATAAAAGAAAATAACTAAGATAAATCTATAAATTTCTACAAAAAAAAATTCTAACCAAATTCTGAAATAGTAATAAATTTTCTGGAATATTGGCTGCTGAGGCGCTATTCCTTAGCCGCTAGTTACACATCTGCCGTCCTGAGTTTTTGCCATATGATAGAAAAGGACAGAAAGATTGTCTGTCATTTTCTCAGGACGAGGAATAAGGGTGAAGTACATACGAAGGACTAAAGGTACGCTCCCACTAAAGGCACACTCTCACCTCGGTGTCTGTCTGCATGCGCATGCTATCGATATGAGATAGAGGAAGACAAAACATTCAAATGTCTATTTCTCTCTTCTTCTATCTCATGTCGGTTGCATGCGCGTGCAGACAGGCAAACTAAGTGGGAGCGTATCTTTAGTTTGCCTGTCTGCACGCGCATGCAAAGTTTAAAGCTTTTATTAACTTTTATTTCAATAAACCTTTTTTTATTTTATATCTACTTTGAAATTAGTATAATTCCAACTTTTTTATTAATTATTGGGTGAGGAAATCAATTTAAACGAATTAAAGCAAGACTATATACATTTATATACACAATCTTTGTATCTTTGTTTATACAATCTTTAAATTACCCATATTTTTTTCCTTCATATGTCCCTTCACCCTAAAAGCGCCATTATGAATCGTTTGACAAGATCGTTTAAAAGAATCGATTTTATTGATTAATGAAAATAAAAAAATCGAATAAAGATCGATTAATCGAAAGCAAAATATCGATTCATATGAAATTGAATCGAGATCGCCCATCCCTACCCCTAAGAAATGAATTAAAAAAATAATCCGAATAAAATTATTGATTTGTACAAAAAAATTCTAATGAAGTTTTCAAATGATGGCATATACTCAGAAATATGTTTTAAATTAATAAAAATTATGGGTTATATTTCTGAGTAGGTTGTACCATTTTAGAACATTATTATAATTTTTTTTTTTAAGAAATTAATAATTATGTTCAACATTTTTATTTAATTATTTTCCTTGGGGGTGTTTTTGGGGGGTTATTAAGACTATAAATGAGGCACGTGTTAAGGGGGGCGGTCAAGGGGGTCATGACCTCCCCTAGAAGAGTTCAATTCATATGAGAGTGAGAGAGATAGCGCTATAGTGTTATCTCTTTCTCTCTCATATATAACTTCCCCCAAAAACTTTGTCTGGACACGCGCCTGCTATAAATAAAATAAAATTATAGGTAATTTCCATAACATGTGACCCAGTTTAAAAATCCAATGTAAAAATTTACGAATTATTTGACGCACGAAAATACGTAAAAAGTTGTAAAACATGACTTCTCGAATAATATCTCAAATTGGGATATGAGGGGATGCCATTTTCGAATGTCATTTGTGACGTCTGTTTGTAAGTGTTTTTGTATGTCATTTCTGACCTCTTCTTGTAGGTCATTTATAACGTTATTTTCTACTACGTTTAGAAATACGTTTTGTACGTCATTTTAGAAGACTATCTATAGGTTATTTTTTGCTAAGAAAAAATTATAAATATATCAAATTATATTCATAATTTGTTTGCAAAAAATATGCTATAGACCGCTTTCTGAGGTGACGTACAAAAACGTATTTCAAAATGTCATTGAAAACTACGTTAAATTAGACGTACAAAAAGACGTCAAATATGAGTTTTTTTATTCATATCCCAATGTGAGGTTTCATTCGAGATTTAATTTCAGACATCAATTTTTACGTATTTTCGTAACTCAAATTTTATATCATTTTGACGTCAAATAATGAGTAAATTTTGACGTCGGCTTTTTCAAGTGAAGACACCATTTTATAAATTGAACTGAATTTATTTTTAAATTGCTTAATTTAAATTATTTAATAATATCTGCGTCATTTTCTTTTTCATTGCGACGCAATGTTTGAAGGTCTCAGTTATTTCACCCTAAGCCTCACCGGCTTTGGCTTAGGGTCAAATCACATTGATGCGTCAAACGTTGCGTCGTCATATAAGAGAAGGAGATGCAGATACATTTTTATTTCTTTCTATCTCATTACGATGCAACGTTTGACGCATCCATGTGATTTCGCCCTTAGCTTCTGACGTAAAGGTGTGGAACCGGCCTAAAGCCCTAAGCAGATTGAATACGCGTACGGGACCAAAGCATTAGATAGAAAAGGACAGAAACAGTCTCTGGCCATTATTATCTCATGCCTAGCTCCCGTAACCGTATTCGTTGTGAGTTGAGCTTAAGACCGCCGTCCCATGACTAAAGTTGTGCAGTGACGCGTCACTTGAGATTTTTTACGTAATTTACACGTATTTCACATATGTAAAATACCGTGTTTTACCCCCACTCCCAAAAAATACATTATGTAAAATATTATTAAGGTAATTTACTAGGTATTCTACCGTAAAATACTACGTAATTTACGTAATGTATTTTCTTACAACAGTCCCGTTCATTACTGCGTTTTGTATTGCGTTGTAATGAGAGGGAAAAGGACAAAGTATATGTGTGTCCTTTTCTGCCTCATTACAACGCAACGCAAAACGCAACCATGGGAGCGTCATACGATCCGTCGTAATGAGAGAAAGGGAGACGAAGATATATTTACGTATTTTTCTTTCTCACTACGACGGATCGTTTGACTATCCCAAGTGATTTTACCCTTAAAGAATTTCTAGAATAAATGTTAAATAATGTCTTTTATCGAATGTAATAAATTGCTGATATTAGCGTATTCAAGTAGAGTGGGGGAAAATTCAAAATGGAAGCTAGCCGAATAACAAACAATGGATGGTAGTTAATGGAACGAAATCACTTTTTTTAAAATAACATTTTAAAAACGAACTTTTGGACCTATGTTCAATAACAAGTAATTGTTCATTTATGGAAAATTTTTTGAAATAATAAAAAGTGATATAACAATTTAATGTAATTAAAAAAAAAGAAAAAAAAAACTTTCCAAAAATAAAAAATAATTTGTTGAAAAAATATGTTAAAAAATTTGTTTTTCAAAAGTTATTTTAATAAAGCTGATTTTATTCCATTGACTACTATGCGGGTGAATGAAATTTCCCAAAAGTCAAAAAGGTTGAATTTCCAAATGGTCGAATATCTACTTTCTTAAGCCCAGCGCGTCATGACTCCTTCTTACGTTGCGTTGTAATGAGATAGAAAAGGACAAATTATATTTGTGACCTCTTCTATCTGATTAAAACGCAACGTAAAACGGAGTCATGGGACGCCGACCTGAAGCCCAAAGCACAACGAATACGGTTACGGGAGCAGGGCATGAGATAATAAAGGACAGAGACTGTTTCTGTCCTTTTCTGTCTCATGCTCTAATCCCGTAACCGTATTTCTATCTGCTAAGGCCTTGAATCTTTAAAAGGTCGAATGTCCAAACGTTCAAAGTTTTTTTTTGCATATAAGTTT
Organism: Ganaspis brasiliensis; assembly: GCA_037103525.1. NCBI lineage: Eukaryota > Metazoa > Arthropoda > Insecta > Hymenoptera > Figitidae > Ganaspis > Ganaspis brasiliensis. Next base: position 3,453,838 of record JAZKLR010000102.1, on the reverse strand, counting down.
CCTATCTATGAAATGTGTTGGTATAGTAGATTAGACAAGTGCGCAAAATCGGAAATTACCATAATTATTTTAAATTCCGCATCTACTATGCCAACACATATGGGTCTTCCATTAACCACGTAGCCCTATTTTGGTCGATTTTTGACCACCTCTCCTCCCTGCTTAGCAAAGGGTAGCTTTTCATTGAACTCCCCCCCCCCCCCAACCATTATAGAACGTAGCCTAATGGATAGATTTTTTAAGATATGAATAGACTGTTTTTAAAATTTTATTTACATCAATATATTTAAAATATAAATTATTTTTCTTATAACAGAGAAAAAGATCAGAAATATCACCACGAAATAAAATATTTTGAAAAAGCTACAAATAATAATAATAAAACTGGGCAACTGGGAGTCGGATTCGTGTACCGAGCGAGTGACCTTTTTTAGGGCGCAATCTGAAGGTGATTCTCCAATACAAATATTCACGTCGACGTCGCGTCGACGCGGCGTCGATTGGCAATGCAAAAGTCACTGTTGCCAACTATCTTGAAAATTTATTTTTCACGTGTGTTTCAAATTCCGATATTCCTGTTAGTTAGCAGTGACAGTGTATTTGACATCTTTTATAAAAGATACTTTTATAAATATAAATCAAGGCATGTATATACATATTTTGAAGTTTATGTATACATATGTCGATTATTTGTGATTGTGTTGTATATTTACCAATTATTATTTATATTATTTACCAATTATTGGTAAATTAACAACACAATCACAAATAATCGACATATGCATACATAACCTTCAAAATGTGTATATACATGCCTTGATTATTTTTTCATCTTTTTCATATTACTTTAACACTTGTTACTGATATTTCCTTATCAGAAAATGTTATAGGAGGCCTCTACATATTTACAATTACATAGGTTATGCGTTACACACACTTTGTATAATTACAAATGTAACAATAAATAAGGTGCACTTGTTGAGAACATATTACGATTCATGTTCTCAACAAATCTGTCTCAGTGCTTAATTAAAAAATAAAATTACCTGAATACTTGAAAATCCGAGAAAATTATCTTATATTTAGGAGAATCTATATGTTTTTATAATTGGCAAATTCTTTCATTCATTCATTCATTTTGTCTGTCGACAACTCAAGTTTGGCACTCAGATATTTTACGTTTTAAATCAGCTACTTTTTAAAAAATGTATTATTTACATTCATCAACTTTTTAATTTAAAAATATCAGTTGAAATAATTTTAATTTTGTTATTAATAAATCTATAATTCTTTCTATAATTGCCAACAGTTTCCAAATTACAATTATTCTCCTAAAATTTTGTGATTTTATTCTTAAATTTTTTTAATTAATTTCTTCTGTTGTCGATTATTTTCGTCAGTTTTAGAATTTTTTTCAACATTGTCAATTAGTTTCCTCATTTCTCAATTATTGTCTTCAATATACAAATATTTTCGTCATTTTTTAATCTTTTTTTCCATTGTCAACTACCTATTTTCTTAGTATTTAAATTTAATTCTCTAATCTTCAATTTACTTTTTTTAATTTTTAATTTCTTTCGTCAATTCTCAATTATTTTCCTCAATTTTTAATTATTTTATTCACTATTCTCGCCTCTGTTCAATTATCAATTATTTTCTTGAAATTTCAATACATTTCTAAAATTTCCAGTCAATTTCTTCACTTTTAATTTCTTTCCTACGTTTTTTTCGTTAATTATTATCTACAGTTTTCAATTATATACTACAAATTAATTAAGATTCAATTCCATTCTTCAAATTTAAATAATTTTCTTAAATTTTCTATCAATTCTTCAATAATCAATAATTATCTGATTTTTCAAGTTTTTTTTAACAATTATAAAAATTGTTTTGAATTATCAATTCAATTGTTCAATACTTCAGATTTTATAATTATTTTCTTCTGTATTTAATAGTCATGTGCTTTTTTAAATTACTTTTTATATTGTTAAATTTCAATTACATTCGTGAATCATCAATTATTTTCGTCAATTTAATTTTTTTTTCTTCTTCAATTCAGTTGTTTAATTTACAATTATTCCTATAATTTTTTTAATTTTTCATTAATATTTTTAAATTCTCATATTTGTTTGCTTCTTCTTTCAATTATTAACAATTTTCTTTAATTTTAAATTCAATTGTACAAATATTTTCTGCAATTCTCAATTTTTTTTCAAATTTCAATACCATTTTTTAGTTAGCAATAGTTCTCGCCTTTTTTCAGTTATTCCTTTCAATCTTTTATTGAGATTCTTTAAATTTCAATTTCATTTTTCAACTTTTAATTATTTCCTTAAAATTTTAATTGTTTTCGTTAATTTTCAATTATTTTCTTTAATTTTAGTTACTTCCTACTTTCAGTCCAGTTGTTCAATTTACATAATTATTTTCAACAAGTATTCCTACAAATTTTAACTTTTCTTTTTGCAATTATTTTCTTGAAATTTAATTTTTATTGTTTTATTTAAAAAATTTTTTCAGTTGTGTATTAATCTAGCAATTTTTTGAATTTTGTTTCCAATTTTCAATAATTACTTTCGCCTTTGTTTTTGTAATTTTTTTTAAATTATTCATTATTTTTTCAAATTTCAATTCTATTTTAAAATTTTCTATTGATTTGATTTCATTTTTTTATAACTTTCTTCAATTTTCAAATCTTTTCTTCAATTTCAGATATTTTCTTTGATTTTCAATATAGTCTTTCAATTTCATTTTAAAATGGAATGGAAATTTGAAGAAAGTAATTGAGAATTCAAGAAAATATTTGTAAAATTGAATTGAAATTTTAAAACAATTTTTATGAGAGAAAACATAATTGAAAACATCCGAGAGTTATTGAATATTGTGGAATTAATTGATAATCGATGAAAATAATTGAAATTTCAAGAAAATAATTGATAATTGAACAGAGGCGAGAATAGTGAATAAAATAATTAAAAATTGAGGAAAATAATTGAGAATTGACGAAAGAAATTAAAAATTGAAAAAAGTAAATTGAAGATTAGAGAATTAAATTTAAATACTAAGAAAATAGGTAGTTGACAATGGAAAAAAAGATTAAAAAATGACGAAAATATTTGTATATTAAAGACAATAATTGAGAAATGAGGAAACTAATTGACAATATTGAAAAAAATTCTAAAACTGACGAAAATAATCGACAACAGAAGAAATTAATTTAAAAAATTTAAGAATAAAATCACAAAATTTTAGGAGAATAATTGAAATTTGGAAACTGTTGGCAATTATAGAAAGAATTATAGATTTATTAATAACAAAATTAAAATTATTTCAACTGATATTTTTAAATTAAAAAGTTGATGAATATAAATAATACATTTTTTAAAAAGTAGCTGATTTAAAACGTAAAATATCTGAGTGCCAAACTTGAGTTGTCGACAGACAAAATGAATGAATGAATGAAAGAATTTGCCAATTATAAAAATATATGGATTCTCCTAAATATAAGATAATTTTCTCGGATTTTCAAGTATTCAGGTAATTTAATTTTTAATTAAGCACTGAGACAGATTTGTTGAGAACATGAATCGTAATATGTTCTCAACAAGTGCACCTTATTTATTGTTACATTTGTAATTATACAAAGTGTGTGTAACGCATAACCTATGTAATTGTAAATATGTAGAGGCCTCCTATAACATTTTCTGATAAGGAAATATCAGTAACAAGTGTTAAAGTAATATGAAAAAGATGAAAAAATAATCAAGGCATGTATATACACATTTTGAAGGTTATGTATGCATATGTCGATTATTTGTGATTGTGTTGTTAATTTACCAATAATTGGTAAATAATATAAATAATAATTGGTAAATATACAACACAATCACAAATAATCGACATATGTATACATAAACTTCAAAATATGTATATACATGCCTTGATTTATATTTATAAAAGTATCTTTTATAAAAGATGTCAAATACACTGTCACTGCTAACTAACAGGAATATCGGAATTTGAACCACACGTGAAAAATAAATTTTCAAGATAGTTGGCAACAGTGACTTTTGCATTGCCAGTCGACGCGACGTCGACGTGAATATTTGTATTGGAGAATCACCTTCATGATTACGTTTCAACGCACGTTTTGTAACTAGACCAGGTGTGCGAAAGTGACAACAGTATATCTGCATCTCTTTTGCTCTCATAATCTAGTTACAAAACGTGCGTTGGAACGCAATCATGGGACTTCGCCTTCAAGGAAGGACCCCCTCCCCCTTTAAATGGGCTACGTAGTTTATGGAAAACCCCATATCATAGATAGGAAACTCACATGAAAAAAAATAGAACATTTGGATATTCTACCTTTTGAAGATTTGACAAAATGTTTATTCTACAAATAGAATATTCTTTAATTTGGAGATTTAACAATTTCGACAAAATAGATATTCGACCGTTTGGAAATGCAGCCATATAGATATTCGATCATTTGGAATTCTACAAGTTGAATATTAGGTAGTTCAAGTTCGGTGGGGGAAAATCCAATATGGAGGATACTGGAGCACAGCTTTGCATGGAAGCCAATGGGACGAAATCAGTTTTTTTAAAATAACTTTTTAAAAACAAATTTTTGAACCTATGTTTATTAGCAAATTATTTTTCTTTCATCGAAAGCTATTTTTTAAAACAATAAAAATTGATATAACAATTTTATTATTTTAAAAAATAGCTTTCGATAAAAGAAAACTAATTTGCTAATAAACATAGGTTCAAAAATTTGTTTTTAAAAAGTTATTTTTAAATAACTGACTTTGCTCCATTGACTACAATGCATTATTAGGCCCCTGCAAGCGGCCATCTTGAATTTTTCCCCACCAAACTTGAACTACCTTATTCGACAAAATGGACATTCGACTATTTCAAGATTCGACCATTTCGATATTTGTCCATTTAGGATTCGACCATTTGGAGATTCGACCTATTGGGAAATTTCATGCACCCGCTACCATGCATTGCTTGTCATCCGGGTAACTTCCATTTTGAATCCACCTCACCCCTCTCAACTTAAATATCCTAATTGATGCAAAACACTCAACACTTCATTTGACACCATGTTTTTCACTTTAATCTATCGCATATGAATGTATGTGCATAGTTACATACTTTGAGTTCTCCGGGAGAAAATGCAAACTTCCCTTCTCTGACGAATGAAGAGAACTGTGAGGCCCATCGCCCATCGCTGGGTCATATGGTTCTGTGTATTGTGTGTTGTGCTTTATTTACAAAACATTTTTTAAGTGGAAAATAGATTAAATTAATTAAACGATCAACTGTATCCCCCTAAAAATGAAGATTTCTGTTACTTTCGTGACCAAATAAACAGTGAGGTGTTTACAAATATCTATTCAAGTGAGCACTTGATTCGGAACGGCCATGACAGAATTTAATAATCCAGCAAAAGGTATCAAATTTTGATCCGCTTTTTAAGATTTCTCACTACAAATGATCTCGCGAATAGCATTATTTTCATCCTACTTTTGCGCATCAAAACGTTGCAATCAATTTTGAGCGCTCTAGGTTTTGTGTGAGGGATATGAATTTAAGAATTTCTGGTAGAATAAATGTAACCAAGAAATTAAATAACAGTTAAATACATTTGCAAAAATTGAAAAGTATTAATGATTTTTCTTATGGAAAAATGTGATGACTTTTTTCATTGAAATAAAATTAATTATAAATTTTATAAAAGTTCTCTCTAAATCTAAATAAGTAAAAATTCGTCCACGTTAGAAATAAGTGTGTATACACAGTTAAAAATTTTGTGTAAAAAACGGTCCACATATTCTTTGTGTTAAATTTAACACAAAGATTGTGTTAATTTAACATGAAAATTGTGTTAATTTAACATAAACGATTGTTAAATAAACATATAGTTTGTGTTATTTTAACACAAATTTTGAGTGGACCGTTTCGGACATTTAATTTGTGTTAAATATACACAAAATTTTTAACTGTGTATGCACTTGTTTTTCTACATTTTACAATTTATGAAAAGAGGATCAAAATAAGAAAATTTCAGAAATTGGTAATTTCAAAATTCAAAAAAACTATATTAAATTTGTTACAGGATATATTAAAGTTTAAAATTATTTAATAATGATTCGAATAGTTTTTCTACTCTCTAAATCTGAATTACTTAAAAACTACTATTTTAAGGGTGAAAACTCGTTTACCACGTCAAATAGTAATTTTTTACTAATAATTTAGTAAAAAACTACTAATTTAATTAGTCAAAGTAATTTTTAGGTTATGTTAAATTAGTAGATTTCTATTTACTAATTACATTAGTTATTTTTTACTATTTAATTAGTTAAATTTAACTACTGATTTGGAATTTTTCTACTAATAATTAGTTATTTTTTACGAATTGAAAAAGAGAAAACTCGTTCATGATTTTAACCCCTAAATAGTAGTTTTTTACTAATTCAGATTTAGAGAATAAAGCTTAAAATTCCTTATATGAAAATTTCGCTTTCTGACACTTTTTCTGTAAATTATAGAACATTTTAATAAAATTTATAATTAATTTTCTTTCCGTACAGTGAAAATTACCCCATAATTTTGCCCTTTTTTATCCTATTGTAAAAGTTTATTTTATTTTGATGTTGAGAATCTGATCTTTTAAATTGCCCAAGATATTTTTTTTATCATGTGAATTAATGAATGTACAGAGCAAAAACTTTCCAAAATTTTGATTTTTTAAATGATTTTTCAATTTAGAGGCTAATTTGTAACTTTTATCCTATTTAAATTAATATAATATAATAATATTTAATATAACATATTAATATAATCCATGTTTAATTTTGAAATCATATCATTAAATTTGGGCACAATTAACCGTTTTTTCATATTTTCTTCCCAACACTGTAAAAACAGGTGTCTTAAAAGTGTCTTATTTTAAGACATAAGACGTTTAGAAGGTGTCTTGCAGGTATTTTTAAGACACTTTCTCAATGGTTTAAAATTAAGACACCCTAAAATTTCTTAAAAGTGAGGACAAAATAAGACACTTGTTTTTAAAGTGAATAATGTTTATTTTTACTTATTATCCGATTCCTCGTATAATCCGATTCTTCGCAAAATTTTGCGAAGCTAAAAACATAAAATTGATTCATTGATAAATAAATGTAACATTAATTAAAAAGTGTTATTTAACTTCGTAAAAATACCAAAAATAGGATAAAAGGTAGAAATAAACAGTACAAGGACGAAACGTTGAAAAATTGGTTATAACTGCGCGCCCAAACTTAACAATGTGATTTCAAAATTAAACACGGATTAGCTTAGAAAATTTTCAACTAATTTTATTGAATTAGTAGTCCTTTTAACGTAAATTTTATTTAAATAGGATAAAATATACAAATAAAAATTTGATGCCTCAATATACATTATTAAAAAAAATGGAGAAAAAATTTGACGATTAAAGAAAATAATTAAATAATTGAAAAATCATAAAATTGATAGGAATTTGAAGAAAATACTTGAAAAATAATTAAAATTTAAAAAAAAACCATTGAAAAATGACAAAAATAACCGAAAATTACAAAAATAAATAAAATATGGAAGAACTAGTCGAGAAATGACAAAAATAATTGAACCAAGGAGAAAAAAATGAAAAATGATAAGGCTAATTCAAAATTTTGTAAAAAATTTATGATTTTAAGAAAAACCGTAAAAAATGACATAAATAATTAAAAAATGGAAAAACAAAATAAAAATTAGGAATCAATAATTCAAAAATTGGAGATAAAAATTGACGATTAAAGAAAATAATTGCAAAACCACAAATAAAATTAAAATTTCAAGAAAATACTTGAAAAATGATAAAAATAAATAAAATTAAAAATAAAAAGCAATTGACAAATGACAAGAGTAATTGAAAAATTATAAAATTAAATGTGAATTTAAGTAAGAAATTAAATAATTCATGACAATAATTAAAAGATATAAGAAAATAAGTAAAATTTGGAGAAAGTAATAAAAAAATGTCTAAAACATTGATAATAATTGAGAAATGACTAAAATAATTAAAAATTTTAAAAAATAATTTAAAATAGGAAAAAATAGTCGAGAAATAACAAAAATAACAGAAACTTGAAGAAAATACGTGAAAAATAACAAATTAAATAATAAAAATTTGAGACAAATAATTAAAAGATGACAAAACTAATTCAAAATAACACAGAAAAAACTGTCTGCGATTTTTGCTGCATGTGATTTTCAGGTGAATGAAATTCTTAAGATTAACTCTAGATCATTGTTAAATGTCTCTTTATTTTGATGTTAAATTTACACATATGGTTGACTTTCTGCTGCAATGAAATTTTCACCCAAATCATATATTAAATTAACAAAATTTTTTTTCAGTCAAAGTAAAAAATAAAAAATTTAAATAAAAGACTTAAAAATTGATGAAAATAATTAAAATTTGACAAGAAATTGAAAAAAATCATTGAAGAATGACATGAATAATTGATAACTGGTGTAAATAATTAAAAGAATGAAAGATTGAAAAAAAATTGAAATTTGAAAAAATAAATGAAACTTGTAAAAAATAATTGGCAATTGGTATTTAAAAATTATTGATACATAATAATAAAATTATTGACGAAAATTGCTGAAATTTGAAGAAAATAATTGAAATTCGTAGAAAAAAATTGAAACTGTGTAATAAATTGAGAAATTCATGACCATAAAGAAAAAGATTGAAAAAAATTATTGAAATTTAATGAAAATAATTTTCAAATGTCAAAATTAAGAGAAATATGCAAAAAAATAATTGAAAAACGATAAAAACAATTGAAAAACAAAAATAATTGAAATTTAATTTAAAAATTGAAAGACGACGAAAGTAATTAACAATACTCGTTTAAAAATTAAAAATTTGTAGACATTAATCAAAAAATTGAAGAAGTAATTAAAATTAGAAGAAACTAATTAAAAAATGTCAAAAATAATTGAAATTTAAAGAAAATAATTGTATATAATAATAATAATAATAATAATAATTTTACTAAGAAAGTGAGAAAAGTGAGTAATAATGAGTGATTTTAAAAAAAGTGAATAAGTGAGTCACTGGCAGATGTGAAAATGCTCAAATTCGCTTGAAACTTTATTACACTTTTACTATTTTGAACCGAGTAATAAGTTTAAAGTTAATTTGAGCAATTTTGCAAAATATGTCGGCCATATTGAACCCGCCATTTTGAATTTTGAAAATTTGGTAAATCTGACATCGTATTCACAATCAGAGACTTCGAAAACCCCCGAGTAACAAGTTTCAAGCGAATTTAAAAAATTATAAAATAAATGTCCGCCATATTGAATCAATCATTTTGAATTTTGAAAATTTAACTCCCTGGCAATTTCCCTGGTTTTTCCTGGTCGAATTAAATTCCAGGCAAATTCCCGGCTAGTAGACACCCTGTTCTTAGAATAAGAAGAATATTTCTTAGATTAAGAATATTCTCTTAAATTAAGAATATTTTCTTACATTAAGAACAATTTATTAAATATTTTAAGAATTTATTCTTGAATTAAGAATATTTTCTTAAACATTTAAAGATTATTTTATTTTTTAAATAGACGGCAAGAATAATTCTTAAAACACTGAGAAAATAAGCCTCTAGCCAAGCAGCTTTATTTCTAGGTTAGGGTTCCTCGGGACAAAACAAACAAAACACTGACGATGACAATCAAACTTCTAGGTTACCGGAGCATATGCTCTGCTAAAATCAATTAAGTGCTTTGCAGGTGCTATATCAACAACCTCTCTCTGCTAAATTTAATCAAAAATTGGTTGTATTTAGTCAACTTATTTTCTCAGTGAAGAAGAATATCGTTTTTTCAGTGGAGAGACTTGTTTTTACAGTGTAGGTTTTTTTTATTTGTTTCAAATAAAATTGTATTTGACACAAATATAAATTTATTTGATTGAAATAAAAAAGTTAGATGGCTATGAGATGATATATTTTTTCTCTGAGTGTAGTACAGTGATTTAAACTGCTATAATAATTAAATTGTTGTTGAAACAATTTAAATTGCTGTTGCAATTATTTGGATTATTGTAACAAATGGCTTGTCAACAGTACAACAATCATTTGTTACCTTTCTATATAATAAATGACCTGTTATCTAAACAATTTAGATAATCATTGTAACAAACAATATACATATTGTATGGATGTAATATTTGTGCTAAATAAAAAAAGGGAAAATGGAAGGTTGGTCATGTCGATCAATATAATGGAGAAATGCATTAATTGACCACCTTCGGTAAAATGAAACGTTCGCGGACAAGTTAATGGCAATATCATTACTAGCGTGACCACCGTTATTCACTCTAACAAACTGTGGGGGCAATGCATTAATCTCCCGGGGCAATGCATCACCGACTAGCTGTTGGCTCTCGGAGCTGTGCTTTCTGCCCAGAAGCAGAGAACATATTCACCACCCAGCAGATGGCGCTGCAAAGGACTCACTATATTATAGAGTAGACTGAGTGTTTACATGTACTTCATTTTCCAACTATATTTTCCCAAGGCACATTCCCACTGTTATATACATATATATCATTCCTATTGCTGTTTCCGAAATGAAAACTAATCATTTTGCAGTTTCTGTTTATAACCTTCGTAACCTATTCAATCTCGGGAGATATTTATGTTCACTGGATAGTAATAGCTTTCAAAATAACAGTTTGTCTTTCTGGGGTACCACACAGACGTCAATCGATATTTTCAAGTCAAATTTTAGCATTATTTTTTTTATCGGTGAGCGATTTGGTTAAACTGGCTTCAAATAAAAATTTGAAATTGAGTACAAATTTGATTAAACTTTACTTTTTATTTGTGATGCGAAATTGTTTATAAAAATAAATCGTAAATAAGAAAAAATCGTTAAAAAATAACAAAATGTTTAGTTAAAAAAAAATTAAGAAATATTCAGTTAAGAAGTCACAGAAAAAACCTGAATTCAAAATGAGTCCATTTTGTCTCATTCTCAGGCGGAACGGAAATGAGAATTCCTTCGCACATGTTAAGTTTTAGTTCAGAAAGTTTCAAAATTACTTTTTTAGGCTTAAGAAGGCATTTTGCAACTTTTCGGACCAAAACTTAACATGATTAAAGGAATTCTCATTTCCGCTGCATCTCAGAATGAGACAAAACGGGCTCATTTTGAGTTTAGATTTTTTCAATGAAAGAATTCGAGAAAATTATTAAATAAAAAAATTGTGACTTTGCAAAATATAGCAAGTTACATTATTAGTTTTGAATTTTAAAAATTAGCTCTGGAAGTTGCACGAATTTTCCAAGATTTTAAAAAAGAAAGAAGTTTGGTTTAATAAGCTTGATTACCACTTATTCTTTCTTTGTAAAATCTGTGAAATAATTTTATTAGTGAAGTGACTTTAAAAATAGGAAAATTTCCATTTTTGGATTTTTCTTTTGATTTTGTTTTGTTTTCAAATCTGAATTTCAGGTGAGATTTAATTTGAAATTTTAAAGAAAGTTTTTATTATTTAAATTTAATTTCTTGCTTTATTTCTTAGATTGAAAATTTTTGTAATATTAACAAATTTTTATTGATTTATGAAATGTTTTCCTTTTAATTTTTAATTTCCAAAATAATTAGTTAATTTAAATTTTTGTTTAGTTCAATTCCCTAAATTTTTTTATTTCTCGCAATCTTGGAAATTTCGGTTGAAAGAGCAAATCTTATTTTCCTTATTTCGCCATTTTACTTTTGTACTATCTTTTTCAATTAATTCTTATAAATAATTATTAGGAATTTCAATAATTATTTTAATAATTTGTTCATAAATACAAACCTCAAAATATATTTGACACTTAATTTTATAAAAAAAATTTGTAAATTGAAAATTAAATGATTTTGATATATATGTATTAAGTTTTGATCTTTTTGTTTTATTTGAATTATTTTAGCTAAATTATAATAAATACTAATCCACTCCCCTCTGCCTTGACCAGATTAGGACCGATTTAACCGACTTTAATTCTAATTTTGAATTCGATTTTAATCTGTTTTTGAATGCTGAAAGGATTTGGCACCCAGGTAAGCTAATCTATTAAAATCTAAGCGTGATCTTAAATTTAATTAATTTTTATTTTTTTTTATTATTAAAACAGTAAGGTCACAAAATATAACAAAAATCTTCAGTTAAAAAATATTTGCCTATCAATTAATTATAGAAATAATTTATAAAAATCTATAATAATAATCCAAAAGATTCATTGATTTTTTCATTCTGTCCACACCTGAAGTTTGGCACATAGATATTTTATGTTTTAAATCAGTTACTTTTTAAAACATTCATTTAAATTGATTATAATTTAAGTTTATAAGTTTCAGTTCAAATAATTTTAATTTCATTAATAAATAAATCTATAATTTTTTCTATACTTTACAACAGTTTTCAATATATAATTATTAAATTGTATTTAAATTAAATTTTTAGAAATATTCTTTAATTTTTTTTAATTATTTTGCTCTGTTGTCGATTATTCTCGAAAGATTTCAAATTTTCCTTTCATTGTTAATTATTTTCTTACTTTCTCAATTATTTTCCTTAATATTTAATTGTTTTAGTCATTTTATCATTTTTCTTTCAATTATCAACTATTTCCTTATAGTTTAAATTAAATTCTTTAATCTTCATTTATTTTCTACAATTTTTTCCACAATTTTTATAATTCTCCTGCAATTTTATGATTATTCATTAATTTTAAATATTTTTTTGTTCGAATGCCGATTATTCTGTCAATATTTAATTATTTTCGTCTTATTGTAATTTTTCATTTAATTATTAATTATTTTCTTAAAATTTCCATTTAATTTTTTAGTTTCTAATTTATTTCTTCAATTTTTAATTATTTTCTTCAGTTCTTAATTATTTTCTTTAATTTTTAATACCATTTTTCAATTTTTGTTTCCATTCATCAGTTTTCAATTGTTTTCTTCTATATTCATCAATTCTCGGCTTTTTTCATTTACTTTTTTTCAGTTTTTGAGTATATTCCATATATTCCAATTCTATTCTTTAATTTTTAATTACTTTTTTTTCAATTCTCAATTATTTTTTTCAATTTTAATAATTTTTATTTTTTTTAGTTGTCTATTAATCTAGTCATTTTTCAAATTTTGTTTTAATTGACAATTAATTTCGTCATTTTTCACATATTTTCTACAATTTTTTAATAATTCTTGTCATTTTTCAACTATGCATTTCCTTTAATTTTTAGTTATTGTCCGCAATTTTCAATTATTTCCTACAATTGTTTGATTAAAATTTTCAATTATTATCTTAAAATTTTATAATTATTTTTTGATTTTTTAGAGTATATTCCAAAAATTTCAATTCTATTATTTAATTTCTAATAGCTTAATTCAATTTTCAATTATTTTTTCAAATTTAATCATTTTCTTCAATTTTTAATCTAGTTGTTAAATGTGCAATTATTTCCAAAAATTATTTCTATAATTTTCTTCATTTTTCATTTTTTAATTTACTATTCTTTTCTTTAAAATTCTTTAATCATTTTTCGAAATTTTTAATTATTTCCTATAATTTTTGGAATTTTTAATTATTATCTTAATATTTTATAATTATTCTTTGATTTTTTTAAAATTATTTTAAATTTAATATTTAAATCTAATTTTTTTATATTGGTTTTAAATGTAGACTTATTTTTAAAACACTTTTTTGAAATTTTGTTTTCAATTGTCGAATATTTTCGTCATTTTTTAATTTTTGTTTCAGTTATAAATTATTTTTTCAAATTTCAATTTATTTCCACAATTGAAGCGTTGGGTGCAATAAGGGCGTTAGACAAAAAACGACGATCGGAGATATTTTAACTTAAAGTTTTTAAACTTTTATAGATTAAAAACTGTAAATGCGAATTAAATAAACTTTTCGTAATTTGATTAAACATTTATTAAACTCTCCAATTCATGTGTTTACTTGACTGAAAGTTGTGATTAACTATTAAAAACTCATTTTTTTCGTAACCAATACTAACGCCCTTTTTGCACCCAACCACTAAATGTTTTGGGCGTAAGTAAAATTTTGAATTTAAACTTAATATAACTCTAATTTTAAGAGATATTTCGTTATATTCTGTATTTTTCATAAATTCTTAACTTTAAAACATGATTTTAAGCCTTTAATCATTTAAAAAATAAAAATTTTCAATGTATTAAAAATCAAAATTTTTTAAAACTGTTTTTTTACTTTTTAAATAATAGAATATAATTGTTGATTGGTATAAAAATATTCTTTTTTTTCTTTATTATTTTATAACTCAGATTTAGGACCATTTCAACTTTTTAAACTATTCAAATCTATGCATTCAGTATATCAAAAAAATTTTAACCTCCTTTTAACTATAAAGAGCCTACCATGCAGTGTATATCGTCTACTGTTTTTTAATAAAAATTTATTTACGAAATTTTTAAAGCAATAAAATTATGTGACATACTTCCAGATATTTATTCTTAGCATCATAAAGAAGCCTTAGATTGAAATGAAATTTTGTAAATATAAACTAGAGTATATTGTTACCATTTGGGATTAATAATATCAAAACGGGCGTTAGCTGTCTAACGCCCTTATTGCACCCAACGCTTCAATTTTTGATTATTTTCCTCAATTTCAATTATTGTTTTCGATTTTCAATCCTGTTGTTCAATTTGCAATTATTTGCAACAGTTATTCCTATAATTTTTCAACTTTTTTTTTCAAATTTAATATTTATTGTTTAATTTTGTAAACTATTCTGTTGAATTGTGTAATTATGTATTTTTCGAATTTTTTTTCAACTGTCTATTTTCATCATTTTTCAGATACATTCTTCAATTTCATAATTTTCCTTATTTGAATTTGCAAAAATTTATAGTTTTAAATTACCAACAACAACGCAACGTTTGTCACGCACTTGAGCGCGAATTAATGTTGCTAGTTAATAAATTGCATTAAAAATAGTAAATAAAGTCTCGTAATAGTAATATTTTAATTTACTATTTATTTTTTAAAAATATCGTCGTTAGTCTCGGTCTCCTTTATCTTAGTATCGATATGGTCTCGTTTTATCCAAAATGAGTCTCGTCTCGGAAATCCGAGACGCTCGGTCTCGTGGACAGCACTATTAAAATTAAATTAAACCTTTTGCGATAATCTGAAAAATCAAAATTCCGCCGGACTATATTTAATTAACCTAGAATATGACCAAAGTAATATCTTACAGTTCTAATTAAGGCAAATTACAGTATATATGAGAGAGCAAAGATACACAGATGAAATTCACGCTCCAATAAACGAAATCTAATTCGTTTATTAAAGTCTAGATTCTATCAGTGAATGTTTAAATTCGCCACTTTCTTCCCTTTAATCTCGAATGGCCTGGCGTTACTGAATCGACAAAGATTTTGAAATTCCGCAGTGTCTCGGAAAGCGGAACGCCTAAAAGGGAAAGCAAGCTCGTCCGCTCGAAATAATACTTATACTATATAATATCAAAGTTACTTGAAAACTTTATACTTCACAGTAACTGCGCCTGTGCCAGTAACGTCAAGTTCCCATTCTTCCTTAAGAGCGCATTGCCATGTATTATTCACCCTTGCACCTTCGATATTTTACTCTTGAACGCTCTAATGCTTTGAGAAGACTCGTGAGATATATAAGAGAGCGTGTATTGCCATGAATATGACAAAAATATTTTCTGGATATTCTTACACGCTTGACCGTTGCTACCTGGTATTATTATCCTATCACCCAAGACAGCACAAGCCAGTCTCCAAAGAAAACTTACGATCAGTTTTTTTTTTACTTTTTTTAATTCGATATATCATTTGCCGGTGCACTTTATCTATAACTTTTTTCTCGAACATAAAGTAAGAGAGCTGATATGATAAATGTACACAGTTAAAAATTTTGTGTATATTTAACACAAATTAAATGTCCGAAACGGTCCACTCAAAATTTGTGTTAAAATAACACAAACTATATGTTTATTTAACAATAGTTTATGTTAAATTAACACAATTTTCATGTTAAATTAACACAATCTTTGTGTTAAATTTAACACAAAGAATATGTGGACCGTTTTTTACACAAAATTTTTAACTGTGTAGAATTAAATATATAAATAGTATATTTCGTAACATGCGTGACAAGAGCAATGTTTTTGCAACGAGTGAAACGAGTTGCAAAAATTGCGCGAGTTTCAAAACGACTGCTTTGTTCACGCAGTTACGAACGATACTTTTCATAACAAAGTCATAAAAGGCGTGATTCGGTTCTCTGTATAGATAACTAGAAAATTGCAGAATTAAGAATGATTCACTATGTCACGTCAGAGTGTACACAAATACAATCCAAATTGAATGTCTCACACTTTTTTACTTGTCAACACGCCGCGCTAGTGATACGGTCAGGTTAGATTTTGAAGCGGTACTACTCACGCTAAAGACATCGACTCTGTTCTGTTGGTCAAACAGTGCGTGCAAGAAAAGTAGAAAAGTGGGGGACATGCAATTTGGACTGTACTTGTTTGCACTCTGACGTCACATAGTGAATCGTTCTTAAATCTGCAACTTTCTGGTTATCTACAGAGAACCGAATCACGCCATTTTAAGACTGCGTTATGAAAATTATATTCGATGTGAATTTCAGGTAATGATGTTCATACATCTTTAGAACTCATTTAATGTCATTGTACAAATCTTAGGAAATAATCACCAACTACACTGAAAGAAATACTCTAGCTTTATCAGCCATATGATTATTGTTGACAGTTTTTGTAGAACTTCGAATACTATATGAATGAATATCCCATAATGCATCGGTGCGCCACTGACAGTTCTTCTAACCTAAAAATATACATCGCAGTTTCACCAGTCATATGGCTAAAAAACAAATATATTATGGCAGTATCTATATTAGCAATATATTATGGGTGATTTATCCATAATTATGTCAGTACCGTGGAATTATTTCTTTCAGTGTATTTTTAGTGAATTTCTCACATTGTTTAGGGAAAATACATTTTTCCAAAAATAATTAGTGAATGTTTCACAACTTTTGTGAAAATCCCCCAAAATTAGTGCAAAATCCACAAAAAATATTAAATAAATAATCTCCTGAAGAAATTGGTGAATATTCCACAAAAAAGGTTTAATTTACATTTTCCTAAAGTAATATTTAATTACTTTTATGATGATTAATTATTGTTCTTAAATTTAAATTAATCTTGTGGTAAATTGATTGGACCTAATGAAAGTTAATATTGTTCGTAATATTTACCTAAATAATTTTCAAATAATTATTGTTTCTAAATTAAATTGGAACTTGTGTTAATTTTAAACTGAAAAAAATTAAGATAATATTGTCAATAAAGATTGTAGTGAGGGTCCCGTATCATTTTGACACAAATTTTTTCGTAGCACATGTTTTATTGTTCATCCTAAGAAAATGTTATTTTGTATTCCAACTAAAATCAAAAGATTTTTAAGTTTTAATTATTAGATAATTGAATTTACTGGATTAATAGTGTTTTTTAATATTAATTTAATGTTATTAAAATCAATTATTTAATAAATGAGACTAACAAATCTTTGATTTTATGAGGAGTACAAAATTACATTTTCTTAGGTTGAACAGTATAACGTATATTACGAAAAATTTCGTGTCAAAATGATACGGGCCCGTATCATTTCAAATGGTTTAAAAAGCTAATATTAGAAATATTTTGTTTTATAATTACATTCAATTTTAGCAGAAAATAAAAATTTACCCAATATACTTTTTTTTATTCGTTTATATGTATCGGAATTTTTAAACTATTTCTTAAGAAAAAAGAAACTGTTCTGATATAGGTAAAATTTGTCTCCAGTAAACATTTTTTTCTGTTGTAGACGGAATCTACTGTCAGGCTCAAATTCCATGGAAATGTGATAGTAACACTTATTGGATTTTCATTTCCCTAAAACTTCTAATGAAACGATTAAATTAATCGATCAGACAAAATTGAAGTAGGTACTCATGTTCTTCTTCCAGCTGATTGAAATCTTGGTTTCGCAAACTTTCCAGAATACGTCAATTTTGCTCCGCAGAAATTGGTAATTATTTTTTTCAATTTTCCGCAAAAGAATTTAATTGATACATTTTCAGGGTGTCGAAAGTCTTTTGATAGAAACAATTGAAACATTTTCAAGGTTTTCAAGTTTGCAATAATAAATAATAAATAATAAATAAATCATATAAAGGACCACTTTTTAATAATTAAAATAGTATCTGAATATTCTTTGAGGCTGGAGAAAATAATATTTGAAAATTAAAAATTAAAATTTGAAGAATATGAGCACGTAGAGCACGTAAATTCAAACTAGTTTTTTATTTATTATTTTTTTCTCCGACGCACATTTTTCATAATAAAAATTAAAAACTGTAAAAGAATTATTTGAAAATCAATTGCCTTTTAAGAAATATACTCTGATATCTTGTCTAAATTATTATTGAAATCGAATGAAATTTGGTACTGATGGTAATGATGCTTCAAGCACAATAAAAATAAAACAATTCATTTCGTTTAATAATAATCAACAACAAAGAAGTAACTTTGACAACATTCGTTTTCCAACTTTCAGATCAAAAATTTATGTGAGAAAATTTGATCCTATGAATACTTCTCGTGACAAACTTTTTCCTACATTATTAAGGAAATTTTTCTGGAAGTTTGACACTCTAATTTGTAGAAAAATAGAAATTATAAAAAGAATTGTGAAACAATACTTTCTTTCGGTGCATTAGTCATGTGGCCATGTATGCACCCCTCTTCAATGTCTACTTCGCATACACTCAGAAAAAAATTTGTTTGTGACAACCAAACTTCAGTTAAAGAAACAAATTTTGGTTGAAACAACCAAAATTTGGTTAAATCAACAAAATTATTCTATTGTTTCAACCAAAATTTGGTTGTTTCAACCAAAATTTGTTTCTTTAACTGAAGTTTGGTTGTCACAAACAAATTTTTTTCTGAGTGTATGTGACTGTCCATGACAAACGTGCTTTAGCTCCAAAAAATAAATTTTGATTTTTTAATGTCAACTGCACTGAGAAAATAAGCCTCTAGCCAATTTCTAGGTTAAGGGACTCTGAACAAAGCACACAAAATACCGGCGATCACAACCAAACTTCAAGGTTAACAGTAGCATTTAATCTGCTAATAATAAACAAAGAGCTTTGCAGGTGCTATATCAACAACCTCTCTCTGCTAAATTTAATCAAAAATTGGTTATATTTAGTCAACTTATTTTCTCAGTGTGACAGATGTTTATTTGGTCTTCCATTTCCAAAAGTAAAAAATTGTTGTTTTAAAGAAATTTTGGTGTTAATAAGCAAGAATCGTAGACACGTTACATTGGCTTCCATGCATTGCTGCAACTTTAAACGCTCACACTGTAAAGTTGACGTTTGGTAGCTAAGGCACGTTTTCTCATGGACAGTCACATATGCGTATATTCAGATAGCAAAATGACTGATGCAACGATAGAAAATATTGTTTCACAATTTTTCTTATAAATTCTTCATTTCTACGTATATGAGTGTCAAAATTTCAGAAAAACTTCCTTAATAATGTAGGAAAAAGTTTGTCACGAGATGTTTTCATAGGATCAAACTTTCTCAAATAAATTTTTAATCTGAAAGTTGGAAAACGATTGTTGTCAAAGTTACGACTTTGTTATTGATTATTATTAAACGAAATGAATTGTTTTACATTTTATTGTGCTTGAAGGCATCATTACTAAATTCTAAGTGTCTGTACCAAATTTTATTCCATTTCAATAATATTTGGCTAATTTCCTTTGTTAAAAAGCAATTGATTTTTGTACAATTTTTGCCAGTTTAAAATTTTTATTATAAAAAATATGCGTCGGAGAAAAAAGCTGAAAATAAAACAAAACAGCATTTATTTTCTCGGTACTCATAATTTTATAATTTTTATTTTACGATTTTCAAATTTTAGTCACTTTAACAATTATTTTACGTGATTCTGAGTTATTTCGAGCGCAGAGTCAGTTATTGTATCCGGGTCCTCAATTAATCGATCAGACAGAACTGAAGTAGGTACTACTCATATTCTTCTTCCACTTGATTTAACAGAGAAAATCTTGGCTTCACGAACTTTCCAGAATACGTCAATTTTGCTCCGCAGATATTGGTAATAGTTTTTTTAAATTTACCTCAAAAGAATTTAATCGATAGATGTTCAAAAAGTCAAGCGTCTTTTTAAAAATCAATTCAAGAATTTTTCAAGGTTTTCAAGCTCGACAATAAATTATTTTAAGGACCACTTTTTAATAATTGAAACAATGATCATTCTTTTGAGTTGAAGAAAATAATTGGAAACTTCAAAGAAAGGTATCTAAGAAGGAAATTTTTTTAGGTTATGTTTGTAATTTTTGGAATGAAAATACAAAAAGAGGATCAACTCTCTACAGACCAACCATTGATGTTTAAGTCTTCATTCCATCCAAAATATTCAATAAAACCTGATTTTGATTTTACATAATTAAAAAGGAATTTTAAATCAAGGTAAAACAATCACAGAATATAATCTAAATTTTTTTCCTTCTTTGATCCCTTTCTTCATATCACGTCACAAATAATTACAGAAAATAATAAAAAAAATTATAAAAATAATTGAAAATTTAAGTACCTAAATAACTGAAATAATACAAAATTGAAACTTTAAAAGAATTACTAAAAGAATTTTCAATTAATTTAAGTTTATGGTATACTGGAAGTTTGGATTAATTGAATTCCTAATCAATTAAAGTTTAAACAAATTAAAATTTTGGTAAATTTAAAAAGGATGACGAAATTTTAAATATTTTCAAAGTCGCACACTGATGTTTGTCTCAGAACAAAAAATTAGGTGAAAAATAACACATGTCAAGACTCAAGAACTTGGTCGGTTTCATTTTAGAGGGGATTGAAATTAGTGAGAGACGTCTTTTAAAGTCGTTATTTTACTTAAAGTTTGTACGCAAAGGTGTACCCTACTGCATTAGATTAAGTATCTATTTGTCGCTTGAGACTAATTGCCGTTGGTAGGCAGTCATGCATCACAGGGCCAAGACCCGTAGGCCACAGAAGTGAAGTCGCCACGTGAATTACTGCCCTGTGGATCGCTTTATCGCTTTTAACGATGTCGCCTTTAGTCTTGCTCTTTCTCTTTGTCGTCGCTCTTTCTCTCGCTTGTCAGAACCATGTATGTACTTGTGCTTAAGTGCACATACTCCGGAATACCTGCTACCTTTTCACCATAACCTCTTCCGCCTTCCTTCCCTATTAACCCTTCGTTTCAGCGGCTACCCTTTTATTCCATTTTGATTCATGAATCTTGCATACACTGTAAAAAATTTTTGTGGTAAATTTTCCATACATGTACTGGACGTAAATTAACCCTTACATTACTGTAATTTTTCCATACAGTTGTATGGAAAAAAACCATACATTGTATGGTTATATTAGTATATTTTATTGTTATTTTTCCATACGATTGTATGGAAAAAAACCATACGTTGTATAGTTATATCAACATACTTTGTTGCAATTTTTCCATACGATTGTATGGAAAAAAAAACCCATACGTTGTATGGTCAAGTCTGTTTCCACAGAAGCAGAATCTATAATTATTTAAATTGATATTTTTAGATTGTTATTTTTATAATTTAATCTTAAGTGTACATTTAAACACTTAATTATTATAGACCTAAGACTAATTAACAATTTTAATACATATAAACACTTAACCTATGAATTAAAATATCGCACGCTCAAGGGGGGATCGAACCCACGGCCCTATAGACGAATTCGCTCGCGGTGAACGCACGCTATTAGTACCACTCGGCTATGCCGGGTAGTTGAGTGTCGATAGAAATAACTTTGGGAGGTTCAGGCCTGGATTACATGCTATTTAAATTATAATAATTCTGGAACGTATTAATTATCTAAAATAAATTAATAGAATTTATTTATCTTTTGTATATACTGATACACAGTTTATACAATCCAATCTCCTAACTTCTAAATATTTTATAAATAAATATTCTAATATAATAATTGCAATATATGTAAACAAAATTAACAAATAATTATTATTTATTAATTTTAATTTTAATTTAATATTATTATTTAAAAATAAAATATTATTTAAATAATTAATTTCAATAATACTTAATACAAAAGTAAATTATAAAAATTATTTACATATAATATATTGAGGGGGATTTTTATTTAAATAAATAGAATTTATTTAATTTATATGATTAAAGTTTTTTAGAAATAAATGATTTTACAAAATTACGTTATCTAGCACGTAATAATAGGTATATTTTCTTCCAATTATTTCATTAACTTTTTATTTTATTAACTATTGTAAAAATTATGCACTTATAATTACATATAATTTATCATTATTACTGTTTTAAAAAAATTGGAATTTTTCCAAACACGTATGAAAATATTTTGTAATGTATTGTAATTCTTCCATCCCCATGTATGGAATTTTGTCGTAAGGTAATTTTTCCATACTCAAATTGGGTATTTTACTATAAGAATGAATATTTTCCATAATGTCATGAAATTTTTCCATACTGATGTACTGAAAAACATATTTCCATACCAAGTATAGAAAAAATTCGTTACTTTTGTATGGAAAATTTTCCATTATTTTTTACAGTGTAGATGGATGATTAATTTTTCCCGAAGGGTTTGCATTAAAAATACCCTTTTTCTTTAAACATCAACAACATCTTTATAACATGTTACTCAACTTGACAAATAATTTTCTACACGAAAAATGTATCCAATTTTTAGACTCATTGATTTGTGATTCAATTTTTTATTCTAAAAAGTGATAGAAAATAGGAAATAAAACATTTTTATTGTTCGTTGTCTAAAAATGTTGCTTTTGCGTTCAATGTAGTTGATGTCGAACATATCGTTATGATCTATACAATTATTACAAAATTACTTTCTTCTTTTGAATCTCAAATGACGGATAACTAGGGTGACAAACCTCCAACTTACTTTGCTTGTCTTAACCGCAGTAAAAAACACCAAGGACTAGTGATTTTAAAGAAAGTCATCTCATCTGACTGATTTAAAAAATTTTGATTATTTTTTGACAGTTTCAGTTTCAAATATTCTTGTGGTTTGGTATTTTGTATTTTTATTCAACGTCAAATCAGACATAAGGAATTTTTTTTTAGAAATTCATTAAGTAAATAAATTAATGTATTATAATTAGCTTCAGTGAAATGCTGAGATGAAAGGAGGAAATAGTAATCAATATAAACAAGTTAAAATAAGTTAATAAAATTATAATTTTGTATATATATTTTAATTTTTTGAAACAATAAATAAATGTGAATATATTTAAATTTGTCAGTTATTCATAATTTTAATTTAAACTAAGAGAATATTATATAATTTCATAAGATTGACATGATTTGTATAATTTGGCTTTTGTTAATCCTTTATTAAAATAAACCTTTAATGTTTACAAACATGAAAGTATTATTAATTAATAATCGTGACAAAACCGACTCATAATCATGTTTTAATTAAAAAAAATCACATTAATAATTCATATTTATAGATAAAAATGTGTTATAAATTTAAATGAAATGATAAACTTAATTATGTAATAAGTATTATCAACTTGGAAATTAATAATTGAAGTAAAATTTAAATTTAAAATCCATTTTTTAAAAGTTAAACAAAAATGACTTCTATTAAGGAGTTTTATCCAAAAAACTAATTTCTACAGATGCTTATAAAATTTTAATGAAATATTAAATGCATTACTTTACATGTACTGTTACAATAATTTTATTGAATTTTACCGTTCTGTTTTTAAGATATAAATTTATACACTGAGAAAAATGGAATTAATGGATATTCAAATTTAACATCGATATATTAAAATATAGTATTTAGATATTCAAACTTAATATCCAGATATTAAAATTACTATTTTTTAATATCCAGGATAGTAAGTTTTAATATCTATTTTTCTCAGTGTAAAGTTGGGACTCTTACATGGAAACAGTAACAAAACGCGGAAAATGACTATATTTTAATTAATTAAAAAAACACAGTTCTACAATTTTTTTAAAAAAACTAATATATTTTAAACTATAATATAATACAATCTTTACAACAATATTAATTTAATTTACCGTACCGTTGTTAAGAAAATGTTATTCAAGGGTAGTAATTCTTCACTTTTTTTAAATGATGAGAAAGGAACAATTTTAATAGCTTGAAATTTTCAATGGAAAAATCTTTTTTTCAATAAAATTTGTTTGTGTAATGATTTTAACTACAAAATACTATTTAGAAACCAAATTATAACAAGAAATGAAATTAAAAAAATATTGACTATCATGATCCGATAGAGTGAGAACAGCTTGAGGGTATAAGCCTTCTTAAATAATATAAATAATAAATTATGTTATTTTATTTATGTTTAAATCAAGAAAGAAAACGTTTTTCAGCAGTTACAAAAAATTGTAAAAGTTTAGCCTCTTTCAATATACTGAAACTTAAAATAAGTGATTAGGTATATTAATTTGTTAAATTATCGCGAAAAACAGTGGTACTTAAAACTTAATAAATTTATTTAGAATTTTGATAACCCTACTTTTAATAACAAATAATTTCTGTAATATTTAGAAAAATACAACAATTTTCATTTTTCATAAAATCAGTGCTTCTAATTTGAGATATTTACCACTTTTATTTTTGAATCATGAAATGTTATTTTTAATAAAATTAAGAATAACAAAAGCTAATTATTACATTGTACAAAATTATGTCAATTTAAATAATTTATAATTGAAAAAACTAAACATATTCAAATTAATTAATTGTTTCAGAAATAAAAATATTAATCCAAAATTATAATTTTATTAACTTATTTTATCTTGTTTATGTATTTCTTATTAGGCATTTCCTCTTTTCACGTCTACATTTGTCTGAACTTTGCTGAAGCTAATTATATTAATTGTTTCATCTAATTAATGTTTAAATAAAATCTTTAATGTTTATCATCAGGTTAAAGAAAAATAAAAAATACTTAACCACGTGAATATATAAAATTGAAACTGTCAAAACAATAAACAAAAATTTTAATGTCATTAATATGAGAACTCAAAGTGTTTTAAACCATATAAACGATTTCTATCAATTTTTGTATCTAAAACTATGTCAACTTCATCATACTAAATATTTTTCTCCACTAATACAAAGACTATCTTCTCAAATAAAAAAAAATTAAAACATCATAAAAGTTATGAAATTTGTTGTTAGTGGTACTTCAATCTCCGAACTATTGAGAAACACTTATTCAAATTTGTCTGGATTAGGAAAATATTTGGAGCACTTTTAATGACAAAAATAGACCTAGAAAATAAAAAAAAAAGTTTACAAAACTCGATAACGCTTGTTTCCGAATAAAATTTATTAATTATTAGTTTGTAGCCTTGGTGCTTCTTGGCTGAAATCTTGTACTATCTTATCTTGAAAGAGGACCAAATAAAAATGATATCATCATGATATGATGCATGAAAAAACATGTTGAGGAAAATGTAGGTACACAATTGTAAACCTCAACTGACTTAGCATAACTAACAAAGCTGTCAGATAAGAGAGTTGGCCAAGAATGTGTAACGAACAAGGTGGCGAGGAGATTTCGCGTGGAAACATCGCCACGATGCTCCACACCGGAAATTCCCACGAGACGCCCCCTCGTCAGGAAATTGTTAGGATTCCGATTCCGCAGGAAACGGATCTTCACCGGTTGACGAGAGACACCGACGGTGAAGAATACCTTGGGGATTTTCCGAAAATCCTGGCGAAACTGAAATTAAGTAACTGTGCTTGCAAGCACCAATTCATGCTAAATAAAGAGCGATTGCTTCATTTTTCTTCGTAACTTTACATGGCTTTCTAATCAATTCAAGAAAAGTACATTTTTATTTATACAAAAGCAGTGCCGATAGAAAATTAAATTTATCGAGACGCATGAATAGGTTTTAAGCTTCGTAAATTAAAGTTTTCAAAATGAAAACTTTAATTTGATAGAAGTTTCTTTTAGTTGACTTTTCATTTTTCTAATTTGTTTTCAAACGAATTTTCATTTTACAAAATTTTCCGGGCACCGAATTTATATTTAATGGAATGTTCATTTAAGGGCATGTGATGGAGTATGACGTCACTGGTATAGGCAAAATTTGTCCGTAACTTTTCTCTGATAAATATTAAATATTTTATCAGGAAACTTGGTAGAATTACTTAAAATATCATTAGGAAGGTCTCTCTGACCCAAATTTGCTTAAGTTTTGTCTCAAAATTAATTTTTAACAAAATTAAGATTTTTCGAAAATATTCCAAAATTAATTTTGGGCAAAAATTTAAACAAACTCTGGTCAAAAAGACCTTTCTAATGATATTTTAAGTAATTCTACCAAGTTTCGTGATATTCAATATTTTCAGAGAAAAGTTACGGACAATTTTTGCCTGTACCAGTGACGTCATAATCCATCACATGCCCTTAAAGGGTAACACTACTCTATAGAGACAGAGAATAAAGACCTACCTTTGATGATTTATTTTGGGAAAATGAGAAAAGGAATAGGATTTTTTTTAAAAGGGTTTATTAAATACATATTAAAAAAGTGGAAAAGAAAGTTTTATTTGAAATTTCACTACAAAATGGCGTCGATTAAGGCTATGTTTAAAATCGACTATTTTTTAAATAGTTTTTTTAAATTTAAATTTTTTAAATTATAAAAAAAAAGTTTACATCCAATTAAGAAACCCATAAAATGTACTTCAAAATTTGATAATATCTCTAAATCTGAATTACTGCACTGTAGAAAATTTTTGGGAAATTTTCCCCATAATTTTGGTGATGCAAATTATCATAAAAGTTAGTGAAAAATAGTTAGTAATTATTCCCGAAAATTTTTACAGTGTGATTTTTTACTAATGAATTAGCAAAAAATCGGTTACCATTAAAAAATGTAGTAGTAAAATTTTTTACTACTCTCTAAAACTGAATCAGTGAAATTTTCACTGATTTGGAATCAGTGAACAACTTCTCTTTGCTGAATCAGTGAAAATGACTGATTTTCAGTGAATTTCACTGATTCAACAACGAAAAGTTGTTCACTGATTTCAAATCAGTGAAAATTTCACTGATTCAGTTTTAGAGAGTACATTTTAGTAGAAAACTACTAATTTCAAAGTAAATTGTCTATTTTAATTGAAATAGTGAAGTTGACTTTTTTATTCAGATACCGTTTTTTACTCTTTTAACAAGATATTTCACTTGCAAATTAGTAATTTTCTACTAAAAATTTGTGAAAATTTTCACTGTTTAATAGTAACTGATTTCTCGCTAATTCATTAGTAGAAAATCACTAATTCAGATTTAGAAAGTAAATTTCTTGGTTTTTTATTCCAGGCCTCAACTTTCCAAAAAAAAAATTATCCTCCCGTTTTGGTCGACAAAAAAATAGACAACTTTAAATATCACTGTCATTTTGTAGTAAAATTTCAAATAAAAATTTCTTGCCACTCTTCAATTTGTATAGAGTACCCTCTAAACAGAAATTCAATTCCTATTTTTATTTTCTCAAAATAAGTCATCAAAGATAGATCTTCGTTTTCTGTCTCTAGAGTGGTGTTACCCCTTAATAGAATTTCTTTTTAACCGAATATTTAAAAAATTAGAATTTAACCGAATTATTATTTAGCAGAATTCTCATTTGTCTAAAACTACAAATGGCTGAACGAATACCCGAGAGAAAGATTTTGACACGAATTTTAAAATTCACCAATCAGAAGTTTATTAACAAAATTATGATTGGTGAGTTTTAAAATCAGGACCAAAATTTTTTTGTGGGACGTTTGTTAAGTCATTTTCAATTTCGGACAAATGAACATTCGGCGTTTTAAGATCTCTATTTTGAAAATCAAATGTCGGATTTATATTGAGTTACACCAAAAACCCACGTGTAACAAATTTGAGGCGAATTGGACAAATTTAATAAAAAATTGTCCACCTTATTGAACCCATCATTTTGAAATTTCAAAACTTTTGTCTTTAAATTCGTATTCAGACCTTAAGATATTATAACATCCAAGCGAATTGCATGACGCTTTATCAATTTTTGGTTAGGTTAATCAACAAAAATATTTCAAATTTTTAAATTACTTATATGAAAAAAATCCAACTATTTCCAAAACAATATTTACATATTTTTTAGAACAATTTTAATCCAGGATAGTAATATTTACACTTTTTTTAGAAAATTTTCTTTTCATCCTTTGAAAATTTACTATCTTCGCTGGGCAAAATTTTTGTTTTACATGATTATCTTCGATTACTAACCTGATACTAAAATAGTATATTAAGCAACAAGGGGTTAAGGGCAGCCATTTGTTTACGCTGATGTTTGTGTACGAGTGACAGTCAAGGGCGAAGCCCGAGACGTGAACGAGTACACAAACATCATTGTAAACAAATTGGACTGACTTTAAACCCGTGTTGCTTACGATACTTTTTATTCCAAAGGCACAAGCTTGGTGCTTTTAAATGTTTGTAGGTTAGGGTCTAAATGCATTCACTTGTTTGACCGTATAAAAATGGCGGCCATTTTTGCCCTGTGGTGGAAAAAATGCATGGATCAGCTGTTCATTTTTTCCCTAGGGAAAAAATGGAAGCCATTTTTACCCGGTCGAACAAATGAATGCGTTTAGACCCTGCCTACAGGCATCTAAAAGCGCCATGTTTGTGCCTGTGGGATAAAAAATTATTTACTAAACTCTTTCAGTGTCTTAGCAAATTTATCATGCCAAGATGCGTAACGTTTCCGAGAAACAAAACAAGATCTTTCTATTCTACTTAAAATTTTATGATTCACTACTATTAATTATACAGCCCCACAATAAAAAAATTTTTTTGTCCGAGACACTACACACTAGTATATTTTTAAGTATTTTTCTCCGTTGAATCTGAATCCGACGTCAGAATAATCAGATTGACAATTTTTTTTAGATAATCTTGAAAAACTGCTCAAAAACATTAAAAAAAAAAAATCTTGTCTGGGACACTACACTATTGTATTCCTACGTATTTTTCTCTACTGAATCTGAATCCAAAGTCAAAATGATCAGATTAGCTAAAGCTTTTTGATAATCTCAAAAAAGCGAATTTTTCGTGTTTTTGATCAGTTTTTTTGAATTATCTCAAAAAGTTGAACCAATCTGGCAATTCTAATTTTTACTGTAAAAAGAGAATCTTAATTTAAGACGTGTCTTAAATTCATCAAGCCCTGCTATATAAATGTTTATGTAAAAAATACTATCTTAATCAAGATAAATTTACAATAATTATAAATTTACCTTTTTAAATTGATCAGTACTTCACATTTTGATGCATATTTGAAGTTTTTAATTTTTTTACCCACAGTTTATAGCAACAGAAAAATTTGTAAAATCAGAAAAAGCTGTCTTACAAATGTTACGTCTTAAAATAAGATATCTTTTCTGCCTTAAAATAAGACTCTCTTTTTACAGTGTCGGCTACGGATTCAGCGGAGAAAAATACGTAAGAATACACTAGAATATTGTTCCGGACAAAAAAAATTTGTTTTTTAATTGTTAGGGGTTTTTGTGCAGTTTTTTGAGGTTATCTAAAAAAAATTAGCCAATTTGATTATTCTGACTTTGAATTCGGATTCATTCATTGTAATGTTTTTGGGACCGCTGATTACAAGTCTGAAGTTTAATTTTCAAAATTCAAAATGGCGGACTAATCGGAACCTGAAGTCTGGTATTTAAAATCTAAAATGGCGGATTTAATATGGCAGCCGAATTTTTAAAAATGGTTGTGGTTCTTTGTGGATATCCTAAACTGTAGTTGAGGAGTACTTTTTCAAAAGATTGATAAATCCACATTTTGTTATTTCGAGAAAATTAAACAAATGCAGTTTCGCACTTAACCCCTAGAGTTAATTATAAAGTAGAAAAAATATATGAAATTATTTGAGGCGGTTGGTGCAGAAACCGCACAAGTCCACAAATCGTAATTGTTCAAGAAGCAATAAAAACTGTTTTTCTTGTAAATGTGAGAATTTTTTTTAATTCTGCGTTTTGTATTATTTTCTACTAACCTATAAGTTTAAAAATTCAATATGATTGATTTATATTTTAATTAATATAGGGTATAAAAAAAATAAATTAACTTTTGGACTTGTGCGGTTTCTGCACAAAATGAAATGGAAAACACAGAAAATGTATTGAATCAAGTGAAGTATCACAGTTTTAGTAAATTTTTAGTAACATTTATTAAAAAATTTTAATTTGGATAATTTTTATTGGCATTTTATAAATAATAAACATTTTTTAAAAATCACTTTCCAACATTTTCTTAACAATTATCACATAATTCACTATTATTGTTTTCTGCCTCGCTTTCAGTGCATTTTATTTATAATATAGACTGTTTTATATAAATTATTTAACAACGTCTAAAACACTTTAAAAATATCACAAATAAATATTATTTCTTCCATTGCGCATCCTTGTGCGCAGCTTGGAATCATTGACTTGTGCTGTTTCTGCACGAAACGAAAATTTGTTTATTTATTTTAAAGGGTTTAGAGTTTAGTAACATATGTAATATTTTACTAGATCGTAGAGCGTCATTTGAAGATAAATTTTCCATAAAAAAGTGATTTTCGAAAAAAAGTGGACTTGTGCGGTTTCTGCACCAACTGCCTCATTTATATACGAATGTTTTTTGCACTTAAGGAGATTTATTTTTTATTAAAGTTTATAGTAATAAAGGAATTTAAAGGTTTTTGTAATTTATTCTAGGAAAAAAAGTAAAATTTTAAATCATCATGGTTAAGTCCAAGTTTTTTTTAATTGAAAATTCTTTGGTAATAAATTTTTTTCTTGAATTCAACAGTAAAAGATCGATTTGTAAGGTTCCTAATATGTTAAATTTGTAATTATCTCAACTTTTCTGAAAAATGGATTTATCAACATTTGAAAAAGTGCTCCTCAGTAGAATTGATAAGCATTTGAAAATTATATCAATCAGCCTTTTTGAAGACTAATTAATGATTAAGGTTTAAAAGTGATATCAATCCGCCTTTTTAAAAGCACAAAATAATTATATTGGTTATGCCAAACTTCAAATTCGTAAACAGCGACACCAAAAAAATCCAGAGTAAAAAGTTCCAAGCGAATTCAATGAATTAAAAAAAATTTATCCTACACATTGTATCCACCATTTTGAATCTTATTGAAAATCTGATTTCAGATACGTAATCAGTAACCCCAAAATTATTATTATTATTATTATTATTATTCATAATTAAATTTCAATTAATAATTAATTTTCCCTTCATTTAAAGCTGATTTTTTGTATTTTTATTGTCAGCCTTGGCAATTTCCCACTGGGTAGTGTACTGTCTCGTACAAAAATTTATTTTTTTTGTGGCCCTCTGTTATTTATTCTATGAGATATATTAAAATAATCTTAAGAGGTTACTTGGTCGGAAAAATTTTGTTCATTTCTGAGAAAGCTTGCGCACTTTACCGTCATATTATCATTTTCATAAAAATTTCTTGTGCAATTATTGTAAAATAATGTGAAACATTATTATCATTATCGAACTTGAATTCGAAACTGCCGTTACCCACTCTCCTGGAAAATGGAAACTAACTCAATAGGCACGCACCAAGCGGCTCATTCGAATTATTTCATAAACGGGTCGTCATTGTCATAGCACGCTTTATGTCACTTCGACTAGCACGAAGCGTTCAATTAAAGCATCGTCGCGTATTTGCGTATGCTATCTGCGTTGTACACAGACATTCGCATAATTACATCCAACAAGAACGCGTCGGCGTCGTTCTCTTGGGGAAAAGCCGTGTCCGTTAAACCGCGTGTTTGTTCCACTTGGTTTCAAAAAAAATAAGTGACTTTTTTTTACAAATTATCTTTATATTATTTTTTTCATAAGTGATTTTTAATTCATCTCCAAGTTTTATAATCTCTCAAAATGGTTAAATTAAAATTGATTATTATACTATTAATTGCAATGGGTGTGCATTCTCAAATTCACAAAGTCAATACATCATTTGGTGAGTTTAGGGGTACATACAGTACGAATTTGGATGGAAAAGCAATTCCTACTTACTTAGGAATACCTTATGCTGAAAAACCGATAAACTCGTTACGATTTAAGGTATGAATTATTGAAATTTTTAGTACATAAAAAAAGTAAATTAATAAATAATAGGATTATTTTAAACAATTATAACTGCAAGGTGTATGAATTTTTTTCTTTTGATCTTGTGTACAATAAATATTCAATTACAAATTTATATTAATTATTCAGAATTGAAATGCATTTTTGGAAAAATTACTATTGTTTTTTGTTAAGTAAAAATTAATAAATTGACATGATAAAAGACTAATAGATTTTGCAATTCCTTTGTCTTTGAAATAATTCTTTAAAAAAAAAACATTGTAAAAAGTCAGTAACAGTTATTTTCTGTCAATAATGATTAATTTGTTCTAAACTAGTTACAAATCGCAAACAATAAAAACATGCGATAACAACTGCAGCTCAGTTAAGTTATAAATTGCAGAAAAAACAAACAGTGGCGCACTCAATGGAATTTAAAATGAACTCAATAAGTAAACACAGCTTTCTATAAAACAAAGTTCATGTAAAAACTGAGTTTTTGAAAAAATTATTTTAATAAATATGAAATGAATTGGACAAAAATCTATTTTTCCTGGGAAAATAAGAATAAAAATTTTCTCTCCAAATTTGAATTAGTCAAAAGTGGGTTACTAACTTAAGTTATAATTCTATGTAAAATTTATTATTTTCTTTAGTAGTTTTTAAATTTTGGCTTTTTAAAATCAGTAGAAATTTTAACTAATCGAGATTTAGAGAGAATAAGTAAAAATTGAATTTAGTTATACATGTAAAATCTAATAATTTTATAATTCTAAAAATTGACAATTGTGTGTTTTTTTCAGAATCCTAAAATATGGACAGATAAAGTAAATGATACCAATAATGCGTTCATCGTTAATAAACCAGAGTGTATTCAAATCGATTATAAAGGTGAAATAACTGGAAGCGAAGATTGCCTTTATTTGAATATTTTTGTTTCTGAAGTAAGTCGAACAGTTTGCATTATTTTAAGCGTTTTAATAATTAATCAAATAAAGAAGTATTTTAATCTGTTACGATTATTATTATTTTTTTTTTTTCAATGACTTTTCATATCATAAATAATCCGTTATTTTAAATAAAACACAGGAAAATTTTCCGTTAAAATTATTTTTAAAGCAATAAATAATCTTGATGTTTATAATGTCAAGATAGTTAATTCCTTTAGAGAAGAATAATTTTAAAATTAATTTCAAAAGAGAATTTCTTTATTTATAGAACGCTGAATTTTATAATTTATTTCTAAAAAAAAAATAATTTTTTTTTCTATAAATGACAATTTTAATTAAAGAAATGATTGTGTAACTTATTTCTAGTTAAAATCACAAAATTCTTGAATTGGAAATACTATTTTAATTTATAGTAATGCACTTGTTATTCATAGATGTGACGTTACGTATATTATAAAAACCGGTTAAGTAAATATGTAGATACTCAAAAGAATAATAATCTTTCATGTACGTTCTCTAGAAACAAAATCGTTGATTCCAGTTATAAAAATAAAAAATAATAAAAAAATTCTAAAGAAAAGTAAGATAACTGAACTTTTTTCAATGTAAGCAGTTTTATACAAGTATAATTAACGACGGTGATTTATTATCAAAAGAGATATTGTTTTAATTGCTTGTTTTATTATCCCAATTTTTATTCAACTTTCATCTAATTCGACTTATTTGTTTAGGCCTGAATCATCAAAAAAATTTCAAGTCATTCTACTTTACTTTTATGAGTCAAGATTTCAAATTAACCATCAGTTATTGACTTTTTGATTGCACGTTTCTTGCAAAAAAAATATCATTTATAATGCCGTTTCATAATTTTCTGAAAATAGAGAACAATTAAAAGTAATAAATGAGAACAGTTAATGAATAATTTACTAGTTATTATTGCAATTACAAGAAAAATAAATGAGATAAATAATTAGAAAAAAACGAAAGTATATATATAATAATTAAAACAGTTATTCTGAAACCGAGAATTGAAACAAATTATGAAATAAAGTATAGAAACAAGTTATAAAAAACAAAACCAAAGGTAAAATGGATTTTTTTTTAGTTTATGTGTTTTGATATTGAATAAACAATGTTCATAAAAATTGTTTTAATTTTGATTAAAATTGAAACAAAAAAATTGGTCCAATTTATAAAAAAATAAAATACCAAATTACAATTAAAAAAAAAACCATTCCAAAATAGAAATTTTTAAGAAAGAAAAAATGTTATATTTGCATAAGAATATATTGTATCATCAATGAAGTGAAATAAAAAGCTTAAACTTTATTTTATGTCATAATAAATCTGTTTAGTGATCTGTAGACAGTTTTATTATGAAATAGAATTTTCATCACGTGTGTTCCAAATAAGGCAATTACGGTTAAATTAAATACATCCGAGTTTTAACTTTAGAAACATTTTTGGAGGTGGAAATTGATAAAAACTCGAAGACTCAATTATAAAGATAATAAAACATAATAAAAATACCAACTTTCAGGATTTAAGTTCAGATAATGCGAATTCATCGAAAAAACTCCCCGTCATGATATTTATCAGAGGTGGCAATTTTAATATGGGAACAACAAATAGCGAGATTTTTTCACCGATTTATCTTCTGAATAAAAAGATAATCCTTGTGACCTTTAATTATCGACTCAACGTTTTAGGTGGGCTACTTTTAAATCTAGATCTGAACAAAAAAAAAAAAGATATAATAAGTTTATTTTATTGTATTTGCTGTTATTAAATTATAAGTTGAAAATAATCTAAAACTGTTAATGGTTCTCTCTAAATCTGAATTAGTGGTTTTCTACTAATGAATTAGCGAAAAGTGAGCTACTATTAAAATAGTAAGAATTTGACTAATTCTTAGTAGAAAACTACTAAGGATTAGTAGAAAACTACTAATTAAATTAGTAAAAAAATCTACTTATTTTAAAAGTAAAGTTTCACTATTTCAATTAGTAGTTTTCTACTATAAAAATGAGCCATGAATTTGACTAATTCATAGTAGAAAACTACTAATTCAGATTTAGAGAGGTTGACTAACTTATATGTTTAATTTATTTATTGTTTATTTAT
Organism: Ganaspis brasiliensis; assembly: GCA_037103525.1. Taxonomy (NCBI): domain Eukaryota; kingdom Metazoa; phylum Arthropoda; class Insecta; order Hymenoptera; family Figitidae; genus Ganaspis; species Ganaspis brasiliensis. The sequence goes on along the minus strand of JAZKLR010000102.1, from coordinate 3,418,334 downwards.
TCATTATTTATTAACTTTGAAACGTAATAATAAATTTTTCGCAAAAACAGGATTTTTCAGCACCGGAAATAAACACGCATCAGGAAATTATGGATTAAAAGATATGTTGACAGTTTTAAAATGGGTGAACAAAAACATCGCCGCTTTTGGAGGTGATCCTAATTCTGTAACACTTTTTGGAAATAGCGCAGGGGCCGCTGCTATTCATCATCTGGCACTTGCTCCAAAAGCTAAAGGATTTTTTCATAAAATAATTACAATGAGTGGTTCAGTCCTGGGACCATGGGCGTTTCATTCCAAAGAAAATATCAGAAATGACTCGATTAGTCTTGCCAGACAAGCTGGATGTTTCAATATTAATGGAAGCCTGTACAACCCCACGAGTATGTACATATTATAATAATTTGAATTATATCAAATTTGGATTCATTTATATCCAAATTGGTTTGGACGACTTATTTTTCTGTAAACTGGATTTGCGGATAAATTCAAATTTAAGGTACATATATATCTTTTGGTTAAATACAGGCTATCAGAAAAAAAATCCCAGTGTCCTTTAAAGAATTCAAAAGTTTTCGGAAACTATATTGTTAGGAAGGAAAAACGTCATTTTTTAGGAAACAGATTTGTAATGTTACAAATTGTTTATTTACACACATTTTTAGATAATCAAACTTTTCTCTCACAGCGCTTCTTAACAAATTTTTAAAATCGATGCGATTCTGATTTTTAATAATTTCTCATTTTCTTCAGAAATAGTAGAGTAACTACAAATTCACGGAAGCGAATTTGTATAGATAATCTATTTCTGAAAAAATATATAAAATATATACACTGAAAGAAAATTTAAAATAAAATTTAATATAAGATTATTGAAGGAGACTATTCAAGACCTACTGACAGAAAAAACTATTTGGTTTACTTTCAAACTGTTGGAGTGAAGAAAAGAGAATTTAATAGTGACTATATTAAACACTAAAACGAAATTTTGAATATTAATATAGTCACTATTAAATTTTCTTTTCGTCACTGTAACAGTTTAAAAGTGACCCAATTAGTTTTTCTCAGTAGGTCTTGAATAGTTTCCTTTCAATATATTTAATATTAAATTTTATAGTGTCATTTTTAAATATTATTTTAAATTGTTTTTCAGTGTAAAAATAGGGAACTTTTAGTATACTTTAAAAAGTTAATAAACAACGATAAATAAATTGTAAATATCCTAATTAATTTACAAGACAAAAATATTTTCCAGTTCAAATTTTAATAAAGTTACGATATTTCTTCAAATATTATTAAATTATTAACTTTTATGATAAAAAATATTTTATTTATAAGCAGGTAAATGAAACAATAAAACTACATACTCAGAATTAAGGGGCTATTACTTATTATGAAATGAATAAAAACATCTTTAAACGTTAAAAATATGAAAACGAATTTTTTTTCTTATTTCTTATTTAAAAAATTCTCAAAGCAATGAAAATTTTAATCAACTGAAAAAAGTATAAAAAAGTAAAAAATGAAGTACAATATAAAAAATAGTAAGAAGAAAATAAGAAAATGTAAAAATTGTATTAAAAAAATGACAAATTCCTGTAAAAAAGAAAAATTTAGAAAATTATTCGCAAACTGAAAAAAATTAAAGAAATATGTAAATAAATTTAAAAAAATAAAAGAAACACATTTTTAAACGATTTAAATAAATAGGTAAATCAATAAAAATATTAATAAATTTTTCGATATATTATAAAACCAGAATTATTTAAAATAATTTCCCAAAAAGAAGAAAATCTACAACGCACAAAAAATATTAGAAGCAAATAAAAGAAAAATCTTTAAAAAGTGATTAGCATTAAGAAATTGTATAAAAATAGAAAATACAAAATAAATAATAATAATAAAATACTGACACTGTTTTTTTTAAAATAAGAAATTACAAGGAAAAAATTTAATTTTTCAAAAAATTATATATGCGTTCATATAAAATTTTAAATAAACGGAAATAAGATTATTAAATTAGAAAATTCATTATTAATAAGTCAAACAGTGGTGAAAGAAAATTATTAAGGAAGAAAAGAATTTATAATAAAGTTAGAAAATTTTTAAAATACCGGAAAGATTTAAATAAAGTTAAAATGAATCACAAAATAATTAATTTTTGAATTTTAACTGTTAAATTTGGAAATAATTGTAATTTAAAACTTCAATAAATTAAAGTTTGGGATCAAAAGTTTTATAAATTTTTTTACAAATTTCCAGTTATAAAATAGAGGAAATTAGGGGAAAATTGTCAAAATAGGAAACTTTTAGGGAAAATAGGGGACACGCTTGTGAAGCCTGGATTAAAATCAAAATCGCATCAAATTTACAAATTTGTAAAGAAGCGATGTGAGAGAAAAATATAATTGCCAAAAATGTGTATAAATAAACAATTTTGAACATTACAAATTTTTTTTCCCAAAAAAATAGTATCCATAAAAGTTTTGAATCCTTTATGAACACTGAAATTATTTTTTCTGATATCCTGTATTTAACCGAGAGATATACCTTAAATCGATCCGAATTAGGATTAAATCAAATTTTGGTTGATTAAATCACAATTTCGATTAACTGAAAAATACATGAAGTAATCTTTTTTTAGCTCATAAAAATGTAACGTATGAGACAGATGACATGAAAGATGAGGTACGAGTTGGTTGCATGAGATCGAAGAATGTACGAGATCTCTTGAGTTTGACCAGAGGTTTTGTAAGTAGATAGTAGTAACATTTTTTGGCAAAATTAAAAAAAATCATTTAATAAATATTTTATGTACGAGCTTTAACAAAATGAATCTTTAAAGGCCAAGTGGAAACATTTGCCAAACTGTATTTTTGGTCCAACATTGGAGGAAAATGAAGAAGATGCAATTATAACAACTCATCCACGTAAAGTGATAAATAACGGTCAGTTTCAAGACATTCCATGGATGATTGGAGTGACTGCTGATGAAGGTTTGGGTCTTGGTACAGTTTTCAATGATTATAATTTTTTCTTAGTTAAAAATTGAATTCAATTTTTATTCAAACACTAAATATGAACATGTTTTGTTTAACCAAGTTTTTACTTAAGTTTTTAGAAAACTAGTTTTTAATTAATCAGGGTGGCCACTTTTTTATGAAATTAAATTCCCGGTTTTTTCCGCTCAATTTTTTGTATTTCTCGGTCAAAAATTTTCGAACAATTAAAACTGTACTTTTAATTTTGCGAAATTCGCCTTTATATTTAAATTATATAAGGCCACCCTCATTATAATGGCTTACAAATGACAAACTAAAGAATTTTCATTTTTTATAATAGGACTTTCTGACATTAATAGTTTTGAGGGGATAATCGGCAACTTTACTGAATATGCTCCATATGTCTTGGAATATCAGCAAGTTATTGAGAATAAAACACTTTTCAGTAAATCTATAATTGACTACTACTTTCAAGGAAACATTACTGCCAACTGGAGAACCAACATAACACAAGTAAAAAAAACCATTTTAGTTATTTTATCTTTTTTAATTTAATTATTAACTTTAAAATGGAGACATGCGAATATTTGTAAAAACAAAATAAAAATAAAAAGAGAAAAAAAACTGATTGTGATCTCTGCAATATTTTAAAATACAAACAACCTATAAAATGAGCTGGAAATTATTAAAATTACAAAAAATTTATTTTCAGAGAGATGAAATTGAATTAATAATCTTTTACATTTAAATATGTTTACGTAGGGAATAAAATATTAACAATTAAATTAATAATTTATATATTTCAACAACAATTTTCAATATGTATTTTGTGTGGTAATTTCAAATTAATTATTTACAGTTAATGGGTGATGCTGCAATATATTGGCCAGTTTACGAAGCTTTGACTAAACAGTTAAAACATATGAAATCCATTTACTTTTATCACTTTGCCTACGAAGGTACATTTTCAGTGACATTAGAAGATGGAGCAAACCGTAAATCTGGTAAGGATGATTTGTTCATTATAATAAAATATTAACTGTAGGGGAGACCGAGGAGGAAAGTAACAAAAATCAGTTTTTTGATGCTAGCATTAAAACTATTTGTCGGATAAGTTCTGTAAACATACTAATCGAAAGCTTGGACTTTCACCTATTAAATAAAATTGGAATTGAACATTAATAATAATTTGATAGTTCACTGCAGGACTTTTTAATCAGCTCTTTATTTGTTACTTTCCTCCTCACCCCTGAGGTGGAAAGTAACAGCACGAAGGAGGAAAGTAACACTTTAAAATTAAGGCTAGCATTTCAAATATAAAACTGCTATTAATTTGGGCCCGTATCATTTTGACACAAATTTTTTCGGGCAACTTGTTATATTGTACTCCCGAAGATAAATATTATATTTTACTCCAGCTGAAATCAAAGATTTTTAAGTCTTATTTATTAAATAATTGATTTTAATACATTAAATTAATATTAAAAGACTTAATTAATCCAGTAAGTCCAATTATTAAATAATTAAAACTTAAAAATCTTTAATTTTAGTTAGGAATAAAATATAACATTCATCTTTGGGAGTACAATATAACAAGTTGCCCGAAAAAATTTGTGTCAAAATGATACGGGCCCATTAATTTAAATTATTTTTATTATGAACATATAAAAATATAAAGTGATATTAACTATATTTTGTACATAATTGGCAGATATTTTTGCACTTTTTTGAAATTAAGTTTTTTTTATCTATTTAGTATTTGTTGAATATCAATGACATTAAAAAAGCATCGTTTTTTAAAAATTCAAATCAAAAGTCCAATATTTAATCTTTAAAATATAAAATAAACATATAAAATTACATAGTTATAAAAAAGGATGAGGTTTATAAAAATAAAGCATTAGATGAGGAGGAAAGTAACAACGTGTTACTTTCCACCTCACCCCTCTTTTCCTTGGATTTCAAAAAACAAGTTTAAATTACACAAAAGTATTTCGCATTTTTTAATTATGCACTAGCACGACTTAAAGCTAAATAAAAAAGCTTCAAAAAAACGAAAAGCATATTTAAAATATCTATAAAATCAAAAAAATATGATATTTTGAAAATTCAGGCAAAAACTTACTTTTGACGTAATTTTTGCACAAAATGTCAGTATCAGATATATAGCTTATGGTAGACCCCTAACATAATTTGGGGGAGGTAGAGGGGGCAAAACTGACTCAAAATTATTTAAGGGCTATGTCTGTCCGCTCATTGGTTTAGAAGTTATAAGCGTTGTTACTTTCCACCTCTGTTACTTTCCTCCTCGGTCTCCCCTATACAAAAAATTGGTAAAAATAACAAGGAAATATTTTTAAAAAAAGAATACAACATTGTTTTTACTAAATTTAAAATTTTGATTTTCAGGCGTTGCGCATATGGATGACGTTAATTACCTGTTTCCCTTTTTAAATTATAAGTATCAAAACTTAAAAAATAGTGAAAGTGACAAGGTCATGATTAAAACAATGACGGAATTATTTACAACTTTTGCAAAGACTGGGTAATTATTTCTTTATATTAATTAATAATTTAAATTACATGAAAAAAAAAACAAGAATTCGAATTAATAACAATAGAATATCAATTAGAGTGTCACAATTTATTATACCTTGTCCTACTAATGCTAATCCCTATCGATCTTTAATGTTCGATTGGTCAGTGATGTTGTGTCCGGATTCATAAAGCAAGTTATCAATAATTTATAGAAAGCCAAGTGCGAATTCAACCGAAGAGTGGAAACCCTATCAAGATGATTACAAATTCATGAGATTGGGAAACGGAAGTTCAACCAACATTTCGATGGAGCATGATTTTCTGTCCAAAAGAATGAAATTCTGGGAATCACTAATGAAAAATACATCTATTTCTAATTCTAATAATATCTCTCCCAATGACGCTTCTTTCACTACCAATAATAAATACATCCTCGTCAACTGCTTACTATTTTTCCTGGTTGCATATTATTTATAAATTAATACAAAAGAATGTATTGAATTTACTCATCGTTAGTTTAAAAATTGAAGAGAAACGTAAAAAATTATTAGCACTAAGTATAGTTAATTAAAAATGTATAGAAATGTAATGTAAAGTTTAAAATCCAACGTAGAAATATTTCACGAAAAGTATCTTCCGAAACTTAAATTTTTGAAAAATAAAATTTCGTGGAATTTCTCTACCTCGTCATGTATAATTTAATGTACAAATTTAATTTCATAAAAGAGATATTTTTGTAAACTTTCACGATTTCTTTGCGAAAGAAGATTTCTACTGTTTAACATATTCTGAGAAATAAGCTTGAGTTTTTAATCAAATTGTTTTTATATGAATTAACGTGACTGAAAATATTTTTTATTAGAGAAAATTGGATTGAAACCTTCATCTGAAAAAAAATTATTTGATCCAAATAATCCGTTATTCGACTATTACAAAAATATTTATTTGTATTAAAAAAATTATTTAACTAATATTGATTACAATTTGGATTATTTTAAGTATTAAGTCAAGTAACCGATTATTTGATTGAAATAAATTGTTTTTCAGTGCACTTTTCTGTAAACAGCAACAAGTGTCATATTTTGTTATATATACATGTAATTTAAAAATGTTAGAGATTAATTAATAATAAGAAAACAAAAAATAAATGTACCACAGAATTTTGTCAAAGAACAAAATTGCCAACATCTTGAATTTTAAGTCAATTTTACGCACAGTATTTTATAAAAGTGTTAAATAATAGTTTGTAATTTCCTGTGTTATTATGTGCATAATAAATAAAAGCCAGCGAGTAAGTTATTATTAAGTAAGATAACTTAAGACGAGACTTAAGAGAAAAGTACTGTTAGATTAGAATAAAGTTATTGTTACATAGTTGAATATAAATGAAATTAATCTTGAATAAAAAAAAAAAAGTAAAATGAATATTTTTTTAAAAAATTCAATAATTTATGAAGATTAAAAAATCAATAAATACCCTTTAACTAATTAAATCACGTTTGAAATTAAAACAGGATTCGATTAACTATAAATCGATAGAAATCAATTAAATAAAAACTTTACTCAATTAGTTTAAAAAACAAAATTATACTAAAATTAATGAAATAGGCGCCAAAATGAGAAAAACGATAAAAACTATTAACCGTCAATATCATTCATACAATTTATATTAAATAATATTTTCTACGTTTTGTTAAAATAGATTTCAATTTGTTTTCTGTTTTTCCCACTTGTATATTAAAATAGAAACAAAATTAGAAAAATAAACTAGAGGAACTAAATTAGAGCGGTATTTATTAAGAGAAAAGTTTATAAATTTTTTATAATGAAGTTTCCTCGTAATTTTGTACGAAGTGACTCCCGTATACTTTGTATGATTAACGAATTAACGTCGTACGATATAATTCTCATACATTGCGTGATACAGGAGACGAAAAACTAGCAGAAAGAAATGAACAAACTCGAGCTCTGTGATTAATTTGCCAAAGCGAGAAAGGAATGGGATTGCATATTTTATACGCACATATGCGTATATACTGGGCACTCACAGTTGAGTATTCACTACCTGATAAACTTAATTTTCAACAGACTCCATTATATATTGGAGTTGAGGGGAAGGAGAACGATATAAACCTTTGGGGATTTCCGTAACTCAGCTTTCGCAAAAATTGGGTTCATTAATGATTTAATAAGAAGCACTAATACACGAAATTATACTCTCTTCGCTTTTTTATTGCATTTTGTTCAGTCGCATATTACATCTCTTTTAATTATATTTACATAAGTGAAACTCTTCTTGAATTAGTGAAAAATTAATATAAATCATTTTGATTTAAATCATTGGGGTGTTTGCATGTAAAATTCCCAAAACCAAAAAAAAAGACCAGAAATTTGTGGATAAATTTTGAAAATTTCAATATTTTATTCTTTATAAAATTTAAAAAATTGTCCTAATACAGATAATCAAAATACCTATGAACTACAAATTTCTGGTATGATGATAGCAAAAAACAGTATTGAATTTTTATATCTTTAAGTCCTTGTAATTTAAATAAATTCTAAACGTCAATTAACTTACATATATTTCAATTTATTCAAACTTTTCAATTTCAATCTCTCTAAATCTAAATTAGTAGTTTTCTACTAAGAATTAGTAGTTTTCTACTGTGAATTAGTCAAATTCATGGCTCATTTTTCTCTAATTCATATAGTAGAAAACTACTAATTCTTAGTAAAAAACTACTAATCATAACAATTAAATAATATTAATTCTTTTCCATATTCAAAATAATCCTTTTTTTATTTCTTACAAGATTTCTAAGAGATTATTCTCTAAATTTCTTTGGAGTGAGTTTTCATTCCATAAAGAGTGAATATTAAGTCACTCCAATAAGAGTGAGAAACCTACCCTAAAAGAGTGAGATCCCACTCTTATAAAGTGAATATTCACTCCAGTTCGAGTGGCTCAGTTTTCACTCTTTATGGAATGTAAACTATCTGAAGGAAATTTAGAAAGTTCACTTTTTCGAAACTGTTTTACAGGGCTGTTATTGATTTAAATCATTGGAAAATTTGCATTAAAATCATGATTTAAGACAAAAAAAAATTTACAACTCTCCGGATGTCTAATACTGCATGTACACTGAGAAAATAAGCCTCTAGCCAAGCAGCTTTATTTCTAGGTTAGGGTTCCTCGGGACAAAACAAACAAAACACCGGCGATGACAATCAAACTTCTAGGATACCGGAGCATATGCTCTGCTAAAATCAGTTAAGTGCTTTGCAGGTGCTATATCAACAACCTCTCTCTGCTAAATTTAATCAAAAATTGGTTGTATTTAGTCAACTTATTTTCTCAGTGTAAAACTTCGCAAACCATAAACAAAACCCACAAATTTGTGGATAAATCTTAGAAATTTCAATTTTAATATTTCAATCTTTATAAAACTTAAAAAATTGAGCTAATATACAGATGAAAAAATAACTACGATTTACAAATTTTTGGTATGAAGATATTAAAATGTAGATAGGTATTACATTATATCTTTAAGTCATTACACACATATTCCAATTTGTTCCAACTTTTAAATTTCAATTAATTCAAATTTAAATGCATAATATTAATAAATGCAAAACAATTACATAAATAATATTAACTATTTTCCATATTCACAAATCCTTTTTTTTTAATATTCTTACAAGATTTCTAAGATATTTCAATTTTCCGAAACTATTAAATTTTTATTTTATAATTTCTTATTTTTACAAAATTTTAAGTTTTTTCTACTTTTACTTTTTTTTGTGTCTTTTTTTGTCTTTTTATTTTAGGATTTTCTTTAATTTTCCCTTTTTTATGCAAATTATTCAATATTATTTTACACAATTTCTTTATTATAACTTAACTTTTTATTTCGTTGATTTTCATAATTACTTCCATATTTTTAAAAATACTTTGATTTTTTTGTAAGTTTATACAATTGTTTTCACATCTTGTCCATTTTTTGCGAGATTTTTTGCAAACTTATTTATTCTTCCATAAAGTTTTTAGATTTTCTTCATTTTTCAAAATTTATTGTTGGACTTATTTTATGTGTAATATTATAAAAATGTATTTGGTTTAATTTGACTAAACTTTTTTATTTTTAAAGGATTTTTAAGTTTCTTTTGTGGACTTCCTTTTTATTTATCTTGAAATATACATTTTTAATTTTATTTTTTGTACTTTTTACATGTTTTTAGATTAAGGAAAAAACATTTCACTATTTTCTTCCTATTTAAGAAGCATTTTTCCTTATTCTCAATTGTTTAGGTTTTATCTTGTAATTACGAATTTTTAAAAACATTTATTTGGTGCTTTTATCTACATTTTTTAAATTTCCCAACTTTCTAATTTATTTAAAGCTTTTATTCTTTTATTTTATATTATGTGAATTTAATCTTGTACTAAATATTCTCATTTGAACATCGTTCTTGTATTTCATAAAATTTCTTTTCTTTTAAAATTTCTTAAAATTTTACAAACTTTCATTGGTTTTTCTTTATTGAATTTGTAAAATAATTCTCTAATTTTTCTAATTTTAAAATTTTGTTCTCTTTAGTAATATATTTTAACGTTTTTTTAATTATCTTTTTATTTATTATTTTAATTTAAAAAAAAAAAAATTCCGTAAATAGTTTAATTTTCTGAAAAGAGTTTCGACTTTTTTACATATTTTTAAATTTCTGTTTCATTTTTGTGTTATTTTTTAAAAATTTTCTTTATTTCTTTAATAATGCCAGTGACTTTCTTAATTTAAAAGAATTTTCTCAATTTTTTAATAGATTGCTTTCTTATCTTTTTACGTTTTTATGTTGCCTTTTATTATAATTTATTATTTTTTTGTTGCTTTTAAATAATTTTCTTAATTTTACGATCATATGAAATTGAAGATATTTTTCTGAAATTTTCTCATTTATTTAACATAATTTGTTTGATTTTGATTAAGTGTTTTATTTTTCATTATTTCTAATTAAATCTCCTCAGTTTAAAACATAAACTACTACCAAATAAACATTTGAAAATTTCATATAGGTACTGATTTTATATATTGAAAAAAAAAAATCTATTTTCGATTTAAATCAAAAAATTAAATTAAAAAAAATTGAATTAAAAATTAAATTAAAAATTGAATTTAAAATTAAATTTTAAAAAATCATGATTTTTATCAGCCCTGGTAGGAGATTTAGCAATGTAAATTATAGTAACCCTCTTTTTACTAATTCAGATCTAGAGAGTCCGGGGTAATAAATTAAACAAAAAAAACAGCCTTTAACAATTAGCGCACAAAATAAAATTGAAAAAAATTTGGAACAAACAGAGAAACAAAAAATTCCCAGGAGGTGTAGTTTTTTGGAAATTGAAAAAGGAAGGGAAGGAGTGAATGAATGAACCTTTTGTGATCCTTTGGGAAATCGTGGAGCGGGTCCAGTTTGTGGCCGGCATGCCGGAACGCGCCCCCGTGGGGCGAATAGGTTTACATGGGCTGAACGTTGATTAACGATTTGCATAGACAAATAAGTTGGCTCTGATGAGGCGCGGCGTTCCGTGTGTATTTGCAGAGCAGTCGAATAATTGTTTTCGTCCCGGTTTCAAATACTCTCAATGCACATTGACGGCACGCGTGTGCTTTTCGTGTGCCCTTTTAAGTTCCGTCAAAATTCAAGAGTGAACGCTAAAATAAACAAAAAGCAAAAATCAAACGACCTTTCTCACACCCGCGCTTTAGTTTAATTGATTCCTCTTTTACATAAAATACTCAACGGCACAAGAGAACCTCAATATATATTTAACGCGTCACGTAAAATTATAAAATATTCCGAGAGCTTCGAAAAGTAGTCGAGTTTGTTTACACGGTTACAATTTATTTTCAATGACTGCAAATTTAAACTTTATATGGAAAATAATAATATTAATGATAAATTTAAGTCGATTATTAATTTAATTAATGAGTCTTTATTATATGTTGATTATAAATCGAATTTCAATTCATCCAAACTTCTATCGACAGCAATATAGTAATTAATTTAAATGAATAGTTTCATTTAATTTTTATTTAATCCTCATTTTGTCTAGTCAATTTATCGATCTTTACATATTTGAGATCAAAGTTTAATTGGTTTTAATTTCAAAACAAATTTTTTTCAGTTCAAAACAAAATTCGAAAAACGGCTACATAATTACACAATTGAAAAGAATAGTTTAAAAAATTAAACAATAAATATTAAATTTAAACAAAATAGTTGAAAAACTATAGAAGTAACTGTTGGAAATAATTTCCGAATTAAAGAAAATAATAAAAAACTAAGGAAATTAATTAAATACTTAAGAAATAAAATGAAAATTAAAGAAATAAATTGAAATTTGAAAAAATAATTGATAATTGAAAAAAAAATTACAAAATGATAAAAATAATTAACAATTGGAAACAAAATTCAAGAAATGGATAGATTGAAACACAACCGAACAAAACAAATTTACAAAACTAAAGAATAATTATAAAATTTTAAGATAATGATTGAAAATTGAAAAAATTGTAGAAAATAATTGAAAATTGGGGAAAAAACTAAAAATTGAAGGAAATAGTTGAAAAATGACAAGATTAATTAAAAAATTGAAGAAAATGTGTGAAAAATTATAAAAACAATTGTTAATTGTAAACAAAATTCGAAAAATGACTAGATTAATAGACATTTGAAAAAAAGAATTGAAAATAGCTGAGAATTAATTAATATAGAAGAAAACAATTGAACAATTGTATTTAAAATTAAAGAAACTTAACGATAATCGAACAAAAATAATAGTAAAAAGGCGATCATTTTTTAATATTAAAGAAAATAATTGACAATTAAACAGTGGAATTTAAATTTAAAGAAGATAACTGAGAATTTGAAGAGAATGGTTCTAGAATTGAATAATTGCATTTTTAAAACAGTTTTTATAAGTAGAAAAGATAATTGAAAAAATCCGAGAATTATTGAATATTGAGAAATTAATTGAAAATTATAGAAAATATTGAGGAATTGAAGAATATAATTAAAAATTTAAGAAATAAATGAGAAATTAACGAATTAAATGAAAATTTCAAGAACAAAATTGACAATTAAAAGAAAAATTACAATATGACGAAAATAATTAAATATTGAGAAAAATAATTAACTGTTAAAAAAATAATTAAGAATTGAAAAAAAATTCGAGAAATGGTGAGAATAATCGTCATTCGAACAAAAAAATGTTTAAAATTAATGAATAATCATAAAATTGAAGGTAAAAATAATAAATTGTCAATTGAAAATTGATGAAAATAAGGACAACATTGTAGAAAATAAATGATAAAATTGAAGAAATCAATTGGAAATTGAAGAATTGTATTAAAATCTCAAGACAATAATTGACAGTTGAGAAAATTCTAGAATTATTGAACATTGAATAAAATAATTGAAAAACGAAGTATGCAATTGCAAAGTCAAATAAATAAATGAGCATTGAATAACATAATTAAAATTAAAGAAATAAATTAAAGATTAAAGAATGAAATTGAAATTTTAGGAAAATGGTTGATAATTGAAAGAAAAATTACAAAATGACTAAAATAATTGAATATTAAAGAAAATAATTCAGAAATGAGGAAAATAATTGACAATCGAAAAAAAAATTCGAAACTGTCGAGAATAATCGACAACAAAACTAAATAATTAATCAAAATTGTAGAATAATCATAAAACTAATAGAGAATAATAATAGTAATTTATAGAAAAAAGTATAGATTTATTTATCAATGAAATTAAAATTATTTGAACTAATATTTATAAATTTAATTTTTAATCAATTTAAATGCATTTTTTAAAAAGCATCTGATTTAAAACAAAGAAATATCTATGTGCCGAACTTCAGGTATGGTCAGAATGAAAGAATGAACGAATCTTGTAGATTATTATTATAAATTAATTTATTTCAATATTTGAAAATCAGGTATGCTGAAACAAAACTGAATAAATCCATTTTTGCACTGCAAAAACTTCTGTCTTCTAAGTGTCTTATTTTAAGACATTTTTGTGTCTAAGACGGAATTAATGTCTTAAAATCAGACATTTTTTGCGTCTTAGATACAAAAAGACATCAAAATGTCTTAAAATAAGACACTTAGAAGACTGCAGTTTTTGCAGTGTGTTTTTTAAGTAACGAGAACAATAAATAATATAAATTTGTTTAGTATACTGATTATTTATATAGACGATTTCTTCAATGAAAAAAAATTTTGAACTCTTTTTGACCACTTCTACTTATAAAGATACAACGTTTGTTGCTGTTCTGAAAACCTATTTCGAATGGATTCATCGAGTTTTAAAAAAGTGCTCCTCAAATTTATTTTGTATTTCTCAAATTCCTTTACTTTTCCTTCTTTCCCTTAAATTTTGTTAGTGCCCTTGAATTTATATTTATTTCAGAAAAAAATCGAGGGAAACTTATCTACAGTTTCTCTTGTGTTAATGCTCTCTAAATCTGAATGAGTGATTTTTTACTAATGAATTAGCGAGAAATCAGTTACTATTAAATAGTGACAAATTCCACTAATTTTTAGTAAAAAACTATTAATTTGAAAATGAAATATCTACTATTTGAAAAGTAAATGTTCACTATTACAATTAATAGATATTTCACTTTAAAATTAGTACTTTTTTTTACTATTAACTAGTAGTTTTCTACTTAAAAATAGTGACTTTTTTCTCTATTTAATAGTAACCGATTTCTCGCAAATTCATTAGTAAAAAAGCACTAATTCAGATTCAGAGAGTGGTTTATAAAAAAAAATTAACTTAATAAATCTTTAAAACATTTTTAGCTAAAAATCTGACAATGTTATTACAAAAACCTACAATATTGAATGGAAACGAAGAAATGATAATTGGATTCAATTGGATTCAAAATGGGAAAAATCGTCTCCTTGGATGTTCTTTGACACTAAATGTAAATCGAACATCGATTACGTTAACTCGTAGGCAATATGCAGATCCATAAATGTATTGTACACACCTAGAGTTGTCACGTCGCAGGTTAGCAAGCTCAGTGGCAAGCTAGGGATGCTAATGCGACGTATTGTTCGCCGCTGTAAAAATTGCTCCTCGTTATGCTTTACAATAGAGGCCGACCGGGAATCCAGATGTACTGGGCTTCCCATTCCCTTTTCCCTTTCTCCATTTTGAATGCATGCAGTTACCGATGTACTATAAAAACGATACTCGATTCGTCACACATGCGACGAAACTAGTACTTTGAACACATGTACACTGTAAACGTGTTCTATTCGACATCGATGGCAATCGAATGGTCAGTCAAAAGGACATCTAATATACGCGATATTTCACTATACTAGTGAACATTTTAATTATTTTTAATTAACCCGGTTTTTTTTTCAATTGCCAATATGTACAAGGAAAATTTTAACTGTTTGTTTGAAAACAGTAGAAAACCTGCAGTAAATGCTTTTTTTTAAATATAACACTGAACAAACGGTATTCTTTATTTGAGAATTAATCTTGGCGTCAATTTAAGAATAAAATGTTCTTCAGTTATGGATATAATATTCTTAAAATAAGAAGCATATTCTTAAGCCATAAAAAACATTCTTAATTTGAGAATAAGCTTCTTATTTTAAGAATATTATATTCTTAATAGAAGAATATTTTATTCTTAAACAGGCGCCAATAATAATTCTCAAATAAAGAATACTGTTTTTGTAGTGAATGAAGTTTCATAATTGAGATTTATAAGAAAGTGCAACAATTACTAAAAATAAGGAACAGGTGGTTAAGTGAGCATGTAAAATAGTAAAGACTATATGTTTAATGTTTCAAGTAACTTATAGGTCATTTACGTGTGGACGGAAGAAAGTAGAGAATTTGCTTTGACAGTTTTATAGGCCTTTGCATATGGCCTCGTAAATCAATGAATGCGAATATTGTTAGACAAGAGGAATTCCTCAGTAGGTATAGATTTATCCAACTTGTAAAGATAATATAGAATAAACACCTAATCTATTTATTATCCAACTTGTCAGCCAAGATTAGCCACTAAATTGGAATTAGTCAAAAATGAATAATATATTAGTCAAGACTCATTTGTTTAAGCTGTTGATATACCTATATGAAAGTACAGGCTTTCTTAATACTTTTTAAATGTAAATAATTTACTCTTATCATTTACATTTTTTGGATACTAATAATGGTATCAAAACGTTGCAAAATGATACACTGAAAAAATGTGTGAGCGTATATTTATTTATTAACTGAAGATTAAACATCGACTGATTAGCACTAGAAAACAATTGATTGTAATTCGAGAATACAAATTGTATTATAAATTCTATTACAAATTTGGCTGTAAAAAAGAACCAATTGATAGTACCAAACAAACAAATGAAAGTACAAACTACCAGTTAAGATAGATACAAATCAATAGAAAAATCCAATCACAAATTATTAACTCTGACTTCGAAATATTAAAACTTTCCACTAGCAATTAATAATTTCCTTCTGGTAATAATAATAAAAAGTACAAACTAAAAGCTATTGATAAACAGATCAGGCTTCACAATGATAATGAAAAATATCTTAGGGGAAATAGGGAACTTTTAGGGTACTTTAAAAAGTTTATGAATGAAGATAAATAAATTATATATCATAATTGATTTGCGGACCAAAGAATTTGTAGTTTTTATGAAATCTATAAAAAAATTTCTCAAATAGAATGGAAATCTGAATCGATTGAAATTTAAATAGATTGAAAATTGGATAAATTAAAGTTAGGATTATTAGTACAATCGAAGTATTAATATTAAAAGAGGTAAATGGAGAAAATCTTCAAAAAAAGTTTAACAAACTATGAAAATATAACAAAAAGTATTAAAAAATATGAAGATAGTGGAAAATAAACTACAAAATAAAAAAAAACAGTATGAATAATGTAAGAAAATATAGTAAAAGATTTAGGTTCACAATTCATATTATTATAGAATCTAGAAATTATATTAAAAAAAAAAAATAAATAAATAAATAAATTTGCGACCAAATTAACAAAAGGTAAAACAATTGAATAAATTTACAAAAGATAAAAAACAAGCTAATTTAAAAACAAACAAATAAATGAAGAAAAAATTGTACTCTTCCTCCCCCTTCAATTATATGAATAGATGAGAAAAGTAATAAGAAAATAAATAAATTTTCCAAAATATCGTAGATACAAAATTATATAAAATAAATTGAAATAGTTTGCGAAAAAGAAGAAAATCTATATATAACACAAAAAAAATTAAAAGCGATAGAAATAAAAATTTACAAAAATGATAAGAATTAAGAAATTGTGTAGAAATACTGAGAAAAGAAACAAAATACTGAAAACCTTTTCTAAGAATAACAAGTTATAAGAGAAAAAAATGTAATTCTTAAAAAAAATGATAGTTATTAAAATGGCAAAGACATTGAAACATGATTATTAAATTACAAATATCATTAAAAAATCATGAAAAAAGCAAATTTTCCAGGAAAGAAACAATTTATAATAAAGTTAGAAAATTTAGACAATGTCGTAAATATTGAAATTAAGTCTAAACGAAATATAGAAATAGGTGAAAATTATCTCTATTTCGTGAACATTTCGCTTCCATGTAAGCAAAAATATTTGCAAAACATTGCAATAAATTATTAATACAAAAGTAAATTAGAAAAGTTATTTAAAAAAAAAGAATTTTAAATACAAAAAATTGGGCAAGTTCGAGTTACACTCGCACTAAAATCGAGGGTTCCGATACTATTTGATACTATTAAATATATAAATATATTATACATATTATATATAATATAATATATAAAATATAATATATAATGAATTTTTTATACAAAATGGATCACCACCCCTATCTTCCAAAATATTTTACTTAGAGAGTTCAAATTTTGTACAGGAATGTATTTTCAGGTGTAAATTACATAAAAATTATAGAGAACATGATGCTGATTGCGCTGTCAACGAAAAATCCAGAGATTTTAGCAAATATCCATAAAAAATACTCAAAAATCATTTTATTTCCTTAACAACGCTATGATCAACTTCTACAATCATGTTCTCTACCATTTTTCTGTAATCTACACGTGAAAATACATTTGTGTACCAAATTTGAACTCTCTAAGTCAAATTGTTTAGAAGTTATGGGAGGGGGGATACGGTCATTTTTTAGCATTTTTTTTAAATCGTTGGTTTTTGCTTAAAAACACTATGATAACGATCTGCAACAAAGTTCTCTATAGTTTTTCTGTAATCTATATGGCAAACTACATATGTATACCAAATTTCAGCACTCTAAGTACAATAGTTTGGCAGATATGGAGGTGGCATTGTACACTTTTAGTGCATTTTTGCTAAAAAAATGACTGTATCCCCCCCCCCCCTTATCTTCCAAACTATTTGACTTAGGATGCTGAAATTTGCTACACGTATGTAGATTTACGTGTAGATTACAGGAAAATTATAGAGAAAGTGATGATTATAGCGCTGTCAAATAAGTTATAACACTAAACTATGGCCCATATGTTAAAAAAATGCTCAAAAATATTGTTATTTCCTTGACAACGCTATGTTCAACACATACAATCATGTTCTCTATAATTTTCCTGTAATCTATACGTGAAAATACATTTGTGTACCAAATTTGAATTCTTTAAGTCTAATAGTTTGGAAGTTCAGAAGGGGGGGGGGGGGGTACGACCATTTTTTAGCATTTTTAAAAAAAAATCCTTTTTTTTGCTGAAAAACGCTATGATAACTGCCTGCAACAAGGTTTTCTAAAGTTTTTCTGTAATCTACACGTCAAACTACATATGTGTACCAAATTTCAGCACTCTAAGTACAATAATTTGGCAGATAAAGGGCAGGAATGGTACAAATTAAACGCATTTTTTCGAAAAAATGACCGTATTCCCCTCTTATCTGCCAAAATATTTGACTTAGAGAGTTCAAATTTGGTACAAAAATGTAGTATCATATGTAGATTACAGAAAAATTATAGATATTGTTGTGGTGATAGCGCTGTCAAAGAAATGGCAAAAGTTATCAGCCAAAAAATATCAAAATTTCTCAAAAATCTTGTTATTTTCTTGACAACGCTACGATCAACCTCTAGAATCATGTTCTCTATAATTTTCCTTTCATCTACATGTGAAAATACATATGTGGGCCAAATTTGAACTTTCTAAGTCAAATAGTTTGGCGGCTAGGGGGGGGATACAATTTTCGACAAAGTCTTGCCAATAGGGTTCCGTGCGTATACTTGTGGTGTACGGAACCCTAAAAACGAACGAAACGTAAAAAAACGAAATGTAAAAACGAATTTTACATCGTACTTTAACCCGTTTTAAATTCAATTTTTTAAGTTATTGAAAAATACAAGATTAAAATTAAATGTTTCTTGTATTTATCTACAAATTCCTGGAATTTCTAAAAAATTTTCAGATCACTTTAAAAAATTTCTACACTGAAAAAATGGTTTAGAATGCAAAACAAAAGTTTTGTTGGCTCAACTAAAGTTTTTTGGTGATTAACGAGGAACAAAATAATTTTGTTGTGATAATAAAATTCTTTTGTTAAATTTGTTTGTAACATCAACAAAAAAATTTAGTAGTTTCAACAAAACTTTTTTAAACTGAAGAAACATTTTGTTGGTTGCCGACACATAAAACAATAAATGAAGAAAAAAGTCAAATACTGAAGTATGTAAATAACATTTATAATTTTCTTTTTAATTGGTAAATTAATACATAATAATTTTTTTAGAGTGACAGTATATCCTTTTATATTACTAGTATTTAATATCAGTATTTTCTGCGAAATAAATACTATAAAAGTAATAATAATATTCATAATTTTTTCTAGGTTAGATAAGACTGTTTAAAGAGTACGTTTTCAAAAGTTAATTATTCCATTTTTTGTTGTTGTTATTATTTTGAGAAATTTAAGGGGAGGGTATACCTAGTTTTTCAACTATATGAAGGAGTTTTTTTAAATTTTCAACAAAATTATTCTGATAGTAATTTTTCGAGAGGAATTCAATAGTCCAAATATAAAATTCAATAATTCCAAATTTTTTTTTTGTAATATAATATTTATTTTAGGTCAAAAAACATAAACTTATTTCAGAAAAACGAAACTTTTTTTTGAAAAAAATGCTTCAAAAATAGTAAAAATTAAAATATTTAATCGCTAATTTTTTGCTGAATATTAAGGCATATTTTCTAAAAAATTACGGATGGGTTTTAAAAATTTTTATTTTTTACACTTTTAAAAAATTCAAAAGTGGTCGAAATATATTTTGGTCAGTTTTTCCATACGACTATTGAATTCCTCTCGAAAAATTACTATCAGAATAATTTTGTTGAAAATTTAAAAAAACTCCTTCATATAGTTGAAAAACTAGGTACACCCTCCCCTTAAGCAAATTACATTTCTCACATAACCACTAAAGTCGATTTTGAGATAGAAAAATGGTAATGAGTTATTTATATAAAAAAATGTTCTTTTGGATTTAAGACGATTTGTTTTTAATTAAAGTATATCTATCATAATTAGGGGATATAAAGGTTTTGGTAATTTTTGCTAGTAAACAAAATTAATTTGTATATTTTAAATTGTATATTATTTTGAAATTAGAAACTCTTTGGATTTTTCTTCTAATAATCAACAGTGACAGGTCGATTTCGAGGTTTTTACTCACAAAACTAAAGCATTTTCAAGTAAAAAATGTTTGTTATTTACTTAATCTATTAATTAAATTAGAATAAAATAACTTTATATAAGAATCTGTTTTGTGTCATTCGCTCCAAAAATTTTATTCAATATTTTATTTGGTACTGCCATCAAACATTTTAATAAACTCAAATAAAATTGATGATTAATTTCTCAACTATTCCCAAATAGGGGACCTTTAAAAAAATAGGGAATGCCTGTAAAGCCTCTACTAATATCACAGTAAAAAATACCAATTTAATTAGTCAATGTATAATTTTGAGGTTACGTCAAACCACAAAATCAATAAGTACAATTCTAAATATTTTTCTTAATAATTTTTATTATTTCCAATGAAGTAATCAACTAACAAATATTGTTCTACAACTAATAAATTATTCTTCACTGATTAAAATACAAAAACCTTTATCACAGTTTTATACCAATAAATTGGTGTTTTTTTTTAAATTTAGAGAGTAAATTTACAGCTGCTTTTTAATAAACGTAAATAAAAATGCAAATGAAGTACTTGACTGTGCCCCTGACATTTTCGAGATGAAAATTTAATAAGAAAGAAAAAATGAAACGGACACAAATGGCCTTGGGCAGAAATAAGTATATTGTTGAGTCTGAAAAATATTATATATTGAAGAATAAAAGATGTTGATATTCAGGTCATGTGTGTGACTTTCAGTGAGGCATAGTTCCGACGTAGACGATCGTCTGGAATTCGATTAATGCGGAAGCGACCTAGGTGATGTCCCAGAACCGTCGTCTTAACGGAGTCGACCCAAGGGACGCGAGTAAGGGTTATGGCATTACCGCATAATCCATAGCATCCTGGCTCAAGTTTTCCAGTGCGACCATTGGGAGGACTCGGCACAAACGTATAGCGAGCGCGCGCTATGAGAAAATGAATATTTGAGAAACCGGCGCAGCAGACGAGTTTCCTTTGCCACCTAATCTTGGCCTACCTACTAATTCCGTCTTAAAATCCAGCGAAAGCAGGATTTAGAAGGACAAAGCTAAAGTGGAAAGCCTGGAACACTCGGATAGATCCAAAATATTTTAAGTCTCGAGATTATATGGATTCGCGGAATGGAAAGACGATTTCACATCAGCCTGCTTCATTTCGTGCTTATTTAATGTGTGAACGTGGCAAAAGTTAATAACTAGAGAATATCAAAGTTCACCTAATCAGATTACAGCTAATGTGATTTCAAAATATAATTGGATTATAATTAACGTCTTCATGTCATGAAAAGTACAATTTCTCTGTTTCAAAAGAATGTATTATTTTTTATGAATATTTAAATCTTACTACACTGAAAAAAACGCTTTCTTCTTTTAAGAATTATTCTTGGCGCCTAATTAAGAATAAAATATTCATAAAATTTTTAAGAAAATACGTTTAATCTAAGAAAATATTATTAATTTAAAAAAATAATCTTAATCTAAAAAACAATATTCTTAATTTAAGAGAATATTTTTCTTATTCTAAGAATATTATATTCTTTAAATAAGAATATTTTATTCTTAAATAAGCGCCAAGAATAATTTTTAAAAGAAGAAAACCGTTTTTTTAGTGTATCTTAATCTGAATTGGTAAAAAATTGGCAACTAATTCAAATTACTAGAAATTATCATTTATTAATCAATTTTCATTTTTTCAGGAATCACAGCTGTTTTTCTGTTCAATTTTAGGTAAAACAACACTAAAAAAACGGTTTTCTTCTATCAAGAAATATTCTTGGCGCTTATTTAAGAATAAAATATTCTTAAAATGTTTCAGAAAATATTCTTAATCTAAGAATATACTCTTAATCTAAGAAAATATTTTTAATCTTAAAGAATATTCTTAATTTAATAGAATATTCTTAAATTACGAGAATATTCTAAATCTAAGTAAAATTTTTTTTATTCTAAGAATATTATATTCTTTAAATAAGAATACTTTATCATTAATTAAGCGCCAAGAATAATTCTTAAAAGAAGAAAACCGTTTTTTCAGTGTATCTAAATCTGAATTCGTCAAAAATCGGTCTGTAATTCAAATTAGTAGAAATTTTCACTTATTTTTAGTCAATTTTCATTATTTCAGGGATCACAGTGGTTTTTTTGTTTAATTTTAGGTAAAAAAACACTGAAAAACGGTTTTCTTCTTACAAGATTTATTTATGGTGCCGATTTAAGAGTAAAATATTCTTAAAATGTTTAAGATAATATTTTTAATCTAAGAATATAATATTAATTTAAGAAAATAATCTTAATCTAAGAAAATATTTTTAACATTATAGAGAATATTTTAATTTAAGTGAATATTGTTAAATTAAGGGAATATTCTTAATCTAATGAATATTTTTCTAATTCTAAGAATATTATAGTCTTTAAATAAGAATATCTTATTCTTAAATAAGCGCCAAGAATAATTCTTAAAAGAAGAAAACCGTTTTTTCAGTGAAAGGGATTTAGAATTTAAGAGAAGGAGAATTTTTTTTTAAAAAAGGAGATTTGGAAAATCAAAAAAAAAATAAAAAAACAGAATAAATTTTTTTTAACATATCCGTAAACTATTTATAAACAGAATCATCATAACACTCAATTCTTTTTTTACTAAAGCAAAACTTCTTTAACCGTAGGGGAGTGGGCCCCAAGATGGACAGGGCCCCAAGATGGACATTTCGTATAAAAGTTTTGTTTAAGATGACAGCGCCTTATGCTTTCTGTCATTTTTGTTGTTTGTATAGACGAAGTTTTTGATTCACATTTGAAGAAAAAAAACCAGTTGGTTTTTCTTCTACACATACCACGTAATTTTGTGCCTAAAAAAGTTTTGTATCAGTTTTTTCTCAAGTTAGTAAAGTTATTTAAATTTATGATTTAGAATAAGTACTTAACGTTGTAATATTCTTTAATTATCGTATAATAATATGCTAAAATGATTTTACTAATTCAGTGTTCGTATATAGATTTTTACTGGGGATTAAAAAATGGTGTCATGTACCCTAAGATGGACAGGCCTAAAATCTCAATGTATTTTATTTGCATATTTTCAATTTTACACTTTTTTCAATAATTTTTTGAGCTAATTAATTAGAAATTTTTATTTTCTACCATAAAATATGATGTTATCGTTAGAGAACTTGATATATCGATATTTTTCGATATTTTATTACTTTTTACTGTTAAGCTATTAAGTTGAAGTTTTTAGAAATTTTATTTCTTGATAAATTCCGTAAAATGATTAAAACTTAGTTCAAGAATTGTTACACGATGTTAATTTTTTATTTACTACCATTTTCAGAGACTTTTAAGAAGGTGTCCATCTTGGGGCCACTTTTTTTTATACCGAAAATTTTAACAATTAGAAAAATGCCTAAAAAAATGTTTATGTTCAAAATAAAATTTTGTCTCTGTGGTCATAAGTTACCTTATAAATTGTACTTTCATCCGGTATAAAATATTTAAATATATTTTATTTGGTTTGGATTCTACAGCAATACATCGAAAGGGTGTCCAACTTGGGGCCCTCTCCCCTAAATAATAAAAATAAATAAAAATGTTCTCTGTTTTTTTTTTTTGCTAAAAACATAATATTACCACCATTATTACCAAGTTTCATATTTCGATTTTATAGAATACAAATTTTGAAATAAACCTAAGAACATAAAGTAATGTTTATTATTTTAAAAATGATTTTAATTTTTATGAAACTTTAAGAATTCCAATTTTTTAAATATACATAGAATTTATCAAAGTATCTAAATATGTATTAAATATTATAAATTTTTTTAAGAAATTCCAACAAAATTGCTTCAAATTTGCTAAAAAATTTTCCATAAATTTCTACAAGAAATTTCATAAAATTTTATTTTTTTCGAGTTTTTCTTAAATTTTGATTAGAATTTGTTGCAAAATTTTGAAAGAATGTTTTAAAAGTTTTTCCATAGAAGTGTTTCTCGTGGATTAAGAAAAAAGAATTAACTATTTCCTATACTTTGTACTTTTAAAAAACTTAATTATTTACTAAAAAATAAGTTGCTCATTGTTACATAAAAGTTATAAAAAAGGTAGTTAAAAATTAATTAATAACTTTGACTTTCACTGTAATATTGAAGAAAGAAAATGAAATTTTATTGGGAAAAAGGTAAAAAGCGGAGATAATTTAAGATTTTTGATGTTTTAGGTAATTTCTTTTAAAGGAAGGAAAAGGGGTAAAAGGGGAAAATTTGATTAGTGAAAAAAAACTAAAAATTAGTAGAAACTTTCACTAATTTTTAGTCAAATTTCAGTACTAGAATTACTAAATTAAAATCATGTACTATTTTTTTAGTGAAAAATGACTGAAAATTAGTAGAAATTTTCAATAATTTGAATTAGTGACCGATTTTTTACTAATTCCGATTAAGAGAGATTATCAAATTCTAGTTTTAGAATAGTTTTAAAATAGAAGAACTTAGAAATAATTATAACTTAGACAATTTTTTATTTAAAAATCAAACTATAATAAATAATGATAAAAATAAAGTTTTAATTGAAAAAGGTTACAAAAGTTTACAATTCAATTATATTTTGTGTAAAAAATTCAAATTTTGTTCGCAATACATTTTCCCTTTTGTATTTACAAAAGAACTCGTAGTACGAAACTTGCAAGTAGTACAAGTCAAGCATTCCGCTCGAGTTTGATATTACTACTTATTTACACTGCTTAGTTAAGTAGTAAAAGTAAATACTGGTACGGCAAGCTAAGTTATATTTCCATTGAAATCACACATAATTACTTTCTAAATTTAAATAAAAAAAGTTTTTCTAGCTGCAATTAAAAATAATAAGTTTTCCTATAACCATAATGTTACTCTTTTCACTCACAACTATTTTTTAAACACAAGTTTATAAAAATCACATTTATAAATATAAAAAATTTACCACTTGACACTAAAAATAAACAATTGTTCTTTTTACATGTATTTTAATTTTAATTCGTGAGTTTTAGTTTTCGGAAATTATAAACCCACAATAAAGAGAAATTAAAAATTAAATTATTTAAATTTCGGTTCAAACAAAAATCTTTTAAATAAAAAGTTGATTGAAGAGAAAATCTGTGAAATGAAAATTCTATTAAATAAAAATTCTGTTAAATGAAAATTCGGTTTAATTTAAAATTAGACAAAACCGAAAATTCGACTTGAAGAAAATTCTGTGAAATGAACTTTTGTAAAATGAAGATTCTCATGAATAATATGAGACACTTATGCGTTCCTTCAATATAATTAAAAAATAAAATAATTAAACTAAATTTCGTGTATTTTCCATGTGTAGAATACAATTATGTGAACGTCGTGTGTTCATTTCTAAAACAGTAATTCTTAGCGGTCGTTTCACTGCTCTAGGAAGCCTAGGGCATGCACCAGTTTCTCGATTATAATATGCGAGAGCTTTCTGATTGGATGACATGTCATACACAAAGCACTACTGATATTCCTAACAACTCGACCTCGGGACAAGATCCGATGAACTCTATACTATTGTTGTATCACTCTATTGTTAGAGAAACATCTAGTCAGAAAAGAAAAATGTAGAACATAATCCTTTAGACGGTATGGCTTCTTCGTCTGAATATAAGACACAAATTAAATAACATGCACTTCGTCTGCTCTTTAAACTTTACGTTCAATATTCCATTCCAGTTAAAATGCCACAAAGTGATATTATTTAACAATAAAAAGAACTTTGGAAATAATTTTATAGTATAAAACCTTTCTCGTAAACATACCCATGGATAAAAAATAAAGAA
This sequence comes from Ganaspis brasiliensis, assembly GCA_037103525.1. Taxonomy (NCBI): domain Eukaryota; kingdom Metazoa; phylum Arthropoda; class Insecta; order Hymenoptera; family Figitidae; genus Ganaspis; species Ganaspis brasiliensis. The sequence goes on along the minus strand of JAZKLR010000102.1, from coordinate 3,392,194 downwards.
ATTTCAAAATTATACGCCCTTCTTGCTTCAAGATTTAAAAGAGTTGTTGTCATTTTTTTTTAATTTTATGATTTTATTGAAAACATTGAAAATCATCAACACTGCAAATGTATGTGACTTGCTCTCCTCTCCGGCAAAAAAAATTTTTCTTGACGAAAACTTTCTGAACTTATATCTAGTCGCCGATTTTTATCTTCACAAATTCAGGCTTCACAGTGACAATAAAAAATATTTTAGGAGAAATGGGGACTTTTAGGATACTTTGAAAAACACTTTAGAAACTGTAACAAGATAAATAAAAATTATATAAAAGAAATGACAAATTCCTTAAAAAATGAAAAAGTTTAGGAAATTATTCACGAAATGAAGAAAATTTAAAACGAATGTGTAAATAACTTAACAAAATAAAGGAAACAATATTTTCAAACATTAGATTAATTTTTAAAACAGTTTTAAAAACAAATATTGTAAAAAGTCATAGAATCTAGAAATTATGTCAAAGAGTGTATAAATTTGAGAAAAAATAGAGAAAATTTTGAATTTTAGAAAAGAAAAACGAGAAAACAATCAGATAAATGAAGAAAATATTGTACTCTCTCGCCCCCTTAAATTATGAAAATAGATAAGAAAATTAATGAGAAAATAAATAAACTTTTCGGAGTAAAAGAACATTAAAAAATTCAACAAAAAACAAAATAATGTAACAGGCTTCACAGTAACAATGAAGAATATTTTAGGGAAAATAGGGGATTGAATATACAAAAATAAGGAATTTTCAGGGTACTTTAAAAACTTCATAAATAAAGATAAATAAATCATATACAGCAGAACCTCGATTATTTTATTTGGGTAGGACAAAATTACAAAATTGTAAAATAAAAAAATGAAATTAAAAAATATAATTTCAATATTTTCAAATTAATAAACAAAAAAAGGAAAATAATTACAAATTGTGGAAATTATTTTAAAAGTGACAAATAATAATTCAAAACTACAGAAAAATAATGCAGAACTTTAGAAATAATTGAAAATTCGAGATAATAATTGAAATATAAATGATGAGAATAATTAAAAAATTAGAAAAACAATTGAAAAAGAATACAAATAATTGACAATTGAAGAACATAATTGAAAAATAAAAAAATAATTGAAAAAAGACAAGAATTAAGTAAATTAAAAAAAATTGAAAATTTAGAAAATTAATTAAAAAATTAAGAGAATAATTAATAAAAACTTTTAAATTAATAAAGACAATCGAAAGTTGAGAAAAATAATTGAAAATTTAGGAAACCAAAAAAATTATGGAGGTAATTTAAAATCGAAGAAATGAATGATATGGTTATAAAACATTAAGAGCATTGGAAAAAAAAGAGGTCGAGTCCATACCAAGTGATCACACCAATTTCAGTCATATTGAGTAATATTTACGAAATTGATATTTTGGGTTCCTTTAGGAGTAAAAAAAATAAATTTTAATTATTTTTAAAAAATTCAAAATATTTTCGAAAATATTCAAATTCGAAATTTTATGTACTATTTTTTTTGTGTTATCATAACTTCTGTAATTTTGAAGCAATTGAGATCATTTTTTTTTAAATTACTCGTATTTAAATACTCTTTCAAGAAAAATTATAATAATTAAGAAATTGTTTATAAATTTTTATTAAAAAAATTAAATTATTTATTTAAACAAAATCTAAAGTATATCATCGATCTTTTTCAAAAAATTCATAAACATAGCCTATAATGTGCTTAAAAATTTAAGCCAAAGAAAAAGATGGTACCCGCGTAACTAAACGCCAATGGCTAAAATCTTGCAAATCATGGCGCAAATCTTGTAAATGTTTAGCAATACTATAAAGACTTCAGCCACACTTTTAAGTATGGCGAAAATCTGCGCAAGCATGGCTACTGTTCATATGCCATAGTCAAGATGCACAATGTTTTAAATAATTTGGGCATTTTTATAATCCTTATTTCTTGATATTTTTACACCACATAGATTGAGAAAAACTTAACAGCTTTAGAATTACATTTTTAATTAAAATTAAAGCTTTCTAATACAAACAATGGCGGATATCTCTCAAATAATGGCCAGTAATTCAGGTATGTTTTTTATTGCTTTTTCTCCAGTTTTTAACTTAATACTGTTTGTAAAAAATTAGGCCGATGTTACATATTTTTTTAACCAAGAGAAACATAATTTTCTAACACTTTGGTCATAAAAAACCTAATCATTACGCAAATCTGGCAAACAATGGCTAGTAATTTAAGCATTGTTTTTATCGATTTTTCTCAAATTCGTAACTTTATATATATTTATGTAATTATTAGCCAATATAATAAATTTTTTTAACCAAAATAAACATAATTTTCTTGCACATTGGACATAAGAATATATATCATGGCGCAAATCTGGCAAACAATGTCCAGTAATTTTAGCATCTTTTTTATCTTTTTTTCTTAAGTTCTTCACTTAATCTATTATTGTAATTATAAGCCGATATAATTTTTTTTTAACCAAGAGAAACATAATTTTCTAACACTTTTGACATAAGAGAACAAATCATGGCGCAAATCTGCCTAACAATGGCCAGTAATTTGAGCATCTTTTTTATCGTTTTTGCTCAAGTTCTTGACTTTATATATTTATGTAATTATTAGCCGATATATTATATTTTTTTAACCAAGAGAAACTTAATTGTCCAACACACTTTGGTCATGAGAATGTATATCATGGCGCAAATCAGGCAAACAATGGCCAATAATTGAGGCATATTTTTTATTGCTTTTTCTCAAGTTTTTCAGTTAATCCAGTTTTGTAATTATTTAACCGATATTTTCTATTTTTTTAACTAAGAGAAACATAATTTTCTGACACTTTGGACATAAAGGAACAAATCATGCCGCAAATCTGTCAAACAATGGCCAGTAATTTGAGCATCTTTTTTATCGTTTTTGCTCAAGTTCTTGACTTTATATATTTATGTAATTATTAGCCGATATATTATATTTTTTTAACCAAGAGAAACTTAATTTTCCAACACACTTTGGTCATTGTTTGCCAGATTTGCGCCACGATTAGTTCTCTTATGACCAAAGTGTTAAATAATTATGTTTTTTTTTATTAAAAACAAACATAATCTCGTCAAATAATTAGAAAACTATATCAAGTTGAAAACTTGAGAAAAAGCAATAAAAAACATTCCTCAATCACTTGCCATTGTTTGCCAGAATTCCGCCATGATTTGTATTCTTATGTCCAAAGTGTTGGAAAATTAGTTTTACCTTGGTTTAAAAAATTTATTAAATCGGCTAATAATTACAATAATATATCAAGTAAAAAACTTAAGAAAAAACGGTAAAAAAGCTGCTTAAATTACTGGCCATTGTTTGACAGATTTGCGGCATGATTTGTTCCTTTATGTCCAAAGTGTCAGAAAATTATGTTTCTCTTAGTTAAAAAAATAGAAAATATCGGTTAAATAATTACAAAACTGGATTAACTAAATAACTTGAGAAAAAGCAATAAAAAATATGCCTCAATTATTGGCCATTGTTTGCCTGATTTGCGCCATGATATACATTCTCATGACCAAAGTGTGTTGGACAATTAAGTTTCTCTTGGTTAAAAAAATATAATATATCGGCTAATAATTACATAAATATATAAAGTCAAGAACTTGAGCAAAAACGATAAAAAAGATGCTCAAATTACTGGCCATTGTTAGGCAGATTTGCGCCATGATTTGTTCTCTTATGTCAAAAGTGTTAGAAAATTATGTTTCTCTTGGTTAAAAAAAAATTATATCGGCTTATAATTACAATAATAGATTAAGTGAAGAACTTAAGAAAAAAAGATAAAAAAGATGCTAAAATTACTGGACATTGTTTGCCAGATTTGCGCCATGATATATATTCTTATGTCCAATGTGCAAGAAAATTATGTTTATTTTGGTTAAAAAAATTTATTATATTGGCTAATAATTACATAAATATATATAAAGTTACGAATTTGAGAAAAATCGATAAAAACAATGCTTAAATTACCAGCCATTGTTTGCCAGATTTTTGTAATGATTAGTTTTCTTATGATTAAAGTGATAGAAAATTATGTTTCTCCTGGTTAAAAAAAAATTATATCGGCTAATAATTACAATAATAGATTAAGTGAAGAACTTAAGAAAAACCGATAAAAAAGATGCTAAAATTACTGGACATTGTTTGCCAGATTTGCGCCATGATATATATTCTTATGTCCAATGTGTAAGAAAATTATGTTTATTTTGGTTAAAAAAATTTATTATATTGGCTAATAATTACATAAATATATATAAAGTTACGAATTTGAGAAAAATCGATAAAAACAATGCTTAAATTACCAGCCATTGTTTGCCAGATTTTTGTAATGATTAGTTTTCTTATGATTAAAGTGATAGAAAATTATGTTTCTCCTGGTTAAAAAAAAATTATATCGGCTAATAATTACAATAATAGATTAAGTGAAGAACTTAAGAAAAACCGATAAAAAAGATGCTAAAATTACTGGACATTGTTTGCCAGATTTGCGCCATGATATATATTCTTATGTCCAATGTGTAAGAAAATTATGTTTATTTTGGTTAAAAAAATTTATTATATTGGCTAATAATTACATAAATATATATAAAGTTACGAATTTGAGAAAAATCGATAAATACAATGCTTAAATTACTAGCCATTGTTTGCCAGATTTGCGTAATGATTAGGTTTTTTATGACCAAAGTGTTAGAAAATTATGTTTCTCTTGGTTAAAAAAATATGTAACATCGGCCTAATTTTTTACAAACAGTATTAAGTTAAAAACTGGAGAAAAAGCAATAAAAAACATACCTGAATTACTGGCCATTATTTGAGAGATATCCGCCATTGTTTGTATTAGAAAGCTTTAATTTTAATTAAAAATGTAATTCTAAAGCTGTTAAGTTTTTCTCAATCTATGTGGTGTAAAAATATCAAGAAATAAGGATTATAAAAATGCCCAAATTATTTAAAACATTGTGCATCTTGACTATGGCATATGAACATTAGCCATGCTTGCGCAGATTTTCGCCATACTTAAAAGGGTGGCTGAAGTCTTTATAGTATTGCTAAACATTTACAAGATTTGCGCCATGATTTGCAAGATTTTAGCCATTGGCGTTTAGTTACGCGGGTATGTATTATAGTTTTTGAGAAAAAAATTATTAAGTTATGCTAGCGCGGCGCAGACCGGTGTCACCGCTACTCAACGCGTAGTTTCGTAGTAACCGAAATGTATGTATATTATTACATAATATAAATACAGTTAATCGTCATGTGTATTTTTTTATTTTACAAATTGTGCTGTGCACAGAATTTGAAAAAATTTTTGTTTCAATTTTATTCTCAAGGGGTACGAAGGAATGAAATTTTTGTGTACCTTTAATGGTCATAGCTTGATTAAATCTTTCACTTAACAATTGTTTTTCAGCTTCATATTCTGCGTAATTACAAAATTCTACATTAATTTTCTCTAAACTGGATTTTGCCCACTCGTATAAGTCAAGAGGAGTAACAATTTGATTGTTTAATGGTCGTTGTAAACTTGCTTGAGCCGCTAATCTTTTGATAGTGCCACCAATGCCATCACATGGTCCCTTACCATGTGATGTAGCAAAAAAGTGCCATTCTGCTTCAGAAGCAAATTTTATGTTTCATACTTTATGTTTCAAATTTTTAATCATTTTTCTCCTTATAAAATTTTGTCATCTTTTAAATTTATTATAGTTTTCATTTCTTTCAACTATTTTCAAACTATTTTTATCATTCTTTAAGGGAAGAGATAGGTGAAATTTTAACTCAACAAAATTTTTGATGCTCAGAGGTGTCATTTTTTTTCTTACATCAATTAAGATGTAGAATTATGGTATTACATAAAAATTAAAAAACAATATTTTTTTGGTCATTTTCGAAATTTTATTTTTCAAAATCCATACGATGGATTGTAGAAAATCATTTAAAAATCCTACAAAAAAATTGTCGATGGAAAAAATGAAAATTGTGAAAGAGGTTTAATTTTTAAAATTTAAGTTTTTCTTAGAAGAAATTTCTCAAACTCCGCAAATTATTTGTTTCTCTATTTTTGACATTACCCCATAATTTTAGGTCTAAAATTGCATAAGAAAAAAAATTAACACCCCTGAACATCGCGAATTTTGATAATTTTACCAGTCCATTATTTTTCTTTCTTCGGTTTTAAATTATTTTAATTATTCACTTATTTTCACTTATTTTTACCAGTTTTTAATTATATTAATTATTTTTCAATTGATTTAACAAATTTTCAATTATTATTCTTAAATTTTAATAATTTTCCCAATTTTTAGTTATTTTTATTATTTTTCTATAAATTACCAATTTTTTAATTACTTTTTTTTACTTTAATTATTTTCTCCGATTTTTTTAATTCTAAAGTTTGATGTCCATGTACTATGAAAAGATCAGTGTGACTTTCTGAAGCTTATAATTTAAATATAATACACTAACTATATTTACATTATGTAAAAATATACATACATTTCGGTTACTACGGAACTACGCGTTGAGTAGCGGTGACACCGGTCCGCGCCGCGCTAGCATAACTTAATAATTTTTTTCTCAAAAACTATAATACATACCATCTTTTTCTTTGGCTTAAATTTTTAAGCACATTACAGGCTATGTTTATGAATTTTTTGAAAAAGATCGATGATATACTTTAGATTTTGTTTAAATAAATAATTTAATTTTTTTAATAAAAATTTAATTATAAACAATTTCTTAATTATTATAATTTTTCTTGAAAGAGTATTTAAATACGAGTAATTTAAAACAAAATGATCTCAATTGCTTCAAAATTACAGAAGTTATGATAACACAAAAAAAATAGTACATAAAATTTCGAATTTGAATATTTTCGAAAATATTTTGAATTTTTTAAAAATAATTAAAATTTATTTTTTTTACTCCTAAAGGAACCCAAAATATCAATTTCGTAAATATTACTCAATATGACTGAAATTGGTGTGATCACTTGGTATGGACTCGACCAAGAATTAAAATTTAAGATTAATAATTGAAAATTAAGCAAATCAAATTGAAAATAATTTTAAAAATTAAAAATTGGAGAAAAGAAATTGCAAAAATTTAAAAAATAATTGAAAATTAAGAAAATATTTGAGAATTGAAGAAAACAATCGAGAATTGAAAAGAATAATTGAAAAAATTACAGAATATAATTGTAAATTTGAAAAAAACAATTGAAAAATCTCAAAATAGTTAAAATTTTGTTTAATTAACTAAAATTTGAAATAAATAATTAAAGGTTTAGTAAATCAGTTAAAAAATAATTTTAAAATAATTTGGAGAAAAAAATTTAAAAGTTAAATAAATCTATTTAAAAATGATGGAAATAATTGAAAAATAATACAAATAACTGAAATTTAAGGTTTATGAAAAAATACTTTACAAAACTAAAAATTGGAAAAAATATTTTCAATTTTATAGAAATAACTGAAAATTAAATAAAATATATAAAATTTATGAAAAATAGGTAATAAATTATAAAACATTTTTGAAAAATAAAAATAAAAATAATTGTAAATTGAAGAAAATAATTGAAATATGAGATAAAAGACTGAAATATGAGATAAAAGACTAAAAAATCAGAAAATCTATTGAACTTTAATTTAAGAAATTAAAAATTGGAGAAAATAATTTAAAAATGATAGAAATAATTGAAGATTGAAAAAATAATAAAAATGTAAAGAAGAATGAAAATAATTGAAAATCTCTAGATACCTTGTTTTTAAATATATTTTCTTGAAAATAGGGAAGTTTAGGTTAAAATTTTCTAAATAGGGGACTTTTAGGGATCAATTGCCAAATAGGGAACATTTAGGGAAACTAGGGGACGCATGTGAAGCCTGTGATAAAAGAAAATTATCTAACCCTTTAAAAAAAAGTAATCAAATATTCGTTTCGTGCAGAAACAGCACAAGTCCAGAAGTTAATTGTTTTTTTATACCTTTTATTAATTAAAATATAAATTAATCATATTGAGTTTTTAAACTTTTAGGTTAGTAGAAAATAACGCAAAAAGCGGAATTAAAAAAAATTCTCACATTTACAAGAAAAACAGTTTTGGTTGATTCCTGAGCAATTTTGATTTATGGACTTGAGCGGTTTTTGCAAAAACTGTTTCAATTAGTTTTTGTTTTAACTGGAGTTAGAGATTTATTTACGTAATTAAAAAATTACTAAATTGGACATGAAATCATAAAATCTTATATTTTTTATTTTCGTTTTACCCAAAATTTTTAGATTGTCTTCTGAACCATTTTAAAAATGATTTCGGAATTTTTTAAACAGTTTCCTAATCTTTCTTTACAAATTTCGAGTTTTTATCCTAATGTACTAAATTGCCAGCAATTTCTCGAATCACTAGACACACTTTTAAATATATTTTTATGAAAAATAAAGAATATTAGGAGGAAATGTTACAAATAGGATACTTTTAGGTATCAATTGTAAAATAGAGGAGTTTTAGGGACCAATCGCAAAATAGACGACTTTTAGAGAAAATACGGGACGCATTGCGTAACAAGAAATCATTTTGAAACAGATTCTCAATGAACGAATTACAATTCGATTGTGTTTGTTTTGCTGAAAAAAAGCCTTTGAAACTAAAAACTCCTTTGATAGACAAAAGACTAAATAAAAAACTGGGTTTGAATCTACAAAAGACCGACATTTCAAATAAAAAGAAAAGTAAAAAAATAAAATAAAAAAGATAGAAAATTTGGATCTTCCTTTCTCGCCCACAAATGGAAAATTAAATGCTTTCGCCTTTTCCACGCACTCGAGAGTTCTTCTCACTTTTAATGCTCCATCGGGACCAAAAAATATAGTAGATGAATATTGAAAGCACTTCCGGAAAGGTCGTTCAAACTTCGATCTCTAAATTCAGGATTTTTTGTTCATTCGATTGCTGGTTGCCCTCTCACCCTGCCCAAGCACATAGTGAATTTCTCTCGCACTCACTCTTTCTCTTTCTCGTAGAAATGAAAGCCGCGGGCATAAAAAAGGAAACGACAATTAACCCGCTCTCTTCTGCCTGAAATAGCCGTAAGCGCAACGGTGCGCAAAATGTAGGCGAAAGAATAGGGGAAAGATCCCTTTATGTGTGTGTGTGTGTGTGTGTGTGTGTGTGTGTGACGATGATAATTCAAAGGGGGAGTGAAGAGAAAGAGGGTCAAACAGTCAAGAGAGCTTTATTTTATCGCCGAGGATTCGATTTGTAACATGTAAATTTGACACTCGGTTTAGAAAAAAGGTTTTTTTGGTGAAATAACAATCCTACAAAACTTTACGTGAATTTTGGGGAAACCACAAGTGGTCTTTTTTGTTTTTAAAAAAAAACTCGATCGTTTGATGAGAGAAAATCTTCTGCCATCAAAACTAATCTCTCGAAAAAATCTAGTGGTGTTTTAGAAGATTCCATTTGTTTCAATTTAATTATGACTGCTACTGTCAAAATTGTGCAACGAAAAGATAAGGTGAGCTTAAATTTTGGGAAAAGCTGGTGGAAGATTCGTATGTAAGACGAGTGACTGTGGTTTGAGGTTTCTCCGAACAATTTCGCCAGAAATAAAGGCGGAAACGGAAAAGAAAGAAACAAACACTTTTCACGTAGCTGAGAGCAGATTACCTGACAGTCACTGGAGGGCCTCAGGAACTTTGCACGCTCCTAAAAGTTCTAAAAGTGAACGAACTCGATCTTAAAGGGACGATACCATTTTCAGTCTCGTCTCTTTCCCAAATGACTCAATTTTACTACAAGTTTCCATTTGAAAAAGTTCATGTATGTTCATTTTTAAAGATCATTTAAAAAATACAAAATTGAAGAAATAAAAAAAATGAAATTCAATTTTATTGTATATAGAATCAGGTATAAGATGAGATAACAGCAAACTTGATATTTCTCAAAATGATATCAATGATATAAGTTGATAACATTCTGAGGCTTCGCATTGACAATGTAGAATATTTTAGGGATAATAGGGGTCTGAATAAATAAAAATAGAGGAATTTCAGGGTACTTTAAAAAGTTTATAAATAAAGATAAATAAATTATATATATCACACTTGATTTGCAGGATCAAACATTTTGTAGTCCAAATTTTAAAAGAGTTGCAATATTTTTTCTAATATTATTAAATTATTAACTTTTATGATAAAAAGTATTTTATTTATAAATTCGTATAGGTACATGTAACAATACAACATAGTCAGAATTGTGGGACTACTTATTTTGAATGAATAAAAGCATCTTTAAATGTAATAAATATGAAAACTTAATTTTTTTCTTATTTCATGAAAGCTAAAGAAAATCTCAAAAAGAATGGGAATTTGAATCGATTGAGACTTGAATAGATAGAAAATTGAATTCATTTAAGTTCGGATTATTAGTAAATTGGAACAATTTAATATTTAAATACATAAATATATAATAAATAAAAATAAAGGATTGAAAAATGCAGAAAAGCTTTAAAAAAAACTCAATAAACTATAAAAGTATTACAAAAAGTAATAAAAAATATGAAAATCGTGAAAATAAATTGCAAAATAAAACAAAAAATTACTCTCTAAATCTAAATTAGTGAAATACTACTAACGAAATGATGAAAAGTCGTTCACAAAATGAATTATTTCTACTAAAAAATAGAGAAATATTACTAATTTTTAATAAAAAAAGCTACAATTTGATAGTGAAAAATTACTAATTCACATTTGTAAAAGTTATTAATATGAATTAGTATTAATATGAACTAGCGTAATGAACCTCGCTCGCTGACGCTCGCTCGGTCATTAATATTAATTTAATTGTTTATTGATGTGGACATTTCATAAAATATTAGTAAACTTATTGTTAATTGAATGTTTAATATTTTTTTTACAAATTTTTTATATTTCAATAATTTTTATTGTTATGTTTTATTATTATTATATTGGAAAAAATAAATCTTGTAATATGTAATGTATTATTTACATCAATATTATGAAGCTATTAATTAATGTTGTCTAATTGAATTATCACTGATCGATTATAGGTACTAATTGAGTATGAGTTCTATTATATTATTATTGCAAAATTTGAAGCTTGATAATCTAAACTATTTTTGTAAATGATCACAGAAAAAATATAAAAAATCTTAATGGATCTACATTTTTTTTTAAATTAAATTTTCGAATCTGAGTTTATTTCCGTTATGTTTCTATATTGGAATAATGTTTGTTTCCACATAGAAAAAGCTTTGTGATCGTTAAAATTTTCATTTATCCAAAAATAGTCTAAATCGACACATTGTCATTTAAATTATTTCGAAAAACTAATTATTTCAAAATGTAAGAAAAATATACTTAAAGTAGGATACAAAATAAAAAATTATTCTTAAAAAACAAATGAAAAAATTGCGCGTAGGTTTTTGTCGATTTAACACATGCGCAGTAGTTTTTTACAAACATTACACATGCGCAGTAGCTTTCTACAAACGTTAGGTATGCGCAGTGGTAAAAATCGTAACAAATAATGATTGTTTAGCAATTTCCACATGAATTGACATTAAAAAACATGTTAGCAAAAAAGTTTAATGCAATGTTTAAAACATATAATTTTAGAGACTAAATTGTACGCACAACATTTTACAAGTGGAGAAAAACGAAATTTTAATTTTCGTTGGAATTTAAAAAAAAAAAAAAAAAAAAAAAAAAAAAAAAAAAAAAAAGCACCTTTGCGCATGTGCAGTTATCATGTTACCGTGTTACGCATGCGCAATAATAAGACGGAATTTACTGCGCACTTATTAAAAAAAGTATGCTATATGTAGTGAAAATTTAATTATCTGGTGAAGTACAGCACTGCGCATGCGTAATTTTTGAATTTAATTAGAGCACATGTGTGACTATGACTGTGCATGATTGCGCATGTGTAACAGCAATACAAAACAACTGCGCATGTGAAATGTTTGTTTAGTAGTGCGCACGTTTACACAGCTGTGGTGCACTACTGCGCATGTGCAACAATATGTTGTTCATAAAAAAATGTTCAGTTTAACATGTTTGACACGAATAGTGCCAGTGCGCATTGTTACAAACTATAATAACATGGTGAAATGAACATTTTTGTAAGTAACCTATTGGAAAAAGTAGGTGAACTTTGAAGTCTGTACGACGATGAACGAAGTTTTTTCGGTATCGTATTAATATAATAGAAGATTACCACGTACAATTTTATGAATATTGGGAGAACTTTCAAACTAGTTATTCTCAATAAATAAGTAAATTTTTACAAAACTTTTTTAAACACTAATTATATGGAAGATTTTCTGACAGTATGTTAAATATTTATAACCCCCCCCCCCCGGTACCCCTAGAAAATGGTTTTTAAAAGTATGAAAAATTGAAAACTTTCAGATCAAAATTTGTTACATTTTATAAACATTTTAAAGAAAAAAAGATTAAAATTAATAAAATTAAATACACTTTTAATGTTTTTATTATTTTTTATGTTCAATAATATAAATTTTTCTATTAAATTTCTTGAATTCCAATATTTAAATTGAATTTTGAATATTCTTTTCTATTATGGGTCATTAATTACAATAATAATGAAAAGAAAACAATTTTAACAAATTTTTTAAATAAAAGTACCTTTGCGCATGTGCAGATATCATGTTACCGTGTTACGCATGCGCAATAATAAGACGGAATTTACTGCGCACTTATTAAAAAAAGTATGCTATATGTAGTGAAAATTTAATTATCTGGTGAAGTACAGCACTGCGCATGCGTAATTTTTGAATTTAATTAGAGCACATGTGTGACTATGACTGTGCATGATTGCGCATGTGTAACAGCAATACAAAACAACTGCGCATGTGAAATGTTTGTTTAGTAGTGCGCACGTTTACACAGCTGTGGTGCACTACTGCGCATGTGCAACAATATGTTGTTCATAAAAAAATGTTCAGTTTAACATGTTTGACACGAATAGTGCCAGTGCGCATTGTTACAAACTATAATAACATGGTGAAATGAACATTTTTGTAAGTAACCTATTGGAAAAAGTAGGTGAACTTTGAAGTCTGTACGACGATGAACGAAGTTTTTTCGGTATCGTATTAATATAATAGAAGATTACCACGTACAATTTTATGAATATTGGGAGAACTTTCAAACTAGTTATTCTCAATAAATAAGTAAATTTTTACAAAACTTTTTTAAACACTAATTATATGGAAGATTTTCTGACAGTATGTTAAATATTTATAACCCCCCCCCCCCCCGGTACCCCTAGAAAATGGTTTTTAAAAGTATGAAAAATTGAAAACTTTCAGATCAAAATTTGTTACATTTTATAAACATTTTAAAGAAAAAAAGATTAAAATTAATAAAATTAAATACACTTTTAATGTTTTTATTATTTTTTATGTTCAATAATATAAATTTTTCTATTAAATTTCTTGAATTCCAATATTTAAATTGAATTTTGAATATTCTTTTCTATTATGGGTCATTAATTACAATAATAATGAAAAGAAAACAATTTTAACAAATTTTTTAAATAAAAGTACCTTTGCGCATGTGCAGATATCATGTTACCGTGTTACGCATGCGCAATAATAAGACGGAATTTACTGCGCACTTATTAAAAAAAGTATGCTATATGTAGTGAAAATTTAATTATCTGGTGAAGTACAGCACTGCGCATGCGTAATTTTTGAATTTAATTAGAGCACATGTGTGACTATGACTGTGCATGATTGCGCATGTGTAACAGCAATACAAAACAACTGCGCATGTGAAATGTTTGTTTAGTAGTGCGCACGTTTACACAGCTGTGGTGCACTACTGCGCATGTGCAACAATATGTTGTTCATAAAAAAATGTTCAGTTTAACATGTTTGACACGAATAGTGCCAGTGCGCATTGTTACAAACTATAATAACATGGTGAAATGAACATTTTTGTAAGTAACCTATTGGAAAAAGTAGGTGAACTTTGAAGTCTGTACGACGATGAACGAAGTTTTTTCGGTATCGTATTAATATAATAGAAGATTACCACGTACAATTTTATGAATATTGGGAGAACTTTCAAACTAGTTATTCTCAATAAATAAGTAAATTTTTACAAAACTTTTTTAAACACTAATTATATGGAAGATTTTCTGACAGTATGTTAAATATTTATTACCCCCCCCCCCCCCGGTACCCCTAGAAAATGGATTTTAAAAGTATGAAAAATTGAAAACTTTCAGATCAAAATTTGTTACATTTTATAAACATTTTAAAGAAAAAAAGATTAAAATTAATAAAATTAAATACACTTTTAATGTTTTTATTATTTTTTATGTTCAATAATATAAATTTTTCTATTAAATTTCTTGAATTCCAATATTTAAATTGAATTTTGAATATTCTTTTCTATTATGGGTCATTAATTACAATAATAATGAAAAGAAAACAATTTTAACAAATTTTTTAAATAAAAGTACCTTTGCGCATGTGCAGATATCATGTTACCGTGTTACGCATGCGCAATAATAAGACGGAATTTACTGCGCACTTATTAAAAAAAGTATGCTATATGTAGTGAAAATTTAATTATCTGGTGAAGTACAGCACTGCGCATGCGTAATTTTTGAATTTAATTAGAGCACATGTGTGACTATGACTGTGCATGATTGCGCATGTGTAACAGCAATACAAAACAACTGCGCATGTGAAATGTTTGTTTAGTAGTGCGCACGTTTACACAGCTGTGGTGCACTACTGCGCATGTGCAACAATATGTTGTTCATAAAAAAATGTTCAGTTTAACATGTTTGACACGAATAGTGCCAGTGCGCATTGTTACAAACTATAATAACATGGTGAAATGAACATTTTTGTAAGTAACCTATTGGAAAAAGTAGGTGAACTTTGAAGTCTGTACGACGATGCACGAAGTTTTTTCGGTATCGTATTAATATAATAGAAGAAGATTACCACGTACAATTTTATGAATATTGGGAGAACTTTCAAACTAGTTATTCTCAATAAATAAGTAAATTTTTACAAAACTTTTTTAAACACTAATTATATGGAAGATTTTCTGACAGTATGTTAAATATTTATTACCCCCCCCCCCCCCCCGGTACCCCTAGAAAATGGTTTTTAAAAGTATGAAAAATTGAAAACTTTCCGATCAAAATTTGTTACATTTTATAAACATTTTAAAGAAAAAAAGATTAAAATTAATAAAATTAAATACACTTTTAATGTTTTTATTATTTTTTATGTTCAATAATATAAATTTTTCTATTAAATTTCTTGAATTCCAATATTTAAATTGAATTTTGAATATTCTTTTCTATTATGGGTCATTAATTACAATAATAATGAAAAGAAAACAATTTTAACAAATTTTTTAAATAAAAGTACCTTTGCGCATGTGCAGATATCATGTTACCGTGTTACGCATGCGCAATAATAAGACGGAATTTACTGCGCACTTATTAAAAAAAGTATGCTATATGTAGTGAAAATTTAATTATCTGGTGAAGTACAGCACTGCGCATGCGTAATTTTTGAATTTAATTAGAGCACATGTGTGACTATGACTGTGCATGATTGCGCGTGTGTAACAGCAATACAAAACAACTGCGCATGTGAAATGTTTGTTTAGTAGTGCGCACGTTTACACAGCTGTGGTGCACTACTGCGCATGTGCAACAATATGTTGTTCATAAAAAAATGTTCAGTTTAACATGTTTGACACGAATAGTGCCAGTGCGCATTGTTACAAACTATAATAACGTGGTGAAATGAACATTTTTGTAAGTAACCTATTGGAAAAAGTAGGTGAACTTTGAAGTCTGTACGACGATGAACGAAGTTTTTTCGGTATCGTATTAATATAATAGAAGATTACCACGTACAATTTTATGAATATTGGGAGAACTTTCAAACTAGTTATTCTCAATAAATAAGTAAATTTTTACAAAACTTTTTTAAACACTAATTATATGGAAGATTTTCTGACAGTATGTTAAATATTTATTACCCCCCCCCCCCCCCCGGTACCCCTAGAAAATGGTTTTTAAAAGTATGAAAAATTGAAAACTTTCCGATCAAAATTTGTTACATTTTATAAACATTTTAAAGAAAAAAAGATTAAAATTAATAAAATTAAATACACTTTTAATGTTTTTATTATTTTTTATGTTCAATAATATAAATTTTTCTATTAAATTTCTTGAATTCCAATATTTAAATTGAATTTTGAATATTCTTTTCTATTATGGGTCATTAATTACAATAATAATGAAAAGAAAACAATTTTAACAAATTTTTTAAATAAAAGTACCTTTGCGCATGTGCAGATATCATGTTACCGTGTTACGCATGCGCAATAATAAGACGGAATTTACTGCGCACTTATTAAAAAAAGTATGCTATATGTAGTGAAAATTTAATTATCTGGTGAAGTACAGCACTGCGCATGCGTAATTTTTGAATTTAATTAGAGCACATGTGTGACTATGACTGTGCATGATTGCGCATGTGTAACAGCAATACAAAACAACTGCGCATGTGAAATGTTTGTTTAGTAGTGCGCACGTTTACACAGCTGTGGTGCACTACTGCGCATGTGCAACAATATGTTGTTCATAAAAAAATGTTCAGTTTAACATGTTTGACACGAATAGTGCCAGTGCGCATTGTTACAAACTATAATAACATGGTGAAATGAACATTTTTGTAAGTAACCTATTGGAAAAAGTAGGTGAACTTTGAAGTCTGTACGACGATGAACGAAGTTTTTTCGGTATCGTATTAATATAATAGAAGATTAGTGATTTTTCAATGAATTTGTAGTTTTTTACTAAAAGTTAGTAATATTTCACTAGTACTTAGTATATATGTTTATTATTCATTTTGTGGACGACTTCTCATCATTTCATTAGTATTTTTCACTAATTCAGATATAGGTATTAGAGAGTAGAATAAAATAAGAAAATGCAAAAAAATTAATAAAAATTATATAAAAAAAAATGGAAAATTCCTTTAAAAATGAGAAACTTTAAGAAATTATTCATGAAATGATAAAAATTTAAAGAGAATGTGTAAATAACTTAACAAAGAGAACAAGAATTTATAAACATTAGATACACTTTTCAAACAATTTTAAAAGCAAATATTATTAAAAATTCATAGAATCTAAAAAGTTTATCAAAAAATAAATAGATTTGTGAACAAATAGACAAAATGTAAAAAAAATTGAATAAATTTACAAAGATACGAGAAAATATAAAAACAACATATAAATGAAGAAAAAATTGTACTCCCCCGACCCTGAAATTCTCAAAATAGATTTAAAAAACTAATGGGAAAATAATTGAATTTCTTGAAACTTTATAAAAACAAAATTATATAAAATGAACTGAAATAATTTACGTAAAAAAATCTAGTACACACAAAAATTAGAAGCAAAAGAAATAAAAATCTTCAAAAAGTGATAAAATTTAAGAAATTGTGTTAAAATACAGAGAAATAAACAAAGGTCTGAAAACATTTTTTTTAGAATAAAAAATTTATAAGAAAAAAAATGAATTGTTAAAAAAAATTTCAAAGAAATAGAAACGGGGTTATTACGTTAAAAAATTCATTAAAAAATTAAAGAATGATAAGAAAAATTATTAAGGAAGAAAAAAATTTATAATAATGTTAGAAAATTTTAAAAATATGGTAAATATTTAAATTAAGTCGAAATCTTGGTCAACATGAAATATAAAGTAAGTAATTTTTGACTGTAAAATTTTGAAATAATTGTAATGTAAATTTAAAAGTTTGAGTAAATTAAAGTTTGATTCAACTGGAGTTTGGGATTTATTTAAATTATAAAGATGTGCTAAATTAAACATGAAATTATTAAAATCTAATATTTTTGAATTTCTTTCTACTCAAAATTTTTAGATCCTACTCTCAAACTTTTTAAATTCAATTTATCAAGTTATTGAAGAATATGAGATTAAAATTACATTTTTCTGGATTTATCTAGAAATTTCTGGAATTTCTTAAAAACTTCTGGATCACTTTACAAATTTGTAAATCGTTTTGCAAATTCCCACACTGTGAAAAGAAACATCTTTAAATGTATTGTAGTAATATTTTAGTTGTTTAAAGTATTTTATATTTTCATTTTTCATCTTCAGAAATCTAAAAAACTAATGCATTTTAAGATGCTTTTGCTAACTTATTGAAAACATATTAAAAGTGACTACAAATGTATCTTAAATTAAGATGCCTACACTTTCTGCAGTGCAGTTTTTATCTTTATGTACTAAATTTTCAGCAATTTTTCGATTCACTATAGATACCCTGCCATTAAATAGTTTTTTTTGTGAAAAATAGGGAAAATTTTTCCAAACAGAGAACTTTTAAGGAAAATAGGGAACGCCTGCATTTTTCTTTTTTTAAAAAAAATACAGAAAACAATAAATAAGATAAATACATAATATAACTATACATAATAAACATTATAACTAACAAGAATATAATAATGAATTTATAAACCAATTGTAAAATGTATCTTATCCGTTTGTCTGTAAATTTACGATTATGGTTTTCAAAGAGACAGTCAAGCGTAAAAAACAAAAAGTGTTAATTATTGGAATGCGAGCAAGCTATTCTGTAAAACCATATTTCTCAAAGAAAACAGCATATAATTTATGTGAGGGAAGACGAGGGAAGGGACACATTATTTTGAGATTTCAAGCAAGTTGGAGAGAAAACGTAGGAAAGGTGTACTTTGCGAAGCTTGAAAAGGGTTTTGCTGGAGGGATTAGACGGTGAAGGAAATAACAGGCAGCAATATAGAATAACTCTGGAGGGCGTCACAACTTTGTTCATTACTCTAACAATTAGCAAAGCCCGTATTTCTTGTCATACTTGGAAGAAACACAGCCACAAAGATTCCACCAACACTGTCAACAACTACCACTACTTTATCTCCCACCTATTCCTCTGGTTCAATCTTTCTGCGATCTCTGATGATACTGCTTTTGAGCCTACTACCATCCAACCGCATGAACTAGTTTACAACTTTCATGAGAACAGATGCTCCAAGACGGAAGACAGATAGTGAATTTCGCTATGAATGAGAAACAAAGCTCCTACGACTTACTTTTACTTATGCATCTCTATATCTCAACCTTTTAAGTGAAACTTCTTAGATTATATTTAATAGACGTTAGGCAAATAATTTCCTCCATCATAATAAGTATATCTGTGCATTGTGTATTAAACCTAATACAATTCGTGTTATTTACTTAACAACAGCAAACACTACACTCTAAAAACAAGTGTCTTATTTTGTCCTCACTTTTAAGACATTTTAGGGTGTCTTAATTTTAAACCATTGAGAAAGTGTCTTAAAAATACCTGTAAGACGCTTGCTAAACGTCTTATGTCTTAAAATAAGACACTTGTAAGACACCTGTTTTTACAGTGTATTGGTGGGTATAATAAGCTCTCTAAATTTTCACTTATTCAAATTTAGAGAGAGAGTTTTCAGGATTGCCACAAGAATTTCATTTTCCCTGACTTCCAAACAATATTTTGTGTTTTTCGTTGACAATTTTGTACATTTTTTTTTTCTACACCAAATACGAATTCTACAAAGAAAATTGTATTAAACAAAAGTTCGATCAAATAAAATTATGCCAAACAGAAGCCAAGGAATTCCCGGACACATTTTATATGAATTTTTAATTTTTGTAAAAAGGCAAAGAAATTAGGACGCAAAAATAAGTGGTAAAACTCATTAGTTTGTTATTATTTTCATTTTTTAGAATTTTATAAGACAGAATTTTCTTCTAGACGAATTATCATTCTTCGCATTTGTTTTTAATCGAATTTAAATAGTTTTAATTTAGCAGAATTTTCTTTTAACAGAATTTTAAGTAAAACGAATTATTAAATATGAAAAATTATCAATTTCACCAACTCTTTATTTATCAGAATTGATATTTAATATAATTCTTAAAACCTCGAATTTTTATTTCTTCAAAACTGCAAACGGCCCAACAAACACTTGGCTATTTGTGATTTCAGACAAATGTAAATTCGGCGTTTTAAAAATTACATTCAACAAAAATTGGTGCAAATAAAATGTCGGACAAATGAAGATTCTGTGAACTATCTTTGACATTATTTTTACCCAAAAATTATATTCCTGGAATTTTTTTAAAAACTTTGTAATCTTTTTATAAATTTCCAGTTTTTATCTTGATATACTCAATTGCCAGCAAATTTTTGGATCACTAGATACCCTAACTTTGAATAGATTTTTGTTAAAAATAGGGGATATTAGGTCAAAAATTTTCAAATTGGCGACTTCTAGGAATAGTTTCCTGATACATGGCAACCCTGGTTTTTATTCAAATTTCGAATGATTCTAATTGTGCTGAGACTTTAAGAATATTTTCTTAAAAATGTTTCACAGTAATTTAAAACAGTTGTGTTAAAAATTAAGATATCAGATGAAAACTGTGTAACAGTGAAATTAAAGAGTAAGTATAGTTAAGAAGTTAGAATTGAGACAAGTTTGTTAAACGGAACAAGTTAGAGAATTTGTGAACTAAGTCCTGTTGAAGTTGAACATTTCTGAAAGTCTGGCGTGTTTTGAGGTGTTTTTGCCATGTGAAATCGACAGGCGAAACCGCAATCTAAGCGCCAAAGCTACCTAAAACCACAGCTTTTAGCCCACTTTGCACTGAATATAAAGCCATGAAAACACCAGACCACATCAAAACAAGCTTTTGTCATTTAAGTATAGACTTAGCAATACTCTAAAGAGAAAGTGAACTAATTAAAAATAATTGTTACTACTGTAAATAACTGATCCTCTTTATTAACTGCAGTTTAAAACTAATTTTCAATAAAGTTAATAAATTTAATTGTATGAAATTTTAATACACTTATCTCTAAATTTGAAAAAGTGAATATTCACTTATTTAGATGCATATACACTTATTGAAGACTTTTGACTTATTGAGATTTAGAGAGTAAATATAATCAATTTCAATACACTAAATACATCAAATTTCAACACATACTAAATACATCAAATATCCATAGAATGAATACGTAATAAATAAGAATTGAATTACATATTGAATTATCTTTTGTATTAATTAATATCATAACATTAATTTGATGTTCGAAGTTACGTGAAATTTATTAAATGTAAAGTAAACGGAAATGTAGAATGTAATTAACAATCGCGTGTTTGATACAAAAAAAAAATTATCTATAATAAACGAAGAGGTGAAAAATTCAATTAGGCGAATCCCGATAGGGTCCCTAATTGCATAAATGCATTTCAATTAACGAAGTTGAGCGTCCCGCGGGTATTATTGAATGGAAGCTCTATATATGTATCAAATTATACAATCAATCGCATTAGTAGAAACCAATACTGTGGCCTTTTATAATATCACACAGATCGAGATTCAAAAATAAAGAGGATCGCGAAAATTCTGCTAAGCTTCGAATTCTCCATGCACGTTCGAAACTTCACATTAACTCATTATTTTCAGAATTAAACGCAAAAATAGTTATTACCAGATTCGAGTAAATGCGGAAAATATTTAAAGTAAAAAATAAAAATAAACTACAAATTTAGATTTCAAAAAATTAAATTTAGGAAATCTTTAACTTCTGAAAAAAAATTCTTTGATTCTATTTTAAAGTTTTACTCAAATTAAATCATTTTTTTACAAGATGATTTAAAATTTTAATTTTTTCCTACAATAAAAATTAAAAAGGGTTTCTAAGGGTTAGGTGGAAAACTGTATTTGTTTAATTTTCTCGAAATAATAAAATGTAGATTTATCAACTTTTGAAAAAATGCTCCTCATATTTCGAAAACATCAAAGAATTCAATAAAAAATTGTAAAATTTAAAAATTCTTTAAAAGCTGTAAACAATATAAAAAGTATAAGGGAATTTAAGAAAATGAATGAAAAACTGCGAAGAAATGTAGAAAATCTATTTAAAAAATATAAAAAACCTTAAAAAATATTGGAAAAGTTCTACGATGAAGAAATTAAAAAAGTTATTAAAAGATATAAGAAGTTAAAAAAGTATTGGAACACTGTTTAAGATATTTTAAAATTCACGAAACTTTTATGTTACAATTTGTCACAACAGTTTCTAAAAGGCGACACAAAAATTAATTTATGAAACAGTAACAGAATTTTAAATCCAGAAAAAACTGCTGTCTCGTGTGATGGAAAATTCTGGTAGAAATTTTTAAAAGGTGAAAATATGAAAAAATCTACGAATCAATAAGGAAATATAAGGAAAAACCAAAAAATCTGAAAAAATGAAACATCTTTTTTTTTTTTAAGAAGATGCTTTCTTAAAAAACAGAGAAAAAAAGATTTTATTTGAGTCAAATAACTTTTCTATTTGAAACAAATAAAAAATTTAGTAGGCTCTGAGACAAAGATGTTTTTCTTCGGCACAAATAACTTACATTTGTGCCAAATACACCATTTCTCTGGGTGAACTGAAAAGTCTAGAAACCTAAGGAGTAATAAAAAATTTGAATATTAAAAAGTTCGAGAAAAAATGAGATAGCTAATGAAAAAATTAGGAGAAAAACAGAAAATCTGTTTAAAATATAATAAACCAAAAACAATTTTGAAATAAACAACAAACAAAAATGAAAAAAAGAAATGAATGCAATAAAATTAGAAAGTCGGAATCAAAAATCTTAAAATATAAGAAAATAAAAAAAAATCCAACAATTTAAATTTTTCTAAAGACTAGAATTTTTGTGAAAGAATTAATAAATTTGCAAAATATAAATTTACGAAATATAAAATTTTTCAGAACTAACAATCGGAAAATCGATACTCCTGATATTGGAAAAACTTTTCAAAACTTTAGATATTATGTTTGCTTAAGAAACTTCGTTTATGCTACATCTAAATTCAAGAAATCTTTTTCTATTATTTTTCCAAAAAATTGGATTAATTGTCCTACAATGTTTCCGACAACTTCAGGACCTACTCCCAATTTTAAAAACAATATTTTTTCGTTAAAATAGAAAAAAAATATTTCCATTTTTCTGCATATTAATATATAATATTATAAAAAAAGATCAATTTTTGTGGCATGTTATGGGTCAGAAATTTGCAAAGGCTGGAGGAGAGAGTATCGGTAGTCAGTAGCTTGAAGCTTTTCAAGTTTGTAATTAAACGACGACGTGCAAGGACAAAGGTTGATATGAACTAAAAGCTCTAGTCAAAGCCGCGCCAGTTATGCAGGGCAACATAAGGACGACGCGCTTGGCTCGTATCTCAGAGTTGATTACTGTCCATGTCAATAAAACGTCTTTACAAATTCACAATTCCTCAAATAGAAATTTATTAAATAGTCAACTCTCCAAATGATGATTTTCTTCTGTTAATTAATATAAATAAAATACATAACGTAACATTGACAGCTGCAATTTGCCATAATATTAAACAGAATAATTTGCACAAGGAGAATATTAAAACGAAAACAGGCTAATGGTCTAACAAATTAATATCATTATCAAATTTATTTAATTAATTAGTCTCTAAATCTAATTTAGATGAAATTAACAAGGTAGTAAATCAAATCGTGGTCTGCGTTTTGTTTCAGCAATTAATCAGAATCAACAAATTATTATGATAAAAGATTTTTGAGTGGAAGTTGACAAAAATTAAATCAATCACTGATTATAGTGATTGTCTCTTTTGATCAAAAGTTTAAAAAAAATGTCGGGTAAAACTTTTCTGTAGAACGTAACGACAATTAATAAAAAAATATTAGATTTTGCGGAATATGAAATCTGCTATTTTCCGACAATAAAGATAAAGATAATAAAGATAAATGAATTATATACAGTAGAACCTCGATTTTATTTGGATAGGCCAAAATTACAAAGTTGTAGAATAAAAAAAATATAATTAAAAAAAATTTATATTTGAAGTAATTAATTAAAAAATAATTAACATAATTATAAATTGGAATAAAAAAATTAAAAAAGATTATAAAACTAATCAAAATTAAAAAAAAAGTTCAAATTTGAGATGACTAATTGAAGATTTAATAAATCAATTTAAAAATAATTTACAAAATTAAAAATTATTTCTATAATTGCAAAATTATATATACAACTGAAAATTGAAGACAATAATTAAAAGTTGATAAAATGAATGAAAATTGAAAAAATTAATTTAAAAATGATGAGAATAATTGAAAAAAATTCAAAATTGATGAAAACAATGGAGAATTGAGAAAAATAATTGAAAATTTAGGAAACTAATTAAAAAATGATTAAGGTAATTTAAAATCGAAGAAATCAATGAGAAGATTATAACACAAATTAAACATTGAAAGCAATGAATTGAAATTTAAGATTAATAAATGAAGATTTAGTAAATCAAACTGAAAATAATTTTAAAAATTAAAAATTGAAAACAGTAATTTAAAATTAAGAGAATCTTTGCAAATTAAAGAAAACAATCTAGATTTGAGAAAAATAGTTTTAAAATGTAATAGAATATATATCAAACTAAAGGAAATAATTGAAAAATAGCAAAAATAATGATAAATTTTTAAAAAGAATTGAAATTTGAGATAAATAATTAAAAATTTAAGAAATTATTTACAAAATACAGAAAGTAACTGTAAATTTAAAAATATTTTAAAAATTATTATTTGGAGAAAAACATTGCAAAATTATAGAAATAATTGAAAATTGAAGACAGTAATTTAAAATTTAGAAAATATTTGTGAATTGAAGAAAACAATCGAGAATTGAGAAGAATAATTGAGAAATGGCAAAAATAATAAAAAATTTTTAAAATAATTGAAATTTGAGATAAATAATTGAATAGTTAGGAAATTAATTACAAAATTAGGAAAATAATTGTAAATTTGAAAAAAACAATTGGAAAATTCTAAAATTTATTAACAATTTTTTAATTAGGTATTTGAAATTTGAAATAAATAATAATTAAAGGTAAACCTTTAAATCAGTTAAAAAATAATTGAAAAATTTATAATTTGGAGAAAAAAATTGCAAAATTATTAAAGAAATCAATTTAAAAATGATGGAAAGATTTGAGAAATAATACAAATGACTGAATTTTGGGATAAATAAATAAAAAATGTATAGAAATTGTATGAAAAAATACTTTCCAAAACTAAAAATTGGAGAAAATATTTTTAAAGTTATAAAAATAATTGAAAGTTTAAGAAAATAAATAAAATTTATAGAAAATAAGTGATAAAATTACTAATCATTTTTGAAATTGAATAAAATAACTGAAAAATGATAAACACAATGAAAAAATCATGAAAAAAATAAGAATGTAAAAAAATAATTCCAAGTTTTGGAAATTAATCAAAAAATAATGAAAATAGAGAAAAATAATTTAAATTGAATAAAATAATTAAAATTTAATGAAAAAAATTGACAGTTTATGAAATTAGTCAAATAATAATACAAATAAGTATGAATGGTAGGAAAGAATTAATAAATAGTGATAAACATAATTTTAAATTGAAGAAAAGAATTGGAATCTTAGATGAAGGATTGAAAATTCAGGAAATCTATTGAAATATAATTTATTAAAGGAAAATATAAATCTGTGATATACTGGTTCAGTATGCTTAAAATTAATCACGCAAACCAGATAGTTTTGAGATGATCTAAAAAATGGCTCAAAAACACGAAAAAAAAATTTGTTTTGTTTTGTTTGGGACAATATGCTAATATATTTCTAAGTATTTTTCTCCGTTGAATTCGAATTCAAAGTCAGAATAACCAAATTGGCTCAAAATTTTGAGATAATTTTAAGATAATTTAAAGAAAGCAATTTTTTGTGTTTTTCTTCAGTTTTTTAAGATTATCTAAAAAATTTTAGCCTATCTAGTTATTCTAATTTCGGATTCGAATTCATCAGAGAAAAATACGTAGAAATAAACGGGCGTACTGTCCTGGAAAAAAGAAAATTTTTGTTGGTTTTGATTTGTGTTTTTAATTTTTTTTTTTTTTGAGATTATCTAAAAAATTTTAGCCATTCTGGTTATTCTGAATTCAGATTCAGATTCAGATTCAGCGAAGAAAAACAAGTAGGAATAATGTATTAGTGCAGTGTCTCAGACAAATTTTTTTTTGTGGTCTGGTTAATTTAATGTCTTATAACAGGAGCACTTTTTTTAGCATTTCCATTTAATAGACTTAATGTAATTTGTATTGTGATTATATAAACTAAAGATTGTTTTATATATAAATATGAGTTGTGTATTAACAATAACTATTTTATTTCATTATTTCCTTATTCTTCTTTATTTAGAGAATTTTTTAAGGCTATTTTATGTTTGATAATTAAATTACGACACTTAAATTTGAAATATTTAAAATAATTTAATGAGTCCAATAACTGGGGCACATTAACTGGATCTCCAATTTTTTTTAGTGTAATAACTGGAGCAAGTGATTTATCTTTTTATTTTTCTTCTATTTTTTAAAATATAAATTATTTAACTTACTTAATTTAAAAAATAAGAATTTAATTAACTTAATTTTGCACTTAATCATTGTGGTGGAGTTTAGAGGAACGGAACGTCGTGAATATAATTTAATTAACGATATAATTATTCGTAAAGTTACAAACTTTACAACAGGCGAGCAACTCTTGATATTGTAAATCCTGCGCAAATTGTGTGTCGTGATATGGAACAAATTTAGCTGGAAATAATCAAACACCTCAAGCGAGTTGTATCGCTCCATCATTCCCTTTGAGAATTATAGATACTGTTTCAGCCTGATCGTCAAGCCTGATTGTTCATCCGTATTTCGAATCCTGTTGGACATTGGACTTACTTGGGAACAAACAAAGGACAAAGTGACATTTGATCGAGAAACTAGTTTCAGCGTGAGATTATTTCATTTTCAATGATAACTCCAATGTCCATTTGGCATTCCCTTTGAGCAGAAAAGTATCAACATTTCACCCAAGGAAATTTACTGAATACGCGCAAAATTAAAAGCATTATATTCAAAAAGGCTATTTTGGCTTTTCAATTAAATTTACATCAATTAATATTTAAACATGATTTACTGCTGGCGTCAATAGTATTGAAATATATCCGGTCTGACACTTTAGTTTCACTGTATATAAATGTAATTTATAGTCGAATGATTTACGATTTTGGGAGAAGTATTCTGCCTCTTGACATCAGCATACCGCTCAACAATAAACCTGAACGAAATTCCGCATTTTTATTTCTCCTCGCTGAAAACAATGCATGACTTATTCAAATTTTCATACGTTCTTTGAGGTCGATTCCAGATTATTTCCATTTTACACTTTATTCCAAATTCAAGAGAATGTTTTTATGTGTCGGACGCAACATCCGTTACAGTGGCTTGAAAAGTCTGTTTTTTCATCCATTAAAGGATTATATCTCGTAAAGGGTCCGGAAAAGTATTTTTTAAATTGAAAAAAAAACTGCTAAATTTTTTCGTTAGATAAAGGTCATGTAAAAATCAACAAAAAGAGCAATAAAACACAGAACAAATTCTACAAAAATAGGACACTTGAAAAGTAAAAAAAAAAGTTTTACTTTTAGAAATTGGGAGATTTTGAAGAAAATTTTGCCAAAGAATGCCGGAAATCCGAAAAGCATTGAGAAAACGTCGGCACTGAGAAATTCCATTAATACAGTTAACGTGTCGGCCAAACTTTTGAAATCGTGCCAAGGGTTTATGTCGGCACAACAGTGTAGAATCGCAGAACAACGAATCTTAAGACTCTCAGCAAATAGATTAATTAATCGTAGTCGTTCACGTGACGATTTATTATTTGACTATACATCTTAAGCCGGCTCTTGTCCAGTCGAATTACCACCTGTTTTTCAAATGTATCATATTCCAAATGTTTGTCGTGTGTTATTCTTGGATGCATGAGTTGACGGATGAGAATAATAACTGTAGAGACGCGGTACTCTATTTTACAAACACGCAAAATCATATCACATTTTGAAACTGTTTCAACAATTTCCCCTTGTTTAAATACTCAAAACCAGCAAATAGAGTTCCCAAGCACATCTTTGTTTTAAACTTCCTTGACTAAAAGAAATATTTTCCTTTATTTTTAGAATTCTTATTTTGCGATGAAATAGTAAAATTCCCTGACTCTTACCTGACTTTTTCATTCACTGTTTTGAATGAAATTTAAAAAATATATTTTTTATTTTTCAGAAAAATAACTTGTTTCAATTAAAAGAAACTTTCCTGACTAAACAATAAAAATTGGCCGACTTCCCTGATTTTTCCCTGACAAATACACTTTTACGCATTGAAAAATTTCAGAAATTAATTTTTACGACAATGGTTTTGATTAATCTGGGATACTCGTGTTAAATAAAAAATTTTCTAGCTAAAGGTAAGTGAAAAGTCTACAAAAAAAATTCAAAAAATGGTTAACAATAAATTTTTTTTTATAAAATTAAAGAAGAAATCCTAAAAATCTAAATTGAAAAAAAGAAAATCAAGAAACCATGACCCAAAAAAATTGATAAAATAAAAAACACAAAAATGCAGAAGAATGCCAAAAAATTCGAAAAAAATATAAATAAAAAGATAATCTTTAAAAAGAATTTAACTAAAAAAAGAGATAAAAAAGTTTCTTAAACTAAGAAATAAAATTCCAACTCTAAGAATATCTTTTAAAATGCTTATTTTCTCTAGTCACTTTGTTTTTCAGACGACGCAATTAGTCGCCAAAAGTTGTGTTTGCCTGGGTACTATTATTTACAAAAGTCTTGAACCGATTGATTATTCCATACGTAAAAAATCGAGTAAAATAAAGTACGAAAATTTTTTTGTCCGGTTTTTAATCGTTTGAGAAGAAAGTGAAGTTATAAAAACAAGTGATTGTTACTGATAGTTATTTATAAATGATTGTTTTAATCTCTTAATCAATATGGATTTTACATATATTTTAAAATACAAAAGGTAAATAGAATCAAAATCATTTTTTATTTTTGCATCATTATAAAACATTAGAATTGTAAAACTACACTAAATTGACTAAATTTATAATTAATTTTGACTAATAATATATTGTCCACGAATATTCTTTTATTGTAAAATGTAAAGAACTACTGTCTTTATTAAATTTAATTAAACTTTGACGGAAAGGTAGCAATATTAAGCATATTTTTTTATTTCAAACTATAATATATAAGGATAAGAAATAAGTATAAGTATAAGAAATTTTTCTTAAAAATAGATAACGTTATAGTTTATATCTAAGAAAATGATCTAGGCACGTATTTAAGTTTTAAATATTCTTAAAATTAGTTGAATAATTTTAATATAAGAAAATCGTTTTTTCGGTGAGAAGAGAACGATACCTTATTTGATGATATGAAGCAAAAGGCGATAATTGCACAACTTATATTTAAAGGAGAGAATTTCCTAAGCTGGAAATAGTTCTAAAACAGCCCTTGTGGGAATATTATGTAGTTATAGTTATACTCTTGGTTAGATTTCTCTACTATCTCACACTCAAGGTACAGTGTAGTTAGCGCAGTTGCGTTTTGCAAGAAGTGCACACTAGTGCAAATGAAACTTAATCGCGCGTCGACACATAGATAGCATGATGAACTCACACATATGCATTCATAGGTAAGTGCGGTTTTGTCTGTATAATCCTGGGCTTGGGTCCAGATCAAAGCCAAGTTCCTCGTAACATATTCTCTATGAATAACGCTTTTCGGACACAGGACTAGGACGGAGACAGATCCAGAAACTGGGAGTGTGAAAAGGACTCGAAAGTGCACCCGAATTTGCATGACACGCGCCTTTTGCTCTTCCCTTTATAACTCTATTCTTTTTACGACAGAAACACCCTTTCGTACAATAATTCACGATTAAAGTGTCAGCAAGTTAACATTTTTAAACACAAGTGAGAGAGTGCGAAAGGTGACGAGGATTTTTAATGAATTATTTTCATGTAAAGACCAAATTCATACACTGAAAAAACGATATTCTTTATTTGAGAATTTTTCTTGGCGCCAATTTAAGAATAAAATATTCATCTACTAGCAACATTAACGTTGCATTGCTGTTGGTCATTTAAAACTATAAATTTTTGCAATTCAAATAATGAAAATAAGGAAATTAAAGAATATATCTGAAAAAGAATAAATAATCAACAGTTGAAAACAAAAATCGACAAATGGCTACGGCTACATAAATACACAATTGAAAAGAATAGTTTAAAAAATTAAACAATAAATATTAAATTCAAACAAAATTGTTGAAAAATTATAGGAATAACTGTTGGAAATAATTGCAAATTGAACAACTGGATTAAAAATCGAAAAAAATAGTTGAAATTAAAGAAAATAATCAAAAATTGAGAAAATAAAATGAAAATGAAATAAATTGAAAATTTAAGAATTAAATCAAAATTTAAAAACATAATTGATAATTAAAAAAAAATTATAAAATGACAAAAATAATAGACAATTGACAACAAGATAAAAAAAAGGCTACATTAATACACAACCGAACAAAATAATTTAAAAAACACTCTAAAAACAAGTGTCCTATTTTGTCCTCACTTTTAAGACATTTTAGGGTGCCTTAATTTTAAACCATTGAGAAAGTGTCTTAAAAATACCTGTAAGACGCTTTCTAAACGACTTATGTCTTAAAATAAGACACTTGTAAGACACCTGTTTTTGCAGTGAAATCAAAGAATAATTATAAAATATTAAGAAAATAATTAAAAATTAAAAAAATTGTAGGAAATCATTGAAAATTGCGGAAAATAATTAATAATTGAAAAAAAAGTTAAAAAATGACGAGAATAATTATCAATTGAAAACAAAATTCAAAAAAATGACTAGATTAATAGACAACTGAAAAAAATTATTGAAAAAATTAAACAAGAAATATTAAATTTAAAGAAAATAATTTCAAACAGAAAAATTAAGAAAATTATAGGCATAATTGTTGGAAATAATTTCACATTTAACAACTGGATTAAAAATTGAAAAAAATAATTGAAATTAAATAAAATAATTTAAAATTTAAGAATGGAATTGAAATTTAAAGAATTTACTTAAAAATTAAAAAAAGTAATTGACAAAAGCCAAGAATTAATAAATATAGAAGAAAATAATAATAAAAAACTGAATAATGGAAATAAAAATTGAAGAATGCAATTAAAAATTAAAGAAACTTAATGAGAATGAAAAAAATAATAGAAAAAAGTCGATAAATTTTTAATATTAAAAAAAAATAATTGAAAATTGGAATTTAAATTTGAAGAAAATAACTAAGAATTAACGAAAATAGTTAAATATCAAAGAATAATTATAAAATTTTAAGACAATAATTAAAAATCAAGAAAATTGTAGGAAATAATTGACAATTGCGGAAAGTAATTAATAATTGAAGAAAAAGTTGAAAAATTACAAGAATAATTGAAAAGTAGAAGAAACTATGTGAAAAATGACGAGAATAATTATCAATTGAAAACAAAATTCAAAAAAATGACTAGATTAATAGACAACTGAAAAAAATTATTGAAAAAATTAAAGAAGAAATATTCAATTTAAAGAAAATAATTGCAAATTGAAAAATTAAGAAAATTATAGGCATAATTGTTGGAAATAATTGCATATTTAACAACTGGATTGAAAATAGAAAAAAATAATTGAAAATTGAAGAAATTAATTAAAAATTGAAAAATGAAATTTAAATTTAAAGAATATACTAAAAAATTGGAGAAAGTAATTAAAAGTAGCCGAGAATTAATAAATATAGAATAAAACATTTGCAAACTGAAGAACCTAAATGAAAATTGAAGAGTGGAATTAAGAATTAAAGAAAATAATTGAATAAATGTATTTAAAATTAAAGAAACTTAAAGATAATCGAAAAAAATAACAGAAAAAAGGTGATAATTTTTTAATTTTAAAGAAAATAATTGAAAATTAAAAAGAGGAATTTAAATTTGAAGAAAATAACTGAGAATGGAAGAGAATAGTTGTAGAATTGAATAATTAAATTGAAATATAAAAACGATTTTTATGAGCGAAAAAAATAATTGATGAAATCCGCGATTTATTGAATATTGAGGAATTAATTGAAAATCGATAAAAATAATTGAAACTTTAAAAGAATATTTGAGTTTGAGAATTGAAGAAAATAATAAAAAATTAAAAAAATAAATTGGAAATTCAAGAATGAAGTGAAAATTTCAAGAAAATAATTGATAATTAAAAAAATTACAATCCGACGAAAATAATTAGCTATTAAAAAAAATAATTAAAAATTGAAAACAAATTCAAAAAAATTGTGAGAATAATCGTCATTTGAACAAAAAATTTTTTAAAACTAATGAATAATCATGAAATTGAAGGAAATTAATAAACTATCAACTAAAAACTGTTGAAAATTATGGAAATTATTGTAGAAAATAAATGAAAATTGAAGAATTGTATTGAAACTTGAAGAAAATAATATACAACATACATTTAAGGAGATTTAATATTGTAAGTTTTTTTTTAATACAAATAACTTAGGAACTTTTGAAAAAAAATTCTAAACATTATTTAAATGAAAAAATTATTTTTGAAAGATGTTTAATGTACATATAAAATGTTTAAAGCCGGTGCTTGTTTTCTTTTCAGTAATATAATTAGCGGTATTTCCTTCTTTACTATTATATTACTTATTCTACTTTTATAATAAAAAGCAATTAATAATTAGATATATAAAATAAAAACTCATACGATTTATAATTAATTTAAAGATAGATTTTTTTCAAACGTGACTGATTTAGAACAAAAAAATATCTAAATGCCAAACTTCAGGTGCGGACAGAAAGAAAGAATGAATGAAAGACTGAATGAATCTTGTGGATTATTATTATAGATTAAAGATAAAGTATTCTTAAGCCATAACAAGAAAATTCTTCAAATAAGAAGCATATTCTTAATAGATGAATATTTTATTCTTAAATAGGCGCCAAGAATAACTCCCAAAATAGAATACTGTTTTTTCAGTGATTTCAAATCAGACAGACTGGACATGATTGGAACTAATAATCAAATTTCTATCAAAAATGTTGTTTTTGAAAGAATTTTAGACAAAACGTATTTTTTTGTTTATCTGAAAAAAAATTTTCATGTCGTTATAAAAATTGTTATTGTTTTCTTCTTAAATTTTAAATAAACGAGAGTTCCGACTTTAAAAATTAAAATCTTTATAACTCCATGAAAATTTTCTTTTTAACTAAACAAAAAAATACGTGTCGTCTAAAATTCTTTAAAAAACCACATTTTTGATAGAAAATTGATTTTCATTCAACCTGTCTAATTTGAAATGAATTTGGTCTGAAGAAATTCCAAGTATGATGAGAGAAAAACTCCATGAAAATGAATTTTTTTTTGTAGATAAGATGTTTTCACGACTATTTTGTTGAAAAGAAAATTAGCGCCTAATACGTATTAAAGTGTCAGTTTAGACTCTCAAGTAGAAATTCGCAAGAGGTTTTATAATTCATCAAAAGGAATGCGAAAGCTCTTGAAAAGTGCATAGCTATTTGTGAGAGACTCTTCATCGAAGGTAATAAGTTTCGAAGTAAAAGTCATAAATGTTTATGCGGATTAAGCTGATGTAAAGAACGTGGTGGTTGCTCTTTATCTTGTTCATTAACACAATTATTAACGCCAAGCCGGACGCTGGTTTAAGAGAAGCAATAAAGACTTGATTACAGCTTTCAGGAAACGGGTCGGAAAGCTGAAGTGACTTCGTTATATTTCCAAAAAGGAAATACTTGTTCTTCAAACTTCAATGTTCATTTTAACTTCTTTCAGAAATAGCGTAAGAATTGATAAATTAAACATTGTCATTCAAAATAATATTATTTCATCTAATGTTTCAAAGTAGTTCTCTCATCTCGCGCTAAAGGTTGCTTCCTTCCTGAATTGTAATTTAAAAATAAAAGCTTTCTATTTAAGCTACCGTAATCTTGTTTTGCAAAATCTTAAACCTAGAATGAAATACATTTTATAAGAATATGTCATTTAAACGAGACCTTCAAGTAAAGTTCTTTTGAGTTATATTCAAAACAAGAAAATTCAACCTTTTTCATTTCTTGAGATTTTCTACTTTCATTTTCTACACCAGCGAATTCTTTTTCTTGGCTCTTTATTACTTTCTCTAACAGAGGGATTTTTTATATTTCTATTATCGTAAAACTTTACATTTTGTTCAATTCAGTACTTTGGATTAGAAATAAAAAAAAATTGAGATTGAAGGATAAACATTTTATTTTTACATAGAAGTTTTTTAAATAAAAAAAGTTGAGAATTAATCGATTAGACCGAATTTTCGGACAATTAGAATTTATAAAGTAAAACTTCATTTTTTCAAAATTTTCTACACTACCATAGAAAAATTCTATGCCTTTTCTAGGTTTTCCAGACCATGTTTCTTAAAATTCCATGACCAAATACAAAATTGTTTTAATAAGTTGTTTAGCTTATAGCAGTAAAAAATATAACAAAATTTAATTAAAATGGAAATAATTAAAATTACGAGAATAATTACAAAATTGAAGATAATATCTGACAAATGCCTAAAGTAATTGACAATTGAAAACAAAATTTGAAAAATGGCAAGATAATTACACAATTGAAAAAAATAATTTAAAAAATTAAACAATCAACATTGAATTTAAACAAGAAATTAAAAAAAATTAAAGAATTACAGGAATAACTGTCGGAAATAATTGAAAATTAAATAACTGGATTGAAAATCGAAAACAATTATTGAAATTCAAGAAAATAATAAAAAATAGAAGAAATAAATTGAAAATTTAAGAATTAAATTGAAATTTGAAAAAAATAATCAATAATTAAAAAAAAATTACAAAATGAAAAAAATAATTGACAATTGAAAACAGAATTCGTAACATGGTTAGATGATTACACAATTGAAAAAAATAATTTAAAAAATTAAATACTAAATACTAAACAAAAAAATTGAAAAATTAAGAAAATTATAGGAATAACTATTGAAAATAATTGCAAATTAAATAATTGTATTGAAAATTAAAAAAAAATCATTAAAATTCAATAAAATAATTGAAAATTTAAGAAAATAATAAAAATAATAAAAAATTGAAGAAATAAATTGAAAATTGAAGAATTAAATTAAAATTTGAAAAAATAATCGAGAATTGAAAAAAAATTACAAAATGACGAAATTAATTGAAAAAATTGTAGGAAATTATTGAAAATTGAGGAAAATAATTAATAATTGAAATAAATAATTGAAAAATGACGAGAATAATTGAAAACTTATAGAACATATCTGCAAAATGATAAAAATAATTGACAACTGAAAACTAAATTCGATGAATGACTATAGATTAATAGACAACTAAAAAGTATAATTGAAAAAATTAAAGAAGAAATATTAAATTTAAAGAAATTAATTGCAAATCAAAAAATTAAAAAAATTATACGAATAATTGTTGAAAATAATTACTTTATTAAAAAGCTGGATTAAAAATTGCTAAAAATAATTAAAATTAAAGAAAATTATTGAAAAATGAAGATAATAATTGAGAATTGAAGAAAATAGTTATAAAATTGATCAATTCAATCGAAATTTTAAAAAATGTTTATAATTGAAAAAAGCCGAGAATTATTGAATATTGAAAAATTAAGTGAAAATAAAAAAAAAAATAATTGAAAATTAGGGAAAATAACTAAAAATGGGAGAATAATTTAAAAATTAAAGTATTAAATGGAAATTTTATGAAAATAATTGATAACAACAGAATAAAATAATTTAAAAAGTTAAAGTATAATTATAAAAGTTTAAGAGAAAAATGAAAATTGATTAAAATTATTGTAAATAAAGGAAAAATGAAGAAAATAATTAATCATGAAAAGAAATAATTGAACAATAACGAGAATAATTGCGATATTGAAGAAAATATCTGAAAAATGATGAAAATAATTGCCAATTGAAAACAAAATTCGTAAAATGGCTAGATTAATACACAATTGGGAAAAATGATTTTAAAAATTAAGCAATAAATATTAAATTTAAGCTAAATAATTAAAAATTGATAAATTAAGAAAATTATAGGAATAACAACTAGATTGAAAATCGAAAAAAATAATTCAAATTGAAGAAAACAATTCAAAATTGAAGAAAATAATTGCGAATTGAAGAATGTAATTGAAATTTAAAGAATATAATTAAAAATTGGAAAAAGTAATTGAAAAAAGCCGAGAATTATTCCTATAGAAGAAAATAGTTGAAACTGAAAAATGGAATTAAATTTTGAAATAAAATTGAGAGGTTAAGAAAACATCTGAACAATTAAATTTAGAATTAAAGAAACTTATTGATTATGGAACAAATAATTGTAAAATGTCGAGAATTTTTTAATATTGAGGAAAATAATTGAAAATTGAATTGAATTTTGAAGAAAATAATTGAGTAATTGAAGACAATAATTGTAGAATTGTAGAATTAAATTGAAATTATAAAACTATTTTTTACAATTTAACAAAATAACTGCAAAATTCCGAGAATTTGTGAATATTGAAGATGAATTAATCTAAAATTGATAAATATCATTGAAAATTAAAGAATTAAATTGAAGTTTTAAGATAATAATTGATAATTGGAGGAAAAATTACAAAATGATGAAAATAATTAAATTTTAAGGAAAATAATTGACATTGAAAAAAGAATTCGAAAAACGGCAAGAATAATCGACATTAAAATAAAATAAGTTTAAAAATTAAAAAATAATTAAAAATTTGAAGGATAATAATAAATTGTCAATTGAAAACTGAATTTCTGTAATAACATTAAAAATTTCAGTTATTTTCTATTGATTAATCAATTAAAGTCACTAACAATTCAGCAATTTTTAACTTAGAATTAGCTCAAATGACAATTTACTCATTAAAATAATAAAAAGAGAAATTAATTAAATTAATTTTTTAAAATAATATTTTATAAAATTCTATGACAATTCCAGGTTTTTCAGTACCGTAGAAACCCTGTATTTCAAAGTGATTATTGTGCTTGATAAGTTAAAAACAAAAATTCTTGAATTTTCCCATTATCGGTTCAAAGTGTTTTTTACTTTCAGTCTGAGCTACAAAAATTATGCCCGAAACACTATTTTCTTTGCTACAGTATTAGTTTTAATTTGAGCTAAGAGAACTTAAAATATATGAAAACTATATACTTAAAAAATATTAATTTTTTAGTTTCCGAGATATGAATAAAAACTTTGAGCAGGGTTTCTTAAAAAATCAGTTTGAATGTTTTTTTAACCTGAAAATTATGATTTTTAAAGAAAACATTCTTCGACGTTTTTTGTCATATCTCGACACCACTTAAATTTTTTTAAAGTTTTCTTTGCTTAAATTAAAGCTGACACTATATAAAAATAAAAATACACTGCAAAAACTGCTGTCTTCTAAGTGTCTTATTTTAAGACACAAGACATTAAGAAAGCGTCTTACGGTTATTTCAAGCTATTTCATTGGTTAATAATTTTGAAAGATACTTTCTCAATGGTTTAAAATTAAGACACTTTAAAA
This sequence comes from Ganaspis brasiliensis, assembly GCA_037103525.1. Taxonomy (NCBI): domain Eukaryota; kingdom Metazoa; phylum Arthropoda; class Insecta; order Hymenoptera; family Figitidae; genus Ganaspis; species Ganaspis brasiliensis. Next base: position 3,354,392 of record JAZKLR010000102.1, on the reverse strand, counting down.
CGTCTTAAAAGTGAGGACAAAAATGTCTTAAAATAAGACACTTGTTTTTACAGTGTAAAACAGTGCCAATTAACTATATTTTGCATATAATTTTTGTAGATCAGGCAACGGGTTAAACATATCAAACGATAACGCAGAATTTTATCATCTTTCTAAATTTGTAAGTTTTAAGTCTCTGTATTATATTTTTATCAAGAGATCGTAGTTTTAATATTTTTAATTAGGTCGTGTTTTTCAACCCATTCCGGGCGGTTGGACCGCCAATTTCCTATGGCAGTATAAATTTTAATAAACAAAATTTGTACTTAAGAATTATTTGCATTCATCACAAATGTATATATATGTATATATCAGAGACCAATTTTTGTAGATTATTATTTTGAAACACTTTCTAAAAAAAATATCTATTAAATGTAATTAATAACCAAGAAAGATTTTGAGAACCTTTGATACTTTTTGTCGACTTAAAGAGACTTGAAGAAGTGGATGTAGAGCTTATTAATCCTTGAAATTGAAAAGTCAAGTGAGCCAAGTACTGGAGTGAATACTCGGTGCTAGTGGGAATTTAAATATTAATAGAAAAGCGAATTAAGAACAAGTTTCACGGTCCAAGGCGAAATGCAGTAATACCACTGTAACGATTCTTTCGACCTACGACTCGAGCAATCGAGTTGGTATTCTCGCTAATACATAAGAAATAACTTAAACCGAGCTACCGGAAGTATTCTCTCTTTCTTCCTCTCTCTATTGGAGCGCATTCAAGATGAAGAACTCAAGTAACCAATTATTGAACATGCTTTAAAATGAATTTTATATTCAAGATTTTTTTTTACGCTTACGAGCCTTGCGGAAGAGCTAGCAAGGGAGTAAAAGGGCGAGGTAGTCAAGTATAGCGTCGCATGAAAAGTTGAAATATCGTCCGCGTTGTTTGTCTCGAGGACATACATACACCCTCGTTAGGCAGGCAAATATGCGCGACAAAAGACTTTCCCCAGAGAGTGGGAGGCAAGCTAAATAATACACGATATTATAATTGTGTATGAAGACGAAAAAAAGAATATATTTCAGAAAGTAGCAAAATTAATGACAACTACAAATAAAACTGTATACAAAGAATGTGCAAGTATCATTTTGACACAAAGTAATTTTACTTTTGTGTCAAAATGATACTTCCTCAGATTTTTAAGTTTTAATTATATTGAATTTAAGTCAGGGCTGATAAAAATCATGATTTTTTTAAAAAGATCGGATTTTTTTTATTTAAGGTAGTTCTCCAGCTTCAGGGCCGCACAAATACTATAAAAAAATAGATAAAAACAAATAAATAAAAAAACAAATAAATTAAATCTGAAAACGTAATTTAAAGCAATATGTTAGTCTCGTGACACTTCACATGTGCTTCAAACGGAAGAATTTTGGCAATTTGCGACCGTTGGATTTTCTTTCGCTCGTAAATTCAATGGAAAATCACATTGGTTTCGAATTTCAGATTAGTATAATTAAAAAATGAGCATTGATACCCCTACTAATTTTTTTTTATATTATTTCTTTTATTTATCCCTATAAAATACTAGTTTTTGAGAAATATTTAGAGAAAAGTTTTCCAGATATTAATAAAAGTGTGCCATTTTTATACGTTCAGCATATGATTCCCATGTAAATGTTAAATCTTTGAAGCTAAATATCTTAATTTTTAGCAAGAGGCCCTGAGGTTTTTACCACACATAAAGCATACAAAAAGGAACATTTATCCAAAGTTTCAGAAAATTCTAAAGAAAATCGATTTTCCGGAGAACTACCTTAAATCAAAAATTGATTTTTTTTAAATACAATTTTTCAAACTGAGAACATTTAATAAGAAAACATTTAACCAAAATCAAATAAATTATGTCGAATAAATTAGAAAATTTTAATAAAATATCTTCACATTCATGTAATTGAAAAACTAAGTAAAACCATCGAAAAAATAATAAATTACAAAAAAAAAAACATAAAAACGTAAAAAGACAAGAAAACAATCTATTAAAAAAATAAGTCAATTCTTTTAAATAAAAAAAGTTATGGACTTCATTAAAGAAATAAAGAAAAAATTTAAAAAAAAACACAAGAATGAAATTGTGGCATAAAAATATATAAAAGAGTAGAAACTCCTTTTAAAAAAATTAAACTATTTACAGACATCTTTTTTTAAATTAAAAAAATAATTAAGAAGAAAACTAAAAAACCGTTAAAATATATTACTAAAGAGAATAAAATTTTAAAATTAGGAAAATTAGAGACTTATTTAACAAATTGAACGATGTTAGAATGAGAATATTTAGTTCAACCTTCAATTTACAAGACATAAAATACAAGAATAAAAGTCTGCAAAAAGTGGAAAATTGGAAAATTTTAAAAATGTAGATAAAAGCATCAAATAAATGTTTTCAAAAATTCGTAATTACAAGATAAAAACTAAAAAATTTAAATGAAGGAAAAATGTTTCTAAGAAATATAAAAATGATGACAAAAATTAAAAAGTTAATTAAAACGTAAGGAAGGAGTAAAAAAATAGTGAAACATCAAGAAAATATAAAAATAGGAAAGAAATGGAGTGATATTATAATGATAATGATAATAATAGTGATATAATAATAAGTTTATCAAACCAAATAAAATGCAAAAATGTTTTTTTCCTTAATCAAACAAACATTGAAAAAAGTAAAAAGTACAAAAAATAATAAAATTTGGTTAGAATCTACTAAAAAATTAGAATTAATAAAATGAAATGAAAAAATGCATAGTGTTTATTTTTAAAAATATGGATACATAATTTTAAAAGTCAACGAAAAACAAAATTAGTGAATATTTTAACAAAATTGTGTAAAATAATTAAATAATAATAATCTCCGTAAACTCCTGAAGTTAGTTAGTATTAATATTTATTCATCTTTTCTGTCCAGGTTTTAAAAACTGAAGTGAAGTTAGTCCCTGTTATGTTATTTTGTGCTGGTTTTTAATTGTCATTTGAATAAAAAAAAGTTTCGAAAAATGATTTAAAAATTTATTATGGTTTTTGAAGAAGTTGAAAATATGTACACATGCAATTAATTTCCTAAATTTTCAGTTATTATCTCAAATTTAAATTATTGTCTTCAATTTTTCATTATATTATAACGATTTTTTAATTATTTTCTTTTGCTTCAAAATAAATTCTGCAATTTTTCTTAATTTTCATCAATTTATAATTAAATTCATTATTTTGTCATTACTTTTAAAACTTTCAATTAATTATTCGATATTGCAATTATTTTCATCAATTTTCGTTATTTCTGCGATTTTTTAATTATTCTCTTTAATTAAAATTTTTCAAGTAATTTTGTAATTATTTTTTTTTTTTTTAAACATATACTCTATGATTTTTTCAGTTATTTCTCTCAACTTTTATTGAATGTCTTCAATTTTTCATATTTAAATTATTTTTATCATAACTTAATTTTCTTTCCCAATCTTAAATTATTTTCAGCATATTTCAATTATTTTTTTCAATTTTGAATTAATTTGATCATTTTACAAATATTTTTCTCGATTGTTAATCATTATTCTCATTTTCTAAAATTATTTTCTAAGATTTTTAAGTATTTTTCTGAAAATTCAAATATTTTCTTCCATTTTTAATTATTTTCATTTGTTATCAGAATTTAAATTTTTTTTTTTTTTTTATTAATTATCGTAAATTTCAATTATTTTTAGCTTTTGTCCGGACAATATTTTTAGTTTTTCTCATATTATAAAATTAATTTCTAAAATTTTTCAAGTAATTTTCTCAAATTTCTATTATTTTCTTCAATTTTTATTTATTTTTATTTGTTTTCATAATTTCCAAAAAAGTTTATTAATTGTCGTAAATTTCAATTATTTTTAGCATTCTTCCAGTCTTTTCTCTAATTTTCAGTTATTCTCATTTTCTAAAATTATTTTCTAAGATTTTTTCTAAAATTTCAATTGTTTTCTTCAATTTTTATTTATTTTACCTTTTTTTTAATTGATTTCTAAGATCTTCATGTATTTTTTTCAAATTTCAATTATTTTTTCTTTATTTAAAAAAAATTCTGTAGTTTTTTCAATTATCACACTTAAATATCATTTATTTGTTACAACTTATCATTGTTTGTATCATATTTTAATTATTTTCGTCAAGTTTTAAAATTTAAAAACATTTTTCAATTATTTTCCAAAATCTATTTCCTTCAATTTTCAATTCTTTAAATTTGTTTCATAATTTCAAAAATTAATTATTATTTATCTGACTTTTCAGTTATTTAAAATATTTTATGTAATTTGTTTAATTATTTTTTCAAATTTTAATTATTTTATTATTATTTTTTTAATTTATTTATCTCAATTTTTAACCATGTTTTTTCAATTTTCTATTATTTTCACTAATTTTTCATTATTCAATTTTTAATTTACTTTTAAGATTCTCAAGTATTTTTCTCAAATTTTAATTATTTTCTTTATGTTTAAAACATTTTTATGATTGTTTAAATTACTTTCCCCAATTTTTAATTGATTTAATTTTTTTTAAATTAATTTTCAAAATTTGCAATTATATGTTTAATTTCAATTATTTTTTGCAATTCTTTTTAATTCTAAAATATTATAAATTTTGTCCTAAATAAATATTTGTTTTATTTATATTAACTGATTTTTAAATATTATATTTAGAATATTTAATTTTCTTATTAGATAAATAGTATTTACCGATTTTTATATTTATTATTGTATTTTATAATTTGAAAACGTATGAGAAACTAATCGCGCGCTTGTGCGCGTTTTATTTTGCTAGTATTAAATAATTTTCAAATTAATTTGCAAGTTAAAAAAAATCCTAAAATAAAAAAACACAAACAAAATAAATATCAAAAGTAAAAGCAGAAAAAATCTTAAAATTTAGTAAAAATAAGAAATTATAAGATAAAAATTAAAAAGTTTCGAAAAAGTAAAATCCTAACTTGAGTACCTAACTTGTTAAATTAATTTTATAATAATGTTTTTAAAACAACGAAACAAACAATGTTTAAACTGCTTAAATGTTGGAAAATTTTTATAAGATTATTTTAAATTATAATTATTAACAATAAAAAATGTATACTTTATTTGAAAAAGATTTTTTTCAAAAAAAGTTAGGTTATATTAAAAAGAAATGTCAATTAAGTAAAATTATAAAATATGAAATTTATGTATCTTAAAAAAATCAAAAAATGTTGAAACAAATAGTGCTGTTCTGATGAGGGTATAAGATTTTATACCGAAACGCGTCAAACTGATGCTAATATTTGTATAAACAAATGAAGAAATAAAAAGCCGTATAGGCCAAAAAAATTTAAATTTATTATTTAATTATTTTAAATTAATTAATATGCATTTAAATTTGAATTAATTGAAATTTAAAAGTTTGTATAAATTGGAATATGAGTTAATTGACGTTTTGAATTTATTTAAATTATAATGACTTAAAGATGTATTTAAATTTAATACTATTTTGTGCTATAACTTCATACCAAAACTTTTTAGATCGTAGAGATTTTAACTATTAGTATTTGCACAACTTTTTTTATTTATTTAATTATTTAAAGTTCTATCAACCTATAATTGAAAGATTATTACCGGCTAAATTAGGTTTTAAAAAGAGTTAAATATTAAAATTGAAATTATTAAGATTTATCCACAAATTTCTGTTTTTTTTTTTAATGTTTACGATTTTTTATATGCGGTATTAGACGTCCAGAGAATTGTAAAGTTTTTTTTTTTAAATCATGATTTTAATGCAAATATCCCTATGATTAAATTCATGATTAAAATCAAGATATAAATCCAAGTGAGCCCTCATTTAAGTACTGGATCAATTAAGTCTTTTAATATTAATTTAATGTATTAAAATAAATTATTTAATAAATAGGACTTAAAAATCTGAGTAAGTATAAAATGTTGACATAAAACTTACTATGAAGATTCTTAAACTGTTCAAACATAGGTACACTGTAAAAATTTCTGGGACAAAACGACTCAAAATGAGACACTTTGAGGGTCCGTATCATTTTGGAAATTTTTTTTTATTTTTTGTGACAATCATATTGTACTCCGAAGATAAATGTTATTTTAAAATCAAAAGATTTTCAAGTTTAATTTATTAAATAAATGAATTCACTGGAATTGAATGATGGAATTTACGGGATTAATTGAGTCTTTTAATATTAATTTAATGTAATTAATGTCAAAAATCAATGATACGGGTCCTTTTATTGATTCAAGAATTTTGCCAAATGAATGTTTCCTTAGCTGTAAAATGTGTTATATATTTTCCCTCAGTGCAAAATAAAAATTGTTAAAGAATCACTTCCAAGGTATAACTATAAAAATAAATAAACAATGGAATTAAAGATAAAAACTTCAATTCAATAATTTCCAGATCAATATAACTCCAATAATCTACCCTATATTCCAATCTTCTCAGAAACGTTCATTAAAATTTTAGAGCCATATTTCAATCAACTATATCCGTTTTTTGTGCAATTTTTAACAGTATCAGTTGATTAAATGAAAATTTTTATTACTACACTAAAGCGTCGATTCAGTGGACTAAAATGTCCTGTGGTCCACTGAATCGACGAGGTTATTGGCGGAAGGTCACGTAAACAGTCAGGGCCGTATGAAACTTTAAAAGTATATTTCCCAAGTACTTATTTTTTATTTTCTTTAAATTCATACTTATTTTAAACTATAATTGGAAAATAAAAGAATGGAAATTTAAAATAAATATTTAAGTATTAAACTATTGAAAAAATAGTAGGCACGACACGGTTTCGTTTGTAGTAGGGCACCACGCGCCTGCGAAAGTTAGAAGTTAGTACGCCTATGAATATGCGTGTTCGCCGAGCTCAGCGCCCCCTTCTCACCGATCACCACTTCATCAACAAACTAGTCCACTCGACCGACGTCCACTGAATCGACGCTTTAGTGTACAATAAATAGAACTGAATAATACAAACTGACAGTTATTCAGCTTTTATCAAAATCAATCAAGCCGTTCCTGAATTTATAGAAGAAGCAAAAATTTCATTGATTAAAAAAAGGTTTTTCTTGATTTTTGATACATTTTGTTTTTATATTTACTGTTATATACCCCGGAAAAAATTTGTCATGACAAATTTGTGATGTGCTATAATATCACAAGATTCAATTTTCCGTTGATAAACAATAGCTATAGTTTAGACAAGAACTCCTTTGTAAGGATGCAAATAGGTGGCATGGTCTGAGCTAGGTTGGGCATGAAACAGAATTTACAGGGTAGAAGGATGATGATCATCATCGCTCGACGTGTCCGATACACTAATGACTATTGTTACTTATCAGAGGATGATCCACGTTCACGGAGGTGACCCAGGCTTAACCTGGACCAGATTGCGTCTACAGGATACAGTTCGTGTAGATGTATATGTGCGTTAAGCTTCTCATGTTTAGATCACAGATCACTTTAAAATACTTTCATCGGAAAAGAGGTTAGAGGCTAAATGATCAATTTCCACCCGGTATCAATAATTTTAATGCAGCCTAGATCTAAGTCTAATTTACCTTGGAACAATTAAGTGTCAAGTGAAAAAGTAATACTATAGAAATGGCAAAAGTGATTTTAGACAAATAAGATTTTGGGTTAAATAAGAATTTGACATAAGTCAAATAAAACTACGACAAAAGAGATTCCGGAAAAATAATAATACTGGCAAATAAAAATAATAAAGATTACCCTAAAAAAAATCACGGAAAACTAAACTATCAATTTAAAATATTAATTAATTGAAAATTTCAAATATTGTATTCAAAGCGGTATTCTTTATTTGAGAATTATTCTTGGCGCCTATTTAAGAATAAAATATTCTTCTATTAAGGATATAATATTCTTAAAAAAAGAAGAATATATTTTTAAATTAAGAAGCATATTTTTAACGAGGAATGGTAGGGACAGTCTGAAAAAAAGTTAGTCCAAATGCACTATTTTGATTTTTGAAATAGAAAACTCATATTTTAATATAATATTTGCCAGTGGAAGTGTGAACAATTTTATTTTTCACAAAAGGAGTGATTAAAAATTGCAATTTGATGAAAATTAAAAAAAAATTGACTTTTAGAAATTTTATCTAATTTGAGGTTAGATCAACCCAAATTTCTAAACAACAAATTTTTTTAGATTTATATCAAATTGCAAATTTTAATTTCTTATTTTGTAAAAAATATAAATGTTCACTCTTCCACTGAAAAATATTACATGATAATATGAGTTTTCTATTTCAAAAATCAAAATAATGCATTTGGACTAACTTTTTTCCGATTATGTGTACCTACCATTCCTCCTTAAGCCTTAAGAAAATATTCTTAATTTAAGAATAACTTTCTTATTTTAAGAATATTCTTTTTATTTTAATAATGTTGTTCTTGTTTTGAGAATATTATATCCTTAATAGAAAAATATTTTATTATTATTCTTATATAGGCACCAAGAATAATTCTCAAATAAAGAATACTGTTTTTATAGTGTTCAGTTCCTTCTAGTTTTCAAATCATTATTAAACAAAGTTTTCATTTGCTCGAATTTTTCTATAATCGAATTTTCGTTAACCAGCATTCTTATTTAGCAGAATTTGTCTGAACTTGTCATATTAATAAAAATTCGTCAAAATAGAATTATCGTAAATAAAAATTCGAATAAATAGAAATTCCGTGAAAAGAAAATTTGCGTTAAATTGATGAAGAAGAAATTCTTTAATTAAAATTTAGGTTAAATAGAAATTTAAATACAAGTTTGGAAATATATATATTCTGACAATAATGTAGAAAGAAATTCAACTTAATAGAGACTAGGTTATGGAAAAATAGGGTTAAATAAATATTCAACTGAATGTAAATTCGGTTTCAGAGAAATTCGATTCAGTAGAAATTCTGCTAGTTGAAAATTCGGTCTAATAAAAGTTCAGGGAAATAAAAATTCGATGAAATGAAAGTTTAGAAAAAAATCAATTTAGTTAAATGTAAAATCAGTTAAATAGAAACATTTTCATACAAATTTAAAATAAATATAGAAATTCTGTTAAATGAAAATTTGGTTATATGAAAATTCGTCTAGGTAATCTAATGGATTTTAGAGAATACTCATGCGACTCACAATTAATTTGCTTTTCGCCAAGTAAAAGAGTTCACAACTCATATTATCCTTATCTTAATTAAATTGAACTTCTCTTGATTAAATTCTTATCAAACTAAGCACTAATCAATAATTGTTGCCACGTGACAATTTTAATTTAGAAATCCGATACGAAATAATATTGATTGAATAGTTTCTGTTTTATTTGAAAACTTGAGAACAAAAATATATTCCCTTTACAGTATCATTTACAAATTTTGTTATTAAATTGAATTTATAAATATTCTTTTTTTCTTTATAAATATTCTAATGTTTATAATATTTTTATTTTCGAATTAAATTAAAAAATTCTAATAATGATCACTAAAATAAGATAGGCAAAATTTACTGTTACAATTAATCAAAACTGACTGCTAATTAGTTAAATAATAACTACAATTAACAGAAAATGATATTAAAATGTGTTAAAAATTGAATAGACCCTAAAGGTGGAATCGATAAAAATATCATTTTCCGATATTTTAAAGATTTTATTTAAAGAAAATGTTTCTTTAAATAAAATCTTGAAAGTTTCATTTTTTTCTAATATATCAGTATGACTAAATTAACCTGGAAAAAAATTTATGAAGACAAATGATTCTAGAAAAAACGAAACAAATTTTAAAAACTACTTTCTCAAAGGGGAAAAATTGTTGAAGACTCTCCTTAGGAAACAATTAGTCACAAGTTAGACAGAGTTAAGTCGGGTGCGGTAAATTAGCCGTACAAAAGGGAATCGCGTGATGTGAAATTTCCGTTCATGTTAGGGGTTTGTTTCGTTATTCCACCCTCAAAACCCATCGAGTTAGATCTTTAGACATTTATCTCTATATAAATCGTCACAACTAGTTTATACTTTCCCATTAACCTTGTTAGAAATCTCTATCAGAAATTTTGTATATTTTAATTATATTTCACAACATGAATAGTATGAATACAATAAGGATACTATTACTAGGAAAACAGTTACATTTTATAAAAAGTAACTACTTTAAAATGAAATTAGATAATTGGGTTAGTAATTAATATTGTGACAATGTACGAGGTTTATAATATAAAAATTATTCCAAACTTAAATAAGGTAACATAACGATTTGAATTCGCTGACAGATTATCAGTTACCACAATATGTAAATTTGATTTAATTATTCACGAATATCAATTACATATTGTTAATAACTCGTAAGTTAATTAATGTGACGTTCCAGTTAATTATTTCATCAAAAAAGAGACAATAGAAAGATTACTTTTTAGGATTTATTATAAAAATGAATTAGGGGAGAATCGGACAAAATGTAAAAGTTTGGAGTAAAAAAAAAAATTATTTACTGATATTTCTGGAAAATATAAACCATCACACATTAAAAGATTAAAACAAAAACCGTTAAGAATTAAATAAGATCATTATTTAAAGAATTTACTTCAGATAACATAGATTAAATTATTTTTAAAATATCTTAATTGAGATTCGACATTTTCGATAAGTTCCGGATAAATTGACGAGACAAAAATAACGTATAAAAATGCGGATAAAAGTAAAAAAGTATCGTTTATTTGTTTTCTAAAATCTATCATTTTATTAATATTATAAAGAAAATTATCTTTAATACAGGAAATATAAAGTTTTTCTCTAAAAATAATTAAAAAATATTTATTTTTATTTATTTAACATTATTTATAGAAATTTTTTTGCATTTTTTTTGTAATATGTAGTGGAAAATTTATTGCTTTCGGATAAAACCGATTTTCTTCAATATTTTGAATTTCTTAGCTCACACTTATCGCAGCGAGATAGATTTTACATGGTCATCGTGAATATACGTATGCCTGCATAAAACAGCATCCGTGTGGCATTTGAATTTGAATTTCAGATCCATGGAGATTCTACCACAAGCGGATATCCGGATATCCACAACGGTCTTGATGTTTCGAGAAAAGCTCAGGAGACCGAATCTAGATCACACTATATGATGTAAATGGAAACCGGATTACAAAAGTGACCAGTATATATATGTATATATATATATGGTCAGTCAAAATTATTCAACTGAATGAAGCTCGTGTATACATAAATTGAATAAACAGTCTTTTTGCATTCAAGAAAAATCTTTTAAATTCTCCGAAACTTTAAAAATTTTTTCCAAATTTACTGCAATTCATGAAAAGACATTTTATTTAGAGACAAAGAAAATCAAGAAAAATGCAATTTTTAAACAATATATTCAGAAATTTTATAAACCAAAAAAATGTATAGGAAAAATGTGTAATTTTGTGAAATGTTGGAAAAATCTCGTGGTTACTTACGTATACAGTGACGAAACAGGGACAAACATTTTTTTTTACGAAGAACACTGCCTTGAGTTGTTTGGTTAAAGGTGGACTTTTGGAGCTTTAGAGGAGGAAAGGAAGAGGAAAAAGAGAAGAGAAAGTGGTATGCTTGTGAAAGTAAACGAAAGAGGGTAAAAGTTTTAAGAGATAAGAAAAAAAAAAGAAAGAAAACAATTCTATGACTAACTGAAAAACGAACAATTAAAATTAATTATTGAAAATAAAAAGGATAAGGATAAGTACGAGGTTAAAAAACTTTCTGAGATTTTGTACTAATATTAAAAGCGAACAGATTTATGTCTAAGTCAAAGTAAAGCACATATAGTGGATAAAATATAAAAAAGAAGAACGAAATTTTAATGAGAGATAAAAATTTTAAATGAAAAAAGATGAGAAAAAAAACTCTAATGGAGAAGAAAATTACTACGAGAGAAAATTTGTAAAAAGAGACATATTAAAAAAAAAAAAAAAAAAAATTGAAAAGAGAATTTGAAAAGAGAAATTTTAAAAAAGAAATTAAAAAAAAGGAATTATACGGTTGAACTACTATCTACTTTTATTTCAATTAAAGCTAATTATTAAAATGTACATGTTTTTTAAATCCTTATTTTTATGTTTCTTTTATAAAATTGTTTTTTTTACATAAATATTGTTTGAAAAGAATTATAAGCAACTACGTTTTTGTTTAAATTGCTATTTTATAGAGAAATTGAATTATAAAAAAGCGAAAAAAGTCAAGTGTTTTTTTGTTCTAAACAAAATTATGTTCCTAATAGAGAATGATAAAGCACGATATAAAGATTATAAGAAAGGATAGAAAGAGACAGATAAAGGATAGATTTTAAAAAAGTTGCAGTGCGAATAGGTCTCGTACCTTATGCCCAGTGTGCAGAGTGTCTCTGTAACGTAAAAAAGAGAAGAGAAGAATTATAAAAATGCACACAACACACAAATATAAAACTCACAGATTATTAAAAAAATAAAAAGAATAAAAATGAACTACACATCAGGCAAGAAGAACAAGATACATAAGCTCTTTCCAAAATTCAAAGTATCAAATAATTAACAAGTATAAATTCTATTTATAAATAATTCCATTTTTTTTTCTATTTAATAAACAAAATTACATTTTCATTTATTTATTTTCCTCTACACTATATTGACACGTAAAAATTAATTTTATTTCCATTTCAATTGATTGCAGACTTTATATTTTGGAAAGATAATAATAATTTGTTGCAGTATGAATATGATGGTCAAGTTCGCAACATTTTTGATAAACGAAGATCCAAAAGAAACAAACTTTTTTTCGTAAATATTTATTAAATCAACAATTTTCTAATTATTTATTACTTTTTTTAGAAAATGATGAGAAATAGTCTCTGTGATTTTAATATAAATATATAGAAACAACACAGAAAATTGTTATGGATTAAATTAATCTGCAACGCTTTTTTTTTATACCAAATTGGATTTAATTAATCTGAAATTGGCTTTAAATAATCGCGCTGCAGCTTATTGTAATACATAAAAGTTTTCGGTGAATGTGAACTATTCAAATTTAGGTTCCTTAAATTTTCGTTGTTCAAAAAAACACGTTGCGAACTTCCATTATGTTTGAATAAACTTGAGAGTAACAGAGATAAAATGAAAAAAAGCGGAAACGGAAAAAGACAAAGGTATTAATTTTTTGTGAAAATTGTAATTATAAATTTCTCGTTTTATTTCGATGTAAAATATTTTTTGTATTAAAAAGGTACACATATACATATGTGAAAACTGAAAATATGAAAACAGATCATATTTAAATATGAAGTTAAAAATACAATAATAATTATTAATAATTAATAATAATAATTAATAATAATAATAATTATTATTATTATTATTTATATTTGTTGTAGAATAAAGAAATAGTAACTTTTAATGATATGTTCAAAAATAAACTATTCAATGCTAATAATGCGGCTTAATGTTAACAAATTATAGTAAATGATTAATCTTGTATCTTTTTTTTATATATAATATATTGTAAAGGGCTTTATGTGCCCATTTAGGTTCCTAAATAAATAAATAAATAAACTTTAAGAGAATGATTATTAATAATAAATCAACAAAAAATACAAAAGAATAATATTAAAATATTTATAATTGGATGTAAATAAAACATTTATAATAAACATTTAGTTTTAATACTAATATCAAGATATCAGAATAACATCAAGATATTTAATATATCATGATTTATGTTTGAGTAATTATTTTATATAGTGTATATTCTGAAAAAAAGAAATAAGCAAGAAAAGATCCCCGCGAACAAATGGTCAGTATGGGCAAAACCTAAAATAGTATGGGGCAAGGCACGAACTGACTTTCATCAAACTTGACCAGACAATGGGACAAGTATGGGATCATGCCGAATCCCACACTACTAGTATGGCATCGATTTTTCAATTTAAACAATATCATAAAGAATAATTATGGCAATATGGAAAATTACCAAAAATGAATTATCCATTTGCTATACTAGCAGCATGGGAAATATGAAGTATGGTAACTATATGCTTATGGACCACACCCCATTCCTGTTATAATGACAAAATTACAGCAACTACATAAATCATTCATACAGTCAATGATGATACTTTTAATATAGGAAATTGAAACAAATTGGGTATAGTCCGCAGCACATACTTCCCGTGCAGAAATGTCGATGTGGGCCTCAAGGGGTGCTTGCCAGTTTTCCTTATCTCTGGTAAGGCCCTTGTCGGGAAAACTGGTAAGCGCCTTACAAGGCTGTAACGCTTTTGCACATCAATGCCCTACATATGGAAAACTCGTCAGAGCCTTACCCGTTTTTAAAATAAAAAACCTGAGTAGATATATACAACGGCAAAGCAAAGCATTAAACAAATAATAATGTAATTACATTAAATTAATTTCTTAAAAAAATATTTTTGTATTTTTTTTTAGTTTCATTTATTTCTTTTCTATTTTTTTTTACAAATCAAGGAAGGATTACTACAATTATTTATATAATTCACTTTTAATTTATTCTTAAATATCTTATTTTAAACTTATATTTTTATTTTAATTAATTTTTTTTGTACACACAAACACTTATAACTAAGAATTAAAAATACCGCACGCAAGGAGGATCGAACTCCAGAAACCTAGACCTAAGGACACAAATGGCGGGCGCCTTAGCCCACCCAGCCACACTGGCTTAGGATTATTTTATTTTAAACGTTTTCTTGAACTATAAGTCATTAGATCTATTACTTGTTGTGGTAATAAAATATATGTATCACCTTTGAATGTTTTAACCTAATAAAAATGTATATTATTTTAATGGATATATAAATATACATACATATATCTACATATATTTATGTATATTTATTTTAAATTTAAAAAAAAATCATTTATATTTTTCTATTAATAAATTGTTTTTATAAGTGAGCTAATACTAATTGTAAAAATTTTTTTTTAAAATAGTTTACGTAATTATAAATAAGTAAATAAATTTAAATAAAATTTTACAAAATATCAATTCAAAAAATTGACAATATAAAAAATATATTTTTTAAATTTAAATAGGTACATACTAAATAGAAAAATTGTAATTATCAAAATTCTCAACATAAAATAAAATGATTTCAAATTATTAATATTTTATACTGGTAAACAAGTAAATATAACATCATTAGGCTAGGGAAAGTAATATTCTTTTAAATGTATGATTCTTTCTAATTAAATATAGAAGTTCATATACAAACTATTTTTCAACAAAATTCTATACAAATTACTTTTAGAATCGAAAATAAAAAATTTTATAAGTTTGAAATAGTTTAATTGATAGTCTAATATGCAAAACTTCAGTAATACATGAATTGTGGCGTTATCGGGGTAATTAGTGGTTTTCCCTACTTAGGGCTTTAAATAGACGCCCATGTCAAAATCTAGTAATGTGAAATAAATTATAATTTATTTTAAATTTAAATACATAGTAAATAGTACAATTGTAATTATCAAAATTCTCAACATAAATTAAAATTATTTCAAATTATTAATATTTTATACTGGCAAACAAGTAAATATAACGTCATTAGGCTAGGAAAAGTAATATTCTTTTAAATGTATGATTCTTTCTAATTAAATATAGAAGTTCATATACAAACTATTTTTCAATAAAATTCTATAAAAATTATTTTTAGAATCGAAAATAAAAAATTTTATAAGTTTGAAATAGTTTCATTGATATTCTAATACGCAAAACATCAATGATACCTGAATTGTGGCGTTATCGGGGTAATAAGTGGTTTTCCCTTCTTAGGGCTTTGAATAGTAGCCCATGTCAAAATCTAGTAATATGAAATAAATTATAATTTATAATTTAAAGTCATTTCATTATATTCAACTGCGATTAAAACGATTAATTCTTTAAAATATACATAAATGTTTCTAATATGCTACCTAATTAAAAATTTAATAACATTTTTTCAGTTTTTTTAAACAAGGAAAACTGACGAGGCCCATGCCTGAGCCCTACTTTAAGTAGGGCAAACTAGGGCAATTTCTGCACGGGTTTTACAAGTTTCCCATAGTTTGAATATGGAAAATTGTCAAAAAAGTTTAAAAATCAAACACCTACTTGTAGTACGGATATGGTTGATATCCAATACTTCTAGAATGGTCAATTAAAAAGTTTAGTTATATTACATACCTAACATTCACTTATCCATGAGCCATACTTGCAAAGCGGAAAACTTAGAAGTATGGTAACTATCCATGTCCCATACGTAAAGTATGGGAAACTTAGAAGTACGAAGGTTATCAGTATACCATTCTCGCAGTATAAAAAATTAACAAGAATGGATTATCCATGAGCCATACTTGCAATATGGGAAATTCAGAAGTATGGTAAATATCCATGTCCCATACTTGATATATGGGATATTAACAAGCATGGAAATTATCCTTATCCCATACTTTAAGTATGGGAAACCAAAATAGTACGACTATTATCAATATGCCATTCTCGCAGTATGGGAAATTAACAAGAATAGATTATTCATGTCCCATACCTGCAATATGGGAAATTTAAAAGTATTGTAAATATCTATATCCTATACTTAAAATATGAGATTTTAACAAGCGTGTCAATTATCCATGTGCCATACTTGAAATATGGGATATTAAGAAGCAAGGAAATTATCCCTATCCCATACTTTAAGTATGAGAAACCGAAGTAGTACGGCTATTATCAATATCTCAGTTTTGCAGTATGGGAAATTAACAAGAATGGATTATTCATGTCCCACACTTGCAACATGGGAAGTTTAGAAGTATTGTAAATATCTATATCCTACACTTAAAATATGGGATATTTACAAGCATGGCAATTATCCATGTCCCATACTTGAAATATGGGATATTAACAAGCAAGGAAAGTATGGGAAACAGAAATAGTACGGCTATTACCAATATCCCATACTGCGAGAATGGGATATTGGTAATAGCCGTACTATTTCTGTTTCCCATACTAAAATACTAAAATCGATGCCTTGCCCCATACTATTTTAGATTTTGCCCATACTGACCATTTGTTCGCGGGGAAGAAAAGTGCGAAAGACTTGTTAAGTCTTTTCGTTGATTATAATTAGAGGGTTTCTGGCCTGAAAATTGTACCTCACGAATCGTATAATTTGGGTCGAAATATCTGAGATAAAATTCAGATTAGTCAGCGTTTAAGTAGCAAATAGACATATTTTGCAGTCGCCAGCCTCCCTTGAGTGTCGTCTTATGATAAGAAGAACCTCCACAGTGACATCCAATTTTCACGTTAGCATAACTCCACATTGCGAAAGTGAAAAAAACTTAACCCTCGGAGAATAATTCTAAAAACTACTCGGCATTAAAAAAATAAATAAAATGGAAAATTCCCCACGGAAAAATATATGAAAATAAAATACTTATTGAGGTTTATTAATTCCGTCAATATAATGTGGCAAAATTCAAAAAAATTATCGTAAAAATTTTAAATATATACACAGAAAAATGGATATGGATTGAATTAAGCTGCAACGCTCTGTTTCTATACCAAATTGAGTTTAAATAATCTGAAATTGGATTTAAACAAAAGCGCAGCAGATTATTTTAATATACATAAAAGTTTTCAGTGTGGGTAATTTTACTATGAAAGTGACTGTTTGGATGTCCCGATTAATTGTGTAGAAACTATTCAGGAATAATTATTGTCAATGTTCATTAGTTAAAATTTAGCGTTTACTTATTATTATATATAAAAAACTAAGGCAATTTGGCTAAACCAAATTAATAAAAGCGCTAAAACTATTTCATCCCCGAAACCTTTTTATTATGTCTCCAACACGACTTCTGTATCACTATTAGAAATTTTTAATACACGTTAAACAAAAGTTAAGAATTTAATGTTTATTTTTCTCTCAAAAAATGTATAATTTAAAGGAAAAATGTTGCTTTTATAAATAATAAAAATTAGAAAACTAGCGAGAGTAAAATTCAAATTCATCTCCGAAGACTTATTTTTTTTTTTTTAGTAAATAACTATGAACACAGAAAAAACTATCTGTGATTTTTGCTGCATGTGATTTTCA
Organism: Ganaspis brasiliensis; assembly: GCA_037103525.1. Lineage (NCBI taxonomy): Eukaryota > Metazoa > Arthropoda > Insecta > Hymenoptera > Figitidae > Ganaspis > Ganaspis brasiliensis. The sequence continues at coordinate 3,336,209 of JAZKLR010000102.1, read as the reverse complement.
GCTGAATGAAATTCTTAAGATTAACTCTAGATCATTGTTAAATGTCTCTTTATTTTGATGTTAAATTTACATATATGGATGACTTTCTGCTGCATTGAAATTTTCACCCAAATCATATGTTAAATTAACAAAATTTTTTTTCAGTGAAATTTGTTGAATTTTAATGTCATATTATATAAAATTGTAGTAAAATATTTTTGTAAATAACTAAAAACTATTTTTTCTATACATCCAAATTCTCATAAAAATAAGAAAATTATAATTTTTTCATCTCCGAAGCCTTTTGCTTGAAGCCATTAAGATTTTTATTGTCTCCAATGTTTTGAAGAATTTATCCTTTTTTAAGACTTGGAATGAAGTGAAAACTTGGTATGTATTTAAAATAATCATTTTTCTACTAAAAATTAAAATTCATTTAATATCTATTTAAGTTTTTAAAGAATAAGACTTAAACATCTTAAGAAACAATATTATCTTAAATATGGCTTTTTGATGAACTATCCCTCTCTTAGTAAATATAATTTAAACTCTTAATTCTCAGAAATTAATTTTGCGAACTAGTATATTAAGTTTTTGAATATTATTTTAAATAATCTCCTACAATAGAAATTTAAAAAAATCCAAAAAACATTCATTTTAAAATTTAAATATAAAAGTGGCACTTTCAGTAGAAACACATTTATAATTAGAAAAATTATTTCATTATAAGCAAAAAATAATTCTTTTTGTTAAAAGTGCCAAAACAAGTTTCTTTTACAAATGAACACGAAGAGGTTATTGAAATGTGTAGAGTTGGCTTGTTAATCTAAAGATGAAAGACAAAAATAGCGATGGGATATTCATTACGAAATGCAGAGGCTGTGATTTGAATATACCTGTCCTGGCCCTTTAAACTCTCCACTTCATCGTCCATACCACTCTAGTTCAATCTACTCCATGCGGTATCGAGATTGGCACTTGAAGAGCCTCGATTGGCAGAACTGCCACGCAAATTTCGCATATAGGTGCACTTGTATGTGAACACCATGTGAATATCTATATATATATCAACAATACATGGCTTCAAGGAGTAAGTACAATCAGAATTTCCCAACATAAGATGAAAGCCTTCGTAACTACAGGGATCAATCGAAACAACAGAAATGTGGTCAATTTTTTAAAAACAACAAATCAGTTTTATCCTATTATCAAAAATTATTAAGAACCTCAAGTTATACAAATGCTCAATTCGGAGGAAATTAAAAAATTACATTTTTTTAAGCTTAAAGTTGCAAAAAACATTCGTTTTATTTTTCACTAAGGGAGCGTTCACATATGACGTCACGCTATAGAGGGGAGGGGGGAGTCTTGATCAAACGTGACAAAACGTGACTTGGGGGAAGAGGGGGTCGTCCTAAACGTGACGTCACGAAATTTTTTTTATGTTTAATATGAAGTGTTTAATACTTAAAGTTCGAGGTATATGATATGAAACAGTCCTTAATGTATTTGTTGTGCAAAAAATAAGAAAATTTTTTAATCACAGTGTATAATCTATTTATTAACCAAATATCAGTAATAAACCCAAATAACTGCAAATTTAGAACAATAAAACCAATTGAAAATTATTACTATTGAATTTTTTGTTATTAACGTTGAAAATGAAATTATCATAAAAATAGGGGGGGGGGGGGCAAGAAACGTGACGTCCTTTTAGGGGTACGTGTTTACACTCACGTGACAGAGCGTGACAGGAGGGGGGAAGGGGTCAAAAAGTTGAAAAAAATGCGTGACATCATTTGTGAACGCTCCCTAATACACATTTAGTATTAAGGAGGTTCTCTCCATTTATACATAACCTCAAACTGAAAATTCGTTGTTTACCCTAAATAAAAATATTATTCAAATTAATTCCACCAAATTTTGAAAGATCCAGTTGTAAATTTTCCAGAAAAATTAGGTTTAGGATAAAATTTGTTGTCAAATAATAATTATATAACATTGTATGCTTTTTCTTTAAATTTAATAAACAACTGCAATTAAAGAAAAAAAAATAATAATTTTTTTCGTTGAAACATTCTCTACAATTTTGTTGGGTTTTGTTAAATAATATTTTGTTTAAAAGTTATTAAACAAATAAACTTTACGTATTTTTTAAACAGAATATTATAAAACAAAATCTAACAAATAATATTGTAGAGAAAGGTTTCACCGAGAAAAATAAGCTATAATTTGTCAGAATTAGATAAAAATTGCATTTGTCCATTAAATTTAAAGAAAGAGCATAAAATGTTAAATAAGTATTATTTGACAACAAATTTTAGCTAAATCTAATTTTTCTGGAAAATGTACAACTGGATCTCTCAAAATTTGGTAAAATTAATTTTAATAATAATTTTATTTGATGGGAACAGTCATTTTTTAGTTTTAGGTTATGTCAATAGAGAGAACCTTCTTAATTACAAAATCTGTGATAAAAATAGTTAAAATAGGGGGGAAAAAAGTTCCCTCGGAGTGGGCCCTGTTTTGTTTCTCTCGAGAATTTTGATTAGAAATTCTGGAGATTATCACACATGACTTTGCTTTGACCAATACTCTCCACCCAACTCAAGGTCAACCAGAAGGTCTCCAACCCTTTTTGAGCAGACGGCGGAGGCTAGCAACATTATGTCACGGCACTTTCTGCCAGGAATCCAGGGACCTTCCACAGAGCAGCTGATAGTCACTGGGACTCCGCAACGTTAGCTCCGAAAGTGTGCCTCGAGAGAACCTCTGCTCTCTTCTTCTTCGCCACGCGCTTATATACTAACCACAAGAATTATTCTGCGCAAGCGAGAAACGATATAATTCTCAATAATTCATGATTTGTCAAACCAAATTCAACTTTACGAATACCATCTCAATCTATCACCTTCGGGTCAATTATAACTCAAAACTATTTCGAAAATATACACAAATTAACAAAAATGCTTTTATTTTTATAATCATAATTATTGTCTCAAACGACACTTTGTGTTTCAAAATATTCCAGATTTAAATACACTGATTATTCTGAACATTTATGTGAACAAAATTCTCTGTATTGACTCAAGTATTTTAATAAAATGTGTTTGAAATTAAAAATAAAAACGTGAAATGAAATTTAACAAAAATTAAATTAAACAATACTGTTTTGAAATTTATTTTCAATTTTACAAAATATAAAATGAGAATTTGTATAGTTTTTTTTTGTGTTTAATTTGAGTATCCATTTTCAGAATTTTTATTTTAAGAACAAGCAATTCAAAAGGTTTACAATTTTGAAATACCAAAAAACCATAATTATATAGTTTGTAATTTATCTTCTTTACTAAATGAATTACTTTTTAAAAAAAACTGTTTACAAACTAGACACAAAAAAGTCGTTTTAGTAAAATACAAAAAAAATCGTTTTTAAATTTCTTGAAAATCTACAAAAAATATTAAAGTAACTTTTTAAAAATCTAACTTATTATTTCATTCTTGGAAAATTAGTGAGTTGTATAATTAAAAGTTTTTCAAGTTAAACAATTGTTTAAAATTGTTAACTTAACAATATTTTAAGCAAAAGTCTATAATTAAAAACTACATTTTTTTAAATTATTCAAAACAAATTTTTTTTCTATGCTTTGCTTCATCATTTAAATCGATTTGTAACATTGTACTGTGAAAACTGAAATAAGTTTAAATTTATAGGTGCATTTAAAAGGTCGAAAAAGTTGCATTTTATTGAAATAAGTCAATATTATTTATTGAAAAAGATTGAAAAAATCGTATACAATCTAATGCCTGTTATTATTATAGATTTACTAAATTAATTATAATTCTTAAAAAAAGGAAATGTTTACAGACAAGACGCAAAACTAATAAAAGAGGTTATAATAAATTATACATAGTACACAAAATGAATGTTTTCAAACAATAAAAATATGATGTTCAATTAAAATGCTTTTTCTGTTTATATATTTACTCAAATATTCGCAAAAATTGCACTTGCAGTTGAAAATGAAATTATGCACTGTATTTTTAGAAACAAGAAGTTAATTAATATAATGAATATTAATATTGACCTTGAAATTAAAATTATTTATATGTATTTGTAGCCAATTAGAAGTTGCAATTGGATGAGAGTTTAAATATTTTATATTCGCAAACTATCTACACCCAGAAAAGTGATGTATTTGGCACAAAGATAAGTTATTTATTCTAAATAAAAATATCTCTGTCTCACAGCGAACTAACTATCAATTAATATATTTTTTCTTTGAGTATATAATTAATTGATTTTTATTAAGTAATAATTTGAAGAGAGAAACTTACAAAAATAAATTCAAAATATATATTACAAGAATGAGTATAGAAATCAACTAGAAAGTAAGTTTAACTTGAAAACCTTACAGTTAAAGAAATTATTATATTTCAAAATAATATGCGTTGGTAAAACAGGGTGGCCACAAAACTCAATTTACAAATTTACAACTCAAAACAAAAATGAACCAATTTTAATGTTATTTTTTTCAAAATACTCATTAATTTTTGTACTATAACGCGTAAGTACTAAAAAATCAAAACTTTTATTATTACATAACGAAAAAAATGTTAATAACTTTTAAAAATGTAAAAATTTATTTTTTTAATAAGTGGTTTCAAAGTATTTTGATATAAAAAATTTTACATTCCTACTTCAAAATAAATTATATATATTTTATACACAAAACTTATTTAAGCTATTTTCAAATAGTTTTAATTACTAAGATTGTTTAAACAATTTTAGTTAAAGATTACTAAGATTTTTTCCTTTTGTGAAATTAATTAATTACCATTGGTCAAGACTTATAATACAGTTTAGACAATTTTTAAAATGTTTAAACAATCTTAGTTAACAATCAAATAACTTCAAAAGTTTACATTACTTAGAATTGATTTTTTTTTGTAAAATTAATTCATCACTTTTGGCCAAGAGTCTTAATACAATTTAGAATGTTACAAACCATTTTTAATTATGGGCAGGGCCCCTATTACGTAATTTTGAAAACGAAACCGAAAACGAAAACGCAAATTCGATTTTAAAATTTTTTGTGAAATGTCAGTTTGCCTTTGAGATCATTATGATCATTGTTTATAATTTGAAATCGTCACTATTTAGGGGTTAATAGAATTTTACAAGATCATTCGTGAAGTGTCCCAGAGCTGTAAAAAAATAAGCATAATGGCGTCATGACTATTTCTCGATTATTAATGTCTGTTGTGATTTTTTATGTTTGTAAACATAGTATTCTTATATTTTAAGATTCGGTGATTAGGAATAAAATACTAAAAATTCAATTTTTTAAGGTCTTTATTGTTTTTAGCAAGTTGCATATAGACGATTTTCAATAATTTTCGCGAATGGCATCATAATATGTTTCTTCAGTTATTGTCCTTGATTTTCAGTTTATTTTTTTTTTTTAACTTATTTTTGGTAACAAATATGTTGTCTCAGGATGATCCAGCGGGGGTCATTTGTATGTGGGGGGGGGGCTACTTGCACCCATGTGAAAATTCAAATAAAAAAGTAAAAAAGCTTATTTTTGACAACAAATATGTCGTCTTAGAATGATCCGCTGGGGGTCATTTTTATGCGGGGGGTGACTTGCACCCACGTGAAAATTAAAATTAAAAAATTAAAAACTTATTTTTGACAACAAATACGTTGTCTCAGGATGACCCACCGGGGGTCATTTTTATGTGGGTAGGGGGACTTGCACCCACGTGAAAATTAAAATCAAAACGTAAAAAACCTATTCTGTCAGCAAATATAGCGTCCAGCATTACCTACCCCCACATAGAAATTATTCCGTTGCCCCTTCCCCCGATTGACAAAAAAAAGTTTTTAATTTTTTGATTTTAATTTTTACGTGGGTGCAAGTCTCTTTACCCACATAAAAATGACACTCGGTGGGTCATCCTGAGACGACATATTTGTTGTCAAAAATGAGTTTTTCATTTTAATTTTCACGTGGGTGCAAGTCACCCCCCGCATAAAAATGACCCCCAGCGGATAATCCTAAAACAGGATATTTGTTGACAAAAATAAGTTTTAAATTTTATTTGAATTTTCACATGGGTGCAAGTAGCCCCCCCACATACAAATGACCCCCGCTGGGTCATCCTGAGACAACATATTTGTTGCCAAAAATAAGTTTTTAAAAAAAAAATAAACTTAAAATCAAGGACAATAACTGAAGAAACATAATGATGCCATTCGAGAAAATTATTGAAGATCGTCTATATGCAACTTGCTAAAAAACAATAAAGACCTTTAAAAATTGAATTTTTAGTATTTTATTCCTAATCACCGAATCTTAAAATATAAGAATACTATGTTTACAAACATAAAAAATCACAACAGACATTAATAATCGAGAAATAGTCATGACGCCATTATGCTTATTTTTTACAGCTCTGGGACACTTCACGAATGACGCCAATTTTGGCGTCATACCGACGAAGTGGTTAATTTTATAATCTTGTAAAATTCTATTAACCCCTAAATAGTGACGATTTCAAATTATAAACAATGATCATAATGATCTCAAAGGCAAACTGACATTTCACAAAAAATTTGAAAATCGAACTTGCGTTTTCGTTTTCAAAATTACGTGATAAGGGCCCAGATTGGCAATATTTTATTGCTGTTTTGGGAACTGCCATACGTATTGGTGTTTTAGCCATACGGCTGTGTGAAACCCTGAGTCATATTGTAAGGTTAGGTAAAATGGACAGTGGCGCACCGATGCATTATGGGAAATTCGAACGTATAGTTGTCAAACTTTTACATAACCTGTCAACCATACTCAAATGTCTAATCTCATCACAGTATTTTTTTCAGTGTGAAGTTACTCATTTGTTAAACTAAGATTGTTTAAACAAATTAAAATTGTTAAGTGACTAGAACTATTTAAAAATAGTTTAGATAAGTTTTATGTATAAAATATACAAACTTTGGTCTATATAAAGTTTCTGAACATCGAAAAACCTTGAAATCACTTTCTTAAAATATAATTTTTTACAGTTTTAAAAATTATTAACGTTTTTTTAGTTATACACACTAATAATTTTTAGTACTTAAACATTATAGTACAAACATTTATGAGTATTTAATAAAAAGAAAGAATCGGTTCATTTTTGAGTTGTCGATAGATTTTTGTCAAAAAAATAGTATATCTTTGGCCGTACACTGCAAAAACTGCTGTCTTCTAAGTGTCTTATTTTAAGACATTTTGGTGTCTAAGACGCAATAAGTGTCTTAAAATGAGACATTTTCTACGTCTTAGATACAAAAAAGACATCAAAATGTCTTATAATAAGACACTTAGAAGACAGCTTAGAGCTCTCTAAATTTAAATAAGTGAAAATTCACTTATTAGATGTCAAAAGTCTTCCACTCTTTCAAAAAGTGTATATGCACTTATAATAAGTGAAAATTTCACTTATCAGAAGTGCATATACACTTATTGTAAGTGCATATGCACTTTTTGAAAGAGTGGAAGACTTTTGACATCTAATAAGTGAATTTTCACTTATTCAATTTTAGAGAGAGACAGCTCAATTTCCCTGACAAAAAACTTTTTTCCCTGCCATATATCCCTGACTTTACTGACGCGTGGCCATCCTGTAAAATTATTATCGACTCTAGAAAAAATATTAATTTATTTTAATATGTGAAAAATAGCATACTAAAAACTTTATACGTGATAGTTTTATGCATTACACATAGGTTATATTATATGGAGAAAGTTTTAAGAGATTTATGAATTTCTTGGGTGTCAAAATTGACCTATTGTAAAACTAGCTTCCTATCGATATTTTGTCAAAATAACATATAGATTCTATAATATTATTAAAGGTTTATATATTTCTACTGGTAATATAAATAATTACTAACAAAAGCAATAATATTACAATATTTTATAATAAGAGTTACCATGAGAAAATATAGTGGCAAAATGATATTAAAAAGATGAATCTGGTTGAAACCCTGCTTTCAGCTGATACCATGAATATTACAGTTTGTGGTAAGCCAGTACTTAAAGCACTAGGTCGACTGACGATGTTTAGGTAGCCTTTTGTCCAGGTCGAGAGGTGGAACCCATCGAACGCAGAAATGTCAGTATCCTGTGATGATACACGAGAGCCAGTTCGTCAAGGGGTAGCTAAACAGAGGGGATGGACCGAATACGTTGTTGCCAATATCTCGGACAATTCAATTAGATGGTTATTAAGCACCTGTGCACTGACAAGGTTACCTACGTGCTTCATCGGCCGACTAATGCAAGCATGCATGCGTGAGTCCACAATTGCATGCACCAGAAATGTCCACGGTTAGATGCTCTCCATAACCTCTCCACTTTTGTGTCCAACCGCTTTGTCATGCAACTCGCTTCACTTTACTATTTCAGTTTCAATAATCGTTTCAATAATCATTTCATCATCCAAAAACTGCATTTCAATATGTCCGAAAATTCCAACTATATCTGTCTATGTATCTATTCAAGCATCTATTCATCTCTCCCTCTATGTAATATATTTCTATTCACCCAATACATATATATTTCTGAACATCCAAACATATATCTGTATTGATGATTATAATAGATGATAAATTGACAAACTGCTTTAATTAATAAAACAAAATTTAAATAAAATCTCTACTTGAGATTAAGCATATATTAATGTCAATATGAAACAATCGAATAGAGTAAATTTGCAGATATAAGATAAATATAAATATTTGGAATAATATTAGTATAATGCAGCAAAGTCTTGGGAGCTTACTTCGGAAGCAAACAATTAATTTGGTATTCCATTTGCAAACATTAACACCAGAGTCAATCTCAACGGGTGTTCAGGATCACATTATCCACGTATTCCGTTTGATCCGTGATTGTAAATGTTTACAAACCCATTACATTGTGTTGCCTCTGCCTCTGCTTGGGAAAAGCAGTTCTGCTAGCTTAAACAGCTTTGAATCGATTATGGTAATGCAATCAGCTACTTCCTAAAATAATGTCTTAACGCAACATAAGATTTACAACAATCAATAATCAAGCTGACAGTGCTTCAAAATCCATTATTACACCGAAATTTTAAATTAAAATTCGTAACTCGTTTCTCTCTAAATCTGAATTAGTGGTTTTCTACTAATGAATTAGCGAAAAGTGAGCTACTATTAAAATAGTAAGAATTTTACTAATTTTTAGTAAAAAACTACTAAGAATTAGTAGAAAACTACTAATTAAATTAGTAAAAAAATCTACTTTTTTGAAAAGTAAAGTTTCACTATTTCAATTAGTAGTTTTCTACTATATGAATTAGAGAAAAATGAGCCATGAATTTGACTAATTCATAGTAGAAAACTACTAATTCAGATTTAGAGAGTTCGAACACTGCAAAAAGAAGTATCTTAAAAGTGACTATTAAGACACTTGAAGCATCTTAAATTACGACGTTTTAAATGTTAATATATCTTAATTTAAGATGTTTTCATTAACTTTGTAGTCACTTTTAAGGTATACTTAAGAACTCAAGGTTATTACGACTTTCTTAGAACGAAATTCAATGACTTTTCAAGGTTTTCCAGATCCTAAAAGAAATTTTTCCATAACCCACAAAAGTATAATCTACATGAAAATTATAGTTAATAAAATGTACAATATATTTAGGACACACTGAAAAATAATTTGGTTACTGTTATGTTAAACAAAAAGTCTGTCCACATATCATTTTCAAACTCCCCACAAATTGATCCATTTCTCAAGTCGTAAAATATAATATTTCCCTTTTTTGCTCTTCTAACAAGTAAGTAATAACTATACTGTAAATAATAAAAAATTAAGAAAATTAAAAAAAAAATTTAATATTTTTATAAATACAAAATATGAGAAAATGTAAAAGAATTAGGGTTTTTCCGAATTTCATTGAATAAAATTATCTTCTAGACAAATTATCATTCTTCGAAGTCGTTTTTAATGAAATTTAAATAAGTCTGAATTTTTACTTTACAGAATTTTTAGGTCAGCGAATTCATATTTAAAAGAATATTTGAAGCGTTGGGTGCAATAAGGGCGTTAGACAGCTAACGCCCGTTTTGATATTATTAATCCCAAATGGTAACAATATACTCTAGTTTATATTTACAAAAATTCATTTCAATCTAAGGCTTCTTTATGATGCTAAGAATAAATATCTGGAAGTCAAAAAATTAAAATTAAATATAAGTAATAAAAACTTTAAAAGCTCAAAAAAATCTTAAAATATTAGAAAATTCAGGAAAGAATCTTAAAAATTTTAATTTAAAAATAACAATTAAGAAACGCTACGATAATTTAAAAAAATTGGTTAATTTTGAAAAGAAGTACTGTGAACCGCCCTATTTTGTGCACAAAACATGAGTAATTAAAATTTTTTAAAAATAAATTAACTATAAAAGTTATGTTGGAACATCATTATTCTGAAGTGATGATACTTTTTTTTACAGTGAAATCACACAAAAATTATAATTATCAGAGTGTCCGCAAATTTCTATTTTCAAAAATCCCTGACTTTTCTATGACTTTTCCTTTTCTTTTCCCTGACTAATTTTTCATTTTTTCTGACTAAAAAATTTTTCAATTATTTTAAATCTTGCTTCGTATGATAAAAATTCTATATTATTTTTAATTGTTTGCACATTTCTAACTTTACATATATTTTTTTTTAGTTATTTAAAGTGATAAGAATTTTGAATGTTTAATTGTGGTTCCTTTGAGGAAAATATTCCTGAATTTCAAAGATTTTTTTAAAAATCTCTGACTATTTCCTGATTTCCAGCTTTTCCCTGACTTGCGGACACCTTGAATTATTTTGTATCAGTATTCAGTTTAAAGAAGAAGCTTAACCACCCTTTTAAAAATAAAATCAACAAATTTGTTTCACAGAAAGCAAATTAGGTGTTGAAGTGTGCAACATTAACAATAAAAAAACGAACGAAATTCGTAATCAAACATTGAGAAAAAGCTTTTCTACGGTTAAAAATATGTTTTATGTTTGCATTTCATGTGACTTTCTACCCTTTACTGGGATCAGAAAGAGAGAGAGAGAGAGAGAGAGAGAGAGAGAGAGAGAGGGAGGAAATGAGACAAAGAAGGTGGAAGTAGACTCCTGCCTGAAAAGCAGGGATAATGTAATGTTAGTTATACATGATATTCGGCCTAGGAAGGGTTTTATGCGAGTATATATGTAATATGTCGCGTATAATCCTTCTTCAGGCGCACTCCCGTGAGAACCTTTACCCCGTGATCTTCTCTTTCTCGAGACAAACAGAATTAAAACAGAGCTCTAGGACGCTTATTTGGTCGGTTGAGCGCTTGCGTTAAACCCGATTAAATATCAAAGCCACGAACTGCACGAACCCGTCTCTACTATTATGTGGTTAATTAGAACTGGCAGAGGTGGGGAAGAAAAGGGGTGGTGGGGACTAACTAGCCAAAGATCATCTATTGTCTAAACCATGCTCCGATGAACTGTAACTCGCCAACGTGACTACTTTATTACCAGATAATAGCTTTTTAATTAGTCCATTATTGTTTAGACGTAACTTATTAAATCAGTTACTCCAAACTTCCATTCAGTTAGATAAGGATTTAAATCAATTTACGTAAAGGATAATTAATTAAAGCAACTCATTTCCATTCTAAAAACTTGTTTTATTCTACAACTGAAAAAAAAATTTTGTAACATCAACCATTCAAAAATAGGATGCCCACCAAAATGTTTGCTTTAAAATTCCCTGCCAAAAAGAATTTTTTCACTGAAGATTTGAAAGTGTTATTTTGTAATAAAGTAGTGAACCGCAGGTAAAAAATAAAATACTTAAACCAGATATCAGGATTAAAAAAAAAACATTAAGAAGAGCGATTTTAAACTCGAAAAAATTGTCAAAATCAGAAAAAGTAAGAACATTTAAGGGCATGTGATGGAGTATGACGTCACTGATATAGGCAAAAATTGTCCGTAACTTTTCTCTTAAAGTATTGAATATTTTGTCATGAAACTTGGTAGAATTACTTAAAATATCATTAGGAAGGTCTCTCTGACCCAAATTTGTTTGAATTTTGGCTCAAAATTAATTTTTGAGAAATTTTCGAAAAATATATAATTTTTTAAAAATCACTTTTGACCCAAAAATTAAACAAATTTGGGTCAGAGAGACCTTTCTAATGATATTTTAAGTAATTCTACCAAGTTTCATGACAAAATATTCAATATTTTAAGAGAAAAGGTACGGACAAATTTTGCCTATACCAGTGACGTCATACTCCATCACATGCCCTTAACCCGGCGAGCGTAAGGTAGGGTAAAATTTACCCTGTGAAATACTTATTCCTCAATAATTTGAATTTGGCATGATGAATTTCTCTGTAATTTTTAATAGCTGCACATGTCACGGTAACAAAGCAACAACGATTAAAAAAAAATTTTTTTTTACATTTCTTATTGTTTATTTATAACAATTGTGAACACACATACGCTGACTATAAAACATACCAAGAGTTTTTTTTTTTGTATATTGTAAAAGAAAGTTTAAATCATTAGGTTTAAACATCGTAATTGTTTACTAAAGGTTAATAATGTATTTTACTATTGTTACGATTAATTTTTCAATTGTTTAAACAAATTTATAGAAATTCACTTTTTTCTATATTAGTTTTCGCATTGTTACAATCTCGCAATAATAAATTGTTTAAACAAATGAAAGATTTATTATAACATTAATGAATGACATTGATAGTCAACATAAAAACAATATGTTAAAAAATTTCCAAGATTTCAAGCTTTTTTTGAAAATACAAATAGAAAATCTTTACAGGGTAAAAAATACCCTACCTTACGCTCGGTGTTACGAAGTTTCACCTTACGCTCGCCGGGTTAATAAAAAAAAACACTAAAAAGAATTTGAAAAAAAAATGTTCTTCAAAATCTAACAAATTATGGAAAAATAGGAGTAAGAAAATTAAGAAAATGGAAGTATAGAAAATAAGATAGGTTTAAAAAATTAACCATAACATTTAACATTTTTAAAACTTAAAGAGAAAATCAATGGAACAAAGTGAAAATTTTTATTAAAAGTTGGGAAAACAAAAAAATAGTGGAATAAAATAAACTATTTTACGTGAAATTAATACAGAATACTGAACTACAGAAAATCTGATAACAAAAATAAAAAAAAATTTGAAAATGAGAACAGTTGAAAAAGGGAAAAACTTTCTAAGAGATAGAAAAATGATGATAAAATTAGAGAATATATTAAAAATTTTAAAAACTAGAAAATTATTACACGGAAAAAAATAGTTTATGATATTCACGAACCGGCTTGGGTTTCCCACAAATAGTAAAATAATTATTTATAAATACTATACTTTATCTACATTTTTTAAAGAAAATACATTTTTCATAATAATTTTATATTTCACAAAAAAAAAAAACCCCGAGTAAACAACAGTTTTGCAGGATATTTTGTGCAACTGATAATTCTTATTTAAAAATGTAAAGTTGTTTTAGATTTTAATATTTATTCTTTTTTAAGTTATAAAAACAACTTTAATTGTTTAAGTTTTAAGTTGATATTTCAGTTACAAGTTTATTAAAATCTTTTGACATTTCTTTGAAGATTACACAAGCCTGCAAAAAACAATTTTTTTCTGTTGTTTGAGATCGGTAAGTCATTTCCTGTAGTTTTTGATGCGCTGAATTCAAATCTGGTACGGAAAACCTCCCATCACGTCAGGATTTTGAGAAAAGTGGGGGTAAAACTCCCAAAAATCACGTTTTTGGCACTTTTTGAAAATTTGTACCGAGCAATTCCGACGTGCTAGAGACTTGTCATAAAGGTTAAATTAAAGCTTGAACCCTATACTTTACGATGATATAATGATATTGGCAACAATATGCAAAATTAACTGTCAAACATGGTTTTTTTGACAGTTGTCAAGCATAAAAAATGTCTTTCACTGTCGGTAAATACAACTATTTTAAAAATTGATTGGATTCGCTTGATACTTGTTACTCGGGGGTTTTATGGGTCGTTTAATACGAATATGTAATCAGATTTCAAAAATTCAAAATGTCGGATCTAATATGGCGGACGATTTTGTTAAAAATTGATTGGTTTCGTTTAGAACCGCCATATTGGATCCGCCATTTTGAATTTTTGAAATCTGATTACATATTCGTATTCAGCGACCCCAAAAACGCCCAAGTAACAAGTATCAAGCGAATCCAATCAATTTTTAAAATAGTTGTATTTACCGACAGTGAAAGACATTTTTTATGCTTGACAACTGTCAAAAAAACCATGTTTGACAGTTAATTTTGCATATTGTTGCCAATATCATTATATCATCGTAAAGTATAGGGTTCAAGCTTTAATTTAACCTTTATGACAAGTCTCTAGCACGTCGGAATTGCTCGGTACAAATTTTCAAAAAGTGCCAAAAACGTGATTTTTGGGAGATTTACCCCCACTTTTCTCAAAATCCTGACGTGATGGGAGGTTTTCCTTACCGAATTTAAATTCAGCGCATCAAAAACTACGGGAAATGACTTACCGATCTCAAACAACAGAAAAAAATTGTTTTTTGCAGGCTTGTGTTATTCTTTTTGGCTTATTTTTAGTTTTATTTCTATTATTAATTTGCTTTTTAGTAGAATTAAAAGTTAAAAACAAATTGATTTCTCTTATTAATTTATAAATTTATGAATATTATTATTATTATTCCCTCGTAGGTAAAGTATTATTTCCTCTCAAATTTTCGAATATTTTTTACAATATTTTAGGTCTCTCAGAGACCTACATTTTTTTAAAAAAATTGGAAACTTTTTTTTTATTTTTTATAAAATTAGCTGATTTCAAAAATGTAACATGCAATAAAAAATATATGAATACACAAATTAAGTTTATCCGTAACAGGTTTCATGATTAAATTATACGTTTTATGTCCGTTAATATAACTAAAATATAATAATTATACTAATCACGTTAAATGTTTCAGTGTTTTTTTTTTTTCATTCTATATTTGACGAAGACATAAACATCTATTAAATTAACATGACAGATTGTTGAAAACCTACAATCATTTTGTAAAATTACATTAAAAAGTCAACAAGAAAATTGCGTTATTTAAATGTATTTTCAATCTCAAGTTCATGCTTCAATTCACGTGTGTATCTATATATTTACTTTCTGCACTTAAAAATAGTCATGCACGTTAAATTCGAAAGAAATAATAAAATGTCTGTTTGTTTACTCGCTAGACGGATCCGCGCCGTGGATTTATTCAAGGGAATTCTCATCTCAAAAAATGGGATTCAATATATGGAATCCAAACTATTTCTCTCCACTTGAAACTCGATCAGTTTTCAGAAAGCGACTTTCTTAGAAGCGAGGTTTGAAATCGTTTGAAAAATCTCATATATTTCAATCATTCAAATGCAAAAAAAAATTTAAGAAGTACAGGTAGAAGCGCAAATGACAAATCTTTGTGCAAATAATAAATTCCACGTTTACGTATATAATACACCTTCCTATGAAGGGAATTCAAAAAAAATATCTTGATATAGAACAAAATTGTTTAAAATAAATAAATAAATAAATTTAGACTCCAGTTCAAAATTTAAATATTTAATGTAAATTATTATCAATGCTTCTTTTTTAAAAATATTTGTTTAGAAAACTAAAATGTCTCACTGATGTCGACTCTCCCTTGATGGAATTCATTTCAATTTTTTTTGTTACTGAAAAAACTTAAAAAAAACTTTTTCAAAAATTTCTTCTGTGTGTCATTTGTTGTCTAATTAAGATAATAACATTTTTTTCTTGATTCTTGTAGGTACTTTTATCCTCTTCAAAAATCCATAAAAACTTTTTGCAAATCTCAAAAATTAACAAAACAGCGACTATTTTTCTAAAAATAAACCAAGTCAATTTTCTCGAAAATACCAGCTTCGATTTTGCTCAAAATTTTACTACAAATTGTTATTAATTTAAGAAAGAATTCGTAAAAGTTGAAGCAGGCTAAACTATATTTGCGGTCAGGGGAATTTTTTTTCAAAAATTAAAAACAATATTCTTATCATATTCAGTGTTTTTAACAATAAATGTTGTTTTATTAGAAAACAATTTTTTAAAAAATGAAATGTTCGTCGAATTTTGAGTATCGTAATGGAATGTTATTTTATTATGCACTTAAGAATTTTATATTGTGAGTATTATTTTTTATAATTTTATTATTTTTTTATTTAACTATATTGTAGATCTTATAAATCGGTTGTAAGTTGATATGTTTTTGAAGGTAAAAACATTTTTTATAAAAAATACCTTTAAAATAAATTAAATAAATTTTATTTCAAAATACATTTAAATCAAGAAATACTTATCTTTGAAGGGTTTATTTCGTGTAATAAACTTTTTGTTATTCAACGAAAATTTCCTTGATACAAATAATTGTTTTTTAAAATTAAAAATACATTTTATTAAAATTAAGAAAGCTTTAAAATATATCAAAAAAAATTCTCCTGATTGGAAATATGGTTTAGCAAAAATCAAACTTCTACAAATTCTTCTTGATATTAATAAAAATTTATGGTAAAATTTTGAGCAAACTAGAAGCTTCGAATTTTCGAAAAAATTGATTTGGTTTATTTTTAGAAAATCAGTCGCCATTTGGTTAATTTTAAGATTTTTAAAAAGTTTTTAGGGGTTTTTAAAGAGGATGAATCAAGAAAAGAAAATTGATTATCTTAATTATTAATTACACAAAAAATGACACACAATGGAAAATTTTTTTTCTGCCTGCTTTGAAACGGATTCTATCCCCTAAAGTTTTTTAGATAGTGAAAATTGTGCCTTTTTAGTTGTAATTTTTTTTTAAAGATTGATTAGTTCTGATGCAAAGTGTACAGTGAAAACATCCTCAAGAGTGGGGGATTTTACTGAATTGAATAAGTTTTCACATTTATCTTCTCAAGTGCTTGCGGATATAGAAGTTTGAATTTTCCGACGGTGTTACATTTCTCGTTCTCTGGCGTCGTTCTTTTCATCGGAGCAATTCGAATGCTTCCTAATTATTTCTAGTTCCTGAATCGAGAAAAGGGTCGAGCTGTCGAATGGACTGGCATGGCGTGAGGGATAAATTCAAGAGTTATTATGTTATTGGAATCGAATGGATGGGAGAACGGAATCGGATTATCGGAAAGGGGAAAGGGTCCAGGGTTGGCCCACCCTTCGACCGGAAACCATGTCAGGATTACTGACTGGGAATGGACAGTTGCCCATACTGACCGGAGGGTTTACCTGAATCCGTGGGATGTATGTATTTCTCCTAATTCCCTGGCTCTTTCAATTTCAATTGTCCCTTACTTTATAATCAGTACCAAAATTTACAAAATATTCATTAACAATCAACACGCTTTACATTTTAAAACCTTTCGAGTGGGATACAAATTCAATTCTTGACAAAGTGCCTTTATAAAAAATATTTGGGCCCGTATCATATTGAAAAATTAAGAAAATTAGGTCTTTATATTATATTAAAGATATGAAGAAGAACTTTAAACAAACAACAAAAGAATGAAACAGTGACATAAAAATATATAAAGTAGAAAATTTTTAAAAAAATTCAAGTATTTACGAACATTTTTTTGAATTTAATAATAAATAAAGGAGATAATTAAAAAAAAAACAGTAAAATTATTTTACTAAAGAGAACTAATTTTTAAAATTAGAAAAATTAGATAATTATTTTATAAATTGATTAAAAAAAGAGTGAATAACATTTTGGAAAATTAAAAAAAAAATTTAGAAGAAAAAAATGTTAAGAAATAGAAGAACGATGTTAAAATGAAAATATTTTTAGAAAATGTTGTTTTTGCTTCCTTATGGAGAAAGCTTTGTATTTAATATGTAAGAAAACAGATTAATTTAAAAAAAAAAGTGTATTTAAACCACGACTTTCTGTGGTTAGTTTCGAAACGGATGAAATTAATCAAATTGAATCAATTGAATCGTAAATTATATTTGGAAGTAAATGGATGAAATATAATATCCTGAAGGTATGTTTCAATATGATTTCACGTGGGTATGTATTATTAAATTATTGTTAATACAAATGCAACTGTTAACAAATAATTTTTGTTTTATGTAATGTACAATGTTCGGTTGGTGTAATAAGTGGACATAATTAATGATTCAGTCTGTGGCACCACCAATATGTAAAAGAGAAGATTGCAGATCGGTCAAGCGCATCGTATTCGCGTCGAGGCATGCACCAAAGAAAAATTTGCATTTTAATCGTTTGCCCAACGAGATACGCTGGGAATCTTCACGCTCCAGTGGCTTTCTCACTTATTTCTTAACATAAAAATTACACCATGCGTAAATATTTGAAACATATTGAAGAAAAAATCGCCATTATTGCACCTTGTATTTCGATTGTTTAACAATAGTAGAAGTTATAAACTTTTCAAAAAAGATAAAATAAAAAAACATTATCAAATGAATATCTAAGTTTCAGAAACTTTATAAAACTCTAAAAAAGGAATTAAATATAAATTTGGTTTTAAAATTTAAAAAAAAAGTAAAGTTCATTCAGTAAAAAAATTATAATAATCTGTTCGGAAATTTAATCTTAAGTCGTGTGAAATTTAACTGGATTAAAAATTGTGAAATAATCATACGACTGAGTTGAAAAATTAAATAAAAAAAAAGTTCCCTCGGAGTGGGCCCTGTTTTGTTCCTCTCGAGAATTTTGATTAGAAATTCTGGAGATTATCACACATGACTTTGCTTTGACCAATACTCTCCACCCAACTCAAGGTCAACCAGAAGGTCTCCAACCCTTTTTGAGCAGACGGCGGAGGCTAGCAACATTATGTCACGGCACTTTCTGCCAGGAATCCAGGGACCTTCCACAGAGCAGCTGATAGTCACTGGGACTCCGCAACGTTAGCTCCGAAAGTGTGCCTCGAGAGAACCTCTGCTCTCTTCTTCTTCGCCACGCGCTTATATACTAACCACAAGAATTATTCTGCGCAAGCGAGAAACGATATAATTCTCAATAATTCATGATTTGTCAAACCAAATTCAACTTTACGAATACCATCTCAATCTATCACCTTCGGGTCAATTATAACTCAAAACTATTTCGAAAATATACACAAATTAACAAAAATGCTTTTATTTTTATAATCATATTGTCTAATACGACACTGAAAAAAATTTTTGTTAATTTAACATATGATTTGGGTGAAAATTTCATTGCAGCAGAAAGTCAACCATATTTGTAAATTTAACATCAAAATAAAGAGGCATTTAACAATGATCTAAGAGTTAATCTTAAGAATTCCATTCACCTGAAAATCACATGCAGCAAAAATTTCAGATAGTTTTTTCTGTGGAAACATTATGTTTCAAAATATTCCAGATTTAAATACACCGATTATGTGACAAAATTTTCTGTTTTGACTCAAGTATTTTAATAAAATGTGTTTGTAATTAAAAATAAAAACGTGAAATGGATTTTTACAAAAATTAAATTAAACAATACATCAGCTGTTTTGATTTTTTGTTTAATTTGAGTGCCTATTTTCAACAATTTTAATTTAAAGAACATGTAATTTACAAGGCTTACAATTATGAAGTACATATATACGAAGATCATAATTATAGTTTATAATTTATTTTCTTTACCAAATGAACGATTTTTTTAAAAAAACTTATTTCAAACAAGACACAAAAAAGCCGCTTTTAAGTTTCTTGATAAAAGAAGTTTAAAATTAAAATTGTTCGTAAAATTCAGTATTCAATTGCAAACATTTTTTTAAGATTACTATTTAACTTAAAAAGTTGCAACCTCTTTTTCTTAATAATTATAGTAAAGTCTGATTTATAATCTCTATTTTTAAGATTTGAAGTCATAAACATTTTTAAAACAAGTCTCAAGTACAGATTTTTTAAAAATGATTAAGAACTACTTTTTTAAAATTTTTGCTTTAAGAAATATTTACATTATTTGTAAATTTTAATAATTTAAGGTTTTTTCCTTTTTTTTTTTGGAGTCTAATTTATAGAAATTTCTAATTAAGATATTCAGTAAAAATTTTGAGTTAAAATCATCAACAAATTTTACAGTGACTTTTTAAAAATCTTACTTAGGGGAGAGGGCCCCAAGTTGGACACCCTATCGATTTATTGCTGTAGAATCCAAACCGAATAAAATATATTAAAATGTTTTATACCGGATGAAAGTACAATTTATAAGGTAACTTATGGCCACAGAGACAAAATTTTATTTTGAACATAAACATCTTTTAAAGCATTTTTTCTAATTGTTAAAATTTTCGGTCTAAAAAAAAGTGGCCCCAAGATGGACACCTTCTTAAAAGTCTCTGAAAATAGTAGTAAATAAAAAATTAACATCGTGTAACAATTCTTGAACTAATAAGTTTTAATCATTTTACGGAATTTATCAAGAAATAAAATTTATAAAAACTTCAACTTAATAGCTTAACAGTAAAAAGTAATAAAATATCGAAAAATATCAATATAATAAATTCTCTAACTATAAAATCACATTTTATGGTGTAAAATAGAATTTTTTAATTAATTGGCTCAAAAAATTATTGAAAAAAGTATAAAATCGAAAATATGCAAAAAAATACATTGAGATTTTAGGCCTGTCCATCTTAGGGTACATGACACAATTTTTTAATACCCAGTAAATATATATATATATGAATACTGAATTAGTAAAATCATTTTAGAATATTATTATACGATAAATAAAGAATATTATAACGTTCAGTAGGGGAGGCCAGGGGCTAGTTGTAACAATTTTCAGAAAAATGTATATATTGTGAAATGTATCAAGTATTTTTTAACTATTATTGCTTTTATCGATAAAGCATTTATTCATACAGCAAATCAGAGCAAAAAAAATATCCAAAAGTACACCTTTTTCTTACAATTAATGTTTTTTAAAAAAAAATTGACTGTTACAACTTGCCCCGCGCTGGGGCTAGTTGTAACAGCAATGGGGCACATAGTAACAATAATAAAATCATACAATTTTATTATTGTTCTCGAAAAATAAGTATCACAATAAGTTTTTTACAACATCTTACTGTATTAAAACACTTTACCGTCTTTCAACTTGCCAATTAATAATAATAAGTCATAAAATTAAAACTGTCAAATCAGTGATTTTTTATTTCTCATCAAATCTTAATTTTTTAACTATTTCTTATCTGTTTATGGCAAATTTGTAAATGAAAATCTTGAAATTATGTTTATTTTATTATTTAACATCGAAATCACCAATTTCAACTTAGATAAGAAAACAATAAAAAATTTTAAAATGTTTTTAACTGTTTCAATTATAAAAATTAATAATTAAAGTCCTTATATTAAGTTGCAATGTAGCTGTAAGCAATATTTTTCCGATGTTGATGTTCACACTTTTCCGTAGCGAGTTTTAAAAGTTAGAACTCTTTATTTTTAATTATATTTAAGGTTATGTTTGACACATAGAAGGAGCTGTGAGAAAAAGTATTAAATTTAATTGAATTTATTCTTTATTACATTTTTTTTATTATAAATTTACAATTAGGAATTGAAATAAATTAAAAATATTAATATTATTTCATGCAATCTTACCTGGTAGTTACACAAATATAAACATTATGCTCGCGAAGCATGTTACAACTAACCCCAAGAAACTGTTAGAACCTGCCCCAAAGCACGAAGGTTAGGTTAATTGTATTTTTTAATATTATTTTGTTATTTTCAGTAAAATTTAATAAAGCATAGTAAAGACAGATATATTTAGAATATTTATGCTCAAAATAGAGATAATAAAATAATATTATGTATTAAAAAATCAAAGTTTACGAATTTCATTTTTCCTTGTTTACCTGTCAAAACTGACGCATTTACAAAAAATCTCTTATTATGCTTTCTGGTAGCCTACTGGTAGTTTTGATCTATTCTCATGGTTCTAAAGATAAAAAATAGTCGAATACTTGAAGTCATAAAGTCAAATATACTGTGAAAATTGAGTGTTACTTCTTACCCCTGTTACAACTAGCCCCGGTCTCCCCTACTCATTCTAAATCATAAATTTAAATAACTTTACCAACTTGAGAAAAAACTGTTACAAAACTTTTTTAGACACAAAATTACGTGGTATGTGTAGAAGAAAAACCAACTGGTTTTTTTTCCTCAAATGTGCATCAAAATGTTCGTCTATACAAACAACAAAAATGACAGAAAGCATAAGGCGCTGTCACCTTAAACAAAAATTTTATACGAAATGTCCATCTTGGGGCCCTGTCCATCTTGGGGCCCACTCCCCTATTATTTCATTCTTGGAAAATTAATGAGTCGTATATAATTAAAAGTTTTTTAAGTTGAACAAATTTTTTAACATAACAACCTTTTAAAACAATGTTTATTTAAAAAATAAATTCTTTTAATTTATTCGAAATAATTTTTTTTCTATGTTTTGCTTTACTCTTTATAGATTTAATGACCTTATCTTTTTCGGGTCAATGATAATATTTGGAAAAAATACAAAAATTAAGAAAAATTTATTTATTGCTTCCTCATAAAGGAAGTATTTTTGTACTTATATCGTACAAGACGACAAATTTTGTTAAACATTACAAACTGAAGTATTAAAACAAAATTTATTGTTGGACTTGTTTGAATTCTAATATTATAAAAATGTGTTTGGTTTAATTTGTTTAAACTTTTTTAGTTTATTAAATTAAGCAAAAAAACATTTCTCTATTTTCTTCCTATTTATTTAATTTTCTTGATGTTTTACTATTTTTTTAGTCCTTCCTTGAGTTTTAATTATTTTTTTAATTTTTGTCATCATTTTTCCATTTCTTAGAAACATTTTTCTTTCTTTTCAATTGTTTAGTTTTTATCTTATAATTACGAATTTTTTAAAACATTTATTTGATGCTTTTATCTACATTTCTTAAATTCCAATTTTCTACTTTTTTGAAAGCTTTTATTCTTTTATTTTATATTATTTAAATTTAATCTTGTACTCAATATTCTAATTTGAACATCATTTTTCTATTTCATAGAATTTCTTTTCTTTTAAATTTTTTTTAAATCTTCCAAAATTTTAATCTTTCTTTTTTTATTCAATTTGTAAAATAAATATCTAATTTTTCTGATTTTAAAAATTTGTTCTCTTTATTAATATATATTTTAACGTTTTGTCAATTATCATCTTACTTATTATATATTTTAATTTAAACAAAATGTCCGTAAACAGTTTAATTTTTTGAAAAAATCTATCATGATTTTTATCAGCACTGATTTTGAGTCAATTCTTTTTATTGATATCATTATGAAGTTAAAGTCAGCCGCTACTTTATTAATTAGTTATTCTATAAAATATACTGAAGCAATCCCCATTTGCGTGAAATTTTATTTTAAATTAATTTTTATTTTAGTAGAAAACTACTAATGAAAAATAGAAAACTAATTTGGAAGTGAAATATCTACTAATTGGAAAGTAAAATTAACTTTCAAATTAGTATCTTTCTATGAAAAAGTAGTAATGTTTTACTACCTATTTAATAGTAACCAATTTTTTGCTAATCCATTAGTAGAAAATCACTAATTTATATTTCGAGAGCCAGAATTTCAAAAATAAACCGAGCAAAAAATACATTTCTACAATAACATGACAACTGTTAATTTTTCAAAGTAATTTTAAAAATATGCACGAAACAAAATATTTTCAGCACATAAATTTGTTACTGAAATATTTTAATAACTGAAATATGTTACTAAATAAACTGTCAACTATCTAGAAAAAACTTTTGTAAATACAGGATTTATTTGTAGGATAAATTTGATATTTATATTGCTTTCGTAGATCTTGGATTAGTTTACTGCAAGCAATATGAATATGAACTTCAGGACAATTTACCTTGTAAGTTCAAGTGCTTTCGTACTCTGATCTTCACATCCTATATATTTACTGAATATTTTTCTCTGCGTTGACATGAATTCGTTCATAAAATATGAAATATTTTCCGCAAAATGAAAATATTTTATGAGATAAAATATGTATATATAATGAAATATCAGTTTATTTTACGAGTTATAGAATTATTTTATGTAAAAACTTTTAAAAAACATTAAGCTGCTTTATGAAATACAGAAATCGATATATTGTGTGTTTATTGAACACAGTAAATATAATGTCCACAATAAAGGACTCTTAACACTTTCAAAAAGCAGATAAATTGGAAATCCGCAAACAGAAAATGCAGGTGGTACAATAAAAAACTTTAAACCTCCCGACGACACTCGCAAATTCTCGTTGGTTCTCCACGTACGACCAGGATTAGAGATCGATAACGAGTAATAACAAGGTACAATTGGAAGTTGTCGAGGCATTCGTTAGAAGCGCTTAATCGTGATACTCGTATTCGACTTTCATGAAACGTGATAACTGTTCTAATTTTTCGTCATTTTTCTTGCAACCGTTGTTGAAAGAATAGTAATACCAAAAAAAAAATAAAAATAAAAAACACACAGAAATTTGTGTTCGTTCAGTGAATATGCAAAAACAAAATTTAGTTTTCTTTTTGCAATAGAAGGAAAATAGACATATAAATATAAATAGACAAAAACAAAACTGCCAGACTATGATGTATACAACGAGCAAATAAAAATTCACTAAAATAAACGCTGGGAAAAATCGTTTTTAACATTTTTCAAATTCTGTTACAAGATCCATATATCGAGAAATACATTTATGCTAAAAAAAATTTACTATTTTTTTTAATTCATGTGAAACCAATGAAAATGTTATATTACCTTTGAAATGCATATATGGATGTTTATTAATTAAAAGGAGTAATGTATGAATGTACTAAGTATGTAACGACTCAAAAATTGAAAGTAAATAGAATAATATAATTACTATATGATTTTTCGATTTTTATAATTACGAATCTGACATCAGATTGTAAAAATTCAAAATGGTGGGTCCAATGTCGGATAAAATCTTCCACACATTTCACTTTTGACATAATGCACAATTTATCTAAAGATATTGCATCGAACTAGAAATTGGCATAGTTTTAATTTACTAGAATTATTAGTTAGTCTAATTTTCATTTTACTTTTTTTCCATTAGCTCTAATTTTTCTTTTGCAGAAATATTATTTTACAGGAATTGCTTTAGACATCTACATTTTTTTAATTTATGGGTTAAAATAATTTTCGTTTTACCAAGATTTAATCTATTCTAATTTCAATTTCCACATTTTATTAATTATCAGAATTTGAAAGTCACCGAATTCATATATTAAACAAAAATGTCATTTTACAGGTATTTCTTTTTAACTGACTTTTTATGTAAAAGAACAAGAAATTAACGGATTTTTAATTTAGCAGAATTCTCATTTGACATAATTTTAAGTAAGTCAAATTTTTAAAATTGACAGAATATCCAGTTTATCACATCTTCATTTGTCAGAATTTGTAATTGCACAAATTGATATTTGGTAGAATTCTTAAAACATAGAATTCCCATTTGTCCGAAATTGCAAATGGCCGAAAAAACATCCGACAGAAAGATTAGAAATGGATTTTAAATGAAATTTCTGTTTAATATGCATTTGGTGACCTACGAATTCTGACCATTAATAAATTGTGGAAATAGAAATTAAAATAGAGTAAATCTTAGTAAAATGAGAATTATTTTAACCCATAAATTAGATAAATAAAAAAATGAAGATAGTCTACTCATGCTAAAACAATTACTGTAAAATAATATTTCTGCAAAAGAAAAAATAAAGCGACTAAATAAACAGTAGAATGAAAATTAGACTGAATATTAATTCAAGTAAATTAAAATCAGGGCTGTTATTGATTTAAATCACTTTGATTTGAATCATTGGAAAATTTGAATTTGAATCGCAAACCATAAACAAAACCCACAAATTTGCGGATAAATTTTAAAAATTTAAATTTTAATATTTTAATTTCAATAAAATTTAAAAAATTGTGCCAATACAGATTATCAAAATGCCTACGATTTACAAATTTTTGGTATGCAGAGAGCAAAAAACAGTATTATATTTCTATATCTTTAAGTCATTATAATTATATAAATGTCAAACGTCAATTGATTCATATTCCAATTTGTTCCAACTTTTAAAATTCAATTAATTCAAATTTAAATGCAAAATAATTAAATAATATTAATTATTTTTCATATTCACAATAATCCTTTTTTTTAATATTCTTACAAGATTTCTAGAAGATTTTCAATTTTTAGAAACTGTTTAATTTTTATCTTATAATTTCTTATTTTTACAAAATTTTAACATTTTTTCTCCTTTTACTTTTGATATTTTTTTTAATATTTGTTCTTTTATTTTAGGATTTTCTTTAATTTTCTTCTTTTTATGCAAATAAAAAAAAAATTTAAAAATGTGTTTGGTTTAAGGTATTAGTCGCGTAAATGCTCCCGCAAAACTCCCGCAAAATAAAAAGAACAAAACATTAACTTTTATATCAACTCATTTGCTTCCTTGTGACCTCTTCTAATGTAATATATGTAATTTTAACGATTTTGAGTCAGGTACTATAAGTTATCGTTATGGATTGCTCACACGTTTTCGACATTTTTCAATGAAACCATGTGAAAATGAAAAATTATGAATTTTTAAATTATTGTATTTTTTATACGGCGTGGTCAATAAAATTAATTTTTTTTTAAAGGATTTATTTTATCTCAATGTGTAACTTAGTAGTTTTATTTGAAAAACTGACGACTTGTTTTTTTATAATTGAATATAAGAGACATTTTTTACATGCATTTTGTGCTATTGCATGTAAAAGGTATAAACTTTGAATTAATATTTTGAAGCTCAGAAGTGGTCAAAATTAATAGGATAGATCTCATTTCATAGATAAATACGTCATGAATACAGATACAAAGTTTTAAAAAAATCTGACGAAAATCATTTTACGCGACTAATACCTTAATTAGCTTAAACTTTTTTATTTTTAAAGATTTTTAACTTTCTTTTGTGGACTTTTTATTTATCTTGATATAGATATTTTTTTAGTTAATTAGATTAAGGAAAAAACATTTCTCTATTTTCTTCCTATTTATTTCATTTTCTTGATGTTTCACTATTTTTAAGTCCTTTTTTTAATTTAATTAATACTTTAATTTTTATCATCATTTTTCGACTCCTCAAAAACATCTTTCCTTCGTTTAAATTGTTTAGTTTTGATCTTGTAATAACGAATTTTTGAAACATCATTTATTCGATGCTTTTATCTACATTTTTTAAATTTCTGAATTTTCTACTTTTTTGAAGACTTATTATTCTTTTATTTTATATTATGTAAATTTAATCTTGTAGGGGAGACCGAGGAGGAAAGTAACAAAAATCAGTTTTTTGATGCTAGCATTAAAACTATTTGTCGGATAAGTTCTGTAAACATACTAATCGAAAGCTTGGACTTTCACCTATTAAATAAAATTGGAATTGAACATTAATAATAATTTGATAGTTCACTGCAGGACTTTTTAATCAGCTCTTTATTTGTTACTTTCCTCCTCACCCCTGAGGTGGAAAGTAACAGCATGAAGGAGGAAAGTAACACTTTAAAATTAAGGCTAGCATTTCAAATATAAAACTGCTATTAATTTAAATTATTTTTATTATGAACATATAAAAATATAAAGTGATATTAACTATATTTTGTACATAATTGGCAGATATTTTTGCACTTTTTTGAAATTAAGTTTTTTTTATCTATTTAGTATTTGTTGAATAGCAATTACATTAAAAAAGCATCGTTTTTTAAAAATTCAAATCAAAAGTCCAATATTTAATCTTTAAAATATAAAATAAACATATAAAATTACATAGTTATAAAAAAGGATGAGGTTTATAAAAATAAAGCATTAGATGAGGAGGAAAGTAACAACGTGTTACTTTCCACCTCACCCCTCTTTTCCTTGGATTTCAAAAAACAAGTTTAAATTACACAAAAGTATTTCGCATTTTTTAATTATGCACTAGCACGACTTAAAGCTAAATAAAAAAGCTTCAAAAAAACGAAAAGCATATTTAAAATATCTATAAAATCAAAAAAATATGATATTTTGAAAATTCAGGCAAAAACTTACTTTTGACGTAATTTTTGCACAAAATGTCAGTATCAGATATATAGCTTATGGTAGACCCCTAACATAATTTGGGGAAGGTAGAGGGGGCAAAACTGACTCAAAATTATTTAAGGGCTATGTCTGTCCGCTCATTGGTTTAGAAGTTATAAGCGTTGTTACTTTCCAACTCTGTTACTTTCCTCCTCGGTCTCCCCTACTAAATATTCTCATTTTAATATCGTTCTTCTATTTTATAGAATTTCTTTTCTTTTAAATTTTTTAAAAATTTTTCCAAAATTTTATTCATTTTTTTTTAATTCAATTTGTAAAATAATTCTCTAATTTTTCTAATTTAAAAATTGTGTTCTCTTTAGTCATATATTTGACCGTTCTGTTAATTATCATCTTATTTATTTTAATTTAAAAAAATGTCCGTAAATAGTTTAATTTTTAGAAAAGAGTTTCAACTTTTTTATATATATATAGTTATGTCACTGTTTCATTCTTGTGTTTTTTTTAAATTTTATCTTCATTTCTTTAATAAAGTATTTACAAATAAACATTTGGAGATTCTATATACTGATTATATTTTTTAAAAAAATCAATTTTTGATTTAAATAAAGAAAATCCGATTAAGTCAAATAAAATTAGTGAAAAATTCATGCGTCTAATTCTTAGAATCGCTGATTGCAAATTTAACCCTTTCCGTCACAGTGGTCAATATATTGACCACCTTTTTTTAGTACTTTTTTGGCTATAACTTTTTTGAATTTTAAGATTGAACTATAGGATATTATTTTTATTCAAATCCAGTACCTACATTTTTGATTCCAAACTGCTATTATCAAACAAAAAAAGTATTTTTAGTTTTTGAGAAAAAAAATTTTAAAGTTGAAAATTTTTGATTTTTTAAAAGTGTCATTTTTTGTTTCCTTTGACCATAAAATATGTGTTAATGACGAAAAAAATGTTTTAGCTATAACATTTAAATTGCGTGACTCCAAGGGCTAAAAAAAAATTTAAGAAACGACCAAAATATAATGCATATATTTTTTAGCTCCGCTTATCGAAAGTGATAGATTTTTGCAGGAGTTAAAAATTAGGATAAATTAAAATAAATTATATAAATTAATTTCAAACAACTAGTTTATAGATTTTAATAGTTCATCTTATGTGTTAGAAAGTACTTTAAAATGCATCAACAAATGAAGTTAGTCAGGTGAATTTACGCAAAAGTGGTATACAGTGGCCAACAGAGCGCTTTAATTTTGAATTTCCTTGGGATTGCAGCGTGATGCAATAAGCAAGCCCATTCGGTTCCTCCTTTCTCTTTATATCTCTCTCGCCACATTCTCTCGTTTGCTAAAGACCGCTGAGTTTTGTCTCCCACTCGCGATGCGGGTTTTAACATTGAATGAAACGATAACATTGTTTTATAATAATTTGCTGAAATTAACCGTCTCTCTGGGCAAACAGTAGCTACGTTAAAGACCTAGGTTCGTGCCTTGAGAAAAGGGAAGGCAAAGATTATAAATGTTTTCATTAATTTTACATTTTTTCACAACTTTTTTAATGATAAAATTCCTGACATATTGTTATTTTACAAAATTAACTATTATCTTTGAGAGGTGATAAAAATATTTTACGTATGATTCTTTCCCTTGGAACATTTTTATTTTATTTTCAATTAATATTTTGATAACTGGTCAAATCACACGGAGAGAAAATAATTAGAATATTTTACGATTTGGAGTTTTTAATAATTTTACAAAATTTAAACCATTCGACGTTGACTGTATAATTTAATGAGCATGGCTAAGGATGGTAACTTTATGCAAGCCGCATAATCGCATAATTTCTTAAATTTTTCTAAAATGAGAAACTATCGTGTTTCTACATATCCAACATCTTTAAAAAGTTGTTTTTCAAGCGCATAATTTTGCATAATTGACGTATATTCGCAACATAATGCTCATATTGCATAATTAACGCATAATTAGACCAAAACGGTCCTGAATTTAGTTTTCGACTATTTTTTTTTTCGATTTCCAGCATTTAACGTTGGTGTTAGCAGAGTTGGGAAGTCACTCGTAACTCTGTCGTAATTCAAATGTATTTTTACCAGCAAATACGGTCTCTTAAGGAACTCTCAAAGTACAGTCTGCTTGCGCATGCGCAGGAGTTCTTAGAGAGGAAAATTTTAATAGAAGTGTTTCGAATTCCTCTTTTTCAAAAAATGTTTATAAGATTTTATGAAGAACTTAAATGTTCTTAACTATGTGTGTGATTTGTTATCTAATAAGTAAAAAGATATTGATATAGTATTATAATACTATTACTATTATATAAAAAAGTTTAAAACAAAGAATAATATTTATATGTGTTGCGTTGTTCTGTTTCAGTTTTACGTTTCTATAATTTCATCAATTTTAAATTAGAATTAAATACACATTCAAATCACTCATGATTGTAATAAACAATTATGAATTGTACGTTTTAATAAAATGACTGAATTTCTATCTACAGTTTTTTCATAACAATTTAATATTTTTTTTATACTTTATGTCGTTTATTGTTTTTTCGGTATTTTTAGAATTGAAAGAGAAACATAGTACATAAATATCTAAATTTTATGAGAATATATTGTATTACTTTTAAATTTATAATGAATAATTATATTTTTTAATTGCATAATTGCCGCATAATTATCATATAATTGTCGCATAATTACCCGGAATTTATGCGCATAATCAGAGTGGTTCAAAACGCATAAAGTTACCATCTCTAAGCATGGCTTCGAGCATATATAAAACATTACTATCAAAGAATATTTATATTGCAGACATTAATATTAACAGCTTAACCACACGTTTTAATAAACCTTTAAAATTAGTACTTTATATATTCATTCTGTAAATTGGCAAATAGTTTTGTAAATTATACATAACACGGCTTTAAAGTGCAAACACAACATATAGATAAAATTTCAAGCGAATCTATATATGAAAATAAAAATTAACGCATTAAACATAAACATAAAAAAATAATATGATAAAAAACTTCCAGGAAATTAATAATTTTGAATAAACTTTTTGAGTAAAAAATGTGTCAATTTTTACTAAAGACTTTTGTAGAATTTCTTTAGGATTTATTAAAGAAATGTTTATAATATTTTTCTTGCAGAAATTAACTTATGTATTTAAGATCGTCTGTTCAGGGTTAAAGAGAGGGTCTAACCTAAATCTACATATTTGAAATGAGCTTCTTAGTTTCTTTTGTAAAAAAGCTTCTATATGTATAGCTGAATAATAAGAATCAAAAAAGGAACCAGGACATTTTTAAGTCTATGAAACTAATATGGTAAATGCATACAACAGCAAGAGAGGGTTCAAAGAATTACTTTTATACATACGTGTGGCAATGCATCATCGATGTATCGTGTCAGTTTTAATTAGCGCTTCCTGTCGCCATTAAACACCGGGGTTTGTTCAGCCGCAGAGGCCGTTAATAAAATTTGCGGCAATGCTTGAACAATGTTCGTAAAATGGTCAATACCAAGACGTAAAATCACGCAACAATACGTTTTAAAAATAATTACCACAATTTAATCTGAATTAACTGCTTTTACGCAAATATATTTCAATTAACAATCAACTAGAGAATAAACATTTGAGTTAACTTAAATCATTGAGATATCATTTGAAATAGGAGGCTTTAACTGTATATGTTTATTACATATATTTAAGTGCATGTAGGTATAAATGAAAAAGGAAAGAGAATTTTTCAATGAAAACTTTTGAGTCGAACTTAATAAAGAATTACTGATTGAATCGTCCTTTGTATTCGATCACGTCATATCGAGGAAAGTAATTAGTTGAATGCACCCATAATTTTCAGAATACGGGCTTTAGCTACTATCCATGCGGGTTGAGGGTACATATAATCTGCAAGTGTATCCTGCGTAGAATTCTGAATTAATTGGCAACCTAGTACGAAGAGCTTTCATGCCATTAGAGTATAAAGCTCTCTCTTTGTTTGATGTAAAAAGATAAAAATAAATACCATTCTGACAACTTTAAAATTGTATTTCAGATTAACAATATTAAACCGCGTTTATTTCGCTCATGTAGGCCATTAAATTTAACAAAATTTTCAAAATATCAATTTCAATAGATTTTTGCCAATTGTAAATTAATACAAATTATAAAACCACTCGAAATACTGGAAAATATGAGTAACAAAGCAGAGAACCTATTGTATAAAAGAAGTTAAAATCATTATATCTGTAGAATAATGTAGCACAGATTAATTCATAAAAAAAAAGTAAAGTTCATTCAGTAAAAAAATTATAATAATCTGTTCGGAAATTTAATCTTAAGTCGTGTGAAATTTAACTGGATTAAAAATTGTGAAATAATCATACGACTGAGTTGAAAAATTAAATAAAAAAAAAGTTCCCTCGGAGTGGGCCCTGTTTTGTTCCTCTCGAGAATTTTGATTAGAAATTCTGGAGATTATCACACATGACTTTGCTTTGACCAATACTCTCCACCCAACTCAAGGTCAACCAGAAGGTCTCCAACCCTTTTTGAGCAGACGGCGGAGGCTAGCAACATTATGTCACGGCACTTTCTGCCAGGAATCCAGGGACCTTCCACAGAGCAGCTGATAGTCACTGGGACTCCGCAACGTTAGCTCCGAAAGTGTGCCTCGAGAGAACCTCTGCTCTCTTCTTCTTCGCCACGCGCTTATATACTAACCACAAGAATTATTCTGCGCAAGCGAGAAACGATATAATTCTCAATAATTCATGATTTGTCAAACCAAATTCAACTTTACGAATACCATCTCAATCTATCACCTTCGGGTCAATTATAACTCAAAACTATTTCGAAAATATACACAAATTAACAAAAATGCATTTATTTGTATAATCATATTGTACAAAATGACAAGTTGTGTTTGAAAATATTCTAGATTTAAATACGCAAGGTATTTGAAACATTTATGTGACAAATATTTTATGTTTTGACTCAAGTATTTTAATAAAATGTGTTTGTAATTAAAAATAAAAATGTAAAAAGTATTTTAAGAAAAATTTAATTAAACAATACTGTTTTGAAATTTATTTTCAATTTTACAAAATATAAAATGAGAATTTGTATAGTTTTTTTTGTGTTTAATTTGAGTCTATTTTTAGAATTTTAATTTTAAGAACAAGCAATTCAAAAGGCTTACAATTTTGAAATACAAAAAACCATAATTATATAGTTTGTAATTTATCTTCTTTACTGAATGAATTACTTTTTAAAAGAAACTGATTACAAACACTTCCAACCGAAATTCAATTTTACGAATACTATCTCAATTTATCACCTTCGGGTCAATTATAAAAGAAAACTATTTGGAAAATATATAAAACTTAACAAAAATGCATTTATTTTTATAACCATATTGTCTAAAACGACCAGTTGTGTTTGAAAATATTCCAGATTTAAATACACCGATTATTCCGAACATTTATGTGAACAAAATTTTCTGTTCTGACTCAAGTATTTTAATAAAATGTGTTTGCAATTAAAAATAAAAACGTAAAATGTATTTTAAGAAAAAATTAATTTAAGTAATCTTAATTTTAGAAAATAAAAGGGATAAGAAATTGGAAAATTATTTACTTTAATAATTTGTAATCAGGAGGGAACAAAATGTAAAAACCTATTAGGTATACATGGAATGAATAAATAAATAAAAAAAATAATAATAAATTTTAAAAAAATGGAAAATTTGGTTTTGTTTGGTTAATTTGAATGTTTATTTTGCGAGTTTTAATTTTTAGAACATGAAATCTACCAGAATTAGGTACAATTTTAAAGAATACAAAAATTGCAAATAACGTTAATAATCTATCGGATTTGGTCAATAAATTAATTTTTTAAAGTACATATCTCGCGGTTAAATACGAACTATCAAAAAAAATGTTAGTGTTCTTCAAAGGATAAAGGCATGTAGATAAAAGCATTAAATAAATATTTTTTTAAAATTTCGTTATTACAAATTACAAGATAAAAACTAAACAATTTAGAAAAAGGAAAAATGTTTCTAATAAATAGAAAAATGGTGACAAAAATAAAAAAAAATTAAAATGCAAGGAAGAGCTAAAAACAATTGTAAAACAACAAGAAAATTAAATAAATATGATGATAATGGAGAAATGTGCTTTTTAATCTAACAAACTGTATAAAAAAATGTAAAAAGTGCAAAAAATAAAAAAATTTGGTAAGAATCTATTAAAAAATTAGTATTAATAAAAATAAAATAAATAAATAAATATATCTGTAGAAAGATAAATAAAAAGTACACAAAAGAAATTTAAAAAACCTTTAAAAATAAAAAAGTTTGGGAAATTTGAACAAAAAAAAAAGCAACAATAAATAAACATCAATAAATTTAGAAAAATAAAGAAAACTCAAAAATTTTAGGATAGAATAAGTTAAAATATAAAATAAACAAAATGCGAAAACAAATTGAATAAATTTACAAAAAAATGAGCGTATTTATTTTTAAAAATATGGAAATAAAGTAACTATAATATGAATAGAATAATTAAGAAAATCAACGAAATAAAAAGTTTAGTGAATGTTATAGAATAACAAAAAGAGAAGAAAATTAAAGAAAATCCTAAAATGAAAAAAACAAATAAAAAAAATATCAAAAGTACCCAAAAGGAAAAAAAATCTTACTGTCTAAATCTGAATTAGTAGTTTTCTATTAATGAATTAGCGAAAAGTGAGCTACAATTAAATAAGTAAAAATTTTACTATTTTTTAGTAGAAAACTTCTAATTTTTTCATGGAATTAATTAAATTAGTAAAAAAATCTACTTATTTTAAAAGTAAAGTTTCACTATTTCAACTAGTAGTTTTCTGCTAAAAATTAGTAGTTTTCTACTAAAAATTAGTAGCTTTCTACTAAAAAATTAGTAACATTTTTGGCTCACTTTTCGTTAATTCATAGTAGAAAACTACTAATTCAGATTTAGAAAGTAAAATTTTATAAAAATAAGAAATTTTTATAAGGTAAAAAAGGATTATTGTAAATATGGAAAATAATTAATATTATTTAATTATTATGCATTTAAATTTGAATTAATTCAAAAGTTCAAACAAATTGGAGTATAACTAAACAATTTTTAATTTTACAAATTTTTTTTCTAAAAAAGGACGTATTATCTTCTCAAAAATATAGTTTCAGAAAAGATTAAATTCTTTAAATGGCACTGGAATTTTTTTCTGACAGCCTGTATTTAACTGAAAAATATACCTTAAAGAAAATGATTACAACAAACAAACAAAAAATACAGGCCTTTCATTGACTTTAAGTTACAAAAAAGTTGTTTTAGTTTATTTACCTAACGCGAAACTGTCAATAATAATAATCATAATTTGTCGAAAACCTATTCAATAATTGAATTCAAATAGAAAACAATTGATTGTTCTTCATAAAAATAAAGTTTATCAATTTTACCATAACGCAAATGTAATAATTAGATTAAGGATTAAATTGTCATCCGACATTGGATGGCAATTTAATCGTTAATCTAATTATTACATGTTAGCGTTTTAATAATTAAGGAGGTTCGAACCCTTGACATAACTTCAAATTAAAAAGTGTTTTTTAACAGCAAATGAAACCATATTTAAAATGATTTCGACAAATTTTGAAAGGTTTATTTTTACAATTATCAGAATAATTTAGGTTGAACAGAAATTTATTTTCAAATAATAATTATTAATCTCTTTGTTTTTTTTTTAACTATCAGTAGCCAATTGTAATTTTCATGCGATTTAGACAAATAATAGCTTAATTTATTATTTAAAACGTTCTCTACAATTCTACTCGTTGAATTTTGTTCATAATATTTTATTCAAAAGTTATCAAAGAAATAAAATTTACTTTTACACAATTTTTTAAACAAAATATTCTTAACAAAATATACCGAATAGAATTGTAGAGAATGGTATCAAACCAAAAAATGAGCTATTATTTGCTAAAATTGGATGAAAATAACAGAGTTTAGCTAGATTTAAAGAAAAAACACAAAAAATCCAATAATTATTTATTTAACAATAAACTTTCTGTTAATCTACTTTTTTCCAATTGCACATCGCAATCTTTCAAAACTTGGTGAAATCATTTTAATTATGGTTTCATTTGCTGTTAAAAACCATATTCTAATTTGAAGTTATGTCAAAACGGTTGTTGTTGCCTGTATTTAAAAGAATTTAGGGATGTTTAACCAATATGAAAAAAGGCAGAGCTCGTCAGTTTGAACGAATGAACCAACTAGGTCGATTTCTATGTTCGAGTGCTGGACGAGGTTGTTTCTCTGCCTAGTCACTTGCTGTGGCAGAGTGCCACGATCTATTATCGTCAAGACAGCATCGTTAAACCACACGTGAAGCTAGACCAGAAGCTTTCAAGAGGGGAGAGAAATTGGCGAAAGTACTCGTGTCGAACGTATTAATCTCCTTCGCGGCGCCTCTTATTTTTTTGTCATGTACTTAATATTCCTAATGTCCGTAAATTTTATCGCCCGACCATTCTTCAAACATAATCCCTTTAATCTTCCAAGATAAATGTTTAATCTGTTGTCTACTTTCAGTGAATTTGGAGCGCTCGTCCTCCATCAAAGAAACGCAATTTCCCACATTTTGTGACTTTATTTATGACACACACGCGCACACATCATTTCATAATATTTGCCTAGCTCATGTTTAATCTTTTGAAACAATAAATAAAACTCTATTGATATACAATTATACTACTAAATCAATCATTTCTACAAGCTAAGTTTAGTCAATTTTTTTTTAAATAAGAAATTGTCAATGATAACGACTAGGTGACTAAAATGAAAGTCAAGTGCTCAATTTCGGTAAAAAACATAAAAGAAAGTATTTAATGGAGAAAATATTTGTTAAATATAATAAATCAAAGAATTTGCCTCTGTATAATAAAATTGCAATGTGTATTTAGCGTCACCTGTGCAGAGTAATTTCTTTACTGGGATTAGACATACCTGAACGAACGACCAAGTATTAATTTATCTTCAAAGTTTGATTCGGAGTTTAGTTTATGAACCCCTAAGGAGCGAGGCTTTGCGTACTGGCTACGAAATTAACCGATCGACCTGTAAATCAAATATTAGTTTCGCGGGACGATCATTCTCGATGGTAAAGGCCTGTCAGCGCGCATACATGAATGCATTTTGAAAATGGTCCGCGGGGATAATCGAGCATGAATCCCGCGGGTCGTGATTATGATTTTGGAACGTTTCAGAGAGACGAGTATTCCATCCGTGGCTGAATGCCTGGTAATTGCAGTGCCTCCCCCTGATGATGCCACAAACTCCGAATATCTATCTCTCTGTTAATATCTCTATCTTCCTATCTATTCTCTCTCTTTCGCATTATCTATCCATCAGTTTATCTATCCTATTTTTCTTACCATATTTTAAGGTTTTCATCTACAGATCTGTATTAATTCTCATCTATTAATTCTCTGTTTTTTCTAATTCTAATCCCTTCTGTTCAAATTAGTGGCTGTCTATTCTGCATTGTTTTTTAAATTAACAATTGTGACTTATATAATTTACTTTTGCTATTTCTTATCGACATGCACTCAATTTTCTCCTATAAAAATAAAACTTAAAATGTAACTTCTGAACATTCGTGGCACCACTTCAATCAGGGTTGCTATGCTTTCGAAATTTCAAATTTCATGACTTTTCCAGATCATTTTTCTTACAACTCCATGACCAAATATAAAATTGTTTTAATCAATTGTTTAGCTTATTGCAGTACAAAATATAAAATAATTGAATTAAATTAATAATAATAAAACGTTAATATTGTTATTACTTAACAAAATTAATCTGTATATAATTTGAACCAATTAGTTATTATATTTATATTAAACTAG
This sequence comes from Ganaspis brasiliensis, assembly GCA_037103525.1. Taxonomy (NCBI): domain Eukaryota; kingdom Metazoa; phylum Arthropoda; class Insecta; order Hymenoptera; family Figitidae; genus Ganaspis; species Ganaspis brasiliensis. The sequence goes on along the minus strand of JAZKLR010000102.1, from coordinate 3,297,990 downwards.
CAACATTAACGCGTGCCCAGGAGCGCTAGAAACTTTCCATTCTTGTAGATAAGGGAAGTGTGTCTAAAACGGCCTACTTAACATAAATCATATTATTTAATTGAAAATATAGTTTATTTAATCTAAATAAATATACTAAATTATACTTTGATATTTAATTAACTGATGGTATACAATTAAATTCGATTAAGAAACAGTTAAATATTTGAAAAATAAAATAAGATAAATATTTTTCTATAATGTTTTTCTTATTAAATACTCACGTTTGCTTTAATAAATATCGTTGAATTTGTCAAAATATTCGATTTTAGTGATACGATATAAAAACTTTTTAATATCAGTTTGCAATATTCTAAAACTCTTAATAAACTTTTTAAACTAAAGTTATTTAAATCAAATTTCTTTGAATTATATTTTGTGCAACATAATTCATCAAATGTATTTATATAATGCTAATAATTTGAGATATTTGTGAAAAAATGTCATTCCTAACCTCAAAATCAATTCTCTGTTGTTCACTGAGTTCACTGCGTTCACTGACAGCGCAGCGTGGCCGCGTGCAATTTGAAAATCTATTTGAGACCTTGTTAGCAGCTGATGGTACTTCTTATTGTTCCCGCTAGGATGCGCGCATTTCTATAGGCCGTTTTATACACACACGGGGTAGGCCATTTTATACAAGTTGATATATTTTTACTTTTTATTTTATTTAAAGCAATTAAAGTAAAATTACGAATTATAAAAAAGCTTGATGGAAAGATAAAGAAATACACAATAAGGTAATAATAGTATATAATAAATTATTACAAAGTTACATTACAAATATTGGTTTCAAAATGCAAGCAAAAACTCTAAGCTTTAGAGACGAAAAATATAATCTTATCTTATTTAATCAGTTTAAAGATTTAAAAACTCAAATAACTTGCAGATGGTACATTTTATGTTTAAAAATATAAAATTAACATTAGTTGATGAGAATTTTTCCCCTAAAGTGTTTTATTAAGAATTGGCCATATTAGACACTAGGCCGTTTTAGACACACTTCCCCTATTACAACTATATTTCTGCAAATGCAAATAATGAAAATTACAAGAATAATAACAAAATTGAAGAAAATATCTGAAAAATGCCAAAAATAGTTGACAGTTGAAAACAAAATTTGAAAAATTTGGCAAGATAATTACACAATTGAAAAAATTAATTTAAAAAATTAAACAATAAACATTGAATTTAAACAAAAAATTTGAAAAATTAAAAAATTACAGGAATAACTGTCGGAAATAATTGAAAATTAAATAACTGGATTGAAAATCGAAAAAAATCATTCAAATTGAAGAAAATAATAAAAAATAGAAGAAATAAATTGAAAATTTAAGAATTAAATTAAAATTTAAAAAAATAATCGAGAATTGAAAAAAAAAATTACAAAATGACGAAATTAATTGACAATGAAAAACAAAATGACGAAAATAGCTAAATTAATGCATAACCGACAAAATAATTGAAAAAATTAAAGAATAATTATAAAATTTTAAGAGAATATTTAAAAATTGAAAAAATTGTAGGAAATTTTTGAAAATTGAGGAAAATAATTAATAATACAAAGAAATAATTGAAAAATGTCGAGAATAATTGGAAAAATTAAAGAAGAATCATTAAATTTAAAGAAAATAATTGCAAATTGAAAAATTAAGAAAATTATAGGAATAATTGTTGAAAATAATTACACATTAAAAAACTGGATAAAGAATTGCTTAAAATAATTAAAATTTAAGAAAATGATTGAAAAATGAAGAATATAATTGAAAATTGCAAATAATTCAAAAAATTAAAGAATAGAATTGAATTTCAAAGAATATAATTGAAAATTTAAAATAGTAATTTTAAAAAATGGAATTGAAATTTAAAAAAAATGAAAATTGAAGAAAATAATTGAACAATTGAACTTAAAATTAAAGAAACCTATTGATAATCGAAAAAAATAAAAAGGGCGATAATTTTTTAATATTAAAGAAAATAATTGACAAATGAAAAATGGATTTGAAATTTACAGAAAATAATTGAGAATTGAAGAAAATAGTTATAGAATTGAACAGTTCAATTGAAATTTTAAAGAATTTTTACGATTGAAATAAGCCGAGAATTATTGAATATTGAGAAATTAATTAAAAATTCGGAAAAATAACTTAAAAATGAAGAAATAAATTGAAAAATAAAGTATTAAATAGGAGTTTTAAGAAAATAATTGATAAATAAAAAAATTACAAAAGATCGAAAATAATTAAGAACTGAGGAAAATAATTAACAATTGAAAAAAAATTCGTAAATTGTCGAAAACAATCGACAACAGAACAAAATAATTAAAAAAGTTAAAATTTAATTATAAAATTTTAAGAGAAAAAATGCAAATTGAACAAAATTGTTGTAAATAAAGGAAAAATAACGAGAATAATTGGAATATTGAAGAGAAAATGTCTGAAAAATGACGAAAATAATTGTCAATTGAAAACAAAATTCGTAAAATGGCTAGATTAATACACAATTGGAAAAAATAATTTTCAAAATTAAACAATAAATATTAAATTTAAACTAAATAATTAAAAATTGATAAATTCCGTAAATTATAGGAATAATTGTTGAGAAAAATTCGAAATTGAATAACTAGATTGAAAATCGAAAAAAAGTAATTCAAATTTGAAGAAAATAATTGCAAATTGAAGAATGGATTTGAAATTTAAAGAATATAATTAAAAATTGGAAAAAGTAACTGGAAAAAGTCGAGAATTATTAAATACCGAAGAAAATAATTGAAATTGAAGAATGGAATTAAATTTTGGAAAAAAATTGAGAGTTGAAGTAAGCATCTCAAAAATTGAATTTAGAATTAAAAAAACTTATTGATAGTTAAAAAATGTCGAGAATTTTTTAATACTGAGGAAAATAATTGAGAATTAATTAAAATACTTGTAGAATTGAATTGAAATTTTAAAACTATATTTAGAATTTAAAAAAATAATTGCAAAATTCCGATAATTATTGAATACTGAAGAATTAATCGAAAATCGATAAATATAAGGTAAAAGACCCAGTCGCTGCACACGTACCAATGGCTGCACGTTACTTAATAAATTAAACAAAAATAAGTAATCAAATGAATTTTCTATTAGAGAATTATTTTTTATTAAAACGTGGAAGTTTAAAGATTGAAATGAATATAAATATTTTGAGTAACAAGATTTAGTTTTGGTACAAAAAATTATTTACTTACAATTTTCTGAAATCACTCTTCAAGTGACAACTTCTTTTGTTTTTCGTAAGAATTACTGAAGTTTTAAGTAATGAAATATTTACTGCCTTACTGAAATTCATGTTTTTTTAAACTTTATATTCCCGAGGACTATATATAAAATACATATTATAAAAGATAAGTGGATTTTATTTTGTGTTTTAGTATAAAATATAAAGTTTATCGACTGGTACATGAAAACAGTAAGTGTACTAGTGCCTGAACATGGCTAAAATAGTGAATCTGACTGACTTTTCAAGATGTTTTGAAAATACAAATAACCTGTCTGTTTATAAAAAACGTAAGTTTTTATTTTATTTGACGATTAAATTTATTCTTCACTCTTGAAAATTTTGTAAAATGAGTAATAATAATAATATATGTGGTAATTTTTGTTTTAAAAGTAATAAACATAATATAACCCAAAAAAGTGTATATTTTTTATTATTGTTTTATGAAAGAAAATTGTTGGTTTCTAAGGCAGAACAACAATTTTGACGTTGGAAGAAACATATAGATTATTGTAAATAAAGATTTATTTACAGAATTAGATCCATAATGTGTTTCATAGCATAAAAATAAACAAACTTTCATTTGAAAAATTATGAACAATATTTCAAAAATTATACTATTTTCACTGAATATAAAAATAAAAACCTAATTAAATACTCATATAATTATTATTTATTATAAGAAAATAAAAAATTTTAAACAAAATTGTCATTTATTTCATTTAGAAATAAGTGATTTATAACCTACGCCTTGTGCAGCGATTGGGACTGCACGACTAGGACAATGAAAATTTTTGTGTGCAACCATTAGTACAAATGACTTTTCTTTTTTAAATCAAATTTCTAAATTATTGAATAGATAAAAAAGGTTTTTAATAATTTTTTATGAAATTTCAAATTTTAGTCTTCCAAAACAACATAGTTATTGCTATTATACTATTCATTTTCTATTTTTAAAAATATAAAATACTATCGAATATCCTTAGCTGTGCAGCGACTGGGTCTTTTACCTTAATTAAATATTGAAGACAATAATTAAAAATTGAATACCTAAAAAACTTATTAGCAATATTTATAATATTTATTTACATGTCATTTTAATTGTTGAAATGTGTTTCTAATTTCGAGTTATTTCAAGATTTTCTCATAATGTATTTATTAAGAAGGAATATCTTTATCTAATAATCATATTTCGAGTTATTTCGAGATTTTCTCATAATGTATATTTTTAAGAAAGAATATCTTTATCCAATAATCATATTCTCTTTATCTTTTTATTGACCTCTCTACTTTTAAGTTTTATTTTCACACTACCTCTATTTTTCTCTATTCCATCTCTATATCTAGATCTTCTCTCTATCTCTATATTGTTCTCTGCTCTATATTTTTATTCCATCCTTTTTTCCATATTTCTCTATCCATATCTCTACTCCACTTGAGACTTCACCTCTGTTCAACCTCCAACTTTATTTCTGCTCTATCTCTTACTTTCTCTCCATCTCTGTCGGTTTCTGCTGCTCGACTGGCGGTGGGTCATTTTCCCTTGGATTTTCCATCTCTTTCGGTTGATCTCGTCGGTCAAATTGGCCCAGTAATCCGCAATGTATGCATTACGTGCGCCCATTGAATTTTTTTTTCGATGCACCTGCAATAGCAGCATTGACTGACTCGCGACCAGCCCATCCTCTTGACTTGCACCGGGCATCGATTACTGCAATGGATGCATTGCGCTTCGACTCGTGTCAATTAAGTAAAGTCGATTTTGTTACGCGCCTCTATTCACGGTTTGATTTCATTTTTCTCTTTTTACCTAATTTTCAGCAATTTCATATACTACTCGGAAGTCAAGAAAAAGTCTTGAGTACGTACACGTATCTGCATGAAAATCCATTTTCGTGATTGCTACTTCAAATCGTGCTCCACATCTCAATCAATAGTTAAAATTGAAGTCTTGGTATTATTTTTGAAATGGATAAACTATGATGGTGTAATGGGAGGCTTGATTTTTCATTTTTCAAATTTCAACTGTCATAATATTGATTAAATCGAAATTCGCAAAATCAAATAAATATGAATGCATTAAATGTAACTTTCATGTATAATGTAATTGTTAAGCGACCTATATACATATTTATAAAATAATATATAGAATTTAATACAGTGAAAATGTATTTTAAGGTAATATTAATTTGATCTAAATTATTCAATATAATAATAACTATGTTTAATTTTGAATTAATATTTGGGTATTTCATTTATGCGAAACAAAATATGTATTAAATATGTATTAGATTTGTTTATTTGAATCAAAATATCTGTTTGAAAATAATGTTTCAAATAATTGTTTTTATGTAAATTACTATTATTTTTATATTTACTCTAAATCGAAATTACTGAAGAATTGTCTAGTAACTTGTAAATTTAGCAAAAATTTGTATTAAATTTATACTCTTTTCACATTAAATGTTAAATAGATACTTTGAAAACTGCTACTAAAAAAAAAAACATTAAAAATTTAGTAAAAATCGATGAAAACTCCAGAATTTAAGTTTGTATTAAGAATTTATTTTTAAAAACTTTAATTATTAGCGAAAACAATTTTTTTTAAAATCTAATTATTACATTTTTATTAATTTTTTTTTTTTTAATAGAATACAGAAGAGAATAAAAGGAATATATGTTTAGATTAAACACAATGTGTTCGATGTAAACATACTACCTTAGTCTAAAATTTTAGGTTGCCAATAACTTATTAGGTTAAATTAATTTTTTTTATATATTTATATATTATAAGAAATGTAGTGGGTATTAAAATTCGGAACATTCATTTAAACGAAATTTTATTTTTGATACAAACATCATTATTTATTACTTTTAAAACTGTAAATTCAAATATATGGGCAAGTCTCTGGAACCATTAACATTTTAATTTAAAAAATTTTTTAATTTTATTCTTCAGCACAGCTTTAAAATTTAAACTATAGTATTTTGAACCTAAATAGATTTCAATTCTATTACAGTACAAGCTTTTTTTGGTTGCGCTCTAATCTAAAATATTAATTTTATGAGATACAAAAAGGGGGTTATGTAAAATTTTAATATGCCTGAAACTAAAATATATAATTTTTTAATAACATTGAAATAATAGAAAATGATGAGGATCATAATAATTAACTAAAGAATCACTATTAAGACTATCACTCTGTAAAAAAAGTTAAAAATTATTTTGAATACAATCATTACAATTAGCAAAATACACGTTTGCTTTAAATTTCATTGTTTTGAGACAATCTCAGATTCTAAATATAACCTTAAAGAGTTACAACGAATTCATGAAAATACTGTGTTGAATTAATTAAAAGTAATTTATAAGTTTTACTTGAGAGCTTTACGATGATATTCTCTATGCATTCTTCTTTTCATTTCTTTGATTTTTATTTTCTTTTCTCGCTTTTTCTCATTTTTTCTTTCACCTGTCAGAGACTAAATGTAATTTTATCAATCTTGGACATTTCGGAATTATCGATATAAAATAAGTAAATGCATAACTTCAGATTGATCGAAAAAAAAGTAAATTTGACCAAGAGACTATTTGACGAGCGACAATTTGAATATCCACATTAAAAAAATATGTAACTAATAATTAAAATAAATGGCACTTCATGGGAAATTTAAAGTACATCGAAATTTGTATGTGCTAGAAATTTGGAGCAGATTTGATAAGTTGTTTCGTAAAGCTCACTTATTTGACCAGCGACAGTTTTTTTGTACGACACAAGTATGCGCGTATAACCAGTATTATAATTTATATAAAAAATAAATTTAAATAAAAGCAAAGTACACTGATTTGTTATTTGAGCTAAAATTGAAGTGTGCCTTAAGTTACAAATTATTCCCTCCAGTATTTAAATAATAATTTGATAAAAACTGAATCATTTGACCAGCGACATACAAACTGAGGAACAATATTCAGAACAAAAAATATATCACATTTTGATATTATGTATTATGTTTGCTCTCTTTATTTGATTTTTAATTATATTTTTAATTAGTTCATAACATAAAACTTTTTTTTTCCTTTAGAAATTAGAATGAAAAATTAAAACATTTCAAAAAAAAAACAGCGGAAGTGACACACTCAAAAACATAGAATAATCAAAATGATTACAGTAAAATAAATATAAAATAATAATATTAATTCAAAACAATGATTGGACAATGATCTGTATATCTCATTTTAAAATATATCAATTTTTGGTAAACTTTAGTTGTGATTAAAAGCGTTTTTTAAAGTAAAATATATGAGGAACACTACGGTTAAAAGTTCCAGAGACTTGCCCATATAAATCCAATTTTAATTAACAATATATTATTCATTTTACGATACGTCAAAATTTTGAAAATATTTCAATTTAAGTTTAAATTACATAAAAATTTCGTTCACGTGATATATGTACACGCAAAGAAAATTAATTATAAACTTTATTAAAATGCTTTATAATTTAGGGAAAAAGTGCCAGAAGGAGAAATTTTCAGAATTTTAAGCTTTAGAAAAACCATTCGATTGGTAAGTAATTTTGAAATTAATTTTCTTTCCGTGTATTTATCAGAAAAAAATTAAGTAAACTTCAGACAAATTAATATAATTTCTATTTGAAGATTTCAAACGTCTAAAATCAAACTGATCAATCTAGTTTCCAAAAAAATGATTCGAAAACAAAAATTTTTTAAATCATAATAGTTATATTTATAAATGCCAGGGTTTTATTTTTTAAAGAAATTTATCTCCATTTAACTAAAAACTGACTTAACTAAACTAAAAAATGACTGTTCCCGTGAAATAAAATTATTAATAAAATTAATTTCACCAAATTTTGAAAGAGTCAGTTTATCATTTTTCAGAAAAAATTAGATTTAACTAAAATTTGTTGTCAAATAAAAATTATTTAACATTTTATATTTTTTCTTCAAATTTAAAAAACAACTGCAATTTTTATTTAATTCTGGCAAATAATGGGTCATTTTCTCTTTAAAACATTCTTTACAATTTTATTTGTTGGACATTGTTAAATAATATTTTGCTTGAAAGTTATTAAACAAATAAAATTTTTCTTTACGTATTTTTTAAACAGGCTATTATTTAACAAAATCTATTAAATAAAATTGTAGAAAATGTTTCAACGAGAAAAATGAGCTATTATTTAGTCAAAATTGTATGAAAATTGCAGCTGTTCATGAAATTTAAAAAGAAAACATAAAATGTTAAATAATTATTATTTGACAACAAATTTTAGCTCAACCTATTTTTTTCTGGAAAGTATACAACTGGATCTCTCAAAATTTGTTAAAATTGATTTTAATTCTATTTTTATTTGGTGTGAAAAACGACTTTCCAGTTTGAGGAGAGAACCTCCTTAAATTCTTCTATACCACTTCCAAAGAAAAAAATAAATGTATCTTATTCACAATTATAAATATAAGCGCAAATTGTTATAAATTATCCTAAAAAATAATGAATAGTTACATATCTACATATCTTTATTGTAAATTACTGAATATTATATATTTATTGAAAGTGACTTTTATATAGCGTGTTCAGATTTTATGAAGTGAAACTAAATGAAATGATTAAAATGATCACTGACGCGCTTCATTTTCCAGGAAAGACTGCCATTTTTTTTAATATTTGCTTGACTTGAGACTGAGAAACATTCTGAAATACAAAATTAACGATACTATTCTTAGAGCTCATGCCAGATGTTTCTCTTTCGAAGAAACGCATGTAGTAAAGTGATGTCCCATTTAATGTAGGATTTTGTCCCTTAAGACTCGCAATGTGAATCAGACAAGGTTTTATAGATCCTCGATAATAAAATAAAGCTATATTTACTACCAAGAAATTACTTCCGCTTCGAGAAAATAATTCTACAGCCAACACAGCAGTATATTCAATTTATTTAGTATTTTTTGACGCATACTGAAATTTTTATTTCGACAATGAAAGTAACATAAACTATTTTACAGTGGAACTTTAGAATTTGATATATGCTTTGGTTAAGTGTTAAAGTTGGAGCATAGAATATACAAGTAAATCATAAAATAAATTTAATTCCCCGGCAAACTGTTGTTGTTTTTATGTAGAAAACTTGTTGATATTAAATTAAGTAAATTAAGGTTATTAAAATATGTAGAACGATCATTTTGAGATAAAATCCGAGTTTATGTTTGTGGACATTTATTTTTTTATTATTATAAAAAAAGTAAAAACAAAAAGCATTTCATTTATCTCTGTAATCATTCAGTTTTGTATTCAATAACTTATTCCAAGTATTTTAAAATACAAAAGCATTTTTAAAATTTAAATTACTCAATTTGTTAAAAATTACAGTTTTAAGGCCTTGACACTCAGAATAGAAAATTCACGTAGCAACTAACAAATTACGCAATTGAAAATTAAAATTGTAAATCTTTTGAAAAGGCAATTGCATCGGTAAAAAAATCTTGTCATGTTTTAAAGTTTATTCAGTTCCAGGTTTATTTAAAATAGAAAATTGTTCAATTTCGGATCCAAATAAGATTTCTATTTGTTTACATACGTCACTGTGTTTATCATCAAGAATCCTTTCCCGAGATAATTAAGAATTAACACTTCATTAAATGAAAAAGCAAAACAAAAATTATCTAAAAGAATATGAAAAAAAAAACCCGGCAAGGAGCACGTGGATCTTGTCATGCGGATTAATCAGCAACGTGGATAAAAACTGATTAAATTAAAGAGAAGAAGCCTATGTTTACATTAATTTAAATTTCCCTGTAATTTTTTTCCTCCTTCTTGCCATAGCTCATTAACTGTCAAGCTTAATTTCTGGCTCGCTCGTTCAAAAGCATCCCTTCTCTATCTTGCTGTCGATAAATTTGTCTGGATGTGGAAAAAAGTGAGAGAAAAAGAGGTAACTTACCCGTTCATCCTGTCGAGCAGCCGTCGCGCAACCAGTTTCCCTCCACCGATGACAAATGACGATCACACCGAGATCAGTAACCGCGATAACAATCACTATAGAATGATAACGATAATATCAGCTAGAATGACAGCGACAGAGGCACCACCTCCACACTAGTAAAACAACAGGTTGCATGTGTCGGCGAATAAATATGGCGGTCACTCGCGAAAAGACTGGCTGTCCTTAAAGTCACAAGTCACAAAACCCAGCCCACCTAACCTGCAACACACGTCACAATTAAATTCTAAAAGCCGGTTAGACAGACGTCAATGCCGGTTTACGGGAAAAATAAAGAAACACGAACACGGCGTGTGTTCTCGCGCGTTACCAGCTCTCCGGAGCAAGGCAAATGATAAAGACGATCACCCAAAAACTAGATTTATTATCGCGGAATATGATCGCGAAAAAATTTACACTATAGGAGACACGGGGGAGAGACAAGAGAGACACACGAGAATATCGAATTGTCAGCAAACCAAGCAGAACATTCACGCTGTCCGACTGCCTAGGTGCATGTGCTGAATTCGCGAAACGCCAAGGAATTGACATTGACGCGACACCTAGTGGCAATTAGAGGAAGCCTCTCCTTAACGGCAACTGGTAACTGCGAATTAGCGCGGAAATAATTTAAATTTAAATTGTTATTTATGCTTGTTCTTTGTTTTTTGTTGCGTTTTTTAAGAAAATGGCAGACAATAGTTATTTAAATCAAATGTGATTAAAAATAGAGTTGTAAAATTCTCGGTAATTTAAAATCCAGTTACATTCTCGAGAATATAACCGAGAATATTCTTCTTTCGGAGAATTTATGAGAATTTTCTATGTTTAAAAGAGTTCCACTATTTTCAAACACAAACAATTTATTGAAATTAAAATGGATAAATAACAAAATAATTATCATTACCAATTAACTAAAAGTCAGTAAAGTGTAAAAATTATTATTTCTTTTACCTAACTAGATTAAACAGCGCGCTATGTTATCAACAATTGAATATTTTAAATATAATATTTAAAAAAAATAATGTCAAATGTTGCAAATTAATTGAAAAAAAAAATGAAAACAATTAAAATTGTCGAAAGTAATTTAAAAAAGCATAGAAATGTTTTAAAATTAAAGGAAATAATTTAAATTCGGAAAAATACTTCAAAATCTTGAAATAATTTAAGAAAATAGGGTGAATGTACCAATTAATGTGGAGTGAAATCGAAGTCCAATAAAAAATTGGAAAAGAAGATAAATATAAATGGAAAATAAATATTTGACTGATTTTAAAAGCACTGCTGTGCCTCAATTACTGCGTATAAAAACATGTATTTGAAAGTTAGGCTGTCAGCAGTAATAGAAACACATGCATGTTCTAATTACTGTGGTAAGTTGTAATTTAAATTTAAATAATTAATCATTTAAATGTATATCTGTATTGGCAATTGATTTGTAACAATTATTTTTTTATTTATTGTTTGTAAAAGTATGCTAATTAATATCAAAAATTAAATTTTTATATATTGACAATTATAAAACTCAAATAAACCACATAATAAGAATTAAGTAGATGAATATCGAGAAAAATTAAAGTAAAAGATAACAATTTATTAAATATAAAATATGTCTTATTTAACAAAATATAAAAGTCAGTCGTGATGCATCTCCAATCACACATTCATTAATATAAATAAGTAAATTGCGGTATAACAGAACACATAAAAAAGCAATTGTGAACAAACAAGTTACATGTCATTAAAAAAATATATATATAATGTTGATCCTTTCGATCATGAGAAGAAATTTTAGTAATTTGATGAAATTTTCATAGAATAATAAATTCTAAAAACAGTGAGTACTTATCGCCTTGGAAGAGGAATCGCCGTTGAATATTACAATCACTCGATGAATTTAATGAAGTAGATTTCGCCAATTCGAATCTGATAAAATATAATCCAAATTCACACAAGTGAGTCGACAATATAAGGATAATTTCCCACTTCAAATTGTCATCTTTCAAAAGCGGTCCAGTATTATGTTTCGATTAGAAATCCGGCGAAATAATCCTTCCTCGTGTAATAGGCCAAAATAGTACTATTTAAAAAACATGATTAAACGCCGCACTGTAACGACAATTAGAAGAGATTTATATTACAAATATTTCCATTCTAATTTTCACAGAATTCACGAAAATATTACCTAAATAATCTTCGTCGAAGCTACTTAATACGGCGCACTATAGATACAATGATTAACTTTAGATTCCCATGATCGAATAACGATTATCCTCATTATCAAATACTTATATGTAAAATCGATGGGCGGGGTTAACTTTACAGAAATTCCCTCTCCTAATCGAACTAGCGTGAGGTGCTAATACACAAAATATTTTAAATATGGAAATATACAAATTTCCTACAGATTCAAGTAAGGTTTTAAATAATTTTTGAATTAATTTAAATCAATGTTAAACTCTGGAAAAATGCATAATAAATTTTTTCAAAAAACTTCACTAGTTGGTGCATTTGTAGTAATAGGCATCGACCCTAATTAAAATTTTAGAAAATAATTGAACAAATTATTTTAAAAAATTTTAAATTATGGAAAATTTAAAAAAAATACTTGGAACTTTTAGAAGTTCATTGCAAAAAAAAAATAATTAAAATTTAGAGAAAATGAATGTAAAAGATCAATTTAATTTAAAATCGAAAAGAACAATTTTTAATTTAAGAGAAATAATTGCATAAATACAGAATATAGGTAGGGGAGAGTGGCCATCAATGTACCAGTTTTTTGAATGAACCATTTCAATTTTCTCAGAAACAATTAAATAAAAATTCTCCTAATTTTAAATATAAATGAAGTTTGCATAAACACACTACGTCCATAAATTTGAGACATGTGGATTTATTCTTTATAGAGAAAACTGAAAAAAACTGTTTTTGATGCTCTGAAGAAAAAATTTACCTAAAATACAAACACGTTTTTTAATTGAAATAAGGCAATTTAAAAATAAATGAACTTACGATTTATTTTGTATCGGGCCTGAACTACAATATTCTAATGAGAAAAAGATTTTGAAATATTGCATTAAAGTATAAAAACCATTTTTGTTGCAAATGTCATGTTGATTCAATGTACCAGGGAACAATGAACCACCTGGAATTTCAGTGTATTTTCGATTTCCAGAGTGGTATGCCTGATTATAAAACTAGGCATGCGTACAGCATGTGACAGCGATTGTTATCAGTACTCTTCTCAACATAGCAAAACTAAAATGCCATTTTAGCTAGTTAACTTAAATTTGAGGTATATTTATGTTATACATTATAAATTAAAAAGTGTTAAGTAATAATTTTTTATAGTATTTGATAGAAAATAAGTTTTTTTACAAAATGAAAATGCAATATTATTATTGTTGAATATTTTTAGTGTTTTTATAGAGGTGGTTCATTGTGTACCCAGGTTGTTGAAAATGAAAATAGCTTGTTAGTTTAGAAAAATCCTAAATTTTATTATTTAATCAAAATAAATCGGGTATAATATGTGTGCATTACCTAGAGAAGTGTTGTAGTTTTATATTGATGCAAAGAAGTGATTGAAATTAGTGAAATAGAATAAATAATATGACCTTGAAAAAACCCCGGTACGTTGATGGCCACTCTCCCCTACATGAAATACAAGAAAAGGTTAAATTAAAGACTTTTTGGAAATTATGAAAAAGTACATACGTAATTAAAACTTAAATTAAATAATTGAAATATCAGAAAATTTGAAAATTATGAAATGAATTAAAAATGATTGAAAATGGAAGAAAATAATGTAAATTCGAGAAAAATACGTGAAAATCTTAGAAAATATTTTTTAAAAAAATAATTAAAAATTGGGGGAAATAATTAAAAAATGATTTTACATTTTGAAACTAGAAGAAAATAATTGAAATATATGATAAAAACAATCATAAATTGGAAAAAATTAATGAAATTTGAAAAAAATAATTAAAAGAAATGCAGAATTTTTTCAAAATTTCTAAAAGATCTGTTTATTGGTTTTAACGCCCAAATGTATGATGTGTGTAACTAAGTTAATAAAATATTATGAATTAAATAAATAAAATAAAGAAAAATTGAAATTTGAGAAAAGTAGGTATACTTGAAAATCTGAGAAATTAATTGAAAAAAAATGAGAAAAATTAAAAATTAAAGAATAAAATTGAAGAAGGCTAAAAGTAATTGAAACTCAAGATAAGTTATAATACAAAATTTTGTAAAGTATGAAAATATATGAAAATAATTAAAAATTAAAGAAAATAATTGAAATTTGAGAAAATTACTTAAAAATCTTGAAAAATAATTGTACAAATTGAGTATAATAATTAATAATTTCGAGTAATAATTTAAAAAATAATAAAAATAATTTAAATTTGAAAAAAATGAAATATGCAAAAAGAATGAAAATAATTACAAATTGGAAAAAATAATAGAAAAATTACAGAATTTATTTTTTAGCAAAAGAAAATAATTGAAAAATCGTCCAAAGAGTTGAAAATTGATGACAATAACACAGAAAAAACTAACTGCGATTTTTGCTGCATGTGATTTTCAGGTGAATGAAATTCTTAAGATTAACTCTAGATCATTGCTAAATGTCTCTTTATTTTAATGTTAAATTTACATATATAGGTGACTTTCTGCTGCATTGAAATTTTCACCCAAATCATATATTAAATTGATAAAATTTTTTTTCAGTGAATCTGCACGGAAGGTAAATTTAAGATTTAGGGAAAAAAGTGAAAAACAATTAAAATAATTAAAAATTGCAGAAAGTAATTGGAAAATGATAAAAACAGTTGAAAAATGTAGTTTAAGTAATTGAAATCATAAGAGAAAAGAATTATTAAAAATTTAAGAAATTTTTAAATCACTTCATATTTATTATATTTGAACCGTGGATTAATTAAACTTTTTATGAATGCAAATTCAAATTAACAGAAATTCTTATTAATTAAACTTAATTAAATTTATTTTTTTAACGCTTTAAAATTATTGTTTCGGTTGACATAGAATGTTACTTTAAACAATTTGATATTTGTTCTTTTTTAAAAAGCAATTTCTCGATTGAAAACAATTTAATAATAATTTCTATTAAAGACAATTAACATCTGTTTTTTATTAATAATATTTTCAAACTTGTGTAAAAAAAATCACTAATTTAAAATATTTTTCTTTTATTCTACTAATTAAAAATTAACTTCTGCTTCCCCATTTCGAAGTTCCAGTAATTATTTTTAGATTGATTTATTTTTCAAATAAAAGCATCTTATTTATTTTGTTATTAAAAACAATCTTGATTTCGTTTCTATTAAAAAATATTGTTACTCTTTTTTTTTTTACTGTTTTTTAGATTGTCGTATGAAAAAACCACCAATTTAATTTGAGTTTCTAAAAATTAAAAATCAATGTCTAACTCCACGTTTTTATCTATAGTAATAATTTTCAATTTTTAGCTTCAACTTCTAAATTTAAAAATTAGTTTTTGAAAAATGTAATAAAAATTTTTTCTTCATTTTTCGATAAAAAACAATTTTATTTTTATAACTATTTAATGACAATTCGATGTATGTGCTTCGATAAAAAACAATTTTTATTTTATTAAAAAATAATTTTCCGCTTTTCTTTATTAAAAACAATCTTTTTATTTTTGTAGAAAATAATAAATTCTTATTCTGAGATAAGAATATAAATAACCCAGCACTATTTAGTTTGTCTTATTATTAAATAAAAAATTGCATTTTAACTCCCTATTATTAGATTACAATATTTATTCTTTATATTTATTTTACTTTACAAAAAAATCCAGTTTTTTATAAATTGTGTGCATTTTTTGTTAAAAAATTTTTTTTATCTTATTATTAAACGAACATTTTTATTTACTTTTCAATTTAAAATATAATTATATTTTGGTATCTATTATAAATATTTTTTTATTTCTATTAACAAAAATTTTATTAATTTTTTAATTAAAACAATCTTACATATTTTTCTGATAAAATAAATTAACTCTCAATCACTTTCATTTGATGAAGCGGTACGTATGAAATTTGAAGAACATGGCTGCAAGTTGCACTGCAATTTGACCTTGAGTCGAAAGCCCCCCTCCCTGAACCTGGACTGGTGGTATTTTTAAAATTAATTTCCCTTTAAAATTAAAAAAAAATGGGCCTTACTTCGTACCTGAAGAGTTTGAAATGTTATCTTGTGAGATGAGAGCCTAATCGAGCGCCCTTCGGTAACTACCCTCAGGGGAAAACAATTTTACGCTTGACTGAGTTCGAAAGAACTTGTGTCGTTCTCTTTACCGGGAGATCAGAAAGAAGAAAGAGCTCCTAAGACCTTATGTGATCATCAGCATCGCGGTTCATCGACCTTCGGTCAACGTCTCCATCTTTACTTTTTCTTATTCTCTGAACGTCTTCAGTTGCTCAGAGAGTGCCAACACGAAACGACTTTTAACTCTATTCAAATATGACACCAACAATAAATGTAGATTTCTACATTTTCAATTCATAAAATTTAATGGACATTGGAAAGAGAAATTATTTTTATATAACTATAAAAATGTTGAAAATAAGAATTTTTGTTCTATTTATTAAAAAGTTAATTATGATTTCTTATTTTATGTTTTGCAATTAATAAAAATATGATCAAATTATTAACGTTATTTGAAAACATTTTTCTATATTATTAGTTATTATATTTTATTTTATAATTAATGAGTATTAAAAGAAGAAAACCTTTTTTTTTTGGATTTGGGATAAAGAGCACATAAAAGTTTCTAGCTTAAATAACTAAAATTTTGGGTATCTTAAATGGAATTCGAGTTATTTTATGCAGACTTCTATAGTCAGGTTTTTAAAAACAAAAATCGTTGTTTAAATAAAATTCTAGTTACTTTGAAAATAATTCTAATTAATTTATTTAGACTTCTATAGATAAGATAACCAGAATTTTGTTATTTCAATGTAATTGAATATTTATTTTAAACAAAAATTTTATTACTTTCACCAAATTATACTTCTTTAAATTCTATAGTGTTTTTAACAATAGTTTCAGTCAGTTTAACAGAATTCTATAATTATTTTAACTATAATTCTAGACATTATTACATTTCTAATTTTTCAATTCTAATAGGTTATTTTAACACGAAATTAACTATTATTTTATTTGAAATTTTAAATATGTTTAACAAATTTTTAGCTCTACTCAAGAATGCAAGATAGTTTTTTAAAACCATAATTCCAGCTATTGTATTATTTTTATTATAATTACTTTCACAATCTATTATTCTAGTTATTTTAACTAATTTTAAGTTTTTTAAAACGACATTCTGCAATTCTGGATATTTTAATAAAAATTCTAGTTTATTTATTCTATATGGTACTCAGTTAATTTTAAAATAATTTTTGTTGTTTGAACTTATACGTATATTTGAACCAAAATTATGTATAGTTATTTGAACTAGGATTTTATAGTTACCTTTAAACTATGTAATTCATATTTTTAAAAAACCAGAATATTAAATATTAAATAATATTAATCAAAATACCTATTTTATTTAATTTCAACAAAAAATTTAGTTTCTCAATTTTTTTACGAATAATTTAGTAAAAAATTACTAATTCAATTAGTCAAAGTAGTTTTCAGGTTTTGTGAAATCACTAACAATAAGTAAATTAGAAGATTTGTGTCTGCTAAATATTTTAGTAATTTTTTACTAATAATTAATAGAATTTAACTACTGATTTACTAAATATGAGTTGTTTTCTACTAATAAGTATACACAGTTATTTTTTCTAATAGAAGGGAAAAAACTCGTTCACGATTTTACTATTAAATTTTAGTAATTTTTCTTTAATTTCAGATTTAGAAAGCAGGATTCTTGTTAATTGAAACAAAAATCATGATATTTCAACTAGAAGTTTAGTTACTTTTACAAGAATTAAAGTTATTTATAACCTATATTCTAATGACTTTTATTAAAATTTAAATTATTTTTCTAGCATTTTAGTTACTTTTTTAGTTATTTTCATCGAAACTCTATTTTTTAAAAATATAGAATTCAAATTATGTTATTCATAATTCTAATTACTTTTGACGGAAATTAGGTTGTTTTAACTAGAATTCCAGTCATTTTAATCAGATATTTGTTCTTTAAAAATGTTAATTTATATTTTTTAAATCAATAATATATATTTTGAATAATGTATATGCTTTTTTTGAAAAAAAAGCATTTTTTTCTTCGCTTGGGAAAATATTTTTTCCAATAAATCATATGTAAACGTTTTCTTCAGCGAACGAACATTTCCTCGAATAAATAAAATATTTCTTAGCCGAAAAGAAAATTTTTCTCATTATTTTAAATTTTTTCTTGGAATAAGTTCTCAAAAAAGTTTCCTAATTCTGAAAAGAAATTAAATTCTTTTAAAAAATGTTTTCTTCAACCCTAGAAAACATTTTTTTCATTAAAACTAATATAAATTATCAAAATTCTCATTCTTTCTTAAGACATAAATATCTAAATAAAAAAAAATAAAAATAAATTTACAAATATTATAAACATTATTGATGTTATAAATGATAATGATATAAATGATATAAATTTAATATTCTTAATAAAATTATATAAAGTTTGTTATAAAACTGTATCAGTACTACCAAAGTACTACTTATTAATATTTCTAGTTTTATTAAAATGAGAAATTTTACAGGACAATAATGTAATATTTGAAACAATTATTCCCGAGGATTTGGGTTCCCGTAGGATAACCAACCTCGTCTAAATTTCTACTACCCTGATCTGTAGTGTATCACATTTCTCTTGACCGGGATCTAAAGAAAGACTATTTGGGTTGTCAATGCACAAAGAAATTTTTTCAAGTGTGTATCATATCATGTCTATTTAGATCCGTTCATAATTTCATGTTTGCATCGCCCCGGCGCTAGTCTCTCAAAATTAGCATATTAATAAGAAACCTGGCGACAAGGGCCAGGGTAGCAGGATTAATCTATAGCCACCCGCATTTCCATACTGAGCCCGAAGTATAGCAAGGGTCGTCGTCCTTTAAGGCAGAGAGTCCTCGAATCCTCTTCGAATCCTCTGCATTCCTGATGGCTCACTCTCCGCTTTTAGAACGCAATGAAGCGAAACTTATTATTGCCATTGTAGTCAAGAAAAAAAAAACACAATAAAAGAAAAAAAGTTACAAAATAAAAAAAAAAATATGAAAAAAAATTGTAAAAAATAATTTTAAAAATATGAGTGTTATATAAAAAAATGTAAAATATAATAAAAAGATATAAAATTAATATAAAAATCTAGAAGTATACTACGGTAAGCAGCATAAGGTATAGTCACTGCTTTCGTTATCGACATTTTAAAAAAAAATTCCATAAAATATTCTTTAAATATTTTTCAAGGATTTTGCTAAATTAAAATAATTTATTTCAGTCAAAAATGACCAAGAAATTTGTTCATAATTGGATTTATAATTCAGAATTGGGAGTAAAAAACTGAGAATCTTTAAGATAAAACATAAACAGTCGATTAGTGGTGCATTTACCTTATTTGGATTTAAGACCTCCCATTTTTTGATTATTGAAAACATGATAAAGGAGATTTAACTTATTTTTAAAATAACCTCAAAATAGAATTTTGTTTTTAACATGAAACAAAAATGTAATTAAAATTGATTTCATCAAATTTTGCAAAATTCTATTTCAAGAATTTCATTCTCTCTAAGTCTGAATTAGTTAAAAATAACTAATAATTAGTAAAATCGTGCCTGAGTTTTTATTTTAGCAATTAGTTAAAAATAACTAATAATTAGTGAAAAAATGACTAATTGTTAGTAAAAACATAACTAAAAAATAGTTGAAATTCGACTAATTGAATTAGTAAACAGAATTTTACTAAAATATTAGTTATTTTGACATAACCTAAAAATGAATTTGACTAATAATTAGTTATTTTTTACTAAATGCTTAGTAAAATATATCTATTTGAATTAGTGACTGAGATTTTGCTTTCAAATTAGTTATTTTTAACTAATTCAGATTTAGAGAGTTGAATTAATTTAGTTTAATGGAATTGCCAGAAAAAGAATTGAGTCAAAATTGATTGTCAAATAATAATTATTTAATTTTTTTGTAATCAATTATTATCAGTTTTATCTGATTTTTTGCAATATTCTATTTGTTGAAATTTTTGAATAATGTTTTATTCAAAAGTTATTATATAAATACAACTAGTTTTTGAATTATTTTTAAAACAAGATATTATTTAACAAGATCTAACAAATAAAGAAATATATAGAGACTGTTTCAAACAGCAAAATAAGCTACATACTCTTCAAATTTGAATCTGATAAAAATAACTGATTCGATTGCAAGAAGTCAGTCACTAATTCAAGTAGTAACATTTCTACTGATTATTAATTCGCAAATAACGATATAATTGTCAGTTAAAATAACTGAAACTCCAGTGAAATGTAAGAAGTATATACAATATGTTTGAATTTCAAAATTTCTTTTCTTTCAAATTTATAGTTATTTCAACAATATTTCCATTGCGGTAAAAATAACTATATGTGTAGTAAAATTTATTAGAATTTTGGTAAACGTATATGGGCAAGTCTCTGGAACTTTTAACCTTAGTGTTCCTCATATATTTTACTTTAAAAAACACTTTTAATCACAACTAAAGTTTACCAAAAATTGATATATTTTAAAATGAGATATACAGATCATTGTCTAATCATTGTTTTGAATTAAAATTATTATTTTATATTTATTTTACTGTAATTATTTTGATTATTCTATGTTTTTGAGAGTGTCACTTCCGCTGTTCTTTTGAAATGTTTTAATTTTTCATTCTAATTTCTAAAGGAAAAAAAAAGTTTTATGTTATGAACTAATTAAAAATGTAATTAAAAATCGAATAAAGAGAGCAAACATAATACATAATATCAAAATGTGATACATTTTTTGTTCTGAGAATTGTTCCTCAGTTTGTATGTCGCTGGTCAAATGATTCAGTTTTTATCAATTTATTATTTAAATACTAGAGGGAATAATTTGTAACTTAAGGCACACTTCAATTTTAGCTCAAATAACAAATCAGTGTACTTTGCTTTTATTTAAATTTATTTTTTATATAAATTATATAATACTGGTTAAACGCGCAAACTTGTGTCGTACGAAAAAACTGTCGCTGGCCAAATAAGTGAGCTTTACGAAACAACTTATCAAATCTGCTCCAAATTTGTGGCACATACAAATTTCGATGTACTTTAAATTTCCCATGAAGTGCCATTTATTTTAATTATTAGTTACATATTTTTTTAATGTGGATATTCAAATTGTCGCTCGTCAAATAGTCTCTTGGTCAAATTTACTTTTTTTCGATCAATCTGAAGTTATGCATTTACTTATTTTATATCGATAATTCCGAAATGGCCAAGATTTATAAAATTACATTAAGTCTCTGACAGGTGAAAGAAAAAATGAGAAAAAGCGAGAAAAGAAAATAAAAATCAAAGAAATGAAAAGAAGAATGCATATAGAGAATATCATCATAAAGTTCTCAAGTGAAACTTATTTAGTTACTTTTAATTAATTGAACACAATATTTTCATGAATTCGTTGTAACTCTTTAAGGTTATATTTAGATTCTGAGATTGTCTCAAAACAATGAAATTTAAAGCAAACGTGTATTTTGCTAATTGTAATGATTGTATTCAAAATAATTTTTAACTTTTTTTACAGAGTGATAGTCTTAATAGTGATTCTTTAGTTAATTATTATGATCCTCATCATTTTCTATTATTTCAATATTATTAAAAAATTATATATTTATAGTTTCAGGCATATTAAAATTTTACATAATCCGGCTTTTTGTATCTCATAAAATTAATATTTTAGATTAAAGCGCAACCAGAAAGAGCTTGTACCGTAATAGAATTTAAATCTATTTAGGTTCAAAATACTAGTTTAAATTTTAAAGCTGTGCTGAAGAATAAAATTAAAAAAATTTTTAAATTAAAATGTTAAAGGTTCCAGAGACTTGCCCATATAACTTGGATGCTGATTAATATAACTTGCAATATCGTTGAAATAACAGGAAATATGGTCAAACTAGAATTTATTTTAAATAATATCATAATTCAAATTATAACTTGAAATGATTTATAGTTATATTTTGAAACAAAATTGTAATACTTTTTATACTTTTATTAGAATTCTTATTATTTTAAACGGAATACTCGGTTTTTAATATTTTTAAGCTTATTTAAGAGGTAAAGTTAAATACCTATTTAGAATTTTCAAGGAAATTTTATATAATACATAATATGCGAGATAATATGCTGCAATTTTACAGATTATTATAAAAAAATTACCTAAAATTGTTATATTCTTCTTTTTAATAATATCGAAAAAGACTTACTTCCTGGATTTATTCTTTTCAGAATTTTATCAACTTCTCATAAAAAAGGCGAAAAATTTTTTATTTTATAGTTTATTCTTTTTAAGGTGTTTTTCAAATATTTCTCATTTATCAGAAAATGGATGATCCCATAATTCTGACTGATGGTAATGCACTTTTAAAAAAAACTTTTAATTAATGAATAGAGTATAGAATAAATGCAATACATAATTCATTTTTACATTATTTTGTAATAATATCGAAAAATACTCACTTGCTGCTTTTATTCTTTTCAGAATTTTATCAATTTCTCATAAATATGGCGGAAAAATTGTGATTTTAATTTTATACTTTTTAAGATGTTTCTCAACTGTTTCTCATTCATCAGAAAATGGTTGATCTCATAATATTGTGATAGGTAATGCACTTTTAAATAAAACTTTTAATTAATGAATGGAATATAGAATAAAATTAAATTAAAAAATACAATAATTTACAAAAATATAAAAAGGAGCGAATAATTTCAAATTTCATATAAAATAAAAAATATAAAAGGCATTTCAGAAATAAGGTAATAAAAGTAATTAAAAAACAGAATTATAAAAAAATAATATAATAAATGATAATTTTGAAAATCATAAAAAGTAATAATATTTATAGAGGTGAAAGTTTAAAAACAATTTAAAAATAAATAAAAGCAAACATAAAAATTCATGAAAATACAGATTTGAAAATTTAGTTCCTAAAGAGAATTATTGAGAAAACACTTTTTTTATCACTTTTTACTTTAATTAATGAATTTCTTTACTTTCGTTATTTATTTACGATTTCGAATTAGATGTATATATATTTTTTGAGAAACGATCATATTTTGTCGAAATTTTCCATCTTCCGACAAAATATGATCGTTTCTTAAGAAATTAAAATTTGGGTATACCTAAAATTGTGTTTAACCAAAAGTATAGTAATAAACTTCAATAATACGATTGAATTCCAAACTAGATTTTATTTTCCTATAAAAAGTATTTACTTCAATCGTATTAATTTTTAAAAATCTAAGATTTCAAAAAGTAACAATTTTCAAAATATAATTAAGTCATGAATTATTGTTAAGCACGGTAAAAAATTTATGAACGTGGATACAAAAAATTATTAATATAAGTAAATTAAGAAATTCAACTCACTCGATTGCTTAAATCGTTTATTCAGTTTAAATCAATGTTTAATTTGAAATATGCATATTCGTATTTTTACTTCCTTAACTAAATTGAATATTGTTTATGATAAATACAGGTTTATTATCTTTAAAGTACAAATGGACAACTTATAAAAAAGCAATACTCATTCATGAAATAGTTATAATATTTTTCGGTATATATAAATCAAATACCTAAAACAGTGATATTGAATATCAGTGCGTAGGTATTCACTTTTCACTTACTTCACAAATAACAGAATAAGCTATAAGGCGATATATCCAATTTTCTAATATAAAAACATTTAATCCTGCTATTTATATGTTAATATATTTCCACTATTGTGGTTACAATAATTTTTGTCCATCCAATGTTTTGATAATATTGTCACGTGGTTTGGTCGGTTTAGTCTATAGCAGACAGTCGCGAGGGAGCAGTATATTAATTTCTAAATTTCTTTTTATTTATACAAGTCTATTAAGATTTAACTTATAATATTCTTACTTATTTTATTGTTGGTACATTTTCAGAGGAAAAATGTGTGTTGCATTTGTAAAATCTATTTGAATTAAATGGAATTAGAGGAAATACATAACCTCTGTTAAATCGATAATTTTTCTTGAATTTTGAAAATATACTTTATAACTTTCAATTTGAGGGTTGTTGTTGCTCCTAAAAACTGTAAATTAATTAATCCAGCATATAGGTAAGCAAGAATCTTTCTCTACTTTCCAAAAAAAACCTTAATTCGTTATCATGAGTGCAAAAAAGGTTCCAAATTTTCGGATGGTATAATAAGTACATCTGACGAAAATATACATATATTTGTTCAAGTTATAAAAGTATTACAATATTTATGATAGAGCTCATACTTTATTTAAGAAGTCCAGTTGTTAAAAGTTTTTAATTTAAGTTTGAAATATATATGACAATCTAACCCCAAATTTTTGAATCCGATTCATAATATAATTGGCAAAATAGAAACAATAAATATTTTATTAATCGGAAATATTTAAAACTATATTCAGAATGCCGTTTCGTCAATCAGCATTCTTAAAATTATGACTCTTGTTAAAAAGGTTTTTTTTAAAATCTCAAATCTTAGATTTGCATGATAATTATGTATGCATCTTACTTCAGTTATATGTTGATAATGACTATTTCGATGATTCTCAATATCACTATTTCAGACATATCGAATTTATACCCTATTCATAATGCATCTATAATGTAGTTAAATATCTTAAGAAATGTCATTTTCACTATTGTAGCGAATTTGGATTATCCATGGCTCCATTCTAGCTATAAGTTTACCTATTACAGTGAATACTTTTGATAGTTCATACGAACTTTTTTTACCGTGAGCAACACTATTATTTAGAGTTTGTTTTTTACATCATAAGAGGCATAAACGCTGGTTGCGGGCTCAGTATATTTCTACATTGGCTCTATTCTTGCGACATTCCATTGCTAGAGAAATTTAAAGATCTTGAATACTGACAGAGGTTGCATTGGCCTCCCACAAACCTCTTGACCGAAAGAAAAATACAAATGCCAACGGTTCTCTCAACTACCTCCATTCCAGTAATATGCTCCTGCTACTTCAGATATCACTTTTCATTTTTTTTCCAGTTCTCGATGTCGATTTTCATATGAAATAATCTGACTGATTATTTATGGCCCGTTTCGAGAGAGGCAAACTATACTTTTATCATTTTTATTACACTTCCAAAAGTGTCATTATTCTTTCTGAATTAATTAAACTATAAATGAAACAGTATTTGGTTATAAGAAGTGTTTTTTAAAAAATTTATTAAAAAATAAAAAATTGCAAAATCTTAATAAGTGTGCAGAATAAGTTAATAAGTTGAAATTAAATTTTATTTCTAGAAATAAATAAAACTAATTTTCAGTTACAAGATTTAAAAACACGGTGGATATAATTGATTTTAATTTTAGAAACGAGGGCGATAAATAATTTATTGGAAAATTTTGTTAAAAATATCTTGCTGTCTCTTTGAACTAACTTCCTGCGAAATATGAGTTCCTAGTGTCAGAAACGTCACGAAACCTGTTTCTTTTTTTCCATCTCAACCAGTTTAATGCTCTAAATAAATACTTCGATTGACAAAACTGTTCAATTTTTATTTCTTGTAAATTTATCTTTCTAATTTTTAAACTGTTTTATATTTATTTGTTACATCTTTAATTATACTGTTTTGCAACTTAATTTAAATTTATTATAATTATATGTTTGATTTTATTATTTCTTACATTTAAAAATTGTAGTTCGTCAAGTTTATAATTTTTACTTTATTATTTAGCACATTTACAACTTTTACTTTTTATCTGTATAACTTTAACACTATTATTTGTTATATTTATAATTTGAACTTTATTATCCAGCTCATAGTTTTAATGTCACATTTATAATTTTAACCTTCACTCTAAAAACAAGTGTCTTATTTTGTCCTCACTTTTAAGACATTTTGAGGTGTCTTAATTTTAAACCATTGAGATAGTGTCTTAAAAATGCCTGTAAGACGCTTTCTAAACGTCTTATGTCTTAAAATTAGACACTTGTAAGACACCTGTTTTTACAGTGTTATCATTCGTCACTTTAACAATTTCAAATTTATTATTCATACATATTATTTATTAACAATTTGAGATTTAATTTTTTTTTAATAAAGGGGTTAAAAAATTAGTTAGTTTTTATATAGAAATTCGATTTATGTGTGTGTTTTTTTATTTCAATAATTTTAATACAGTAAATTGGCTTTCATTTTACAGATTTCGTGGAAAATATCTGATTGATTTCCTGCTTTCCTAGATTCTAAACAGCGAACGCGACCCTTCCGGGTTTCATGTTTGCGAAGGGTAGTCTTTTACTACCTTCTACAACCGTGGTCCCTTATTACTCTTGTTTACCACTTCTACAATTTTCTACTCCTACAGCCAATAATAATCGACTTGTCAAAACCCATTGTTGGACACTTTGCCGATAACTGAATTCATTAAATAAAAAACTTTTATTTTCATAACGAAACCTTTCTTGGTTCAATCATTTTTTTAAATCTATTTCTTTAAAAGTTAGACTAATTTATTGTTACTCAAATTTATTAATGGATTATTCAAAAACTACAATATTAACTATTAACTATTATTTTATTAAATAAATAGATAAAACAGAAAATTTATATAAAAAAATACGTAGTCATTGATTTAAAAATAATGAAAATTTTGACTGTTTACAATTTAAATTATTATTTACAATTATTTATTTAAATATCTTTTAGTTGATTAATCATTTAACATGACTGCTTTATTCTATCCTTAATTTATTTATTCATAATAGCATTTCTTAATATACACTGTTTACAATAAAATCCCTGATCAACTAATAAATTTTGTTTATCTTTTTTTTTTTTTAACAATAAAGACAAATAATTATTAAATTCAGTATCTATTGAAGTTACGATTTTTTATATTGGTATGTATTTAAGTACATTAATGTATTTTTTTTAAATATCTTTAATGCTAGATTTATAACTTTTTCTATTTGTTTATAAAACTGATAATTTTTTCAATTAACTATGTCCTGAGTAGAAAACATTGTACTAATGAATAAAGAGAGTTTCGCCAGCAGAATTCTTATTAGTTTTACCTTAAGTGAAGTTTAATTACTGCGGATAATAACTGGTTTAAGTATGTTGTTGTATCGTAGAGCAAAAAAAAAAGTTAAATTACTAAATGTGGTAATGAGAATTTATTTATCAGTACATTACATGCGCAGTGTAAACAACTCTATTACATCGAAATATCAGGAAAATAAGCGCTAAGAAGAGGTTCCTGCGCGGGAAACTAGACCAACCAGAGTTGCATATTGCAAGAGAGGAAGTAAAGAATCATTTGAGTGTATTAGATCTAATATATATTTATTAAAAAAAGTAATACTTCTACAAATTTATTGTTTATTTTTTTGAACAATTTTTCTCAGTTTTTTTTAGATAAATATTTATATATAATAGCAGAGAACAGGTTACTCAGAAAGGTTGTTTCAGAAACTCGGAAATCTGTCATTTTTACGAAACTTTAAACATTTTATAATTTAAGAGATTAACTTTTTTGTAACTTGAGAGACAATTAACATTAAAAATAAATCAATCTTGTATATAAATATTAATCGATGTAAAATTCAACTTATTCATAATTAAAGTAATTTTAATAATTATCGATTTAAATTACAATTAATATAAACTTTAATCAATCCAAATTTTAGTATATATTTTAATTTATAATGTTTCTTAAAATTTAATTTTTTAAATTAGTCTTTTATTCAATTTTCTAAATTTCTGTTTCCTTTTTTTTTTTATCAAATAAGAAATTTCCAATTCTAAAAATTTCTTTTACTTTTTTTTTGTAAATGTTTAAGTTATAATTTTCCATTAAGAAATTTTGTAAGAACTTCTATTACTTAATGAAAATTTTTTCTGATTAATGCAAGGAATAATGCTCGAAATAATGTTAAAAAAAATTACTTAACTTATAATTTTAAACATTTTGAAAATTTTATCATATTTATGTGAGACAAATTTTCCTAAGTATTTCTGAACCTTTCCCAAAAATTTTGAAATCTTTCCTAAAAGTATTTACAAACTTTTCAGAATATTTCGAAATTCTTTTTGTTAATAAATTAAGTAAATATTTCATTTATCGGAGAAATGATATTATAAAGAAAAACATGTTTAATTTCAATGTAAATAAAGAAATTTTAGTAATAAACTGTTTTAGACAGAAAACAATGGTAAATTGAGTCTCAGTTATATTATGTTTTTAAAAAAAAATTAAATATTTACGTAGCTAGTAAAAATTTAATGTTTTATTGAAATAAACATCCAGCACCTATAATTTATTATTAAATTGAATTTAGACTCAACTTTTAAGCATATTAAATTTTTACAATATAAAATAAACTTGAAGTTTGGGGTAAAGGTAAATAAATAGATGGTAATGTAGAAATCCTACCTATCTATTATCTGCCATTGGTCAAAGCATGTCAACGTTATTTTGGAAATACTTTGAAGAGTTTGTATTAATAATCCTGTTAAAGGAAGTAGACTAATTAAAATTTAATATTTTTAAATTCTTAAACACAAAATGTTTTTAAGAAAAATTTGGTGGAAATTTGGTGAAATTAACAAATAGTTAAAAAGTGTCGATTTGTATGGTAATGTAAACATTGTAAACATTCATATACGTCAAGGAGCCTCCAATTCTTTTTTGAAATGTATAACACAGAAAAAACTATTAGTTGTGATTTTTGTTACTTGTAGTTTTCTGTTTTTTCAAATTCTTAAGAAGTACCGTAAAAAACTTTTTTTTTCAAAATGTAATCATCGTTATTTCCAGGAAGAAAAATATTAGATTTGCAATTTTTAATCACTGTAAAAACAGGTGTCTTACAAGTGTCTAATTTTAAGACATAAGACGTTTAGAAAGCGTCTTATAGGCATTTTTAAGAAACTATATCTCAATGGTTTAAAATTAAGACACCCCAAAATGTCTTAAAAGTGAGGACAAAATAAGACACTTGTTTTTAGAGTGATGTTAATTAAAGTATGAAACTGTGTTTCAAAAGTATTTTAAAGCAAAATTATATAGTCAAGTTTTAGTAAAAGTAATATTTGTTTAAAGATGTCTATTTTGCTCACTAAACAAGTAGCGTGTAAAAGTCGCTTGAAAAACATAATTAAAATATTTTATGTTAAAAACATCTAATAATCTTATTTCTTATATCTCTGGCATGATTTAGAAATAAATAAAATTCCTAAAAATTTGAATAGATTTCGAAAAAAGTCAATTTAATATCTAAATATTTCATATTTGTTGGGTAATTTCGTTCATGAATACAATGTATCACTCAATTGTTTATCAAGTATCTAATCTCATGACAAATTTCTAAAATTTTATCAAATTATAAAACACAAAATGGGATTAAATATTTATTCTGATGACTGTAAATGCACTGTAAAAACGCAGGTGTCTTACAAGTGTCTTATTTTAGGACATAAGACGTTTAGAAAGCGTCTTACAGGTATTTTTAAGACACTTTCTCAATAGTTTAAAATTAAGATACCCTAAAATGTATTAAAAGTGAGGACAAAATAAGACACTTGTTTTTAGAGTGTGTTATTTAAATAATATAATTTTCATTCTAATGATTTTATAAAATGATTATAGCTTGTAAACTAACATATTTTTGTTGTTAAAAATTAAAGTCATTAAAGTTGATCGAAATTACACTGAAAGAAATAATTCCACGGTACTGACATAATTATGGATAAATCACCCATAATATATTGCTAATATAGATACTGCCATAATATATTTGTCTTTTAGCCATATGACTGGTGAAACTGCGATGTATATTTTTAGGTTAGAAGAACTGTCAGTGGCGCACCGATGCATTATGGGATATTCATTCATATAGTATTCGAAGTTCTACAAAAACTGTCAACAATAATCATATGGCTGATAAAGCTAGAGTATTTCTTTCAGTGTACCCCACATAGGTGTAATTTCGCTTACCGTAAAAAGGTATATTAAATAAGTTTACACAATATATATAGTAATTTTTTTATTTTGTGCGTAATTAAAGAGGAAGAGTTAGAGATTATATATTTTCAGTACCAAAATTGATTATTAACTTTTTCCTATACTTTTGAAAAAAAACATGAAAATTTGAGCGAAATTAGCCTGTTTTACTGTAGATCATTGCGGCTAATATATATGTCACACTATTTTGATGTTAAATTTAAATATGTTGTTAACTTTGTGCTGCATTGAAATTTTTACTCAAATCATTGTTAAATTAACAAATAATTTTTTTTAGTGCACGGGGAAAACGTTTGAGGTAATCTTTCCCATATTATATGCAGGACCTCGGATCAAAGTTACAATTGAGATATTGTGTTAAAAATTCTGATAGTTATTTTCAAAAAATAAGAAAAATTTTCCCATATACGTGGTACTTGAGAGTCAAAAGTAGACTGAAAAAGACTACTCGCTTAAAGCTGTAAAATGTGCATTAAAGTTGAAAAGAGTTTGCCGAGAAATGTGCAGAAGTTTACCATGCTACGGGTAATCGGAGTTCGGGCTCAGCGTCAAGTCCAATGACTCTCCAGCATGGTAAACTCTCCTCAAAACTCGCAATTTATTCCTATCGCATGATAAATCAAACTTTCTCCCTCTTTTTCCATTTTTAATTTGCAGATGCGATCACATATTATTTGTCTGTTAATTCCACAAGAACTCTTTCTATTAAAAGGAAAAAGAATGATCTTTAAATTATTAATTTTAATACTTATATTAGAGGCTAGCCTAGCTTACGTTGAATTATATAACATGCAACTATGACAAACAAATTTTAAACGAAAACTTGTTAGATATTTCATATTTTACTGACTACTCTTTCAATTAGTTTATTTTTTAAATTCTTATAATATTTTGATTCTTTAATTGTGTATTTCTGTAAATAGTTTAATTCTTAATATTTATTTACATTTAATACTAAAATAATAAATTTTATAATAAATTAAACAATATTTGTATTTTACATTAATTAAAAAGAAAATTACCTAAAATATTTCAGATATGATGCTTTTCTTGTTTTTTTTATCATTGTAAAATTAAACTATCAAACATATATTTTACAACTTCTAAACTTCTATGTTTGTAAATTTTTTTAAATAAAAATTTCTTGTAATTTAAAGGCAGATTTTTTATATTTTAAAGTTTCTTTCTTGCTTTGAAAATTTTCAATTATGGTAATTTTTACTCTTTACTATTTTTAAATAGCTAAATGTCATTTTTTAAAATTATTATTTTTCTTACTTTTCATTTATTATACCTTTATAAGATCTACTTAATTCATTACTTTCAATTTTTAGTTGTAATAACTTTTATTTATTCAAATTCTTATTCAAAATAATATTTATTTTCGTAAATAACGTTTAACAAATTCTCTAAATCTGAGTTAGTTAAAAATAACTAGCTTAAAATCAAAAAGTTAGCTATTAATTCAAATAGCTATATTTCTACACGGGGAAAACGTTTGAGGTAATCTTTCCCATATTATATGCAGGACCTCGGATCAAAGTTACAATTGAGATATTGTGTTCAAAATTCTGATAGTTATTTTCAAAAAATAAGAAAAATTTTCCCATATACGTGGTACTTGAGAGTCAAAAGTAGACTGAAAAAGACTACTCGCTTAAAGCTGTAAAATGTGCATTAAAGTTGAAAAGAGTTTGCCGAGAAATGTGCAGAAGTTTACCATGCTACGGGTAATCGGAGTTCGGGCTCAGCGTCAAGTCCAATGACTCTCCAGCATGGTAAACTCTCCTCAAAACTCGCAATTTATTCCTATCGCATGATAAATCAAACTTTCTCCCTCTTTTTCCATTTTTAATTTGCAGATGCGATCACATATTATTTGTCTGTTAATTCCACAAGAACTCTTTCTATTAAAAGGAAAAAGAATGATCTTTAAATTATTAATTTTAATACTTATATTAGAGGCTAGCCTAGCTTACGTTGAATTATATAACATGCAACTATGACAAACAAATTTTAAACGAAAACTTGTTAGATATTTCATATTTTACTGACTACTCTTTCAATTAGTTTATTTTTTAAATTCTTATAATATTTTGATTCTTTAATTGTGTATTTCTGTAAATAGTTTAATTCTTAATATTTATTTACATTTAATACTAAAATAATAAATTTTATAATAAATTAAACAATATTTGTATTTTACATTAATTAAAAAGAAAATTACCTAAAATATTTCAGATATGATGCTTTTCTTGTTTTTTTTATCATTGTAAAATTAAACTATCAAACATATATTTTACAACTTCTAAACTTCTATGTTTGTAAATTTTTTTAAATAAAAATTTCTTGTAATTTAAAGGCAGATTTTTTATATTTTAAAGTTTCTTTCTTGCTTTGAAAATTTTCAATTATGGTAATTTTTACTCTTTACTATTTTTAAATAGCTAAATGTCATTTTTTAAAATTATTATTTTTCTTACTTTTCATTTATTATACCTTTATAAGATCTACTTAATTCATTACTTTCAATTTTTAGTTGTAATAACTTTTATTTATTCAAATTCTTATTCAAAATAATATTTATTTTCGTAAATAACGTTTAACAAATTCTCTAAATCTGAGTTAGTTAAAAATAACTAGCTTAAAATCAAAAAGTTAGCTATTAATTCAAATAGCTATATTTCTACACGGGGAAAACGTTTGAGGTAATCTTTCCCATATTATATGCAGGACCTCGGATCAAAGTTACAATTGAGATATTGTGTTCAAAATTCTGATAGTTATTTTCAAAAAATAAGAAAAATTTTCCCATATACGTGGTACTTGAGAGTCAAAAGTAGACTGAAAAAGACTACTCGCTTAAAGCTGTAAAATGTGCATTAAAGTTGAAAAGAGTTTGCCGAGAAATGTGCAGAAGTTTACCATGCTACGGGTAATCGGAGTTCGGGCTCAGCGTCAAGTCCAATGACTCTCCAGCATGGTAAACTCTCCTCAAAACTCGCAATTTATTCCTATCGCATGATAAATCAAACTTTCTCCCTCTTTTTCCATTTTTAATTTGCAGATGCGATCACATATTATTTGTCTGTTAATTCCACAAGAACTCTTTCTATTAAAAGGAAAAAGAATGATCTTTAAATTATTAATTTTAATACTTATATTAGAGGCTAGCCTAGCTTACGTTGAATTATATAACATGCAACTATGACAAACAAATTTTAAACGAAAACTTGTTAGATATTTCATATTTTACTGACTACTCTTTCAATTAGTTTATTTTTTAAATTCTTATAATATTTTGATTCTTTAATTGTGTATTTCTGTAAATAGTTTAATTCTTAATATTTATTTACATTTAATACTAAAATAATAAATTTTATAATAAATTAAAGAATATTTGTATTTTACATTAATTAAAAAGAAAATTACCTAAAATATTTCAGATATGATGCTTTTCTTGGTTTTTTTATCATTGTAAAATTAAACTATCAAACATATATTTTACAACTTCTAAACTTCTATGTTTGTAAATTTTTTTAAATAAAAATTTCTTGTAATTTAAAGGCAGATTTTTTATATTTTAAAGTTTCTTTCTTGCTTTGAAAATTTTCAATTATGGTAATTTTTACTCTTTACTATTTTTAAATAGCTAAATGTCATTTTTTAAAATTATTATTTTTCTTACTTTTCATTTATTATACCTTTATAAGATCTACTTAATTCATTACTTTCAATTTTTAGTTGTAATAACTTTTATTTATTCAAATTCTTATTCAAAATAATATTTATTTTCGTAAATAACGTTTAACAAATTCTCTAAATCTGAGTTAGTTAAAAATAACTAGCTTGAAATCAAAAAGTTAGCTATTAATTCAAATAGCTATATTTCTACTAATCATTTAGTAAAAAATAAATAATTATTAGTTTAGTTTATTTTTAAGTTATATCAAAATAGATAATATTTTAGTAAAATTCTGATTATTATTAATAATTAATTATTTTTAACTAATTCAGATTAAAAGAACAGATAGGATTTTCTAGGTTATTAAACTTTTAATGCAGAAAATACAAATTTGTTTCTATAAAAATTATTATATTAAATAACATTTATATTAATATTTTTATATATAATACATATAATATATTTTTAATAAATGAATATTTGGTTTTTTAAACATTGTAAGAATTAAAATTTTAATAAATAAGAATTTTCTGTCTAATTATTAAATTACTTTATTTAAAAATTATATAATACAGGAGTCTCGGAAATCGAAATTAACACAAGTGAAATTGATCTAAAGTGAATAAAAGATAAAGTCAAAGATTTTGTTAATTACACCTATTTTTAATATTTAGATAATTGTTAAATTTGTACACATTATAAAAAATATTTTTTAAAATATCTACAAGTTATTTTTATAACAAGACCTTTAAGTTTTATTTAATTAATGAACTGCATAATTATAACTTTATACATTAAATAAAACTTTTTTTTAAATTAAAAAACTATTTGACATTAATATAATATTTTGGTCGTACTTTTTAGAATTTAAAATACAAAATAAGTTCTAAATTAACATTTTGAATTTGATTCACAGATTATTGCAAGACAAAAAAGAAAGATTTAATAGAAATTACCAAAATTTTGAAACTTGATTTATATAAAAAATTGATCAAGGAAGGAAGCAATAATTAACACATAATTGTTTTAAATTAAAATTATTCAGTCTAAAGATATAAGAATTAAAACCGTTTCTCATAAAGGGATACAATTCTACTCAGTTAGTATATAAGGAAAGTTTGAATCTCTAATTCCAAATGTATTGGAGCGTGTTCGGTGTGCGTGAATGTGTATTTAGATATTTGTATATTGCGGCGTAAGTTTAGTTTAGGTAAATCGCGTCTTGTATATAGTTGAAAAGAATATTAAATTAATCTTAAGGTTAAAACTATGATCGTGATTGTATCGTTAAATGTAATTATAATTAGCGAAATAAGTAATCTCTATAGGAAATAAATCTGTAATTAATATGAAGGAAATCTTTTTATTTTTTGGTTGAATAGAAAAGATCATCTAGTTGGCAAAACTTTACCATGCTGGTGAGCAGGAGCCTTGACAAGAACATTGTCGAGGCGCGCTGAGCTCAAGAATTCGAGCTCAGCGCCTTGTCATCCAGCATGGTAAAGTTTTCCCACGTGCTGTGTATAATACTACTCAACTTTCTGGCAATCGAGGAATCGCCTTCCGACCATCAAATTACCATGCTGGAGAGTGATGTGTATCCATATTTTTGTATAAAACATTTCTAATTCTTGAATAATTTCTATTATAAATTGAATGGTAAAGTTTTCTAAAAATCACTTTGATCCGAGGTGTATCATGCTAACATGGTAAACTTTATCTGAAACATTTTCTCCGTGTGTAATATTAAATCACAAATTTCATTATTTTAATAAAAACTACCGCAACTACCGCTGAATCCGAATCAGGAGTTAGAATAACTACTAGATTGGCTAAAATTTGTGAGATAATCTTAAAAAGCTGCTCAAAAATACGAAAAAAAAAACAAAAAAATCCTTTTTGGTCGTGACACTATACTCTTATAAAGACCAAAGTAAAAATTGCCAACATTCACTGGAATAATTGCTTTGTTTTCATTAGTCGAGTTAAGAGGACCCTTTGGTCTAGAATTTTGAAAAAATTGATTGTTTTCCTTTATATATTTAGAAAGTATTTCAAAATTTTTTTAATATACTGTAAGATTTTTGTAAAAGACACATTTATACTACTTCAAAGTAAGGCTACGATTTTACAAATTTCAGGCGTTAACGGGTTAAAACATTTATCTGGAAACTATACATTTTTTGGCATGGTGTTAGGAATAAAAAAAAACTATTCAGCAGAATGATCTGAAATTCAGATATGTTATTCAGGACATCAGTGCGGCTATGGCCGGAACTATAGAGCCAATATTCTATTTACAAAACTTCGTATTTTTTACTTATGAGAATAATAAAAAAGAAGCCTGTTTTTAGATTATGAGTGGCAAAAGCGTCCCACTTAGTCAATTTTAAATATTTTTATTTTATTCTACTATCCGCGAGAATATTCAAGGCCCCTGGAAAAAAGTTTGGAATGTTCTACTTATAGGTATACGGAAGGGCGTTCATCAGCAAAATTTTTCGTTCCTGACAGGTGTTAAAACAGACAAAATATACCCTATTTTTGACTGCTTTGGAAAATGGTCGATTTTGAAACACGATTTCACATTAAAAAAGCTGTCGAAAAAATTTGAAAAACATACTGATTATTCCTTAAGCTTAAGCCTTTCCGAACAAAGCGGTTTTAAAGTTTCAAAAAAAGAATAATTATAAATGTTTTTATAAACAATAATAGAATACCATGCTATTTCCCGTTCTAACAGGCCGATTTAAATTAATCAAATTTCGGGTCGTAAAGAATAAATCCAATATTAAAATTAGCGCCTGTTAGAAAGCACGCGTCTATTGTTTTTCTAATAGATTTATCTATTTCTTTAAGACGTTTTTTTTTGTCAAAACAAGTGCATGAAAAGTTCCAATATGTTGCAATTTTAACTGCTGAATATTAGCCCTACAATAAAATAGACCCTGGTTTAGTCCTTCATCGCGAATTAAGTCTTTCAAGAAAAAAAGATTTTGAGACCTGGTCTGGGTCAATTTTGTGACAGGGTTATAATTTGGTAGTAAAAATTGCGGCACACTGATACTTTTCGTGCACTTGTTTTCAACAAAAAAAAAAACGTCTTACAGAAATAGTTAAATCTATAAGAAAAACAATAAACGCCTTCTTTCTAACAGGCTAATTTTAATATTGGATTTATTCTTTACGACCCGAAATTTGATTCATTTAAATCGGCCTGTTAGAACGGGAAATAGCATGGTATTCTATTATTGTTTATAAAAACATTAATAATTATTCTTTTTTTGAAACTCCAAAACCGCTTTTTTCGGAAAGGCTTAAGGAATAATCAGTATGTTTTTCAAATTTTTTCGACAGCTTTTTTCATGTGAAATCGTGTTTCAAAATCGACCATTTTCCAAAGCAGTCAAAAATAGGGTATATTTTGTTCTGTTTTAACACCTGTCAGGAACAAAAAATTTTGCTGATAAACGCCCTTCCGTATACCTATGTAGAACATTCCAAACTTTTTGATGAGTGTTTCCGTTTTTGTCTAGCAACTTTTTTGACTTAGATATTCAAAACGAAAGTCAAAGTTTTTCCAGGGGCCTTGAATATTCTCGCAGATAACTGCACTCGTACTGTTTAATAATTTCCTTGGTTTTTATTTTTCAGATAAATAGAAGAATATAGTAATCCACCACACCACCTAGGCCCATTTTTTCAAAAGGTTGACATTTTTTAATTAATTGAAAAAATTGTTTTTGTATAATTACAGTATAAGTTTCCTAAAAATACTTAAAATTTTACAGCTCTAGCTCTTAACAAAGTAAAAATCACTTTTAAACTCAAGCGAAATCTCAATTTCTTTCTTTTTTTCTTCAGTGTATTGGCATTGTTTTTAAAGGGTGTCGGTCTGAACGAGAATGTGCCGTTGAACAGTTATTGATGCGAAGAAGAACGTGAAGAGGATGTTTTACCAGAAATAAATGGCAATTAGCCGGGACCGCCTGTTGAGTTAAAAACCAGTTTCTCTCCGCCCCTTTTCTTGAACAGGCAGGCAGGCAGGGTCCAGAGCAGGCGGCGGAGCCGACAAAGCGAGCGCAGCCAACGGCCGGTCGCTATAGGAAGAAGCCCTTGTGAATCGCGGCCCTCCAAGGGTCCCCCTTGCATCTTGTTTCAAGGCCAAGGCCAAATGAAGCTCCTGTCGTCTTCTGTGTTCCTGTTGAAAATGCGTGGGCGCGGTTTCCCCGAGGGCTGGCCGAGCCGCGAGGTCGCACCCTTTTCGGCCACACGTGCTCGCGAATCGCCCTACGCCCAACCCCCTCTATCTTTGCTCGTCATTCCCAATCTTGGCCCCATCCAGCCTTGAGATCCATTCTAATTCAAAGTGATCCAACCCAGCGTTGCCCGATGGCAGACTACACGTGAAATCGCGCTGCTTTGCCTAACCTCGAGCATATTTCCCCAAGGAAGGCAGCAGGCTGGTCCATTCGCGGGACATGGGACAACCCTCGTCACCGAAATATCGTTTCACGCACAAAAGCCAGCAATCTCTTACGCATGCCCTCCCTACTGGTCCTTCGTTAAGGCTCGTTTAGCATCTCCATGGACCTAGGGTGGCCAACCCTACTCATCTTGGAAACCAATTGAAATTCACCGAGAAGACACAAGCCGCTCCAAGGATCATTATCGGGGATGCTGCGCGGGATTCGCTGGCGATGCTGACCTACTGAACGAGTTTGCGAGAGAAATCTTTCTGTATACATGTATACCGTGGGAAGATTTAGTTTGCGCATGTGGAAATATAATGAGATTTTCAGTTATATACCGTCAAGTGAGGCTATTTTTTTTTCACAAAACCGCTCTTTTTCCACTTTATGCTTTATTAAAATTCAGAATTTGAAAAAATATAAAATTTATCTATTCATAGATATGTTGTGGATATCCTTCTAATAGTGTCCTATGAGTCAGCTGACAAGGAAAAAATTTTTGTCTGAGTTATAGAAACTCAAAGTTGAGCACAAAATTTGCTTATTTATAAAGTTGTGTAAACAATTTTTTTGGACTTTTTTACTGTATGAAGAGTCACCTAAGATGGGCCCCTATCCATATTTTATAAAAAATTGTTTAGTTCGTGAATTAAAAAGGGAACGAGAATGTATCTATGTTTATTTTTAACATTTCCTCTAAATAATTGATAAGACGAAAACCTTTATAATCGTTTAAAAGACAATTAATTTTGAGTTTTAAAAAAAAAGTTCATAGCTTCTTTTAGACTATACCTGGTATAGAACAATAAGGGCCCTTTTTAAAATCCCCTACACTAAAAAAAAGTTGACTAAATATAACAGATTTTTGACTACCGTAACGTAGAAAGGTTTTTGATATAGCACCTGCAAACCACGTTGTTTACTGTAGCCGATTAAACGCGTACTGTTAACCTATTCGAGTTCACTGTGATCGCCGGTATCTTATTTGTTTTGTTCCGAATACTTTAACAAAGAAATATGCTAGAGGCTTTTTTCTCAGTGTAAATCTACCTAATGAACAATATATATGGTCATTTCCAAGTGAGATTTACCTATCAAAAATTAAATTAAGTTTAATGTATATTTTTCAATTCTAGGGTGAAAAATATTGTATACGTAATTTTTTATTTGAATTTTGAAGGCCAAGTTTTTGAGTTACGAATTTTAAAATTTTTGATTTTGCAAATTTAAACCTTTTTTCAATCGTTTATAGTTTGCAAAATATATAAGATACAAAATTTATGTAAAGAGATAAAATACTTATTTTTTTGTCAACTTTACAATTATTTTAGCAAGAAAAGCGAATCGTGTTTTTTTTAATAACAAAATAACAATTTTTTATAAAGAAATTAATTTTTTTCAAATTTGAGCGTGAAAAAAAATTTTTTTTCTTTAAATAAACTTAAAAATGTTACAAATAAAATGCAATGAGTCCCATAATGATCAGACTCTTAGTTTGATTTAAATAAATTTTATAAGTTCGTCGTGCCAGCTCTATAAGTGTGAAGCAATTCGCGCGTACGTTTATTGTATATACAATAATTCGAAATGTTCAAAGCAATTCAGTGATAAAATTAAACATTTATTTATTAATACATATATTAATATAGGGGAATGTCTTAATGCGCGGGCCACTTTTAGATAGAAATAAAAATGTGTTTGCAACTGAGTTAAAGAAATTAATTTACTCCGTTAATTAACTAACACCTTTAGCTATCTAACGGAGTACATTCATTTTTTTAACTCAGTTGCAAAAATATTTTTATTTCTATCTAAAAGTGGCCCGCGCATTAAGACATTCCCCTACACATATTTTTTACACTTAGTATTAAAAAATTATCTACCCAGTTGCACGACGAACTTATAAAATTTATTTAAATCAAACTAAGAGTCGGATCATTATGGGACTTGTTGCATTTTATTTGTAACATTTTTAAGTTTATTTAAAGAAAAAAATTTTTTTTTCACGCCCAAATTTGAGAAAAATTAATTTGTTTATAAAAAATTGTTATTTTGTTATTAAAAAAACACGAATCAATTTTCTTGCTAAAATAATTATAAAGTTGACAAGAAAATAAGTATTGTTCTCTTTACATAAATTTTGTATCTTCAATATTTTGCAAACTATAAACAATTGAAAAAAGGTCTAAATTTGCAAATTCAAAATTTTGAAAATTCGTAACTCAAAAACTTGGCTTTCAAAATTCAAATAAAAAATTACGTATACAATATTTTTCACCCTAGAATTAAAAAATATACATTAAACTTAATTTAATTTTTTGATAGGTACTTGGAAATGCCCGCATATATACTACAATTACAACTGTTTTAGGTATTTTTAGGAAAATAGATACCCTTTTAAAACCCTGTATCCGGAAATTTAGTGAAATAAAAGCAAAAAGACAACAAATATGACTATTTTATAAAAAATGATTTTGATGACATTAGAATAATAACTATATGAAAAAACTGTACGATCTTAAATAATTTTACATTTAATTTCAAAATTTAACTGTTATAGAGCATAAAAATAGCTTTTGTTTAATATTCTTTTTAGTAATTAAAAGTGATTTTTGATGTTAGAAATAGAAGCGACGAATGCATAAAAATTTGAATTTGTAAAATTTTCTTTGCATTTATCGGGTGCAGGAAATTTCCTAAAAACCCAGAAGATCGAATATCCAAATGTACGAACATCAAAAAGTCGAATCTTCAAACGGTCGAATATCCAAACGGTCGAATATCCATTTTGTCGAATTTCCAAATGATCGAATAACCAATAACTGTCGAATATTCATTTTGTCGAATTTCCATAAATTGTCGAATATCCATTTTGTCGAATTTCCAAATGATCGAATAACCAATAACTGTCGAATATTCATTTTGTCGAATTTCCATAAATTGTCGAATATCCATTTTGTCGAATTTCCAAATGATCGAATAACCAATAACTGTCGAATATTCATTTTGTCGAATTTCCATAAATTGTCGAATATCCATTTTGTCGAATTTCAATTTTGGCGAATTTCTAAATAGTCGAATTGCCAAATGATCGAATATCCATTTTGTCAAATATCCAAATTGTCGAATATTCATTTTGTCGATTTTCTAAATTGTCGAATTTCCAAATTGTCGAATATCCACTTTATCGAATATCCATTTTGTCAAATTTCCAAATGATCAAATATCCAAATTGTCGAATTTCAAAATTGACGATTTTTTAAATTGTCAAATTTCCAAATGTTCGAATGTCCTTTTGGACATTTTGTCGACATTTTGGTCGAGTTATTTTTTTCATGTGAGTTTCCCATCTATGAAATGTGTTGGTATTGTAGATTGGACAAGTGCGCAAAATTTAAAATCATTATGGAAATTTTGAATTTCGAGCGCTTGTCCAATCTACTATACCAACACATTTCATAGATAGGGAACTCACATGAAAAAAATAATTCGACCTTTTGGACATTTGAACATTTGGAGATTTGACAATTTAGAAAGTCGACAATTTAGAAATTCGACTATTTGGATATTCGACAATTTGAAAATTCGACAATTTATTGGTTATACAATTATTTGGAAATTCGACAAAATGGATATTAGAACATTTGGACTTTCGACCGTTTGGAGATTCGACTTTTTGAAATTCGACCATTTGGATATTCGATCTTTTGGGTTTTTGGGAAATTTCCCGCACCCGGCATTTATAGGCGATCACTGTTAGCACCGTACCTACACAGGGTAAAGAAGATTCCGCTTTAATAGAAAATTTAATAAATTCATGAGGGTAAGCACCTTAGACAACAGGCTTATTTTTAATATGTTTACGTTTTTTAATTATATAAAGTAAATATCAATTAAATATATGTAAGATTGTCAAACATTAGAGAATATTCTTTGAAATAAAATCAATTTCTAGATATTCTAGAGTACAATATAAAGAAAAACAAAGCCAGAAATATTTTTTTTGTAGAAATTGTTTAACTAATTTGAAAGTAAAACACTAAATTTCAAAAAATGTAGATTTACAAAAAAGTTATTTTTTAAGAAAATTTTACTTAATATAACTACTGTTGGAACCCTAAATATATAGCATAGGAATAACACGTGTAAGATAAAAAGAGACAGGAATTATAACAAGTAAATTAAGACTTTATTCAACAATTAGAAATATACTTGAAAACTGTATTCTTACAACTTGAGTTTAGACTTGACCGAACCGTACAACTTTATGCGTTTATTCCGCAGGACTGTATTTGTACGACTAAAGAAAACTGAAAACCCAAAATTGCACTCAGGTAGTTCTAGTACCTGATTTCCCTTTCTACCTTATTTTTACTTTAACATCTTAAACATAATTTATTTAACTAAACATTAATATTATCGTTGTATATCCAACAACTACGATTATACTTCTTGAGTTATTTTAAGAGAAAAAGTTTCAAAATTAATGGACAAACAGGTAATTATTACTGTTACTTTTTTGAGGTTTTTATGGCACCACGTGTCAAATTGAAATTTTATGCTTATTTCTCGTCTATTGTAACAAAAATAAGACAAAATTGTTTAAAAACGAAATTCTAAAGTATTTTTGACTAACTACAAAACAAATTATTGAAAAAACTTGATTCTAAAGAGTGCACAAAATAACCCACCCAATCCTGGCTTTTCAGTTTGTTTACACTTTTTTCTTAAAATATGCAAAAAAAAGTTAGTACATCACGTATACATCATGATCATCACAACTAAATTGTCAATAAGTATTATTAATACCTTTAAAAACACTTTTAAATTTCCGGAGATTTGAACAGAATTTCGAGAACTTTGAACATTTTCAGCTTGATTTTCACGACTTTACGATTTTTTTCTGATTTGGAACTTTCTTCCCTTGTAACGTTATATACTATTCTCATCAAAGATAGTAAAGTTTTCATTCAAGGATAGGAGTATTTACATTTTTTAAAGAAAAATTTCCTTTCATGCTTTGAAAATATACAATTTACGATGGACAAAATTCACGTTTTACGTGAGTATCCCAGATTAAAAATCAGGGTATAGTAAAAAGTAATTCCTAAAGTTTTTCAGTATATACTAATCTTGATAAATAGAAAATAGAACGTTAAGTAAAAAAAACCTCTCGGTGACCCCTCTCCCCCCAAAGGTGTTACGTATTTTTTGAACGACCTCTTCAGCAAATTTTCGTGAACTTTGGGTTCGAAAATTAAAAAAACAAGTTTCAAGCTCAACATGAAAATTAGTCAATTAGATATCAGACTTATTTTTTTCTGTGTCGTAGCAAAAAATTAGATATGCCAGCAAGCAAATTTAATTTGATTGAAATATATTGCTTCCTGATAAATGAAGCTTTGTAATCGTTAAGATTTTCCATTTTCTAAAAATAGTTTAAATCGACTCACTAAACCTTTATTTATAAAACATATAATTCACTAAATTTCCAGTAAAATTCTACTATAGGGGAAAGTCGGGCAGCCCCGGCCCCTTAAGGAATTTCAGTTATTATTTCTAAAATAAACACAAAAATGTATGTTTTGAATTGTAAATATAATTTTCAATCCTTAATCTACACTTAGAATTTAATTATTTATGAAAAAACTTCTTAATATTTGAAATATAAGAAAATTAAAATATAGTGTAATATTGGTTATTCAAAAAAGTGTCGGGTACCTCCGGCCACAATTAAAAACCAATTAAAACCTAATTATTTAGTACACAAAATTGTATTAGGTACTCTATAATAATAATATAAATATTTTCATATTTGCAATAAAAGAAAAGAAACTTACCCATATCGTGAAAATCCGA
Organism: Ganaspis brasiliensis; assembly: GCA_037103525.1. Lineage (NCBI taxonomy): Eukaryota > Metazoa > Arthropoda > Insecta > Hymenoptera > Figitidae > Ganaspis > Ganaspis brasiliensis. The sequence continues at coordinate 3,253,399 of JAZKLR010000102.1, read as the reverse complement.
AAATTAAATAACGTCAAATTTGGTTAGATTAACTGTTTATATTTCAAAATAAATGAAAAACAAATGAAGGTTACATAGAAATATTAAACTGGCCGGCGCTGGACGATAAATTATTTGTTAGAAAAAGTTCATTTATACACAAATTATTAGAAAATTAAATAAGTAAATTGTAATTATGTATAAAATGATAGTTCAGCTTTATGAAACAGTAAAATATTTAATTTAAAAGCTTGGAAAACATAAAAATATTGGATAATTAAGTTCGTCTATTTTCTAGAAAATGACACTCATCTTACTGACGAAATTTTTATTCAAGCATATTTCTCATGTAAATTGATCAGTTGAACATATATTTTGGAATTTATATCATGAATCCATACACAATTAAAACCTTTAATCCAAATTTTTATAAGTGACGTAGTTTTTTAAATATTACGTGTGGCCGTGGCTACCCCATGGCCATGGCTACCCGACTTTCCCCTACTGGAAATTTCATAACAATTTCAAAATTTACGTTTTCAAATAATAAAAGTTTACTAAAAACTAGTTGAAATTTAAGAGTTAAGACTGAATTTCATTTAACAAAAATCAATTTCAAGGCAAAATTGGTCAATAAAAGTATTAACCAATAAAAATTGTAAAGAATCTAAATCTATATTGTAGAATGTAGAATCTATTGTATACTATTAATTTCTATTGAGTGAAACCTCTGCTGATTAATACTTGTGTTGAACAGGGGCCAAGCTTGTTCTGTAATGCAAAAGAAAGGAGAGGGAGAAGGGGCGCTGAAAAGTAAAACAATGGGTTTGCTATAAGGTAAAAAATATACCTTGGACTGCCTTCTGGTGTTGAATGAGAATTTTGTTGGAAGTAAATTTGTATTAAATTTACATTCTGTTGAAAGTAAAATTCGGTTAAAATGTTAAAATCAAATTTTGTTAAATAAAATATAATAAAAATAAGTTAAAATTATTATGTTAATAATAAGTTTTAAAAAAAAATTATACCAACTTTTACGGATATAAGGAATATAATATTATATTCTGAATTTTTGCTGTATAGATGTTTTATTAATAAATATACTGTAACACTATATATCATCCACTGAAGTATTTCCACTTCTGCAAAAAAATAACTTTTGCTGAATTTGCGAATGCCGAAGAAAGTCTCACAACTGTCTCAAAATCAGGTGTATTCAGTAGTAGATTTTAAAGTGAAAAACAAGTAAGAACAGACAATGGGAGCATCACTAAAAGTTGTATTTTTTATCTTATTTATTTACTTACAATTCTCTCCAATGTCATTTTTCATGTCATCATCCTGGAATTTGACTTCCGTGAATTTACAAGAGGATGCTCTTATTTGGAGATTCACTATTTGGAGGAACAGAGCCTTTTTAGCCATTCCAAGGTAATCTCTTGAATATTTTGATTTATACTGAAACGAAATTTGAGTTTATAATTTTTATTTCTATTTATTTATACATGTATAAATTTCTCAGTCTATTTATAAATTCCTTGAAAAATTAAATATTCGATTTAACTTATTTTTATTTTGAAAATTGCAGAAGAAGAAATGACATTAAAAATAAACGATTTACCTTAGTCGAAGCTCCTTGGCCAGAAATGAGAAATAAAAGTAATGTTGATTTGAGGCCATTTCCAAATTCTTACTCCCAATCAATTCTCGATAATTGCTATAATTCTCTTCGATGTGTGGTAGCATTAGATATCGATTCAAAAGGTCGTCTTTGGATTTTAGATGTGCCAACAGAAAGAAGATGTCCTGCAAAGATAGTTATTTACGATTTGCTAAAAAATGATCAAGAGGTAGTAATTCGTATCTTATTATTATTATTATTATTATTTTTTACTTTAATATACATTTTCCTTTCAATGCAAATGTCAAACAAAGTTATGTTTATTATTATTTAACAAAATCATAATAAACTGCATTTACTGCATTTTAATTAATATTAAAATTAAAAAAAAATTGTATTTTATTCACTGTTTTCTACATTTTGTATTTCAAAAATTGATTTCTTTTATAGCTGAAAAGGGTTGAGTTACTAAACGTCAATACCACCAATTTGAGAGCTCTTGTAATTAATTCTGACAAATTCGATACTCGGGCTTACATTGGAGATCCGGGAGAGGAATCAATCATTATATACAGTTTAGGTAAATTTTTATTTTTTGCATTTAATTTATAATTTTTTTTGGATTCGTAAATTATGCAGTCCAAAATATTATTTACTGTAACAGTGTAACGTCAAAATTTAAAAAATTTTTAAAAAATTAAAAAATTCTTATATACTTATATTCTCCTCGCCGTGACAAATGAATTTTTTTTTTTTTAAATAAAAATTGTCACGTAAATTGTACTCATTAGAGTACAAAATCAGAATTGTTAATTTGGCTTGCAAAATAATAATATTTATTTAAAACTAATTCTGTAAAGTTGCTTAACTTGTTTTACATAAAAGAATTATTTTTTCAGCACGTCACCGATGGTGGAGAGTACAATTAGAAGTTGGTCCACATGTCCCTAAAGTGTACAGTTCCGATTTAGCAATATGTCATAGAAATTCTCTTCTTTATCTCACAGGGTACCCATCACATGACCTCTTCAGTATTGATTTAAAAGAGTTCCAAACAAACGAGAAATCAATGAAGGTAAGGTTTATTTTTAAAAAATATATTATTAGAATAATAATTATGAGACTATAAAAGGGTTATCAGATAAATTATTTTCCAGCATTTGAAAAAAAACACGGGAATTTTTTAACTAAGAAAAAACCCTAATATATAATAATAAAAATTTGACTCAAATTGAATATGAAAAATTCACTTTCTGATGCGCATTTTAAATTGAGAACGTAATACTTTAAACACAATTTTACCTTTGGGTTTATTTTTCAGTATTTCATTTTTTCTTATCAAATTCAAAAATGTGTCCTTAAATTTTTAAAAGAATTTTTTATTTTCTACATAGGAGGGTTGGAAAACTTGCCAATTTGATTTTCAGAGATTTATTCAGTATTTCCCGACTCATCACAAATATATTATCATATTTTCATTGTCTCAAAGTTTTAATTCTTAATTAATTGCTTTATTATTTATTTACCACTTTTGCAGAAAATTATTAAAAACACAACAGTGTCTTGGCACGGAAAGAAACTAGGCTCTTCTGCAGGACTTTTTTGTGACGAAGAAGAAGGACTTCATTATTTTTTGATAACCGACAAAGCTAGTGTACGATGGGACACTAATTTTCAATTAAAAGTAATAAAATTTCCAATTTACATGATTTTAAATTTAATTCAATCATTATAAAATTTTAAGATTGTATCAAAATTTGCTCAAATCAAATGTTAATCCAATAATTTAAAATGTAAAGGACTGTAGTGCATTTTTAATTTAATTTTATAATTTAAGTTTTTGAATGTACACAGTACAATTCCACCAATACTAAAATTTAATTTACTTATTTTTTAGGCTGAGAATCACCTCGTTCTTCTGCAAACGGATGATGTTCCTTACATTACTCATTATGCAGAAGATTCGCGAAAAGATGTTTGGGCCTTATCAAACGTCTGGTTTCCCTTTCGACTGGAAAACGACACCATAGATTTTGAAATAAAACTCAAGTCCCGAACTGTTAATATGTTCGAAACTAATCAATATTTATAGATACCTGCGCGCGCATATATTTTGTCAAATAACAACATTTTTATTCCCTGAGCATTTTCAAATAATTAATTAAAATTTTAACGCCTTTTCAATAAGTATAAAAGAAACTTAATGACTGAAAAACAAATTATTTTTTAAATAATTACTATTGTTATTGTTAATAATAATAATGATTGATTTTAAATAATTAAATTAATTTACATTAATTTTAATAAGTGTAATTCATTTTCTATTTACCTGTATACAAATAAAAATACATATAAAAAATATAGATTAGAGTAATTAATAATAGAAAATAAGTAATAAAACCATCTAAATCTAAATTAGCTGAGAATAACTTATTATTAGTCAAATCGTGGCTGAGTTTTTGTTTCAGCAATTAGTGAAAAATAACTAATTGTTAGTAAAATATGACTAATTATTACTAAAAAATAACTAAAGAATAGTTAAAAAGTTTAAATTTGACTAATTGAATTAATAAATAAAATTTTGCTAAAATATTAGTTATTTTGACATAACCTACAAATGAATTTGACTAATAATTAGTTATTTTTTACTAAATTATTAGTAATAATATAACTATTTAAATTAGTGACTGAGTTTTTGCTTTCAAATTATATTAGTTATTTTTGACTAGTTCAGATTTAGAAAGAATGACACCTATACTCATTTGTTAATTATTCATTATAATATTTTAGTCTAAAACAAAAATGACAATTTTCATTAAATGTGTCATTTTCTTTTGTTTATTGATAGTTTTAGAATTTTATTTTGTCAATAGGTTTTAATATTCTATTTATTATTGATGACTTCTAGTATTTAATCTCAAATAATTTGAAATATTTTCTAAGGCTTAAATTTTAGTATTTACTCTCTAAATCTGAATAAGTGAAATTTTACTTACGTTATATAATATATAAGTCGTTCTCTGTAGATCAATATGTGTTAATGCTCCTAAAATAAGTGAATTTTTCACTTATTCAGATTTCGAGAGTACTAAAATTTGAACCTTAGAAATAATTTCCAATTATTGAAAGACAAAATAAGTACTCCAAGTGATCAATAAATAAAATAATAAAACCTATTGACAAAATAAAATATTAAAACTTTCAATAAACAAAATAAATAATTTAATCAAAATTGTCATTTTCGCTTTAAACTATAAAATATTATAATGAATCATTAACAAATGATTATCATTTTATTAATTGTTCTATTTGCAATGAAAAGTATAATGATAAATGATAGAAAATTGTAATTTAACCTAAAATAAATTGGCAAAATTGTGAAATGTTAGCGATCTTGAAAAATCAAATACGTTTTTGAATCAAGGGGGGATTTTAAATTGGTTAGGGATAATGTATAGGTGGATAAAAGGAGATCAATGAGGAGGGTGGACCGCTCCGAAGAAGAGAATCGTCAAAGAATTCCTTCAGGTTTCTGTATTCCTATTCTTCGAACGGGGGCGGCTCCCGCGGAGGGCAGGCATTCGAACTGGGGCGTAACCATGTCATGAAGAGGCGGTATCTGGATCCTTAACACTCAATTATTTAAAAAGTCTTTTTTAACATCCACCACATTTCAAAAATCAAATTTTCCGCTTTTCTCACTTTTTAAACTTTTAAAATCCGTCAAAGGGCAGTGATTCAGAGGGTCCTTATCTTACATATGTAACTCTATAATACAGGGAAAAACGCTTTTTCAACAATTAATTTTTGTCTATTTATTATTGTTATTCTTATGTTATCAATATTAATCTTTCTTTGTTTTTGACAAAAGTAACTGATAAAGTTAACTACATTTTATTTATTTACAAGAAATTAAAAAAAACAAATTTCTGCTTGTTTACAATTGAATATCACTTTTTTTTTTAGAAAATTGGAGCGAAAAAGGACTTTGATAAATATTTACAAAATTTATAAAAGTAACAAACATTTGTTCTTTAGATTCTGTAAACATGTAAGCGAAAAAATGTTGTTAATTTAAATTTAAGGATTGTAAAAATGAAATTTCTGATAAAATTTATTTTTAAAGTGAATTTCAATGTTGAATATTAGACTTTTTTTTTATTATTTTAGTTGGTTAGAATTATGTTAAAAAAGTTACAAACACAGTGACAATTCTAGGGGAAGTACTGATAATTGTAAGTCGAACTTTAGAATAAATTAAGGCGTGTAGAGAGCGCCTAAAATTTTCGAATTTTTACAAATATCTTGAATTTTGTTTTCTCTGAATCCCCCTAAATGCACAGAATCGGCTCTGGTTACAGTTTTGAAAAAATCATAGATATTTTTTGAAAATACCATCGGATCAACCTTTTTCAATGCTTTAGCAGATTTAGCGCCTGTAATACTGCAACTTTCACGCACGTTATCTTCGTCTAATATTCCTCGCTATTTCTGTACCTTTAACCAGTTACAGATTCTTTAAATAAATTTACAATAAATCGTTTTTGGTTTAGTTAGTTTAAAGTAAATTGTTTAATTTAAATAATTAAAATCAAACTGTTTAGTTTAAATAATTAAAAGTGAATAGTTGAGTTTAATTAATAATTATGTAAAATTTAATCCTATTGTTCAAATAATTTCAAATTATTAAAAACAATTTAAAAGTAAATCGCTTGGTTTAAAGTTAAAGAATATAAAGTTTAAAAGTTAAATTGCTGTAAAAAATGTTAATTCTATCAAATTTAGTTTTAAAATTCGTTTCGAAATGTTTCTCTTGGATATTTGTTCGAATTTGCAATTTCGCTCAAATGAAAATTCGATGATTTAAGAATCGAATTAAGGGCATGTGATGGAGTATGACGTCACTTATATAGGCAAAATTTGTCCGTAACTTTTCTCTTAAAGTATTGAATATTTTGTCATGAAACTTGGTAGAATAACTTAAAATGTCATTAAGAAGGTCTCTCAGACCCGAGTTTGTTTAAATTTCAGCTCGAAAATGATTTTTAAAAAATATTGAAATTTTTCAAAAAGCTCCCAAAATTAATTTTGGGCCAAAATTTAAACAAATTTGGGTCTGAGAGACCCTCCAAATGACATTTTAAGTAATTCTACCAAGTTTCATGACAAAATATTAAATATTTTAAGAGAAAAGTTACGGACAAATTTTGCCTATACCAGTGACGTCATACTCCATCACATGCCCTTAAACAACAATTTCTGTTAATAAAAATGTACCAGTGTATCGAAAAATGATATAAAATTCTAACAAACTGTTGTCACCCAGTTAAGTACCTATTTTAATTTCAAAGTGATTTGAGATAAATTCGGATGAGAGAATTTTTATTCGTTGTTCTTCGATTCACAGGCTTAAATAAACATTCAGTTATAGTCATTTCAATGAAAGAAAGGACATTTTCATCCGTGCGTCACGTTGATTAAAATTCAAATTCTGTTGAATGAGAATTCTGTTAAATAAAAATTCAGTGATACATCTCTGATTATTGTACAACAATTACTTGGTACAATCATTCTTTTTTCCCAACAATGCTAGGAGTTTTACAGCTTAATTAAATATTAATAATATAAAACCATACACGAGAATAAGATATGTAATGATAAATAAATAATAGAAAAAGACAAATAAAATGTCAATTTGCGAAACACAGAAAATCTGGGGTTGAGGGAGGATGAGAGCGTTCCAGGAAATAATTCAAATCAGCCTTCCCCGAGAAAATCGGGGGAAACGCCCCTAGATAGTGATCATTCCACCCTCGCATCTCGGTTTGCTCTCACCCCAATTCGGCAAGTTGAGCAAGAGGGACGCTGATCGACCTCCTAACTCTCCATAACCACCTGTTCCAGTTGTTTACTCTTGTATTCTCCAGAGCCAGCGATCTTCATTATTATGAATACAATGGTCACAAATAAACTCCCAACTCCACCCATGTTCTTTGTCATGTACACTTTTTTTCCAACTTAAAAATTTCATTGAAAAATTTAATCATTTCAATGGTAAAAGTGTGCCATTGAGGGTAAATATTCAGCCATTACTTCAAGTCAATAAAAGTATCTTAATAATAATTGGAAGAGAAATTGACAGGAAATTGATATAGAGAATCGAGTTTATATAATGGACCCCTTGTAGTTATTGACCTAATTCAGACGATATGCTATCCTACCACATTTGTATGTCATCCAATAATCTACGTTTTAACACTCCTGCTCTCCTGATATCGTTATGCCCCATTTGGGTTCAAAGGGTTCCCTTGAGAAGTGGATAAGAGGATTGTGAGCTGGAAAAGGAAGAAGAGCCTTGATAGTCTCTTCTGGATGGAGTTTCTGTTCGCTATGGGAATTTTTTCAATATATATTCAACTTTGAATGTTTCTGATGATGTGCAGAATTAATTGAGAAGTTTAATTCAAATTTAAATATTTTACCTAAAGATTGTTTATATTAAACGTTATTTTATTTTTCAACCAGGAATATAGTTATATTTAAATTATACTTTTTAGACAATTTGAATAATTGAATTTTGTTTAAAAATTCTCTTAAAAGAAATCGTTTAGCAATTTTTTTATAAGAAAAATGGTTACTATTAAGCAATGAATTTATATAAATTAAAAAAAAAGTGAATTTATATTATCTTGTTCAATTTATTGAAATTTTATTAACCTTTTCTAGTGATAATCAGTATTGTCTTAGAGGTTAATTCAAATATTTCTTATAAGCATTAATCAAATATAAAAAGGGAGAAGTATTTTTAGCTCCTTATTTTTACGTAAACATGACATGGAAGGGATGCATTAAATTGGTAGAATTAATTGTTATATTATTTCAATTTTTTTTACCTTACGTTTTGTTTGTCAAATAAATAATTTTTACAAATTCCTGAAAAACCTCTACAAATAAATACGATTTAAGAAATCTTTTATAATAATAATTTACAAGATTCATTTATTCTTTCATTCTATCCGCACCTGAAGTTTGGCACTTGGATATTTTTTTGTTTTAAATCAATTACGTTTGAGAAATAAATATTTTTAAATTAATTATAAATCATACGAGTTCTTATTTTACGTATATAATTATTATTAACTGCCTTTTTTATTAAAAAAAATTTTTTTGTTCGAATGCGTTTATTCTCACTATTTTTTGAATTTTTTTTTCAATTGTTAATTATTTTTTTAAATAGTTAATTATTTTCGTCAATATTTAATAATTTTCGTCATATTCTAATTTGTCTTTTAATAGTCAATTATTATTTTCTTGAAATTTCCAATTAATTCTTTAATTTCCAATTTATTTCTACAATTTTTAATAATTTTTTTTTAATTTCAATTATTTTCTTTAATTTTCAATTATTGTTATATATTTTCAATTAAGTCCTCAATATTTATTTAATACATAATAATACACAATACTATTCAATAACTCTCGGATTTTATCAATTATTTTTTTACTCATAAAAATTGTTTTAAAATTTCAATTCAGTTATTCAATTCAATTTAATCCTCTTCAATTCTTAGTTATTTTCTTCAAATTTAAATTCCACTTTCCAATTTTCCATTTCTTGCTTTAATATTAAAAAATTATCTGCATTTTTCTATTGCTTTTTAGGGTTATCCAAGGGGTTATCATTATGTTTCTTTAATTTTAAATAAAATTGTTCAATCTTATTTTTCAATTTTTAATTCCATTCTTCAATTTTTATTTCCATTCTTCAGTTTTCAATGGTTTTTTTTCTATATTAATTAATTTTCGGCTTTTTTCAATTACTTTATTTCAATTTTTAAGTAAAATTACACTGAAAAAAACAATGGTTTATTTACTTGAGTTGTCAAGTAAAATTTACTTCATAACACAAGCAGTGCAAAAAAAGTAAAACTTACTTCGTTTTTTAAGGAAAACAAAATGTCACTATTAAAACAAATTTGACATATTGTACTTTAAAACAATGTTTGAGGTAATTAAAAAAAATAAACAATAAATTAATATGCAATTAACGTTTCTACTCACTTTTACTTATTCTTCCACTATTAAATCTTCCGGAATATATTGAAAAATTCATTTCTAACAGTTTGACAAATAAACGTCAAATTTTGCTTCAAAAGTGTCAATTGTTTTTTTTCTTCACAAACAAAGTAAAATTTGCCTGGTTTCACAGCAATTTTTGATTTTTTTCATTGCTTGAGTGATTTTTCAGTGTAGAATCAGAATTTTTTTTTCCTTGATGCTACAATTAGCTTAACATCTACGCCAGCCTTCTCAATCTTTAAGTATATTCTTTAAATTTTAATTCCATTCTTCAATCTTTAATTGCCTTCGTCAATTTTCAATTATTTTTTTCGTTTTTTAATCCAGTTGTTAAGTTTGCAATTATTTCCAAAAATTATTGCTATAATTTACTTAATTTTTCAATTTGCAATTATTTTCTTTAAATTTAATATTTCTTGTTTAATTTTTTCAATTATTTTTATCAGTTGTCCATTAATCTAATCATTTTTCGAATATTGTTTTCAATTGACAATTATTTTCGTCATTTTTCACATATTTTCTTCAATTTTTCAATTATTCTCGTCTTTTTCAATTATTTCCTTCAATTATTAATTATTTTTCGCAACTTTCAATTATTACCTACAATTTATTCAATTTTCAATTATTATCTTTAAATTTATAATTATTCTTTGATTTTTTAAATTATTTTGTTCTGTTGTATATTAATCTAACCATTTTTGGAATTTTGTTTTCAATCGACAATTATTTTCGTCCTTTTGTAATTTTTTCTCAAATTTTAATGTAATTCGTAAATTTCGAGGTAAATTTTTAATTTATTTCCTTAATTTTTAAATATTTTTTTCGATTTTTAATCTAGTTGTTCAATTTCCAATTATTTCCAACAATTATATATATAATTTTTCAACTCTTTTGACTTTTGTTTAAATTTGTTATTTTCTGTTTAGGTACTTTTTTAGATACATGTATTCTTCAATTTCGTAATTTTTATTATTTGAATTTGCAAAAATTTATGATTTTAAATGCTAGCGATTGAATAAAATCTTTATTCTTATTATTTTCTTTTCTTATTATTTTACTTCAATTGTTTTCAATAACAAAACTATATCTCATTGCGTTTATTTTTAGATGTCTCTGAAATTCTTTAAACAATTTATTGTTGCTACAAAAAGAATATAATAAATGAAGAAAAAATAAAAGTAAAAAAATATATTCAGTAAAATATTAGTATAATATTCAGTTGCACATAAATAATACCTAGTTAAACATTAATAATATTAAGTTGAAAATTAGTAATTACTAGGAGAAAGTATGAAGAAAATCGTGGTAAAATTGTTCAGGGCGAAAAGATTCGTGGGTACAGCCCTGTCGTTAATAGGTCCTTGGTCCCTTGTTGGGCGCGTCAAGGTCACCCAGTAGAAGATTGCCAGTTTACATTTTACAGGGGCAGAGTGGCTTCAGTTACTGGAGAAGTACTCCGCTAACCCCTCTGTTGTAGATCATACGCAAAGTTGGTACATACATATGAATATTAATTACACTGTGGGTGACAATATTCAGGCTCACATCAGGGTAAAGGAGGTCTTCCTGCTCCAGCAAACCTTAATCCCTTCCTTTGGGACTCCAAAACTCTTTTTATCTTCAAATCTAAGAGCTCAATTTTCACTCACATTAAACAATTTTAAATATCCATTTTGTCTCTAAACAATTTAGAAATCGAAAAAAAATTACCGTTCTTTTACCAAACTATCAAATTGATTTATTTTCGATAATTTCTTTATTTCATTTTTTAGGTATATATTTATTACTATAAATTTTAGACACGATTTTGTTGTAATATTCAATTTATATAACAGTTGGATAATGGTTGTAAATTACTGGCTAAATTAGGGAATTGGAATGATTTATTGACGCCTAATAAAGTGTAGATAGATTTCATTTATATTAAAGAATGCTGTAAAATTGTTAAATAAGAATTATATTTCATGTGTGTAGTTTAAATTAGATATTTAATGTCATAGATTCTTAGAATTTTGAAATATTTTACTATCATTTTACTGTTATTTCTTATTTTTAATGCTATTTTCTCGGCTATTTTTAATGTTTTAAAAGAGTGAAAACGGTTTTTAAAATGTGTGGAAAATATAATGGTCTTAAAAGGCTAAAAACAGTGTAAAAAGATATCATAATGTTGTGTTTATAAGTCAGCTGATAGCAGGTAAAGCCAAGAAACGATACCTGCGCGTCGAGATACTTTTTAGCGTTCTCTGCTCTCCTGATACGAATATGTGAATATATTTTATTCAACCCTTTCTGAGATAAAATTACGCCTAGATTGAATCAAATTCCTCTTCCATTTCTGGATATTTGATGTATTACGCCCTTATTATTTAATATCCCCACCCCCAATAGAATTTCTATTCCTATTCAATATATCGCTATATACATAGGATTCGATTTTCCTTCTATTACCACTTTTACATTAACTTTATCCGAATTTCTAAGTACAAACATAAATAAATTTACATAACAATAATAACAAAATGTAAAATAACAATTGTCAAGTGAAAAATGTAAAATTAAAATGCAAAATAACAACAAATACGATAACAAAACGTGAAAGTATAGAATACAGATTGACAAATTAAGAAATAAAAAAAATGATTTTTACAGAGAAGGACAATTAATTTATTTATAATTAACAATCAAGAATCAATTTTATAAATAAACAAAAATTTTGCAAAGTGGAGACTAATTATATTTATGTAGTAATTGATTTTAAATTTAAGAGAACAAAATATCTTTCAAAATGAATGAAAAGCGGAAACGAAGTTTTTAAACAGTTTTTTTTTGTAAATAAAGTAAAATTATATTGTTGATGAAAAGTGAGTTTTTAAAGGGGATATTTTTTATAGGGGATATTAAAGGTTAACGACTAGATAGACACTGTTGCATGAATTTCGTATGACCACCTGACACCTTCTGGTATCCTGGGATTAAGGGATCGAACCAATAGAAGTCCGATAGCCATTCATTCCAATCACTATTGACTCTCTTCGACCACACACTTCCCTCGCTTTATCCCGTTTCCACCATCGGGCGCTTTATTTCATCTCTCTCTTTTTTCAAATAATAAAATATTCTCAGCATTGTTTTTGCAATTTTCAATTTACAACAATTGTTAATTTATTTTATTATTTCATCTTACCTCTTGTTACTTCTGCGGATTAAAGGATTTTGAAAATGGCCTTCAAAAGATTTATTTCAAATCTTGTAAAAATGTAGTTGTACTTCGAAAGATTCCGCATGTTTTCGAATTCACGATTTTATGCTTCCAAGTTTCCATGACTATTTTTTTGGAAAATTATCCGTTTTTAAGTTATCAGGATTTAAAGTTGAAATAAATGGTAACGATGTTCTGTTATTTTCGACTTGTAATCAGTGGCGTAACTGGAAGGGCAAGGGCCCTGGGGCAAAAAAGTTAAATTTTTAAATTAAATTTTTATAAATTATTACATTTTTTTAAAAAAAGAAATGTTTCAATTATACTTTTAGATTTTTAATTCTTTAATTATTTTTAATTGAACATTTTTAAATTTTTGTTCTTAATTTTTCTCAAATTTTAAATTTATAGCAATTTTAATTTCTTCAAATTTCAATTAATGTGAACTTGCATTGATTAAAAGTTCCAATTATTTTACGTTTCAAATATTCTAAATTTGAAGTGATTTAAAAATTTCTTCAATTTTTAATAATTCTTTTCTATTATAATGTCAATTACTTAAAGTACAAGTATTTGTAATATTTTTATCATTTTTCAGTTATTTTTTTATTTTTGCAATTATTTTCTCCATCTTTCAATATTTTCATTATTTTTCAATTAATTTCCTAAATTTTCGGTTATTATCTCAAATTTAGATTATTGTCATCAATTTTCCATTTTTTAAATGATTTTTCAATTAGTTTCATTATTTTCGTATAATTTTCAAAAATTTCAATTATTTAGATGAAATTGCAATTATTTTAATTAATTTTGGATTATTTCAGCCATTTTTTAATTATTCTCTTGAATTAAATTATTTTATTAATTTTGTAATTATTTTCTTTTTTTAAACATATATACTTATTCTATGATTTTTTCAATTATTTCTCTCAAATTTTATTTACTGTTTTTAATTTTTCATATTTGAATTATTTTCATCATATTTCAATTATTTTTTTCAATTATAAATTAATTTTATCATTTTTTAATTATTTTCCTCGATTGTTAATTATTATTCTCATTTTCTAAGATTTTCAAGTATTTTTCTAAAATTTCAATTGTTTTCTTTAACTTTTGATTATTTTTATTTGGTTTTATAATTTCAAAATATTCTTATTAATTATCACAAATTTCAATTATTTTTAGCTTTTTTCCAATTTTTTTCTCCAGTTTTTAGTTATTTTGTCATTTTTTTCAATTGATTTCTAAGATCTTCTTGTATTTTTCTCAAATTCCAATTTTTTTTTAAATTCTGAAATTGATTAAATCATCACTCAAATGTCATTTATTTTTTACAATCTACCATTGTTTGTATCATATTTTCATTATTTTCTTCAAGTTTTAAATTTCAAAATCATTTTTCAATTATTTTCAAAAATTTATTTCCTTGGAATTTCAATTTTTTTCATTTGTTTTATAATTTCAAAATTTTTTTAACTATTTATCTGACATTCCATTTATTTCATTCAATTTTCAATTATTTCCGTTCTTTTTCATAATTTTCTAACAGTTTTTAAATATTTCTCTTTAATTAAAAATTATTCTCTTGAATTTCAAATTACGTTTATCTTTTTTCATTTATTTTCTCTATAATTTCTATATAATTTCTTTTTTTTACAATGATAAAGTTTTAAGTCTTTTTCTGAAATCTTCTTTAACTTTCCTTTATTTAAAATATATATTATGTAATTTTTTCAATTATTTTCTCAAATTTTAATTATTTTTTTCAATTTTAAATTATTTGTCTCAATTTTCAAACATTTTTTTTCAAATTTCAATTTCTTTCTTCAATTTTTCATTATTTAATTTTTTCCAATTTATTTGTAAGATTTTTAAGTGTTTTTTTTTCAGATGTAAATTATTTTCTTTATTTTTAAAACATTTCTATATGATTTTTTAAGTTACTTTCCTTAAATTTTAATTGATTCGATTATTTTTTGCAATTAAATTGCAAAATTTGGAAATATTTTGTCCTAAATAAATAGGTATTAATTAGACTTTCTAATTGTAAGCACGTAATACACAAATCTTATTTTTTTTTGCGTTTTGACTTCAAGATTAACGTATCTGTTAAATACAAAATAATAAATTCGAAAATTAGTAAGTTTATTACAAGAATTAATTACTAATTGTGATAAATTAAATAATATTTAGCAAAATATTTTTTTTTCATTATAAATAATTAATTACAGAGCACTTTGCACTTCTTTGGATAAATAAGAAGCACTATCATAAGGTTTGATGTATATACAAAGTTATTATTGATAATTATTACTAACTTAAATTATTATTAACTTTTTGGATCTTATAATTATTACTTTAAGACATTTAAGTCGAATTTATATTTCCTATTACTCTACAAGTCGAAAAATGCACGGAAAAAAAAAGTTTATTGATATTTACAAAACTTTTTTTGGACTCTTGGATACATGAAAAAGTTTTGTGAAAACTCTTATAGCAAGGTTTGTATGAATTACTAAATTTGTTCATATATATTATACCTAAATTCCGTTAATTATACAAAATGAAGCAATAGTATTTCTATCGGGGAGTTTGTAAGAATTCTAGAGGAGTTTTGTAAAACAGAACCATGCAGAAAAGAAAATAGAATGACTCATCAGTTGTCTGATGAGACTGTGAACGCTTCCCCTTCTCTGGTTACTAGTAGGTGTGGTATTTTGACTGTTGTTGGTGAGATGCAAGGTGATTGGTCGAAAGTTGACGATTCGCAAACATACATACATACATAATTAATTTAATATTTTATTAATACCTTAAACGCAAGTAAACGCATAGAAACGAATATTTTAAAAAATCCTAGCGACGCTGAGATTCGAACCCTGATTTTCTAAACCGAACGCATATAACGAGTCAGACGCACTACCACGGGGCCATTGAGGCTAATGATTTGGATTTCCAAGTACTCGGTGACCTCTAGTTCTGGCATGTGCCATTTAAATAAATTTTCACCAAACGAGAAAATGGCAATTCCTTTTGAGTATCTTTTGTTAATTACTTATTTTAGAGATAAAGATATTTTTTAGAAAAATAATATTGTAGAATCTTATAAAAATAATCAAAATTGAAGTGAAATAATATTTGAATTCAAGAGGAATTTTTAGTTTTCATCTAATCTTTGTAAAATTATGAAATAATAAGAACTAAAAACATTTCTATTATTTAAGTTTAACATCTCATTTCAATCATGTGAAACAGTAATAACTTATTTCTGGTAAAAATTGACAAAAGTTTAGTCTAGTTAAATTTAGTATAACAATAGTTATTAGCAAATTATTAATAAAATAATTAAATAAGTTAAGTATCTCCAAAAAGTTGTTTTTCAAATAATTTTAGACTACATGTATTTTTTTGTTTGTCTGAAAAAAAAATTTTCATGAAGTTATAAAGATTTTAATTTTTGAAACTCTCGTTTACTTGAAATTTAAGAAAAAACCTTTTAAGTGTAATAACTTTTTAAATAATTTGGATATCTTTTTTTTTTTCAGGATCGGCCTGAAATAGTTGTTAGTTGCTCCTCTTCAAAAGATGTAAAAAAAGTTGCTCTTGATATTTTTCTATATTTCTCGTTTTTTCAACAAATTCCGTTAAAACTCGATAAAAAGCTAATTTTTAGAAAACTTTCCAGTGTTTTTGGGTGAAAATAAGCAAATAATTTTAGAAAACGTGTAATTTATCAGAAACGTTTATATCTTAAACGTATCTAATTTTTATTTTAATTGAATTTTTTACATATTTTTTTAACTCCTTTCGTTAAAAATTCAAATTAAGAAATGGTTTTAGCTGAATAAAAATATTATTAAAGTTAATTTCACCAAATTTTGAATTATCAAGTTTCACATTTCTTAGAAAAAATTATGTTGTGTCAAAATTTGTTGTCAAATAATAATTATTTAACATTTTATGTTTTTTCTTTGAATCTAGTGGAAATATGTAATTTTTATCCAATCTTGACAAATAATAGCTCATTTTTCTCTTTCAAACGTTATTTGTTGGCTTTTGTTGAATAACATTGTCTTTAAAAATATATCTAAATCAAATCTTATTTATCCAATAACTTTTGAATAAAATATTTTAAAAAATCCAACCAATAAACCAATATTAACCAACATTACCTGTTTATCAAAAGCAAGTGACTTTTAAAAAATTAAAGATATTGTAAAGTTTCATTTTCTGTTTTTCCGTAATTTTTTTTCAGACATTCTTTGAAAATTACTTTTTATTTAAACTAAAACTAGAATATTAAACATTAAAAAACAAAATAATTAAAGAAGACATTGGATTAAAAATTGTTTGTATTGGAAGTATAAACAAATCATAATTTATATTATGAATACAAAAATTTAAAGTATTTCCCTTTTTCTATTAGTTTTAAACAGTTGCTAAAAGTTTGTTGTAACAGATACTAATAACAATAACATTTTCTATGTTGCATTGAAACATAGAAATCCTCTGAAATTCAACTGTGATAGACACACGGCACACTGTTAACTGCGCGCGCGAGCGCAGTCAAATATTTTACGAAACTCATTCGTAACTCGTACAAATGGACATTTTAATATTTAGAACGGGCAAGTTTAGAATAAATGAAAAGTATATATTTGAAATTGTGTTAAAATAATTTATCAAATTAGATTTTCCAAAGAAAATAAAACTATTTTGTACTTTCCACAAAATAATTTGATAACTTTTGCTGAATTAGTTTTATATGAATTACAGAAGTTTTTTTTACAGGCCTGTTTTATAAAATGTACAGAAAGTTTCGTAAATAGTTTAGAAAAGTTTGACATTAAGAGCAGAAAATTTAGTAAACAATACGAAACTTTGTTTTGTAAAGCGATTTATCCAAGACTACTGAAATAATTTTGTAGTATTCGAAAAACTTTTTTTTTCCGTGTGTATATGATAATTTTGCCTTTGTAATAAGTCGAAGTTGTGATCAATAAAACTTTTATATCTCGAAATCCTCGTTAAGTTGAAAACTCATTAACTCAAAGTTTTTAGCGTTCCCTTTGAATTTCGAGTTATCGAGGTTCCACTGTATTTGAAAAAAATTAAATTCAAACTCGCAACCTTTCCGGAAGTTTTCAAACTTGCAGCAAAATTGATGAAAGTTTCGGATCCTCAAGAATGGTTAAAAAAGTTACAGAATAATTTAAACTGTATTTAATTTTTTAATTTTAATTTTTTCCAATTAAGTAAAATAACATCATTTGAATTTTTAATAAATTCGACTATTGGACACTTTAAATTAATCTAAATTATTATTAAAATTCATATAAGTGTGTAATATATAAATTATTGTTAGCCATAATCAATATCTCGTCATTAAGCCTAATACCTCAGCTGCATATTTTGTTCGTAAACTAAAACCATTTTAAAATTTTCTGATAAAGAAAATCAAAATTAATAACAAAAAGTAGGGATTAACTTCACTTTGGATTTTAAAATGTGGACAGAAAAAGATGAATAAATATAAAAACTAACCAACTTCACTTCAAGTTTTAAAACGGGAACAGAAAAAAATGAATAAATATAAATAGTAACTGACTGCAGGAGTTTATTATTATTTAATTAATATTGTAATAATGGCCTACTATACAGACTCAACATTTTAGACATACTAACAAAATGTTGCAAACTTCAACAAATCTTACGTTAAGGTATAAAAAAAATTGTATCTCCTTGTCTCAACAAAAGATTTTTAAAAAATGCTTCAATACCAAACGAATGCAGAAAAAAAGTACACATCAACAGAATTGAATGAATGGAAGCTCAATTTTTACGCAACTTTCACCAGTTTCTCCGCTTTTTTTCGCTATCAGGAGGTCATGATCGTCTTCCGGAGTTTGCGGTATATGAAAGCGATCAGGTGACCTTCCGGACGTTTCCAATCAATCGGGTCCTTCCGGCACTATCAGAGCAACATGAATTTCTCGGGAAAATCGAACTTTTCTATCGTTTCCTCGTCTATTCACAAGGGTTGGAAAAACCGCTCTGGCGTTCTAACATTTGAGCATCTGGAAAGCAACAACGAGAGTGGTTCGATACTGGGCAAGCCAGTGTCAAACTGAATCAGAGAATAGAGTTTTCTGTCATTTTCTCGATTTTGTTAGACTTGGTGATCCTTACTCATATGAGAGGTTGCCGCAGAAGAAAAGGGTTAAGTGCTTGGAGCCACACATCAGGACGAGGACATAATAAGGGTAGAGGAGGTGGCTGGAATATTCGTCGGTCGACGACCTGAAATGCCTTTTGGCCAGACCGGGACGAGACGGAGGGGAATTTGAAGGCGGGCAGGGGTCACTTTTCCCTCCCTATGGTTATAAGGCCGAATCGCAGACAGCCAGTTTGGGCGTTCTCTGGCCGCTCGACGATCAATGTGCTGAAAGCGACGACCGCGACGACGCTCTAATGACCGAAAATAATTGTCGGCTGTCAGAGAACGAATCAGATCGATGGCATGGTTACACGGGGGTGTAGCAGGAAAGAATGACGAAGCACGACTTGCTCAAATCTAACTGTCGTTTATCGAGTCATATTAATATTTTTGTAACTTACTAATAACTTGAGATTGCTTGGATTTATAGTAGGTAACAATTACGGCATTATATATAGTGAATTTAATATCAAGATAGGAAGTTGTATTGTTGATTACACTGAAGCTTGTTACAATGTAAGCATTAATTTGGTGGTATATATAATAGGTATGGGATTATGGTTGATGTGTTCTGGATTAATATGTCATTATGGTATTGTATATTGGATTCGAATCAACGTGATATTGAAGTATGGAATAGAATATTTGATTTATAAATGTGGTTATCATTTCTGTAAATAATAATCAGTTGTGATTAATTTGGCAACACGAAAAATTCAACTACTAGCCGAAAAGTTAATCAGTATTATTTATGTACCTGAAGTTCCGGACGTATACGTACGGACGAAATGAATAGTGTTGCCGCGAGACTCGAGACTTTCCGAGACGAGACGAGACTAACAGTGACAAACCCGAGACGAGGCCGACCATTTATCTCGTCTCGCTTATTCAACACGAGACGAGACCAACAGTGGCGAGACCGAGACGAGATTCGAGAGTCTCGAGTTTACATGGACTATTAGAAAAATAAATATTAAGTTAAACTTTGTTAAATATAAATGAATAATTTATTTTTTCTAAAGTTTAATTTTTTCACAATAAAATAATTATAATATAGGGAACACAAATAAAAAAGTTTTTTAAATAGTTTCATAAAACAAACATTTAAATATTAGAAATAAATATAAATTTTAAAAACTTTACGACTTTCTTACTTTTTCTTTAATTCAGTTTTGATTTTAGTTGACACAGAAGAAGAAAACCATGAATTCAAGCAAAGAAGGTATTCGATGTTATTGTTGCTTAGCCTGTTTCTGTGCTTCCTCAAAACTAAACCAGCCTTAGAAAACAAACGTTCTGCTGGAACACTTGTAGCACAAATCGCTAATAAATCTCGAGCCATTTTTGCTAATTGTGGAAAAGAGTTTTGATTTTGACTCCACCAGTCTAATATATTTGTATTTTGAGGAGCTCGATCTAATACAAGATAATGATTTAATTCTCGTTTCCACTTATCATTAACATTAGTTTCTGTACGAAACAATGAATTAAGAGATTTTGTATAATCGTCATCAACTTCATCAGTGTCTTTCTCCAAACTTGTATCATTATCAAGTTCAAAAACACTGTATTTTGTTTCAAAAATTTTTTGAAAATATTCATAGGATTGTTTTTTTAATTCCTGTCCCCAAACAGTCTTGTCAAATAAATCCAGCTTGTGTCGTGGATCGAGGATCAATACGGCGCAATAAATCCAATTGGATTTCAAATAATGTTTGATAATTTTATCACGACCCGCTTGGAAAGCATAGATAACAGATTCATCGATTAATGTTCGATGAATTTTTTCATCTAGATCATGGCACAGACGTTCAATATTATCTAAAATGATATTAATACCTACAACTACTGACGGTAAAGTTGCGTATTTGTCTCCACTTAATACTTCAGACAATTTCTTAAAAGACTTCAAATGTACTTGAAGTATGGACATTATTTCCCATTCTCCTTCAGATATGTGAAAACATTGTAAGAAGTCAGTATTTTTTATTAATGCAGAAATCGATTTTTTCATTTTTAATCCGGCAGTGATCATGTCGTGTGAACTATTCCATCTTGTAGACACATCTAAAGGAAATTCAATAAGATCTTCTTTGTTCAGTATACAATAATGTCCTAGTTGATTTTTTAATTGTTCAGACTTTTTTAATGTTTTGCAAATCTTTCGCAACTTATTGATAGGTGCCAAGTTTTCACAATCGGAGTTTTCAGTACTGAAATTTTTCTCAGTATCCGCATTTCCAGAATCAGAGTCAAAATCAGATACATCAATATCTTCGTCTTCAACAGTATCAGCTTTTAAAGTTTTTAAAATCTGTTGTACTGACAAGTTTAAAATATGTCCAAAACATTGAAAATGTTGATCCTCAGCGTCGAATTCAATACTTTTATTACGGAGTATTTTTTCAAATTCCTGCACAAACACTTTATTTGCAGATGTATTATCTACTGTGATTCCCATTATTTTATCAAGAAGGTCTAATTTATTCAAAGAAGTATAAAACAATTCGGCAATGTCAATACCAGCATGATGACCATCACTTGGAACGAAATCTATTGCTAGTGAGTTCATTTTCCATTGATCATCAATAAAGTGGATCGTAATGCCGTAATATGATTTACTTCTAATGGAGGTCCAGCCATCAATGGTAAAGGAAAATTTTGAATCGTTTTTCCTCAGTAATTCTGTGACGATATTTTTCATTTTAAGGTGTACCATTGTAACATAATTAGTCATCGCAGTACGACGTGGAAATTGATAATTAGGACTAACTTGACTGAAAAATGTTTGTGTAAGATCATCATCAAATATACTCAACGGTAACATTTTTACTGCGATCCACTCGACCAAAGAAATACGAAAGTCTTCTTCATCCAGAATCTACAGAAAGTATATGGATTTTAAACATATCTGCTAATAAATAAATAAATAATAAATAAATAATAAATAGAGTATCATTTTCTGAACAAAATTAATTGCAAAATTATCCAACTGAACAAATTCTTATTTAATTTAAAAAACGCAGTTTTAAATTTTTTAATTATATTACTAGTCCTTTCATATTACCAACCTGATTTTTATTTTTTATTATTATTAATAATAATAAAAAAATAATAAATAAAAAAGTACCAAATAAATAAATAAATAATAAATAGAGTACCACTTTCAGAACAAAATTAACTGCAAAATTATCCAGCTAAACAAATTCTTATTTAATTTAGAAAACGGAGTTTTAAAAATTTTAAGTATATTACTATTCCTTTCATATTGCCAACCTGATTTTTTTTATTATTAATAATAACAATAAATAAATAAGTACCAAATAAATAAATAATAAATAAAGTATCACTTTCAAAACAAAATTAATTGCACAATTATCCAGCTAAACAAATTCTTATTTAATTTATAAAACGCAATTTTAAAATTATTAATTATATTATTATTCCTTCCATATTACTAACCTGATTTTTATTTTTTTGATAAAAAAAATCTTCCAGTTTTTTTTGAGAATTTTTATCACATTTCTCTTCAGGAAATATTTTTAAATAAGAATTTTCATGTTTTTGATGTAAATGTCTCTTAATTCCCGTTGTATTTGAATCTAACATTTTAAATTGCGCTACAATATTTTTCTTTTCGCATAATTTACAGACACCAATTTTGATTTTATCCTGATATTTAAAATGGAAAAATTCACTGTAGTTGCAGGAGCGATTATTTCTTTCAGAACTATTTACATTTGCTGATAAATTTTCGACCTCGCCATGGTCGCTGTCAACATTGGGAGAGATTTCTAAAGCACTATTTTCTCCATTTTTATTACTTTGTTTAGAAGATTTTATGATCGGAGATGTACTGTTTTTTTGTCGATTGCGTCTTCTTTTCATTTTTTATAAACGATGTATTTTCCTCTATAAATACTTTGGAGATCTAATCGATCAACGTAAACGTAAACAAACAAATCGATGCCAAAAATTAATAGGTTATGTTCATGTTGCTTGCAAAGTCAGACAGTACTCAACAGATGGCGTTGTGATGCCTGTGCTACAAAACGCGCTTATTTTAAAAAATGCAAATTTAAAAAATGTTCACATATTTGTTGAATGTTTATTTTTATAATATGCCATTATCAATAGACAGTAACGTAATGCATTATTTTACTGAAAATTAAAACCTTTACCTTGCCCGAAATTTTCATATTCGTGTAACTTTATAAATATTTTTTTTTTTAAGCAATTTTGTAAATTTCATTCTTTTTTCATACGTTTAAGCATAATAACGTTTTAGTTTGAACTTTTTTTGCCTTTTCAGATATTTCAGAAAATTTAAGTAGATTATAATAATTGTATCTTTTTATTAATACTCTATAAAGGCATTATGAATATATATATATATATATATATATCTATAAATGTTTTCATTCCCATATGTAGACGAAAATATTAATTTTCATATATCTGAGTTTTAAAAAGCACCTGAAGCTAATCGCTTCTTTATTAATTAATTATTTTAAAAATAGCATATTAATTTTTATTTATGTTTATTATTATGAATATTATTATTTATTTGGAATTTCTATTGTTGTTATCATTTTGCATTAATTATTTTTTATTTAGATTCAAAAATTGTATTTAAAATATTATATATATTTAAAGATCTCAAAAACTTTTAAAAAGCACCAAGCAAGCTTCAGCTTTATAATTCTAAACTACTATGCAAAATCAAATATGGTTATTCTTCTTTATTTGAAAAAATGTCGAGACTATTCGAGACGAGACGAGACTCTATGTCTCCAAGCGAGACTTTTCCGAGACGAGACTCAATATTCGTCTCGAGGACTCGAGCCGAGACGAGATGGGAGAAAATCTCGTCTCGTCTCGTCTCGCGGCAACACTAGAAATGAAATAAAAAAAAATTTCAACTTTTGCCGACGCAATTCTTTTTAAAAAACTTTAAAAAGAAGTTAAAATGGAAAAATATATTTAATTTTGAATTTCTAGGGGGTAATGCCACCCCCGCAATTTTTCACATATAACGACATCTGTAAACGCCAAACACCAAAAGATTTGACGTCCATTGAAAAAGTGTTTATTTTAAACTAAAAAAAAAGGACGGGGGTAACTGGATTCTGAACCCCCACAGAGACCCCCCCCACCTGATGAAAATTTTTTTTTTTCATCATAAAAGTCGAAAAAGTCTAAGAAGGCAAACTTGAGTCTTGTTCTACTTCACAGAAAAAATGTTCCTTTTCAGCCCAAAAATAAAAAAAAATTATTTCCAGCCACCGGAGGACCCCTCATTTTGTTGCTATTATGAAAAAACCGATATTTTGATTTTCAAACTGAAAAAACGCAAAGAAGGCAAAGACGAATTTTTTTCAACCTTACAGAAAAAATGTTCCTTTTCACCCCAAAAATAAAAAAAATTTATTTCCAGCCACCGGAGACCCCCTTATTTAGCATATAATAGCAAAAAAGTGAGGGGGTCTCCGGTGGCTGGAAATAATTTTTTTTTATTTTTGGGGTGAAAAGTAACATTTTTCTGTAAGGTCGAAAAAAATTCGAGTTTGCCTTCTTTGCGTTTTTTCAGTTTGAAAATCAAAATATCGGTTTTTTGATAATAGCAAAAAAATGAGGGGGTCTCCGGTGGCTGGAAATAAATTTTTTTTATTTTTGGGCTGAAAAGGAACATTTTTTCTGTGAAGTGGAACAAGATTCAAGTTTGCCTTCTTAGACTTTTTCGACTTTTATGATGAAAATAAAAAATTTTCATCAGGTGGGGGTATCTAAGACACAAAAAATGCCTCGTTTTAAGATCTTTATTGCGCCTTAGATACAATAAAGACACCAAATTGTCTTAAAATAAGACATTTTCAAGACACTTGTTTTTAGAGTGAAATTACATTCTTTGAAACATTCTCTATATATACAATTCTATACTCATAGAATTTCATTAAAAATGTATTGTTCAGAAACAATATACAAAACATAGAAGATAAATCTTTTTGTTCATTACTTTCTAACTTAACATTTGTAATAAAATTATACGAGTAGATTTATATAGAATATAGCAAAGAAAAAAATGAGCCTTATTTGACATCATTGGATAAAAATTGAAAATTTTCATTAGATTTAAAGAAAAAAGACAAAATATTAAATAATGCGTAAATGGAAAAATATTTTAATGCAAAATAATTTTATTTGAGAATTGTATAAGTAGAACTTTTAAAGTTTATTAAGGTCAATTCTTGTTTTACTTTATTTTCGGGGTAAAAACTAATTTTTAATTTGAGGTTATGTCATAGGGTCAAACATCCTTAAGATTTACTTGAGTTTAAAGTAAATTTTACTTTTTTACTCGAGCAATGCAAAAAAAATTTAAATTGCTGTACAGCCAAGCAATTTTTACTTTGTTTTTTAAGAACAAAAAACCATTGACACTTTTGAAGCTAAATTTGACATTTTGTGTCAAACTGTTTTACAAATGAAGTTTCTATTACATTCCGGAAGATTTAATAGTGGAAGAATTAGTAATAGTATAAGTAGAAATGTTAATTCTATATTCGTCTATTGTTTTTTTTTTAATTACCTCAAACATTCATCTTACATATACAATTAATATGTCAAATTTGTTTTAAATGTGACATTTTATTTTCCTGAGAAAACAAAGTAATTTTTACTTTGTTGAGCAAAATAAATATTCAAAAGTACATACCTTTTTCCTACAATTGATGTTTTTTTTTAAATGAGGCACATTGTAACAATAATAAAAGCATACGATTTTATTATTGTTTTCGAAAAATAAGTATCAAAATAATTTTTTTACAACACTATTTCTTATCGATTTATGGAAAATTTATTTATAAAAATCTTTAAATTATGTTTATTTTATTATGTAACATTGAAAGGACCAATTTCAGGTTAGGTATAAGAAAACAATAAAAATTGTAAAAATATTTTTTCAACTGTTTTAATAATAAAAATTAATGATTAAATTATTTATATTAAGTTGCAATGTCTGTAAGCAATATTTTTCCGATTTTTATGATCATACTTTTCCATAACGAGTTTTAAAAATGAAACTCTTTATTTTTAATTATATTTAAGGTTATGTTTGACATATAGAAGAAGCTGTGAGAAAAAGTATTAAATTGAATTTTTTCTTTCTATTCCATTCTTTTTATTATAAATTTACAATTAGGAATTGAAATAAATTAAAAATGTTAATATCAAACTGAGAAAAGATGTGCAGTAAATTTTACAATAAAATAATTTAGAGGTTGGATATCTTGACATTTTTGTGAGAGATACATGTTTTTAAATAGTATCGATAATATTTTAAATTAAGAATATTCAGTTTATACAAATTAGAATTTCTTTTTTGTCATTTTTAAGACTTAAGAATGCATTTAATTTAAAATTTCCTTTAAAAAATGAAGCTTACCCCTGTTACAACTAGACCCGGTCTCCCCTACTAAAAATTGTGATGGATTAAAATAATTACCGATCTAATTGAAACCAAGTTCAGATTATTTCAATTCAATTTTGTATAAAAAGAACCGTTCAAATTTAACTCCATTTTAAATTAAAATGAATTTCATATGCTTTTCGGTACAGCATGAACATTGAAAATTCTTCAAATTTTAGTTATAAAATATTTATTTTTTTCGAAATTTATTCACCCGATTAAACAACTCATCCAAATTATCAAAAGTGCTGATTTATATTTGATTTCAATCTATACGTAATTTTCTCTTCATCGATTTTTTACATGCACTAAATTTTATATAACCAAAAAAGTATATAACATAATTTTTATATGACACATTTTTTATTTAGTATTCGCAATCACTTTCAATTTCATTTACTTTTCAAGGTTTTAATTAAGTTGAATATGTAATTCCGCAAATATAAAAAAACTATTTACTGAATACACAACTAATTTATTATTGAAAAATTTCCGTCAATTGTTGCAAAACAGAATTGTAAATTGTCATCTCGAGGGGAATACAGAATCCTACCTCGAAATTATATCGTTGGGACACTGAAACCCATGCCATTCGTGAATGTAGATTTGGCTCTTCCACGTTCTGTCTGCCGGATGGAGTTTCTATGAATGTTCTCTTGTCTTGTTAATCTTTTCGTTCAATTCTACAATTTATTCCTGGATTTCACTCCCCCTAGTCTTCACAAACTTGACTTTACGAGAAATATATCCGCGTTTCATTTCGCTACTTTCATATTCATAATCCATAAGATTACCCTTTTATTTACATTGTCGGTTTTCATTCTTCTGGCATTTTTTTACAAATTACTCTTATTGTTAAATTGACAATTTCATATCCATATACTTTGCTATTTTCTCCCTTCTTTGTTATTAAAGATTCACTTTGGAGACACATTTAACGATCGATGTGGGTAGATAGTCCAGAGAATCCTTCTCGATATTATAATTTCCTGTTCAATGTCACCACGATCCTTTTTCGAAAATCACTGATGCGCAACGATTAAGAGAAAGTCCTCCGGCGAGTAGGAATTTTTTCTTGGAAATGCTTTTTGCTTAAATAAAGTGGAGGTTTAGGATTCTTGGAGGCTATTGTGTCTAAAAAGTATCTATTTTCTGGTTATTTCCTGACGTTACTTATTAAAATAAAAATATATTTTAAAAAATAGAATAAGTATAACTTTTATAGATTTATAAAAGTTTGCAACAGAAAAGAAAAATGGAGGCTAATTATTACCTCGAATTAAGGGTATAATATTTATCTGTTCACAGAATAACCTCTCCAAAATATACTTGAAAGAAACTTCGTTCGAATATAACCCTTCGTTTAATACCTTACAGCTTACAGATTATATTCTATAATTTATCTTTAGATAACAAAAAACTCCAAATTATTAATTAAATAATATTAATTGTAAAAGATTGTTAATGATTTTTGCAATTTATTTATAGGGGGATGTTAAATTTAGCATTAATTTGTAATTGAATATGTTAAATTGCCTGGCCGTTTGGTTTAGTTGTGGATAGAAGATCTAAATTAATTAGCTACACTATAGTTAGGTTAGGTTAGTATCGCATTGTTGAGGAACTCGGATATGATCGATCCTACAGGTTGTCCTTTGTGAAGGGTCAAGACTAACGTGTAGCAAATCATGTTATCCTGTTCCAAAGCTCCAAAATTCTTTTGTTCTCTACAAATTGTAGTCAACATTACGATCGCGTGAGGTGAGTTTATTATATCTCTAACACCAGCAGGGTAAAAAAAAAACCACATCAACTGAGTCAAATTAATGCGTCCACACGCAAGAAATGACCTCTCTAGTCATATTTCCCTGTGACGCGGAGGAATTGTTCTATTGTCCTCAACTAAGACGTTTTTTTAAGACCACCCCCTTACAGTCTTTTATCCATTCTTCTTTTTTATCCTCTCGTCTTCAAGCCCATTTTTTCATTTTATTATTATTTTAATTCTTGATATTATACTCCTACAGTATTTGACTTGTAATATATATTCCGCAAATGAATTTTGTTTTTCTTTATATTGTTTATGTTTTAAATAATTTCATTACTTTTTACACAGTGTTTTCAATATTTTAAATTTAATTATTCTATTCAAAATTTGTCAATTAATACACATTCTATAGTTTCCATTGATATGTCGTATTTTTATCTTATACTCTATATAATAATAATCCACAAAATTCATTCATTCTTTCATTCTCTCCACACCTGAAGTTTAGCACATAGATATTTTTTGTTTTAAACCAGATGCTTTTTAAAAAATCCATTTACCTAAATTGATTAAAATTTAAATTGATAAATATTAGTTCGAATAATTTTAATTTCATTAATAAGTAAATCTATAATTTTTTCTATAATCTTCAACAGTTTTCAAAATACAATTATTCTCTTTAAATTTTATGATTATTCTTAAATTTTATTAAATTATTTTCCTTCGTTGTCGATTATTCCTGCCACTATTCAAATCTATCTTTCAATAATAAATTGTCAATTATTTTACTCATTTCTCAATTATTTTCATTAGTCCTTTTGTATTTTAAATATTATAAAATATTTTAAATTATTTTAGTCCTTTTGTAATTTTTCTTTCAATTATCAACTATTTTTTTTTAAATATCAATTTAATTCATTAATCTTTAATTTATGTCTTTAATTTTTAATTATTTTTCCAATTTTCAATTGCATTCTTCGTTTTTCAATTACTTTATTCAAAATCCCATAATTCTCGAATTTTCTCAATTGTCAATTATATTTTCTTGAAATTTCAATACAATTCTTCAATTTCCAATTGATTTATTTAATTTTCATTTATTTTCTACAATTTTTTCCATAATTTTCATCAGTTTTCAATTGACAATTAATTATTCTCCTTCCATTTTATGATTATTATAAATTAATTTAAAAAAAATTTGTTCAAATGACGATTATTCTCACAATTTTTTGAGTTTTTTCAAATTTGGTAATTATTTTCTTTAATAGTTAATTATTTTTGTCAATATTTAATTATTATCGTCATATTGTCATTTTTCTTTTAATTATCGATTATTTTCTTGAAATTTCCATTTAATAATTTAATTTCCAATTTATTTCTTCAATTATTAATTATTTTCTTCAATTCTCAAATATTTTTTTTAATTTTCAATTATTTTTATCGATTTTCAATTAATTCCTCAATATTCAATAATTCTCGGATTTTTCCATTTTTTTTTCACTTTTAAAAATTGTATTAAAATTTCTATTTATAGTTATTTAATTATAGAATTATTCTCTTCAATCCTCAGTTATTTTCTTCAAATTAAAATTCCACTGTTCAATGTTCAATTGTTTTCTTTAATATTAAAAAATCATCGCCTTTTTTCTAATATTTTTTCGATTCTCATTAAGTTAATTCAATTTTAAATACAATTGGTGAATTTTTTTCAATTACGTTTTTTTTTTAATTTTTAAATTTATTCTTGAGATTTCCATTCCATTCTTTAATTTTCAATTGTTTTTTTCAATTTTGAATTATTTTTTTCGATTTTCAATCCAGTTGTTAAATGTACAATTATTTCCAACAATTACTTCTATAATTTTCTTATTTTTTCAATTTGCATTTATTTTTTTTTCATATTACATATTTCTTGTTCACTTTTTTCAATTAATTTTTTCAGATGTCTATATTATTCCAGTCATTTCTCGAATTTTGATTTCAATTATCAATTATTTTCTTCATTTTTCACCTATTTTCTTCAGTTTTTCAATTATTCTCATCATTTTTCATTAATGATTTTTCGCAATTTTCAATTATAACCTACAATTTTTGCAATTTGCAATTATTATCTTTAAATTTTGTAATTATTCTTTGATTTTTAATTTATTTTGTTTAGTTGTGTATTAATCTTTAGACATTTTTTTAATTTTGTTTTCAATTGTCAATTATTTTCTTCATTTTGCAATTTTTTTGTCAAATATTAAATATTTTTCAAATTTTATTTTGATTCACCAATTTTCCATTAATTTCTAGAACTTTTAATTTGTATCCTGAATTTTTTATTATTTTCTTCAATTATTGGTTTCGATTTTCATTAAGTTTCTTAAATTTTCAATACAATTGTTCAATTATTTTCTCTTAATCTTTTAATTTCATTCTTCAATTTTTATGTCCATTCTTCTATTTGCAATGGTTTTATTTTATATTAATTAATTCTCAGCTTTTTTCAATAGGTACGTTTTTTCAATTTTTAAGTTTATTCTTGAAGTTTCAATCCCATTCTTGAATTTTTAATTGCATTTTTCAAATTTCTATAATTTTTTTTTATTTTCAATTCAGTTGTTAAAAGTGCAATTATTTCCAACAATTATTTCTATAATTTTCTTAATTTTTCAATTTGCATTTATTTTCTTTAAATTTAATATTTCTTGTTTAGTTTTTACAATTATTTTTTTAGTCTTTAGTCTATAGTAATCTATAGTCATTTTTCGAATTTTTATTTCAATTGACAATTATTTTCGTAATTTTTCACATATTTTCTTCAATTTGTCAATTATTCTCGTGATTTTTCAATTATTTCCTTCAATGTTTACTGATTCTCCGCAACTTTCAATTATTTCCTACAATTTTTTCAATGTTTAATTTATAGTTTTAAATGACCAACAACATTTTTTTTATTGCGATTTAAAATTAAATTATTTAATAATATAATATTTTATTAGTACATATTTTGAAAAGGCTATTGAGAATTTATTTTAATTATTGTCAAAAGGTAAACATTAAAGTATAATATAATTAAAATTTCTACTTTTTTAGTTCTCAACCAATAAAGTACACTGTTCATAGCTATTATAGATTTTATAATCTAATTAATTAAACAATGACTCTAAAATACACTTTATGAATTTAAGTTTATGTTGAAAGCAGTTTGTGTAAACCCCAAAAAGTTTTGTGTGTATCAGAAGTTTTTAAAATGTCAGTTGAATCAAATTCAATTAAATTTACAATTTTCAATTAAATCAAATTCAATTAAATTTACAATTTTCAATTAAATCAAATTCAATTC
Organism: Ganaspis brasiliensis; assembly: GCA_037103525.1. Taxonomy (NCBI): domain Eukaryota; kingdom Metazoa; phylum Arthropoda; class Insecta; order Hymenoptera; family Figitidae; genus Ganaspis; species Ganaspis brasiliensis. The sequence goes on along the minus strand of JAZKLR010000102.1, from coordinate 3,221,737 downwards.
AATTTTAAAATTTCAATTGAAAATAGGCACAATTGACTTCTTTTCATTATTTTGTCAGAAAAAAAATAATTGGTTCGAAGACTCGAACTTCCGTAATGCAGAAGTCAGAAACCTTGTCCGTGCAGCTATAAGAAGTCTATTGACCGCAAATGTCAATAATTTATTTTATACGAAAAAAGGCATTTGAGGTTTAAAAGATTTTATTTTGCGTTATTAAGTCCCTCTAATCACAAAACTATATATCGAGTTAATTGTAATTTTATGCACGAATTCGTCTAATCTCTAATATAACACAACATAAGATTAAATCTGTATTATAATTATAATAAAATTAAGTAAAATAAGCGCAGATATTTAAATTAAATTCCAAAAACACAATTTCAACTACCTCGACTGAGAAAATGCTATTTATCTAGGAAGCAACGAGGATTCGAAATTCCGATGTGAAATTCTTCGGTGCGAGAGGAAGGCTTTTATGAGGGCCTCGTAAAAACCCTTCCACTGACACCAAAGGGCATACGCCTACGCACTTTTATTAGGGAACCAGAAGAGTAAAGGGACTTGTTCGGCATCAAAAGAAGCCCTTACAATCTTACATGGTCCTCGAAACCTTGAAAGTATGTATTAGTTTCGAGTCCAATTATGTGAGATACACAAACACCACCACCAAAAAAACTCAGTTCGCTTCGGCTTTTAACTATGCACACACTCAAACTCTGAAAGTTTGTGTGAGTTGAAACGCTGCTTGCATTCATTCAGAGGCCCTTGCCCTTTGATCACACGTCCTTGAACGCGGCCAAGGGCTGGGAAAAGTGAAAGTCAAATTCACGTCAAGGACTAACAGGGGATCAGAACAGGGTTGCAAGTTTCTCATCTCTTCTTTCGATCCACATATGTATTGCATTCTCTAGATCGCGAATTTCAGGGTCAGAGAGAAGAAATGCGCCAAGGACAGAATCTAAAAATGTTCTCTCGTTCCTCAATTTTCGTACACAGGTTTGGTTTAAACTGGCCCAGAAAACTTTCAGATTTAACATTTCCATGATACTTTATGTTTAAATTCAGGGTTGAATCTATGTTTTCTTCTGTGGTGGTTTTTTTTCTCTTAAAATTTCTAGTTTTGATTAAAAAATTGGAAAATAGTTATGAAAAATTGGCTACAAGATTCAATAATCTAATTCAAATCTGAAAAAGTTGTCTGATTATTATTTTAGCAATTTTTAGTGCTCTCTGTGTGAATACACAATACAATAATAGATACAAAGACGTGGACAAAATAATAGATAAAAAAATGGACAAAAATAATATGGTAAAAGAATAGTGGATAAAATATAAAAGATGGAAAATAATACATATAATGGATAAAATGGTAATTTAAAAGCATTAGGTAAAATAATGGATTGACAATAATAGATAAAGATAATAGACAAGATGAAACGGATTAAACATAATGGTTAAAATGAATAATTTTTAAGAACTATTTTAAAAGAAATAGTGTAATAACAGAACATTTAAAGAAAAAGATTACTTTCTGTTTGGAGAAAAGTAAAAACAATGGGAAATTTGCTATTTTGTTTAAAAACTAAGGCTTGCAAGTTCCTGCACATGTAAATTCATGGGGATTCGATAGGACATTGTATCAGGCTCTGAAAATCGCAAGAAGGTATTGAAGGGACTTGCAGGCCCCTTCGCATGTTCCCCATTGCTACCCTTGAAACACCATGCATTCATTCACGTCAACACATATTACATTCATTCACACACATACTATACAGCTCCTGTTAAACTGAAGGGTGAGGTATATAGAAAATCCACGATATTATATTTACTCACTATTATTTTATTTACCAAAAAATTTCTCTCAAAAAAAAAATTATTCAAAAAACTATCCGAAATAGGTAATCAGCTTTTGGATTTTTTTATTTAACGTTATTTATCGAGTTTTTATCATATTTCGACAAAATCTTATGCATTTTGACAATTTTCATTTTCTTGGCACCTAGTTTTGGCAAAAATTTTTTTTTTACAAAGTTTTCTGTTACAAGTTACATTATTCAAAAAAACTCTCCGAAAGAGGTAATCAGAAATTGGATTTTTTGATTTAACGATATTTATCGAGTTTTTGTCAAAATTCGACAAAATCCTATGCATTTTGACAATTCTCATTTTCCTGGCACCTAGTTTTGGCAAAAAAATTGTTTTTTAAGAAGTTTTCTGTTCCAATTATTCAGAAAACTCACTGAAAGGGATAATTACCTTTCCAAGTTTTCATCAAAATCGACAAAATTCATAAACAATGTTACTGAAACAATAAACTGAATAATCGATAAAAGTTAGAAATGTTACAAGTCTGAGAGAAAATAAAAATTTTTATTGATAAATAAATTTTTATTGGTCTTGAAGGATGAAAATTCAAATGAAAAAATTTTTTAATAATTGAAATTTATATTGTTTGAAAAATGCAAAAAAAATGATTTTTTTTATTTCATTATATAAAAGTAAACACAATTAGGAATAGAATAAGATTATATTTATAATCTTTTCTGATGAGTAGAATTAGCTTAAATACATTTTTTTATTTAGTTATTTTAATTTAATTGTTTTTTTATTTATTTTTTTAATTTAAACAAATAATTCTTGAAGTTCATGATTCATGAAGAAATTGCGGGACAAACTTAAACAATTTTTTTTACTAAAATTGCTTTCTTTGTAACAAGTGCAAATATTTTATTTAAGGCCTTATTATATCCTTAATATGATCCTATACTTGGTTTAGTCATATTCATTATTCTTTGAAAAATGAGAAGATATAAATATTTAAATACTAAAAATGTTTGCTGGGACATGTATGGTCATGCCGTTTAAAGTGTCATCGTATTAATATAAAACAATACTTCCTCTATGAAGAAGCAATAGGTATACTATAAAATTAAAACTAAATTAGCCCCATTATATAAATATAAAAAAAAAACTTTTAGTAAAGAGAGTAAAAATGGAAAAAAAATTTACAACTATTTTATTTAACTAGGACTTCAAGTTCTCCCGAAAATTTAACAATCATCCATAAATGTTTATAAAAAAGTATTTATTTAAAATAACGTATTATAACTTCTTATTCACATAATTGATAATATATATTGTAATCAAATAAAAAAAAGATGAACGCAATCGGAGTAATATATAGCTATTTTTTTTTAGCAGTGTACCGAAAGTTGCCAATTTTTCATTGTTTAAAGGCCACTTAGGAGAAAGTTAAAAAGGAAAAATTCCAGGGCTGATAAAAATCATGATTTTTTTTAAATATAACAATATATAAAATCTCCAAATGTTTATTTGTAAGTAGTTTATTAAAAAAATGGAGAACAAATTTAAAAAAAAAACACACAAGAATGAAATAGTGACATAATTATATATCAAAAAGCAGAAACTCTTTTCAAAACATTAAACTATATACGGACATTTTTTTGTTAAAATAATAAATTAGAAGATAATTAAAAAAACGTTATAATATATTACTAAAGTGAACAAAATTTTAAAATTAGAAAAATTAGAAAATTATTTTACAAATTGAATAAAAAAAGAATCAATAAATTTTTGTAAAATTTAAAAAAATTGTACAAGAAAAGAAACTTTATGAACTACAAGAACGATGTTTAAATGAAAATATTTAGTACAATATTAAATTCACATAATATAAAATAAAAGAATAAAAGCATTAAGAAAAGTACACTGTAAAAAATAATGGAAAATTTTCCATACAAAAGTAACGAACTTTTTCTATACTTGGTATGGAAATATGTTTTTCAGTACATCAGTATGGAAAAATTTCATGACATTATGGAAAATATTCATTCTTATAGTAAAATACCCAATTTGAGTATGGAAAAATTACCTTACGACAAAATTCCATACATGGGGATGGAAGAATTACAATACATTACAAAATATTTTCATACGTGTTTGGAAAAATTCCAATTTTTTTAAAACAGTAATAATGATAAATTATATGTAATTATAAGTGCATAATTTTTACAATAGTTAATAAAATAAAAAGTTAATGAAATAATTGGAAGAAAATATACCTATTATTACGTGTTAGATAGCGTAATTTTGTAAAATCATTTATTTCTAAAAAACTTTAATCATATAAATTAAATAAATTCTATTTATTTAAATAAAAATCCCCCTCAATATATGATATGTAAATAATTTTTATAATTTACTTTTGTATTAAGTATTATTGAAATTAATTATTTAAATAATATTTTATTTTTAAATAATAATATTAAATTAAAATTAAAATTAATAAATAATAATTATTTGTTAATTTTGTTTACATATATTGCAATTATTATATTAGAATATTTATTTATAAAATATTTAGAAGTTAGAAGATTGGATTGTATAAACTGTGTATCAGTATATACAAAAGATAAATAAATTCTATTAATTTATTTTAGATAATTAATACGTTCCAGAATTATTATAATTTAAATAGCATGTAATCCAGGCCTGAACCTCCCAAAGTTATTTCTATCGACACTCAACTATCCGGCATAGCCGAGTGGTACTAATAGCGTGCGTTCACCGCGAGCGAATTCGTCTATAGGGCCGTGGGTTCGATCCCCCCTTGAGCGTGCGATATTTTAATTCATAGGTTAAGTGTTTATATGTATTAAAATTGTTAATTAGTCTTAGGTCTATAATAATTAAGTGTTTAAATGTACACTTAAGATTAAATTATAAAAATAACAATCTAAAAATATCAATTTAAATAATTATAGATTCTGCTTCTGTGGAAACAGACTTGACCATACAACGTATGGGTTTTTTTTTCCATACAATCGTATGGAAAAATTGCAACAAAGTATGTTGATCTAACTATACCACGTATGGTTTTTTTCCATACAATCGTATGGAAAAATAACAATAAAATATACTAATATAACCATTCAATGTATGGTTTTTTTCCATACAACTGTATGGAAAAATTACAGTAATGTAAGGGTTAATTTACGTCCAGTACATGTATGGAAAATTTACCACAAAAATTTTTTACAGTGTAGAAAATTGGGAAATTTAAAAAATGTAGATAAAAGCACCAAATAGAAATTTTCAAAAATTCGTAATTATAAAATAAAAACTAAACAATTGAAAAGAAGGAAAAATGCTTCTTAGAAATGGAAAAATGATGACAAAATTTAAAGAATTAATTAAAACGCAAGCAAGTATTAAAAAAAATAGTTAAACATCAAGAAAATTAAAGGAATAGGAAGAAAATACAGAAATGTTTTTTACCTTAATCTAACAAACTAAAAAAATGTAAAAAGTACAATAAATAAAATTAAAAAATGTATATATCAAGAAAAAAAAAAAGAAAGTCCACAAAAGAAGCTTTAAAAATCCTTTAAAAATAAAAAAAAACTAAGCAAATTAAACCAAACACATTTTTATAATATTACACTTAAAATAAGTCCAACAATAAATTTCGAATAATAAGGAAAATCTAAATAAACTTTATGGAAGAATAAGTAAGTTTGCAAAAAACAAAAATTGAATAAACTTAAAAAAAATTAGAGTATTTATTTTTAAAAATATGGAAATAATTACGAAAATCAACGAAATAAAAAGTTTAGTGAATGTTATAATAACGAAAACAGTAAAATAATATTAATTAATTTGCATAAAAAGAGGAAAATTAAAAAAAATTCTAAAATAAAAAGAGAAATAAAAAAAAAGATAAGAAAAAATATCAAAAGTATAAAAGTACACAGTTAAAAATTTTGTGTAAAAAACGGTCCACACAATCTTTGTGTTAAGTTTAACTTAAATTATAGGTTAATAATTTAACAGGAAGATTATGTAAATTACCATATAGATTATGTTAGTTTAACACAAAAGTAACATAAATTTTGAGTGGACCGTTTGGGACATTTAATTTGTGTTAAATATACACAAAATTTTCAACTGTGTAGAAAAAAACTGAAATCTCTTAGAAAACTTGCAAGAATTAAAAAAAGGATTATTGTAAAGGGCATGTGATGGATTATGACGTCACTGGTATAGGCAAAATTTGTCCGTAACTTTTTTCTTAAAATATTAAATATTTTGTCATGAAACTTGGTAGAATTACTTAAAATGTTATTAGGATGGTCTCTCAGACCCGAGTTTGTTTGAATTTTGGCCCAAAATCAATTTTGGGAATTTTTTAAAAAATTGCAAAAATGTTTAAAAATCAATTTTGAGCCAAAATTCAAACAAACTTGGATCTGAGAGACCTTTCTAATGACATTTTAAGTAATTCTACCAAGTATCATGACAAAATATTCAATATTTTAAGTGAAAAGTTACGGACAAATTTTGCCTATACCAGTGACGTCATACTTCATCACATGCCCTTAATGTGGAAAATAATTAATATTATTTAATTATTTTGCATTAATTATTATGCCTTTTAATTTGAATTACATAATTGAAATTTAAAAGTTGGAACAAATTGAAATATGACTTAATTTGACGTTTGGAATTTGACTTAAAGATACACGGGGAAAACGTTTGAGGTAATCTTTCCCATATTATATGCAGGACCTCGGATCAAAGTTACAATTGAGATATTGTGTTCAAAATTCTGATAGTTATTTTCAAAAAATAAGAAAAATTTTCCCATATACGTGGTACTTTAGAGTCAAAAGTAGACGGAAAAAGACTAGTCGCTTAAAGCTGTAAAATGTGCATTAAAGTTGAAAAGAGTTTGCCGAGAAATGTGCAGAAGTTTACCATGCTACGGGTAATCGGAGTTCGGGCTCAGCGTCAAGTCCAATGACTCTCCAGCATGGTAAACTCTCCTCAAAACTCGCAATTTATTCCTATCGCATGATAAATCAAACTTTCTCCCTCTTTTTCCATTTTTAATTTGCAGATGCGATCACATATTATTTGTCTGTTAATTCCACAAGAACTCTTTCTATTAAAAGGAAAAAGAATGATCTTTAAATTATTAATTTTAATACTTATATTAGAGGCTAGCCTAGCTTACGTTGAATTATATAACATGCAACTATGACAAACAAATTTTAAACGAAAACTTGTTAGATATTTCATATTTTACTGACTACTCTTTCAATTAGTTTATTTTTTAAATTCTTATCATATTTTGATTCTTTAATTGTGTATTTCTGTAAATAGTTTAATTCTTAATATTTATTTACATTTAATACTAAAATAATAAATTTTATAATAAATTAAACAATATTTGTATTTTACATTAATTAAAAAGAAAATTACCTAAAATATTTCAGATATGATGCTTTTCTTGTTTTTTTTATCATTGTAAAATTAAACTATCAAACATATATTTTACAACTTCTAAACTTCTATGTTTGTAAATTTTTTTAAATAAAAATTTCTTGTAATTTAAAGGCAGATTTTTTATATTTTAAAGTTTCTTTCTTGCTTTGAAAATTTTCAATTATGGTAATTTGTACTCTTTACTATTTTTAAATAGCTAAATGTCATTTTTTAAAATTATTATTTTTCTTACTTTTCATTTATTATACCTTTATAAGATCTACTTAATTCATTACTTTCAATTTTTAGTTGTAATAACTTTTATTTATTCAAATTCTTATTCAAAATAATATTTATTTTCGTAAATAACGTTTAACAAATTCTCTAAGTATGAGTTTGTTAAAAATAACTAGCTTGAAATCAAAAAGTTAGCTATTAATTCAAATAGCTATATTTCTACTAATCATTTAGTAAAAAATAAATAATTATTAGTTTAGTTTATTTTTAAGTTATATCAAAATAGATAATATTTTAGTAAAATTCTGATTATTATTAATAATTAATTATTTTTAACTAATTCAGATTAAAAGAACAGATAGGATTTTCTAGGTTATTAAACTTTTAATGCAGAAAATACAAATTTGTTTCTATAAAAATTATTATATTAAATAACATTTATATTAATATTTTTATATATAATACATATAATATATTTTTAATAAATGAATATTTGGTTTTTTAAACATTGTAAGAATTAAAATTTTAATAAATAAGAATTTTCTGTCTAATTATTAAATTACTTTATTTAAAAATTATATAATACAGGAGTCTCGGAAATCGAAATTAACACAAGTGAAATTGATCTAAAGTGAATAAAAGATAAAGTCAAAGATTTTGTTAATTACATCTATTTTTAATATTTAGATAATTGTTAAATTTTGTACACATTATAAAAAATATTTTTTAAAATATCTACAAGTTATTTTTATAACAAGACCTTTAAGTTTTATTTAATTAATGAACTGCATAATTATAACTTTATACATTAAATAAAATTTTTTTTAAATTAAAAAACTATTTGACATTAATATAATATTTTGGTCGTACTTTTTAGAATTTAAAATACAAAATAAGTTCTAAATTAACATTTTGAATTTGATTCACAGATTATTGCAAGACAAAAAAGAAAGATTTAATAGAAATTACCAAAATTTTGAAACTTGATTTATATAAAAAATTGATCAAGGAAGGAAGCAATAATTAACACATAATTGTTTTAAATTAAAATTATTCAGTCTAAAGATATAAGAATTAAAACCGTTTCTCATAAAGGGATACAATTCTACACTGTAAAAAATTTTTCGGAAATTTTTCCGAAAAAATTCGGACAGCACGGAATCCCAGACGGTGGAAATTTTTCCGAAAAAAAAAATTGGTTTTATTTCCAACTTTTTCGGAAACTTTTCCTACTGATGAAGAGGAATTTTTTCCGAAATTATCGGAAATTTTTCCGCATATGAAGTTGGACATTTTTCCGAATACGTCGGATATTTGTCCTGACATTAAGTTGGAATTTTTTCCAAAATTACCGGAAATTATTCAAATTTTGTACACGGAAAAAAAGGGTTGGGTTTAATAACCAAAAGAAAATTCGTTTCTAACCAAAGTGGGTGGTTGACTATTATATGGTCTGAGTCCTGACCCAACTCATATATGAAACATTACATGTACAGTTGTAATAAAGAAATATGTTTATCCTGATACAAAAAATCCCATTGATTATTTAATAATAAAAATCAAATCAACAGATTTAAAACATTAAGGAAATTTATATTTTACAGTATGGGATTTGGGTTTGTTTTTACATACTTATTTAATTCAATTGTTGTGTTGTGCTGAAATTACATTTGATTATTAATTAACATTTTATTTATACCTTAAACGCAACTAAACGCATACATACGAAATTTTTGAAAAATCCTAGCGACACTGAGATTCGAACGCACTAACCCTAACGCTAAACGCAAATACGCATATTACGATACGAGCACCTAACCATTGAGCCATCTTGGCTATGAAATTCTCTTTTCAAAGAACTTGGTGATCTCAAGTTTCGTTTGGTCGCCACGTGCAGATGAACCCCCGCAATGGCATCGCCCGTCAACAATAGACTCTCATAAATTTTGGTCCTATGGTTTAGTTAGCATTACTGGCATGTGACACTCACACATATTTTCACCAAAAGGAGAATGGCAATAAATTCCTTTCGACAAATTTTTTGTGAATCCATTATTTTAAAGATTAAGACATTTTTTTGAAGAAGATTTTTAAGAATCTTATCCAAATAAAATTTAAAAATATTTATTTGAAATAAGATAATTTATATTCGGAGAAATTTTCATTTTTTGTATAATCTGTATATCTGTTTATATTATTAAGAAACATTCAAAGATAGAAAACATTTCTAATATTAAAATTTAAAATTTTATTACAATCATTACTAACAATGTTTACTTTTTTTCTGATTGAAATTAACATAAGATTAAATTTATTTGGTAAAAAAATTATTTATCGATACTAAATTACCAATAAATTAAATAAGTAAATATTCTTAACAATATTAACTGGTTCAAACAAAATAGTTTAAAATTAAATTATATGTATTAGGAAAAATAATTGAGAACAATAATTAATCGATATTTAAAAATGATAAAAGAATACAGGCTCGGATACAGATTATCAATAAAATGAATACAAACAAATTGATTAACTTCAATAAAATGAATACAAATAAATTGATTAACGTTTTAAACAATTTCATTTATTTATATTAATAAAAGTAATATTTTTAAAATGCAAACATTGCCCAAAACAATTTTTTTTTTATAAATTCAACAGAAGAATTAAATATTAAAATATAATAGTAATAAATATGTAAAACAAAATTTTTATAACAAAAACATGTTAGATCTATTAGTTCTGTATCAACAATCTTTTAGTAAAATTTTTGTTCTTCACATAAATAAATTTTTCATAATTATAATAAATAAAATAATTAGAAGAAACTAATTAAGTCATTTGTATTTTTTAAAAAATGAAACTAGGAGTTCCTTTTAGTAGGAGTACAAAATAACATTTGTTCTTCACATAAATAAATTTTTCATAATTATAATAAATAAAATAATTATGAGAAACTAATTAAGTGATTTTTATTTTTAAAAAAATAAACCTAGGAGTTTCTTTTAGTAGGAGTACAAAATAAAATTTTCTTAGATTGAGCAATATAATATGCACAAGTTAAAAATCCGTTTAGTTTGGAAATTTTTCTGAAGTTTGAGAAATAATTTCCGGTTTTTTGTGGAAAATGTATTTTTCCGACTGCACTCGGAAATATTTCCTTTTACTATAGGTTAAAAATCCGTTTTGTTTGGAAATTTTTCCGAAGTTTGAGGAATAATTTCCGGTTTTTTGTGGAAAATGTATTTTTCCGACTGCATTAGGAAATATTTCCTTTTACTATAGGTTAAAAACCCGTTTTGTTTGGAAATTTTTCCGAAGTTTGAGGAATAATTTCCGGTTTTTTGTGGAAAATGAATTTTTCCGACTGCATTCGGAAATATTTCCTTTTACTATAGGTTAAAAATCCGTTTTGTTTAGAAATTTTTCCGAAGTTTGTGGAATAATTTCCGGTTTTATGTGAGAAAAGTATTATTCCGACTCCATTCGGAAATATTTCCTACTACCATAGGATAAAAATCCCATTTGATTGGAAATTTTCCCGAAGTATAAGGAATAAATTCCGGTTTTTTGTGGAAAATGTATTTTTCCCATTCCATTCGGAAATATTTCCTACTACTGTAGGTTAAAAATCCGTTTTGCTTGGAAATTTTTCCAAAGTTTGTGGAATAATTTCCGGTTGTATGGGAAAAAAGTATTTTTCCGACTCCATCCGGAAATATTTCCTACTACTATAGGCTAAAAATCCGTGTTGATTGGAAATTTTTCCGAAGTTTGTGGAATAATTTCCGGTTTTCTGTGGATAAAGTATTTTTCCTCCTCTTTTCGGAAATTTTTCCTACAAAATATTCGGAAACCTGTGTTACCTACCAGTTTCGGAATAATTTCCTACTAATTCATCGGAGAAAATTCCGAAATTTTTTACAGTGTACTCAGTTAGTATATAAGGAAAGTTTGAATCTCTAATTCCAAATGTATTCGAGCGTGTTCGGTGTGCGTGAATGTGTATTTAGGTATTTGTATATTGCGGCGTAAGTTTAGTTTAGGTAAATCGCGTCTTGTATATAGTTCAAAAGAATATTAAATTAATCTTAAGGTTAAAACTATGATCGTGATTGTATCGTTAAATGTAATTATAATTAGCGAAATAAGTAATCTCTATAGGAAATAAATCTGTAATTAATATGAAGGAAATCTTTTTATTTTTTGGTTGAATAGAAAAGATCATCTAGTTGGCAAAACTTTACCATGCTGGTGAGCAGGAGCCTTGACAAGAACATTGTCAAGAATTCGAGCTCAGCGCCTTGTCATCCAGCATGGTAAAGTTTTCCCACGTGCTGTGTATAATACTACTCAACTTTCTGGCAATCGAGGAATCGCCTTCCGACCATCAAATTACCATGCTGGAGAGTGATGTGTATCCATATTTTTGTATAAAACATTTCTAATTCTTGAATAATTTCTATTATAAATTGAATGGTAAAGTTTTCTAAAAATCACTTTGATCCGAGGTGTATCATGCTAACATGGTAAACTTTATCTGAAACATTTTCTCCGTGTATAAAAATTTAATACTATTTTTTGCTATCTTCATACCAAAAATTTTTGTTAATGGTAGGAATTTTGATCATATGTATTAGCACAATTTTTTAAATTTTATAAAGATTAAAATATTAAAATTGTAATTTTTAAGTTATCCAATCAATAACAGCCCTGAAAAATTCTATAGTTAAGAAATTCGAAACAATAAAAAACTTAGATTAAATACAATAACTTTTAGGCAAAACAGGTTTTTTTTCCATGCAGGTATGAAAATTTTGCTTTTATAAATTGTAAAATATTTTAATAAAATTTATAATATAATATGTGTAAGTTTTCATAAAAAGGGCCCACTTATCTATATGACCATATTCTTCATTTAAATTTTGAACATTTTGAGAGGTCTTGGACCCTTTTAGGTGAAGTTAGAAGTATCAAAATACTAGTTTTGTGAAAAACGAGTTTAAAGTTCAAGATTACCATTAGAGCCCACACTGAGAAAATAAGCCTCTAGCCAAGCAACTTTATTTCTAGGTTAGGTTTCCTCGGGACAAAACAAACAAAACACCGTCGGTGACAATCAAACTTCTAGGATACCGGAGCATATTCTCTGCTAAAATCAATTAAGTGCTTTGCAGGTGCTATATCAACAACCTCTCTCTGCTAAATTTAATCAAAAATTTGTTGTATTTAGTCAACTTATTTTCTCAGTGCATACATTTTAAAAATTAAAAATAAAATTATTTTGCGTTTTAAATTACGAAAAAGTGATGATGAACGCATGATTCGACGTGGGACATTGCGTAGTTTGTTTTTCAGCAATAAAAGAAAATTCAAAAATCTGAAAATCTCGGAAAATAAAATCAACAAAGTGTGCCCTTTTCATGTGGACGTATACACATAATAATATAAATTATAATCTTCTTTTCATGTAACTTAATCTGTATGGAAAATCTTCTTAATTTATAATATTTTGCCAAAAATAACTGAAACTAATTTTACGGCCGTTACTGCACGTGCTTATTTTTTCTATTTTAAATATAAAATTCGTGAATTTAACTTTTTATAAAAATAAATAAAAAAAATAAATAAAAAATCATTTTTTTACTTTTACTTCTATTTTTCTGCTTCTTTAAATTTAACACCCGAAAACACTTGTCTTATTTTGCAATTTCTGAACAGATCAAAAATAAATATTAAATTTTACTTGAAAGTATAATTAAATAATAATAATCTCCGTAAACTCCTGAAGTTAGTTCGTATTTATATTTATTCATCTTTTCTGTCCACGTTTTAAAAACTGAAGTGAAGTTAGTCCCTGTTATTTTATTAATTTTGACTCTCTTTATCAGTAAATATTTTGAAATTTGAATTGAAAGAATTAGGTAACTTTTTTCGTTAGTGTCATGTTGTGCTGGTTTTTAATTGTCATTTGTGTAAAAACAAAAGTTTCGAAAAATGCTTCAAAAATATAATATTGTTTTTTGAAGAAGTTTAGAATATATACACACGCTATTAATTTCCAAAATTTTCAGTTATTATCTCAAATTTAAATTATTGTCATTAATTTTCCATTATATAACGATTTTTTAATTATTTTCTTTTGCTTAAAAATAAATTCTGCAATTCTTCTTGATTTTCATCAATTTATAATTATATTCATTATTTTGGCATTACTTTTAAATATTTCAATTATTTATCCGATATTGCAATTATTTTAATCAATTTTCGTTATTTCTGCCATTTTTTAATTATTCTCTTTAATTAAAATTTTTTAAGTAATTTTGTAATTATTATTTTTTTTAAACATATATTCTATAATTTTTTCAGTTATTTCTCTCAAATTTTATTGAATATTTTAAATTTTTCATATTTAAATTATTTTCATCATAATTCAATTTTCTTTCTCAATCTTAAATTATTTTCAGCATATTTCAATTATTTTTTTCAATTTTAAATTAATTTTATCATTTTTCCATTATTTTCCTGATTGTTAATTATTAAATTCACATTTTTTAAAATTATTTTCTAAGATTGTTAAGTATTTTTCTAAAAATTCAAATATTTTCTACAATTTTTAATTATTTTCATTTGTTATCAGAATTTCAAATTTTTTTATTAATTATTGTAAATTTCAATTATTATTAGCTTTCTTCCAGGCTTTACTACAATTTTTAGTTTTTCTCATTTTATAAAATTAATTTCTAAAATTTTAAAGTATTTTTCTCAAATTTCTATTATTTTCTTCAATTTTTAATTATTTTTCTTTATTTTCATAATTTCCAAACAATTTTATTAAATATCGTAAATTTCAATTATTTTTAGCATTCCTCCAGTCTTTCCTACAATTTTTAATTATTCACATTTTCTAAAATTATTTTCTAAGATTTTTAAGGATTTCTCTAAATATTTAATTGTTTTCTTCAATTTTTAATTATTTTCCTTTGTTTTTTTAATTTCCAAATCTTTTTATCAATTATCGTAAATTTCAATTATTTTTAGCTTTCTTCCAAACTTTTCTCCAATTTTTAGTTTTTCTCATTTTGTAAAATTAATTTCTAAAATTTTAAAGTATTTTTCTCAAATTTCTATTATTTTCTTCAATTTTCAATTATTATTATTTGTTTTCATAATTTTAAAAAATTTTATTAATTATCGTAAATTTCAATTATTTTTAGCATTCCTCCAATCTTTTCTCCGATTTTTAATTATTCTCATTTTCTAAAATTATTTTCTAAGATTTTTAAGAATTTTTCAAAAATTTCAATAATTGTTTTCTTCAATTTTTAATTATTTTCCTTTGTTTTCATAATTTCAAATTTTTTTTGATTAATTATCGTAAATTTCAATTATCAATTTTTAGCTTATTTCTTCAATTCTTTTCTCCAATTTTTAGTTATTTTCTTTAATTCTTTTCTCCAATTTTTAGTTATTTTCTTTTCAATTCTTTACATTTGTTTCATAATTTCAAAAATTTTAACTATTTATCTGACTTATCAATTATTTCATTATTTATATTATTTTTTATATTATTTTCTTCAACTTTCAATTAATTTCGTTCTTTTTTCGTTCTTTTTCATAATTCCCAAAAAGTTTTTACTTATTTCTATTAAATTAAAGTTGTTCTGTTCAATTTTAAATTATGTTTATCTTTTTCATTTTTTCATTTATTTTCACTAATTTTTCATTACTTTCTTTTATTTCAATGTACTTCTGAAAGATAGAAGTATTTTTCTCAAATTTTGTTTAACTTTCCTTTATTTAAAATATTTTATGTAATTTGTTTCATTATTTTCTCAAAATTTAGTCATGTTTTTTAATTTTAATTTATTTATCTCAATTTTTAATCATGTTTTTTCAATTTTCAATTATTTTCTCTAATTTTTTATTATTCAATTTTATTTTAATTTACTTTTAAGATTCTCAAGTATTTTTCTCAAATTTAAATTACAAGATTGCATTATTTTTTTTAATTAATTTGCAAAATTTGCAATTGTTTTGTTTAATTTCAATTATTTTTTGCAATTCTTTTTAATTCTAAAATATTATAAATTTTGTTCTAAATAAATATTTATTTTATTTATATTAATTGATTTTTAAATATTATATTTAAAATATTTATTTCTTCTTATTAGATAAATATTATTTACCAATTTGTTATATTTATTATTGTATTTTATAATTTCTAAAATGTATGAAAAACTAGTCGCGCGCTGGCGAGCGTTTTATTTTGCTAGTATTGTCGATTAATTTGAATTTAATTAATAATCTTTTGTTAGTTAATTTTACTAAAATGTGACTAATAATATTTTATAGTTACAAATTAAAGAATAAAATGAATTATGTAAATCTTCAACAACATGGTGTTGAATTTTTGATACATTATTGAATATTCATTTGTGTCATGATTGTACCTAAATAGTTCAATTATTACAAGCTGCTGAAATTTCACATGTATTTATCCAACAACGTCCTGGATCCTAGTGTATAGTGTTTAGTTTTAGTGTGCACTATGAGGATAGAAATCATTATAGCAAACGGCCAAGCGTCTAGGATCGGGCAGGAGTATCAAATGACGACATGTGTTAGGAGTGGTTGATTTCGTAACATTTGTTTACGTACGTCAGAACGATGTTAGGGGTGTAATGTATTAGGATCCTATGTCTATAAAAGAGGTATTTCACCACAAGGGGTGCTAGAGTTAGGGGTCAGGGGTTATAAGGGGATGTTGACAATATAATACCGCACCCTCTCATCGCTAAACTCGTATCCCCCGTTGAGCTAGATTTCACAACTTGTACACGTACAGGTACACAATACAGCTCTCCCGAAAACGGCTCGTTTTAGTCCCTCCTGGAAAATGGAGCATAAGGGTCAGAAAATACGAGAAGAATAGAAAAGAAATGAACAAAAGACCCCGATTGGAAAAGATCTCAATTCAAAGGAAGAACTATTCAGACGAGGAAAGGAAACCATTGAAAAGAAAATATTTTTACTATTATATACAAAAAGTAAAATAAATTATCGTGAAAGTAAATAAATAAATTAATTTTAGGGAGAAATTTTTGTCAATAATAACTTTGCTCGATAAACAATTTATGTTTTTATTTTGTGTACCATGCAACCGTTAATTCTATATTAAAAATGATAACTTATTTTGATTATCATAACTCATCGCGTATTAGATATGTACAAACAAGTCAAAGTCCGGTTTAAAAGTACAGATTTCATAAAATTCGATTACGGTTTGTACACAAAACATAGAGAAAAAATTAGGTAATTTAGAAAAAGTTGCACAACAATTTATTAATTTTTTTTAATAATCGTCTGTCATAATTAAGTAACAAAATATTCCTTGAACTAGAAAAATGCTTCTTTAATTAAAATTTGTTTGATTTATGGAAAGAAACGAATATCTTCTATTATATTAATACGATACCGAAAAAACTTCGTTCATCGTCGTACAGACTTCAAAGTTCACCTACTTTTTCCAATAGGTTACTTACAAAAATGTTCATTTCACCATGTTATTATAGTTTGTAACAATGCGCACTGGCACTATTCGTGTCAAACATGTTAAACTGAACATTTTTTTATGAACAACATATTGTTGCACATGCGCAGTAGTGCACCACAGCTGTGTAAACGTGCGCACTACTAAACAAACATTTCACATGCGCAGTTGTTTTGTATTGCTGTTACACATGCGCAATCATGCACAGTCATAGTCACACATGTGCTCTAATTAAATTCAAAAATTACGCATGCGCAGTGCTGTACTTCACCAGATAATTAAATTTTCACTACATATAGCATACTTTTTTTAATAAGTGCGCAGTAAATTCCGTCTTATTATTGCGCATGCGTAACACGGTAACATGATATCTGCACATGCGCAAAGGTACTTTTATTTAAAAAATTTGTTAAAATTGTTTTCTTTTCATTATTATTGTAATTAATGACCCATAATAGAAAAGAATATTCAAAATTCAATTTAAATATTGGAATTCAAGAAATTTAATAGAAAAATTTATATTATTGAACATAAAAAATAATAAAAACATTAAAAGTGTATTTAATTTTATTAATTTTAATCTTTTTTTCTTTAAAATGTTTATAAAATGTAACAAATTTTGATCTGAAAGTTTTCAATTTTTCATACTTTTAAAAACCATTTTCTAGGGGTACCGGGGGGGGGGGGGGTAATAAATATTTAACATACTGTCAGAAAATCTTCCATATAATTAGTGTTTAAAAAAGTTTTGTAAAAATTTACTTATTTATTGAGAATAACTAGTTTGAAAGTTCTCCCAATATTCATAAAATTGTACGTGGTAATCTTCTATTATATTAATACGATACCGAAAAAACTTCGTTCATCGTCGTACAGACTTCAAAGTTCACCTACTTTTTCCAATAGGTTACTTACAAAAATGTTCATTTCACCATGTTATTATAGTTTGTAACAATGCGCACTGGCACTATTCGTGTCAAACATGTTAAACTGAACATTTTTTTATGAACAACATATTGTTGCACATGCGCAGTAGTGCACCACAGCTGTGTAAACGTGCGCACTACTAAACAAACATTTCACATGCGCAGTTGTTTTGTATTGCTGTTACACATGCGCAATCATGCACAGTCATAGTCACACATGTGCTCTAATTAAATTCAAAAATTACGCATGCGCAGTGCTGTACTTCACCAGATAATTAAATTTTCACTACATATAGCATACTTTTTTTAATAAGTGCGCAGTAAATTCCGTCTTATTATTGCGCATGCGTAACACGGTAACATGATATCTGCACATGCGCAAAGGTACTTTTATTTAAAAAATTTGTTAAAATTGTTTTCTTTTCATTATTATTGTAATTAATGACCCATAATAGAAAAGAATATTCAAAATTCAATTTAAATATTGGAATTCAAGAAATTTAATAGAAAAATTTATATTATTGAACATAAAAAATAATAAAAACATTAAAAGTGTATTTAATTTTATTAATTTTAATCTTTTTTTCTTTAAAATGTTTATAAAATGTAACAAATTTTGATCGGAAAGTTTTCAATTTTTCATACTTTTAAAAACCATTTTCTAGGGGTACCGGGGGGGGGGGGTAATAAATATTTAACATACTGTCAGAAAATCTTCCATATAATTAGTGTTTAAAAAAGTTTTGTAAAAATTTACTTATTTATTGAGAATAACTAGTTTGAAAGTTCTCCCAATATTCATAAAATTGTACGTGGTAATCTTCTATTATATTAATACGATACCGAAAAAACTTCGTTCATCGTCGTACAGACTTCAAAGTTCACCTACTTTTTCCAATAGGTTACTTACAAAAATGTTCATTTCACCATGTTATTATAGTTTGTAACAATGCGCACTGGCACTATTCGTGTCAAACATGTTAAACTGAACATTTTTTTATGAACAACATATTGTTGCACATGCGCAGTAGTGCACCACAGCTGTGTAAACGTGCGCACTACTAAACAAACATTTCACATGCGCAGTTGTTTTGTATTGCTGTTACACACGCGCAATCATGCACAGTCATAGTCACACATGTGCTCTAATTAAATTCAAAAATTACGCATGCGCAGTGCTGTACTTCACCAGATAATTAAATTTTCACTACATATAGCATACTTTTTTTAATAAGTGCGCAGTAAATTCCGTCTTATTATTGCGCATGCGTAACACGGTAACATGATATCTGCACATGCGCAAAGGTACTTTTATTTAAAAAATTTGTTAAAATTGTTTTCTTTTCATTATTATTGTAATTAATGACCCATAATAGAAAAGAATATTCAAAATTCAATTTAAATATTGGAATTCAAGAAATTTAATAGAAAAATTTATATTATTGAACATAAAAAATAATAAAAACATTAAAAGTGTATTTAATTTTATTAATTTTAATCTTTTTTTCTTTAAAATGTTTATAAAATGTAACAAATTTTGATCTGAAAGTTTTCAATTTTTCATACTTTTAAAATCCATTTTCTAGGGGTACCGGGGGGGGGGGGGTAATAAATATTTAACATACTGTCAGAAAATCTTCCATATAATTAGTGTTTAAAAAAGTTTTGTAAAAATTTACTTATTTATTGAGAATAACTAGTTTGAAAGTTCTCCCAATATTCATAAAATTGTACGTGGTAATCTTCTATTATATTAATACGATACCGAAAAAACTTCGTTCATCGTCGTACAGACTTCAAAGTTCACCTACTTTTTCCAATAGGTTACTTACAAAAATGTTCATTTCACCATGTTATTATAGTTTGTAACAATGCGCACTGGCACTATTCGTGTCAAACATGTTAAACTGAACATTTTTTTATGAACAACATATTGTTGCACATGCGCAGTAGTGCACCACAGCTGTGTAAACGTGCGCACTACTAAACAAACATTTCACATGCGCAGTTGTTTTGTATTGCTGTTACACATGCGCAATCATGCACAGTCATAGTCACACATGTGCTCTAATTAAATTCAAAAATTACGCATGCGCAGTGCTGTACTTCACCAGATAATTAAATTTTCACTACATATAGCATACTTTTTTTAATAAGTGCGCAGTAAATTCCGTCTTATTATTGCGCATGCGTAACACGGTAACATGATATCTGCACATGCGCAAAGGTACTTTTATTTAAAAAATTTGTTAAAATTGTTTTCTTTTCATTATTATTGTAATTAATGACCCATAATAGAAAAGAATATTCAAAATTCAATTTAAATATTGGAATTCAAGAAATTTAATAGAAAAATTTATATTATTGAACATAAAAAATAATAAAAACATTAAAAGTGTATTTAATTTTATTAATTTTAATCTTTTTTTCTTTAAAATGTTTATAAAATGTAACAAATTTTGATCTGAAAGTTTTCAATTTTTCATACTTTTAAAATCCATTTTCTAGGGGTACCGGGGGGGGGGGGGGGTAATAAATATTTAACATACTGTCAGAAAATCTTCCATATAATTAGTGTTTAAAAAAGTTTTGTAAAAATTTACTTATTTATTGAGAATAACTAGTTTGAAAGTTCTCCCAATATTCATAAAATTGTACGTGGTAATCTTCTATTATATTAATACGATACCGAAAAAACTTCGTTCATCGTCGTACAGACTTCAAAGTTCACCTACTTTTTCCAATAGGTTACTTACAAAAATGTTCATTTCACCATGTTATTATAGTTTGTAACAATGCGCACTGGCACTATTCGTGTCAAACATGTTAAACTGAACATTTTTTTATGAACAACATATTGTTGCACATGCGCAGTAGTGCACCACAGCTGTGTAAACGTGCGCACTACTAAACAAACATTTCACATGCGCAGTTGTTTTGTATTGCTGTTACACATGCGCAATCAGGCACAGTCATAGTCACACATGTGCTCTAATTAAATTCAAAAATTACGCATGCGCAGTGCTGTACTTCACCAGATAATTAAATTTTCACTACATATAGCATACTTTTTTTAATAAGTGCGCAGTAAATTCCGTCTTATTATTGCGCATGCGTAACACGGTAACATGATATCTGCACATGCGCAAAGGTACTTTTATTTAAAAAATTTGTTAAAATTGTTTTCTTTTCATTATTATTGTAATTAATGACCCATAATAGAAAAGAATATTCAAAATTCAATTTAAATATTGGAATTCAAGAAATTTAATAGAAAAATTTATATTATTGAACATAAAAAATAATAAAAACATTAAAAGTGTATTTAATTTTATTAATTTTAATCTTTTTTTCTTTAAAATGTTTATAAAATGTAACAAATTTTGATCTGAAAGTTTTCAATTTTTCATACTTTTAAAAACCATTTTCTAGGGGTACCGGGGGGGGGGGGTAATAAATATTTAACATACTGTCAGAAAATCTTCCATATAATTAGTGTTTAAAAAAGTTTTGTAAAAATTTACTTATTTATTGAGAATAACTAGTTTGAAAGTTCTCCCAATATTCATAAAATTGTACGTGGTAATCTTCTATTATATTAATACGATACCGAAAAAACTTCGTTCATCGTCGTACAGACTTCAAAGTTCACCTACTTTTTCCAATAGGTTACTTACAAAAATGTTCATTTCACCATGTTATTATAGTTTGTAACAATGCGCACTGGCACTATTCGTGTCAAACATGTTAAACTGAACATTTTTTTATGAACAACATATTGTTGCACATGCGCAGTAGTGCACCACAGCTGTGTAAACGTGCGCACTACTAAACAAACATTTCACATGCGCAGTTGTTTTGTATTGCTGTTACACATGCGCAATCATGCACAGTCATAGTCACACATGTGCTCTAATTAAATTCAAAAATTACGCATGCGCAGTGCTGTACTTCACCAGATAATTAAATTTTCACTACATATAGCATACTTTTTTTAATAAGTGCGCAGTAAATTCCGTCTTATTATTGCGCATGCGTAACACGGTAACATGATATCTGCACATGCGCAAAGGTACTTTTATTTAAAAAATTTGTTAAAATTGTTTTCTTTTCATTATTATTGTAATTAATGACCCATAATAGAAAAGAATATTCAAAATTCAATTTAAATATTGGAATTCAAGAAATTTAATAGAAAAATTTATATTATTGAACATAAAAAATAATAAAAACATTAAAAGTGTATTTAATTTTATTAATTTTAATCTTTTTTTCTTTAAAATGTTTATAAAATGTAACAAATTTTGATCGGAAAGTTTTCAATTTTTCATACTTTTAAAAACCATTTTCTAGGGGTACCGGGGGGGGGGGTAATAAATATTTAACATACTGTCAGAAAATCTTCCATATAATTAGTGTTTAAAAAAGTTTTGTAAAAATTTACTTATTTATTGAGAATAACTAGTTTGAAAGTTCTCCCAATATTCATAAAATTGTACGTGGTAATCTTCTATTATATTAATACGATACCGAAAAAACTTCGTTCATCGTCGTACAGACTTCAAAGTTCACCTACTTTTTCCAATAGGTTACTTACAAAAATGTTCATTTCACCATGTTATTATAGTTTGTAACAATGCGCACTGGCACTATTCGTGTCAAACATGTTAAACTGAACATTTTTTTATGAACAACATATTGTTGCACATGCGCAGTAGTGCACCACAGCTGTGTAAACGTGCGCACTACTAAACAAACATTTCACATGCGCAGTTGTTTTGTATTGCTGTTACACACGCGCAATCATGCACAGTCATAGTCACACATGTGCTCTAATTAAATTCAAAAATTACGCATGCGCAGTGCTGTACTTCACCAGATAATTAAATTTTCACTACATATAGCATACTTTTTTTAATAAGTGCGCAGTAAATTCCGTCTTATTATTGCGCATGCGTAACACGGTAACATGATATCTGCACATGCGCAAAGGTACTTTTATTTAAAAAATTTGTTAAAATTGTTTTCTTTTCATTATTATTGTAATTAATGACCCATAATAGAAAAGAATATTCAAAATTCAATTTAAATATTGGAATTCAAGAAATTTAATAGAAAAATTTATATTATTGAACATAAAAAATAATAAAAACATTAAAAGTGTATTTAATTTTATTAATTTTAATCTTTTTTTCTTTAAAATGTTTATAAAATGTAACAAATTTTGATCTGAAAGTTTTCAATTTTTCATACTTTTAAAATCCATTTTCTAGGGGTACCGGGGGGGGGGGGGTAATAAATATTTAACATACTGTCAGAAAATCTTCCATATAATTAGTGTTTAAAAAAGTTTTGTAAAAATTTACTTATTTATTGAGAATAACTAGTTTGAAAGTTCTCCCAATATTCATAAAATTGTACGTGGTAATCTTCTATTATATTAATACGATACCGAAAAAACTTCGTTCATCGTCGTACAGACTTCAAAGTTCACCTACTTTTTCCAATAGGTTACTTACAAAAATGTTCATTTCACCATGTTATTATAGTTTGTAACAATGCGCACTGGCACTATTCGTGTCAAACATGTTAAACTGAACATTTTTTTATGAACAACATATTGTTGCACATGCGCAGTAGTGCACCACAGCTGTGTAAACGTGCGCACTACTAAACAAACATTTCACATGCGCAGTTGTTTTGTATTGCTGTTACACATGCGCAATCATGCACAGTCATAGTCACACATGTGCTCTAATTAAATTCAAAAATTACGCATGCGCAGTGCTGTACTTCACCAGATAATTAAATTTTCACTACATATAGCATACTTTTTTTAATAAGTGCGCAGTAAATTCCGTCTTATTATTGCGCATGCGTAACACGGTAACATGATATCTGCACATGCGCAAAGGTACTTTTATTTAAAAAATTTGTTAAAATTGTTTTCTTTTCATTATTATTGTAATTAATGACCCATAATAGAAAAGAATATTCAAAATTCAATTTAAATATTGGAATTCAAGAAATTTAATAGAAAAATTTATATTATTGAACATAAAAAATAATAAAAACATTAAAAGTGTATTTAATTTTATTAATTTTAATCTTTTTTTCTTTAAAATGTTTATAAAATGTAACAAATTTTGATCTGAAAGTTTTCAATTTTTCATACTTTTAAAAACCATTTTCTAGGGGTACCGGGGGGGGGGGGGGTTATAAATATTTAACATACTGTCAGAAAATCTTCCATATAATTAGTGTTTAAAAAAGTTTTGTAAAAATTTACTTATTTATTGAGAATAACTAGTTTGAAAGTTCTCCCAATATTCATAAAATTGTACGTGGTAATCTTCTATTATATTAATACGATACCGAAAAAACTTCGTTCATCGTCGTACAGACTTCAAAGTTCACCTACTTTTTCCAATAGGTTACTTACAAAAATGTTCATTTCACCATGTTATTATAGTTTGTAACAATGCGCACTGGCACTATTCGTGTCAAACATGTTAAACTGAACATTTTTTTATGAACAACATATTGTTGCACATGCGCAGTAGTGCACCACAGCTGTGTAAACGTGCGCACTACTAAACAAACATTTCACATGCGCAGTTGTTTTGTATTGCTGTTACACATGCGCAATCATGCACAGTCATAGTCACACATGTGCTCTAATTAAATTCAAAAATTACGCATGCGCAGTGCTGTACTTCACCAGATAATTAAATTTTCACTACATATAGCATACTTTTTTTAATAAGTGCGCAGTAAATTCCGTCTTATTATTGCGCATGCGTAACACGGTAACATGATAACTGCACATGCGCAAAGGTGTTTTTTTTTTTTTTTTTTTTTTTTTTTTTTTTTTTAATTCCAACGAAAATTAAAATTTCGTTTTTCTCCACTTGTAAAATGTTGTGCGTACAATTTAGTCTCTAAAATTATATGTTTTAAACATTGCATTAAACTTTTTTGCTAACATGTTTTTTAATGTCAATTCATGTGGAAATTGCTAAACAATCATTATTTGTTACGATTTTTACCACTGCGCATACCTAACGTTTGTAGAAAGCTACTGCGCATGTGTAATGTTTGTAAAAAACTACTGCGCATGTGTTAAATCGACAAAAACCTACGCGCAATTTTTTCATTTGTTTTTTAAGAATAATTTTTTATTTTGTATCCTACTTTAAGTATATTTTTCTTACATTTTGAAATAATTAGTTTTTCGAAATAATTTAAATGACAATGTGTCGATTTAGAC
Source organism: Ganaspis brasiliensis (assembly GCA_037103525.1). Classification (NCBI taxonomy): domain Eukaryota; kingdom Metazoa; phylum Arthropoda; class Insecta; order Hymenoptera; family Figitidae; genus Ganaspis; species Ganaspis brasiliensis. The sequence goes on along the minus strand of JAZKLR010000102.1, from coordinate 3,196,464 downwards.
TATTTTTGGATAAATGAAAATTTTAACGATCACAAAGCTTTTTCTATGTGGAAACAAACATTATTCCAATATAGAAACATAACGGAAATAAACTCAGATTCGAAAATTTAATTTAAAAAAAAATGTAGATCCATTAAGATTTTTTATATTTTTTCTGTGATCATTTACAAAAATAGTTTAGATTATCAAGCTTCAAATTTTGCAATAATAATATAATAGAACTCATACTCAATTAGTACCTATAATCGATCAGTGATAATTCAATTAGACAACATTAATTAATAGCTTCATAATATTGATGTAAATAATACATTACATATTACAAGATTTATTTTTTCCAATATAATAATAATAAAACATAACAATAAAAATTATTGAAATATAAAAAATTTGTAAAAAAAATATTAAACATTCAATTAACAATAAGTTTACTAATATTTTATGAAATGTCCACATCAATAAACAATTAAATTAATATTAATGACCGAGCGAGCGTCAGCGAGCGAGGTTCATTACGCTAGTTATAGATTAATGAAACATTTGTTGGATATAGGTTAGCAACAACTGGAAAAAATATTTGCTGCCACAAAACTACATTTCAATTACCTTACTTTTATATTGATCGGATCACATTTTTGAACCAATTATATAATTCCACATTGCATTTTAACCCAAAAAAGAAAGGAACCGTACGATCTACATCTCCTGAAAGGATCGAGGCTAATTAGAAGTCACGATCTTATTCAAAGAATGAAACCTGCTTATTCGATGTAATTCCAGGAAAAGGGAGTTTGTAAGAAAAAAGCGGTCCCTTTGAAAACAGCTCCTCTGCATTTCTCCAGTTGCAATTCTTTTGAAACGTTTAATCACAATTATTTCCCTAATCTTTACCGCCTCCCTATAATTAAACTGGTGTGGTCATTTTCGTCTGGAGCAGTTGTATTTTTATTGAGAAACAGAAGTGGAGGGATGATACTGGTCAAGATAGAGAAGAAACGAGCGACTCTTGATGACGACATGCATCAGTCACTCTTCAGATTGTTCAGAGTCTAGCTCGCGTTTATAAATTAATTAAAGTAATCAAGTAATTAAATTATCAATTATTAATATCTAAGTCCAGTGATCTTGACCTTGAGTCTTTAATCTTTATCCAAAGTTCAAATTTATCCTGAAAGAAAAATGCCAAATCTAGGTAACGGTGATTAATTTCTTTAGTGACTTAATTTCATTTATGATTTATACCCGCATTTATATTTGTAATTTAATATTCATAATTTGTGTAAAATATAGAAAAAACGACCTTGTATTCCTCATGACCTTGTATCATATATTTATTTATGAAATTTCATAAGGATTATGGACCAAGATGCTTTCATCATATGTTAGATAAAAATTTTCCTTGACTCTAAAATCAGTTTCTTTCGTACTTGGTTAAAAACAACAATTTAAGAAGAATTACAATTTTGTTTGTTTGTTAAACAGAAATATAATAGTAATTACATAAATCAGATTATTAATTGTAAATAAATATGATCATTAATTACAAAAAATAAATAGGATGATAAATTATAAATAAATGAATGGGATCATTAGTTATAAGTCAATAAATAGGATCATTAATCTTTGGATAAAAGTCAAAATTAACTTCAAAGTTTAGTTGATAAAAAGGTAGTTTCAAAAACTTCTTTTCTTCAAAATTGTAATAAAAAATATCTTTAAATTTTCTATGTTCACAGAAATCGTTTTTGAGCTTTCGGAATGTGGATTACATTGGGGAAAAAAATTGATAAACGCCGATAAAACTGCATAGAGAGCTTATACTGCATTTTGAGTCAATCAATGATCATTTATAAGTTGATTACTTATTTTTTTTAATTAAAGAAGCCTCTGCTCCCAAGAGCACTATCACCAACTCGACTTGCGTCAATCGATTTTTTACGATGTCTCTATCTTATACGACTCGAGAGTGTCTGGTAAAGCTTCAAGTCACGAGTGAATGTTCAGACGTAAAGTGCTCTATTGTTATTAGAAAATAATAGAAAATTATCAAATTATCGAAAAGAAATTTCCAGCTAATCGTAAAAGAAAGTATTTAGCATTAAGAAAAGTGTTTTAAAAAATGTGAATCAGTGTAACTTTTAAATTTCAAGGTTGAGAAGAAAAAGTGCCGATGATTAGTGAGTGGGTAATTAAATAAATTAAAAACTCAATAATTAAAATAGTGTTTAATGAATTGAAAGTGAGTGAAGTTAGTAGGATTTTTTTAAATTAAAAAACAAATTATAAATAGTTGCAAAAGTATTCAAAATGTTTCTAAATGACACTTTGTTGATGTTAATGTACACGGCAAATATTATGTCCACAATTCCTAATGGAACGAAGTCTGATAATCAACAAATCGAGGACCACGTGAATCCAATTAATATGACAACAACAACTCTTTCACCTGAAGAACAGGAAAATAAGTTTGATTTCGAAGATGGTGAGGAATTTGGTTATTTTAGGAATATAATGTAAATTATTTTGAAGAAAACTTGAATCGTTCTCAACAATAATCGTTATTGTAGTTAAGAAAATTAGGTAGAAGTATTTTTAATTAACATTAAATTAATATTAATTATTTTTATTTTCCTTTCATTAATATAAACATCAATATTAAATCAATATATTATTTAAAAGATATTTTAATTAAAATTTAAATTTTATTTAAAAAAAATAGTTTATGAAATTTGTTAACTTATTTTCAATATGATAAATTGCACAAAAACAACGTCAGAAGTTGCAAGACTTAACAACTATAAATACTATACATATAAATTGCTAAAGACTATTTCATACGACAAAACATAGCAATGTAGAAAGAGGTCAGTAATTAACATTGAGGTTTTCATAATTTTCTAGAAACTATAGTAAACGATTGCACAGAACATTCAATTATTGTTACTAAAAATGTTATAAACTAAATATTTTCTATAAGCATGTAACTTCATTTTCTGCGTTTAATGAAATTACATTTTTAACTTCTTAAAAAGTTGATTCTTGAATAAACGTTTATTTTTGGATTAAGAATAATAATTGAAGTACATTACTCTTGGATGAAAATAAATTAATTATTGATATATATATATATATATATATATATATATATTGTATATATTCTTGGGTCATAAAGTTTAATCTTCATTTAAGTATATATATATTCTTGGATTAAAAATTACCTATTCTTTTGAAAAATGTTTGTTATATTTGATTCTAATTATTTTATTATTGATTCAAGTCTATTTTCGCTTCAAGAAAAATTATTTGTAGTTCAAAAATAATAATTATTATTAATTATAATAATAAAATAATAACAATTATTCTCAATTGTTTTGAAAGATTTTATATGAAGTTACATAATAACAAACAACGTTTAAAATCGAAAAATATTTTGTAATGAAATGTTTTGCATATGAGCTAAAAACCCAAAAGCAAAAAATTTAAAAATTACTACTGACATTTTCATTTCTGATTGCATTTAATACGTATATAAAATGTTTTGCATATGAGCTAAAAACCCTAAAGCAAAAAATTTAAAAATGACTACTGACATTTTCATTTCTGATTGCATTTAGTACGTATTTATATTTTCTTATGAAATAAATCAAGTAAAAACGAATAAGTTTTAGTTTTTTTCTAAATTTCTATATCTATAAATTCGTCATCTTTTATTACCTGTCAGAAAACAGTAATTAATTTAAAGACAATTTATTACTTTTTCTTGTATAATAATATCTTTAACGATGTAAAATAAATTAATTGAATGAATAATTAAATTTAATATTGAAAACAAAGAATTATTATTTTTTTATCAAATTTCAAAGCATTATTATTACCATAAATTCCGTTTTCAAATGTTTAAAATAAACATTTAAATATTTAATATTTGCAATTTTGAATGCTTATGATATTATCAGTGAAACAAAATCTTACTAATTTATTATTTAATTTTACAATAACTTGATTGGAATTAATTTAATTAATGAGAGGGTCCTTAAAGTAACAAATTAATTTTTTCATTCAAACGTAATTACTTTCAATTCTAAATTAATAAACACTTTAAAATTTCTTATTTTTATTATTTATTTACCCATTGCTTATTTTTTATTTTCCTTATTCTTAATAGTGAGATAATACGATTTGCAACAAAACTGAATATAAGTTTTCTCTATGTAAGTTACAATAATTTTTAGTTACTTTAACTATAATAAAATTCTGCTTTTTTACCAGAATTAATTTAACCATACAATTAGATTAACCAGAATTCTAGTTACCCCAACCAAAATATTTTTTTAACTTCAGCTTTAATGTAAACAAGTTAATTGGCGAAATGGAATTATCTTTTCGTGGTGTAATGAAAAAAAAAATACTATCAGAATTGAGAAATTCGAAATCAAATGTTTGCGGTATAAAAACGTAATAGTGAGACAAGCGACAACAAATGATTGTAAAGTTGCAATATCACAACCGTGCCAAATTAATCGGCTGGTAGTATAGTAAATGGAGACATAACATAAAACGTGCTTTAAGGAACTGACGAATATTAATGTCATTAATATTGACATTAATCTTTTAGTCTGTAAAGAATATTATCTTGTCAATGCTGATAACCCCTCACAAAGTGGCAACGCGTCAGACTTTTCAATATACCGGTCAATGGTAATTCCATATCACCCATCGCACATGTCAATACTAAATATAGACAAATCTCACACTTTTTTTTTTAATTCTGCACTGCTTTCCACATTATTTCCCTTTTGTGAATCAAAACATAGAAAAATGCCTCAGTTTCTCTTGTATCTTCATAGATATTCACTAATCTGCATTCCTTGTTTTTCTTACGTTACTATCTCAATAATTTAAATAAAAAACATAACGATAGCGTTTACATAAAACTTAATTCATTATAAATCTCTAGTTTTGAAAAATTTATGAATCGAATTTATAGAGAATGAAATCTTGAATGTTCCATTTTTTTAATTTTCACAATCACCTTCGATATTGATCTTTCCGAATTTCTATTCGTCAGAATTTGTAACTTTCCGAATCTCCATGTAAAATTGCTAAAAGAGCTTTCTGATTAGCTAGTAGATTTTCCGGAAACATAACCAGCCAATCAGAAGGCTGTTTTAGCAATTCTACATTCCTTCGATAGGACAGATGTAAATTCTGTCTGTTTAGTATTCGCAGAGTTAAATGTTCTGACAAATGGAGGTTAGGAAATTTCATTTTTTTGACAATTGGAGTTTTGAAAAAAATGATTGCTTTTTAAAAATATTTCTTTATACATAATAGTTTTAGAAAAAGTTTAAATATTGAAAGTTTTGATTTTATACTGCCCTACAACGGAAAAACACATGTAAGTGACATTTTGGTGAAAAATAAGTTTTTGGTTTCAATGGATTCGTGAGAGAAAACTGCATCTAACTGTACTAATTAAAATTAAAAATATTAATTATTTATAATGAATAATTAACATTGAATATATTGCAATTTGCGAAAAATGAGAAATTACAACGGAAAAAGATATACATGAAGTTCTTTGCGGGTTTCTTACGTTGTAAATGCGTCGAGCTCGGCATCTTCTGTCTTTGTTCCGCTCGAAGACTTTACAGCAGAAAAATACGCAAGTGATTTTGCGTTGGATTTCAACTACAAAAACTACGCATGTGCTTTTTTTTAATAGAGATTGTTTAAATAATAAATTTTTAATAGCAAAATTGGAAAGAGCGGATATGATTTACACATATAGATTAACTTTTATTACTGAAAAGTGACTATAAACATAAGTTCTAGATGCAAATGGTTTTTCTTGAATATCTCCGTTCGACCTGTTTGTGGCTTAGGGGAGAGTGGCCATCAATGTACTGGGTTTTTTTCAAGGTCATAGTACTTATTGAATTTCACCAATTTCAAGCACTTCTTTGCATCAATATAAAACTACAACACTTATCTAGGTAATGCACACATATTTTACACGATTTATTTTGATTAAATAATAAAATTTAGGATTTTTCTAAAGTAACAAGCTATTTTCATTTTCAACAAACTGGGTACACAATGAACCACCTCTATAAAAATACTAAAAATGTTCAACAATAATAATATTGCAATTTTCACTTTGTAAAAAAACTTGTTTTCTATCAAATACTATAAAAAATTGTTACTTAACACTTTTTAATTGATAATGTATAACATAAATATACCTCAAATTTAAGTTAACTAGCTAAAATGGCATTTTAGTTTTGCTATGTTGAGAAAAGTACTGATAACAATCGCTGTAACATGCTGTATGCATGCCTAGTTTTATAATCAAGCATACCACTCTGGAAATCGAAAATACACTGAAATTCCAGGTGGTTCATTGTTCCCCGGTACATTGAATCAACATGACATTTGCAACAAAAATCGTTTTTTATAATTTAATCCAATATTTCAAAATCTTTATCTCATTAGAATATTGTAGTTAAGGCCCAAAACAAAATAAATCGTAAGTACATTTATTTTTAAATGGCCTTATTTCAATTAAAAAACGTGTTCGTATTTTAGGTAAATTTTTTCTTCAGTACATCAAAAACAGTTTTTTCCAGTTTTCTGTGTAAAGAATAAATCCACACGTCTCAAATTTATGGACGTAGTGTGTTTACGCAAACTTCATTTATATTTAAAATTAGGAGAATTTTTATTTAATTGTTTCTGAGAAAATTGAAATGGTTCATTGAAAAAACTGGTACATTGATGGCCACTCTCCCCTACGTGTATTTTTCCGTTGTAGGGCAGTATACGAATAGATGTTTTTACAGAACAATCGAGAAATTTTAATTGTAGCATGTAATGTTTGTAGCATGTATATCAATAAAAAAATAAAATAAAACTATTTTCCAACATGAACCAATTTGTCCCTGGCCAGGACATTTCGTTGGGTCACTTTATAAGACTCTAAACACACTGTTTCCCCAAAAAAGTAAAAAAAAAAAAAATACTAAAAGTGACATCAGAACTTTTTTAAAATGCAAACTGAAATATTAGAATTCCAATCTCCTTTACGCGATTCAATTTAATCCAATAGCTTTTTAATAGTTTAGGTCGGCCATGTTAAATTTTGAAATTTTGTCACAAGGGATGTAAAATAAATAAAGCAATTTGACGCATCCCGTTGATAAAATGCTTATTTAGTTGTCAAAAATATATATGTAATTCTAATTTGAAGCTCAGTTCAATATGAAGCTAGTTCGTGGTCCGTGTGTAATGTGATTCCTATTCAATGTTCAGAATAAGATAATGCTAACTGAAAGTTTCGTTTAAAATAATTAAAATTCAAGTTTACGTACAATAAATATTAAAATGCCAATTAAACTATAATATTATTTTATACTTTTTCATTTTTAGGTGTAAAAGCAATAAAATTTTTCCAATTATTATCAATAATTTAATTAATTATTTTTCTAGTTTGTAAACAAATAACATGAAATTTAAATCTGAAACATTTAAATTTAGGATTTTTAAAAAAAATAACTAATTTTTTAATCTTTTAATTAAAAATATTAACATTTTAGACAAATCTTAGTATAATTAAATCTAGATATTATCATAAGTATTTTAAATGATTAATATTGAAAAATAATTTCTAGTAATTCTTTATAAATGGTAAACAAATGTAAGTTCAATAATAAATAATTAATTATAAAAATTATATATTAAATATCAAGCATTTAAAATACTTCTAATAATATAAAATAATAATTTAAAAACAAAAGGTTTCACCTTATATATAAGTCGTAAATTAATATTTAGGTTATAATAATAAAAATTATTTGACCTCTGTTTTGGCCTATACGACTTTTTTTATTATTAAATATTCGTTTTACGCGTTTCGACGCAAAATATTACGTCCTCTTCAGAAACTATAAACAAATATAAAATTTAAAATTAATTTGTATTTGCCAAAATCTAAAATATTATATTTGTTTATAGTTTCTGAAGAGGAAGTAATATTTTGCGTCAAAACGCGTAAAACGCATATTTAATAATAAAAAAAGTCGTATAGGCCAAAACAGAGATCAAATAATTTTTATTATTATAACCTAAATATAAAATAATAATACTAAAATTTATCTAAATTGTTGATATTTTTAATTGAAAGATTTAAAATCTAGTTAACTTGGTTTTAAATTTTAAATTTAAAGGTTTAAGACAAATTTAATGTTATTTGTTTATAAACTATATTCCATACATTAAATTATTCATAGTAAAAAGTAAATTATTTTTATATCTAAAGATGAAAAAGCGGGAAATAATATCATGAGTAAATTAAAATTTTATTATTTATTGTACTTAAACTTGAATTATATGAAACACAATTTTGAGTTAGCATTATGATATCAAACATTTACAATGTTTATAATAATCTTGAATAATAATACTAAAGATTTGACTAAAATCTTAGTATTTTAGGTTAAAATATTTAAAAATTAGTAAGCTTTGTTTTAAATCTTATATTAAATTTAATCTAGTGAATGAATAATAGAAGTTTAAGAACTTAACTTCACATTAATTTATTGTTTATAATGAGAAATATCATGTATTAAATTATTTATAACAGGAAAATTTAAATTATTTTTAGATCTACAGACGAAAACGAGTTATACAAGATCATAATTAAATTATTATATTATTATTATTTGCTGTATTTAAACTTGAATTTTGATTATTATAAACAAAACTTTGAGTTAGCATTATATTATTCTGAACATTGAATAGGAATCATATTACACGGACCACGAACTATCTTCATATTGAACTGAGCTTCGAATTAGAATGATATATTTTTGACAATTGAATAAGCATTTTATCAACAGGAGGCATCGATTTGCAGTATAATAATTAGAAAAAATTGTATTTTTTCTTTAAGTAGAAAATGGGTGAGGGGGAGGTGTAATGTTAAGAATGAACCATTTATATAAAAAATTATTAAAAATAATTATAATAATTGTAGAATGGTACATGTGGAGATGTTATCAGCCATATGGATGCTTTTATATTGGAGCTCCATGGTCTGGAGAAAATCGTCCAGTTTCGACTTTCCCAATGAGACCAGACAATATCAATCCTCGATTTCTTCTTTACACTCGAGAGCAATCAGAAAAACCTCATTCTTTAATTATCGACAAAAAGGAAACTATACAAAACTCATCTCTAAAGAAGGACTGCACGCTCTTTTTTATAATTCACGGATACCTTGATAATGGAGACAAAACTTGGGTTTTGGTAAGTTAATTACTAATACCTAAATATATATATATATATATATATATATTACATATGTATAAAATTCTTACTGTATAAACACAGTTGGAAATTTTGCGTATTTGTGTAGGAAACAGTCCTTTTTAAATTTTTTGTGTCAAAATTTATCATTTATCATGTGTTGATTTAACTCATCCTTCAGTCTCTTTATTTATCTTTTTTTTAACCTATTCATTAGTATTTCGTATTTATTTATTATTTTATTGTAACATTTATTTAGATATGTTTTTATATCTCGTTTGGTATAATTTAGAGAATGACAAAAGAATTATTAATCAGAGAAGATAGTAATGTGGTGGTTGTAAATTGGTTGGGAGGAGCTGGACCACCGTACACACAAGCAGTCGCAAATACAAGATTAGTTGGTGCCATGACAGCTCGATTAGCTGCACAATTAATCGAAAATGGAAAAATACTGCCTGCCAGAATTCACATAATTGGTCACAGTTTAGGAGCTCATACAGCAGGATATGTTGGATACTATCTACGAGTTCAGTATCACTACAGATTGGGAAGAATTACAGGTAATTTTTTAAAAATACGTTTCTTCAATATATATTCATTAGGAAATTGTACAATGTCAAACATTGGACTTTTACTGAGGTTAGTGTCACCATTGAAACAACAAATTGAACATTTTCCATAATAACTTAAAAATTATAGTTTTTATTCTGTTAATTAATATGTTTTTATAGGAACTTAAATCTTGAATGACACAGCATCAGATTAAAAATGCAAATTGCTTTCAAAATTAATTATTTAAAAATTTAGTAGATTAGGTACATGTAAAGAAAATTAATTATAAACTATATTTAAAAAAAAGTTCAAAAAGAATTAATAATAAAAGTATAAATTTCCTTAAAATTCTCTTACTCGTTTCGTTACCCTATTTGAAATCATATAAAATATTACAACTGGTGGGTCATTCCAAGGAAAAGAAAATAGTTTAATAAATTATTTATTTTTAAACTGTTTATAGAGATTTTTAAAATTCAATACTGAATCTAAGCAGTTTAGAAATCATTTTAGGACAGTTTTAAATTTATTAAAATTAATAATAAAAATCGTAAGAATATCTAACCCAAATTTCAAACTAATCTAAATGTCAAATTATCTAAAATTCAAGAAAAAGTTGAAATTTTTAAATCTGCAACTATGCTCAATTTGCAGAAATTGTAATCCTGTAAAATACTGCACTCTGGTGAACAAGTTTTGAAACAGCAGGAGCAAAATCCACCTTACCTGCTGCAATTAATTTCACCTGAGTAGCTTCGAACCTGTTCTCCTTTTACTTCAGTCAAATCGTTAGTTCATGCAAAGATATTATCTTCGGTTCATGAACTGCTTAAGATAGAGAAAGGTCAGGGTAAATCTCCAAGGAAAACTTGTCTAAAGTCTTCAGTCCTCATTTCTCACTAAAAGAAGTCAATTAAGTCATTTAACTTATTAGCAACTTTCTAATCAATCATTTCTTACTTTCTTGCTATTTCTGTTTTTGCTCAAGAGAATATATATTATAGTCCTTTCTTCATGCGTTTTATAACATGTTCATTAAATTATTCTACCCTTCAAACAAGTTTTAATGAATTCGAGAAAATTGATCTATTATAAAGATAAAAAAAGTGTTTTCTACAAAATTTTGATTATAAAATGTTCAAGTTTTTTTCTAATGGTATTTTTTTTATATTTTCGTAAAACGGTTCTATTTTGAAAAATTTGTTTCAAAATAGTTTCTTTCAATTCAATAAAATCAAAATTTAATAATAATTATAATTAAAAAATTTTTTTTAACCAATAAATTCCCTATGATGCTAATATACATGTTAGAAATATTTTCCTATTTTATTTTTAAGGAATAATTTCCGATTTTCAAATAACGAATTCTATTTTCCGTAGTTTTGAAAATAATTTCTGTAGTTTTATTGAAAGTAATCTAAAAATTGTTTAAATGGTTTATAAAGTATAAAGTGACATATTCTCATAAGATTTCATAACATTTGCTTACTTAACATTTTGCAGTAATGAAAAACGATTTCCGCACTTTCCCGAAATGTATTTGAGAACATTAACTACTAAAGTTCAGAAATTCACATAGTAATAATAAAATTTGCCAAAGATAATCCTGACATATTAAAAAAAAGCAAGAAACTTGAGACTAATAACTGCGCATCTGGATGAAAGAAAAGTATAGGTATATTAAGAAAGCAACTTTATTACCAAAGAGAAATTCGAATTTTCTCCGAAAGGAATATGAACCCCTTACGAAATTGTTTTCTACAAATTTTGTTTCAATTAACAAATTAATTCCGAGAAACTAAAGAAAGTGTTCTTTTAACCTATATTGTATATCTTTTACCGTGAAAGATATTTAAATCTTTCAAAACAAAAATTTGATAGATATTGTAAAAGAAGAGATAAGAAATAAACTGATATCTACAAATAAGAGAAATCTTTACCTATTTATATTGGAATTTTTACTAATATGAGTTTGGATGGATTGAGATTTGATCTGATTCAACTTGTATACTAAATTAACCTTAAAATTAATTGAAACTTGCAAGAATCAGATTGAAATTTCCTTCTTTGAAAGTTTTTATTACTAAAAATTCTCATGAATTTTAAAACCGAAAATATGGCCTTAAATGTATAATGATAAATATATAACATTCCAGCTTTAATAAAGGGTTACAATTTCGGTAATAGAAATTCTAATTTATAATAAATACTTATATTATTAATATTATATGATAATTATTGATAATATTAGCACGATTATAATTAAAGGTATGGATCCTGCTGAACCTCATTTCAGCAATACTTCGCCAATGGTTAGACTTGATCCAACGGATGCTGACTTTGTGACGGCGCTTCATACTGATTGTAATCCTTTTATTAGTGGCGGCCTTGGAATCACTCAACCTGTCGGTCATATTGATTTTTATCCTAATGGTGGCCGCAATCAACCAGGTTGTGATGAAGGTGTGCTAAATTCTATTACCCTCGAGCGAGGAAGTTTATTTAAAGGTATACAATTTATGTCCAACTAATAATAAATCTACACTAATCACTGAAAGAAAATATATAAAAAATTTCAATAATTACATAGTAGAAATTAAAAATTTAATTTTTTATGATTATAATCAAAATCCTAACATATTTACTAATATTTTTCTTTCAGTTGTTCAATTTTGCGTTACTTTACCAAACGTATTTAATAACATGCTTGGCTAAATTATCATTATTATTTTCAATAAATAAAACAAATGACACTTTCAGACAATAGTCATTTGATTATATACCAATGTTTGATTCTTTGCATTATTACTTTATCATTTTATTTTATTATCTAATTTCATTATTTAATTTATTTGTCCATTGTTCGATTTTTTATTTGATTTTATTATTAACTTTCATAGTTAGTTTGTTTGTTTTTTTTCATTTGATTTTGTTATTATTTACTTTTTTATTTTGCTTTCTTAATTAGATTTTTTATTTGACTTTATTTTAGAAGCAAAAGTATTTTTCAATTAATTGTATTTTCTTATTAACTCAACAACAGGATCTCAATAATTATGCACTCACAAAGGATAAATTTTACTAGTTTCTTGACATATTTCTTTGTGGCTTTTCCGTCTTTAGTGAAGAAATATATTTGTAAATTGTACACCACCTGAAGTTCCAATCTTATTTCGAAATAACAATTCTCAAGTTATTTCTTCTGTCACTTAAGACTTTCATCGTTATAAAAATTTTTCAAAGGATTTCATTTCAACTCATTCATCATTCATGTCCTGTCTTTTTAAAGTTTTTCTCCTTCATACACGAGCGAGAGCGTATTTAGATTTTTTTAAAGTCATTTGTAATTTTTCATCACAAAAAATGTCACGTTTTCTCATCATAATTATTTCTTTGACTTCCATATTCGTACATTCCAGTTATTTCACATTAGTTTTTATTTTTTCATAAGATAAAGTGTTAATTTTTTTGTTATTATTATGTTTCCATGAACGTGTAAATAGAAAATTATGGATCAAAATTTTTAATATTATTCAAAATTAAATAAATCAAAATATTTTTCAGTTTAACAGAAAACTTTAAATTTTTTCAGGAATCAGAAGGTTTCTTGGTTGTAACCACATTAGAAGTTACGAATATTTTATGGAGAGCATAAACACTGCTTGTCCATATTTGGCAGTTCCTTGTGAATCTTGGGATAAATTTTTGGAAGGAAGTTGTTTCAACTGTGTCAACCAATATTGTCCAAGGTTCGGATTCGACGCTCAACCAGGAAATTATCATGCTTCAGTTTATCTCATGACTGGACGCGAAAAACCTTTCTGCAGTAAGATTCATCATTTTTTTATAATTAATCAGCCATTTCAAAAAAACAAAAAAATTTTTATTTCTTTTAAATTATTATTTTAAAACAATAATGTTTTAATGTTTAATTTTAATGTTTTTTTAAAATAATATTTTTTTCTATGTTATTAGAAATTATATATTCTTATCTTAAAATGGTAAATAAATTAATATTTAATATTTATAAGAAATATTTTACTGAAATCCGTTGAAGCTTTCTCGAAATAACCTGGCAACAAAGAAAACGTCACCACACACCCACACATTTCTGGACATTGGCTTAAGGAAGTTCTACCGTAAATCGAATAATCAAACAAATTTTGATAAAACTTGGTGTATTGATAGATAAAGTTTCTAAAATTTTGTAGTTAAATTTTTGAGACCTGTAGGTTCTTGGGAAAAAAGTTATGATTGATATATTTTTCCACTCATTGATTCTTATGAGAATTCATTACTCTGTCACATATATTTTCGTACTAAAAATTATTAAATGACCAGATAGTGATCAAAGTTTGTATAGTTAAACACAGATATCTAATGAGCCGATATTGTATTTAAAAAAGGACAATGGGTTCTTGTGAGAGTTGCAATAAATTAATTTGTAAAAATATTTCACGTTTTACACGATACAGTTCAGACGTTCTGACATTTTAAAATGTTAATTTTGATCGCACATGAAAAATAGTCATATTTAAAAAGTAAATAAAGTTAAAAAAGTTAATTATGTTAAAGTTCAATTAAACACTACAAGTAATGTTTTTGGGTTTAGAAATTTAAATAAACTTTATTAAAGAGATATTAAAAGATTTACACAAAACTTGAGAACTACAATTAACCCTTTTTAAATACGTTTCGATTATTTTGTCTCACGCCGCACACGGCCTCAACGATCGTCTGTTTCGTTCTACCCTTTTTCTCCTATTCTACGTATCTAGTCTAACCTTACTCACTTCCGCTTCCTATGTAGCGCCAATTTCAAAATCGTAAATATAAATATTGTTTATTTTTAACAATCGGCTATCCTGTTAGGGTTTGGTCTCCAAACCTTTATACAACATAATCATTTAAATAAGTTGGGCGTCGTCGTTCTCGTTTATTAGAATTTACACTATCTTTTTCTTGAGTAGTAACAATTTTCATCGCATCTGTATCTCTTTGATTAATTGTTTTCTTATCCGCTACATGCTTTTGATTTTCGACGTCTGACATATTTTCATTATCACTCTCCAATTCGTCACTTTCACTCTCAGTTTCATTACTTTGAGCTCCCCGCCAAATCTTTAACTGGCTCACATGAGCCGTGGTTTCAAACCCTCGATCATTAATTGAATTTAATTTTTTTACACGATATGTATCACTTGGCTCGATTCCCACAACTACCAACGGTCCGCTAAAAGACTTTTGAAGTTTGGTCGAAAAACCAGTGGCTACTGGAGCCTTTTTAATAAAAACAATATCACCCAATTTAAAATTAACGTTTTTGAAACGTTTAAGATCATAACGTGTTTTATACTTCGCTTGCGCTTGTTTTATATTTTCTCGAATTTCATCCTGAATTGTAATAGGACTTCTATAAGTTTCACAACCAATTGTGACTTCACGCGTTTGACAATCATCGAAACGTGTCAAATAACCTAACAGAGCCTCATACGGAGTTTTTCCGGTCGCAACACTCATCATACTGTTTATGTCTCTCTCTATTTTCTTAAGTTTTAGGTCCCAATCATCTGAATCTTCTCCGTCAACAGAGCATTTCATTAAAGGTAACAACGTTTGATTGAGTCTTTCAATAAGACCATTAGCTTGCGGGTGTCGCGAAGAGTTTAAGGTGTGTTTGATTTGATATTTTTCACACAGACCTTGGAAATTTTGGGACGTAAAACTTGTTCCCCTATCAGTAATAAAGCGTGCCGGTGCACCGACTGTGAGAACAAATTCTTCAACTTTCTTTACCGTCGTGGTCGCTTTAACATCCCTGACTGGTCGTATATACACATATTTCGTCAAATTATCAATTAGGCCAATAACATATTTATTCTTTCGCGGTGTCGAAATAAACGGACCTAGGTGATCGATGTGCACAATTTCAAATGGGCGTTTGCCCGGCGGTATTGGATTTAATTCCCCTGCTTGTCGACCACTCTTTCTTTTCGACAAAATGCATTCCAAACAGGTGTTTAAGTGATATCTCACATACCTACGCATTTTTGGAAAATAGAAATAAGTGCTGATTCTTTTAACTGTCTTATCCAGTCCAAAATGACTAGAAAGATCGTGATATCTCAAGACTATGGATTTTCTAAATGATTTGGGTACTACGTAAACCTCGCGTTGATCTTGTCCGTCTGTTATTTTTCTAAATAATAAACCGTCTTTCAAACAATAATCGCGTACTAACCCTTTTTCTAGTTTTGATCTATCACGCTCTTTCTTTTCTAAAATTTCAATGATTACTTTTAGATCTGCATCGGAACGCTGATGCATTAATATTTCTTCTTCTTTCGTTTCAATTACTAACACGGTTTCTTTTTGAGTTTCGTCAATGGGTGATCTCGATAAAGCATCAACGTGGCTCATTTTAATCCCCTTACGATGTTTAATTTCTAGATCAAATTCGGACAATTGACTTATCCAACGAGCGATTTGTGGACTTTGAGTTTTCCACGCATTCACGTTCACGAGACATTGACAGTCAGTAATAACTGTAAATGGGATCCCTACTAAATACGTTCTTAATTTTTGCACTGCCCACGAAATTGCCATCAACTCCAATCGGCTGGAGTGATACTTTTCTTCCGTTTCACTAGTACGCCTACTAACAGCGTAAATCATACGCAACGGGTCCGCTTCTTGGTCCGCTTGTAGTAGAATAGCAGCTATTCCCTTGGAAGAAGCGTCCGTGTGCAATTCCGTTATCCACGCTTTCGGATTATACACCTTCAACACCGGTTGACATAATAATCTTTGCTTAAGCGTTTTAAAAGCTTCCTCGCATTCCGGAGACCAAATAAACTCTTTGTTTTGTCTTAATAAATCAGTTAACGGTGACGACATACGCGCAAAATTCGGAACAAACCGTCTAAAGAAACTGGCCAACCCTAAGAATTGTCTCACCTCGTGAGGTGATTGAGGTTTCGGAAATTCTTCAATCGCTCTAATTTTAACATCGCCCGGTTGAATCACTCCCTCCCCTAAAATATAGCCCAGATATTCCACCTTTTTTAAACCAAATTTACTCTTTTTTAAATTTATCGTTAACGATGCATCTTCTAATAATTTTAACACAAAGATAAGATTCTGTAATAGTTCCTCCCATGACCCTGCGTAGATGACAGTGTCGTCAAAAAAAGTGAAAGCCATCCCCTTACGTCTTGCTATACCCAAAACTTTGTCCATAAGTTTGGCAAAGTATTTCGGTGCTCCTGTTAAACCGAACATGGCCCTCTCAAATTTACCCGTTTGAGTCTCCGTAATAAAAGAAGTATATTTTTTTGAATCGTCCTCTAATGGTACTTGTAAATAAGCCCACGCCAAATCCAAGATTATAAACATTTTCGCGTTGTTTAAATTTTCTAATAAGTCATCGAAGTTAGGTATAGGGAAGTTAAGCGCTTTTGTATTTTTGTTTATACCCCGAAAATCGACTACCATGCATGGTGTTCCGTCTTTTTTTCTGACTAAAAATGCCGGACTGGCATATTCAGCATCTGTTTCCGTGACTATATTCTTTTCTTTATAATCTGACACTATATGATCTAAATCCTGCCTATTTTTTGCGTTTAATCTGTAAGGTTTGCACTGAACCGGTTGTGCATTGTCTTTTAATTCTATTTTCATTTTTATTAAATCCGTTTTTCCGAGTTCGTCTAAATTTTTTGCTATACATCCGCGAAAATCGTTAAGAATATTCACTAATTGCTGCTTTTTTTCTAATGTTATTGTTTCATCGGTTATAACCTCTTCTATTCTAATATTCTCTTTTGTATTTATTTTATTTTCGTCAACTATTAGTATACTACCGCCTATTTTCTGGCCAATTTCAATTTTCTCTACATTTTCGGACATATTCATTATCGGTAAAGTAATTTCTCCCTTATCTGTTATGGTATTAATTAAATAAATAGACCCTGGTTCCATTTCTTTTTGTTGATTCGCGTGTATTTTCAATTTATTTTTCGTTAAATTTTTAAACTCTTTTAAATCTATTTCTGCAAACGTTAAATCTGAACCGTGTCTTGTATATGTCAAATCTAAAGATTCTGTAAACGATCGACCTAAAATTATATCTATATTTTGCACGTCATCTGGAACTATTACTAGCGTAATTAGTCTTGGCGTTAAATTATCAAAAATAATAATTTCGTTTATTTTACCTGGACTCTCTACTAAGCTACGACCGAAGCCTTCCAGTTGACAACCCGCCTTAATCATTTTAAAACCTTCCCTTAAAACCACCGTAGATTTTATTGTGCACACCGAAGCACCCATGTCGATTTGAGCTTGCAAATCCCTACCACCCAATTTAATAATACGTAAGAATTTCCCCACAGAATCATTAGAATTTTCGTCACTTACTACTTGTACCGCTTCTTTTTTAATATCATTTCTCTTCGGACATCTACTGGCAATGTGCCCTACCCCTTCACACAAAAAACATTTAATTACCTTTTTTGGACCCTTACAGTCCCTAGATAAATGTCCATCTTGATCACAATTATAACACTTCCTTACATTTTTTACACTTGACTGGTACGTAGATGAAATCACTTTGTCAGGTTCCATCTTTCTACTGACATCGAATTCTTGATATCCTTGCGCTGCCATCTTTGTTGACTGCTCCCGTGTTGTTTTTGAAGTTTGTCCACTTGGTTGATCTGCTCGCCTCTCGTTGATTTTCTCTCTCCTCGTCTTGTCTATTTGGTCGAATCTGACAAGTTCCTGTAGCATCTTGTCAGTATTTTCAAAATCTCGACTGAGTAAGAAATTAGTAGCCTCCCTGGACCAAAGTCCACTTGCCACTTCATCTCGTATCTCAACTGTACTCAGTCCTATTCCTTCACACAACCAAATCTTATCAAGAAAATAATCCTGCATACTCTCCTTGAATCCTTGTCGTCTCGCCATCATAGCCTTCATTCGTTCACTCATACTCCGCTGATAAGTGAATGTCGCTTTAAAAGCCTGAGCAAACGAAGCAAAATCGAATATTACTTCCATTTTAGTTAATAACCACTTCAGCGCGCCTTCCTTTAAACGAGCTTTCGCGACACTCAGCGCCACAGCATCGGACCAGCTGTTTATTGTCTTTACATTTTCAATTTCAGCTATCCAAACTCGCGCTCTGTCGGGGCCCTCATTTCCATAAAAGTCTCGAATCGCAGCACTGGGATCTCCCATTACCATCTGAGGAGTTGCCAGGCCATTTGCTTCTGTTCCTATCATCGTTCGTTCCAGGATTTGCGATAGCGAATTTAGCGCCCTCGCCAACACGTCTTCGTTTGTATTTGCTGCGGCATTGTCCGCCATGTTGTCTTTCACGCCAGAGGATTGCATTACAGGATTTTGCAATGTGTTGGTCGAAGAACTCTCCTTTCTAGCTGTTTCAGTCGCTTTCATCAGGTCTAACCTCTCTTTTTCGAACATTTTCTTCTGATTTTCAAGCTCTTGTAACATCGCTGCAGCTTGCTTTTCATACTGCGCTCTCTCCTCAGCACGCCTCTTTTTCTGCCTCTCCACTTCTTTAAACAGTTCGTCCCTATCGCCCATGTTTAAATTCGCACCTTGAAATGTCTGTTGAAAATTCTCAAACTCGTCATCCATAAACGATAAGTCAAAATATCAACATTCACGTCGACTTTTCACCGAACACCGTCACGAGAGAAAACGTGGTTATCCCACTTCTGATTTTGTTAAAGTTCAATTAAACACTACAAGTAATGTTTTTGGGTTTAGAAATTTAAATAAACTTTATTAAAGAGATATTAAAAGATTTACACAAAACTTGAGAACTACAATTAACCCTTTTTAAATACGTTTCGATTATTTTGTCTCACGCCGCACACGGCCTCAACGATCGTCTGTTTCGTTCTACCCTTTTTCTCCTATTCTACGTATCTAGTCTAACCTTACTCACTTCCGCTTCCTATGTAGCGCCAATTTCAAAATCGTAAATATAAATATTGTTTATTTTTAACAATTAATACAATTATTTGATTATATATTAGTAAAATTAAATTTAAACCTAGCCTCAAAATAATGGTCTCTGTTTTGACTAGTATTGTCATACGATAGAACTTCCTTAACAATGAAAATTTTTGCATTTCAGATGAAAATGAGTCAATTTTGACTATTTTTGGAAAATCGAAAATCATAACGATCACAAAGCTTCCTCTAGGAGGAAGCAAAATCTATAAAATTAATTGAAAAATAAAAATTGGAGAAAATGGTTAAAAATGATAATAATAATTCAAAACTCATGAAAATAATTACACTTTGAGAAAAATAAGTGATGAAAGTATAAAATATATTGAAAATAAAAACATAATTGAATAAATAAGTAAATAAGTAAAATTTGAGATAAATAATTAAAAAATGTAGAAAATTAATTGAAAAACAATTAAAATTTGGAGAAATTGATTGTAAAATAAAAATAAATATAATTTAAATTTAAGATAAATAATTTTAAATTAAAGATAATAATTACAATTTTGAAAATAATACTTCCATATATGAGAAAGCAAAATCAAAAAGTTTAATCGAAATTAAAGAAAATAATTGGAAAATGGTAAAAACAATGAAAAATTAAAGGAAGTAATTGATATTTATAGAAATATTTAAAATTAGTGATAAACAATTGGAAATTTAGAAAACTAATAAAAAAATAATAATTAAAAGTCGGAGAAAACATTTGCAAAATAATGAAAATATTTGAAAATTGAATAAAATAATTGAAATTTGAAGAAAATAATTTAAATTTAAGGAAAATAAGTGATAATACTTCCTATTTATGAAAAAGCAAAAACCAAATATTTAATTAAAATAAAAGCAAATAATTAAAAAATGGTAAAAACAATTAAGCATTAAAGAAAGTAATTGAGGGTCTGGATGCAGCAACCGCCTTAGCGCTCGACGGCGTTGATGGTCTCTTTTCTAACAAGATGAGATAACTGTCGAAAATTTATCTCAATTTCAAAAATTGAAAAAAAATGAAAAATAAATATTAAGACGTATATAGGTAATTCAGGTGAATATTTTTAGTTCTCATAAATTTTTTATTTGGACTCTTATTTTACCAGATAAAAAATAAAAAATAAAATTTTTAACTCTATTAAATTAATTATATTTCAGTAATCATTCTACGATATCTCGTGAACGGTCGAACTAAAAAATTTCAAATTTTACTTACCTTCGTAAAAATTATTACTAAATCTATCTAAATCATCAAAATAGTAAAAAATATTAATTTGTTATGTTTTTTTAATAATAACTTAATTACGCCTGTCTTAAACTTTGGAGAAAGAAACTCAGCGATGAAGTTTTTACTTTTTAAAACTTCTTGATATAGAATTGATCAACAAAATATAATCAAATGTCACTTAAATTTTCATTAAGTTTTCTTGAAAATTGTAGCTTTGACAACAAATTGTTTAACGAAATTACCAGTGCGCTGAGCGTGTTCATTGATCTTATTCGGGAAAGCGAGAGTTGCTATGGGTATTTTGGAAAAATAACCAAACATACAATTTGTTTAACGAAATATTTAATGATATCATAATTAATTATAATTGCAATAAACAAAAGAACATTTTATTGAACCATATTCAGATATATATTTTGTTTAGTACTGACAAACATTGCATTTTAAATATTTCTTGTTCGACTTAAGTAATTTATTTTAGACTTAGCTATTAAATAATATTATTCTAGAAAATTATTTAAACAATTTAATATACGTAAAACATTCAACACTTCCTATACTCTAAAGTTTGCACCTTGTAATACTGTCTACAAACAATGTATTATATTTCATATATTTAAAACATACACAGCTGTTCTTATACCAAAATTAACTAAATTATTTAACTTGTTATTATAACAATTTTAAGCGTTAGACCTGGGGGTACTTGACCTGGGGTAATAGCGTCTTCAAAGGGTAAATTTTTTTTTATTTATTGAAAATCTGGAGAACCTATGTTTCTTACTTTTTGCTTTAAAGTGCTGCACTGTAAGAAACGCAAACATTGTAAATGCAAATAAAACGTGAATCCCTTAAAACCCCTTCCTTGCGGGTAATATTTTATGGTACCGCGGTGGAAAATACAACTTTTCTAAAACATTTTATTACAAGAACTATACTCTCTAAAAGTAAATTCGTGACAAATTCACTGATTTAACTACTATACAAAAATTTAATAAAACGTGCAACAAAAAAGTCTAAAATAAATAATCTAATCCCAAAATGATATACATATTTTAAACTTCAATGTTTATCAATATTAAAAAAGTATATTTAAATATGGTTCAATGAAATATTCTTTTGTTATTATTAATTATTATCATTAAATATTTCGTTTAACAAATTGTATGTTTGGTTATTTTTTCCAAAATACCAACAGCAACTTTCGCTTTCCTGAATAAGATCAATGAACATGCTCAGCGCACTGGTAATTTCGTTAAACAATTTGTTGTCAAAGCTACAATTTTCAAGAAAACTTAATGAAAATTTAAGTGACACTTGATTATGTTTTGTTGATCAATTCTATATCAAGAAGTTTTAAAAAGTCAAAACTTCATCGCTGAGTTTCTTTCTCCAAAGTTTAAGACAGGCGTAATTAAGTTTTTATTAAAAAAAACATAACAAATTAATATTTTTTACTATTTTGATGATTTAGATAGATTTAGTAATAATTTTTACGAAGGTAAGTAAAATTTGAAATATTTTAGTTTGACCGTTCACGAGATATCGTAGAATGATTACTAAAATATAATTAATTTAATAGCGTTAAAAATTTTCTTTTTTATTTTTTATCTGGTAAAATAAGAGTCCAAATAAAAAACTTATAAGAACTAAAAATATTCACCTGAATTACCTATATACGTCTTAATATTTATTTTTCATTTTTTTCTATTTTTGAAATTGAGATACTTCGCCGTCAGTTTATCTCGTCAAAAAAGAGACAGAAAATGCTTTCGAGCGCTAAGGCGGTTGCTGCATCCAGACCCTAAATTGATATTTAAAGAAATAATTGAAGTTTACAATATATAATTGGAAATTTGGAAAATTGACTAAAAAATAATTTAAAATTTGAGAAAACAATTGCAAAATAATGAAAATATTTATAAATTCAAAAAAATAATTAAAATCTAAGGTAAATAATTGAAAATTGAAGACAATAATTGAAATTTTGAAACAAGTGATAAAATCACCAAATTAGTTTTAAATTAAAGAAAGTAATTGGAATATGAGAGAAATAATTGAAAATTTAGGAAATTAATAAAAAAAATTGAAAAAGTAACAGAAATTTTAAGAAGAATAGTTAAAAAATGATAAAAGCAATTAAAAATTGTAGAAAATATTTGAAATTTAAAGAATTAATTAAAAGTATGGGAAAATAGTTGGTAAAATAATAATAATCGAAAATAGAAGAAAATAATTAAAATTTGAAAAAAAAAATAGTAGAAAATGTCTTAAATTAATTGAAAAATAATAGAAATGGTTGGGAAATTCGTTAAAAAATAATTAAAATATTAAAAAAATGGAGAAAATAATTTTAAAATAATAAAAGTAATTTAAAGTCTAAGAAATAATTAAAATTTAAGAAAAATGTATTTATAAAATTACAAAATATATTTAAAATATAAGAAAGTAATTAAAAACTAATATCAAAAATTAAACATTGATAAAAATGATTAAAATACGAGATAAATAATTGTAAGTTAAGGTAATTGACTAAAAAATATTTAACATTCTCACAAATTGGAGAAAAGAATTGCAAATTGATGAAAATAATTTAACATAAAAAAATACGATTAAAATTTGTGAAAAATAATTAAAAATTCAAAAAAATAATAAAAAAATAATTTTAAAAATTGAGCATTGATAAAAATTATTGAAATTTGAGATAAATAATTGAAATATCTAAGGGAAAAAATATTGAATATAATTTAAATTTTAAGATAACAATCGCAAAATAATGAAAATATTTAAAAATTTAAAAAAATAATTGGAATTTAAGGTTAATAATTGTAAGTTTAAGTGTTCTTAAGATATCCTGTCGAAAAAACAGTGTCGCGAAATTTGAATGTCAGTTAAACAACATTTTAAGGGACAAAATTACATTTTTACTTGGTCAACGTGGACATTTGTTTTGATCCCCCTCTCCCACAAAACTCTCCACGTGGTATCTGAATGAAACCTTATAAAAATCAACAGACATCGTGGAACTTTTAAATATATCAATTTAAAAATAAATTTTATAAATGTATGAGTCGTTTTATATAAAAAAGTGGATCCTTAATTAAACATTTAGCTAATTTAAGGACAAAAATCTAGAGTGAAACCCTTAATGAAAAATGCCCCGTTTTTTCTTCGCAAAAAGTATTTTAAAGAAAAAAAAGCTAGTAAAAAATGTTATGAGGAACATTTGAATAAAATAATGAAAGAAATTATTTTTTAGGAGGTCACTATCGAGTAAAAATAAATATTTCGAAGACAGTAGAGAGTATGGATCATGGAGGAGATGTCGGCAAATTTGTATTGAAGGTAATTGGAGCCAATGGGAAAATAACAGAGAAGTTGCAATTAAGTGAAACTTCCCAGTACTACGAGCCTGGAAGTACTCTTACAGTAGTTTTATCGGGAGAAGTTGTAGGTAAACCAGAAGCTGTAGAATTATCCTGGGAATATCAGACATCAGTTTTTAATCCTCTCACTTGGAGATTACTGCATAAACCAAAATCATATGTCGACTTTTTAACTATAGACAGTCTTGAGTTCAATGCAGGGTGAGAGATTTTTTTTACTAATTTTTATATTTTCTTGAATCTAGATTTCTGTTATCGACAGTTATCGACACTCGCACCATTTACACTGAAAAAACGGAATTCTTCTTTTAAGAATATTTTCTAGGCGCCTACGTAATAATAAAAAATTCTTATTTAAAAAATATATTTTAGATTGAGAATACTCTTCTTATTCTAAGAATATTATATTCTCAGAATAAGAATATTCTTTTTTGAATAGGCGCTAAAAATAATTCTTAAAAAAAGAATAACGTTTTTTCAGTGTGGTTTCTGATTATTTGTCCTGCAAAATTAGATTTTACTCAAATCACTTTTTGGGGAGAATATAAAAAAATAATTATAAATATAATTATGTGTCAGTAACTGTCGGTATTTTACATTCTTATTATCTAAATAAGGGAAAAGATATCAATAAAACATTCCAATATTCTGAAAAGTTATTGATAACAAAATTTTACAAAATTTTAACTAAAGATGCAAATTTATTTATTTAATTACAGAATCACAGTTTGTCCGGATGAAACGAAGACTCTGATTGCAAATGAGCCGAAAATCCTTACAGTTGAAAACTGCCGAAACACAGACCTAAATTTGGTATCAACGTGAAAGTTATGAAATAGGAGTTATCACAAATGTCATCTGTATCATTTTAATTTGACCCTTGAATCTAAAATTTTTACGCATGACTCATCCAACATTTTCCCATTCTCATAATCATTTTTAAAAAATGTCAAACAACACCTACATATACATATATGTACAATATAAAGTTTATTTTTCAAATGCGATACGAAAAATTTACTTCACATTTTAAAACTGAATTTAGATTATTCAATAAGAATATATTTTTTTAGTTCAAGCGTTTTGTAACAATTTTTGTAATGTATGAAATCCAGTTTTATCACTATATTGACAATTTTATTTATTAGGGTGAATTTTTTAATATTTATTGTTTATGAATTTTTGACTGTATATTTTTTTGTTTAATAAATTAAATTTGTATTATTTAAAAATTCAAGAATATTCTCAACCAAGTTTCATATTTTCTCGTAATAAATTTGTGACGCTTTCTATCAATCGGATTTTTATTTAGCAAAATCTATGCTTTTTCCGATTTTTGTTTTCTTTTCATTTAACTGAATTTTCATCAAGCATTTTCTTATTTAAGATAATTCTTATTAAGCATAATTTTTGTTTCCTGAATTTTTAGTTAAAACAGTTTCTTTTTTCCAAAAATTTTACTAATATATAAGCATAATTTTTATTATCCAAAATCTCCATTTGCCCGAACTTTTATTTAACCGATTGACATAATTTTCATTTAACAGCCTAACTGCATTTTTATTTATCAAAATTTCTATTTACCCGATTCTTTATTTGTCAGAACTTTCATTTAACCGACTTTTCATTTATCAGCATCTAATTTTCTACTTAACAGAAGATTTTTTTAACATAATTTCTATTTTCCTGATTTTTTATTTAACATAATTTCTATTTTCCCGATTTTTTATTTAACATAATTTCTATTTTTCCAAATTTTCCTTAAGCATAATTTTTATTTTCTCGAATTTGACTGATCTTTTACAAGTAACCGAATTTACTTTTAACAGAATTTGTATTTAAAGTAACTTTGGAGGTAGAGAATTTAACCTTTGGGTTTTCAAATTATGTACACTGAGAAAACGATATTTTTACACTGAAAAAAATCC
Organism: Ganaspis brasiliensis; assembly: GCA_037103525.1. Lineage (NCBI taxonomy): Eukaryota > Metazoa > Arthropoda > Insecta > Hymenoptera > Figitidae > Ganaspis > Ganaspis brasiliensis. Next base: position 3,170,029 of record JAZKLR010000102.1, on the reverse strand, counting down.
CTTGCACCCGTCTACTAGGAATCAACCATTTTTCCTTGTTAGTTAAGGAGCCAGCTAGTTGAGATTAGTTAAAATGACAAGGATAATTTGTACTCTAAGTAATTAGGAATTATATTATATTAACACCAAAAATTGTGCGATCGACTGCTTTTATTACTGCAATAAGTTCTTTATTATCTAAAATACATTTGTCAATACTTTCTCTCTTTCAAACATTAGTGGTTAAGGTAAATGATACCAGTTTTGTTCGCCATATATTTTAAGGTTATGTCGATTTGACATTTTCAGAAAAAACTATTAAAACTTTAGTAAACTTTGGTATTATTTTAAAGATTAATTGACACAAAGTAACTTGTTTGCACTGGGAAATTGTAATATTTCAGCTGATTTATACATTTTTTTCTGTTTTTAAAAATTAGAAGTCGAACAAGTTTGATTTATTAGAATTAACTTATCTTCGGTTGCTAACTGAACAAGGAATCCTTGTCATTTTAACCAAAATGGACTCAACTATAGCCAAATTGTTGTTTTTCACATTAATATTTTTTTCAGTGTACTTTAAGAATTATTCTTGGCGCCTATTTAAGAATAAAATATTCCGATATTAAAGAATATAATATTCCTAAAATAATATTTTTAAAATAAGAAGCACATTCTTAATTTAAGAATCATAATCTTAAGGGCATAAGAAAATATTCCTAATTTAAGATTATGCTTCTTAATTTGAGAATGTGATTCTTATTTAAGAATATTATATCTTTAGAATAAGAATATTTTATTCTTAAATAGGCGCCGAGAATATTATTAAGAACATGTGATGGAGTATGACGTCACTGGCTTAGGCAAAATTTGTCCGCAACTTTTTTCTTAAAATATTAACTATTTTGTCACCAAACTTTACGAAATATTTATATATTTATATATAATCAAAATGTTTATTATTTTAAAAGAAAGTTTACGGACAAATTTGCATAAAAATGGATTAGAAAGAATAAAAATTAAATAAAAATGTTGTTAAATTAGCATTCGATACAACAGAAATCCAAACTAAAATTCTATATAATAGAAATCTTATCAAATAAAAACTATAGGTTAAATAAAAATTCGCCTTAGTAAAAATCTTGTGATACAGCAATTCAAAAATAAAGAAATATGTTGGGAATTTGTAAAATGCGCCAAATTACAAGTATTAATCATATTTAGTGTAGTGAGGACACCTTGTGTTCAAATTTGTAACTTTTTAGAATCACGTGACCACTTCTGGTTAGGTTAGTTAGTTGAGAAAGAACGTTTGTAACGCTAAGATCATCTGGAGAATTATACCAATAAATATTTCACTTTTATATTCTAAAAGATCTTTTTATCATTCGTTATTACTGTTCATTTGATCCTGTGAATGCCTCTACAGGTTATGGTACCAGAATTTGTGGTTTAAAGTAATAAGTAAAACGGGACCGTAGTGCTTTTGTTAAATGTGAATTTGATTCGAGGGGAAGCGTGTGATTCAAAATGGCGTCAACGTATTCGGCGCGAATCGAGACTTTAACAAAAGACAACTATGATACGTGGAAGCTGCAAGTTGAAGCGCTTCTTGTTCGGAATGATACGTGGGAATATGTGGTTGGTGAAAAATTGAAACCAGAAGTTCCAGAAGGTAATGCTGCTGCTCAGGAGGCGGCAAGAGCATGGGACGCTGCGGATCGAAAGGCGCGTTCAGATTTAATTTTGGCAATAAGTCCCTCGGAATTGAAACAGATAAAAGGTTGCGTAACTTCAAATGAAATTTGGCTGAAGTTGCAATCTATTTATCAGTCTACTGGACCAGCAAGAAAGGGTAGGCTCCTGAAACAGCTGACACTTCATAAGATGGCTGACGATGTTGATGTTCGCGAACACATTAGAAGTTTCTTCGATGCCGTCGACAAACTTCAAGAAATGAACATAGAAATAAATAAGGACTTGTTAAGTGTTCTGTTACTGTACAGCCTTCCTCCTTCTTATGAGAACTTCAGGTGTGCGATAGAATCAAGGGATGATTATCCAACGCCGGATATGCTAAAAATTAAAATAATTGAAGAAAGTGATGCTCGTCTATCAAAGGTTAGAGAAGGGATCTCGAACGCCATGTTTGCCAAACTAAGTGGGGGTGCTAGTGGTGGTAATCGGAACAAGGGGAAGTTCGGTAAGACCGGCGGAAAACCACGAAAGTTTACGAAGGATGACGAACGTGTTAAAGGTAATTTTCCCTACAAGTGTCATCGTTGTTTTAAAGTAGGACACAAAGCCGCGAATTGTGATCAAGATGTAGTTGAAAAGAATCAACAAAAGGCTAGTGTAGTGGAAGAATTAAGTTATCTTGTGACTTCTTCGACTGAAAATGCTCTAAATGTCGAAAAGTGTGATACTAAAAGTAGATGGTGCCTCGACAGTGGGTGTACGTCACATATGACCAGTGATGAAAAAGATTTTGTGTTTAAATCTGAAAGTGATGTATTAAAAATGAATTTAGCAAGCCATGCCTCTGCTTCAGTGTTAGGTAAAGGAACAGTTAAAGTGTCAGTTTCGAATGGAAAAGAAGATAAAATTTTACAGTTGGAGGATACACTTCATGTCCCAGATCTCAGAATGGACTTGATGTCTGTAAGTAAAATAACAGATAAAGGATGCGATGTTCTTTTTAAGAAAAATTGTGCAGTGGTACTTGATATGAATCAAGACGTAAAATTTATCGCAGACAGGGTAGGTGGCTTTTATTACGTCCGAGAAGGTTCTCAAATCGCGAGTGTATTAACTGAGGATCAAGGAATTCCGAAAATAGAATTGTGGCACAGAAGGTTAGGACATTTAAATAAAAAATCTCTTAAAAGTATCCTGAGCCAGGAAAAAGCTACTGGAATTGATTTTAAAGTTCAAGAAAAATTGTCAATATGTGAATCATGTTTGAAAGGAAAGTTTTCGCGTTCCCCATTTCCGAAAAAGACTTTACGAAAAACTGAAGTTCTTGAAATTGTGCACAGTGATATTTGTGGTCCAATGAGAATCAACTCTCAAGGTGGAGCAAAGTACTTTGTTACATTTATAGACGATTCTACGCGGTGGTGTGAAGTAAAATTTTTAAAACGTAAAAGTGACCTTTTAGAAGCGTTTAAAGTTTTTAAATCTACTGCGGAGAATCAAACTGGAAATAAAATAAAGATTTTACAATCAGACAATGGGACAGAGTACTGCTCAAACGATTTTGACAAGTTTTTGCAAGAATGTGGAATTTTGAGAAGACTCACAGTGCCATACACTCCGCAACAAAACGGAGTTGCGGAGCAAAAAAATCGCACTCTCGTGGAAACAGCTAGGTGTGTGATGAATGACAGTAATCTACCACCGTCATTCTGGGGAGAAGCTATTGCCGTGGCAAATCACGTTCGAAACAGATGTCCCTCATCGAGTTTAAATGGAGAAATTCCATTCCAAAAATGGAAGGATCGAAAAGTTGACTTATCACATCTTAGAAGTTTTGGGTGTTTTGTTTTCATCTACAACAAAGACCCTAACAAGGGAAAACTGGAACCTAGAGGAAAGAAAGGAATCTTCGTCGGATATTCAGATGTGCAAAAGGGTTTTCGAATTTGGCTACCTGAAGAAAGAAAAATCGAAGTTTCCCGAGATGTAGTTTTCACCAATGAATTCAACACGAAGGGAGAACAAGAAGAGTTCTGTTCAGAAGAAATCTTTAATAAATCAAGAGTAGATCAAATTAGTGACGATAACTGGATAGAAATAAATCCAATTCGAGAACCTGAGGTCGTAGAAGAAATCGATGAGAATGGACTAGAAGAAAATAATAACCTCTCAGATGATGATCGTCCTGCTGCTCAAGAAATTAGAACTGCCGGCAGACCACGCATTTTAAGAACAGGCCAAAGAGGAAGGCCTCGAAAATTATTTCATACAGTTCAGGATGAAATATTATCAGAAGAAGATGAAGATTTTGCTAATGTTGCCGAGATAACAGTGACAGAAGCACTCAACGGATGCCATGCAGATGAATGGAAAAAGGCAATCATCAACGAGTTTGAAGCACTGATAGAAAATAAAACCTGGGTTTTAAAAGAACGTCCCGACGATCAAAATATTATTGGATGCAGAATTGTACTTGCAAACAAGTACAAACTTGATGGATCAATAGATAGAAGGAAGGCACGTCTTGTCGCAAAGGGGTATTCTCAACAGCCTGGTATTGACTTCAAGAAAACTTTTGCTCCAGTGGCACGTGTAGGATCAATCCGTCTCCTCATGGCATTAGCAGTGGAAGTTGGATTGATTGTTCATCAGGTGGATGTGACTACAGCCTTCTTGAACGGAGTCCTGGAAGAAGAAATATATATGGAGTTGCCAGAAATGTTTCAAGACCTATTACCAAAGATTGTGCGCGAAGAAAAAGGAGAAAATGCCTCGAAGATGATGTCAGAAATACAAACGGGAGATAAAGTATGTCTCTTGAGAAAAGCTATTTATGCGTTAAAACAAGCCGGTAGACAATGGCACAAAAGGCTTGACGAAGTTTTTCATAAACTTGATTTGAAACCAACTAGTGCTGATTCGTGTGTTTATGTTTACCACAAAGGTGAAAAGTGTTTGATTATTGTGACATATGTGGATGACATGCTAGTAGCATCAAAGGACATAGAACTAATCGAAAAATTTAAACAAGATCTCAGAGAATATTTCGAAATAAAAGATTTAGGAAAGGTGAAGTATTGTCTGGGTATGGAGTTCAATCAACAGGACGATGTCATCGAGATTTCACAGAGAATATATATTCAAGAAATTTTGAGAAAATTTGATATGGCAGATTCAAAGCCAGTTTCAACACCAATTAGTCTTGGAACAAAGCTCGTTAAGTCAGAAAAAGTTAATGACGTTGAACAGTCTCAATTTCCTTTTAGAAAACTGATTGGAGCACTGATGTACTTATCAGTAACAACCAGGCCTGATATAACGTATGCAGTTAATTGGTTAAGCCAATTTAATAATTGTTATGATAAGAAGCATTGGATAGCAGCCAAGAGAATCCTTCGGTATCTTCGTGCAACAGAAAGTCTTGGATTGAAGTTTCAAAGGACGGGGAATGACTTGAGCGGATTTGTTGATGCGGACTGGGCGAACTGTGAAGGTGATAGAAAATCTTACACTGGATTTGTGTTCATTTTTGGAAATGCAGCCATTTCATGGGAAGCCAGAAAGCAGAGGACAGTAGCCCTTTCAAGCACCGAGGCTGAGTACATGGGACTCTCAGAAGCTGCTAAGGAGGCTTTGTATTTAAGAAGATTTTTCAAAGAATTAGGTTTACAAGAACCAAAAGTGATCAAATTGTTTAATGATAATCAAGGAGCACAGAAATTAGCCCGCAACCAAGTGTTTCACAATAGAACTAAGCATATTGATGTGAAACACCATTTTATACGAGAAACTTTGAAGACTGGATTCATCGAGTTGGAGTACTTACAATCAACAGAATTGATAGCTGATGTCTTGACAAAAGGATTGTCTAAGTTGAATCATCATCGATGCATTGAAGGTTTTGGACTTGTGTCAGTGAAAGTGTAAATAAAATATGATTTATAGCTTGAGGGGAAGTGTTGGGAATTTGTAAAATGCGCCAAATTACAAGTATTAATCATATTTAGTGTAGTGAGGACACCTTGTGTTCAAATTTGTAACTTTTTAGAATCACGTGACCACTTCTGGTTAGGTTAGTTAGTTGAGAAAGAACGTTTGTAACGCTAAGATCATCTGGAGAATTATACCAATAAATATTTCACTTTTATATTCTAAAAGATCTTTTTATCATTCGTTATTACTGTTCATTTGATCCTGTGAATGCCTCTACAAAATAAGATGTCAAATTGAAATTTGCATGAAAATTTAGCTTCTGTTACGTCCGTAACGTTATATATATAAACAATATATATATTTATTATAATAATGTATAATAATAATTATACGCTTTCATATTGGATTGTATATCAATACTTTATTAAAGGACAATTATATTCTAAATTGTAATTGGGCTTGCTTAAAAGAAGTAAGATAACGATTACATAGAGAAGCGGCAAGCACAGCGGTGAAGAGGGATACATCACCAAACATAGAATCTGTAGAGAACCTCGGGAACCCAGGGGAAAGAGGCGTAAGACATATCATAGAGAAGCGGCAAGGATAGCGGCCTGGAAAAGAGGAATATATCACCACACATAGACAAAAACTATAGAGAACCACGGGAATCAAGGAGGACAGAGACGAAGGAAATACATGAAGCAGATGAATTAAAGTTTGATATAAAAAGACCGGCAAAATGATGAGGACTCAGTCTTAGTAATCACAGTTTTTTAAGAGTCACATCGGTCATAGTCAGTTTTATTTCGTCAGTCAAGTTATTCGTCTACCCTAGTTTGCCAAACACTCATTTTTGCCGATTGAACGAAGTAAACTTTGTGCTACACCAGTGTTGAACCAGTTTTAGTTATACTCGAATTATTAAGATTTTGACTAAATCTTTTTCGAACCAACTCAGCCATTAATTCAAAATAAATAAACTAATAAACAAAAAGAGATTAGAAACTTATCATCTCAAACTAAGTGAATAAAATAGTTTGGTTCAGTTCAACCCAGTGTTTTACTTGGACTTGCATCCCATCAACGCTTTATCTTCTAATTTGAAGAGCGTGCCACGAAGAATCTACGTCTAGTTCTGCCACCAATCTGTCTGGAGTCTTATCACCTCTGCAGCACATTATCAAGTCATCAACCTCGAGATTCACGCCGAATAAACCACTGCAAGTTCGACTCGAAGCCTACATCGTTATCTTTTTCTTCCCAAAAGTAAGACCCAATAAATTGACATTTATACATATGTATAACCTTATTTTTGACTTTGTTTTATAATAAATATATATTCTCAAAACGTCTTAGCTTCTCATTGACTTGTCCTCATCCCAAATTAGGATTATTAATTTAAACCTAATTTAAAAGGAGAAACTTAGGATATATTTGGAGAGACTTCTGTCTAAAAACGTAACAGAAGCCCTTCCAAATTTTGGTGCATCGGCCCGGGAAATAAAATATAAGTCGATGAGAAAAAATTTGTAAAAATTTTTTTTTAGAAACAATATATAAGTCAATAATAAAAATTCATGAAAATTTTTTTTTAAATATTAATTAAATTTTAAATAAAATTCAAATTTACTGAATGATTTATTTTTCAAAAGTCAATGAGCTAACTAAATTAAAAGTGTCAATAAAAAGTATATATGTTTGAAATAAAATCCTTAATATCATTGTAGAAATATTTGTTGTATATGATCCGTATTAGCTTGGAGCATTTTCAATTTTAAACTATTAAAGGTATATTTGTAAAGAAGGGTTCGTTTTCCTTATATTTGCTAGGTGCATTTACAATTGTAAATCCTAAAAGTTTATTTGTAAATAGGGGTTCGAGTCCTCTTAAAAATACGGTAGAATCTGTACAACATAATCATTTAAATTTTTACAATTTATTCGTTAATGCAAATTTATTGACATTTTTTTAGAAGAGAGAGAATATTTATTTATAAAATCTTTTGCATAAAAAAAATATATATTTCTTTTTCTTTAAACATATTTATATGCAAATAATTTTGTTTTTATGAAACTTGTAATTTTAAGTAATATGCAATGCAAATTTAATGTCTACTTCAAATGAAAATAAAACTGATTCATCGCATTTAACCCGTTCAAAAAGAAAAGAAAATCCAGAATTATCCTTAAATTCTGGAATCCCTAATAATAAACCGAAACCTCAAACTAGTACACCAAGATATTCTAAACAAAATCCGAATCCAAACCTCACACAAAATACAAAAGAGTTCGATTCAGGGTTTATTTCTACTCAACTTTTTGACAGTGTCGATACTTCTAATAGTGATAACAGTGATAGCGAAGAACTTACGGCAGAAAAAACTTTAATTGAAAGTCATTTAAATAATTTGGAGGAATTTGGCTTTAATGAAAACCAGTCTGAATTAAATAAAACTTTAATAGAGGAAATTGACGATAATTTTGAAAATCAATCTTTACATAATTCCGACATATCTTCTAATAATTCTCAAATTTCATTTAATCAAGAAAATGTGGCTTTACCGAATAACCAGCAAGTTTCTTTACGCGACGCTTTAGAAACAATTCCATTATTCGATGGAAAAAATATATCATTATCGATATTTATTGAGGGTTGTGTAGAAGCAAAATCAATGCTTCCAGAAAATGCGGACGTAGAAAAGAACTTAGTAAAATTAATTCGGGGTCGAATTTCAGGCGAAGCAAGGAAAATAATTTTAGGGCATAGTTTTAACACAGTACAAGAATTAGCAGAAAGACTAAAAACAGTTTACGCACCCGCAAAATCAGTATATCAGTTACAAGGAGAGTTAGGGGCAATGTATATGTGGGAACATGAAAACGTAGTATCTTATGGTTCGAGAATTGCGGAAGCAGCGGAAAGAATTTTAGATGCGCATAGAATTAATAACGAAAATAAAGTAGATGAAACATTTAAAACCGGACTAGAAGAAACCATTGTTGATTGTTTTACGCGAGGACTTAGACCGGAATTAGAATTACGTGTAGGGACTTCAAATACATTTAAAGGTATAATAAATAAGGCGATAGAAGTAGAACGAAAATTACTATCACGCAATGAATTAAGAAAAAATTTGCAAAAAATCGAAACTGAAAATCCTTTTAGAAATAATAAAGAATTTGCTAGAACAAAAATAAACGTTGCTCAAGATGAAATTATAACTTGTTTACTATGTGGTAAGAAGGGACATTTTGCAGTCAATTGTTTTCAATTCAATAAATTAATTGATCAAAATAAAGGAAATTTTTTTAAATTCTAGAAGACAACCAAATTTTTCAAATCAAAATCAATTTATTAATCAGAATCGAAGCCAACCATTAAATAGATTCCAAAATCAACATCAAAATTATTATAAAACTCCACAGCAAAATCAATACCAAAATCCAAATCATAACCAGTATAGAAGTCCACCACAAAATCTATTCAGAAATTCTTATCAAAATCAATATCAAAACTCGTATCAAAACAGATATCAGAATCAGCAAGTAGAACGAGCACAACAAGGACCAAGCACAAGTAGAAATAATCCATCAAGTAATCCTAACAATAGAAATCAAAATTTGTCCTGCAATTATTGCAAAAAACCAGGACATGTTATTAGCGAATGTAGAAGAAGAATATATAACAATAGCCAACAACAAACCCAAGTTCCAGTAGAAAACTCGGAAAACTCCAAAATTCTTCCTCAGTAGGATGCTCCGAGGACAGATTAAAAAATTTTAACTCATCCAATAATAATAAATTCCCTGCAGAACATATAAATTTAGCAAAATCTAATTCAATACCATACGTTCGTGTAAATACTAATGGACTCAAAATACCCATAACTATGATGATTGATACAGGAGCAGGACCAAATTTATTAAAACTTCGAGCACTTAATAATAATAAGGAAATTGATAAAAATAAATGCATCAAATTAACAGGAATTAATGAGCATCCAGTTTATACTTTAGGACAAGTAAAACTTAATATTTTTGGCATTCCTACAATTTTTAATTTATTATCTAATGATGTTCCAATTGAACATGACGGTATTTTAGGAACAGAATTTTTTGTTAATAATAAAGTCAAAATAAATTATGAAGAAAGACACTTAGAAATAAATAATCAAAAATTTAACTTTGATTCAAATGAATATTTTACAATACCAGCAAGATCAGTGTATAATATCCATGTTAAAATTTCGAATAAAGATAAAAAAATAGGTTTTATTCCAAAACAGTTAGTAGCAGAAAGTGTTTACTTAGGTAATGCAATAGTAGTAAACCGAGAAGGAATAGCACATTTAAAAGTTTTTAACACTCGAAATGAATCTATAAATATACCAATCCTTAAGGTTGAACTGGAAGATTTTGAAGAATTAAAAAATGAAACTCAAAAAAGAAACAATGAAAATTCTTTAATTCAAGAGATACTTAACACTTTTACAAACGTCAATAAAACAGACAAAATTTTTAATATCAAAGGAAGCAATAGAGTAGAAGAAATAAAAAAGTTACTTCGGTTAGAACATTTAAATAAAGAAGAATTGGAACACGTTATGAAATTAATAAATAAATACTCTGATAGATTTCATATACCGGGAGAATATTTAGAAGCAACCGATCTCATTAAGCATAGAATTATCACTACAGATGACACACCTATTATAACAAAACAATATAGATTTCCACCTATTCACAAAGAAGAAATGACACGTCAGGTAAACGAATTATTAGAACAAGAAATTATTAAACCTTCTGATTCACCATACAACACACCTATTTGGATTGTACCGAAAAAAGACGACTCTCAAGGAAATAAAAAATGGCGGTTAGTTTTAGACTTTAGGAAATTAAACGAACGCACAGTAGGACAATTTTATCCTTTGCCAAATATAATAGATTTGTTAGATCAATTATCAAACGCTCAGTATTTTTCCGTTTTCGACTTAGCTTCCGGTTTTCATCAGATAAAAATGGACCTAAGAGACGCGCATAAAACTGCATTTTCAACGCCGTATGGGCATTATGAATTTGATAGAATGCCATTTGGTTTAAAAAATTCGCCAAGTACTTTTCAAAAACTAATCGATCAGGTATTATTAGGATTACAGGGAATCGAATTATTTGTTTATTTAGATGACGTAGTTATCTACGCAGACTCTTTAGAAGAACATGAACAAAAATTCCCAAAATTTATGGAACGTTTACGAATTGCAAATTTGAAATTACAGCCCGATAAATGCGAATTTTTACGATTGGAAGTATGTTATTTAGGACACATTATCGATAAACATGGAGTACGACCCGATCCGAAAAAAGTAGAGGCAGTGTAAAAATTTCCAGTTCCAAAAAATGTTAAAAATATAAAACAGTTCTTAGGGCTCGCCGGTTATTATAGAAGATTTATAGATCAATTTTCCAAGATTGCAAATCCTCTAACTAAACTTTTAAAAAAAGATATGCCCTTTCTTTGGACTGATAAACAAGAAACAGCATTTAATACTTTGAAAAATAAACTTTGTGAAGAACCACTGTTAAAAAGACCAGATTTTTCTCAACCATTTATTTTAACGACAGACGCGTCAGGTTTTGCAATAGGAGGCATATTATCACAGGGAAAAGTAGGCAAAGATCAACCAGTTTCATATACTTCACGAACCTTAAGTGAAACAGAAAGAAAATACGACACGTATGAAAAAGAAGCATTAGCAATTATTTATAGCGTTCAACATTTTCGACCATATCTCTATGGAAGAAAATTTACTTTAGTCACGGATCACAAACCTTTGGTTTGGTTCCAAAATTCAAAAGATCCATGCTCAAGGGTTACGAGATGGAGATTGAAATTGGCAGAGTACGATTTTAATGTTGTTTACAAAGCAGGTAAAACAAACGTCAATGCAGACGCTTTGTCCAGAAATCCAATAGACGATAATCCTGAGGAAGATAATAACGAACAAAAATTCCAAAATATAAAACAAGAAAATATTATTGAAATCGAAACAAATATTCAAGAAGATAATCAAGCATACACTCAAAGAAGTGTCCAAGGAAAAACTGAACAAGGTGTTCATCGTATAGAAGAAGAAATATCTCAAGATAAGGAGTCAAGCACAAATTTGGAGCAAGCAAAACGTCTCCTCTCTTTAGTGAAAGACATTTTGCCTAATGTCTGCAATGTAATTACAAGACAACAAATGAAAAAGAAAGAAACAATAAACAAAAATCAAGAAGTTAAACAAATCGAAATCTTAGAAAAACCAAATAATTATGAAAAAATAAAGAAGAAACGAGGAAGGCCAAGAAAGGAAATTCGCTTTAATACTTATCCTTTAAAAAAAAGAGGAAGGCCGAAAAAATTGTTAAACCAAAAAAAAAGAAACACAAATTCAAAAGAAAAAGAAATTCTACAATGAAATCTATTCTGACAAAGATATGTCAGATCCTGAATACATAAATCAAAAATCTCAAGAAGAAAAAGAAGAAAATAAAAAACAAATTCGAAAGAAAAAGAAATTCTACAATGAAGTCTATTCTGACGCAGATATGTCAGATCCTGAATGCATAAATCAAAAATTTCAAGAAGAAAAAGAAGGAAATAAACAAATTCAAAAGAAAAAGAAATTCCACAATGAAATCCGTTCTGATGAGGTTATGTCAGACAATGAAAATAAAAAACCAAATCAAAAAACTCAAAAAGAAGAGAATGATCTTGGTTATGAAAATACAGATTCTGAAACATCTGAAGAAGAAAATACTCTGGAAGAAAATAAAAATTCTACAAATCTCAATCTCAAGAAGGAAAAATATATTTTTGATTGTAGGGATCAATTACCAATGCGTAAAGATAATTTCGCATATTTTATTTCAGTTAATGGAGAACCAAGAGATAATGGTTCACGATCTTTAGCAAAACGGGGAAAATTACCTAATTTTGATAAACTTCAATTGGGTATTGCCAAAAAAATAAAAAAGGGTATATATTTTCACATAGCCCTTCCTATAGAAAGCGAGATAAAAGAAAATATATCTGATACAGTAAAAATTATTGAAACATCAATTATTTCTTTAAAAATTATGGCAGAAAAACTAAATTTAAAATCAATAAGTATCGCAAAAACTTCTCAAATTAATAATATAAATTGGAAAGAAATTTTATCTATGTTCGAATCTACATTTGAAAAATCGGTTGTAAAAAGAATAATATGTACCGGAATCACAAAATATCCAACAAAAGAACAATATATGCAATTAATAGAAGAAGCACATTCCAGTGCAGTTGGAGGCCATAAAGGTGTAACAAAAACATATGGTAGAATACGTCAAAATTACTATTGGGAAAATATGAAACTCAATATTCAAAAATACATCCAAAACTGTTTACAATGTCAACTTAAAAAATTAGTACGCGTAAAAAAAAAGGATCCATCCGCACCAACAGAAGAACATCAACTTTCACCAGAAACTAAAGGTAATAATAGTAAAGACGAAATAATAAATTTATATCCACAATTAAATCTTACTGAAAATTCGAGTAAACCTTCAAATTCCTTTTACCTATAATGCAAAATATAATGCCTATTAAATTCTTAAACATATTACAAACTCTCTTTAGAGAAAATAAACAAGAGGAAATTTTAGTAAAAACTTTCCATCAATCAGCAGCTAATGCAATTAATCAATCTCAATTCGTCACGGAAATAAAATACAAAAATTACATAATATCTAGTACAAGTCATGATTTTGCTCTATCTGAAGAAAATGCAGCATGCCGATTATTAGAATTGCTAACTGAAGGGAAAGATTCGTTATTTAATAATACAACAACGTTGTTTAAAATTCGGGCGATTCAAAAGCTAAATCAATATTGTTATGAAAATCATTTGGAACTTCCTAAATTTGCAATAATGAAAGCAAAAACGTCAACTAAGAATACTAATTGGATTGTAATCTGTACAGTAGACAAAATACAGAAATCAGCGTTTTCCGTGAGTTCTATGTCAGCAAAATCTATAGCAGCATTAAAAACCTTAGCAATATTGCATAATATAAATAGATACAAAAACTCATTAGAAAAATCAATAAGCGATGCTTTTAAACAAATGACTATTACAGAAAACATTAGGAAAAGTACAATAAATATTAATGCTCATAAAGATCTCCCTTCAACTTCCCAATCCTGTCCTACACAAGAAAAGAAAAAAAGTTTTAAAAATTGTCATTTTTGCGGCCAACGCAAACATAACATTTACCATGAAATATAATTTACATGACTAATAACACTACTTCTATGTTTTAGGAAATGGACTTCAAAATTAGAATGACTTATTTATTCTGTGTCATTTTAACAGGAATTAATTCAACGACATCACAATATGAACCAAAAGATATACAGTTTGTTCAATCACCTGGTTTGTATTTCGAACCATTGAAGGTTTTACAATTCCCAATAGGAAAAAAAGAATACATTTTCTATGTAAATTATAAATATCTATTTAGAAAAATAGAACAATTTCACAAATCATTTAAAGTAATTCAGAAATCTGGTACTGAAAGCACTAACTGTGAAAAACATAAAATTTTATATGAGGCAAAAACAAGAGAAATTCAAAAAACTATTTTGACAACCGAAAACCTAATTCAGATTACAACAAAACAAGCAAAAAACACTAGTACTTTTAACTTCATTGAGAATAGGAGAATAGCAAACAATATAACACTTAAAACAGCAGACGGAAAATACATTACACAAATTTTAGTAGAAAAGCCTTTAGTAAATTTAAAAAACTCAAATCATTATGAACAAATAAACAAATCTTTATAAAGAAATAAATGATTACACGACTAGTTTAGAAATGCTTCAAAATACTCTAATCACATCTTTCAACGGTCAATGGCACCCAATAATACCTATTAACCAAATTTTCCAAGCAAACAATTTTTCAAAATTTTTACAAATTGAATTATTTAGATCAGAAAATAATTTATTCATTATATATAAATTACCTAAGTCAATGACTGAAGATTATAAAATTTTTAAAATATTTTCTTATCCAACTTTCCATCACTCAGTTGCAATTTATGTCAAAACAGATTCTAAATACATTGGCATATCAAAAAATAATGAAAAATACTTTTTAGAATCAAATCTAGAAGAAAACATTACACCATCATTTCAGTATACAAAAATCAATCCAACTTGCGAATCTAGTTTTTTGCAAAATACTGTTCCATACAAATGTAACATATTTGTTAGTTTAAAAAATTATCCGACATTAACACCCTTATCGATGCATAATGCATGGTTATACGCCTCCAACAAATTAAATGAAATAAAGATATCTTGCTTAGGAAAACAACGATTTTCTTCATTTATTAAAAACTGAGGAATTTTAGAAATACCGAAAGATTGTTCTATAAAATATAACAATAAAATTTTACATATTGAAATTGATAAAATATCACAATTACCTTTAGAACAATTAAATCAAAATTTTAACAAACTATCATTTCAGATTCCAGAAATTAACATAACCAAACTTTCACAATTTTATGAGACTGATATTCCAATTTTTCTCCTCCAAACAAATACAACCAATATAAAACCAATTAAAATAAATGATAATAAAATAAATCTTGAAGAATATTTAACTTTCATTTTATTATTAATAATCATATCTAATTTATTTATGATATTTATTTTTTACAACAAATATAAAGAAAATAAAAAGTTATGTAAATGTGCGAAAATACTGAATAACTATATCAAAAATGAAATCTGTATAGAATTACCAGAAACAAATCAAAATGAAACTGGAGTGTGAAATTAAGTTTTTTTTTTCTTATTCAAAAAAAAATTTTTTTTTTCTCTCTTCTCTTCTCTCTCTCTTTCTGTTTTTCAACAACTAGGAACAACAATAAAATATAAGAATAAAGAAATTAAAAAACAATAATTTCCAATAAAAATTTATTATTTCGTAGAAAATTTTTATGTACAAATAATTCACTATAAAAAAAAGTACTCACAGAAAAATTACGCTATTGTCATTTTAAAATTATTGTTGTTTTTTTTTTTCTTCTTCTCTTTTTTTTTTTTCCTCTCTATAAGATGTTTCATCAAGGACCAAAAGACTGAAAAAAAAAAAAAAAAAATTGTCTTTTTAATATAAACATATAAATAAAATTTCCATCGAAACACATAAACATAACCTCATACTCACTCTCTTTACAATTTCGCCATCAATGGTCCATTTGATAGGACCTGCCTGGAAAGGCAAGTGATACGGATCAGGACTATTAAATAAGTGGGATTTTAAACTAACAATCCCCTCTGCTATCGTGCAATGAAATCCAATGTGCCATTCAAAAGGTAATATAAATTTTACACCACAGATAGATCTCTCAATTTTGATGTCTTCCTTAGACATTCTCTCCCCTGAAGGAAAGAACCATTCGTCATAAGAACAAACCTACAAATAAAACACATGAAAATATTTTTTCTTTCATAAACACATACATATATACATATATATGTACATAAATGAAGTTATTTACCCTAACAATGGTATTCCCAGCAAATAATACTTTGCGATTAAACAAAATAAATTCTTGCTTGGTTTGCATGGCCGTTTCAATCAATTCGCTATGCTCATGATGAATTTGATACAATTTTCTAGCAAACTCAAAAGGAAAACGTATCGTTTGTTTTTGAAAACGAAATGACGGAACGAGAGAAACCACTCTTCTGTTTTCCACCCAACCAATCATTTCCCGATCAATCTAAAAACAAAATTTCGTTTTTATTTCTCTCCTTTTCTCGTTTGACAGATACATATATATAATTTTTATTTTTTATATAAAATAATTATTAACTTACCATTTCTATCATATTATAGCGATTAAATCTGCAGTATTCTTCGCCAATGAAAAATGACCCATTACTGCCGTAAATTGACAACTCCAGTATAAATAATTTTACTAATAAATCCTTGCACAGTAAAGTTGACCACTAGGAAAGACCAAAGTACGTCGCACCATTATAATCAAACTTAAATAAATCATTGCAATTGTTTTTTGCCCAAAGATCTAAACCTTTCATTTCTAGAGACAATCTTCCAAAAACAGAAGTACTACTCAAATTAGTTGTGGGGGGATTTACCACAATATCACCTTCTTGTAAAATATTTCCGAATTCCGCATTTTCACTTGCACTAGCTACAATTCCATCCAGCTCTAATAAATCAGAAATTGGAATAAGATTAAAACCTCTTGGATCAATTTCCCTCAAATCCTGAAGAAGTAAACCTAAGTCGTCACTAATATTAGAAGACATGTTAAAGACTAACTCGAATTGTCTCAGTTTCAGAGAAAAAGACCAAAAAATAAGAAAAAAAAGGAAATAAAGATAGCTATACTATCTAATTTATTGATTTTAAAATTCGGTGCTTATCAAAAATTTCTAAAAACTCGAGGTTCGACGGAAACTCGAGAGAATTAGGTTTTCTTTCACTCTCAAGTTATCAAATTTTTTTCCTCACCCTATAACAAGCTTGAGGAGCGCAAGAAAGTAATGTATGAATGACAAAAGTATATAACAAGTGTTTCAATTTTGAATGTGACATAAAATGAACTGAAATATACATTACAAGCGCAAATCTAATGTATCAGGTAGTGTTCTTTATATCAAGTTCAAACTCAAATAAAAAACAAATTTAAAACTATGCTTAAATTTACATTTTTTAAATTACATATTCAAAGAACATTTAACTTTGAAAATGATAAACAATGAACAAAAAATATTAGTAAATATCAAAAGATATACTTATTTTCAATATTATTAACGAAAATAATGAAAATAAAAAAAAAAAGGTTTGTCACAAACAATCATCAATTGAATGTATCAGTATGAATGAAAAGCTTTTAAAACAAATATTATCTTATTACATTCTAAACTCAAAGCTTTTAAGTATGAACGAAATTCTCTTCGAAGTTGTACCAATTACTGTAAAATACATAATAATCACAAATGCTGTATTTTGCAATTTACATAGATAAAAATATACTTGTAAAATTAAGCAATTTCACAAATTATTTTTTTTTTTAACTGAATGAATGGAAATTTTATATTACTATGTTAACTAACAATATTACATAAAAAAAAATTGAATTTTGTAAGTATGAACGAAGAATATAACTTTTTTATGGCAGTAATTATTTTTTTTTTTATAAACTATGTTAAATAATGAAATATGTAATAACTATGAAAATCAAATTTTTCCAATTATTGCAAAATATGTAATAATCACAAAATTAAATTCTTATGTCGTAATTCTTACTATACGTGTTATTCAAATATTGCATGCATTAGTATAAATCAAAATTCTATGAACTCATATAATGAGTAATAAATAATCGGTAAATGTACACGGTCATAACATTTCCCTTACCAAAATGAGTATTTTTCTAAAAATTCGAGCATGTATCGTTTCTCTCTCATGCTCGAACTGAGAGGGGAGGTGTTACGTCCGTAACGTTATATATATAAACAATATATATATTTATTATAATAATGTATAATAATAATTATACGCTTTCATATTGGATTGTATATCAATACTTTATTAAAGGACAATTATATTCTAAATTGTAATTGGGCTTGCTTAAAAGAAGTAAGATAACGATTACATAGAGAAGCGGCAAGCACAGCGGTGAAGAGGGATACATCACCAAACATAGAATCTGTAGAGAACCTCGGGAACCCAGGGGAAAGAGGCGTAAGACATATCATAGAGAAGCGGCAAGGATAGCGGCCTGGAAAAGAGGAATATATCACCACACATAGACAAAAACTATAGAGAACCACGGGAATCAAGGAGGACAGAGACGAAGGAAATACATGAAGCAGATGAATTAAAGTTTGATATAAAAAGACCGGCAAAATGATGAGGACTCAGTCTTAGTAATCACAGTTTTTTAAGAGTCACATCGGTCATAGTCAGTTTTATTTCGTCAGTCAAGTTATTCGTCTACCCTAGTTTGCCAAACACTCATTTTTGCCGATTGAACGAAGTAAACTTTGTGCTACACCAGTGTTGAACCAGTTTTAGTTATACTCGAATTATTAAGATTTTGACTAAATCTTTTTCGAACCAACTCAGCCATTAATTCAAAATAAATGAACTAATAAACAAAAAGAGATTAGAAACTTATCATCTCAAACTAAGTGAATAAAATAGTTTGGTTCAGTTCAACCCAGTGTTTTACTTGGACTTGCATCCCATCAACGCTTTATCTTCTAATTTGAAGAGCGTGCCACGAAGAATCTACGTCTAGTTCTGCCACCAATCTGTCTGGAGTCTTATCACCTCTGCAGCACATTATCAAGTCATCAACCTCGAGATTCACGCCGAATAAACCACTGCAAGTTCGACTCGAAGCCTACATCGTTATCTTTTTCTTCCCAAAAGTAAGACCCAATAAATTGACATTTATACATATGTATAACCTTATTTTTGACTTTGTTTTATAATAAATATATATTCTCAAAACGTCTTAGCTTCTCATTGACTTGTCCTCATCCCAAATTAGGATTATTAATTTAAACCTAATTTAAAAGGAGGAACTTAGGATATATTTGGAGAGACTTCTGTCTAAAAACGTAACACTTCACAGAAATTTCTATTAAAAATACAAATTCTGCAATATAAAAACTTGATTAAAAATAAAACTATTCAACATAAACATTAAAAATACAAATTCTGCATAATTTCGCCAAAATAAAAATCATCTCAATTAAAAATTGCTCTAAACAATTTCAAAATTCACGCTTTTTCTTGATAAATAAACAAAAAAGCATTCAGAGATTTTCGATTGATAGAGGGCAGCTTGAGACCCGGGATTTTTTGGAAATGGAAAATAATTTTGAAAGGGATCACATCATAGAACGAACGATTGGTATTGGGTAACTGGTCAAGTGTCGGTGGTGGGCGAATGTTCCAGGATAAGTGAATCCATCGTGCTTCAGTCGGCCTCTCACCGTGAAACGTTTTAGTTTCTTTCACGTTCGCGCTCTTTCTATTTCCTCTTTCACATTCCGTTCTCGTTTATTTCATATAACATTACACAAAAAAAAAATAAATCAAAAAATTCACAAGTGTTTAACGAAAAGGTAAACAAAAAAATTTCAAACAAATTCCCACGTTCTACGAGTGTCGTGTGATTATTTGTTACTGCAGAGACACGTGAACGAGTATCCAACTGATACTGGAAGTCATGGCTTATCGATAGAAGAGAAGGATCTCTCTGTGACATGAGAGAGTGACTTTGAAAATGTGAGTCCGGAAAAACGAGCTTTCTTCTAACGCTTTTCAAAGCATATTATCATTAAAACTCTCTCAAAGGCAATTTTTTAATTTTAAACTTTAATTTAAATCAAAAACTATTTAAAAAAAAAACTTTTCTCCAAAATTGTAGTTTTTGAATTCTTTTTTTTTTCATAATTGTTTTTTTTTTAGGCATTTTAAATAAATTGGAAAGGTGACAAATTTTGGATTTAATTTTATAATATGTAATAATGGATCTATTTTTAGTAAACAAATCCCTAGTTATAAGATTTTGTAATAATAATCGACTAATTTACTTATTTTTAAACTAAATCAGATCAATTAAGTCGATTTCTCAATGCAAACATTCACTATTGGCAGACATTCCTTCTATGATCTAGAAATCTGTTACAAAATATTATAGAATTGCACTGGAATCATGCACGAAAAAATGCTTAAAAATTGACTTATACTACTTTCCAAGTTCCTCTGAAGCTTTTCAGTCACTGTGGCACGAGATAATAATTAATATTCACATTATTCTGGTAAATTAAATGATTTCCAAGAGAATTATTATTCTCGTGAATTAAAATTATCTACAAATCGTTTTAATGTTCTAATGGATAGTTTCAAGGATCTACAGGTCGTTTCAATACAAATTATTATCTATAGACTGTTTCAAGGATCTATAGATCACTGATTAATGGATAATTATAAATGATGAATTCAATTTTTAATATCGAAGCGTGTAAATAAATAAACAACTGAATCTTGATTAGTTCATTTTAGGTCATTTGTTAATTTACATATTTCAATAATCTTTAGATTATTTTAATCATTAAATTTCATCATTAATAAAAATGAAAATTCTTAATTAACCAATTTTATGAAAAAAATCGCAAAATCCGTGTTAAAAAAGGTTTTTAATTGATTATTTGAATTTTCACGCGACTTCCTTTGCTGGTTACCTAACTTTCTATCATCTCCAAGATTCTATGACAAATCGACTTTTACTCAAGATCAAGTCATCGCGAGAAACTGATTGTAAAAGTAACGGAACTTGGACGCACGCTTCACAAGATTTGAGATATCAGATAATTAAAAGATTGAATAGATATTTTGGAAATTAAGACGTGGAAGTCTCTTTTATGACGTTTAAACAATTATATAGATTGTCTTGTAGACAAGTATATGAACGTCAAGAAACGAATCGCGCTTTCTCCACTGACTGATCTATCTATACGTAGGCGTATAATGTGCTTTTACAGAGCACAAATACAATCAAGGACACATGCTTATGAATTAAAATGACACACACGATCGACTAAATTATATATAGTGTGCTCGCAGTTTCATTGTTTTATTAATGAGAGCACACATTTTGGTTATTTAAACAAAAAAATTATTTTCATTTGCTTTAATTATCCTTTTTCTGAATGAAAATCCAAGTATTACAGAATGTACAAGTTTTACAGTAATTTCTTGAACTGGAAAATAATATTTTTGGTGTCAAAAAAGGTGTTAATTAAGAATATAATGTTTTTAAAATTATGTTATATATTAAAATTATATTTAAATTAAGAAACAACTTTTTTTGCAGAAAAGAATACTGCTTTTTAAATTAATTAATGAAGTAAATAATAAAATAAATAATTTAATGTATTTATATAATATTGATTAGTAAACATTGAATTAAATTTATATTTTATATGCAAATATTAAATGTTAGGTAAACTAGATCAAGAAATTATACACAGAAAGATAATTAATTATAAAGTTTATAAAAGTATTTCACAATTTAGGGAAAAAGGATAAAAAAAAAGAAAATTTCAGATTGGTAATTTCAAACTTTAAAAAAATTATATTAAATTGCTACAGACTATATTAAAGTTTAAAATAACTTTGCAATGATTCGAATGCTTTTTCTAAAGCTTAAAATTCCTTGTATGAAAATTTCGCTTTCTGGAACTTTTTCTCTTAGTAATAAAGCATTTTAATAAAATTTATAATTAATTTTCTTTACGTGTAGGATTATATAGATATATACGCGAGAAGAAAAAAGTTTGAGGTGAAATGGATCAAAAAAGAGCGCTTATTTTGGATTTTGAACATCGGACCTAAATTTTGTAATTAGGGACCTCTAAAACCCCAAAATAACAATTATCAAGAATATTCATTAAAACTTTTAATATTAGTCTGCCATATTGAATCTACCACTCTGTATTTTGAAAAACGGATTTAAGATTGGTAATATAAAAACCCTCAAGTAAAAAGTTTAAAGCTAAACTGATCAATTTAAATAATCATCCCCTATTTTGAAAATCGGATTCTTAATCAGCGCCCCTAAAAATTAAATATTTAATTAATTATCTCAACTTTTATTTTAAAAATTTTGTCCATCCTGTAATAAATAATTTAACACAAAAGTAAATAAAAAATTAACATAACTTTTAATGAGCAACATTAGGACAAAATGGGGTTTTTATAACAAAGAAAGTGATTATTTTTCATGTGAAAAATATTAGTAAGAAACCATTTATGTAAACAAGTGTTTTTGTCAATTGTACTTTAAACTGAAATGACGTCTTTGTCTGAGCAATAATTAAAATGAAATGAAATAATTTCAATTGACAAATCTAGATGTAAATGTATCGAAGCCATTCGACAGTTCGACTGCATAATGAAACTGTCACATATATAATTATTCTATCGAGAGTATATAATTGCTCCTTCAAGTACGTCGACCTAGGTATAAATGGCGATCAAAGTAGGAAGTTCGAGGTCGTTCCGCACCACGGTTGCAGTCACGATTGCATTCCTTCACTCAAAACCAGTCATTAATTTTTTTATCTATTTCATTTATCTCTTCATCAAATCAATTTTTCAATTTCAATCTTACCAATTGTCATTAAACTTGGCCTTTTCTTTTTGACAGTAGTTCAAACATTAAGGACAAAAATAAATACTGCGACAACAAATAAAAGAAAGAAATTAATATTGCTAACACAATTGTCGAAACAATTTTGAATTTAGACATTGACTAATAAAATTAAATTATAAAGAATGCCATTATGGATAATTATCGATAATTATCTAATCAACATTTGAAAAAACTTCAAATAAATTAGAAGCAACATATTTTGCAAACTAAAATAGTTATTGCAACAATATTTTGAAACTGGGTCATTCCACGTGAAGTAGACAACCAAAGTTTTTTTTATAAGAAAGATCTTAAGCATGTAGTTATTTATTTCGTGAGCTTTGACCATTTTTTAAATGTTTTAAAAAAAGTTTAAAAAATAGCTTTAAACTGTATAGTTTATGTATGTTAAATGTTAAAATATGTCATATTTAGAGATTTAAATGCTTTTTCATTCAAAATGCGGTAATGTTGCACCTAAAATGACATACTTTTTATGTCAAAAACTACAATATACTTTGAATCATATTTCTTTTAAGCTTTTAAAAATAACATAGTAACATTTGTCATAAATAATTTGCACATTTTAAGCTATTTTCTATAAGTTATTTTAATAGAGCTTTCTCAAAGAGAAATAAGGCTTTGTGATCGTTAAGATTTCCGATTTTCCTCATTTTATCAAAAGAAAATCAAAAATATAAAATAATTTTATCCAAAAAAAATTCTCGACAAAAATGTTTTTCATGCTAAAAATGGAACTTGATAAAATAAAAAACCAGATTCCTTGTCTAAAATAAAAAATCGATTGACTTAAATATAAAGTACATAATTCACCAAATTTTTTATAAAAAATACAATTACTTATTACTAAAAGAAATGTTTTCTTGAGCTAATGCATTTTTGCATTGGATCAAGTATGGATTATCCTTATAATAAAACCAACGTTTTTTAAAAAAATTCTAAAAAAAAAGTCATCATTGATTGAAATCAAATCATTTTTAAAAAATTTTAAAGAAGTGATATGAAAAAGGTTTGTTTATGTGCAAAATTATTTCAATAAATTATTTCTGTAAGTTTTAATTTTTTTTCTTGATAATTTCAGTTTTTGTTATAATATTCAAATATTCGCTCCTTTTGATTTAAATGCCGTTTGTGTTTTGTTCACGATTTTATTTGACAGTCTGATTATGTTTGTTGTTTTAACAAGTCTTGATCAATATGTCATCTTTTGTGTAATTCTCTTTTATATAATAAATGAGTTTGTTTGTGCTTGCTAACTTATGACTGAATAATTTTGGACCTTCTGTCGCTCTTTGTGTTATATTTTTATCAGGTTATGGGCCCAGAGCAATCGCGAGTGAAGTGAAATTTTGAAGTGTAAACTTTACAACCAAAAATCAGTCATGGAATCATCTGCAGGAACCGTCGCCCGTTACCCTCTTCTGTCACGAGAAAATTACGATACATGGAAGCTGAGAATTCAAGCTATAATGACTAAGAACAGGACTTGGGGATACGTCAATGGATCTAAACCAAAACCGGAAGGCGAACAAAATGCAAATCAACTAGCAGCATGGAAAGAAGAAGACGACAAGGCTAAAGCGGACTTATATCTCGCTATCAATGATGCGGAATTAAAACAAATACAAAGTTGCGAAACATCTAAAGAAATCTGGGCGAAATTAAAAGCAATTTTTGAATCGAAAGGGCCCGCTAGAAAGGTATCTTTATGGCGAAAACTAACAACGCATCGAGTGAGGGAAGATGGCGATATCCAAAAGCATATCGATTCCTTTTTCGATATAGTTAACAAATTATCTGAATTGTCTATCGTTGTGCCAGACGAATTGCAAACTATCATGTTATTGTACAGTCTACCGGATACTTTTGATAACTTCAGGTGCGCCATCGAATCCAGGGATACACTTCCTGATCCTGAAACTTTAAAGGTGAAAATAATTGACGAAAACGATACCAGGAAACAACGAATCAAAAGCGAAGGAGCAGATGCCATGTTCGCGCGAAATTCGTCAAAACGTCCAGATGATCGAAAGTTTGGTAAAACAGATTCTTACAAATCCAATTTTGATAGATCTAAGTCTTTGCCAACTAACGTCGATAAGGACGGAAATTCTAGTCAAAATAAAGTAAAATTCAAATTTAGATGTCACAGATGTGGTCGAATTGGTCACAAAGCCGTCAACTGTCAAAATAAACCAAATAAAGCATCTGTCGTTGAAGAAATAGGTTTACTTACCGTTACAAGTGAATATGCAGTGAATAACGTTGAAAATTGTGACGGAGAACGGAAATGGTGTATCGATAGCGGATGTACAGCTCACTTATGTAATGACGTGAATTGTTTTGATGATTTACAGCCTTCTAACCACACTAAACTGAATTTGGCGAACCATCATTCTACTGAAGTCAAGGCAAAGGGAACTGTTCGAATAATTGCTGATAACAAGCAGAAAAATCAACCGATTCGATTGGAAAATACTCTACACGTTCCAGACCTCAGAAATAATTTAATATCAGTTTCTAAAATAACGGATGCGGGAAATCAGGTAATCTTTGATAAAGTTCAAGTAAAAGTAGTCGACAGAAACAAAAACACAGTGTTAACTGGAAAGCGAATTGGCGATTTGTATTATCTTCTGGAAACAAGCAGTGCATCTTGTGCTTCAACTACAACGAGAGAAATGAAATTAAAAATGTGGCACGAAAGATTTGGACATTTGAATAAAATTGATCTTCTAAAAATGTTTAAACAGGAACGAGTACTTAACATGGATCTTGGAAACGAACATTTTTTGCCACCTTGCGAAACTTGCTTTAAAGGGAAACTCACTTCTCTACCTTTTCCAAAAAGGTCCAACAGAAGTACAAAATTACTGAAAATTGTTCATACAGACCTTTGGGGACCTGCGAGAACGGAATCCAGAGGTAAGGCCAAATATTTTATAACCTTCATTGATGATTCTTCTCGTTGGTGCGAGGTTAGATTTTTATATAATAAAGCACAAGCTTTTCAGGCTTTCAAAAACTATAAAAATCTCATCGAAAAACAGACTGGCGAAGTTATAAAGTGCATCCAGTCCGACAACGGCGGAGAATTCATCGGCGGAGAATTCGACGATTTTTTGAAAGCGGAAGGAATCAGACGACGACTAACAGTCCCACACACTCCTCAACAAAACGGCGTTGCCGAAAGAAAAAATCGGACATTGGTGGAAATGGGAGGGTGTATGCTCATTCAGTCAAAACTTCCTGCTTCTTTCTGGGCAGAAGCTATTGCAACTGCAAATTATGTAAGAAATCGGTGCATCTCTGTGTCTCTAAATGAAGGAACTCCTTTTGAAGCCATAAATGGAAAACGTCCAGATGTGAGCCACTTTAGAACGTTTGGGGAAACGGCTTTCGCTTTAAATAAATCTCCCAATCGAGGAAAGTTTGATGTACGTGGATTAAAAGGAAAATTTCTGGGATATGATGATTCATCGAAGGGATATCGCTTGTATCTATTGGAAGAAAAGAAGGTGATCATTTCACGCGACGTCAAATTCACAAATTCTTTCGACTCACAAGTTATGCCGGATAACCTAGACGAGAAACCAGAACCTTTTTACATGGAAATTATTACTCGCCAAGATGACAAGGAACCTGAAGTTTTGATTGAAAATAATCAATCTCCAAATGTCACTCCAGTCGAATCGGAAAACGAAGCCGAGACCACAATCAAAATCGGACCAGGAAGACCAGCTATAATACGAACAGGCCAAAGAGGTCGGCCAAGGAAAAGATTCCATGAAGTTGTGCAGCGAAGTAATGTTCAAACTCATGCTCAGGACAACGAAGGCGAAAATGAACCATACATTCAATCCGATATCAGTGACGAAAATTTTTCAGATTCAGAAACCGACTACGAATCAGCGAACTTGACTGAAGTTCCATGGAAACTGGCCATCGAAGGACCAGACTCCGAAGAATGGAAATATTCCATCACAAAAGAAGTTGAAAATATCCTAAGAAACAATACTTGGACGATCGTGAACCGGCCAGAGGACAAAGAAGTCATTGGTAGTCGAGTAATTCTCAGAAACAAATATAATTCTGATGGAACTATAGAGCGCAGAAAAGCAAGAATCGTTGCACAAGGTTTCGCTCAACGACCTGGTGTCGATTATAATGACACATTTTCTCCAGTCGCTAGAATAAGCTCTATTCGAGTTCTCCTGGCGCTTTCAGTTCAATTTGATTTAAAAATACACCAGCTAGATGTAACAGCCGCCTATCTGAACGGAGATATAGAAGAAGAGATTCACATGGAAACACCAAGGATGTTAAAGGAATCATTGAAAGAAATAGCTTATCAACGGGATATCGACAGTCAGATCGGTAAATTAGCAACCGATATGCTTCAGAAACTTGAAGGATCTGACAAAGTATGCAGGCTGAACAAAGCAATCTACGGCTTAAAACAAGCAGGCCGCCAATGGAACAAAAGATTGAACGAGAAATTATCAAGCATTGGATTCTCTCCTACTAAAGCAGATCCCTGTGTCTACAAAATGAAGTTAAGAGAAAACGTCATCTTACTACTCGTCTATGTAGACGACATCTTAATTGCTTATCAAAAAGATCCGGATTTAGAATATGTACACAGAAAACTCTCAGAAGAATTTGAGATAAAGAATCTGGGAGAAATCAACTACTGCTTGGGTATAGAAGTCCGAAAGGGAAAAGATTACGCCACAATGTCGCAGGCAGGCTACATTCAAGACATTTTAACCCGTTTCAATATGGAGGATTCGAAACCAATTTCTACTCCAATGGAACCAGGTCTAAAGCTCATTAAAGGATCTCCTGAAACACCGGAAAAGCTTGAAAAAAGACCGTATCGAGAACTTATCGGTGCGCTCAACTATTTAGCTGTGACAACCCGACCCGACATCTCTTTTGCAATAAGTTGCTTAAGTCAATTTAATTCCTGCCATGATGATCAACATTGGGCTGCAGCTAAAAGAGTCTTGAGGTATTTAAAACACACTATCAACTGTGGCTTGCGATACTCGAAGAATGACGACCCAATCAAAGGTTTTGCAGACGCAGATTGGGCTGGATGCCCTGTAGATCGAAGATCGTACACAGGGTACGCTTTTACACTCTGTGGCGGAGCCATTTCGTGGGAAACAAGGAAGCAGAGGACTGTAGCATTATCTTCAATGGAGGCAGAGTATATGGCGCTTACCGAAGCTACAAAAGAAGCGCTGCATCTCCAAAAACTATTGTCGGAAATCAGTCTCTCAAATCAACGCAGCATAACCATAAGAAGTGATAATTTGGGGGCTCAATCCTTGGCTAAAAATCCAGTTTATCATGCTAGGTCCAAACACATAGACGTCAAACACCATTTCATCAGAGAGGTTTTAAAGGAAGGTTTTATTGACGTGTACCATGTGCCTACTGAGGAAATGCCAGCTGATGTACTTACCAAAGGACTCTCAAAAGAAAAACATTTAAAATTTGTGAAACTGTTAGGTGTAACACACCTGTAAAATTTTTTGTTTATTTATTTGAGGGGGAGTGTTATAATATTCAAATATTCGCTCCTTTTGATTTAAATGCCGTTTGTGTTTTGTTCACGATTTTATTTGACAGTCTGATTATGTTTGTTGTTTTAACAAGTCTTGATCAATATGTCATATTTTGTGTAATTCTCTTTTATATAATAAATGAGTTTGTTTGTGCTTGCTAACTTATGACTGAATAATTTTGGACCTTCTGTCGCTCTTTGTGTTATATTTTTATCAGTTTTTAAATGATGATTGATTTTTTTCTAGTGATTTGCATTATATTTGTAAATGTAAAAGTTCAATAATAAATCGTATATTGAATAAGATTTTTTTGAACAAATGACACAAAACAGAATCTTATAATAAGTTTAATTTATTCTAATTTAGTTAATAGTTGAGGCAAATAACAAACATTTGTTACTTAAAAATACTTTAGCTTTGTAAATAAAAACCATATTTGTAAAACAGTTATTAAACTTATTCGTAAAAAGCAAAATCAAGCTAAAGTATATAACCTAATCTTAAATCGATCAGTCACGGTTGATTATCAGAATAAAATTTTGTATAACAAAGAATTTTCAATTTAAAAATTTCCGGAATTGACCAAGATGAATTATACATTTCTTTTTGTTTATTTGAAAAAATTACCAAAACCTTTAATTTATCAAATTATAAAAGACTGTAATTAAAACCAAACGTATAAATAAATATAGTTTTACAAACTTTAGAGGTTATGTGGGAAATGATATTTGTTTAAATTTCACGAAATAAACCCCCCTTTTGTTCTACATTCCAAACCTTTTTTCATTGTATGTAAAACATTAAACAATCATCTTTGATGGATAACGCTATAATAGTTTTGAATCATAAATACTGTATAATTTTCACGCAAAGATCACATTCGTAGCCTTCATAATTTCTTGTCGATATGTGAAAAAAAACATCTCAGGAATTCCTTAAGATTAATTTTCTCTTGAAACAATTTATTTTCGAATGATATAGAATCAAATATAACAATTATAATTGCTGTTATAACGCATTTTTAATTAAATTGCCGCAAAGTACAATCTACTACAACCACAGAAGCTATTTCTGTTGACTGTAAAGGTGGAGCTTTAATCACAAAGTACGAAACTGCAATTTCATACTTTGTGGTTGAAAACTGAAAAAAATTGTGACATTAACCAATGAAATGGTTGGTGAAATAGATTTTTTTCGGTTATATTCATGGTTAAATTAACCATTTTTGATGGTTAATATAGTCAAAATGTAAATAGTATAATCTCTTTTGTTTTTTTTTAATTCTCAAAATGAATTTCATTTTTAGAGATTTAGACAAGGTTTATGATGAACCAGATGATTTCAGATGGAATTAATTCTAATCGTGAGGAACAAAAAAACTTTTAATTACTTCAAAATAAAACTATAAAAAAGTAATTTCAAACATAATAATTACATTTTCAGACCAAATAATCCTAATTTGAAATCAAATAATTGAATTATAAATCCAAGAAAATAAATGAAAAATAAATAATTAATTTGAAACCAGATGAATTAATTTCAGTTGCAAATAATTAATTTCAAACAATTAAAATCTTTCAGAAAACATTTTATAATATACCAAGTAAAAAATATTTAAAAATTTTATTAAAATAATTATAATTAAGAATAAAATAATTAAGGTAATAGATATAAAACTGTCTGCAAGTGCAATTAACGAATTTTTTTTTTCTATTTACGACAATACTTCCTTATTTCCGACTTTCGCTGTTTCCGACCAAAGTTTCCTCGGTTTATTAAAACAATTACTGCCAATTGCATTTGAATTTCCGCTCTATATATCAAGTTGATGACAATAAATGCGCAATAGTGTAACACATATTTTATTCATTTTTTTTTTTGTTTACTTTTTTCTGCTTTTATTACAAGTTTTGTAAAGGTCAGTCGTACTATCTTAACTTATGAGTTACACAACGAATCGACCAGTCTCGAGGAGCGGAACTTTGCCGCTTTCTGCGACAAACACTTCCGCAACACAGTTTCCCCTGTAATCTTGTCAAATACAAATCCAAGAGGTAGAACTGACTGTATTCAAAAGCATTCGTAATTTACTCTGTAATCAAGATAACTCATGAATTCTCTGCGATGATACATTCGAAAGTCATCACGAGAACATTTTACACTTGATGTATAAATTATATAGAGGCGCGATCTCTTGGAAAATAGGCCACACTTAAGAGCATTTAATAACAGATATGTAAAAAGAAAAAAAAAAAAAGAAAATTGTTTATTTTTATTATTTTTTATTTACTTGTTATTTATTTATCTTTATTTAGTCTTGAATTACGTGTTTTTGTTTTTTAATTATTTTTAAAAATTTCTTTAATAATTTTGCAAAGAAAGTGAAAAATTGTGAAAAATCTACCTTTAATCACGTATTGTTTATTGTAATAAATGTTAACCATATTTAATTTCTACAAGAATGAAAGTTGAGAATTCTCACATCTTGGCGCGCTCTTTTAACGCTAATTAATTTCGAGATTGCAATAAATAATTTAGAATGACTCTTGGCATCTTAAAATGAAATTTTTCCCGTACCAGTAGAGAATCTGGGTAAATTAAATTATCTTTGTATTAATTTAATTAGGTTTAATTATACTGATTTCTAAATCTGGATATTTTTCATTTTTATCAGACACGTTAAAAAATAGCTAACATTTAAAACTATTTTATAAAGTTGAGAGTATTATCTATAGTTTTAAACAAGTTTTATACTGTTTTAAATATCTCTATCTTTCTCATGAAAAGAAAATTTTTAAATTTCATTTAAAAATATAATATTTGTATTAATATTAATATAATTTTTTTTAAGTTTAAGATTTCTTTTTTTTAATTTTTTTGCGAATTTAGAATTTTTTTTTAAGTTAAAAAGAAAATATTTTATTCGTTTCCATTTCTGAAAACGCATCAATTTACATACATATTAGCAAACCTTTCGATGCAATTTTATCCAAAAATATTACAGGATGGCCGCAAAATTTCATTCTCAAAATTTCCTGCTTTTTTCCTAACTTTTCCCTAACCATTAATTTTACAGATTTTGAAAATCTTGCTTTATTTATTAAGAATTTAAACTAATAATTTTCATGTAAATTAAATATATTTTCTCCAATTTGTAGGCACCCTAAAAACATATCGAATGGCCTATACTTACGAACCTTCTAGTGTAATTATGTTCAAAGTTATCATGATCATTGAATTGAAAAAGTTATATGAATTTAAATTTTTAAACGTTCAAATGAACAAAGTTATTGTTTAAACATTTTTTTAATTCAAATTTTAAAAAAAAATGTTTTAAATACCAAGGAATTCATTGAGATATTATTAGAATCGAATAACTTTTTTATATTTCATGTTACAAAAGTTATTTTCGAACGAGTTTTCGAAAATATTTCCCTAGGAAAAAAGTTTCGTTCAAATGAACGTTTAGAACTTCAGGAATATGAAAACTTTGAAAAAATTAAGTTTTATAGTTTTTTGGGCTTTTTGATACAGGATCAAAATTTCTGAAGTGGGACACTTTTTTTTTATGGTGATATTTTTATGTCTTAAAAAAATGTTTATAGTATTTTCGAACCGAAATACTATCCTGAAGTTGATTTGCAAATTTTTAATTTTTCCATGACTTATTGTTTCAACAATTTTCAAGTATCAAGTTAATAATACATTTTTTTTACCGTTCTATTTGATGGATTTTGATAAAATTTGGTATGAGTAATACACAATAACCATGCTTTCGGATAAAAATAATTCATTTGATGTCGTGCCAAATTTTGTTAAAATATTTTATCACATATATTTACCTCGCTTTTCTAAAAGCCTTATTTAGTAATAAAATTTGGAAATCTTGAGTAACATCTACAATAATTTTATTTAAATTTTATCAACTAAGTAATTATTTATTCCATAAAAGAACTCCTTTTTTTTAAACAGAATATCTAAATTACATATTTGTTATTGAATTAAAATTGCAAACGCAAATTCAATTCAGCATCCCAAATAGTTTTGCATAAGTTTCCAAGGAGTGGATGCATACATTTCTATGGAGTGCATTCTTTCGATGATTGCATAAAATTTAAATGAAATTCGATTGCTGTAAGGAATTTAATGGAGAGATTCCATTTAAATCATTCCTTCACAAGGGAATTCCCTATTAAAATTCCACCTTGACTCAATTATGTTTCCAAAATGAACTCGCTCTTATCTGGTTATTACTATAATAAACTTACATTAAAAATTTCAAAATTTCAAAATAAATTCTTTTTTTATAATTTTGGTGTCAAATTATTTTTTATTTCAATTTTATTGTAGAATTTTCCAATTATTTTGATTTTTCCGTAAAATTTCGTTACTTTAAATTGGATTTTGCTAATTCTTTAATTAGTCCAATTTAGTTAATTCATTTTTCTTAATTGTTGAAAATAATGTAATAAAATTTTTTCTTTAAGAAAAATTGCTTCGCAATCAGAATTATTATGCCAAGAGCATATATTGACACGTTAATATATAATGTAATAATTGTATGTCATTAAATAATAATAAATTGCTGCGAGATTTTGAAAAAAAAAAATTTGCAGAGCATTAATAAATCGTATTAGACTGTCAAAATGAGCTGTGAGATTATAACTTATGTCAGGGAAAATAAAAGGACCAGAGGAGGCTAGAAGCTACGAGTCATTACTTAAGTAGGAACTTCTCTTTCCGTAGAAACCTCGACAGCTTTCGCAGCATCTGCATCCTGTATCTGTGGATTAAATCGATCTCGTGCCTATCTAACTTGCAAGATCACCGCGAGAGCTATATACATACATAAATTACTTCCGCATCCGCTTTCCTCAGAGAAGGAATATTTTGATCGTATAACCGTTTACACCTGCTTTAAAATGCACTGCTGATTATTTCACGTTTTCGTGCCAACAAGCGATTAATATCTATACATGCAATATCTAAATCCAACAGTGTATAACTCAAAACACTGTTGAGTTGTAAATCTTATCGTTCACTAGTCACAAATTTAGATAAATACATTTTTTTCATCTTTCGGCAATCTAATAATTCAGAAAAAAAATGTATTATTTTTTGTTTTTTGCAACCAATATAAATGGAAAAATTCTAGTGTGCTTTAAAGAAAATAGAATAAAAATCAACAACAAAATTATGTAAGGAGAAAATTGCGTAAGATGAAATTGAAGTAACTGAATTCCACATATACCGATGAAAATTAAAATTTAACGTAAAAGTGAAATAAAAGTTATTTTTTATATCGAAGTTGAGGTAAAAATTGAAATAATAAAAAATTACGCCTATAAGATTAAAATTATTCTACGCTAAAATTTTGCTAAATATACAAAATATTTTAACTAAGTTAAAATTAAAAAATTCTGCAATGAAATTGAAATTTAACCAAAATTTCACATCAAATTTGAAAAACATGTTTAAAAACAAAATCTAAACAAACAAATCGAAACGGACGTAAAAAATAATTTTATATCAAAATATTGAAGCAAAATATTCTGTACAAATTTTAAACGGAAACTGAAATATAAATAAAAATCTAAAACACTTAATTTCAAACATACCTAGTATTTTTAAGGGATATTAAAATAATCAATATTTTAGAGTAAAACAAAAAATAATTAATTATAGGCTGAAATTAAAATCAAATAGAATTTAACATAGGTACAAAAATGAAAGATTTTGATCTATACCTAAATTGAAACTAAAAAGAATTTTACAGAAAATTTAAAGCAAAAAATAATCTATATGTGACGCTCCGCGAGAGAAGGGACCTATCGCTGAGAAAGCAAAGTTTAAAGGATGGACGGGCAAAGAGGAGGAAGAAAAATTGAGACGCTTAACATGCCCATGTTTAAAGCTTCATAGTAAGAAAACTAATTGCAGGAATCAATTTTAGATTTTTGGAACACAAAAAGCAACTCAAAAACTATCAATTACCATAAAAAAAATAAAAATAATTTAATGTTAATTGCACGGGACAGTCGTTCAAAGAAAAACCAAAAAAGGCGATACACTTTGTACGCCTAGGTTTGAAGAATTATACCCAAAAGTGAAATTAAAAAAAAAAATTTTTTTGAAACATGAAAATGAAAGAATAACTCAAAAACTAACTTCTAGCATAAAAAAATGAAAATTGATTTTTTCCGCGATAAGTCCCTTCTCTCGCGGAGCGTCACATATGTAGATATCTACATAAAAAAAATAAAATATTTCAGAAAAGAAAAGAAGCACTTCAACTAAAATATTTAAACTCCAAAATACGGAAAACTAGAATTTTTCAAGAAACTAAAAATGAAAATAAAATAAAAAATAATCAACGGATGTATTTCAGTATTACCTATAGATTTATTTAATTCAATAAAACATTAATCTCAGAAATTCTACAATAATCGACAATGAAATTGTGTCATCAATATAATTATATTATAGCTTGATTATAAAACAAACAGTTGGCCAAAAATAAAAAAAATAAAATTTGTCTAAAAATATTGTAATTTTATGATGATTAGATCTTTGTACATTAATTAAATGCATTGCTGAAAGCAAGGGAAACAAGTTTTGAAGAAACCGTTTAAATTTCTTTATTAATCGAATTCCTTATTTTCTAATTAAGGAAAAAAAGCGTCTAGAGATTGACCTTCCGTAATTTAAACTTGTTCGAATGAAACTTTTACAACATCGGTAAACCTCCATTAAAAGAGATAAAACATGTTCTGTCCTATTTCTCCACTTTCGAAATAACGAAAGATACCAACAGGGTATTTTTTAAACGATCTTGGCCTGATTCGCGTTCAAAGAAGAAACATGAACATTTTTACCTATACCCAGGGCAACACACTTTTATTCTTTAGAACTCGTTTCCTCCTCCGAAGAGAAACCTCTGACTCGTTAAACAAAAATTATATTTAATTAGTAGCTTCTCGAAAATAAACCCGCAATAAAATGAGCCATTAAAAAGTTTAGTATTCAAAAGTTTTAAGTTTTTTACCAAAAAGACACCCACAGAAAAAAACATCGGTTAATTTTTGTCAAATTTATGTTTAAGGAGGATTATTCAAAAATCAATTTCCTACAGATTCTTAGAAAATTTTAATGACATATTAAAAGCATTATTTTACATGTACATGGTTACAATTTTATTGAAATTTACCGTTCTATTTTTAAGATATAAATTTGTAAAGTTGAAACTTTTACATGAAAACAGTAGCAAACGCGCAAAATGGCACTATTTTAAGTCTTAAAAAAAAGGCTTTATAAAAATTTAAAAAAAATATATATATTTTGAAGTATAATATAATACAACTTTTACAATAATATTAAATTAATTTACGATCGGTTGTTAAGAAAATGTTATTCAAGGTTAGTAATATTCTTCTCTTTTTTTAAATAACCAAGAAGGAGAAATTTTAATAGGCTAGAAGTTTCTCAATGAAAAAAATTTTTTCAACAAAATTCGTTTGTTTATAAAATACAATTGAGAAACCAAATTATAAGAAAAAATGAAATTAAAAAGATATTGAATATCATGGTCCGTTAAAATGAGAGCCGATTGAGAGAATAAACGTCCTTAAATTAGAAAGTTTGAAAATTTAAATGCATTAAAATACGGAAGTTTTAAAAATTTGTATTAAACATTAAAATTTTGTCAACATGTTAAAAGTTAGGACACTATCAATTCATATATAAGAACATTATGACGAATGCTAATTCAAGTGAATATAAAATTTAATAGATTTTTAATAGGGTTTTATCTCATTTTACAGGTTTTATTGATTAAATGAGAAAACTGAGGAAAAAGAATTGCTATTAGCAAACTGAATTGGTAATATAGCGCCTGCAACTTTTTTTGTTACATTATAACAAAAAAAATTTGCTAAGACAGCAAATGTTTAGCAAAGTTAGCAATAACTAATTTCTTAAATTAGCAGTTTAACTGGTTTGTTTTGGTGTTTTAGCAATTTTTTTTGTTATAATAGTCAAAAATTTGCAAGCGCTATATTAACAATTCAGTTTGCTATCATATCAATTATTTTTTCTCAGTGAAGAACTTTTTTTATTGCTTTTCTGAATTCAAATTTAATAAAATAACATTTTTTTGTTTGGGGTAATTATATAATATTCTTAAAATAAGAAGCATATTCTTAAATTAAGATTCTTAATTCTTAATTTAAGATTATGCTTCTTACTTTAAGATTTTTAAATAGGCGCCAGAAATAATTCTCAAATAAAAAATACCGTTTGCAAATTATCCTTAGGATCGGACCTAGTATAATAACTATTCTATTGGATAAAGAATGTATACTTGGATCAAGGAAAATATTCTTGATTGTAAATTGACTTGGACTAAATAGACTAAGCATATTTTTATCTTTGGTAAAAGAAATTTTTTCTCTACACTGAGAAAATAAGCCTCTAGCCAAGCAGCTTTATTTCTAGGTTAGGGTTCCTCGGGACAAAACAAACAAAACACCGGCGATGACAATCAAACTTCTAGGATACCGGAGCATATGATCTGCTAAAATCAATTAAGTGCTTTGCAGGTGCTATATCAACAACCTCTCTCTGCTAAATTTAATCAAAAATTGGTTGTATTTAGTCAACTTATTTTCTCAGTGTATCAGTGTACAATAAAAATAGTAAAATTAACAACACGATCGCGATTATATTAACTAAAAAAAGAATTACTTTAACTCGTTTGTACTTAATTATACCCAAAGGTGGTTAAATTTTTTTCATTGTTCAATTTAGGATATCTAAAAATGTCAGACAAATTTTTATAGAATGTGCCACCCAAGGCTTATATTTTAACAATCATAAATTTTAAAAATAATTATTCAGCGTTACTTTCAGTCGTACTATTTCATAATTTGAAGATTTATAATCGTAATCGTATATTAAAATGAAATGCTATTATTTTAATAACGTGACGACAATGCCAAATACTAAATACTAGAAGTACAATAGGCAATAAAATGCTATGAAACCTCTTTGTCACTAGGTTTTTTTTTGCTTGAATATTTCAACAATTATCACCAGTATAGAACAGATTGCAAGCAGGCATTAGACGAAATTGTGAATTACAGAATATATTCGTGTATTCTTCCACTATATATAAAATCAGAAATCTGTGAGAAAAGTCTCGGTTGAGCTACTGCTTGCGAATTATAATATTTCATATGACATTATCATAAGAGTTGGGTTGATTTTCTAGAAATTGCAGAGGTCTCAAGGACAGTAATTTGTGGATAATGTTTAAACGATTATAATTACTTGATTGGGCTCGGGTTGTTATTTGTAATTTTTATCTTTGTCATCTAGTGCTGTAGTCTACTGTTATTCCAAGTATGTAGGTCAGTGTAAAGGCCGAGAGATGGAAAGCTGTTACTCTGCACGTGCTTACATGTCTGTAGTCGTGCACGTCATTATTTAATACACACTGTCAATTTCATTACTGTTTTTAAACCCCATCCTCTGTTTGGTATGCAATGTGGAAAGTGTTTTGCTGCGATTCTAATTGTATATTTAGACTTTTCTAATGCCATTTTGCATTTTATAGATTTCCATTTAATGTTCGGTTGAGTGCCAAGTTCATAATTTTAAGATCTTATTAAATTAAAAGCTGAAAATTGTTTGGACTGAGTTTGTCGACTCTCTAAATTTGAATTTGTAAAGATGACTAATTTAATAGTAAAACCGTGTTCGAGTTTTCTCTATTCCAATTAGTAAAAAAGAACTTCTTATTATTAGAAAACTATACTGATTTAGTAGTCAAATTTCACTAATTAATAGTGAACAATGTCTAAATTAGTAAGTAGACAGAAATATACTAATTTATTTAGTGATTTAGCATAATCTCCTTGTCACTTTGACTAATTGAATTAGTAATCTTTGTACAAAATATTAGTAGAAAAATTAGTATTTCATTTGGTAAAATGAAAAGATGGAAGAAATTGTCATTTCTTAAAAAATGAAAAATATTTTTCGTCAGACCATCTACATTAGACAAATCTACACGCAAAGAAAATTAATTATAAATTTTATTAAAATGCTTTATAATTTAGGGAAAAAGTGCCAGAAAGCCATTTATTCTATTAAACAAATATTTTTAACATTCTACAATAGGGTGGTCCAAAAACAAAAAAGTTGAAAATATTATGCTCTCACCCCCCAGGATTGTTCTATACCGAAAAAAAAATTACCCATATTTTTTTGTTTTTATTCTTTTTAATATTTAGAGGTCGCTCAAAGTGCTCAAAGTTTCCCATGCAAAATGCATGGGAAAAAAAAACTTTTTCGTAGAATTGATATAAAATCCATGAAAATTAAGATTTCTTGATCGGATAATGGTGCTTCTCTTCAGGAGAGTTCAAAAAACAAGATCCAATAATTTATTAAACAATTTTTAATTATTGACTATTTTTTAAAGGTCCTTAAAAAACACCATAAAATGAAAAAAACTTAAATTATGG
Source organism: Ganaspis brasiliensis (assembly GCA_037103525.1). Classification (NCBI taxonomy): domain Eukaryota; kingdom Metazoa; phylum Arthropoda; class Insecta; order Hymenoptera; family Figitidae; genus Ganaspis; species Ganaspis brasiliensis. The sequence continues at coordinate 3,131,004 of JAZKLR010000102.1, read as the reverse complement.
GGTTTTTTAAGGACCTTTAAAAAATAGTCAATAATTAAAAATTGGTTAATAAATTATTGGATCTTGTTTTTTGAACTCTCCTGAAGAGAAGCACCATTATTCGATCAAGAAATATTATTTTCATAGATTTTATATCAATTCTACGAAAAAGTTTTTTTTTCCCATGCATTTTGCATGGGAAACTTTGAGCACTTTGAGCGACCTCTAAATATTAAAAAAAATAAAAACAAAAAAATATGGGTAATTTTTTTTTCGATATAGAACAATCCTAGGGGGTGATAGCAAAACATTTTCAACTTTTTGTTTTTCCCATGTATTTTTGGACCACCCTATTCTACAATTATGAAACTTTAAAAAGCATGTCTAAATATATAGAAATCTGATTTTAATCTCAAAATAAAAAAAATGGAAGTTATGCTCTTTTGCCTTTCAGTCACAGAAATTTTGTGTTAAAAAACAATCATTTTTTATGAAAAATGGTGTTTAAAAAACTTTGATTGGGCATTTTTAAAAATTTGTGTGTCTAAGAAATTTATACGTGGTTAATATAAACCATCCAAATATTATATTAAATTTCGTTGAAAAGTTAGCGAGATATTCAGGCTACGACAAAGTTATTACACACACATATACACAAAACGCACACATACATCCGGACATTTACTTAAAAATTAAAATTGATGCTGTTTAGATATAAAATGAGTATAAAAAACCTATTTTTTAAAAATTGAAAATCTTATTAGCGTTCACAAAGCTTTCATCTATACGAGGAAGCAAATTATTTTCAAATTTTAGAAAAATTAAGGATAGAATTTTTTTTTAAATTCAGAATAAACACAAAAAATTACATGATATTGAAAATGAATATTTGCAGTAAATTCTGTATTAATAACAATTTAATTATCTTAATCATATTTTAGAAATACAAGAAATAAACTAAAATTAATTTGAGTAAAACTGAGAAAATTGCGCAGAAGGACTCTGAAAAAAAATACACTATAAAAAGAAACATCTTAGTTCTTAAATAACTTTTAAGACGTTTCAAGTAACTTATACTTTCATTTTCCACCTTAAAAAATCTTAAAAACTAATGCATTTCACTCTCTAAATCTGAATTAGTTAAAAATAACTAATTTGAAAGCAAAAACTCAGTCACTGATTCAAATAGTTATATTTCTACTAATCATTTAGTAAAAAATAACTAATTTTTAGTCAAATTCATTTTTAGGTTATGTCAAAATAACTAATATTTTAGTAAAATTCTGTTTACTGATTCATTTAGTCGAATTTTAACTATTTTTTAGTTATGTTTTTACTAAAAATTAGTCATTTATTTACTAATAATTAGTTATTTTTAACTAATTGCTGAAATAAAAACTCGGGCACGATTTTACTAATAATTAGTTATTTTTAACTAATTCAGATTTAGAGAGCAAGATTTTTTTGTTAACTTATTAAAAACATCAAAAAAAAAAAAAGTAATTAAAAATGCATCTTATTAAATTAAGCTTGTGAATCGAAAAACAAAAAAGCTTTTAAAAATTAGGTAAATTATTAGTGAATGAAAAAAAGATGTAGGAAAAACACTGCATTAAAAAAAAATTATAAAATAAAAAGGAATCAAAAAATTTTGAGATGCTTATAGGTAAACAATTTCGATGAACTATAAAATTTAATAAATGATTGAAAAGTGATAAAAAGGTTAATGATAAAAGGAACAAGAAAACAGTAAAATGAGAAAATTAGTAAAAATTGGAAAATAATTTAAAGGTTTACTCTACTTATAAAAAATATATTTAAATTTATGAATCGCTTGACTTTCAAATATAAAATTAGAGTAAATTAAAATTTATATTGATTAAAATAAATTTAGAGACAATGAAAATGTTAATCAATGATTAATGGTTTCATCAATTAAAATTAAGATTGATTAAATTTCGATACATTAAAGCTGTGATTTTTAAAAAGATGCTAAGTTAAAAAATTAACAACCGAAGTGGAATGTTATATTTCAAAATTTAAAAGGGATAATAATCTATAAACTTTAATATTGAATTTTGAATTGATTAAAATTTGAAAGGTTGAAAAATTTTAAATTTCTATTAATTGACATTTGGGGCTTATTTAAATTAAGTCGGAATGTTTAAAATCAATTAAAATTTAAATAAAAAAAGAAAAAGGAAAGAAGTACAAAATTTTAGGTGCATATTTTGAAATTTGACGGACGAAGAGGGAGGAGAGGACGAAAAAAATATTTAAAAATAGTAAATTAAAATTAACCTTAAGAAAATGATGTTATATATCTTAATCTCCTTTCTTCTATTGTTGAAAAAAAATAAAAAATTTATCGCAGTTTTATGAAGCAAGTAGATTATTTTCACTTGGAAACTTTATCAGGTCGAAGAATCGTGACCTTGCTGGTCAAAAACCTTGATCTGGGTAACCTTGTCGAGAAGAATCTTTTTTCCGAGATTTAATAAAGATTATAAAAACTGGCAGGAACTTAGTTTCGACATGATAAATTATATTTGAATTTAGCCAAGGCCGATCAAGGACATTGGTTGGTGAAGATTGTTTCGATATCCTGTTAGTTGTTTGCGAATTCATTGGTGCATTATGTAACTTTTAAACACTCTCTTTGGGATGAAAACAGAAGAGAGAAAGGTGAAATTACGTCATCGTAAATAAAGATCAATATAAGTAGCTCGAAAGCATTTCTCCTCGCGTCAAGATTCAGATTGGATTAGGTCATGATAATTTGATATTTTGATTTTCGAAAATTATAATATCTGCATCGTCATTTATTTCTATAGCTATTTCGAAAATGTCTAGGTGTCCTACATGTTACCTCGAACTTGATCGCATTTTATCTGAGAAGATAAAAACATCTTATTATAATAATTTAGCCTGATACATTTTTATCTTTTCTTTTTATCTCATTTTTCTTCATTTAATTAAATTCAACAAATTTTCTAAAATACCTATGCTTTTTTGTTTGTGGACAAGTAGCTTTTTTCTGAATATATTTGTCAAAATTGAATTTTAAGAGAATTCAATTTACAGTATAAATGTCTCAGTTTATTTATGTGGTTTACATAATTTGTTATAAAAGTCATTGGCTCCTATAAATACCATAAAATATTATTTTCTAATTATGCAAACATTCACCTTCTACTTTGATACTTTATATCTATATTTTCCAGAAAATAAAGACTATTTAATAGTTAAAGTTATCATTTATAAATTTATGCAAATTACTTTCATTTTGTTAAAATATTAAATATTATATATTATATTATATTATAAGCAAGGTATAATATTATAATTGAAATTCAATTAGGTATCTTGATTCTTAAAACCCTACTGAAAAAATTGTTTCCAATTTTATACTAAAAAATAGCATTTAATTGAACTTTTTGATTAAAAAATAACACAGTCCCACAAAAACAAAAATTTTTTTTGACCGGGACACAACTTTAGTGTATTTTTACGTATCTTTCTCCGCTAAATCCGAATCCGAAGTTATAATAACCAGATTAGTTAAAATTTTTTAGATAATGTCAAAAAACTGAAAAAAAACTTAAAAAAACTCGAAAAAAAAAAATTTTGCACGGACGATATGCTAGTGTATTCCTACGTATCTTTCCCCGCTAAATCCAAATCTGAAATCTAAATGATCAGATTAACTAAAATTTTGGAGATAATCACAAAAAAGCGATTTTTTTGTTTTTTAGCAGTTTTTTAAGGTTGTTTAAAAAAATTATAGCCAATCCGGTATTCTGACTTCGAATTCGGATTTAGGGGAAAAAATACGTAGAAATACACTAGCGTAGTGTTTCGAAAAAAAAAAATTTTTTTTTGGTTACGATTTTTTTATTTAAAATTCTTTTGAGATTATCTCAAAAAGTAGAGCCAATCTAGCAATTTTTTAATTTCGGATTCGGATCCATCAAAGAAAAATAAGTAAAAATATATTAGTGTAGTGTTTCGGACAAAAAACTTTTTTTTTCTGTTGCTGTGTAACCATTCTTAGTTCAAGAATAATAATTCTTGAACCGAGAATATACTCTTCAATAATAAATTCTCTTGTATGGTACGTCTGCAAATTCCATAGAGCAAAAAAGTTGCCCTATGAAATTCTATATGACAAAATTACAGACAAAAAAAATTCTTAATAAGAATGTGGATACCTAAATAAATTTACGATTCGAAGAAAAAGATAAAAACTTAAAAAATAAAAATCATATTTTGGAAAAATAATTGAAATATAACGAAAGAAATTGAAAATTAATTAATAAATAATGAAACTAATTTGATATTGAAGGAAATAATTAAAAATGAAAAGGTGTTATTTGAAAAAATTAAAGAAAATAATAGAAATTTGCAGAAATTTAATTTAAAAATTAGGGGAAAAATTAAAACATAATGAAAAGAATTAGAGATTGAAGAAAATTTTTGAAAAATGATAAAAATAGATGAAAATTGTAGCAAATAATTGAAAACATAATAGGAAAGAATTGTTAAAAATTAAAGAAGTTTTTAAAATTTTAAACTTATTATTCTCCAAGCGTAGATTAAAATCTTTTTTTGTGTGCCTGTGCAATTATTTTTTATTAAATTTATTTTTCAATTACTTTTTGTCTTCTTCAATTATTTTTTTATAATTTTGTTATTTTGTTATTATTTATTTCAAATTCTAGTTATTTTTTCAATCTACAATTATTTTCATCATTCTGCAATTATTATCTTTTATTTAAAATAAATGTTGTAATATTTTCAATTATTTTTAACAAGCAAAAATTATTTTCTTTAATTTTTAGTTATTTTTATTACTTTGCAAATATTTTCTAGCACTCTTTTTGCTTTGATTATTCTTCAATTAATTTCCTAGATTTTAAAATAGTTTTCTCAAATTTTAACAATTTTCTTCATTTTTCAAGTATTATTGTTATCATTTTGCAATCAATTTCTTCAATTTTTAATTAATCTCAAACTTGATTCCTCAATTAAATTTCTAAATTTTCAATTATTTATCTCATTTATCAATTATTTTTTTCAATTTTCATTTTCTTTTATCTTTTTTCAATTACTTTCTCCACCTTTTAATTAGATAATTATTTTGCAATTAATTTCCTAAATTTTTATTTATTATCTTAAATCTAAGTTAATGTATCCATTTTTTAATGTTTTAATCCTTCTTCAATTATTTTTCTCAAATTTCAAATACTTTCGTGAATTCTTAATTTTTTTTTTAATTTGCAATGATTTTCACAAATTTTATATTATTTTAAATATTTGCTGATTAATTCCAAAAAGTTCAAGTATCTACAAATTTCAACTATTTTCATCATGTTTCAAAAAGTTTCTTCATTGATTCTCATTATTTTTTAATTCTTCCCCTAAATTTTAAATTTAAAATTTCCGCCAGTTTGAATTATTTTCTTTAATGTTTTCAAATAAAACTTTTTCAGTTTAAATTATTTCCTTTAATAATTAGTTTCATTATTTATTAATTAATTTTTAATTTCTTTCGTAATTTTTTAATTATTTTTACAAAATATGATTTTTGTTTTTTAAATTGTAATTTTTTTCTTCCAATTACAATTAATTTCTTCAATATCGAATTATTGTCAATTTGTAATGTCAAATAATGGAAGAACGTAACTCATCAAATTTGTTAATTTAATTATCAGCTTCACTATTTTCATCATTTTCCAAATAATTTTCAATATTAAAAACCTTGTTTTATCCTCCATCAATTTTTATTAAATTTTTGTTTATTGTTTTTATATTTTTGTTTTATTTTCCAAGTATTTAAATAATGTTCTTCGATTTCCAATCATTTTCTTTTATATCAAATAAATTCTGTAATTTACTCAATTTTTTTCTTAAATTTGTATAACTAACTTTAATTTCCAAAAATTTTTTTCCTTTTAAAGTAGTCTTGTTTATCTTAAATATATTTTGTAATTTTTACAATTAGGTATCTTTTTACCAATTTTTATTAAATTTTTGAATTTTCAATTATTTTTTGTCATTTTGAATTATGTTTTAATAAATGCTCTAATTTTTTTTATTATTTATCTCAAATTCCATTTATTTTTTCAATTCATGTGCAATCAATTTCTTCAATTTTTAATTAATCTTAAACTTCATTTCTTAATTAAATTCCTAAATTTTCAATTATTTATCTCATTTTTGCAATAATTTTTTTTTTAATTAAATTTTCTTTTATCATTCTGCAATTATTTTGTCCATCTTTTAATTAGATATATTAATTATTTTTTAATTAATATCCTAAATTTTCATTTATTATCTCAAATCTAAGTTATTGTATCCACTTTTCAATGTTTTAATCATTTTTCAATTATTTTACTCAAATTTCAATCAAGTTCGTCAATTTCTAAATTTGTTTTAATTTGTAATGATTTTCACAAGTTTTATATTATTTTAATTATTTGTTTATTAATTTCGAAAATTTACTTGCAATCAAATAAATTGTCAAATGTTTCGTTACAATAATTAAACCGTCCCTGGTTAGAATAATTCTAAATAATATTGGGACGCATGATTAAGTTCTAAAATTAATTATTTAGAATTTTTATTTTAACAGAATTTTCATTCAAAAAAGAATCTCAATTTAAACGAATTTTAATTTAGAAGAATTTTCATTTTACATAATTTTAAGTTAATCGAATTTTTAAATAAACAGAATATTTATTTGACCGAATCTTCATTTATCCGAAATTGTATTAGTACGAATTGACATTTGATAGAAAACTTAAAACCTAGAATGTTCTTTTGTCAGAAATTGCAAATGGCCGAAAAAGCATCTGACAGAAATATTTTGGCGCCAATTTTAAAATTGACAAATGGGAATTTTTTTTTCATATTTTCTGGTTAGTCAATTTTAAAATTTGCGCCAAAATATGTCTACCGGATTCATTTCTGACAAATGAACATTTTACGTTTTAAGTTTTCTATCAAATGTCAATTCGTACTAATAGAATTTCGAATAAATGAAGATTCAGTCAAATGAATATTCTGTCATTTAAAAAATCGATTAACTAAAAATTCTGTAAAATGAAAATTCTTCTAAATTAAAATTCGTTTAAATTGAGATTCTTTTAAATGAAAATTCTGTTAAATATGAATTCGGTGACCTAAAAATTCTATTAGGTAAAAATTCGAATTCATTTAAATTCGATTGAAAACAAATTCGAAAATGTGAAATTTCGGCTACAAGAAAATTCAATCTCATGAAATTCTATGAAATGAAAATTCTAAATAATTAATTTTAGAACTTAATCATACGTCGCATAATATTAATAGTGCTAATTTCAAGTCTAGTGATAAGTTGAAAAGTTTAAATCAGAAACTCAATTAAAATTTGAGCTGAAAATGAGACAGTAAGGAAAATGGTATCAGAACCTGTTTGAAATACTTGTCAAATGCCAAAGCGTGGTATTAGACCTGCAATTGACATTTAAGGGAGAGAAGCAGTTTATTATGTTAGGAGTGGAAGCTAGTATAATAATAAATTTATCAGATCTAGCAGAGACGTTCTATGCATTCTCAGTTTTACTTCCCGTGTAATTAGTCACGGTGGTAACGACGCGCTGGAGTTACGTCCATTCGGCCAATTACTAGCCGTTAAAAATGGCCAGGAAATTTTTCTTCTGCCAAGTGCACTCAAGACTCTCGAAATAAGAAAAATGCCACGAACGAAAGGAAAAATGAGACCATCTATCACCACAATCAGGACACTCGAGGGTGACCAAAAAAAAAAAAAGAATCTTGTCACAAAATACATATTCCAATGTTTACTTTCTGTTTTTTCCATCTTATGACAAAGATTACTTCCTGCTGATTAAAAATTATTATCAAACATCTCACAGCAGTGAGTATAAAAAAGGACCTCTTTATCTTTATTATACTTTAAAAATATTCATATGTTACTTAATAAAATAATAATGTGAGTTTGTGTGTATAATATATGTAATACATGTATACGTATAAAATTTATACACACATAAAATTATATGTGTGCACTTGAAAAGAGTTATTTGACTTTAAAAAAAAAAAGATATTCTACAGTTATGTAAAAAAAGTTTCACAAAGTTTGACTGTTTTAAGAGCGTTTTAGATCAGTGGAGAAAAAGTAACACTTTATACGGAGATTGAACTTCTGATATTTGAATTCCGGAACATACGGATGCATTTTGCTAGATTTTATTAATCCTTGTAATTTACGTAAGTGTAATGTCAGAATTACGCAATTGATACATGCAATAAGCAAGTGACATCGCTCTTACATAAAACAACTCAATTTACTTGCTGGGCTAAGTACTTCGTGTTCTTTCACTAAAATAAAAAAAAATAAATAAATAAACAAGTAAAAAATCCGACGTGATGGAATGTTTTAACTTGAATGTAGGAAAATAAACTAATAGATGGATACTTTCAGTGAAAGTTTATTTAATGAAAATATTCCTTTGCAAAAAGAAATGCACACTATACTTTTGTATTATTGTCCAGTATAGAAAGCTAGACTGAAAATTATGATTAAGAAGATAATATTCTTTTTCATTAACAAATAAATATTTCTGTAATGTATATAATTTTTAATTTTATGAGATAGAAACTTTACTTTTTTTAATTAAAGATGGCAAATTTATTTCAAAGTAATAAGTGACCTTGGTCTGTAAAAACTTAACTGGCTTTCTTTCGTGGGAATTTGCAATCTTAGTAGGTATCTCCATTTTTCTTGCAAATCTAACAATTAAGATATTAATTTTATTGATAATATTTTCTTTTATTATTTACTTTTTATATTGATAACCTCTCATTATTCAATCCAAGTTTAATTAAGCGAAATAGTTGTATTGAATTAAAAATATGAAATAGATACAATTTAGAAAATTATACGGGGTTCAATTTTTCTGCATATGTCAAAAAACAAAATACAAAATATTTGCAATTTTCAATTCATGAATTTTGTTCAAAACCATTTTTTAAATTTTCGGTAGAATTTCCAAACAACAATTCCTGTTGACCTTTTGTAAAATTTTTGAGAAATAACTATAGTGTTAAAAACTATATTTTCTTATTAATTGTTTTTTAGATTTAATTAACATTTTTGTTAATCAAAATATTTATAATCATAAATGCCGAAATTGAAATTAAAAAATTGACAACAGAAAAGAAAAAGTAATAAATAAATATAAATAGAATTTGACAGTATAGTTTCGAGATTAATTTAGAAAGAATTGAAAAATAGAGTAAAATAAAAAAAGCAACATAACTTTAAGCTATAATAATAGGATAGTGAAGACTTTAAATTGCGAGAAAGAATGTGTAATAAAGCGATTACGATTTATAGACATTGGTCTATTATTGCACAAACTGCGCTATTTTCTATTGCAATATAAGTTCCATCGTCCGAGGTTTCACGCAACGGTTTATGTAATTTGTCCTGATCCAAGATTTTATGTTGGATTGCGATTTTTATGTACGTATTACATCTGCATATGTACAATGATTGTACATTGATTCTAAATCGTTGAATAGATCACTACAACCCTATCTCCAGACCCACTTTCCCCTTTGCCCGTTTAGACGACTTTCTTCCTCTGCAAAAGCGCATTCTCGTACTCTGAGATGCAAAGAATTTGTTCCATTCACTCCAATTCATCTAAAGTCAATGAATTTTACTCCCAATTTACAATATGGTCTTGTAAATTGATTTTTTTTTAAATGTATTTAAATTTAATATTTTTTAACTTTTAAAAAATAATAATTTAACTCATAAATATTTCATTTAAAACTTAGTTTAAAAAATATTTATAATTTTGTGCTGTAGGTAAATGTACTCTCTAAATCTGAATTAGTTAAAAACTACCAATGAGATGATAAAAAGTCGTCCATAAATTAAATTAGTTAAAATTTCTACTAAGAATTAATGAAATATCACTAATTCTTAATGAAAAACTACAAATTGATAGTAGAAACTACACATTCACATTTCTAAGAGTTATTAATGTAAATTAATAGTTTTTTTACCATGAATTTGTAGTTTTTACTAATTTAATTTATGGTCTATTTTTCATCATTTCATTAGTAGTTTTTGACAAATTCAGATTCAGAGTGCAGTAAAAAACTTCGGTGGCAATTTTATAAACCACAAGTGTTGGTAATTTTAAAGAAAATTTTATAGACTATTGTAAAATTAAACACTACCATAGATTTAAAATATTTTTAAGTATAAAGTTTACAAAGCAGGACAACAATATTCTCTAAGAATGAATTAGTATTTTTCCACTAATAAATAAATAAATAAATAAATAATAATAATAATAAATAAATAGAGAATATTTTACTAATGTTTAGTAGGAAACTACTAATTACACTAGTTTACAGCCAAAATGTACATTTAATGGCACTATTTTTTTTTTTATGTACTATGGTTCTCTAAACTTAAAAATGACATTAAGAAATTTTTCTATGGATAGGTTTCCGAAATATGAATTTTTTAAATATTTTTACGTTTTTTTCGGAGGTGACTTCACGTTTTAGGCCGTATCTCGAGTTACAGACGTCCGATTAAGTTTTTCAAGGTGTTAAATTAAAGGTAATCAAATTCCAAACAATCGCTTTTAACATTATTTTTCAATCGGTTAAATATTTTAAGTGATATAGTCCAAAAAAAAATAGAAAATTTGAGTTTTTGGCCCAAAATCTGAAAAACAAATTCATTCTACGTCCATGCAAAAATAGAAAACGTCAAATTATGTCCAGTTTTAAATTTTTTACATATATGGCTCACTTTTAAGAAGAAAAAAATGTATGGATGAAAACAATCTATGGGTAATTATTGAAGTTATAAGACAGGGTACTGAAATTCTCGTTTTACGTCATTTCGGTATTTTACCTCCTTTTATAGTGATTATGTTGATTAATTTAATGAATACAATATCTAATTAGAAAATGGACTTTTTTCACAGATTTCAAATAATTTTCAGTGCTTTACTAATTCAAATTTGACTGAAAAATTTTTTGGAGTTTTTGACAAAAATTTCTGAAGAGGCATAAATTGATTAAAATCTGCTTTTTTGACAAGTTGAATCAGATGCGCAGAGGTTCAATTTTGGTTGAATTTTGTTCGTTAATAGATGAAAAAGTTTGAAATTAGATATAGAAATATGAAAAAAATAAATTATATTTGACTGAAAATTTTTTTGAAGTTTTCGACAAAAATTTCTGGTGAGACATAAATTGATTAAAATCTGCTTCTTTGACAAGTTGAATCAGATGCGCAAAGTTTTGAAAAGCATAAATTGTATTATATTACACAAAGTAGTTAAGAATATTTTTCTTTAATGCGAAATCAAAGAAAATTGATTCTTTTTTAATTTATAAGGAGAAAAACCGTTGACTTTCGTCTAAGGGCTGCTGCGGACATATTTTTTTAAAAAAAAAAATTAATTTCATATTTCTATATCTAGTTTCAAACTTTTTCATCTATTAACGAACAAAATTCAACAAATATGTTTCAACTTGTCAGAAAATCAGATTTTAATCAATTTATGCCTCTTCAGAAATTTTTGTCAAAAACTGCAAAAAAATTTTCATTCAAATATGATTTATTTTTTATATTTCTATATGTAATTTGAAACTTTTTCATCTATTAACGAACAAAATTTAACAAAAATTGAATCTCTGCGCATCTGATTCAACTTGTCAAAAACGCAGATTTTAATCAATTTATGCCTCTCCAGAAATTTTTGTCAAAAACTCCAAAAAAATTTTCAGACAAATATTTTTTATTTTCTATATTTCTAAATCTAATTACAAACTTTTTAATCTATTAACGAACAAAATTCAACAAAAATTGAACAACTGCGCATCTGATGCAACTTGTCAAAGAAGCAAATTTTAATCAATTTATGCCTCTTCAGATATTTTTGTCAAAAACTCCAAATAATTTTTCAGTCAAATATCATTTATTTTTCACATTTCTATATCTAATTTCAAACTTTTTTATCTATTAACGAACAAAATTCAAAAAAAATTAAACCTCTGCGCATCTGATTCAACTTGTCAAAAAAGCAGATTTTAATCAATTTAGGTCTCTCCAGAAATTTTTGTCAAAAACTCCAAAAAATTTTTCAGTCAAATTTGAATTAGTAAAGCACTGAAAATTATTTGAAATCTGAGAAAAAAGTCAATTTTCTAATTAGATATTGTGTACATTAAATTAATCAACATAATCACTATAAAAGGAGGTAAAATACCGAAATGGCGTAAAACGAGAATTTCAGTACCCTGGCTTATAACTTCAATAATTAGCCATAGATTGTTTTCATCCATACATTTTTTTCTTCTTAAAAGTGAGCCATATATGTAAAAAATTTAAAACTGGACATAATTTGACGTTTTCTATTTTTACATGGACGTAGAATGAATTTGTTTTTCAGATTTTGGGCCAAAAACTCAAATTTTCTATTTTTTTTTGGACTATATCACTTAAAATATTTAACCGATTGAAAAATAATTTTAAAAGCGATTGTTTGGAATTTGATTACCTTTAATTTAACACCTTGAAAAACTTAATCGGACGTCTGTAACTCGAGATACGGCCTAAAACGTGAAGTCACCTCCGAAAAAAACGTAAAAATATTTAAAAAATTCATATTTCGGAAACCTATCCATAGAAAAATTTCTTAATGTCATTTTTAAGTAACGAGAAACTTAGTACATAAGAAGAAAATAGTGACATTGAATGTACATAAAAATTTTTTTTTTTGTAAACTAGTGTTATTAGTAAAAAAACTACTAATTTGAAAGTAAAATATCTAATTATCTACTAATTGAAATAGTGAATTTCACTGTTTTATTTAGGAGAAATTTCACTATCAAAATTAGTAGTTTTCTACTAAACATTGGTGAAATATTCACTATTTAATAGTGACCGATTTTTCGCTAATGCATTAGTGGAAAACCACTAATTCAGATTAAGAGAGTAAATTGCCAATACAATAATAGAAGATATATCGATCTCTAGATCTGAATTAATGATTTTCTATTAATGAATTAGCGGGAAATTGGTTACTATTAAATAGAAAATTTTCACTATTTAATAGTAACCGATTTCTCGCTAATTCATTAATAGAAAATCACTAATTCAGATCTAGAAAGCAAGTTTTTCTTAAATTATAGATATTTAAAAAATTTATTTTTGGATCAACATTAATTAACATTTATCTATGATTGGTGCAAATTTCGAAATGAATGATCCATGGCTGGAGCATTTTGACATGCTTTCTTCACTATAATGATGCATAACGAGAATCTCTCCTATCCATTATATTGAACCCAAAATTTTGAATTTCAAAATATTGTGTCAGATCTTAAAATAATAACTTCAAAAGATTAAAAATTTGATATAACTAAACTGGGTCGCCTGCTTTATCTCCAAAACTTGTCAAAATACCCATTTCACCGAATTTTATTTAACCAAAAGGCTATTTATGAAAAATTTAATTTGACAAAAATTTCAATTATCAGAAATCTCATTAATCCAAAATTCCATTTATCGAAAATCTCATTTATTAAAAAGTGGATTTATTAGAAATCCAATTTTTCAGAAATTCCATTAACCAAAAATTTCAATTAACAAAATTTTTATTTAACAAAAAATACATTTATCAGAAATCTCATTTGTTAAAAATTGCATTTAACAGAAATCTAATTTGTCAGAAATTGCATTTATTAGAAATCTCATTTGTCCAAAAGTGCATTTATTAAAAATCCAAGTTTTCAGAAATTCTATTAATTAGAAATTCCATTAATCATAAATTTCAATTAACAAAATACTCATTTAACAAAAAATACACTTATCAGAAATCTCATTTGTCAAAAATTGCATTTAACAGAAATTTAATTTGTCAGAAATTTAATTTATCAGAAATTGCATTTATAGTAAATCCCATTTGTCAGAAAATGCATTTATCAGAAATCAAATTTGTCAGAAATTTCTATTATCGGAATTCTAATTTATCAAAAATTGCATTTATCAGAAATCTCATTTGTCCGAAATTTCATTTATGAGAAATCTAATTTGTCAGTAATATTGCATATATCAGAAGCTAATTTGTCAGAAATTGCTTATATAAAAAATCTCATTTATCAGAAAATGCATTTATCAGAAAACTAATTTGTGAGAAATTGCATTTATTAGAAATCTCATTTGTCCAAAAGTGCATTTATCAGAAATTTCATTTGTGAGAAATTTCAATTATCAGAAATCTCATTAATCCAAGAGTAAAATTTTCAGAAATCTCATTAATCCAAAATTCCATTTATCGAAAATCTCATTTATTCAAAAGTGCATTTATTAGAAATCCAATTTTTCTGAAATTCCATTAATCAGAAATTTCAATTAATAAAATTTTCATTTACCAAAAAATACATTTATCAGAAAGCTCATTTGTCAAAAATTGCATTTAACAGAAATTTAATTTGACAGAATATTAATTTATCAGAAATCTAATTTATCAGAAATTGCATATGATAAATATTATATTTCTAATAAATGCAATTTCTGATAAATACACTTTTTCATAAATAAGATTACTAATTAATGCAGTTTTGTACTGAAAGAAATATCCAGAAAGTCATGTTAAATAGGGCCTTACTGGAGTTTCTGGTAAAATTATAACAGGACATCTGCACTAATAGAAATTTTAAAATAAAATTTACTATAAGATCTATTGAAAGGAGACTATTCAAGACCTACTGGGAAATCTAATTGGTTTACTTTTAAACTGTTACAATGAAGAAAAAAAAAGTTAATAGTGACTATATTAATATTCAAAATTTAGTTTTAATGTTTAATATAGTCACTTTTAAATTCTCTTTTCTTCACTGTAACAGTTTAACTGTTCTAATTAAAATAACCGGATAATCATGTTGAATAGAGCTTAACCGGAATTCCAGTTATTTTAACCGTACAGTTTTTTCACTGTGGATTAATAAAATTTCTGATAAATGCACTTTTGAAGAATTCTGATAATTCAAATTTTTGTCAAATTATATTGTTGATAAATAAACTTTTGCGGTTAAATACAATGCATTCAAAAGTGTACTCTGGCATGCGACCTACCTAAAATTAGGTTTCATATTTATCCATCAGTTGTACAAATAGATAGAAATTGATTTCTTTGGAGAAATTAATTGCAAATAAAATGAATTTCAGTATATCCATAAATCATCAAATTAATAACCATAATCACTCATAATATAATAATACACACATATTTATACAATATAAATTAAAATTCATAAAATACAACTTTTTAGATTCATCTCAAAAAACCTTTTGAATCTAAAATCTCAAAGCAATATAAGAAATGTACCTAGAAAAGCCTCTTAGTCCTTTGGAAGTGATCCAGATATAGTTTCTATTTACAACTGTTTGAACACTCTCAGCGACTTTTTCTTCGTAGAAGAATATTTGTCTAAGGAAGGTCAATACAAACAAATTCCAGTAGTTAATGCCTTTTATGAACACATGGTTTATACTAATTTCTCTTATTCGTCAAAAATGAAATTGGTTCAGTTGATGCTGCAAGGAAGCGATTTATATGGAGTATATGCAAAATTCAAACCTAGAAAGTACTCAGTTAGAAAGCAGAATCCAAGCCCTTTATTCGAGTGTAGAGCTTAAAACATTAGAGAATTATCTAAAAATTAAAAATTTGATTGAATTTTACTTAAATTATAAAGAGCATGCTTTATTGAGGTTTGAGGATTACGTAGCAATTCAATATTTTATAAAAGCTGGATACCAAACCATAACTCAGAACACAAATATGGCTACACGCATGAAAAATGCAATATACAGATTAGCAATAAGACAATCTAACGACGCTGATTCTGAATTCGCATTTACTTTATACAGATGGGAAATAAAATCTAAAAAATTAGCAAACATGTTCTTTTACAGTAAAATTAATGAATACGAATTGCCAAAATTTACTTTAACATCGAAATCTATACCGGAAGAATTCACTATCGTGAAAGATAAGATGAATACAAAAATACTTTTTGAAATGCAATTTACAGGGCCTTTTTTAAGATCAGTAGTGAGAGACATTTATTTGGATCAAGAGCCACATACAGTTCTTCTTCCTAACACTAAATTTCGTGTTATTAACACCAAACTTCTAACATCTCATGAATTTGGACCTTATCTAAAAGTGGAATTAATATACGAACATAGTCCCAGTAAATTATTGAAGTGGCAGCAGAATATTATGGAAAAAATCCATAAATTAAAAAACTTTGGCACAGTATTTTATTTTGAGGATATTTAAACAGACTGAAAGAAAGATCAAATTGTCATTCTATTATGTTTGTTTTAAATTTTGGACCTTTAATTTGGTACAATTTACATTTTTTGATAAAAGAATAGCAATGACAAAATGAATAGATTAAGATCTGTTTCGATAAATGAGAACTGTTTCTGAACAGAAGGAAGGTGACGAAAGAAATTTATTAATTGAAACCGATGTACAGGAAATGGTCCAATGGTAACATTGCCGGAGGGAAGGACGTCAAATCTGGGCCACAAACTCGAGCCTCAAGTCAACTGTACATGTATACACTCTCGCTTTCGAAATAATAATTATTTAATACCCAAAGCGGAATGGAACTTCGCCTTGAAGTGAAATGTGGTTCTCCTGCTGAGCTGGCCAAACAGCTTCTTTCTTCATACTAGTTGTTTTTCAATCTCTTTCTTCTTTTTCCGTAAAGGCACTTTCGTCTCCAATGGATTTTGGTTGATGCGATGACTACGCAGAAATTACGTCAAAAGTCGATCTGTCCCTTTCTCAAAAAGAGTCGTGACATTCATGTCGATGAAAAGAGGCAATGCGATACATATTGGCACCTGGATAACCGCAAGGTGATTTCCACTTGATCACTTATCTGGACCAATTCCAAACCATATCGAAATGCGTTTTTTTTAATACCACTTTCTTAAACTTGGAAGTAAACAAAACTGTTTATTTCCAATTTTTATTTTCATTAGGTACTGTTTTCTTTCTGATAAAACAACATGTATATAATTGTTAGATGACTTCTTCTTTGAATTAATTCAAAATCGGTCACTAATTTAAATTAGTCAAAATTTCTACTGATTTGTAGTCTCTTTATTGCTAAAACTTGAGTAAATATTTAAAAACTATTAAAATAGTGTAATTTGACTTAAGGTAGTTCTCCGGCAAATCGATTTTCTTTAAAATTTTCTGAAACTTTGGATAAATGTTCCTTTTTGTATGCTTTATGTGTGGTAAAAACCTCAGGGCCCCTTGCAATGCTAAAAATTGAGATATTTAGATTCAAAGATTCAACATTTACATGGGAATCAATTGATGAACGTATAAAAATGGCACATTTTTATTTATATCTGGAAAACTTTTCTCTAAATATTTCTCGAAAACTAGTATGTTATAGGGATAAATAAAAGAAATAATATAAAAAAATTTTTAGTAGGGGTATCAATGCTCATTTTTTAATTAGACTAATCTGAAATTCGAAACCAATGTGATTTTCCATTGAATTTACGAGCGAAAGGAAATCCAGCGGTCGCAAATGGCCAACACTCTTCCGTTTGAAGCACATGTGAAGTGTCACGAGACTAACATATTGCTTTAAATTACGTTTTCAGATTTAATTTATTTGTTTTTTCTTTATTTGTTTTTATCTATTTTTTTATAGTATTTGTGCGGCCCTGAAGCCGGAGAACTACCTTAAAAGTCAAATGTGACAGACTTTTCACTGATTCAGATTTAGAGTCTAGATTATTATTACTTTTAACTGTAGTAATTGAGTATTAACAAACAGTATTTAAAAAATGATGTATAGTTTTTTGGATTTGTAAAATATAAATACAAATAATAAATAAAAATGTAAATATTTTAAAACAAGTGAATATTGGTTAAATTATTTTACCGCACATGTAGAATTTTTTTATTTTTAGTAATAATTAATATTTTTATTCATAAAGAAACATTTTTTAGATAAGAAATGAAGCCGCACGTGAAAGGGAGAACTAAACAGTGAATTCTCAATTTAAAAAAAAATGGAAAAAAGTTTAATAACATTTTTTTAAACCAAACAATAGTTTAAAATGTTTTAAAATGAGGTAAAAATATATATTAATTTCTCTAGTATTTTAGTTGAGTAAACCACCGAAAAAAATGTATTCTGAAATTTAAAATATACACTTAATACTTATTTTAGATTATTGTATACACTGAAGGAGTTTAGAGAGTATCAAGTTTGTAATCTGGGATAATCGTGTAAAACAAAAATTTTTCCCAATAAAAATAGTACATTTTCAATTCACGAAAGAAAAATTTTCTAAAAAAAAATTTAAATATATATATCCTGGATTAAAATGTTTCTAAAAAAAAGTAAATATTCCTATCTTACTGGATTCAAATTTTACTATCTTCGCTGGGAAAATTTTTCTTTTTGCTCAATTATCACAGACTAATAGTTTTTATTGTAAAAATTAATGGATAATATAATACTTAAGGGGTCGTTCACATACCACTTGGAAAGTTTTGAGGGAAAGGGAGATCAAAACAAATGTCTACGTGGACCAAGTAAAAATTTATTTTATCCCTTAAGGGGGGAAATAGGTGTAATTTTTTCAAAAATTCAATTTTCTTTTTTTTCATAAATCGCTTGTAAAACTATTGAAAAATGTTCTCTGAAAGTTTCAAACGAAAATTTCGATCCGTTTAAAAGTTATAAACAATTAACCATTTTTTAAAAAGTTGGTTGTTAAAAACCATTTAAAAGAAAACTTGTCCGCCATATTGGATCCGCCATTTTGAATTCATGAAAACTAACATCAGATTCGTATTCAGCGACCCCAAAACCCCCCGAGTAACAACACTGAGAAAATAAGTTGACTAAATACAACAAATTTTTGATTAAATTTAGCAGAGAGAGGTTGTTGATATAGCACCTGCAAAGCACTTAATTGATTTTAGCAGAGCATATGCTCCGGTATCCTAGAAGTTTGATTGTCATCGCCGGTGTTTTGTTTGTTTTGTCCCGAGGAACCCTAACCTAGAAATAAAGCTGCTTGGCTAGAGGCTTATTTTCTCAGTGAAGTTTCAAGCGAATTTAAGAATTTTTAAAAAAGTTGTCAGCCATATTAACATTTTCTGACACTTTTTTTCAAACGCATATTTCTCGAAACGACTTTTTTCGAATTTGTGTACACTCTAGTTCAAAAAGTTTTTAATCAATCAATCTGAAATTTGGCATGTGGTTTCGTTATATAAATACGCATTTAGGTGAACCTCAATCCGGAATAAAATCTTTGTTTAATCATGGTTTTTATTATAAAAAATAGTGTAAAAAAGTGGTAAAAAAGCATGTTTTTTGTTCAAAGTCTTAAAAAAATTAGTAATTTATTTATTTTTTTACCGGATTGAGGTTTACCTAATAGGTACACATATAATAAAAGTATATTCTTTGTATATTTAATTTCAGATAAAAATTGTGATGTCCAGGATGTACACAATTTACTAAGAGGATTGCGCGCCCTACTATATGCGGCAGCTGTTATTATTATTATTATTGGTGAAACCGGTTAATTATTATCAGAAAACACTCTTAAATATATGTATAAATTAATCTTTTAATATCAATAAATTATATAAAAAAAAAAAAAATTCCTAATATGTAGAATTCTATCTTATCTCCCATACTTAATTTGTTAATAATTTAATTGTTTTTTAATATTTTTAATAAGTCGAACATTCATGA
Organism: Ganaspis brasiliensis; assembly: GCA_037103525.1. Taxonomy (NCBI): domain Eukaryota; kingdom Metazoa; phylum Arthropoda; class Insecta; order Hymenoptera; family Figitidae; genus Ganaspis; species Ganaspis brasiliensis. The sequence continues at coordinate 3,111,153 of JAZKLR010000102.1, read as the reverse complement.
CACACTTTATGACTTTGGCAAACGATTCCCAAAATTTTAAATCGATATCTTCTCTAGTTTAGGCTTAAGTACGTGTAAAAAAATTAATCAATATTACCGACTCTTTTTTTAATGTCGGTTTAACTTATTAAAAATTTTAAAAAACAATTAAATTATTAACAAATTAAGTATGGGAGATAAGATGGAATTCTACATTTTAGTCTCAAGTAGTTCCAAGATCTGGGACATGCCTTTAAAATGTTGTTTAACTGACTCTCAAATTTCGCGACACGGTTTTTTTGACAGGATATCTCAAGAACGCTTTAACTTTCAATTATTTACCTCAAATTTTAATTATTTTTTTCAATTTTTAAATATTTTCATTATTTTGCAATTGTTTTCTCAAAATTTAAATTATATTCAATATTTTTTTTTCTAAATTTTTCAATTATTTATTTCAAATTTCAATAATTTTTATCAATGCTCAATTTTTAAGATTATTTTTCTATTATTTTTTTAAGTTTTCAATTATTTTTCACAAATTTCAATTATTTTTCCATAATTTTCCAATACTTTTTTTCTAAATTTTTCAATTATTTATCTCAAATTTCAATAATTTTTTTCAATGCTCAATTTTTAAAATTATTTTTCTATTATTTTTTAAAATTTTCAATTATTTTTCACAAATTTCAGTTATATTTTTGTATTTTTTATTATTTTCATCAACTTGCAATTCTTTTCCCCGATTTTTGAGAATTTTCAATAGTTTTTAGTCAATTACCTTAATTTACAATTATTTATCTCATATTTCAATAATTTTTATCAATGTTTAATTTTTTATATTATTTTTAAATTATTTTTTCATATTTTAAATATACTTTGTAATTTTTTAAATACATTTTTCTGAAATTTTAATAAATTCTTAGACTTTTAACTACTTTTACCATTTTAAAATTATTTTCTCCAATTTTTTAATATTTTAATTATTTTTTAACTAATTTACCAAACTTTTGTATTATTTTTCAATTAATTTAAGAAATTTGTAATTATTATTTTTACAAATTTTAATCATTTTCTTCTATTTTCAACTATTATTATTATTATTATTCTACCTACTATTGTACACTACTTTTAATTAATTTTTTAAATTTCAAATATTTTCTAAAATTTTTAATTGGTTTTATCATTTTTCAACTATTTTTCTTAAAATTTCTGTTACTTTTTAAATTTTTTATTAGTTTCCTAAATTTTCAATTATTTTTCTCATAATTCAATTACTTTCTTAAATTTCAAATTAATTTGGTGATTTTACCACTTTTTTCAAAATTTCAATTATTTTTATCAATTTTTAATTATTTATCTCAGATTTTATTTTTTTTTCAAATTTTTAAATACTTTCATTATTTTGCAATTGTTTTCTCAAATTTTAAACTATTTTTTACTGAATTTTCCAAATCTCCAATTATTTATCTCAAATTTCAATTAATTCTTTAAATATCAAATACTTTCTTCAATGCTTAATTGTTTTTACCATTTTTTAATTATTTGCTTTAATTTAAATTAATTTTTTCGATTTTGCTTTTTCATATAGGAAGTAATATCACTTATTTTTCTAAATTTCAATTATTTTTTTCAAATTTTAATTATTTACCTGAAATTTCAATTATGTTTTTTAATTTTCAAATATTTTTATTATTTTGCAATTGTTTTCTCCGATTTTTAATTATTTTTTTATTAATTTTCTAAGTTTTCAATTGTTTATCACTAATTTCAATTAATTCTTTAAATATCAATTACTTTCTTTAATTTTTGCATCCTCATAGAGGAAGCTTTGTGATCGTTAAAATTTTTGATTTTCCAAAAATAGTCTAAATCGACTCATTTTCATCTAAAAAGCGAAAATTTTCATTCCTAAGCAAATGTCCAGATGTATGTGTGTGTGTGTGTGTATGTATGTATGTATGTATGTGTGCGTGTGTGTGTGTGTGTGTGTGTGTGTGTATAGCGTTTTTTGTGTACAAGATATCTTGAGAACGCTTAAACGGATTCCAATAAAATTTGGATGACTTATTAAGCTCATGAATATCTAAATTTGGACACAAGAATTTTTAAAAATACCCAACCAAATTTTTTTGAGCACCTTTTTTCAACGAAAAAAATCGTTTTTTGCCAAAAAATTTTTTTATGCTAAAAATACAACTTAATGAATACAAAAATCATATTCCTTATCTCAAAACGAATCGATTGACCTATATAACTTTTATAAATGATCAAGAATTCGTAAAATAATTCATATTTTTACATTTTTTTGCATTTAAAATTCCTTTTTTCAATAACTTCCCCAATTAACTTATATATTATTAATTTCTTGCTTCCTCTATGAGGAAGCAAATTATTTTGCTTACTTGGAAGCGAAATGTCCATGAAATGGATATAATTCTCACCTAGTTCATTGTTTTGACCATTTTCAAATTATTTTCTTTAATTTAGATTAAACTTTTTGATTTTGCTTTCTCATATGGGAAGTATTATGACTTATTTTTTTCAAATTTGTAATTATTTTCTTCAATTTTAAATTATTTATCTTGAATTTAAATTATAATTATTTTCATTTTTCAATTATTTTCATTATTTTACAATCATTTTCTCCAAATCTTAAATATTTAAATTTTTTTTTCAATTAATTTTCTAAATTTTCTAAGTATTTATCTCAAATTTTACTTATTTACTTCAATTTTCTATTGCCTTTATCATTTTTTAATTATATTTTTTAATCTTAAATATATTTTATACTTTTATCACTTATTTATCTCAAAGTGTAATTATTTTCTTTAGTTTTAAATTTTTATTATCATTTTTTATCATTTTCTCCAGTTCATATTTTCAATTAGTTTTATAGATTTTGCTTCCTCCTAGAAGAAGTTTTGTGTTTGTTAAGATTTTCTATTTTGAAAAAATAGTCTAAATTGACTTATTTTCTTCTGAAATGCAAAAATTTTAATTCTTAAGCCAATGTCCAGAAATGTGTATATGTGTGGTGACGTTTTTTTTTTGTTGCCAGGTTATTTCGCGAAAGCTTTAACGGATTTTAATAAAATATTTCTTACAAGTATTAAATATTAATTTATTTACCATTTTAAGATAGGAATCCTTCTTTATAGTTATAATTTCTCATAACATAGAAGATCATATCATTTTTAAAAAAAAGTCCACGTGGACATTTAGAGGGGTGGGAGGGGGGGTCAAAAAGTGATTAAAAATTGTCCAGAAAGACTGAAGTCTTTAAGTGTAATAAATTTAGTTTTATACTTAAAAAAAAAGAAAAGTTTAGTATTTCAGAACAGATTTTTTTCGGTGATGTTAAAAAAAATTGAAAGTGTACAAAATTTTTTTAATTTGTTAAGGATCGTTTTAATAAAATTTTCGTTATTTAATGTTCTTTTCAATTCTATTTCATTTATTAAAAGTATTTTAATACGTTTATTTAAACATTTCATAATACTAATAATACTAAAATACTTATTTTTTAATGTAGGTTAAATATACATTATTATGTAGATAGATCCCTTTTTTACAAAGTATATTTACTTTCAATAGAGCTTAATTTCTTCCATTTCTCACCTTTTAATTCCGTAAATTCTTTTTATTTTCTAAATCATAATTTTTTCTCTTATTATATATTTTCATATTAAATTTTTCTCTTTTTCCAGATAATTTGTAAATTTTTAAAAATTATTTCGTGATAGCCTATTGTAGAATTGACAGTTGATGGCAATATTTTTTTCTAATATTTACTAAATTTTTATAGTAGACATTAAGGTGATGTGATGAAGTATGACATCACTGGCATTAGCAAAATTTGTCATGAAACTTTCTCTTAAAATAGTAAATATTTTGACACCAAACTTTGTAGAATTACTTTAAATAGTATTAGAATAAAGGGCTCTTTGACCCAAATTTGTTTGAAGTGTGCCTTCAAATTAATGTTTTTAAATTTCTGAGAAATCAGCGAGTCTTTCAAAAAGCTAATTTTAAAGCCAAATTTAAACAAATTTAGTTCAGAGAGACCTTCTTATAATGATATTTTAAATAACTCCACAAAGTTTTGTATCAATATGTTTATTATTTTTTTACAAAGTTTACGGACAATTTCTAATTTTATCAGTGACGTCATACTCCATCACATTTCCTTAAAAGATGATACTGAAAAGAATCTATACTATTCTATTTAGTTGAAATTTGCTAAAATATGAAAATTCTAAGAAACTCAGAATTTCTTAAATGAAAATTTCGTTTTCTGGCATTTTTTCCCTAAATTGTAAAATATTTATATAAAATTTATAACCAATTTTGTTCCCGTGTTCATCAATAATATTTAGAGCATTTTACATGAATCAGACAATAAATGTTTTGTAAGAAATATTTCAAATGATGCTTTTTATTTTAAAATGCATTACATGAAAAGAGTTACGAACGTTTTTTATAATAAAATTCATGATATTTTACATTGTGAACTGGATTTTAAAATTATATTAATTTTAATCTGTTTTTATAATTAATTTGACGCTATTTCACTTTTGAACTCGACTTTAAATTAATATTAATTTACATTTTTAAACATTTGAATAATAATAATACTAATGTTTAAACAGACATTAAATTTGATTTTTGGTCTTTCATAAACGAAAACAAATATTATAAACTTTAGTATTAAAGTTTTCTCAGAAAATATTCGACATGAAATTTCAGAAATTATTCTCGTTAGTTCCCAAGAAAAAAGTTTAAAAAATTACAGCACTTGAACTACTCCTTAGAAATTTTTTTTTATCTAGTACTTGACACGGAACACTCAAAATATTATTACCTCTGAATAAACGTTTAAAATAAGACAAGAAATCGAGGAAAAAAAATATTTCAAAATGGAGAAACACGATACATGAAAAATTGGCTCAAAATGTAAACTTTTTCAAATTTTTAATACAAAGACTTTTAATTTCGAAAGTTGGTTTACATTTTAAGTGCATTTCAACTTTTAACGAAAGTGTTTTCAAGAATGAATACATACTTTCAAATTTTAACGATTTTATTGTACAACCACTTTCCATTTTAAAATGTTTTAATGTTTTCCAGTTTACTTTTTCTTTTATTTTTATTCTGCATCGTTTTAATTGATGGCAGCCATGATTATTGTTATGATAAAATTGCTCTTAGAATGGAGCATTAAATTTTATGGAATACAAGTATTATAAAATCAAGTGAATCTGGATATATATATATTTATGAGAAAATAACAAATAACTCAAAATATTATTGATAAAATTACCACATGCCTTATTAGCAAAACATTTTTTCTCAATGGTGAATTCACAGGCAAAAATAAATTCTAGTCCTAACACCCTATTATCCTAGATTGCAAAAATTATTTCCAGATTCTTTCAATCTACTTTAGTGAATTCAATAGAAAAAAAATAAATGAACAAAACTACATGTCTCGACTATTTAGAGTACACAAAGAAAAAAATAATTAATTCAAATTTATAGAATAAATTCTGAAAAAAAACAAAGCACTGAATAGTAGTAAAATCAGTTTAAAAACCGTGTAGAATTTTCAGTGGTTGCTCAGTAAATTCGTCTCACGTTAAAGCACGTGCATTTCTATATTGAAATGTGTCGTTGACAGTAAAATGCGTTTCTTTACCATTTCTCTAATTTACAGTCAAGGAACTCAGCCTTGAAATCAATTGTGAATACGCATACTCAAGTTAACAGAAAGTGACAAATCTTTCGAATTTTAATAAGCATAACAAAAAAAAGAAATAATAGGTACTAATTTTAAAAATAAAATAACATTGAATAAATTTTAAATATAGAATCTAAATTTATATTTTATTTAAATTCAAGCTCTTAATTTAATTATTGTTTCAAAACTTTTGATAAAAAATCTTTACCCAAAAAGTAGGAAAATTTTTTAATATTTTAAGGAAAATTGCCAAAAATACCAAAATTTTGAAGAATTTCCAAAACTTTTGGTAAAAACTCTTTATTCAAAAAAGTTGGAAATTTTCCTAATACTTTAGGAAAAATTACTAAATAATTTTTTGATAAAGGTAATCAAACTCGAGGAAATTTCCAAAAATTTTAGTAAAATCTCTTTACCCAAAAACATTGGAAAATTTTCTAAGAATTCAGGAAAAATTACTAAATATTTTTTTGATAAAAATTCCCGAAATTCGGAAAAATTTTCAAAAACTTTGATAAAAAAAAATTTGCCCCAAAAAAGTTGAAAAATTTACTGATATTTCAAGGAGAATAACAATAATTTTTTTGTTTGTAAAAATATCCAAATTTCGAAGAATTTCCATAACTTTTGGTAAAACCTCTTTAACCAAAAAAGTTGAAAAATTTCCTAGTATATCAGTGAGAATTACCAAATATTTTTTTTGATTAAAATACCCATATTCGGAAGAGTTTTCAAAACTTTAGATAAAAACTCTATACCCAAAAGCATTTGAAAATTTACTAAGAACATAGGGAAAATATTACCAAATCTTTTTTTGGTAATAATACCAAAATACATAAGAATTTCCAAAACTTTTAGCAAACACGTTTTACCCATAAAAATTGGCAAATTTCCTAATATTTTAGGGTAAAAACTAAATTTTTTTTTTGGTAAACATATCCCAATTCAAACAAATTACCAAAACTTTTGGTAAAAACTTTTTACCCAAAAATATTGCAAAATTTACTAACAATTTAGGGAAAATATTACCAAATCTTTTTTGGATAATAGTACCCAATTTCGGAAGAATATCCAAAACTTTTTGTAATCATATTTTACCCAAAAAAGTTGGAAAATTTCCTAATATTTTAGGGAAAATATTACCATATTTCTTTTAGGTAATAATACCAAAATTCCGAAGAATTTTCAAACCTTTTGGTAAACATATTTTACCCAAAAAAGTTTGCTTTTTTCTTAATATTTTAAAGAAAATAACCAAATCTTTTTTAGGTAAACATACAAATTCAAACAAATCACAAAAACTTTTGGTAATAAATCTTCACCCAAAAAAGTTGGAAAATTTCCTAATATTTTAGGGAAAATAACCAAATATTTTTTTGGTAAACACATCCAAATTCAAAGAAATTACCAAAGCTTTTGTTAAAAACTCTTAACCAAAAAAATTGTAAAATTTCCTAAGAAATTAGGAAAAATTACCAAATATTTTTTTGAAAAAAATATTCAATCTCGGAAGAATTTCCAAAACCATTGTTAAAAATATTTTACCCAAAAAAGTTGGAAAATTTCCTAATATTTCAGGGAGAATTACCAAATCTTGTTTCAGTAAACATATTCAAATTGAAACAAATTTCTAAAACTTTTTGTAAAAACTCTTTACCCAAAAACATTGCAAAATTTTCTAAGAATTTAGGGAAAATTACTAAATTTTTTTTGTTTTGTAAAAACACATACCCAGCGGGAAATTTCTGTACTGGGCCAGTACGGGCAACATTTCTACGCATCTACTTAGTGCTTGTAACATTAATGTGAATAAATTTGTTATTTAGGAGATTAATATGTATGTATTTTTTATTTGAACATTACTGCGCATATATTTATTGCTTAGATGACTTCTGCGCATGCATTTCTGATGTAGAAAAATATTACACAATAACCTGCTAAATGTTGGTTAAAAATTTGTTGTGCACGTTTTCCACAACTTTTACGGGCATGCCCGTATCTTGCCCGGATTGCCCGTACTGGGCCCGTACTATGCCAGATGTAAATTTCCCATTGGGTAAATTCAGAAGAATTTCCAAATTTTTTGGTACAAACTTTTTAACCAAAAAACATTGAAAAATTTTCTTAGGTATTTTAGGTATTTAGGTAAAATTACAAAATATTTTTTGGGAAAAATACCCAAATGCTGAGAAGTTTCGAAAAGTTTTAGTAAAAACAAAACTTTGAATTTTAACTTTATTAAAAAAAGATTACTGTAATGACACAGATGTAAATCTAGGACACAGTTATAGGAGAACAAGTTACGTTTAAGAATACATTTGTTACCTTTGACGTCTCATATGCAATAATATATACAATGTCGCGAATTGCAGATGACATAACTTATAAAAGTAAAGCCAAGCACGTTGGACTTTAGTGACATAATAGAGGCCGTTGACATTGCATAAGTTTCTGGAGAGAACAGTTTACTAACTATTAGAATGTTCTAGCCAATCAGAAGAAGCTCCAAGTTGCCAGTTTAGTGTTGTTGATTGCATATTATTTGTAATTATTTCTAAAAGCGGGTTTAAAAATGAGTGGAAATTTCCAGTGTACTTTTTAAATGAACAATAATTTCGTCAATTATGGTAATTAATTTAATTTTTGCCAGAAATTGCATGCTAAAATAGTCCACGTAATCTGGGTAAATTGAGATGCTCTTTTGTGGATGAAATTTCAGTAAAGACAAAAAGTTATGCGGGTATAAAACTCAAGCAAGAATTTTAAGAAGCATAAAGGCCTTTAAACAGTCACACTATACTTTTGTTGGTAATTTTATCCGTGAATATTATTACATATATACAGAAAGAGAAAAAAAAACAAAATTGTAAGTTTTTGAGATATAATAATAAAATGTAAGATGAATTTTCAATTTTATCGATTTATACAAAAATATAGAACATTTAATTTAGTTGTTTGAACTAAAGAATCCAGACTCTATATATATTTTTCATCTGTTAAAAAAATTCAAAATTTAAAGAAAGTTAATTAAAATAAAATAAATAAGTTTGGTAAGTGAAATAAAATAATTTAAATTCCATTAAAAAATCATTTTCAGGAAAAACAATAAGAGTAACAACTTTTAACATAAACTAAAGAAGTTTAAAAAATATTGAAACTTTACATTTGTTTTATTTTATTTTTTATGTCAAAAATATGACTGAAAAAGATTAAAACGTGAAAGATGTAAAAAATTGAAAAAAAAAGAAAACAACCATAAAAAAGAAAGTAGAAAAGAAATAAGGGATAATATAAACGTCTTTAAGAAACGATTTAATTAACGCTAATTTGCATATTGAAGATGACTAGATTTTTAACAGGGTCACTTGAAAGAAATTCTTGAGACCAATACTTTTTAAAACCAGAAAAATTCAACACTAAAACGTCATTGAAATTAGTATAGATCACTTTGAACTTTAAACCAAATATGTAAAAATGTCGACACAGAAAAATTCTAAAGTTCATTAATCTGATAAGCGTGTGTTTTTATTTCAAAACATTACCATGTCTTGATGAAATTGAATTTTCGATGAACTTTGAAATTTTATGGAATTTTGATTCAATCAGATTTCACAACAATACAAATCGATAGAAAATATTTACAATTTAATAAGAGTTGGTAATTTTAATTTGTTTGTTTATGTATTTATTGGAATTTATTTATAAATTAAAAAAATATAATAATAATAATAATAGTAATTACGCTTCATAATCAAAATTTTAATGAAAAGTAAAAAAATAAAAGTTAAAACTTACAAATTCAAAATTTATATATAATATACAGTGCCGCTCAAAAGGATTTGCCCACCCTACGGCATGCAAGGGCTTTACAAAAAGTTTTGTATCTTCATGAATAATAAAGATAAATCCTTCATCAAATATTTATCTTTTTTTGAAAAATTTCAAATTGATACAATTTTTGAAGAAATCATCACATTTTAGTTCTACAAATGTCATTTGAAAGCATTTTTTGTCACCTTTAAAACGATTTTTTAGAAATTGCTCTACGATAATTTTTAAGGAAGATATGATCATTTGTTTATAAAAATAGCCTCTGTTTTCAATTGTTGGTAACTTGAGAACAACTGACTTTTGGAAAAAATTGTTAAGGAAAAAAATGTGCCTTTTTGTGCGTCGAATAAGGAAAAAAATATTTGAACTTTAAAAAAAGAAAAAAAATTTATTCCATTTTTCCTACTGTATAATATATTTTAAGACGGACAAAATATACATGCCAATTATACATATCGATAAAAAAAATTTCTTTTTTAAAGTTCAAATATTTTTTTCCTTATTCGACGCACAAAAAGGCACATTTTTTTCCTTAACAATTTTTTCCAAAAGTCAGTTGTTCTCAAGTTACCAACAATTGAAAACAGAGGCTATTTTTATAAACAAATGATCATATCTTCCTTAAAAATTATCGTAGAGCAATTTCTAAAAAATCGTTTTAAAGGTGACAAAAAATGCTTTCAAATGACATTTGTAGAACTAAAATGTGATGATTTCTTCAAAAATTGTATCAATTTGAAATTTTTTAAAAAAAGTGAAAAATTTTTTTTTTCAATTTAAGCAATTAAACAATAAAAAAATTTTTTTTTAATTTTGTTTAGGTGTCGTTTCAAGTCAAATACTTAAACTTTAAGATAAATATTTGATGAAGGATTTATCTTTATTATTAATGAAGATACAAAACTTTTTGTAAAGCCCTTGCATGCCGTAGGATGGGCAAATCCTTTTGAGCGGCACTGTACTTTTATTAAAAATAAATTGAACAATAATAAATTAATTAATAGCAATTTTGATAGTGTTTTGTGTGTCATTTGAACTTCGTATCTAGTATAGGTTCCGCGTTGTAAAATATTTTACAACCAGACGTTTCTTTGAAAGAATGTAAACTACAAAATTATGATAATGCGAGTGCAAAAAATTTTCGGGATATTATGCGTCGTGCTTAGGGTAATAAAAAGTTTATGTAAACCTTATTGTTTATTTATTAAATTATATAATTTAGTTGTTTTTGTAAATATATAAAACTAAATTAATTTAAACATATAAAAAAAGTTCATGCTTCAGTGATTAAAAAAAAGTTACATAATTATTAGAATTCCACCGTTGCAAACAGTTAAGGAATAACAAATCAAGAAAAATTATTCCTGAAGCAATAATTTGACGCAATTTATGTATAGGAAAATTCGTGACTTTAATTCTAAAATTATATTAATTTGTCCATACTTTTTGCGCGACTCAAGAGAATTCTAATTTACTATATAGTTAAAAAATTATTATTAAATCTTGAAAAATTTAGTTGGGTAGTTTTAAAAAATTAGTTGCATTTTGATTCTTCCTCTAATGAATGAACAAAAACTTTGCATGCAACAATTAGAATTATGTGTACACTGCAGAAACATGGTCTCTTAAATTGTACAAAAATGTCTTAATTTAAGACATTTTTGAACAATTTAAGACACTTGTTTTTGAAGTGTACCTATATTAAAAATTTGTGATTTTAATTTTTTTCTGTAACAAACCAATTGATAGTTGAAAATCTATTTAAAAAAAAGAATGTTTCATAAATAACCTACGAAATTTAAAAAGTGAAATTTCAAAAGCATCTGATTTAGAACCTCAAAATAAAAATATGAAAAAAAAACATTATTACTGTCTTATTGGAGTAATTAATTTACCTACATTTGACATCAATGGAAAAAATTTCTTTCTTGATGCGGTTATAAAATAAAAAATAGGTTAATGCACGGAAAAGCTTTTTAAATAAAAAAAATAACTAAAAAACTTAAAACGATTTTCAATCAATAAAAAGCAAAAACAATTAGAACAAACACAATCATTTTTTATAAATTGTTTACAGTTTTGTGTAAAACATTTTATTTTAAACGCATCAATTATTTTATATAGATGCAAAAAGCAAAATAGAAGAAAAATAGGTTTCTCCAAAAATATGATTAAAAGACAAAAAACAAGTTAGTTAAATTGGACAAAAATATAAATTAAGCAAATAGTACACTGAGAAAATAAGTTGACTAAATATAACCAGTTTTTGATTAAATTTAGCAGAGAGAGGTTGTTGATATAGCACCTGCAAAGCTATTTGTTTATTATTAGCAGATTAAATGCTACTGTTAACCTTGAAGTTTGGTTGTGATCGCCGATATCATGTGTGTTTTGTTCAGAGTCCCTTAACCTTGAAATTGGCTAAAGGCTTATTTTCTCAGTGTAAAAAGTAACTGAATAAAAAGAAAAAACTAGGTGAGAATTATGTCCATTTCATGGACATTTCGCTTCCAAATAAGCAAAATAATTTGCTTCCTCATAGAGGAAACAAGAAATTAATAATATATAGGTTAATTGGAGAAGTTGTTAAATAAAATTTTTAATGTAAAAAAATATAAAAATATGAATTATTTTACGAATTCTTGATCAATTATAAAAGTTATATAGGTCAATCGATTCGTTTTGAGATAAGAAATATGATTTTTGTATTCATTAAGTTTTATTTTTAACATACAAAAAATTTTTTGGCAAAAAACGATTTTTTTCGATGAAAAAAGGTGCTCAAAAAAAGTTGGTTGTGTATTTTCAAAAATCCTTGTGTCCAAATTTAGATATTCATGAGCTTAATAAGTCATCCAAATTTTATTGGAATCCGTTAAAGCGTTCTCAAGATATCTTGTACACAAAAAACGCTATACACACACACACACACACACACACACACGCACACATACATACATACATACATACACACACACACACACATACATCTGGACATTTGCTTAGGAATGAAAATTTACGCTTTTTAGATGAAAATAAGTCGATTTAGACTATTTGTGGAAAATCGAAAATGTTAACGATCACAAAGCTTCCTCTATAAGGAAGCAAAAAGAAACTAAACTAGGTGAGAATTATGTCAATTTCATGGACATTTCGCTTCCAAGTAAGCAAAATAATTTCCTTCCTCATGGAGGAAGCAAGAAATCAATAATATATAAGTTAATTGGGGAAATTATTTAAAAATGAAGCATTTTAAATGCAGAAAAATGTAAAAATATGAATTATTTTACGAATTCTTGATCAATTATGAAAGTTATATATAGGTCAATCGATTCGTTTTGAGATAAGAAATATGATTTTGGTATTTATTAAGTTGTATTTTTAACATAAAAAATTTTTTTGGCAAAAAACGATTTTTTTCGATGAAAAAAGGTGCTCAAAAAAATTTGTTTGGGCATTTTCAAAAATCCTTGTGTCCAAATTTAGATATTCATGAGCTTAATAAGTCATCCAAATTTTATTGGAATCCGTTTAAACGTTGTCAAGATATCATGTACACAAAAAACGATATACACACACACACACATACCGTATGGTTTATTTACCCAAAAGTACTGAAATGTGTATTTGCCTGAACACTGTGTATTGTGAATTTGCCCGAAGGCAGTGAATTGGGTATTTAACCAAAGGCACGGAATTGTACATTTGTCCGAAGGCAGTGTATTTTGTATTTACCCGATGGCAGTGTATCATATTTTTACCCGAAGGTAATGAACTGTGTATTTGCCCTACGGCAGTGAATTGTGTATTTACCCGAAGGTACTGAATTGTGGATTTGCCCGAAGACAGTGTATTGTGTGTTTGCCCGAAGGTACTGAATTGTGGATTTGCCCGAAGGCAGTGTATAGTGTTTTTGTCCTAAGACAGTGTATTTTGTATTTACCCGAAGGTACTAAATTGTGTATTTGCCCGAAGGTAATGTATTTTGTATTTACCTGAAGATACTGAATTGTGGATTTGCCCGAAGACAGTGTATTGTGTGTTTGCCCGAAGGTACTAAATTGTGGATTTGCCCGAAGGCAGTGTATTGTGTTTTTGTCCTAAGACAGTGTATTTCGTATTTACCCGAAGGTACTGAATTGTGTATTTGCCCGAAGGTAATGTATTTTGTATTTACCCGAAGGTACTGAATTGTGGATTTGCCCGAAGGCAGTGTATTGTGTTTTTGTCCTAAGACAGTGTATTTTGTATTTACCCGAAGGTACTAAATTGTGTATTTGCCCGAAGGCAGTGTATTTTGTATTTACCCGAGGGTACTGAATTGTGTATTTGCCCGAAAGCAGTACATTGTATATTTGCCCGAAGGCACTGTATTGTGTATTTACCCAAAGGTATTGAATTGTGTGCTTGACCAAAGGCAGTGTATTTTGTATTTACCCGAAGGTACTGAATTGTGTATTTGCCCGAAGACAGTGTATTGTGTTTTTGTCCTAAGACAGTGTATTTTGTATTTGCCCGAAGGCAGTGTATTTTGTATTTACCCGAGGGTACTGAATTGTGTATTTGCCCGAAGGCACTGTATTGTGTATTTACCCGAAGGTATTGAATTGTGTGCTTGACCGAAGGCAGTGTATTTTGTATTTACCCGAAGGTACTGAATTGTGGATTTGCCCGAAGACAGTGTATTGTGTGTTTGCCCGAAGGTACTGAATTGTGGATTTGCCCGAAGGCAGTGTATAGTGTTTTTGTCCTAAGACAGTGTATTTTGTATTTACCCGAAGGTACTAAATTATGTATTTGCCCGAAGGTAGTGTATTTTGTATTTACCTGAAGATACTAAATTGTGGATTTGCCCGAAGACAGTGTATTGTGTGTTTGCCCGAAGGTACTAAATTGTGGATTTGCCCGAAGGCAGTGTATTGTGTTTTTGTCCTAAGACAGTGTATTTCGTATTTACCCGAAGGTACTGAATTGTGTATTTGCCCGAAGGTAATGTATTTTGTATTTACCCGAAGGTACTGAATTGTGGATTTGCCCGAAGAGAGTGTAATGTGTGTTTGCCCGAAGGTACTAAATTGTGGATTTGCCCGAAGGCAGTGTATTGTGAATTTACCCAAAGGTACTGAATTGTGGATTTGCCCGAAGACAGTGTATTGTGTTTTTGTCCTAAGACAGTGTATTTTGTATTTACCCGAAGATACTAAATTGTGTATTTGCCCGAAGGCAGTGTATTGTGTATTTGTCCTAAGACAGTGTATTTTGTATTTACCCGAAGGTACTAAATTGTGTATTTGCCCGAAGGCAGTGTATTTTGTATTTACCCGAGGGTACTGAATTGTGTATTTGCCCGAAAGCAGTACATTGTATATTTGACCGAAGGCACTGTATTGTGTATTTACCCAAAGGTATTGAATTGTGTGCTTGACCGAAGGCAGTGTATTTTGTATTTACCCGAAGGTACTGAATTGTGTATTTGCCCGAAGACAGTGTATTGTGTTTTTGTCCTAAGACAGTGTATTTTGTATTTGCCCGAAGGCAGTGTATTTTGTATTTACCCGAGGCTACTGAATTGTCTATTTGCCCGAAGGCACTGTATTGTGTATTTACCCGAAGGTATTGAATTGTGTGCTTGACCGAAGGCAGTGTATTTTGTATTTACCCGAAGGTACTGAATTGTGTATTTGCCCGAAGACAGTGTATTGTGTATTTGTCCTAAGACAGTGTATTTTGTATTTGCCCGAAGGCAGTGTATTTTGTATTTACCCGAAGGTACTGAATTGTGTATTTGCCCGAAAGCAGTGCATTGTATATTTGCCCGAAGGCACTGTATTGTGTATTTACCCGAAGGTATTGAATTGTGTGCTTGACCGAAGGCAGTGTATTTTGTATTTACCCGAAGGTACTGAATTGTGTATTTGCCCGAAGACAGTGTATTGTGTTTTTGTCCTAAGACAGTGTATTTTGTATTTGCCGGAAGGCAGTGTATTTTGTATTTATCCGAGGGTACTGAATTGTGTATTTGCCCGAAGGCACTGTATTGTGTATTTACCCGAAGGTATTGAATTGTGTGCTTGACCGAAGGCAGTGTATTTTGTATTTACCCGAAGGTACTGAATTGTGTATTTGCCCGAAGACAGTGTATTGTGTTTTTGTCCTAAGACAGTGTATTTTGTATTTGCCCGAAGGCAGTGTATTTTGTATTTACCCGAGGCTACTGAATTGTCTATTTGCCCGAAGGCACTGTATTGTGTATTTACCCGAAGGTATTGAATTGTGTGCTTGACCGAAGGCAGTGTATTTTGTATTTACCCGAAGGTACTGAATTGTGTATTTGCCCGAAGACAGTGTATTGTGTATTTGTCCTAAGACAGTGTATTTTGTATTTGCCCGAAGGCAGTGTATTTTGTATTTACCCGAGGGTACTGAATTGTGTATTTGCCCGAAAGCAGTGCATTGTATATTTGCCCGAAGGCACTGTATTGTGTATTTACCCGAAGGTATTGAATTGTGTGCTTGACCGAAGGCAGTGTATTTTGTATTTACCCGAAGGTACTGAATTGTGTATTTGCCCGAAGACAGTGTATTGTGTTTTTGTCCTAAGACAGTGTATTTTGTATTTACCCGAAGGTACTGAATTGTGTATTTGCCCGAAGGCAGTGTATTTTGTATTTACCCAAAGGTACTGAATTGTGTATTTGCCCGAAGGCAGTGTATTTTGTAATTACCCAAAGGTACTGAATTGTGTATTGTGTTTTTGTCCTAAGACAGTGTATTTTGTATTTACCCGAAGGTACTGAATTGTGTATTTGCCCGAAGGCAGTGTATTTTGTATTTACCCAAAGGTACTGAATTGTGTATTTGCCCGAAGGCAGTGTATTTTGTAATTACCCAAAGGTACTGAATTGTGTATTTGCCCGAAGACAGTGTATTGTGTTTTTGTCCTAAGACAGTGTATTTTGTATTTACCCAAAGGTACTTAATTGTGTATTTGCCCGAAGACAGTGTATTGTGTTTTTGTCTTAAGACAGTGTATTTTGTATTTACCCGAAGGTACTGAATTGTGTATTTGCCCGAAGGCAGTGTATTTTGTATTTACCCAAAGGTACTGAATTGTGTATTTGCCCGAAGGCAGTGTATTTTATAATTACCCAAAGGTACTGAATTGTGTATTTGCCCGAAGACAGTGTATTGTGTTTTTGTCCTAAGACAGTGTATTTTGTATTTACCCGAAGGTACTGAATTGTGTATTTGCCCGAAGGCAGTGTATTTTGTATTTACCCAAAGGTACTAAATTGTGTATTTGCCCGAAGGCAGTGTATTTTGTAATTACCCAAAGGTACTGAATTGTGTATTTGCCCGAAGACAGTGTATTGTGTTTTTGTCCTAAGACAGTGTATTTTGTATTTACCCGAAGGTACTGAATTGTGTATTTGCCCGAAGGCAGTGTATTTTGTATTTACCCAAAGGTACTGAATTGTGTATTTGCCCGAAAGCAGTGTATTTTGTATTTACCCAAAGGTACTGAATTGTGTATTTGCCCGAAGGCATTGAATAGTGAATTTACCCGAAGCCACTGAATTGTGTTGTATTTACGAAGATAGTGTATCTTTTCTACTCGTATGGAAAGTTGTGTTTTTATACCCTTGTGGTCGCAAAATTAATTTTTTAAATTTTGTATTTTCCTGTCATTTCCCTAATTTTTCCTGACATAAAAATTGTATTAAAAGTAGTAAGTTAATATCTAAATTAAAACAGAATTTAACTTCCTCTTTATAAAATCTTCAAAAATGACAAGATATATTGTTATTCAGTGAATAACTTTTAGTTCTTAAAATAAGTAATTACCAATAATCGGCTCAAGATTTTAATTTTTCCTGAAAAAAGTTTGTATTTTTCCCTGACATTTCCCTGACTTCCCTGATACTATGATCATCCTGTTCTACCGGAAAGTTATTTATATAATATATAAAATAATAATAAACATAAATAACGAACAAAAGTATATTTGCGCTTTCCGGCGTTCTAAAGGTTAATATTTTTGGTTCATAGAAAATTTTCTTAATGAATAGTTTCGAGATGTCAAAAATGATGATGTTTTGTTAAAATTATTTTTGTTCTTTTATTGTTCTTGAAGCCCAAGGATAATTTTGATTCCAGATAAATATTACCTTTAATTCAAACTGTCAATTTACCTCCGTTGTTTCTGTGATAAAATATATCTTTTTTAATCAAGTGTTTTTACCTTTATTATGCGGTTTTAAACCTGCCTAATTAATTTTTGCAATATGTAGCACAAAAAAGAGAAAATTAATTTTAATAAAAATTAATTTTAATTTAAAAAAATGTTTTCAGAATGAGGAGGAGCGGTGAGAGAAAATGTGGAGGTGCCGTAGGAGAAGGAGCATTGGTCTTGCTCCTGATCGCATTCGCTCCTATTCTCTGCTCCGCTGGAATCCTGGACCCTTGGCAATGGGCACGCAATGATCGAATCGAAGTCAATATTCCATGGCTACCTTGTAATTATATTCAAACTTAAATAAATATTGAATTTGAAAAATTAATTCAATCAGTTTTTAATTGAATTTTATCATTATTTGTGTCTTAAATCTTTTAAATTTAACACCCTTATAATTCATACATAATATTATAATTGTTAATCACTGTTCAAATGCTAATAGCTTTGTTTAAATCTTAAATTAAAATTAAAAACCGGATGATCACACTTGAATTTCTTTTTAATGAATATTCTGACAAAAAATATTTCTAAAATAAAGTGGACTTTTCGCCCATTTTCCATTCAAATAAAAAAAATTTTTTAATAATAATTTGACCTATTTTGTTTGTCAATTTGTAAAAATTCAACGAGGGTGACTAAAACTATCCTTTAAGTGGTTTTAGGGACGCTGAATACTAATTTGTCAATTTTTAAAAATCCAAAACGGCGAATTCAATATGGTGTCAAAATTCTAAAAAATTGTTAGATTTCATTTAAACTTGGAATCTAAGGGTTTTTGGGGTCAATGACGACAATCGTAAAATCAGTTTCCAAATATTGAAAGTATCGAATGAAAATGAAGGAAAAAATTCTTTAAAATGTGTATTTTTTCAGAACTTGGTAACCAGAGATTTTTCGGGTTGCTAAATAGATTTGTAAAATTTAAAATGTCACATCCAATATAAAGGAAGACATTCTGAACAATAATTAAATTTTCTAAAACTTGGAACCTAGAAGTTTCCGAATTGGTCAATACATGAATTCGAAACCAGACTTGAAAAATGCAAAATTGCGGATTCAATAAGGCGAGCCAATTTTGAAATAAAATTGATTTTATGAAGCTTTTGGAGTTTCAGAGATCAATGGTTAAACAAATCTAAAGTTAATTTTCAAAAATTCAAAATAGTAAATCCAATATCAAGGACAAAATTTAAAAAAAAAATTGCACTTTTTAAAACTTTTTGTGGCAAAGAACTACGAACTTGATGAACATTTCAAGTTTCCCAGAAGAGATTCTTGACTACACCACTTTCTTCAATCGAATCTCGTGTCTTTTATAACTTTTATTGCAGTTTTCACCTTTCTTATCGTCATTGCATGTATCAAAACGATACAAGAAAAGCTTTTAGTAAAGGTTACTAAATGCATTACTCTTTCCTATAAACTTCTCATTTCCTTATCTTTCTCTTCACTATCATTTTCTAATATACATACGTGTCCCATTCGATTTAATTACAATATATTTTACTTTTGTTTTCGGCTTCAGTTTCTTTTTAATAAAAAAATATTCATAAATATACTGATAACTCGATTCGTAATTCTACTAAAAAAAAAGTTATTCTACTAAAAACTCTATTTTTCACGTTTAAATTCATTTAAATTGATTATTTTGGTGGATTAACCAAAAATGTTCTAAAATGGTATTTTGGCGTTAAGTAATGTAAAGACTAAAAAATATATTTGTTTAATAAAAAAAAAGAAAGGTTTTCTCGAAATTAATAAAAAAGAATGGACAAAAATAATAGAACATTCATAAAATATGTCTTTTTATCTAGAATAACAATTGTAAAATACACCTTTATAGCTAATATTTTATTAGTTGATGCAATCGTTTAAATAAACAATTTAAGTAATAGAACAAACTTATAAATAACATTTTTAATGTATGTACTTAGCTCAAGTAGTAATTTTCAGTTCTGTTACACTCAAATTTATGAAAATTATTCCCCGCCATTTCACAATATTTTATATAATTCTCAATTGAGGAAACAATTCATAAGTTATATATATTTTTGCAAATAGGATACACATATAGTAGAAAGTAGAGCATCACAATAAAAATTCATTGAACTCTTTTTAAAACGGAAGCAATTACATACGAACGTGTCTATAGTAAAAAATTCTCTGATCGAAAAGTTTCGTAATCACACAGCTTCCTCATTGTTTTACCTCTGGAATCAGTTATGTGAAGCGAAATTCTTAATTTTAGCGAATAATTTCCCCAAAAGTCTATTGTTAATGATTAATTGAAGACTTTTCAGTTTTTAGTGATTTTGTAATAAATAAATATTAAAAAAATAAATAATAAATAATAGATAAATAAATAATAAATCAATTAATTATAATCATGTATAAACTACGAAGTACGTTTTTTACTAAAGCACTTTTATTAGAAGAAATTTTATTTCATATGGATATTGAATAATAAAATCGTTATGGTTATTTTAGCCTTTCTTATCTATTTACAAAAAAAAAAAAATGTTTGCAATGCGGAAAAGGTGTTTCGATGATTGTGAAATTGGTCAAGCATAATTATTTTACTTTAGCCAAGTCATGATTACAATAATGAACAATTGCTAAACAAAAATATGATAAATACAAAATTAAAAAACTGTTAATAAAATACCTAGATAAATACTTTGTATTCTAGTTATACAATTAAAAAAAGATTAAATTTTTAGTTGAAAATGAAACTCGTTGTTATGGAGAACTGGGATGTTTAAACATTACAAGAAGTTGGTATCATCTCATTCATCGACCTCTTAATGTTTTTCCTCTGCCTCGAGAAGTGATTAACACAAGATTTATTCTTTATACCAATGAAAATCCCACTGAAGTAAGTATTTTATTCAAATTTTAATTATTATTTTATTTATTTCAATAATAATTAATTAATCAGGGCTGCCAGCGGAATTCCAGGTTGAAAATAGAACAAAAAGTAACTTTTTAATTTAAAAAAGTGAGTAAACAATAATGAGTTTGATAATTCTGATATTAATTTGGGGCCTGCCAGCAGGGGAATAATTAATCAGGGCTTCCCAATATTAGACGGCACACGAAAAGCTGTAGGATTTTAAAAAACTTTAGGGAACCATTCAAATTTTAAAAAAAATTCGAAAATGGCAAATATAATTAAAATATAAAGAAAATAATTAAAAAATGACAAAAATAATTCAAATTTGAAAAAAAAATTGTAAAATGAGAAAACTAATTGAAACATTGATTAAAAATTAAAAAATTGATGATAAAAATTGAAAATTTGAAACGAAATAATTTAAATTTAAAGAAAATAATTGAAAAGTTTCAAAAATAATTGAAATTACAAGAAAATAACTGGAGAATGATAAAAATAATTTGAGGCTGGCGTAAAAAAATTAATATTTGATTACAATAATTGAGATATTGGCAAAATAATTAAAATGTAAAGAAACTAATTGAAAAATGACATAAATAATTGAAAGCTGGTGTGAAAATTAAACTTTTTAGGCAATATAGTACAAGAATAAGAAAATAATAAAAGTTTAAAGAAAATAATTCAAAAATATCCAAACAAAATTTATATATGTAGAAAACAGTTAAAAAATGACAAAAATAACTGAAATTTTGAAAAAAATTAATAAAAAATAAGAAATATAATTCAAAAATATAGTAAAAATTAAAAAATTTATTGCATTAATTAAAAAATTGGATAAAATAATTGAAAAGTTAACGATATAATTAAAATATGAAGAAACGAATTGAATAATGACATAGATAATTGAAATATGGTGTAAAAATTAATAAATTTATGACAATAAAAAAAAAGATTGAAGAACATGACATTTAAAAAAAAATAATTCCAAAATGTCAAAAATATTTGAATAATGACAAAAATAATTGTAAGTTGAAACAAATAATTGAGAAATGACAAAAATAATTGATTACTAGGGTAAAAATTTTTAAATTTGAAATTTTAAAATTGAAGACAATACTTGAAAAATTGACCAAAAAAATTGAAATGTTAAGAAATTAATTGAATAACGAAATAAATAATTAAAAGCTGGTGTAAAAAAATGTATAAATAATAATATAGTTGAAAAATTGAAAAAAGTAATATAAGTTTCAAAAAAATAATTGAATCTTGAAGAAAATAATTATAAATGTCAAAAAAAAATTTATATATGTAGAAAACAGTTGAAAAATGACAAAAATAACTAAAATTTGGAAAAAAAATTAATGAAAATGAGATATATAATTCAAAAATGGAGTAAGAGAAAAATAGTTTGAAGTTGAAGAAATTAATTGAAATTTGAAGAAAATAATTGAAATTTGTAGAAAATAATGTCAAAAGGTGTAAAAAATTACACCTATATGTATATTACACCAATATATAAAAAATAAAAAAATAAATTAAAATTGTCAAAAAAGATTAATATATGAAGAAGGTAATTAAAGTTTGCATAAAATAATTGAAATTTGTAGAAAATAATATCAAAAGGTGTAAAAAATTACACCTATATATTACACCAATAGGTAGGGGAGAGTGGCCATCAATGTACCAGTTTTTTCAATGAACTCTTTATGATTTATTCTTTACAGAGAAAACTGAAAAAAACTGTTTTTGATGCACTAAAGAAAAAATTTACCTAAAATACAAACCCGTTTTTTAATTGAAATAAGGCAATTTAAAAATAAATGTACTTACGATTTATTTTGTTTTGGGCCTTAACTACAATATTCTAATGAGATAAAGATTTTGAAATATTGGATTAAGTTATAAAAAACCATTTTTGTTGCAAATGTCATGTTGATTCAATGTACCGGGGAACAATGAACCACCTGGAATTTCAGTGTATTTTCTATTTCTGGAGTGGTATGCCTGATTATAAAACTAGGCATGCGTACAGCATGTTACAGCAATTGTTATCAGTACTTTTCTCAACATAGCAGAACTAAAATGCAATTTTAGCTAGTTAACTTAAATTTGAGGTATATTTATGTTATACATTATCAATTAAAAAGTGTTAAGTAATAATTTTTTATAGTATTTGATAGAAAATAAGTTTTTTTACAAAGTGAAAATTGCAATATTATTATTGTTCAACATTTTTAGTGTTTTTATAGAGGTGGTTCATTGTGTACCCAGGATGTTGAAAATGAAAATAGCTTGTTAGTTTAGAAAAATCCTAAATTTTATTATTTAATCAAAATAAATCGTGTATAATATGTGTGAATTAACTAGAGAAGTGTTGTAGTTTTATATTGATGCAAAGAAGTGCTTGAAATTGGTAAAATTGAATAAGTACTATAACCTTGAAAAAAAGCCGGTACATTGATGGCCACTCTCCCCTACATAAATTCATGACAATAAAAAGAATGAAGAAAAAATAATTGAAATTTGAAGAAAATAATTCAAAACTGGTGTAAAAAATTTAGAAAACTCGAGGCAATAAAAAAAATCGGGCAAGTTCGAGTTACACTCGCACTAAAATCGAGGGTTCCGTACACAAAACAAAATAATTTTTAATATATTTGATACTATTAAATATATAAATTTATTATACATATTATATATAATATATAATATAATATATAAAATATAATATAAAATGAATTTTTTATACAAAATGGACCACCCCCCCCCCCCCCACCCCCCCTATCTTCCAAAATATTTTACTTAGAGAGTTCAAATTTTGTACAGGAATGTATTTTCAGGTGTAAATTACATAAAAATTATAGAGAACATGATGCTGATTGCGCTGTCAACGAAAAATCCAGAGATTTTAGCAAATATCCATAAAAAATACTCAAAAATCATTTTATTTCCTTAACAACGCTATGATCAACTTCTACAATCATGTTCTCTACCATTTTTCTGTAATCTACACGTGAAAATACATTTGTGTACCAAATTTGAACTCTCTAAGTCAAATTGTTTAGAAGTTATGGGAGGGGGGATATGGTCATTTTTTAGCATTTTTTTTAAATGGTTGGTTTTTGCTTAAAAACACTATGATAACGATCTGCAACAAAGTTCTCTATAGTTTTTCTGTAATCTATATGGCAAACTACATATGTATACCAAATTTCAGCAATCTAAGTACAATAGTTTGGTAGATATGGAGGTGGCATTGTACACTTTTAATGCATTTTTGCTAAAAAAATGACCATATCCCCCCCCCCCCTTATCTTCCAAACTATTTGACTTAGGATTCTGAAATTTGGTACACATATGTAGATTTACGTGTAGATTACAGAAAATTATAGAGAAAGTGATGATTATAGCGCTGTCAAATAAGTTATAACACTAAACTATGGCCCATATGTTAAAAAAATGCTCAAAAACATTGTTATTTCCTTGACAACGCTATGTTCAACACATACAATCATGTTCTCTATAATTTTCTTGTAATCTATACGTGAAAATACATTTGTGTACCAAATTTGAACTCTCTAAGTCTAATAGTTTGGAAGATCAGGGGGGGGGATACGACCATTTTTTAGCATTTTTTAAAAAAAATCTTTTTTTTTAGCTCAAAAACGCTATGATAACAGCCTGCAACTAGGTTTTCTATAGTTTTTCTGTAATCTACACGTCAAACTACATATGTGTACCAAATTTCAGCACTCTAAGTACACGGAAAAAAAAAGTTTTTCGAATACTACAAAATTATTTCAGTAGTCTTGGATAAATCGCTTTACAAAACAAAGTTTCGTATTGTTTACTAAATTTTCTGCTCTTAATGTCAAACTTTTCTAAACTATTTACGAAACTTTCTGTACATTTTATAAAACAGGCCTGTAAAAAAAACTTCTGTAATTCATATAAAACTAATTCAGCAAAAGTTATCAAATTATTTTGTGGAAAGTACAAAATAGTTTTATTTTCTTTGGAAAATCTAATTTGATAAATTATTTTAACACAATTTCAAATATATACTTTTCATTTATTCTAAACTTGCCCGTTCTAAATATTAAAATGTCCATTTGTACGAGTTACGAATGAGTTTCGTAAAATATTTGACTGCGCTCGCGCGCGCAGTTAACAGTGTGCCGTGTGTCTATCACAGTTGAATTTCAGAGGATTTCTATGTTTCAATGCAACATAGAAAATGTTATTGTTATTAGTATCTGTTACAACAAACTTTTAGCAACTGTTTAAAACTAATAGAAAAAGGGAAATACTTTAAATTTTTGTATTCATAATATAAATTATGATTTGTTTATACTTCCAATACAAACAATTTTTAATCCAATGTCTTCTTTAATTATTTTGTTTTTTAATGTTTAATATTCTAGTTTTAGTTTAAATAAAAAGTAATTTTCAAAGAATGTCTGAAAAAAAATTACGGAAAAACAGAAAATGAAACTTTACAATATCTTTAATTTTTTAAAAGTCACTTGCTTTTGATAAACAGGTAATGTTGGTTAATATTGGTTTATTGGTTGGATTTTTTAAAATATTTTATTCAAAAGTTATTGGATAAATAAGATTTGATTTAGATATATTTTTAAAGACAATGTTATTCAACAAAAGCCAACAAATAACGTTTTAAAGAGAAAAATGAGCTATTATTTGTCAAGATTGGATAAAAATTACATATTTCCACTAGATTCAAAGAAAAAACATAAAATGTTAAATAATTATTATTTGACAACAAATTTTGACACAACATAATTTTTTCTAAGAAATGTGAAACTTGATAATTCAAAATTTGGTGAAATTAACTTTAATAATATTTTTATTCAGCTAAAACCATTTCTTAATTTGAATTTTTAACGAAAGGAGTTAAAAAAATATGTAAAAAATTCAATTAAAATAAAAATTAGATACGTTTAAGATATAAACGTTTCTGATAAATTACACGTTTTCTAAAATTATTTGCTTATTTTCACCCAAAAACACTGGAAAGTTTTCTAAAAATTAGCTTTTTATCGAGTTTTAACGGAATTTGTTGAAAAAACGAGAAATATAGAAAAATATCAAGAGCAACTTTTTTTACATCTTTTGAAGAGGAGCAACTAACAACTATTTCAGGCCGATCCTGAAAAAAAAAAGATATCCAAATTATTTAAAAAGTTATTACACTTAAAAGGTTTTTTCTTAAATTTCAAGTAAACGAGAGTTTCAAAAATTAAAATCTTTATAACTTCATGAAAATTTTTTTTTCAGACAAACAAAAAAATACATGTAGTCTAAAATTATTTGAAAAACAACTTTTTGGAGATACTTAACTTATTTAATTATTTTATTAATAATTTGCTAATAACTATTGTTATACTAAATTTAACTAGACTAAACTTTTGTCAATTTTTACCAGAAATAAGTTATTACTGTTTCACATGATTGAAATGAGATGTTAAACTTAAATAATAGAAATGTTTTTAGTTCTTATTATTTCATAATTTTACAAAGATTAGATGAAAACTAAAAATTCCTCTTGAATTCAAATATTATTTCACTTCAATTTTGATTATTTTTATAAGATTCTACAATATTATTTTTCTAAAAAATATCTTTATCTCTAAAATAAGTAATTAACAAAAGGTACTCAAAAGGAATTGCCATTTTCTCGTTTGGTGAAAATTTATTTAAATGGCACATGCCAGAACTAGAGGTCACCGAGTACTTGGAAATCCAAATCATTAGCCTCAATGGCCCCGTGGTAGTGCGTCTGACTCGTTATATGCGTTCGGTTTAGAAAATCAGGGTTCGAATCTCAGCGTCGCTAGGATTTTTTAAAATATTCGTTTCTACACTCTAAAAACAAGTGTCTTATATTGTCCTCACTTTTAAGACATTTTGAGGTGTCTTAATTTTAAACCATTGAGATAGTGTCTTAAAAATGCCTGTAAGACGCTTTCTAAACGTCTTATGTCTTAAAATTAGACACTTGTAAGACACCTGTTTTTACAGTGTATGCGTTTACTTGCGTTTAAGGTATTAATAAAATATTAAATTAATTATGTATGTATGTATGTTTGCGAATCGTCAACTTTCGACCAATCACCTTGCATCTCACCAACAACAGTCAAAATACCACACCTACTAGTAACCAGAGAAGGGGAAGCGTTCACAGTCTCATCAGACAACTGATGAGTCATTCTATTTTCTTTTCTGCATGGTTCTGTTTTACAAAACTCCTCTAGAATTCTTACAAACTCCCCGATAGAAATACTATTGCTTCATTTTGTATAATTAACGGAATTTAGGTATAATATATATGAACAAATTTAGTAATTCATACAAACCTTGCTATAAGAGTTTTCACAAAACTTTTTCATGTATCCAAGAGTCCAAAAAAAGTTTTGTAAATATCAATAAACTTTTTTTTTCCGTGTACAATAAATTGTCAGATAAAGGGCAGGAATGGTACAAATTAAACGCATTTTTTCGAAAAAATGACCGTATTCTCCTCTTATCTGCCAAAATATTTGACTTAGAGAGTTCAAATTTGGTACAAAAATGTAGTATCATATGTAGATTACAGAAAAATTATAGAGATTGTTGTGGTGATAGCGCTGTCAAAGAAATGGCAAAAGTTATCAGCCAAAAAATATCAAAATTTCTCAAAAATCTTGTTACTTTCTTGACAACGCTATGTTCAACCCCTAGAATCATGTTCTCTATAATTTTCCTTTCATCTACACGTGAAAATACATATGTGGGCCAAATTTGAACTTTCTAAGTCAAATAGTTTGGTGGCTAGGGGGGGGGATACGATTTTCAACAAAGTCTTGCCAATAGGGTTCCGTGCGTACACTTGTGGTGTACGAAACCCTAAAAATTGAATAAAATAATTGATATTTGTAAACAATAATTCTAAAATAGCATAAATAATAGAAATATGAAGAAAACAATTGGAAACTGACAAAAATAAATTAAAACTTGTGTAATAAATTTAAATATTCATGGCAATAATTTAAAGACTGAAGAAAATAATTGATATTAAAAAACATTAATTTCAACATGGCACAAATACTTAGAAATTAACAAAAATACTTTAAAGTTGGCAAAAATATTTCAAAAATGACAAAAATAAATGAAAAGAGGTGCAGAAATTAAATATTTATATAGGTTAATTAAAAAATTGACGATGTAATAATAATGTAATTGGAATATGAAGAAACTAATTGCTTTATGAGGTAAATTTTATTAATCAGGTATCCAATATCAGAAGACCCCC
Organism: Ganaspis brasiliensis; assembly: GCA_037103525.1. Classification (NCBI taxonomy): domain Eukaryota; kingdom Metazoa; phylum Arthropoda; class Insecta; order Hymenoptera; family Figitidae; genus Ganaspis; species Ganaspis brasiliensis. Next base: position 3,083,162 of record JAZKLR010000102.1, on the reverse strand, counting down.
CCCCCCCCCAAGTAGCTTGAATAGACATTTTACTAAAAAAGTGAGAAAAGTAAGTTTTTTTTTTTTTTTAAAAAAAAGTAAGTAAAAATGAGAAAAGTGAATCACTGACAGCCCTGATTAATTAATCCTGGTTATATAATATAATGGATCAAAGTCTACATAAAAATCTACACATCCTTTTAAAATATAAAATAATTTTAAAAATCATCAAAAATTATTACTATATATGAAACGTACTATCATTGATTTATATATTTCTATTTTGTTTAAATTTACTTAGAATAGGTAAATTGGACAAAATGTTTCTAAAATATTCACGAAAAAATAATACATTTTTTTCAGGGTCAAATTTTGATAGCAAGTAAGGATAAATCCATTAAGAGATCTAATTTTAAGGCAAAGCGAAAAACTAAATTCATCATACACGGTTTTATAGATACGCCGCTCAGTAATTGGGTGAAGGTGAGACATTAATTTTTTATTTCAAACTCATCAACTATTGATTGGCTTCTTACTTAATTATAAAAAAATTATTGGTTCATTTAGAATTGAATAAGTTTTTTCAAAAAATGTTTTCAATTTTGAACTAAATATTAAACCACAAGTGTAGGTCATTCATCAGAAAATTTTTCAATCCTATCTCTATTTTTAAAAGTGGTGTCTTAAATTTAAAAAAATGTTATTTTGCTCTTATTTAGTCTTAAAATCAAAAGGACAAACCTAGATTTCTGGCTTTAGCGAGTTATTTCAAATTTTGAGTTAGTGATAATAATTTTTGATTCAGTGACAAAATATTATCATTATTGCGTATTCTACTTTGATTGAGAAACAAAACTTCGTAAGAAATACAAGTTTCAATTGAGCAAAATTCTTTCTTAAAAATGGGAGAATCGACGTCAATAAAACATTTCTATTTTCTGAAAAATTATTTTAAAAATAACTCTATCAAATGTAAATTAATTATAAAAATTTAGCTACACTTTGATTCGATATTTTTTTCAATATAGGGAATAAAATGCCCAATAAAAGCCAAACAGTTAAATAATTTTTTAAAAAATTGAAACGTCTCATTAAAATCAAAGTGTCTCATTGATACCGACTCTCCCGTATTTTTAAAATCATTAAGAGGACTAATTCTTTAAATAAAGTGTGAGAAAGTGAAAAATTAGTTATAAAATTTTGAGAAATTCTAAATTCCTATAATTTTAGCCAGAAAATAGTTAGCGCCTAAGATTAATTCAAGAATAATTCGCTTGAGCATCGCACGGGTGAGACTAATAGTTGATTATTAGCACTTAATAGTTGAAACTAGGTAGTAATTAGTGTAAATTATGTTCTCAAAACTTTTATGAAGACAGAATCACGAGAGTCATATCACACTTTTAAATCAGTATATAATGTAGCCGGAAGATGAAGTCTCTGAGGCATATTAAATTGCATAGTATGTTAGAGATCGACGTTAGACAAGATAGATTTTAATCGACATTATGCATAATGAAAGTGCAAAATAACAACAATAATAATAATAATAAGAATAAGAATAAAAAGAAGCAAAACGTGATTACTGTTGTCTAATTTTTCTTCTCTACAGGAGATGAGGAATGAACTGCTTAAGCATGGTGATTATAACGTCATCATCGTAGACTGGGCTGGAGGAAGTCTTCCTCTTTATACACAAGCCACGGCTAATACACGACTCGTTGGTCTCGAAATTGCGAATCTCGTGAAACATCTTCAGGTAGGATTATTTTATGTGTTGAATTAATTTTAAGAGTGAATGACTGTTTTGTTAATTATGTAAACCTGAAAAATATTTATAGATTAAATTAATTATTTAAATGTAAAGATAAAATATGAGATAATAGGGTTGTTGTACCAGTGATGGATCAACTGCTGTAAAAAGCTCATAAACTTCCACCATTATAATGTAACTTCAGGGTGTCTACTAATTTCGTCCCACAAAATTCCCGGTCAATTCCCAGTTTTTCCCGGTTTTTGTTCCTATTTTTCCCGGTTTTTTCTCTTGTTAACTTAAAATTTATTTTAAGTATAAATAGACCTACAAAAAGCTACAAAAATTGAAGATAACAGTTGATAATTTATTGAAGCAAATAATTGAAATTCAAAGAAAATAATTGAGAATTGAAGAATTAAATATTAAACTTTACAAAAAATAATAATAAAGAATTAAAAGAAACAATTAATAATGAAAAGAAATAATTAATTATGGAAAGAAATAATTGAACAATGACAAAGATATTTGACAATTAGAAACAAAATTTAAAAAAAAAAAGTAAAGATTAATCTGCAATTGAACAATAATTGAAAAAATTGAACAATGGTTATTAAAGTCAAAGAATATAATTGAAAATTTAAGTTAATAATTCAAAATTAAAGAAATAAATTGGAAATTAAATAATCAAATTGAAATCAGAAAAATACAGAATTATTGAATATTAAAAAAAAAACAATTGAAAATTGAGAAATAAAATTGAAATTCGAATACAATAATTGAGAATTAAAGAAAATTGCTGAACAATTGGACTGAAAAAAGAAGAAAATAATTTATAATTAAAAAAAAAAATGGAAAATGACAGAAATTATTTAATATTGAAGAAAACATTAAAAATTGAAGAATAGAATTGTTATTTAAAGAAATTAATTGAGAATTGAAAAACATAATTAAATAATTGAACAATTAAATTGAAAATAGAAGAAAATTATTGAAAATTGAAGGAGGTTTTGAAACATGAAATAAATAACTGATAATTGAAAAAAAAATAATTAAAAAAAGTCGAGATTGCTGAATATTGAAACAAACAATTGAAAATTGAACAAAATAATTAAAAGTTAAAGAAAATAATTGAAAATTGAAGAAAGTACTTAAAAATTAAATACAATATTTGGAAACAGCAGAAAAATTTAGGAATCGACGGAAATAATTGCGAATTGATGAAAATAATTTAAAAATTCTCAATTTAAATAAAAATTGAAAGAAAAACATAATTTAAAAAAACTGAGAATTGTTAAATATTAAGGAAAATTGAGAAGAAATTGAAAATTGAAGGAAATTGAGAAACTGAAAGAAATATGAAAAAATAATTGGAAATTGAAGAAAATAATTGAAATTTAAGGAAAAAATTGGAATTTGAAGAAAATAATTGAGAATTTAAAAAAAAATCATTGTAAAAAGCCTAGAGTTATTGAATATTAAAAAAAAATTGAAAATTAAAGATTGGAATTGAATGTCGAAAATTATAATTGAGAATTAAAGAAAATAATTCAAGAATTGAACAGTGGGATTGATAGTAGAAGAAAATAAGTGATAATTAAAGGAAAAAGAAATTGAACAACCCAGGAATTATAGAATTTGAAAAAAACAATAAAAAATGAGGAATGTAATTGTAATTTGAAGAAATTAATTAAAAATTGTAGAAAATAATTTGAAATTGAAGAAAATGTGATTTTATGAAAATTGTTGAATAATAATTTGAAGAATTGAATTTTTAGTTTAAAAAACATAATTGATAATTGAAAAAAAATATTGAAAAAAGCCGAGAATTATTCATTATAGAAGAAAATAATTGAAAATTGGAGGAGTTATTGAAATATGAAATAAACAAATGATAATTGAAAAAAATAGTTGAAAAAGTCGAGAATTATTGAATATTGACTTAAACAATTAAAAATTAAAGGAAATAGTTGAGATCTGAAGAAAATAATCAAAAACTGATGAAAATAATTAAAAATTGAAGGAAATAGTTGAGATCTGAAGAAAATAATTAAAAATTGAAGAAAATAATTGAAAATTGAATCAAATAATTGGCAAATAAAAAAAAAATTTATAATTGAAGAAAATAATTAAAATATGTTTAAAATAATTGAAAATCGTAGAAAATATTTCAGAATTAAATAAATTAATTAGAAATTGATGAAAATAATTGAAAATTGAAGAAAATAATAGAAAATCGAAGAAAATAATTAAGAAATGAAGAAATAATTTTAAATTAATGAAAATAATTCCAAATGAAAGAAAATAATTGAGAATTGTAGAAAATAATTGGAAATTGAAGAAAATAATTAAAAATTAAAAAGAATTTATTATCCCAGAAAAATAATTCCCGGTTAATTCCCGGTTATTTCCCGGTTTTATGAAAATTGTTGAATAATAATTGATGAATTGAATTCAAGTTTTAAAAACATTATTGATAATTGAAAAAAAATATTGAAAAAAGCCAAGAATTATTGATTATAGAAGAAAATAATTGAAAAATGGAGGAGTTATAGAGATGTGAAATAAATAAATGCTAATTGAAAAAAATAGTTGAAAAAAGTCGAGAATTATTGAATATTAAATTACATAATTAAAAATTGAAGGAAATAGTTGAGATCTGAAGAAAATAATAAAAAATTGAAGAAAATAATTAAAAATTGAATCAAATAATTGGCAATTCAAAAAAAAATTATAGTTGAAGAAAATAATTAAAAATTGATTAAAACAATTGAAAATCGTAGAAAATATTTCAGAATTAAATAAATAATTTAGAAATTGATGAAAATAATTGAAAATTGAAGAAAATGAATGGCAACTGAAGAAAATAGTAGAAAATCGAGAATAAGAATTGAGAAATGAAGAAATAATTTTAAATTAATGAAAATAATTCCAAATGGAAGAAAATAATTGGAAATTGAAGAAAATAATTGAAAATTGAAAAGAATTTATTATCCCAGAAAAAAAATTCTCGGTTTGATGGAAAATTCCCGGTTAATTCCCGGTTTTCCCGGTCAATTTAAATTCCCGGTTATTTCCCGGTTTTCCCGGTTTTCCCGGATAGTAGACACCCTGTGTAACTGACCTATTTTTTGTAAAGAATAAAAAAATATAAATTCAATGGAATTAAAAATATTATCTGTAAATTTTACATGGAATCTGGCACAATAAAAATAATTTGTACCTACCTAAAAAATCAGTTACATGACACATTTATTTTTTTAAATGAAAAAGAACTCTCTAAAATCGGAATAAAAGAAAACTCGGTCTCTTATTTCAATAAGTGCATAATACACACTTTCAATAAGTGAATATTGACTTATTTTGATTTAGAAAGAAAGGAAACTTAATATAATAATAAGCACACCAAAAAAATTGAGTACTCGCGAGTTTTTAAAACAAAATAAAAAGAATATGGAAGTGGCTTTTTCTTTAATTTCCGGTAGCAAAAATAAATGATTTTTTATTTTTGGTTTTAAATCTAAATCAGTGAATGTTAAATAAAAAATCATTATGAAATAACTAAGAATCATAAAACATTCTCCGATTTGAATTTAGAGAGCTGGTCTAAATTCTTAGATAAATAATAAAATTTACATAATACTCTAAATAATTAAGAGTATATTATATTTAAAATAGTGTTAGATTTTAAAACGAAAATGACGTAAAACATTTAAAGATTTTTAAACATTTTTTAGAAAAGGGTTTGGGGCACATGAAGATTACATAAAATTTATTAGTTAAAATATTCATTCTATACAATTCATTAAATAGAATTTTTATAAACAAATTTCCAATTTTTAAATTTGTTTTCAATCGAACTAAAATTAACTATAAGTTTTACAGATACAAGATCATTTTTTAGATAACTGCATTTTTATTCAATAGAATTTTCATTCTACAGAAACTAGTTTTAATCGACTATTTATTTAAAAGAATTCTAATTTAACTGAATTTTAATTAATCAAAATTCTCTGTTAACAGAAATTTAAGTGAATTAAAAATTTAAATACCGGAATTTCTATTTGCCCGAATCTTCATATGCGCGGATTTTTATTTTCACGAATTGATATTTGACAGAATTCTTAAAACACCGAATTTTTAATTAACTAAAATTGCGCAAATGGCCAAACAAAAATCCAAAAGAAATAATTCGAATTTTTAAAAAATTATCAATCAGAAATGATAAAAAAAGTTATGATTAATCAATTTTAAAATTCACGATAAAATCTTTCTATCGTGTTGTTTACAATTTACAATTTTGGTCCAATGAAAATTCGGTGTTTTAAGAATTTCATCAAATATTAATTAGTGAAAATAAAAATTCGGTTAAATGAAGATTTAAATAAAAATTCTATCATTCAAAAATTCGGTTCACTTAAAATTCTGTTAAATGGGAATTTCCCTAAATTAAAATTTATGGTTCAATGAACATTCTTTAAAATAAAAAGTCGGTTAAAGAAAGTTTTTATAAAAATAAAACGTCTGTTAAATAAAAATTCGGTGATCTATAAAAATGCTCGTTAGCATTAAATATTTGGGGCAATTTAAATTCGATTGCAAACAAAATTGAAAAATGAAAATTTGCTTTAAAGAAATTCTATCTAATGACATTTTATAGAATTCTATAGAATAAAAATCTAACTAATGAATGTTACGGAATATTCCAGCATTTACAACTGTTTAAGTGCGTCAAAAAATTAAAAAATGTGTACATTTAATGTTAATTTTAGTTCGATTAAACACAAATTCAAAAAATGAAAATTCGTCTAATATGGCATTAAACAATTAACAAGTTTTACAGAAAGATAATATCTAAAGTTTTCATAAACAACAATACGAAAGGAACATAAATATTATTATAGTTTTAAAAATGTAACAAATTTTCTCTTACCAAGAAAATTTTCTGAAAATAATAAAGATATTAAAATAATTTGTTTAAATTAGAAAAAATAAATAATAAAAGAAAATAGTATTAAACAATGCTGGTCTTAGAGGGGGGCAAGTTGGGCGCCACATAAAGATGTTCAATAATCAGGGGAGCATTCAGCGCCCTAATTTTATTTTTGGGTTTTCTTATATTCATGAAGATCTTGGGTTTATAAAGACCTTGAGGCCCTAATTTTTTAAAGGGCACAAACCAGCACTGTAATTAAGATATAATAAAAAATATAGTTCAACAACATAGTGACATTTACCGGCTAAAACAGTAGCAGAAAAAATTATATTTATTTTAAAAATCTTATAAATATCAACATTCACACTCAAAAATTGTTATCCCTACCTAACGCTATATTTAAATATTTAAAATCCTTAATCTTAAATTCAATCAAACCACAAAATTAACTGACTATTACCTATATTTAAAAACCCTATAACGTTGTTTTAAAAAAACAAATGACATTAGTTACTTATGATAGAATGCGAAATTTCAATTTATAAAAATATATTTCTTTCAATATTTGATAAATAAATTAGAAGTTTAATTCTAACTTTTAAAATTATATTTTGAGCATTAAGACTATATTTTAAATTATTTTTTATAAAAGAAAAGTTCAAATAACTGAAAATTTATCTTGCTTCAATATAAACTAAAAAACATTTTTTTAAAAACAAGACAATTTAAAATCAATCAAAGAAAAAGCAAATAATTTATAAAAATTTAGATGATTCACCTGTAAAATTCTATATTCACGTTTTAATTTATTATTTTGTAAACAAACTATTCCAAAGAATTTGATATTAATGGACACCCTAAATAAAACACTAATTTATATTAATTTTCATATTATATATTTAATAGGAAATTTAATGTGTATCAGTGTTGTCACTATGTTGTTTAAAATAAAAAAGACTTGCCGTTCGAAGATTCTCATGATGGATGGATGAAAGGAGTCCTATTCTGGACCAGTCGAGTCCCATTTCCCTCTTTTGTAGAAACTTGGAAATTTGCACAGGCAATTTTCTCTTCATCTTCCTTCCTGGTATTTAACTGGAAAACTTTTTGAACTTTCCTTCTTCGGTTTCTGAAAAAAATAATTTTATTATTTAATTTCCAAATAATTTTTTGTATGCCATGGTATTAATATTACTAAAAGAAATTCTTTCTTATATATCAATGCATTTTTGCATTGGATCAGGTATAAAGAATTTTTAAAGTCGGATCAAGTAGTTATTCTTGAATCAAGAATAATTTATTATAGATCAAAGTATACATTTCTGGATCATTAATTTTGGTTCAAGAATAATTATTTTTTAACCAAGCATATTTTTATGTTTAGTAAAAGAAATCGTTTCTCTCAGTGGTTATCCAATTCTTCTGCTTAACCCCATAGAGAAAATTTTACATTTACCTAATAATTTACTGTTGATACAATTTAAACAAATTAAATTTATACTAAAAGTAAAAAAAAAACTTAATTCAGTGGGGAAACTATTAACTCTGACGGTACCTTGACGCATAAAAACTAAAAGATAATAATTAGATATTAAGAACAACCCGAATATTAAAGTAAATAAAAACATGGAACTTAAAATTTATTAAATAAAATGAAAATATACTCACAACCAACTGTGTTCGTCAGTACCCGACCAGGATTGATCTGAATTACTCAGTGTTAAAAATCCTGTTGATATTGACAATCAATAATCTAAAAAATCAAATTTCCCGAAACAACCGTTCCAGAGGCGCATGAATATTCCCCAAATCTCATTTAGCCTAAATCCCATTAAGCCTAAAATCAAAAAGCCTAAAATGTATTCAGCCAAAATTCCATTTAATTTAAATTTCATTTAACCTAAATCGCTTTTGACCTAAATTCCATTAAATCTAAATTTCATTTTACCTAAATCCCATTCAATCTAAATTCCATTTAACCTAAATCTCATTTTACCGAAATTCCATTTAACCTAAATTCCATTTAACCTAAATTCCATTTAACCTAAATCCCATTTAACCTAAATTCCGTTTAACCTAAATCTCATTTAACCTAAATTCCATTTAACCTAAATCCCATTTAACCTAAAACGCATTTAGTATAAATTCCATTTAACCTAAAATGCATTCAGCCTAAATCTCATTTCACCTAAATCCCATTTAACCTAAATCTCATTTAACCTAAATTCCACTTAACCTAAATCCCATTTAACCTAAAACGCATTTAGTCTAAACTCCATTTAACCTAAAATGCATTCAGCCTAAATCCCATTTAACATAAATTTCGTTTAACCTAAATCTCATTTAACCTAAATTCCACTTAACCTAAATCCCATTTAACCTAAAACGCATTTAGTCTAAATTCCATTTAACCTAAAATGCATTCAGCCTAAATCACACTTCACCTAAATCCCATTTAACCTAAATCTCATTTAACCTAAAACGCATTTAGTATAAACTCCATTTAACCTAAAATGCATTCAGCCTAAATCTCATTTCACCTAAATCCCATTTAACCTAAATCTCATTTAACCTAAATTCCACTTAACCTAAATCCCATTTAACCTAAAACGCATTTAGTCTAAACTCCATTTAACCTAAAATGCATTCAGCCTAAATCCCATTTAACATAAATTTCGTTTAACCTAAATCTCATTTAACCTAAATTCCACTTAACCTAAATCCCATTTAACCTAAAACGCATTTAGTCTAAATTCCATTTAACCTAAAATGCATTCAGCCTAAATCCCATTTAACATAAATTTCGTTTAACCTAAATTCCACTTAACCTAAATCCCATTTAACCTAAAACGCATTTATTCAAAATTCCATTTAACCTAAAACGCATTCAGCCTAAATCTCACTTCACCTAAATCCGATTTAACCTAAATCTCATTTAACCTAAATTCCACTTAACCTAAATCCCATTTAACCTAAAACGCATTTAGTCTAAATTCCATTTAACCTAAAATGCATTCAGCCTAAATCTCACTTCACCTAAATCCCATTTAACCTAAATCTCATTTAACCTAAATTCCACATAATCTAAATCCCACTTAACCTAAAACGCATTTAATCTAAATTCCATATAACCTAAATTCCATTTAACCTAAAACGCATTGAGCCTAAATCTCACTTCACCTAAATCCCATGTAACCTAAAACTTTACTTGATTCAACTATATTTATCCTTAAATTAAAAAAAGTTTTAGGTTAAATGGGATTTCGGTGAAGTGAGAGTTAGGCTCAATGCGTTTTAGGTTAAATGGAATTTAGGTTAAATGGAATTTAGACTAAATGCGTTTTAGGTAAAATGGGATTTAGATTAAGTGGAATTTAGGTTAAATGAGATTTAGGTTAAATAGAATTTAGGTGAAGTGAGATTTAGGCTGAATGCATTTTAGGTTAAATGGAATTTAGTCTAAATGCGTTTTAGGTTAAATGGGATTTAGGTTAAATGGAATTTAGATTAAATGAGATTTAGGTTAAATGGGATTTAGGTGAAGTGAGATTTAGGCTGAATGCGTTTTAGGTTAAATGGAATTTAGGTTAAATGGGATTTAGGTTAAATGGAATTTAGGTTAAATGGGATTTAGGTTAAGCGTAATTTATGTTAAATGAGATTTAGGTTAAATGGGATTTAGGTGAAGTGAGATTTAGGCTGAATGCATTTTAGGTTAAATGGAATTTAGACTAAATGCGTTTTAGGTTAAATGGGATTTAGGTTAAGTGGAATTTAGGTTAAATGAGATTTAGGTTAAACGGAATTTAGGTTAAATGGGATTTAGGCTGAATGCATTTTATTTATTATTTATTTATTTAAGAAAATGATAGTTCCTAGGGCTAAGAAGCCCTCTAAGGATCTGAATACATAGTGATATATACATTAAGTATACAAAAACACGTAAGTAATACCGTCGAAAAAACAAAATGAACAAAAAGATTTGAACAATATAAACTAATTATTATAACAAACTAAAATAATGATAACTAAAGTGATTTATCATTATTGGACGCCTGGTGCTAAATTATTACAATCTTTGGCGAATTAGATAGGATAAAGTTCTAAACAGTAACATGAAAGTAAATTCGTTAAATGAATTTTACATATATGTATACAAAAACAGTATAAGCATTAATACATACTTATAACTATAAAAATAAACTCAATAAACTAAATCAAATCAAATAAAGTGTGTGATGAGCATATCACCAATAAGTTATATCGAAGAAATTATTATCTTGTTTAAACAAAAACTCAAAAAATAATTTTTTAAACATCCATTGCTTTGAAATACTTCTAATTGTATTTGGTATTTTATTCCAAAGTCTTGAGCCTCTAACAATAAAAGATTTTTGCATTTTGCAAGTCCGATGCAATGGAATTTTAAGTATGGATTCTCTACTTCGGAGTCTGTTATTCATTGTATCATTATTTTCTCGAAACTGAAAAAGATCAAATAAATATGATGGAGTCTTATTATTGAAAACAGAGTAGAGTAAGTTTCCCATATAAAACTGCCTCCTAGTTGCAACATTTAACAAATTGGATTTGATTTGATATTGAGAGATGTGCGTTGCTTTCGGTAAATTGTAAACAAATCTAATACAGGCATTCAGTGTTCTTTCCATCTTATCGTTTAATTCATCAGTTATGTCGTCGTATACTATGCTACAATAATCAAAGTAAGGCAGTATCAGAGACTTGATCAACAACAGACGAGTAGAAGTTGGAAAGGAACTTTTGTTTTTATTTAGTTGTCTTAAAACCATGAACGTTTTACGTGAAATGCCAAATACATGTTCCTTCCAACATAATGTTCTATCTAAAGTCAAACCAAGATCTTTCACTGTTTCTTTGTAAATAATAGGAACGCCATGTACGATTAAGGGAGGAAGAGTTGTCAGAAGTTCGGAATAAGATTTACAAGATGAGCCAATTATCATTGCATTCATTTTATTTGGATTGAGTGCCAAACCATTTTCGCTTGCCCATTCAGTAACGTAATTTATATCGAATTGGACCATTTCAATTAACTTATTTAATAATGAAATTGATCCAGATAAATATAACTTAAAATCATCAGCGTACTTAATATGTTTACAAAATTTGAGTTTTTGCCAAGATCCGTGACGTACATGTTAAAAAGAATGGACGATAAAGAAGAACCTTGCGGTACTCCACATTTAAGTCTACTCCACTCAGATCTTTCACCATCACTTTTAACAACTGATTGGAATCTATTACTCAAAAAAGATCCGAACCAATCACAAACTGACTTTGATAACTTAAACGATTTCATTTTTGCTTTTAATGTTTTATGATCAATTGAAGGAAAAGCCTTCGAAAAATCAAAAAAAACCACAATAGTTATATGTTGCTTGTCCATAGCCAACTTAACGTCATTGGTAAATTTTAATGCCGCTGTACATGTGCTATGTGTAACCCGAAAACCACATTGCAAGGGGTCAAGTACATCGTTTTTTTCAAGAAAAGATGTCATTTGACTACATACGATTTTTTCTAAAGGTTTAGCTAATGAACAAGCAATAGAGATTGGTCTGAAATCATTTAATCTATTTGGGCTTGTTACTTTAGGGATTGGTCGGACAAAACTCATTTTCCAAATCTCAGGAAAAATTTTAACTTGCAAAGAATAATTATATATATGCAAAAGAATCGGAAATATTATAGGTAATGCTAACTTCATCATTTTTATAGAAATATAATCCGGTCCCATAGCATTCGACTTTATTTGATTTATGCTTCGCAACAGAGTTTCCGGTGAAATATCTGAGAAAAAGAATTCCTTGTCATTAAAAACATTACTTTCATATGTTGGAAAATTATCATCATGACATCGTTTGAGTATTGGTTTCACAGAAAATGATTCCAAGAATTCTTGCGCACCAAAATTGTGATCATTGGATAACTTTTTATTTGATATTAAATTCAATTTTTGTAAGATTTTCCATGTATTTGTACTATTATTACTGTTTCTAATTATATTATGATTATATTTATTAAAAGCATCTCGAATCTTGGTTTGAACTAAATTACGCATTCTTTTAAAATTCGCTTGGTCATAAATATTTCTTGTTTTCCTTGCTTTACTGCGTAAGTTATTTCTCTCCTTGATAAGAGCTCTTAATTCGTTACTTATCCATGGTGAGTACTTTTTTTTTGTATTTGACAAGTGCTGGGGCGCAAAAACATCAAAAGCGGAGGTTAAGAAATAGGTTAATTTCTGCACCTTAAGATTTATGTCACACTCTAAGTAAATGCTAGGCCAATCGTATGTTGCTAAGTGTGACAGAAAATCATTCTCAGGAATATTTTTTAAATTTCGAATGACATTGGATTGACTATTAGACCGATTATCATTTACATTTAATTCAAATTTAATATTTAACAAATCATGATTAGATAGAAATGAAATTGGGTGCTGTCCGTAGTTTAGCACCTTTTCCAAATTATCAACAAAGATAGCATCGATACGAGTGCTGGATGTTTTAGTATGGTGAGTAGAGTTATGAGGCACAACAGATAAACCCGCCGAATACATCATAGAAATTAAATAATTAGTAGAAGGAGAAGTTTTATTTAAATTGCTGTTAAAATCACCTAATATAATAATGTTATTAAAATATTGCAAATTAGAAAAAATTTTATTCTCAAGCTCATTCCCAGATGATGAATTCGGCGGTTTATAGACCACACCCAGCAATGCATTATCACTTTCAGACTGAATTTTTATAAATAAAAATTCAGTTGTCGGATAAGGACTCTCCTCGCTCACAAAAACCAAGGAGCATTTTAATTTCCTATGAACGTATAGACATACTCCTCCACCCCTGCTCAAATCTCTATCATTACGAAACAAGACATAATTATCAAGACTTACTAAATTTGTCGTTATGTTTGGTGTTAGCCAAGTCTCAGACACCGCTATTATGTCATAGGACTTATATTCAAAAAATTTTTTAAATTCCGTGAAATGTGCACTAATAGATTGTGCACACTGAGAAAAAAGGCGTAGTGAGACTTACTAGACAAAAATAGTTAAATACAAATAGTATGACTAACTAAATAACCAGTTAGTATAACTAAAAGAATAGTCAAGGTTACTACGCCAACTACTGAGAAAAACCACGCTGTTTAGTTCGCAGTTTAGTAGTATGGCTTACTATGCAGATAGTTTGACTTACTAAACAGCATTGTATATTAGGATCTTGGTATTTCTAACTGAACCGCTTAGTGCGTCTTACAAATTTTCAAGTTTTAAGAACTATGCTGGGCTAGTTGTATCTAATTTTTTTAAATTAAAATAAGGATAAAAGGAACAGATATTTCTTTATCAATCAATGAATAATGCAATACATAACCTTCTTTATTTTTTACTCATTTCGTTTATCTTTTTGATTTGGTTTTATACGATTAATGATATAATATAAATAAAGTCCCTGCTTAAAACTTGTAATTAATGAAAAACAAATTATTCACATTTTAATACTTATGATTTAGCAAAATGTTATAAGAATAACATAAGAAATAAGATGACAATAACATAGCAAGAAAATGTAAAAAAACATAACAAATAATTATATTACATCTTTACATTGTATTAAAATACATACTACATTATTTTATAATTTTATTATTACGAGCATTATTAAATATTTTTAGTTTAATTAATTAATTAATTTCACTTAATTAAACAATTATTTATTTTCTAAATGTATATATATCTGAACGATTATACATTATATTCACTATTTATGTTTTCGTTTTATTTCTTTGTATGACAACTAGTCTATAATACTTTTAAAAAAATCGATAATGTATATTTGAAATTTACATTTTTACTCCGGTAATATTACTTGTTCTTATTTTTAAAAAGTGAATTTATTACAATAAGCTTTGTCAATCTTCAAAAATCACGTTTCGAAATTCTTAGGTGCAGATATTGAAAAAAGTACAAAATTCATTTTACAACATCATAAAACATCTTGTCGTTTAATGACGAGCATAGACAATCCCCAGCTGAGGGACACCCGACCCTTATTCCGACCTTGCCTGTTTTCATGTAGTTATGAGAGTAGAAAATTATTTTGTTTTTCAATATTTCCTTAATTTGTATTCGACTGTTAGATTTCTTAGAATAAAAGTTATTGTTAAATATGTACTGCTAATTAAGGAAACTTTATTATTTATATGTTCTGTAGCTAAAAGGTAAAAGAGTATAACTGCATTTTCATGGTTTCGAGATAAACGAATTTTAATATTCATTTTGTTCTGTAAAATCGGAATGCATTTAATTAATTTATATAAAATTACTTTTAAAATACGTTTATCAAATTTAATAAAAGGCACAGATTTTAAAGAAATTTAATATTTTTTCTTTATAACAACATATCTTGTTAGAGTTATGTAGTTTGACCGTTCAAATTTTAATATGTAACAATAAACGTCAAATTATTTTTAAACGTCATTCATAGAAAATGGTTGATTTATTTTCCATTATTGTTTAAATAAAAGATTTTTAGATTTATATAATTATTCATTATATATTATATAAATACATTATGATAAGTCAATCTAGTCAATTATAAAAAACTTTTTGTAGAGTCTTTGAGTTTATAAAATCGTTAATTGTTTTTCTCAGCTTGAACGGAGTTATGTAGATAGTTATACCATTCTGTCGCTGATAAAAATGTATTTTTGTTATTATATTATTCAATATTTTCTTCGTATATAAATATTTCAATCAATTTAAAATTATGAAACTTTAAAAAGCATGTTTAAATATACATAAATCTGATGTTTTCTTAACTTTGATAAAATGGTGCCTAGTTATGCTCTTTTACTTTTCAATCGCAGTTTTCATATTAAAGGAATAGTATTGATGTGCTCACTGATGTGTACTGTTAAAATAATATACGTATATTTAAAATAATAGTAAAATATATAATAACAATAATAAAGGAATATATGTACATAATATATTCATAAATAATTTATTATCATTATATTGTATTATAATACATGCTACTATATGATTTATTATATAATTTTATTAATACCATAATTATTAAATAGTTTTAAATGAAACAAGAAGTCTAGACATATTAGTTATAATTTATTAAAATGTAAACTGATTGAAATTTATTATGGGTTCACAAATTTGTCATTTTACAAGAACTACAAGGAGATACTGAAAATTGCATTCAAATATAACAGTAGTAGACTAATTAATATTTAAGCAGTTGTTGTTTCAACACTTCTCAATACCTGGATTTTATAACCGGTCGGGCGCCCGGACCTTCGATCTGCAAAACTGAAAACTTTTAATTTTCTTCTACCTCTCTATCTCCAAACTATCTCCAATTTTGTAAAGTACATGCCCCACCCTTAATTTTTTCATCCCTTCTACTAATTGAAAATTTCTCCCACTTACTAACCATTGTTCAGTTTTCATTAGTTTTTCTTTGCCGCTCCTAAGAGTTGTTACGAAAAGAGCTGCATCTTCAAACTTTAAGTGTTCAATAAAGTGGTGAAATTGTGAATTGTCAATTGTGTTAATAAACCATTTTTAAACGGAAGACTTCTTTATATGATATTTAGTGTAAAGTTTAATTATATAGTTTTATAGTTTTGACTATATTGTGTTTAACAATGGATTGCCAAAATCTTCTTCGAGAATGGGGATTCGAGTTATACGTAGCAAAATTTGAAGGTAGGTTTCCTTGTATATCATGACTAATACTTTTTTTCCTTAAATAATAAAACCAAATACACATGATAGGTAATTAGTTTTAAATTAGAGAGTAATTAAAAATTAGAAAACACTTTCCTCATAAATATTATTGTATAATATCCCTCGTGTTAGTAAAATAATCCATTTTAAAAGTGACTACAAATGTATCTTAAATTAAGATGCCTACTTTTTGCAGTGTTATACTCTCGAAATCTATTTTTTTGTTTAATAAGTGTATTTATGCACTTGACATAAGCGAAGTTTAACTCAAAATGAGTGAAAATTTTTTTTATTTAGAACGGAAAAAAATGAGTTAACTGCCACAGCTAAAGAATTCAGCTGATTGTTTTGTACATTCTAACCAAGGTTTATTATTATTTTTTGTACTTTTTATATTCTTTTACTGTTCGTTAGATTAAGTAAGAAAAACACGTTTCTTCATTTTCTTCCTATTTATTTAATTTTCTGGATTTTTCTTGATTTCTTTAGTCCTTTCTTGCGTTTTAATTAATTCTTTCATTGTTGTCATGATTTTTCATTTTTCAGAAACATTTTTCCTTCTTTTAAATTGCTTAGTTATTATCTTATATTTAAACTGTTTTCTTAATAATAGTAAAATATGCATATAATAACTATGATATAAAAGTATATATATTATGTATGTATATATCATAGTTGAAAACTATGAATTAACATTAGTAACTCTTACAAATGTAGTTTTTACTATCAGTTTTTAGTTTTTCACTAAGAATTAGTTATATAGAAATTTTTACTAATTTAATTTGTGGACTACTTTTCACCATTTCATTACTAGTTTTATTTAGAGAGTAAAAAATTGATTATTATAACATTACATTACAATACATATTACAATGTTATTTATTACACAATTTTATTATTAAATATTTTTTAATGAAACAAGCAGTCTTGACAAATACTAGTTAATTTATTAAAATGTAAACTAAATGAAATTTATGTTGGGAAATTTACAAATTTGTCATTTCACAAGAACTATAAGGGAATATAAATGGTAGATACTAAGAATTGCATTTAAACATAACAGTCGTAGACTAATTAGTACTTAAGTACTTAAGTAGTTGTTGTTTCAACACTTTTCAATACCTGTATTTTATCACCGGTCGGGCGTCCGGACCTTCAAAATGCAAAAGTGAAAACATTTTATTTGTCGTCTATTTTCCTGTTTAAAACTTTGTGAAGAAAATTATTTTAAATTTTAATTAATTTCACTTTTCCATTAAAAAAGTATTATTTTTGATATGAAAAATGCAGCATTTATTTTAGAAAAGTTTAATTTAATACGTATTATTCATTTATTTATTTATTAAATATGCCAAAGCAAAAGAAATATTTGAAAGTGTTTTGTAATTGTTTTATTTTATTTTATTTGCATTTTCTTTTATATGAGAAAGTAATAGTTGTACCTTAGAAACCATTAACTTTTCAATTAAAACAAGGTAGGCATTTTTTTAAGCACATTATTCAAAATTTACCCAAGTAAAGTTTAAATTCCAAACTTCTAAATTTTATTCATGGACAGATAAAAGTTTTTATCTCCAATTAGTTATTAATGGTTTAAAAATAAAAACATCTTGTTCTTTATTTAGCTGAAAAACAATTGTCAATTTCCGCACATTTTAAATTTTGTATTTCTTTTTTTCACTAATTTTCTTAAAATGATAAATTATTTATTTTCATTTCTCCGAGTATTTTCTTTTTACAAAATTTTGTTTCTTAGAAACAAAATTATTGAATTACACTGTGTTACAAAAATTGACAAAGAAAAATTACTTTGAATCGGACCTAGCCTAATAATAACGGAGAAAAACACGTGTCAAAAATGCTATGTCTCTAAAAACATTAAATTTCATAAATAGATAACTTGTGTACTCAGAGAAATAGATGCTAAGAGGTACCTTCTAGAGAGTACAGTGTAGCATCTCTGATGTTACCGAGTAACATAACCTCTACCATCAAATATACTAAAATTCTTACCATTTATTTCTCTCAGAGTGTAATTTTCATTCAATAAAAAAATTAAAAATACGTATTTCCTTATTTTTTATATAAAATCAGAAAATAATTATTTCCAGCCAAAAAATTTTTTGAATGTCACATGTCATTTCTCCTCATTGAATCAAGAGGCTCAATTATTGCATATATAAATATAAAATATTTTTCATGAATACTTATTGAATATTTTTTATGAAAAATTAACAATTTTGATTTCCTATTGCTACTGGACAATTTATTGTATATTTTTTCATATCTTTCGGAAATTTTTGATATATCATATACTTATTTATTATTTTTTTTATATATTTGTAAGATGAAGAAATAGATCTCAATGCTCTTCTACATCTAAGTGAGTCTTCTCTTTGTCAATTGATTCCAAAAGCTGGACCTAGGACTAATTTGATGATAAAAATTGCCGAGTACAAAAGAACCAAACATATAAATCCGGAGGTAATTTTCTACCTGTTTATTAATTTATTTTCAAATCAAATAATTCAACTAATTTTAAAGACTGTGGTATGTTATTTTCAGGCAGTAGACGTTGAAGCTGATTCTTCACTGCTTAATTTTAAGGAACATTTAGGTAGATCTGAAAATGTTGATCAAGAGTCATTAGATCCTCTACCAACTGACAACGAAAAAAAGCAGCCAACAAATGATTTTGATAATTTACTTTCTAGTGAAGATGAGGAAATGATAAATACTGCAGATGATAATGACCGCATGCCGACATTTCAAGATCTTCAAGCAAAAGAAAACCCCAATGTAAGTTCCTTTAAGTAAAGGTCAGAAGTTTAAAATTGTAAAAATCCTACGGATTTGTAGTGATGTTAATGCAAATTTTCAACTCGCTATAATTTATGAAGATCGTATAAAGAAAGGCAAAATTGCTTTCCCTAATCTAAGTAAATAAATAAATAAATTAGCAAATCTAAATTAATTGAAAATAAAAAATTTGAATAAAATTTAGTTAAAAGTAACTATTTATTAATTATGTTCATTATTAGGGTATGACAAATAACTGAAATTTTAATCGAATTTATAGTAAATTAATACAAGTAGTCAATATGTGAACATGGCTAAATCTCTTTTTATTTTAGACTGTTGAACGAGCTCTTCTTTCGAGGCCGAATGACGCTAAACTTATCTTTGCTAACTACTCAAAACTTAAAGAAAAGGGAAAGCGAATTGCAAAAAGTTACGTTGGATTTAAATCGGAACATAGGAAACTGTTATCTGACGTCATAATTAAAGAAGAATTGAAGTCTGTAACTCAACTGTTAGTAAAGAATTACAGTATATTCAAATTTTTAAAAATAGTTTATATTTAATGGTAGTTAGTAACAAAGTTTTAACTTTTTATTTTCAGAATCTCGAGCGATCGTTTTAAATTACTCGCCAGTGAGGTTCAACAATTATTTCCAAAGGAAAAAGCGGTATGTCTTCATTTGCGCATGTTTTATATGCTTTATATATTTTATATGTTTTATATGTATGTTTATATATAATAATGTTCCTTAAATTACAGTCCATTTACTACAGTCCTCATCTTACTATTAGACATAACAATAAAGTCATTAAAAAAAGAGCAGCTCGTGGAAAACTGTACCACAAGTTTACAAATTTGAGGAAAAAGTTGAAGTATGGTGGATTAATAGACAATAATGTTTGTGACTCTAATGACAGTGAGCCAACCCGTAAGTTATAAAATATCTTTTTCCTACTTTGTTATAATACATTTGCATTATATTCTGAATATTTTGATATGTTATTTTATTATTATAATACTTATCGAAATTTTTTAGATGTAAATCAAAGTGTTTCTGAAGCTCTATTGTGGCTAGAGAAAAGAGTTGAAATTTGCTCACGCGTTTCAGAGGAATGAAAACATACAAGGGAAGCTAGGAACAGTGAACTGCGAACCACAATTGATACAAAAGATAATTATCTTTACGAGTATTTTAATAGAAAATATCCTTTCCTAAAGCAGCCTCAAGGTTATAATTTGGTGAGATAATTTTTTAAATATTAGATATAGAATTTTGACATCAATTAATTTTGTAATTTGCTTATGTCTTAATCATTTTTCAGATAGTGCAAGATTTTGACGACTTATTTCCCAACTCAAAAAACTCTTTATTTACCGAATGGGATAATTTTTCATTAAAAGTGAAACGTTTAGTTGGAATCGAGGAAGATGAGGGTGAGTAAAAATTAAATTTTTTAAAGTTCTACGGTTATAGCTTTCGCTTTAACAAGCTTTAACTACACGGAGGAAAAAACCTAACCTCCATAGCATGAAGTTTTTCCCTCGCTTTGTAGTAGGACCCACTCCTATCTTTAAAGTACGAAATTTTACTGCTTTTCTTGCTTTAAAGGTAGGAGTGGGGGTCCTACCTCAAAACTAGGGAAAAAGTTAATTCTATAAAGATTAGACGTTTTCCTCCGTGTAGTCATATTAAACAAAAGAACAATAAATAAGAAATAAAAATATTGAAATTATTTGAAATTTTCAGAAGTTCCAGATTCTCAAATTTTCTTTTTGATTGGAAAGCTTTTTGAAATTGAAGGCGTTTCATCTGTCCCAGTTACCAAAAAGTATAGGGCAACAAAAGCTGAGATGTTGCAGAGTTTTTTGTTTCACGCAAATGTAAGATTTTTTAATTTAAATGTGTATATCATTATCAAAATACATATTGGGTAAACGGTGGTAATTATGAACAGATATCGGTAGTCGAACATTTTTTATTTTCTATTTGAAATAAACATTTAAAATAGCTCAAATAATAAAATATTATTTCAATAATAAATTGTTTTTACTTTGTGTTAAAATTGTCAAAATTGTGTGTCTGGATCAAATAACTCGACATCGATAGGCTTAAAAGCCTCTCGTTTAGGCAACTTACGACTGCGCTGGGGACGTTGCGCATTCGTTGGAGCGAGTTATTGGATCCGGGCACTCAATTTAACAAATAACAAAAATTAGTAAGTTACAAGCTCTAAAAGAATTGTCAGACTACTAGATCATTTGTCGTCTACAACTGTTTTTACCCTATAATCACTATAAACTTTATACGAATATTATTAATGAATTTGTATTTTTTATAGACAATTGATGCTCTACATCCTGGAATCGATGAACTTTCTAAAAAAGCTGTGACCGAACAAACAACAATCCAACCTTTTGCAGCTATAGTCGGAACTGACTTAAGGAACGTCGATTCTTATTGCATAATAGCTGGTGTGCAATATAGAGTTGCATCCGTGCGAGATGCAATAGACGTAACTTTTAAAAGTTTTCACGCTCTTCATGCATCATATCCCAAATCATCGGAATCTTTTTGGTTATTAATCCAAAAAGTAATTTATAAAATCAACACATCGTGGGATAAGTGCATTCAAACAAGTGCAGTAGATAGTTTAGTTGATAAATTAAGCATCTAATTTTATTTTTGTAAATATTGTTTGTCTCTTTTAAAATTAAACCGTTAAATTCGAAATTATGCCTACTTGCAGTCATTTTTCTCTTGTTGTGCCCTCGGTTAGTGGTCTTCAAACCCATGTGGAACTTCAGCATCCACATGAAATTGTGTTTCAGTGTAAGGAAACAAATTGCTTAAGACGTATTTCAGGATGGAGACCATTTAGAAGGCACCTATTGAAAGTGCACCAATGTCCACTAAAACCAATAACAACTTGTAAAAAAAGGAGCATACGAGTAAAAACAATTTCAGATTCTGTGGGTAAACAAAACAATGAAATTCAAACTGATCCTGTAAATTTAGAATCGTTGCCATCAGAATCATGCACGGTAGGGGATGAAACGTCTCCGCTTCATAATGTTTCAGAACTAAAAGAAGAAATACTGTCAGAAGCAGTCACATTGATTAGTAAGTTGTATGCCGATCCTACTCTTCCTCGCAATCATGTTCAATCTATTGTAGACGCTATTCATGAATTGTTAGAAAATATTTCTTCTAGGGTCAAGCCCCATTTACTTCAATTAATGGAATCAAAAAGCGAAAATATCGCTGATTCTGTTGATGATGTATTCAACCATGTTGTTGAACCATTTAGGGAAACTCTATCAACAGAGTATCGTAGGCTAAAGATTATTAAAAGTTCTTCAGAGTATGTTGATGCACAGACATATGTTGTTAGTGACAGGCTTGATGATTTATACAAAGATGGTAGAGTAGTTCAAGAACGCGTTTCTGTAAAAGCAAAGTATGTTCCTATTATGGAGACTTTAAAGAGTTTTTTAAAATTACCTGGTGTTTTGGATAAAATAAAATCATATATTAATGAATTGGAAATTGAAGAAGAGAATGGAATTATATCTAATTTTATTCAAGGTAGTCTTTGGAAAGAAAAGAAAAAACACTTTAAAGATAAATTCGTCATCCCGATTTTTGTATATTACGATGATATTGAAGTCAATAATCCTTTAGGTTCACATACTAGTGTCCAGAAATTAGGAGCAGTTTATTTTTCATTGCCTGTTTTGCCTCCAGAGTATAGGTCTAGACTTGAAAACATATTTCTGACTTTACTTTTTCATGCCTCTGATCGAACAACTAACAACTTAGGGAATCACAACATTTTCATAAATTAATCACGGAATTAAATGTTTTACAAAATAAAGGATTTTCGATCACTGTGAATGGCAAGGTTGAAACAATTTATGTTGCCTTAGGTTTGTTTCTTGCTGATAATCTAGGTTTCAATAGTGCTTTAGGTTTTACTGCAAGTTTTAATGCAAATTACTATTGCAGATTTTGCAAAATGCATAAAAGTATAGCAAAATCTACTTTCATCGAAGATAAAAGTCTTTTAAGGAAACTTGAGGACTATGAAGCAGATATTAATAACGGTGTTTCTTTGTCAGGCATAAAAGAAAATTCTGTCTGGATTGAAATCATGAATTTTCATGTTTTATTAAATTTTGCTGTAGATTTATTTCATGATCTGTTTGAAGGTGTGTGTAGGACTGATATGGCTCTTATTTTACATTATTATATCATACAAACTAAGAAATTTACTTTGAAAGGTTTAAGCGATAAAATGAAAACGTTTAATTACACTGCAAATGGCATTCAAAATAAACCTCCCCTCTTAATTATTGATGACATAAAAAATTATCATTTCTCTATGTCTGCTTCAGAAATGAAAAATTTTGTATTGCTTTTTGGAATGTTTGTTGGTGATTTAAGTGTCATGGACAAAGACTCTGATCCAGCATGGGAAATGTATATCAATTTAAGGGAAATTGTTGAAATTGCTTGTGCAAAGTCCATAAGTAAAGACGATTTAGAACGGTTTCCTAGTATTGTCGAAAATCATCACAGGATTAAAGTAGAATTTTTCGGTTACCAATTGGATCCAAAAGATCATTTTCTAATACATTATGCTAGAATTTCAAAAAAATCAGGACCTGTTTCTCACTTAAGTACAGGGTCCTTTGAATGTAGGCACAGATTATTAAAACTAGGCTCTAAAGCTACTACCTCACGCAAGCAGATTACTCATACATTGTCTGTAAAAGAACAGTTGCGTTTCTCTCATCGTGTAAGATGTAACAAAGGTCTACAAAGTAATTCTGATGTGGGTCCAACCTGCGATCAATATAGTTCCATTTCTCAAGTTGATAATTATTACTTGTTTAGAAATTCAGTACCAATGGAACATTCTAGAGAAGGGATTGCAGTTTCATGGTTAACTTACAATGGCATACAATATAAGCTAAAATCATGTGTAGCAGTTGATCTTAATAGTATCAATTATCCACTATTTGGTGTAATTGAATTAATTCTTTTAAACGGAAGATTTTGACGAAAATTTGTATGCATTTTCTGTGAAACTAACGTCTAAAATGCGTTGCGTTAAATTAAATGATTTACTAAGTCCATTTACGGTCATTCGACACAAAATGAAATCTGGACAAGAATTCATGACGACGAAATACATGATTTAATATTATAAAACTAACTTCTGCGCAGATGCCACAATAGGGAAAGAGCGTAACATAAGGTGATTTTTTGAAAGTAGCGTATCTTAAGTTAGACGGCTCACCATAGTTAAAATTCAAAAAATAGGTTAAATTTTTGTATTTTTTTTTATAAATATATTTATACAATTTTATGTATATTTTATGTATAAAAATTTTTTGATACAACAACATTTTACATACGAGCACTTTTTTATGTTCTAATTTTGAAAAATTTTGTACTTTGTGTATCTTATTAAAAAACATGACAGTTATTTATAAATCACCCATATGTATGTTAAATATATAAATATGTAAAAAACACATTGCTATGAGAATAATAGTTTTCAGGATTTGTGTGTAAAGGAAAACAAGAGCAATTTCTTGTACTAATTTTAGAAGACTTTATAATTAAAAAGATAGTTACGTTAATAAGAAACTTTTCGTACATGTACAAAATTCACATAATTGTATATAACTGTAAAAATTTTAAAACATTAAAAATAAATATTTAAATGAATGAATTATACATAAATAAAATTCATTTCTCCCATTTGCTACTATAAATACTACTAAGTTTTACTTCGTCGAATGGTAGCACTGACATAAGAGCGCAGTGATTTTTACTATGCTACAAATTCAAAGTAAGTAAAAAGCATAGTAAGATTTTCTACGGTACATTGCAAAACTAACCAAACAGTGTAGTGTGCTTTATTGCGAATCATAGTAAAGCTAAACTGACAACGTAGTATCTTTTACCACGCTGGTTAGTAAAATTAATTAAAGGGAGTAGGGAGTTTTAATGCGTTTCATAGTACAGCGAAATTGACAACGTAGTATCCTTTACCACGCTGGTTAGTAAAATTAATTAAAGGGAGTAGTGAGTTTTACTGCATTTCATACACGGGGAAAACGTTTGAGGTAATATTTCCCATATTATATGCAGGACCTCGGATCAAAGTTACAATTGAGATATTGTGTTAAAAATTCTGATAGTTATTTTCAAAAAATAAGAAAAATTTTCCCATATACGTGGTACTTGAGAGTCAAAAGTAGACTGAAAAAGACTACTCGCTTAAAGCTGTAAAATGTGCATTAAAGTTGAAAAGAGTTTGCCGAGAAATGTGCAGAAGTTTACCATGCTACGGGTAATCGGAGTTCGGGCTCAGCGTCAAGTCCAATGACTCTCCAGCATGGTAAACTCTCCTCAAAACTCGCAATTTATTCCTATCGCATGATAAATCAAACTTTCTCCCTCTTTTTCCATTTTTAATTTGCAGATGCGATCACATATTATTTGTCTGTTAATTCCACAAGAACTCTTTCTATTAAAAGGAAAAAGAATGATCTTTAAATTATTAATTTTAATACTTATATTAGAGGCTAGCCTAGCTTACGTTGAATTATATAACATGCAACTATGACAAACAAATTTTAAACGAAAACTTGTTAGATATTTCATATTTTACTGACTACTCTTTCAATTAGTTTATTTTTTAAATTCTTATAATATTTTGATTCTTTAATTGTGTATTTCTGTAAATAGTTTAATTCTTAATATTTATTTACATTTAATACTAAAATAATAAATTTTATAATAAATTAAACAATATTTGTATTTTACATTAATTAAAAAGAAAATTACCTAAAATATTTCAGATATGATGCTTTTCTTGGTTTTTTTATCATTGTAAAATTAAACTATCAAACATATATTTTACAACTTCTAAACTTCTATGTTCGTAAATTTTTTTAAATAAAAATTTCTTGTAATTTAAAGGCAGATTTTTTATATTTTAAAGTTTCTTTCTTGCTTTGAAAATTTTCAATTATGGTAATTTTTACTCTTTACTATTTTTAAATAGCTAAATGTCATTTTTTAAAATTATTATTTTTCTTACTTTTCATTTATTATACCTTTATAAGATCTACTTAATTCATTACTTTCAATTTTTAGTTGTAATAACTTTTATTTATTCAAATTCTTATTCAAAATAATATTTATTTTCGTAAATAACGTTTAACAAATTCTCTAAATCTGAGTTAGTTAAAAATAACTAGCTTGAAATCAAAAAGTTAGCTATTAATTCAAATAGCTATATTTCTACTAATCATTTAGTAAAAAATAAATAATTATTAGTTTAGTTTATTTTTAAGTTATATCAAAATAGATAATATTTTAGTAAAATTCTGATTATTATTAATAATTAATTATTTTTAACTAATTCAGATTAAAAGAACAGATAGGATTTTCTAGGTTATTAAACTTTTAATGCAGAAAATACAAATTTGTTTCTATAAAAATTATTATATTAAATAACATTTATATTAATATTTTTATATATAATACATATAATATATTTTTAATAAATGAATATTTGGTTTTTTAAACATTGTAAGAATTAAAATTTTAATAAATAAGAATTTTCTGTCTAATTATTAAATTACTTTATTTAAAAATTATATAATACAGGAGTCTCGGAAATCGAAATTAACACAAGTGAAATTGATCTAAAGTGAATAAAAGATAAAGTCAAAGATTTTGTTAATTACACCTATTTTTAATATTTAGATAATTGTTAAATTTGTACACATTATAAAAAATATTTTTTAAAATATCTACAAGTTATTTTTATAACAAGACCTTTAAGTTTTATTTAATTAATGAACTGCATAATTATAACTTTATACATTAAATAAAACTTTTTTTTAAATTAAAAAACTATTTGACATTAATATAATATTTTGGTCGTACTTTTTAGAATTTAAAATACAAAATAAGTTCTAAATTAACATTTTGAATTTGATTCACAGATTATTGCAAGACAAAAAAGAAAGATTTAATAGAAATTACCAAAATTTTGAAACTTGATTTATATAAAAAATTGATCAAGGAAGGAAGCAATAATTAACACATAATTGTTTTAAATTAAAATTATTCAGTCTAAAGATATAAGAATTAAAACCGTTTCTCATAAAGGGATACAATTCTACTCAGTTAGTATATAAGGAAAGTTTGAATCTCTAATTCCAAATGTATTCGAGCGTGTTCGGTGTGCGTGAATGTGTATTTAGATATTTGTATATTGCGGCGTAAGTTTAGTTTAGGTAAATCGCGTCTTGTATATAGTTGAAAAGAATATTAAATTAATCTTAAGGTTAAAACTATGATCGTGATTGTATCGTTAAATGTAATTATAATTAGCGAAATAAGTAATCTCTATAGAAAATAAATCTGTAATTAATATGAAGGAAATCTTTTTATTTTTTGGTTGAATAGAAAAGATCATCTAGTTGGCAAAACTTTACCATGCTGGTGAGCAGGAGCCTTGACAAGAACATTGTCGAGGCGCGCTGAGCTCAAGAATTCGAGCTCAGCGCCTTGTCATCCAGCATGGTAAAGTTTTCCCACGTGCTGTGTATAATACTACTCAACTTTCTGGCAATCGAGGAATCGCCCTCCGACCATCAAATTACCATGCTGGAGAGTGATGAGTATCCATATTTTTGTATAAAACATTTCTAATTCTTGAATAATTTCTATTATAAATTGAATGGTAAAGTTTTCTAAAAATCACTTTGATCCGAGGTGTATCATGCTAACATGGTAAACTTTATCTGAAACATTTTCTCCGTGTAGTATAGCGAAATTAACAACGTAGTATCTTTTACTACGCCAATTAGTAAAATTAATTAAAGGGAGTAGTGAGTTTTACTACGCTTCATGGTACAGCTGAAATGATAGCGTAGTATTTTCTACTACGCCAATTAGTAAAACTAATTGAAGGGAGTAGTGAGTTTTACTGATCTTCATAGTAAAACTAAGTTGACAGCGTAGTATTTTTTACTACGCCAGATACTAAGTCTAACTGAACAGCGTAGTGTGTTTTACTACACTCCTGCAACCAGGCGGTTTAGTACAAGTAACTTCGCTGTTTAGTTAAACCATATTTAACTACGCCGAATAGTTAGTTGAACTGGATATTTAGTTTGGCTAACTATTCTTTTTTCTCAGTGCATTAACGTGGCAAATATTTATACTTTCCATTAGATACTTTTTTTTTCGTATAAAATTTTCAAAAATACAATTTCTAAATTAATTATTCAAAAAAAAAAAAAAAAAATTACCAATGAATTATACAAATAAATATACCTTAAGCACTCCATCATATTATAATATATTGTGAATGAAATGTGTAAGACAAACTCATGAATTAAAAAAACAAATAATTCCATTACATTATTTACTGCATAACTAGTTACATTATCTTCTGAAATAACATTTGCCAAAAATTTAACACAATCTTGGTATGATAAAAATCTACCGAAATAAAAATATGTAAAAACTAAAAAATTTAAACTTTTGATATGAAATAATAAACAAATGAAAAGTACATAATAGAACCAAACGTCCGCTAGTTGCTACTCCAACATCTTTACGTCTTCAATACATCTCAGTTGAAATTTGCGTGATCCATCCTCCTTGCGACCAAAAATTTTACCACCAGAAATCCACAGATATTTTAATTTTCCATTTCTTCTCATATTAAGAGCCGCTGCATAAATATTGCGATTGAAAGGGGTAAGAGACTCCTTAATATAGACATTCGCCCTATCTTTATCACTCCATCCAAAATTCAAAGTAGAAAAGTTTCTAAATGTTTTACGTTTTTCAATAATTTTGTCCCTCAGCATCTGTGTTGACATTTTCACAATTACAATTGGGTGCAGAGAACTGACTTCACTACCTTCCCGTCTCCGAAGTCGAAAGATGTTAACAATGTCAATATCATTGATTTCAACATTTAAACTTCTCGTAATGTCCATAAAAATGTTATGTAAATTTTCTTCTGCCTTCACAGGTAGCCCATGGACTTCAAGAGATGACAAAAGAGCTAATTGGTCTTGAGAATTAACACTATTCTGAAGTTGCTGAATTTTAGATGTTAACTGCACCGTTTCCTCCTTCAGTTTTTTAATTTCCTTAAGTGAAGTTGCTGAATCTACTTGTAATACACTGATGTTGTTGGAGTTTTGTTTAATTTCTTCTTTCATGTTGAAGATTGAATCCGAAAGTTTATTATTAAATTCAGTTTGTGTCACCTTGAAATCATCGAACATCATCGTCATATTTTTGGTATACACTCAAACCCCCGAGATTTGGACTTCCGACGTCTGGACTGCACCTAAGTGGAGATAGACGAGGCAGGGTAGTGGGGTCAGGGAAAAATAATGGCGGACAGTTGAGTAAGTGCAGGAGCGTCAGTATTGAGTATTCCTTCTTGCAGCCCTATTATTTTTGTAAATATGAATCGAAAAAGAAAATATGTTACTTTAGACATCGAAAATAAATCTAAGATATTAAATTTCAATATCTATAGATATTCAGTTTTAATTTCTAGAGACGACAAATTATATATGTTTTAATATCTAGATACTACATTTTAATATATATGAATCATTATGAATATTCATTTTTCTCTGTGAAACAAAGTGGTAAAAATTTATAGTTTCATAATTATTTATAATTATAATTATTCCATGTGCCAATAAATATATTAGGTACCCCCTCGATTTTATGCTTCATACAGCCCTGAGTGTTTACACTTTTCGGCGTCAAGGTGTCCACTCCGAACTTTGGACACCAGGACCGAGCAGTCCAAACTTCGGAGGTTCTAGTGTATTCTTCTAACACTTTACGCTGCCCCTGCTCAACCACTATCCGCATTGCTTCCATGAATTTATCTGAAGGAGCATCGGAAACAGCAGATAAAGTCATATTAGTAACTTCACCAGACAATGTATCATTGGAACGACAGATGGCATTCTCTTTGCATTTTGTACAAACAAAAGGAATAATTCCTTTTTTAATTTGTTCAATTTCTTTTTTGTTATATTTATCTTTTGCACATACATGATGAATAAAATTGTTGCATTTAGAACAAGACATTGCATCTCCTGTCTGCCTCACAACTTTGATTTTACACACAGAACAGTCCGGCATGGCGAAGAGGTTATAATAACCAATTCAACTGATAAAAACAATTCAAAAGAGTTTAGCAAATGCTTCTATGACAGAACACTGATAATCCCAATAACAGATATTTCAACCGACCAATAGTACATCCACTTATTTTTTTTAATACATAATTTGCAAGAGTAAGCAAGATAGTGAATTTAAACACGTCAAACTATTCGACCGGTAAAACAGTTTTTTCTTTAGGTTAAATGGGATTTAGGCTGAATGCATTTTAGGTTAAATGGAATTTAGACTAAATGCGTTTTAGGTTAAATTAGAGTTCCTATAAAGAGAGTTAGGACACGTGAGGTTCAAGTTTTGATTGGCTCAGCGTAACCGGAGACGGAAGTGTATTGAAAGTTTTTTCATTGGCTGAAAAGAGCGCGCTGATTTTAAAATGCTTTCTTAACAAACATTTTTAAATTTCGCCCGCCCTTTTTAACCAATCACACAAATTACTTCATCGTCACTTCCGTCTCCGGTTTGTCAACAGGCTAGTGGAAGGGGGCACATGTCCTAACTCTCTTTATAGGAACTCTAGGTTAAATGGGATTTCGGTTAAGTGGAATTTAGGTTAAATGGGATTTAGGTGAAGTGAGATTTAGGCTGAATGTATTTTAGGTTAAATGGAATTTATACTAAATGTGTTTTAGGTTAAATGGGATTTAGGTTAAATGGAATTTAGGTTAAATGAGATTTAGGTTAAACGGAATTTAGGTTAAATGGGATTTAGGTTAAATGGGATTTAGGTTAAATGGAATTTAGGTTAAATGGAATTTAGGTTAAATGGAATTTCGGTAAAATGAGATTTAGGTTAAATGATATTTAGGTTAAATGGAATTTAGATTGAATGGGATTTAGGTAAAATGAAATTTAGGTTTAATGGAATTTAGGTTAAACGCGATTTAGGTTAAATGCAATTTAGGTTAAATGGAATTTTGGCAGAATGCATTTTAGGTTTTTTGATTTTAGGCTTAATGGGATTTAGGCTAAATGAGATTTAGGGAATATTCATGCCCCTCCCGTTCCACACGATGGCGGCAACTAAACTGACGAAAGCGCGCCCGCGGCGGACTGAGGAAGCGCGAAAAGTTACCCCCACTACCCGCGTTTAGCCAATCAGCGCGTGTTATACCCATATATGTATTCGTTTTCTAGCCATTGAGAACGACATAATGCATTTTCAAAAATGCTAGATTTGAACACAAAAATATTTTCTGTGGACTGATCCATTATTAGTGTATTACCCGAGAAAAAACAGAGTTTATAACACAAGATATGAAAAAATGAAACTGAAATTGAGAACTATTTTCTGTATTATTTATTCATAAACTTACAATATGGCGCCTTTTAACTAAATGATTTATAACTTTTTTAAAAGTGCTGCCATCTCGTGATAAATTTCTGAGTCACAAACATAAACAAATAAAGATTATTTTCTGGGTTAGTATAAATAATCAAAAATGCCAAAAATTAATTAAGTTTCAATATTTTAATACAAAAGTAATCAACTAGTTTTCTTATATTCTTAATTTAAATCAGTTACAAAAGGGATAAATCTGATATTAATTTGAAAGTGTTCGAATTTGCTGGATGAAAGAAATTAAACTCCCACGCTTTATTTAATAATTAGTATGTATTGTTAAAATGAAGAAAAGTTTGTAATTTATTAATAATAACAAGAAGAAGTAGTAATTAATGGTTTGTACATATAGAGTAATTTACATGTCATTAGCATAACCTCAAATTCAACAATGGTTTGTAAACAAATTCAAGTTAAAATTAATTTTCTAAAAAAGGCAAGTTTTTGCCAATCCTAAACTTATTGTTTCCAAATTTCCTTTATTTTAAATTATAATTAAACGGAATATTTGAAGACAGACATTCTTATTGATGTAAATTTAAATGTATTCTTACTTTTTTAATAGTATACTTTCTAAATATATAAAGAACCTTTGATTCAATCAATCCTGGTTTTTATTTGTCCCTAAAATGGTTATCAATTCTAAATTATAAATAATCTAAATTTCAAGTCTAAATCACACTCAATCATAATTGATTGGAAATACAATTCATCCAAATTTTAATAGATTTACTTTTTAATTTATTAAAATTTTAATTAATCTAAATTTCAATCGAAATTTAATATATATTCAAATTTTAATCCTATCAAATTTTTAAATTTTTATAAAATTAATTTAATAAATAATACTTTCAGTTATCAATACTTTTAACATTTAATACAAATTCTATATTTTACACGTCAATTTATTTTTCGTTATATTCTCTTTACCTTTATGCTGCCTATTTTCGAAAAATAATTCACCTTTTTGCTTAATTTATGAAAAAAAGTGGTAGCCCCATAAAAGCCAAACACATAAAACCATTTTAAATCTTTATTAGAAAATTCGAAATTTCTAAATCCAACCTAATTTTAATATATTTACTTTTTAATTAATCCAAATTTTAATTAATCTAAATTTTTCATTGAACCAAATCTTAATCTATTCAAATTTCAATCCTATCCAAATTTTTATAAAATTAATCAATTTAATAAATACTACTTTCAATTATTAACAATTTTAACATTAAATACAAATTCTGTATCTTACACGTAAACATTTATTTTTCATTATATTTTCTTAACCTTTCTTGCTGCCTATTTTCGGAAAATCTTTTTGCTTAATTTAGGAGAAATGTGGTCCCCATAACAACTATAAACACATAAAACCATTTGAAATCTTTATTAGAAAATTCTAAATCTCTGTATTTTTTTCAATAATAGGTAAACTACGGTTTGGACATGAAACAAGTACACTTGATTGGTCACAGTCTCGGAGCTCACACAGCAGGTTACGCAGGTGAAAAATTGGAAGGGAAAATTGGCAGAATCACTGGACTCGATCCTGCTGAACCCTATTTTCAAGGGATGCCGAGTCATTTACGTCTTGATTACACTGACGCCCAATTAGTCGACGTCATTCACACTGACGGGAAGAGTATCTTTTTCCTAGGTATGTTGCTTTAAAGTTTAATTATAATTTCGCTGCTTACACAGATTTTTCCAGAAGTTTTCCCCCAGAGATGAAAAGTATCAAGATCATCCGTATGGATGATGGATCGAAGCTTCTTCTTCCTCTAAATTAATTTAATTAGACAAACAAAAAAACAAAAATATTTCATTGGGTATCTTGAGTTGATCCTTGGATAACTATAGCCACTATAAGGATTTCCAGGGTACGGGATGAGTCAACCATGCGGTCATTTGGACTTCTACCCTAATAATGGAAAGGAGCAACCAGGCTGCACGGATCTTAGTGAAACAACTCCTTCATTACCTTTGACCTTGATTCGAGAAGGTCTGGAGGAAGCGTCTCGTGTCTTGGTGGCGTGCAATCATGTCCGGGCCATTAAACTCTTCATTGAAAGCATCAATTCCAAGTGTCAGTATGTTGCCCACGAATGTGGCAGTTATTCGAGTTTTCTCAGAGGCGAATGTTTCTCTTGCAAGAGCAACAATAGTTTGAGTTGTGGAGTCATGGGATATCACGCTAATACGAGTCCTGCTTTGGTTAAACGACAGGCAATGGGTCAGGATGTGTCGTCCTTGCTCGGCTCCAAATTCTTTTTTAGCACTGGAAAAGACGATCCTTATTGTAGTGAGTATCTTCGCAACAATTGAATTGTGTCCTATCAGACAAAAATGGCGAATGGGGCATCCCGGCAAGAAGAGGTTGATTAAAATGTATTAAAATATATACGAAAAAGTTCAAAAATGACATTTGGTTAGAATAGGAAGCGATATTAATATGCATTATATTTCCAAACATTTTAATACGTTTTAATTCCGTTTGATTGAAATGAATTAAACTGTTACCAATCCCAGTAAGAAGGAGAGAGTTGAAAAGGATTGGAATTTTATGATTTTCGAAGAGAAAGGAAAATTATTCAATCTTTTTGAATACGTTTTTGTCCAATTCATTCGAATCCGTTGATACCACCAACTTTTATCGGAAAGTCAATCCTTACTAATACGTTTCTTAATATTTTGCAATCCAAATGAAACCTTTTATAATGAAAAAATTTATGTATTTTAATACCGACAGTTCAGATTATTGAATCCAAATGAATCACTATAATAAAAAAATAAAATAAAATGAATATTTTTGAATACCCACAGTTCCGATTCATTTAATCCAAATGAATCGCTTTATAATGAAAAAATTAGAATGTATATATTTTAATACCCACAGTTCAGATTATTGAATCAAAAATGAATCTCTTTATAATAAAAATAAAATTGAAATAAAATAAATATTTTTAAATACCCAATCCAAGCAAATCCCTTTATAATATAAATTGAATATTTTTTAATGCACACAATTCTTTTTTATTTAATCCAAATAATTCCCATTATAATGAACATGAAATATAATATTATTGTAGATTTATTTAATCTAAATGAATTTCTTTATAATAAAAATAAAATGACCTTACGTTTGATTTAGAGAAAACAAATTTTGAAATATTGCTCAGTTTAACATTTATAATACTGATTTTTTATATAAATTACAAGAATCTGAACTGTAGGTATTGCAAAATATACCTTTTTTCATTATAAAGGGATTTCTTTGGATTAAATGAATTTTAACTGCAAGTATTCAAAAATATTAATTTTATTTTTTTAATTATAAAGGGATTCATTTGGATTTAATAAATTTGTACTGCGGGTATTCTAAAATATTCGTTTTACTTTGCTTTTATTTTCATTATATAAAAGGATTCATTTGGATTTAATTAATCTTAACTCTGGTTATTCAAAAATATTAATTTTATTTTTTTAAATTATAAAGGGATTCATTTGGATTGAAAAATATTTAGAAACGTGTATTAATAAAGATTGATTTTCGAATAAAAGTAGATGCTATCGCCGGATACAAATGTATTAGACAAAAAAGGTATTCAAAAGTATTACAAAAATTTAATACTTTTCAATTACTCTCTTCTTACAGGGATGTGTATGCTTTAAACGGAATTAAATTGGATCCATATTTTTAGGAATAACACAGGAATAAATTGGTATCATTTCTAACTCTCGTATCGGAATTAATGTACGAACGATTGTTATCAGAAATTAAAAAGAATAGAAAAGTGTCCAGATGAATTCTCTCTAAAAGAATTAAAACGTGGAAGTTCAAAAATGACATTAGATTGGATTAAAAAAATTCGAAATTCCACGACATTTGGAACCGTTTTTATTCATTTCAATCAACCTCTTCTTGCCGGGGTTTCAATGTTTCATTTAAAATCGACCGCCTTGCTTTTGTTTTTAAAAATAGAGTCAATTTCACTCAAAGTCGTTGCGGACTAATTTTACAAAAATCTGATAATTTGTAATATTTATTTTTGATGTCTGTACAATACGTTTTTGACAATTATTTTTAAAAAAATTCTATAATTGCTTTGTAATTTGAGTTTAAAACTTGAGCTACAAAAAAGAGGTTATTTTGACAACTGTCAAGATTAAATAAAAAAGCACATTAGGATAATTCCACTGACTTTCATCTGAGGGCTGTTGCTGACATATTTTTAAAAAATCTTGTTTTAATATATGTGAAACTTGATGAATTTCTACGTTCATTAGCCATAATATTATAAAATAAATTTTAATTTCTTCGATGATATTATTAATTAAAAATAGGCTGTTCACTACATGATTTCGTAACCTCAAATTTTTCATTTTTTTAAAAACGTTATTATTAAAAAACTACTTAACAATATGTGTTCTTACTTACAAGAAACATAAATCACTTTATTCTATCTATAGAAATTATGATATTATTATAAAATTATTTTATGTTATGAGTATAATTAAATTTAAAAATTTTTTCGTTTACAAAATTTCATAATTTTTTAAAGCTTGTAATTTTTTTCTGGAAGCTCAAAAAATTTTGAAACTTTGCAGATATTTTATTCTTAATATAATTTACCTGCTATTAAAATTTGACGAGGGTATTTTGCTTCGTTTCGAAAATATTAAATTTGAAAATTTTTTACTCAGAAAGGTTAATTTGAGGATTTAAAACATTTGACATCTCTCTTTTCTTATGAGATAACAGAGATATGTGAAATTGTTTTGCTAACTTCAAGTCCTCGAATTAACCTTTCTGAGTAAAAAATTTTCAAATTTAATATTTTCGAAACGAAGCAAAATACCCTCGTCAAATTTTAATAGCAGGTAAATTATATTAAGAATAAAATATCTGCAAAGTTTCAAAATTTTTTGAGCTTCCAGAAAAAAATTACAAGCTTTAAAAAATTATGAAATTTTGTAAACGAAAAAATTTTTAAATTTAATTATACTCATAACATAAAATAATTTTACAATAATATCATAATTTCTATAGATAGAATAAAGTGATTTATGTTTCTTGTAAATAAGAACACATATTGTTAAGTAGTTTTTTAATAATAACGTTTTTAAAAAAATGAAAAATTGAGGTTACGAAATCATGTAGTGAACAGCCTATTTTTGATTAATAATATCATCGAAGAAATTAAAATTTATTTTATAATATTATGGCTAATGAACGTAGAAATTCATCAAGTTTCACACATATTAAAACAAGATTTTTTAAAAATATGTCAGCAACAGCCCTCAGATAAAAGTCAGTGGAATTACCCATTAATCTTTTAGATAACAAAAATTTCCTTTTTGATAATTGTTAAAATTACTTTTAAAACTTACTTGCAAAATATCAAATTTTTCAAAGTTTTAATTAAAATTTTCTGTTAAGTATTCCAATATTTTAATATTAAATATTATTTCATCTTGAGTACTTTTACCTTAATTATTGAAATTTTGAGAAAAAGCAGTGTTTTTGAACTCTAATAAATTCTCACCAGAAGCGTGAAAAAATCCAATTTTGGTTTTAAAATTCAAATTTGACCCTCCTTTCCACAGTATCAAAATTTGGTGTTGGAGAATCAGCTACTTTTTTTAGTTTTTACAATTTGAAAAATGTGCTTTCAAATACGAATTTGAAGGTTAAAATACAAATAACTTTGTAACAAAATGTAAATTTTAATTTCACAATCTGACAGCAACTAACTTCAGTTTTACAAAACTACTTGCATTTTAACCTTTAAGTCCATATTTAGAAACATATTTTTTAAACTGCAAAAACTAAAAAAGTAGCAGATTTTCCAACGCCAAATTTTGAAACTAAAAAGAAGGGTCAAATTTAAATTTAAAAACCAAAATTTGATTTTTTTCACGCTTCTGATGAGGAGTTATTAGAGTTCAGAACACTGTTTTTTTAACTCATAATATCAATAATTAAGGTAAAAGTTTTCATATTTCTCCATTATAAAATTAAAAAGTTAATATGTCTTATGAAAGTACATTAAAAGTACTCAAGATGAAATAATATTTAATATTAAAATACATATTGGAATACTTAATAGAAAATTTTGACATTTTGCAAGTAAGTTTTAAAAGTAATTTCCATCCAACATTTTGTCCTTATTAATTCAATAATTAATATAAGTAAATTAGACTGTTTTTAACAATTATCAAAAAGGAAATTTATGTTATCTATAAGATAACTTAAATCTTAAGCTTTTTTATTTTAATAAAAAGCTTGAACTTTTTTTTCATAAGCTTTTTTATTTAATATTGCCAGTTGTCAAAATAACCTCTTTTTCTTGTAGTTCAAGTTTCAAACTCAAATTACAAAGCAATTATAGAAATTTTTTAAAAATAATTGTCAAAAACGTATTGTATAGACATCAAAAATAAATATTACAAATTATCAGATGTTTGTAAAGTTAGTCCGCAACGACTTCGGGTGAAATATAATGGTTTGACTCAGTAAGGAATTTTTTTTTGGGCCTATCTCAGGAAGTTTTAGTTTTATATTAAGAATTATAGTTTTGTATATATAAAAACTGGAGAGAGAAAAAATTCTTTTAAAGAAGAAAATATGCTGAAAAACGAAAATAAAAAGTAATCGTTTTGAGAAAATTAGTTAAAAAAGAAATACCTAGGTGCAAATTTTAAAATGTGCGCGAAATTGACAATTATTTCTCAGCTTAATAAACTATCACTTGTTGATTTTTTTTATTATAGGTTAAAGATGTTTTTATTTTTAAATCATTAATAACTAATTGGAGATACAATCTTTTATCTGTCTATCTGTCAGATGAACTTAAAGTTAATGAAATAAAGATTAATTTTACACAAAAGAAAATAGAAAATTTTAATTCTCCTAGAAATTATGAACTTTCAAAAATTGTCTCTCAATTTTAACAATTTTTACTATATTTATTTATTTTGTTTATTTATTTACTTGAAAGAGACTCGTGTCATATCAAAAACCCTTAGTGAAATTAAATCTTTGTTTTTCAATAGATTTTAAGATATATAAATGTGCCTTATATCTCCTGCAAGTAATTATAATTGTAGTCACCGAAAATCAATTTAAATTATTTCAAATCGTCCTAATCATGTGTAAAAAGTGATTATTTGAATTTGATTTAAAGTGCTCCGAGAAAAATACTATATTTTCAAGATATACTTAAAATTATATAATCTTACGTCGAAATTAAAAGATATAAAAATTTGTTTTTTCAAGTAAAGTTAGCTGTCTAGTTACTGATATCAACTAATATGTTCAAAATGTCATAATATACAAATCTGAAGTTAAAAATATTAAAAGTAAAAAAATTTTAGTTTTTATCTTTATCGTAGGATAAAGATAATTTTATTTTTAAATCTTTAATAACTAATTGGGGATAGCATTTTTTATCCGTTCATGAATAAAATTTAGAAAATTGGAATTTAAACTATACTTGGGTAAATTTTGAATAGTGTTCTGCAAAAAAAATGTAAGCTTCTTTTTTTATTGAAAACTTAAAGATTTCTGAAATACGCCCACTTCTTTTAAAAGCAAATTATATAAATAAAGCTATGAGTGTTTTTTGTAGTAAATTTAATTATCTCT
This sequence comes from Ganaspis brasiliensis, assembly GCA_037103525.1. Classification (NCBI taxonomy): domain Eukaryota; kingdom Metazoa; phylum Arthropoda; class Insecta; order Hymenoptera; family Figitidae; genus Ganaspis; species Ganaspis brasiliensis. The sequence goes on along the minus strand of JAZKLR010000102.1, from coordinate 3,043,654 downwards.
TATTTAGTATAAGAGTAGCTATTATATTATATTATTTTTAAATATTTTCTTTTCTTGTTTACACATGCTTTCCTAGTCCTTATATCTTTTGTTTGTTTTTTTTTTGCATTTTCGCAAAGTTTTTTTTTTTTTTATTTCACTACTTTTTTTGTAAATTAACACATTGATTCTTAATTTTAAATATTCTAAACTTAAATTTTTAAGACTTTCTTTCAAATTTTTTAACATTTTTTCGTTTTTTAAAAGTTTTTTTGAAATATATATTATGTAATTTCACTAGAATTTGTTCATATACCACGTGGATACTTTGAGGGGTCTAGAAAATTCAAAGTGTCCACGGTTCAATGCATTTTTCTATCCTTAAAGAGAGGTGGAGGGGTCAAAAGTCTGTGAAAAATTTTCCACTTGGTTTATGAAGCAGCAAATACAATTTTTCTAAACTCATTGATGCGAGTCTTTTGTACAGTAATTAGAATAAATTTTAATTATTTTTTAAATTTCTTCTTTTCAGGAAAACATTATAGGATAACAATAAATCTTGCTAGGCCTCCTACTGCTGAAAGTTGGGTTCAAGGTTTTATAAAAGTTACTTTCCACGCCGAAAATGGGATTATTCGTAATATAGATCTCACACCTAGGTAAGCTTTTAATTAATACCTACTATAAATAAGAATCAACATTTAAATATTTGTGTAGAGTTATTTCAATTTTAAATTAACAGATATGAAAATTTCTTTAAAATTTTTATATTAATATCTAGGAGTAGAATAGAAGGTTAAATTAAATGATATTAAATTTGTTAAATTTCATTAAATTTCATTTTAGATTAATTTCAAATTGAATAGATCAAAATATATTTAACATTTTTAATTCAAATTCAAACTTTATCCCTTTATTATTTAAATCTAAACTTTATTTAGAATTTGATTTTTCGTTAATAATAAAATTTAATTCTTGTTACCTATATGAAAAAGTAAAAAATTATTTTATTAAATTTAACTGTTTTTTAAAAAAACTTCAAAAAATCAAGAAAAATATATTATTTAAATGGATTAAATAGGGTTATATTTTTTTTTCAGTGGTTATATGAAATTAGAACACGGAACTTCAACGAGGATGGTAGTGGCACATCCTGGAGGAGCAATCGGAGAAATTGGCAAAATAAGAAGAGTTGAACTTTCCTGGGCTTACGACATGGATGTCTTGCAACCACGTTCCCTTTGTTTCTTCTGGTGCAATGATCATTTATACGTTAACAACATCCTTGTCGATGTTATGGAACTTCCAGGAAGAGGGTACACTTTTAAAAAATAATATATTATTTTCATTTTAAAAAAAAATCCAAACTGAAAAAAACCATTTATCAAACTGAATTACAATTTTCAAATTGAAATTTACAGTTTTCAAATTGAAAATGCCTTTTTCGAATTTGAAAAATCAAAATACAGAAGAGGCCTTGTTTTAAAAACAAATTAAATACTTACAGGAAAAGGGAAACGGATTTCTCCAGTAGATTGTGTTCTGCAAGCAAACGTGACTATGCGGAAATAGCGAGTGGGTCAACTGCCTCTTTTGTTGATAATTGCTGACGATTTCTGCATTGGTGATCAACTTTAAATTGTGCAGTGATCTCAAAGACTTAATTATCTTACAAATCAGAACTCATTAGCCAAAGTACTAAAATAAATAATTTAAATAATTAAACGTGAAACAATATAAAGTTCAACAGAAAGTGAAAAATCTATTTCTAAATTTGTGTGATTTATTGTGTGATTTAAAACGTAGTTTTTGGCTAATTTAATTCGGCCTTTGACGTGTAAAAGACGCGTGTTCACCAGTATTAATAAGATACGAATTGTAAATTTTGTAAATAATTAATATTGTAAATTTAGGCTAAATTAGATTATAATTTCTAATCAGACAAGTCTGATTCATGCGGCCATATTTATCATTAAGAGATGTTAATTAGTCGAAAAAGTCCAGTACGAAACAAACTGCCCCCATCTAATCTAATCACAATTAAGATTATTTTATACGAGTTCCTTAATATAGCTTTTTTTATATTTTTAACCCAGTGCTTAAAAGTTACTTTTTTTGTGATTTATATTAACTATTTTATCTGAATGTCCAAAAATTTAGAAACAGTCTGTTAAGAATGAGAGATCAAGAACTAATCTGATTTTTAGAAAAGATTCTAGCATTTTTGTTCAAATTGTAAAATTAAAATAAATATCTAGATCGCTACAAAATGTACAGTTTGAATACTAGGGATATAAACTAGATAAAAACAAAAAAATTTAATATGTTAAAAAGATTTCGCCTAAAGTAACTATTTTAAAAAAAAGTGTAAAGACCGCAATTAAAAGTCTTGGATAAAATTGAAGTAATCTAGTATCTATTTTTGAAAATCTGATACAAGCAATAACTGTTTTATACTTTAATGGATTTATACTTTTAGCGATACTGCAACGAGTATTTTTATAAATTATTTGTAACAGCGTTCTTAAACTCATAAGAATATATATTTCTACATTTACTCAAAACAGAGAATGTACTAATACAAATATGTAATAGTAAAACTATTTTTCGTAATCAATGTACATCGATGCATATCTTCTGTTCATTCTGTAACAACATTTGTATTGTAGAGAGAAACATGTGATTCAGCCCAATAAATAATAGGCTCCGTTTAATTAATACCTCTCTGTTATTTATTCATCCAAAATTTTATAAACGAAAATTCGCTTTATTACGTAAAGTACTCGGGTGTATCTTAGGAACTTTTTATCACAAAAATCAATTTAAAATTCCGATTTTTTTATTATAAAGAGAAATTAAATTTTCAAATTCTTTATCATAAAATCAATAAAAAAACTAAACGTCTTCAATTTACAAATAATATTGGCGAATATTATAATTTGACATTTTTTAAAAAAATTCTAATAAAAGTAACTTCTTAACCTATTTACAAGAAAAAATGTACAATAAAGAAGTTAACAAAATATTCAACAAATTTGGCAAGTTTCACATTTTTCAAAAATGGAAACAATTGAATTTGGAGTCAGTGGAATTTGAATATATGTAATGTTAATAATGTCGAAAATTAAATATACATATCCAAATTTAAAGGCATAAAAATTGAAGAATATTTACAATTTGACGCTTTCGAATTCAAACAAATTTATTGTATTCGAAATAATTAAAATTGATTTGGCTCAAAGGCCAATTCACATAAATCTAATAAACATCTTTGACAATAATTTAATAATAATTAAGCATACCTAGAGACAAAAGTTCCTGAGATACGATTGTATACATATTATAAATCCTAGAAAAATACGACTAGTGTTTTTTGAAAGCTTAATAATATCGCCTTAACATTGGAAAAATCCCTATCGTGGATAAGGAATGGAATAATTGAAAAAAGAAATTAAAACGTGAATTAGCTTGCTAACCTTTCACAGTGTTTACTTGACAATAGAACGTCGTACACGTTGTTTAATCGCTTATACAAAAAGACCTTTCTTGGTGCAGCTATACACGGTAACATATCGTTTATCTTACACGAGATTCAACAACGATCGAGTAAAAAAGCCGTCCGCGATTGACACGCGGTAACAAGGGAAGTTAAAATATACATACATGTTATTGCAATATAGCTTTATAATCTAATAATCTCTAGATTCATAACGTAGAATCTTTATATATATATGTATATTTATATATATGAATAATATATATATATATATAAATAATAAATAGAAAGTGTGAAAGAAACAAGTTAAGAGCACATACTGTGTCTATACATGTAGCAGTAAATCGCAATAAATGTCTTAAATTGGACAAAGAGAGGCTGCAAAGATAAGTGACAGTGAATTAACAAAAGTGTCAGTATTTTAAAAATAAATGTAATAATATAATGATAATAATTATTATTATTATCAGCTGATTGATTTGGCATAGTTATCTAGAACATTCTAGCTGTGGCGCAATGGTCAGTGCAGATCGTCTACCCAAGCAGTTTCTAACGTCTCGATCAACGAACGAACAAAGGCCATTTCTTTTCGGGCATTTTCCAAAATAACCCGCGGATCCTGCGACGTGCATCGTAAAATATTTGGAGCCATCACCATCGCCAAGTTGTTCGCATCCATTTTCGTACGAACCACAACTTCTGATCGTGCAAATATCTACAAATCATAAACAATTTGTTTTTATTAATAGTGCAGGTTTCATAGCAAAAATTAGGTTCAAAAATGAGGAATAGGGGATTTTTCGCTTGAAAAAAGGGTAAAAATAGGGGAAATTCTGAATGTGAAACTTCATAGAAACTTACATAGAATGTGAATTTTAACTAGAAAAGAGAACAGTTTTAAATAAGTTGCTTTCCATTAAAATTTAATTTAGTTTAAAGTATTTGGTTATTACATAAAAAAGTTTTTACTCCTTGATCTTTTTTTCTCAGTTTTTAAAACATTGTTTCACCACAATATCACACTGTAATATTGCCAATATTTATTGTAATATTAAAGTAATAAAATTCAAAAGATTGCAAATAATTCTGGAAAGCAAAGCTAAATAAATTCACGAAAAACTATAGAATTTTATAGTTTAACTATTTAAAACTATTTTGCAAATTCAAATAATAAAAATTACGAAATCGAAGAATATATTTTAAAAATTACGAAAATAATTGACAATTGAAAATAAAATTCGAAAAATGGCTACATAATTACGCAATTGAAAAAAATAGTTTAAAAAACTAAACAATAAATATTAAATTTAAACAAAATAGTTTAAAAAATACAGGAATAACTGTTAGAAATAATTGCAAATTTAACAACTGGTTTTAAATCGAGAAAAATAATTGAAAATGAAGAAGCTAATAAAAAATTGAGGAAATAAATGGAAAATTTAAGAATTAAATTAAAAGTTGAAAAAATAATTTATAATTGAAAAAAAAATTACAAAATGACGAAAATAATTGACAATTGAAAACAAAATTCAAAAAATGGCTAAATTAATACACAACCGAACAAACTAATTTAAAGAATCATTTATAAAATTCTAGGATACTAATTAAAAAATGAAAAAATTGTAGGATATAATTGAAAATTGCGGAAAATAATTAATAATTGAACGAAATAGTTGAAAAGTGACGAGAATAATTGAAAATTTGAAGAAAATATGTGAAAATTGACGAAAATAATTTTCAATTGAAAACAAAATTCGAAGAATGACTAGAATAATAGACAACTGAAAAAAAGAATTAAACAAATTAAACAAAAAATAATAACAATAAAGAAAATAATTGAAGATTAAAGAAAACAATTAAAAATTGAAGAATAGAATAATTAAAAATTAAAAAAAATAATTGAACAATTGTATTTAAAATTAAAGAAACTTAATGATAATCGAAAAAACTAATAGAAAAAAGTCGATAATTTTTTAATATTAAAGAAAATAATTGAAAAGTGGAATTGAAATTTGAAGAAAATAAATGAGAATTGAAGAGAATAGTTCTAGAATTGAATAATTAAATTGAAATTTTAAAATAAAATTTTTACGAATGAAAGAAATAATTGAAAAAATCTTAGAATTATTTAATATTCAGTAATTACTTAAAAATCGTTAAAAATAATAGAAAATTAAGGAAAATATTTTAGAATTGGAGAAAATAATTAAAAATTGGAGAAATAAATTGGAAATTAAACAATTAAATAGGAATTTCAAGAAAATAATTGATAACTAAAAGAAAAATAACAATATGCCAAAAATAATTAAATATTGACGAAAATAATTAACTATTAAAAGAAATAATTAACAATTGGAAAAAAAATCGAAAAATGGTGAGAATAATCTGCATTCCAACAAAAAGTTTTGTTAAATTAATGAATAATCATAAAATTGAATGAGAATAAATAAATTGAAAACTGATGAGAATTATAGAAAAAATGTAGAGAATAAATGAAAATTGAAGAAATCAATTGCAAATTGAAGAATTGTATTGCAATTTTAAGAAAATAATTGATAATTTAGAAAATGCGAGAATTATTGAACATTAAATAAAATAATTGAAAAACGAAGAATGCAATTAAAAATTGAAGTAAATAAATAAGAATTAAAGAAAACAATGGAAAATTAAAGAAATAAATTGAAGATTAATGAATTAAATTGAAATTTTAAGAAAGTAGTTGATAATTGAAAGAAAAATTACAAAATTACTAAAATATCGAAATATTAATGAAAATAATTGAAAAATGAGAAAAATAATATATCAATTAATTTAATCTTCTACGTATGAACATTTTAAGTAAATTTATATTAATAGGATTAAATTGTAATTGACTAAAAATTTTAGTATGGAAATGCCAGTTCAATATTTTAAAGTAAACTATATTTTTTATTTATCTTATTTTCTGTAGATGCAGTTGAATTGATTCTTATCAAAGTAGACTCTAATTTTAATTTAAAGATCAATATTTTTCAAACGTTACTGATTTAAAAAAAAAATATCTAAGTGCCAAACTTCATGTGTGAACAGAATGAAAGAATGAATGAATCTTGCGGATTATTATTATAGATAGATGGAACTTTCATGAAACACTTTAGTTATTTTATATTTTATAATAGGGACCGTCACAAAAGTATTTTGGTTTTTGGAGTTATTTTAAAATATTTCGTCAAAGTCAATAGATTTTACTTAAATATTGAAATCAATTAATCAAATGTAAGACAAGAAATAATAGTTATATAGTATTAGATTTGGTGAAATTAATTTTAATAATAGTTTTATTTGGTGGAAAACTCCAGAAATGTCTTGCATTTTTATGTATTTCATGACTTATTAATTATTGTTTCTGGATTTCTTACTTTCAGTTATACAAAAATTTCCAAAGACTGAAAAAAAAACTTAAACAAAATTTCTTATTTAAGCATTGAAAAATATATTTTAAAAAGAAGACGTTTAAAAATTAAAAAAAAAAATTTTAATATTTAAAAAAAAAATTCAATAATTAAAAAATTGAAACTGAATATCTTTAACAAATAGGAAGCAAAAGAAGTTTTATTTATATTTTACAACTTTCTAAATCTGAATTAATAAGAAGTAGGACGGTGATTTTAGTTTAGTAAATATTCTCACGAATTATTAATATTGTACTATTTAATTTAGTAGTTTTTACCTGGTTGACAAAAGTTTTAGAGAAGGCTTAATGAAAATTAGTTGCATTTAAGTTATTACTTGGCATTTTTAGTCAACTTTTTTAAATTCCAATTGTTGTTTTATTAATATTTAGTTTCTTGTTTAAATTTCTTTTGTTAGTTTTACATTAAATCTTAAACTTATAATTTATGAGTTGTATTTTTTATGAATTTTTTAGTTCTTATGTATAATTTTCCCTCATGAATTGGCATCAATTTTTTGAATACTTATAGTTATTAAAATATTAACATAAATAATTATAATATTTTTTATTTATTATTACTTCATCAGACTCTATATTTCTTCAACTTATAGAATAGAATAGAATAGAATTTATTTCCTTTAACATTACATAAATTTGTTTCATGTCGAGTACATAGCCATTCTCCTTTTTACCTCATTGTTATAAATAATTTAATTTATAAATAACTAAATGTAATAAACAATAATATTTGATTAAGCTTCTAATACATTGCTAATCTGTCCAAACATTTCACACATATTCTTAGTTGGTTTCTGATTTAATTTATTTATAATTCTTCTTCTCCACTCTTCTTCACTGTAGTCATTTTTCTCGTTCTGCCAGTATCTCCTCGTCTCTTGTTTTAAATTTTCTAGTATATTTTTACAACTAGTCACGTGTTCAATTGTCTCTGCAACAATGCCACAACCTCTGCATCTATCATTATCGTATCCTTTCTTTCCTCCCCTCACACTACTGCCGCATCTCCATCTCGCCCAAACTATTTTTTGCGATTCTTTTAATTCATTTTGTGCAACACCTGTAAGAAAAGTACCATTTATCTTGCCTGAAAAATAGACGCAAAATAGGTAATTGCTGCACATAGCAACAATGTATACTTTGCTGCATACTGTGCAGAAAAGTGCACTTTTCTGCACACTTTTCCGTCTGGAAGGTACCCGCGCAATTATTAATTAGTGCTTTACCTGAACAGGTGTTGCACAAAATAGCGTGTGGACCTCGAGCGAAAGAAGATTTTCCGTCTTCGTGCAAATTGCTGCGCTCGCTTCGCTCGGGCAGCAAATTTCGCACTCGTCGGAAAACACCTCCTTTCTGCTCTTGGTGCACAATATACTATTTCTTCAGATATTTTTCCATTTCTTTATTCGTCTTCAGTGCTTTGTAATAGTCACAGTAAGTAGATTTTTCTATTTTCGCCCAATCCCTTTGTACACCCTGACCCTCTTTTATAACCATTATTTCGTAAGCTCTCTTTTCTATTTCCTCTATCGGTCGTTTTTCCTATACCATTTTTATTACTTGCCCATCTCCAAGTTCTTTTAATGCATTTACAACACTTTTCCCCCAATATGTTGGGTTTTTGTTTATCATTCCTCTAATTTCTTCTCTCATACATTTGTATGCCCATCTATTTTCATCCAATTTTGTTAACTTTATCAAGAAACCCATGCTTCTTCTCATTGCTTCAATTTCAATATCTAGCCTTCCCGCTTCCATCTTCCAAATATAATTAGGTGTGTTCTTCGGTAATCCCATGCTCGCTTTCACGAATCTAGCCTGTACTTTTTCTATCATTTCTTTTCTCTGCCATCCCCATATTTCTACACCATACATAGCTCCTGCCTTCACTGTCGTATCCATCAAAAAAAGTTTCCTCTCTAGATTACTGATAACTGCTCTTCTTGCTTCTCCCCACGCCTTGTTTATTAACCTCTGCATCTTGCCCGCGACTTTTCTTGTATGTGTACTGTATTGCATTCTACTTCTAAGCCAGAATCCCAAGTAATTAAACTCCGTTACCTCTTCTAATATATTTTTCCCATATTTCCACTCAATCTTCTGTTTCTTTTTTCCACCTCCCTTCTTAAAAGTCATTACTTTTGTTTTATCTGTGTTTACCTCCATTTTGTTTTTTCTTGCCCATTTTTCTAATGTTTTTAACATTTTCTGAAGTTCTATGTCTTCTTCTGCCAGGATTGCCAAATCATCTGCGTATAGTAACACGAAAATCTTTACTCCAGTGCTCGCCGATCCTATCGCTGTCCCTCCTTCATTCTTTTGTCTCATCATTTCTTCCAGGTCGTTTATGTAAATATTGAATAACAGTGAGCTAAGTGGGCGGCCTTGCCTTACTCCTTTTTTAGTTTGGAAGCTTTCTGTCATTCCGTCTTTTGTTATAACTTCGCACTTTGTTTCCTTATATATTTCTTTGAGCATCCTCATAAACTTTCCGTCGACTCCCATTTTTTGCGCCTTCTTCCACAGTATTTCTCTGTCCACTTTGTCAAACGCCTTTTTCAGGTCTACGAATGCTACATTTAACCTTCCTCTTTTCTTTCTTAGTTGATTTCCTATTGCGGTGTTCAATGTGAAGATCTGTTCCATCGTGCTCCTGCCTCTTCTGAAACCAGCCTGTCCTTCAGTTAATTTTTGTTCTCTATCTAGCCATGTACTTAGTCTTTTTGCCATTATTGTTGTAATTATTTTATAACCCACATCTAGTAATGATACCCCTCTATAATTTTCAACTGATTCCACATCTCCTTTTTTATAAATTGGGTAAATTCTCGCCATTCTCCAATTTTTTGGTATTCTTTCCTCTATCCACATTTCTTTTATTCTTTCAATTAACTCGTTTAGTCCTTCCAGTGGCAAATTTTTTATGAATTCAGCCGTGATCCCGTCTTCTCCTGCTGCTTTGTTATTCCTTAACTTTCTCACGACTCTTAAAATTTCTTCTTCGCTTATTGGATCATTTAAACTACCTACATTTTCCATCTCGCTTTCTTCGTTATCCTCCTCGCCTTCTTCATAAGTCTTATTTTCTTCTGCGTTTCCGATCGTTCCTTCATTTTCCTCGCTACTTTTTTCATTCATCTCTTCCTTTTCAATCTCGCCTTCTAGTAGGTTCATAAAATGTTCTCTCCATTCTTGCCTAGTTATATTGCCACTTTCCTGGTTTTTCTTCTTCCTGAACCAATTCATCGCCTTCCACCAATCGGTTAGGTTCCTTGCCTTTTCCACTTCCTTCTGTTTTTTTTCTATCCAGTTTTTTATTAATTGTTTTCTGTGTTTTTTTAATTTTCTGCTGCTTTCTAAGTATCTTTCTTTGCTGTCTCCTGTTTTTTTTCTTCTAAATTCATTCAATAATTTAAAATTCTCCTTTCTTAGCTTGTTGTAACTTCCATCGTCCCAATCCGCTTTATTTCTTCTCTCTCCGCCTGTTTTTATCTCCATATTTGTCTTCTTTGCTGCCTCATTAATTGTTTCTGTTAGTCTGGTCCATTTGTCTACGTGTGTCTTACACATTTCGTTTTTGCTCGCATTTTCCTCTTCTTCTATTTTTCTTTTCCATATCTCCTCCCATCTTTCTGTGAATTCTTCCGCCTTTTCTTCTTTCCATTTGATTTTTTTTTGTATTATTCGTTTCTCTGTTTTTTCCTTCCATTCTACTCTTGTTATAACCGGTAGGTGGTCCGATCCTTCTTGTGCCGCAATCCTTAACCCCTTAAGCCAGTTTGGTTGTCCTTTATCTTCTGCTATTGTGACCATCACTAAGTCTAACACTGATCCAATACCTTTACCATATCCTATACATGTTATCTTGCCGTCCTTGTCCTCTTCTGTTCTGCCATTCATAATCATCATTGCATTTTCTTCGCACCAGTTTATTAATCTCTTCCCCTCACTTTCCAGTAGTTTATCTTCTGATTTTCTTTTTAATGTTCCCGTTTTCATTTCCAATCCACATTCTGCTATCCCTTGTTCTTCTCCTATTCTTGCATTGAAATCACCTACAACCACTGTTTTTAATCCATCTTTCTCTAGTTCTTCTATTTTTTCACTTAATTTATTTAAACATTTTTTTAAATTTTTCTTCTCGTTATTATATACACTTATTATTAAATATCCTTCCTTTGCATTTTCTTCTTCGATCTTCATTATCAGTACATATTCCCACTCTTCAACTTTACACTTTTCTTCTAATTTCTTTTTGATAGCCATTATTTGTCCTCCCGATGCTCTACCTTTTTTACTTTTCTTTTCTTTCGCCGCTTTTCCGTACCATTTGAATCCTTTTCCTAGTTTCTTCAATTCTTTTTCTAAATTATTTTCTTCTAGCCATGTTTCCTGTATTACTAACACATCTACACTTTCAATTAAGCTCCAGTTTTTCTTCATATTTTTCAAGCCGTTTACGTTCCACTGCATTATTGCCAATTCATTCGCTGTATTCTTTATTGTTTCCTTCTCGAAATATCTTTCTAGCCTCTCTCCATCTTTCTTTCACTTGTGCCACTTCTCCCGTTTCTTCATTCCACATAATTCGCACTTCGTCTACCCATAATTTCAAATATTCCACTTTGACATCTTTACCTCTTTTCCTCCATTCTTCAGCCTCTTCTTCTAACCATTTTTGTACTTCTTTTTCCCTTTCTGTGTTGTCATCTTCGATCCACACTCCCCACCCATTTTGTTTTAGTTTCGCCTTGCATCTCATCAGTTCTTTTTTCTTTTCCAACTCTTCCAGTTTAATTTTCCATCCTTTTTCTACTCTTTCCATTTTTTCCACCCTGATAGTTATCCCTAATTCACTTCTTGCCCATTCTTCGAATTCTTCTTTTTTTTCTCTTCTTACTAGTGTCAATCCTTTTACAATAATGTTTTTTCTTCTTCCCCATCTTGCTGTCTTCTCTTTTTCCCACTCCTCTTTACTTAACTTTTGTGGCATATTTCTTCTACTTTGTACATCTTGTGCTTCTCTTTTTTTTTGCTCCGTGCCTGCATAAGAATTAGACATATTTGTGTCTATACTATTTCTTTCTGGTGAGCGTGGTTCTTCTCGATGTCCTTTTAGATTGTTGATTTCGCTTAATAATCCTATTTCCCTCTCCCTTTGTGTGTACATCAATTCTTCGTCTTCTTTTATTCTGAATTCTGCCTCCTTTATTTCTTCTATGCATTGACTTAATTTATTTTTCAACTCTGTTATTTCTTCTTTTAGAATTTTATTTTCGTTTTCTTTTTTCCTCATCTCCTTTTGCATTCTACTATTTTCGAGAGCCATTTGTTCCAATTGTTCCTCTAGTTTATTTATTCTTTCTCCGGCCTTAAACATTTCTCTATCGTTATTTGCTTTACTTTGTTCTTCCAGTCCATTGAAACCATTTTTTAATTCTTCTCTGATCATTATTTTTATTTCTGTCAATTTCTCCTCCCATTTTTCTTCGTTCCACACTTTTTTTCTTGCCTCGTTTTCTATTACTAAATGTTCGTCCTTACCCTTTAAATTTTCTCGATTGCCCGTGCCCTCATTCGTTTCTATTACTGTTTTTTCCATATCTGAATCAGTTTCTGTTTCATCTGTATCGGTTTCCTTATGCGTTTCTTCTTCCGTCTCGTTTTTTCCTTCATTTTCATCGTCTATATTATTTGGATTTTCTTGCATGTTATTTTTGTCTCCGCTTTCACTTTTATTTCCCCAATAGTCCCTTAAGTCTTTATTATCGTTTTCATTTTGTTTTATATCCTGGTTTTTCTTTCGTCTGCCTCTTTGCTTTGTTATTTTCATTGGTGTCTTCTTTTCTTCAAGTCCCTTTCCTTTTTGTTTATTCTTTGACATATTGAGGTTACCTGTCATATTTTCGTTCCCCAACGCCATCTGTTCAGCACTATCTAATTTCTGTGTTTCCACCTGTGGGCACGCTCGATCGGTAACTCCTTGACTCTTGCCTACATTATCACTCAATGATTCTCGCAGCTCCTTCTCTCCATCTCCCGCCATCTTTCTAGAAGTTTAACCTCACTTTTTTTTTTTAACACCAAAAAACAAGCCCCCTTCACAAACAATCCTCACTTTACTCACTTTTCACTTTTTGTCCTTGTTCTTTGCAGTCAAATGCCTCAATTTTTCACTTTCTCTCATTCACAATACTATCCAAACGGTTCAATTTATCGAAAAAATGCGAGAGCGCCCACACGCACGTCCGCTCACCTCGACAGTTCCGAAAATCCTCTTCAACTTATAATTTATTGATACTGTTTATAAGAAGTCTTTGTGTAACATCAGTCCAAGTTTTCGTATAAAATAGGGAAAATGAGTTGAAAAAGGGGGGAAAATAGAGGAAGTTCTGTAAAGCTTAATAGTGCTTTATATAAGGGTCACTCCAATAATTATATTTCACTTAAAACCGTTGCGGTTTAAATTTTAAAAATTCTGATACCTTGTAAAAATTATCTTCAGGTTCCACCTGTCAAAATAGCATTTCTATAAAATCAACTTTATGAAATAAGTCAGGAAAATTCTAGAAAATTATTATCTAATATGCATTCTCAGGTCTCTGAAGATGATTTCTACAAATTATCAGAATTTGTAAAAAATAGGCTTCAACGAGTTTAGGTGAAATATGATTAAACCCATATAATTAAAATTAATTTAAATCAATTAAAATTCAAATAGATTGAAAACTGGATAGATCCAGAACTTGGTCCGCTGAAAAAAAAATTACTGACCTGTAGGAAGTGTACGAGATGACACAGAACTCTGCGATTAAGGTCAGGAAGTCTTTCAACAACACCGGCTACATTAGCAGCAGAAGTTTCCGGATCATCGTGCCGCATTGAGACGCACTCAGTGTAGAAGGAATCTGGTATCAGCGGCTCGTAAAGTTCTCGAACCCATAATTTTAAAAGAGATGCAGGCGCGTGAGCATCTTGTGAAGCAGCTAATATTGCACCGTCTTCAAATCTATCCAAGCAAGACTTTAAAGCACTAACTTCATCAGCGTCAGCTGATACACGAAAGATTCCCTCCGTCACTGTTCCTCCTCGAACTAAAACTTGTCGAGTCAAAGTTGTTTGAACCCAGGGCAAATCTCGTTGAGGGAAACGATCTCTTTGCAAGGCCATTACCTCAGAAAGCGTTGCGCCAAACATAGATGCACGGAAAATTTGTATCTGCAAAATAAAACGTCAACAGTTAAGTAATATGAAAAATAATAAATACAATTTTATTTAATAAAATTGAGAGACTCTGGGTTGCGACTTTTTTTATGAAATTTAAATCCCGGTTTTTCCCGCTCAATTTTTTTGATTTACCGGTCATAAATTTTCGAACAATTAAAACAGTATTTTTAATTTTGCGAAATTCACCTTTATGTTTAAAATATACTTTTATACTTAGATTTAAAATTTACACGGTCTTATAATCTTATTAATTACAATTAAAGCTTAAAAAGTATTATTATAAAAAAATATTAAAATCTAAATTTTTGGACAATAATTTATCTTAAACATTTAAAAAGAATTAAGTATTATAATTCCACTAGCAATATTAATACACTTTGCATTGTTGTTGGTCATTTAAAACTATCAATTTTTGCAAATTCAAATAATAAAAATTATGAAATAGAAGAATATTTCTTACAAAATGACGAAAATAATTGACAGTTGAAAACCAAATTTGAAAAATGGCTACACAATTACGCAATTGAAAAGAATAGTTAAAAAAATTAAACAATGAATATTAAATTGAAACAAAATAGTTGAGAATTATAGGAATAACTGTTGGAAATAATTACTAATTAAATAACTGGGTTGAAAATCGAAAAAAATATTTAAGAATTGAAGAAAATAATAAAAAGTTGAGGAAATAAATTAAAGATATAAGAATTAAGGGCAGGTTCAATGTTATTGTTGTTTTGTATGGCGGCTTCCTCGTAAATCGTATCACAACTTAGACATGCCCTTAAATTAAAGCTTGAAAAAATAATTGATAATTGAAAAAAAAAATTACAAAATGACGAAAATAATTGACAATTGAAAACAAAATTCAAAAAATGACCAGATTAATAGAGAACTGAAAAAAATAATTGAAAAAATTAAACAAGAAATATTAAAATTAAAAAAATAATTGCAAATTGAAAAATTACGAAAATTATTGGAATAATTGTTGGAAGTAATTGCACATTTAACAACTGGATTAAAAATCGAAAAAATTAATAAAAATGGAAAAAAATAGTTAAAAATTGAAGAATGGAATTGAAATTTAAAGAATATACTTAAAAATTGAAAAAAAGTAATTGAAAAAGGAGGATAATTAATGAATGTAGAAAAAACAATTGAACACTTAAGAATGGAAATAAAAATTGAATAAAGGAATTTAAAAAAATATTGAACAATTGTGTTTAAAATTAAAGAAACCTAATGATAATCGAAAAAATTAATAGGAAAAAGGCGATAATTTTTTAAAACAAAATAAAATAATTGAAAAGTGAAATTTAAATTTGAATAAAATAACCGAGAATTGAAGAGAATAGTTCTAGAATTGAATAATTGAATTGAAATTTCAAATCAATCTTTAAGAGTGAAAAATATAATTGAAAAAATCCGAGAATTATTTAATATTGAGGAATTAATTGAAAAACGATAAAAATAATTTAAAATAAAAGAAAAAAAATTAAAAAATGCAGAAATAAATTGGAAATTAAAGAATAAAATAGAAATTTCAAGAAGATAATCGATAATTAAAAGAAAAATTAGATATTACGAAAATAATTCAATATGGTGAGAACAATAGGCATTCGAACAAAATTTTATTTAAAATTAATAATCATAAAATTGAAGGAGAAGAATAAGTTGTCAAATGAAAACTGATGAAAATTATGTTAAAAATTGTAAAAAATAAATGAAAATTAAAGAATTGTATTGACATTTCAAGAAATTAATTTATAATTGAGAAAATGCGGAAATTATTAATATTGAATAAAATAATTGAACCACGAAAAATGCAATTGAAGCATTGGGTGCAACAACTTAAAGTTTTTAAACTTTAATAGTTTAAAAACCGTAAATGTGAATTAATTAAACTTTTTTTTATTTGATTAACCCTTTATTAAACCATCTAATTCATCTGTTAATTTGACTAAAAGTTGTGATTAACTATTAAAAACTAATTTTTTTCGTAACCAATATTAACGCACTTGTTGCACCCAACCTTTAAATGTTTTAGGCATTAGTAAAAATTTTAAATTTAAACTTGAGATAACTTTCATTTTACGATATTTTTCGTTATATTTTGTTACATTCTGTTATGTTTATAAACTTTTAACTTTAAAACATAATTTTAAGCCTTAACTCATTTAAAAAATGAAAATTTTCAATGCTTTGAAACTTTAATTTTACTTTCTGAATGATAAAGTAATAATTATTTATTAATATTGGTATAAAAATATTCTGATTTTTTTCTCTATTATTTTAGAAATCAGATTTAGGATAATTTCAACTTTTTGAATTATTTCAATCTATGCTTACAGTAATATCTAACATTTTGTAACCTCCTTTCAACTATAAAAAAATCTGCCATGCAGTGTATATCGTCAATTGTTT
The DNA here is from genome assembly GCA_037103525.1 of Ganaspis brasiliensis. Lineage (NCBI taxonomy): Eukaryota > Metazoa > Arthropoda > Insecta > Hymenoptera > Figitidae > Ganaspis > Ganaspis brasiliensis. The sequence continues at coordinate 3,027,080 of JAZKLR010000102.1, read as the reverse complement.
TTTAACAAAAATTTATTTAGGAAATATTCAAAGTAATAAGATTATGTGACATACTTCCAGATATTTATTCTTAGCACCTAACCTTCAATTAAAAATTAAAGAAATAAATTGAAATCTTGAGAAAATAGTTATGATAATTGAAAGAAACATTACGAAATGACTAAAATAATTGAATATTAAGGAAAATAATTGACAATCGAAAAAAAATTTCTAAAAATGACGAGAATAATCGACAACAGAACAATTAATTTAAAAAAATTAAAAAATAATTATAAATTTTAAAGAGAATAATTGTATATTGAAAGCTTGAAAATTATAAAAAAAATTATAGATTATAGACTCGGAAGGATTGATAAATTCCTTTTTATATTTATTCACCGAGTGATAAATTCATAATATTGAAATAGATTTATTTATTAGTGAAATTAAAATGACTTGAAGTGATACTTATAAATTTAAATTTTAATGATTTTAAATTAATTTTTCAAAAAGTATTTCTGATTTAAAACAAAAAATATCTATGTGACAAAATTCAGGTGTGAACAGACAAAAAATGTATGAAGGAATGAAAGAACTTGCGGATTATTTTTATTATAAATTTGCGATAAATGAAAAACATTGAATTTCGACAAAATTTCTCATTATGTACTTTTAGATCCACGAAGAAATTCCCGGTTTAGTAACTTTCCCGATCAATTTTTTAATTCCCGAACATTTCCCGGTCAAGTGGCTACCCTGAGAATGCAATCTGATCAATAAAAATTAGGATAGACTAAAATTTGGATAAATGAACTGTATTAAATAAAAATGAATCAAAACTCACTCTGGCTTGATCAATATCCTCGATGGTAGCTTTTCTCGGCTGTCGTTTCCCATGAGCTCCTATTCGCTGAAGACGTCTACAAGCAACAGTGGCGTAATGACTAACTTGGACATGAATTGGCCACTTTGCGACCTCTGGAAATTGAAAATTAGGATCTCGATGTCTATTCATGTAGCCTTCTAGATAAGGCTCAAATGTGGCACTAGGAGGAACAAATGCGAGACAAACAGCCATCAGCTCCCATCCTCTTCTGAGGCTTTCCTTGCGAGGATTTTCCGTTGTTTGACGGCATATTTGCACATAGAGTTCATCACGAAGCGGTGGTTTCGAGAAAGCAGTATTTACTATATCCATGGCAACTCCGTCCAGAGTCATGCCAACATTAGCTTTCCGATCGCCCATGTAAACTTGAACCAATCGAAACAGATTGCAGGCCTCTCTCTTGAGAAGTTTCTCTCCATCAACGACGACCAGCATCGGTTGTGGTATCGGATCTTTCGACCAACTGAGAATGTCACGAACGCTAAATTTCTTTCGGAATAAAAGTCTAAGTCCCTTGGGTCTTCCGCAGTTTAGATTCAAATTGTCTTGAGCGTATTTCTCAATATCACCTCCGCTAGTATTGTCATCTCTTCGAGCTTCATCGTAATCGGTTGTGTCGAAATTTCTGCCGGAAATTACAACGGGATTTGGAAGTGAGATTGGTCTTGGTGTTATGGTTTCACGAGCTTCGGACTGAGTCACATTTGTCGGAGGAGGTGGTGGTGGTGCCAGAGGAGGAGTTACCTGTGGCCTCGTCAATGTGTCGGCTGTATTGTAGTAAGTTGCTAGGCCTGCTGTATCATAATTCCCAAGATCTGGAAATGAAACAGTATTTTCAATATTAATAGAGGATAATTTTAATAAAAATAAAAAATAATAATGTAGTAAAAAAAAAATAATAATAATAATAATAATTAGGAAAATTATTCAGACAATTCTAACCTGCATAGTGATCTTCGAGATATTCCTGACTGGAAGAATCTCCTTGATTACTAGCAGCTTCATCGTCTGCAAACTGATCATCAGAATCGTCATCTGCTCTCCCCCGAAGTTCACTTCCTCTACCTCCTTCCTCATCCAAGGAATCGTCACCTTCTTCTACCAGTAAAGGATCTCCGAATTTATAACATCCTGGAAAAAATAAAGCAGTTAACTAATTGAGAACAATAAAGAGGTTCAAATGAAATTTAAATAAAAACTAAATTTAGACGAATAAATAGTTGAATAAAGAGTTATATAAAGAGTTATATAAAGCAGGATGTCTAGCAAATGATGAATTTCTAATTCCCAAATTTCTCGGAGCTACAATTTTACTGGATTTATTCCTTTAATAACACAGGCACACAAAAAAAAAAAAAAGGTCAAATACCAGAGGGCAGACCAACATATTCCTAGGTTTTTGGGGTCGCTGAAACCGAATATGACCATGAAAATATTATCTGCTTGCCCATTTTCCCCCTAGCCCCCCCCCCCCCTTACACCTCTCGGGGGGTAACATTTCAGTTTTTCCAAAAACGTCGAAAAGGCAGTCTATTCCTATGTTTTTTGGGGCGCTGAATCCGAAAAAGACCACCAAAAGCCAATCCCCCCCTCCTGCACCCCCTAACACCCCCTGGGAGGGGGTTGGAATTTCGAATTTCACGAAAAGTCGAGTTCGGTGGCTATTTCTATGTTTTTTGGGTCGCTGAATCCGAAAAAGACCACGAAAAGAAAATTCCCCCTCTCCTTCACCCCCTATCACCCCCTGGGAGGGGGTTGGAATTTCGAATTTCACGAAAAGTCGAGTTCGGTGTCTATTTCTATGTTTTTTGGGGCGCTGAATCCGAAAAAGACCACCAAAAGCCAATTCCCCCTCTCCTTCACCCCCTATCACCCCCTAGGAGGGGGGTTGGAATTTCGAATTTCACAAAAAATCGAGTTCGGTGTCTATTTCTACGTTTTTTGGGGCGCTGAATCCGAAAAAGACCACCAAAAGCTAATTCCCGCCCGCTTAAGCCCCTAATATCCCCTTGAGTGGGTTGGAATTTCGAATTTTATGAAAAATCGAGTTTAGAGTCTATTCCAATATAACTCGACTTTTCGTGAAATTCGAAATTCCAACCCCCTACCAGGGGGTGATAGGGGGTGAAGGGGAGGGCCAATTGGCTTTTGGTGGACTTTTTCGGATTCAGCGCCCCAAAAAACGTAGAAATAGATACCGAACTCGACTTTTCGTGAAATTCGAAATTCCAACCCCCTCCCAGGGGGTGATAGGGGGTGAAGGAGAGGGGGAATTTTCTTTTCGTGGTCTTTTTCGGATTCAGCGCCCCAAAAAACATAGAAATAGCCACCGAACTCGACTTTTCGTGAAATTCGAAATTCCAACCCCCTCCCAGGGGGTGTTAGGGGGTGCAGGAGGGGGGGATTGGCTTTTGGTGGTCTTTTTCGGATTCAGCGCCCCAAAAAACATAGGAATAGACTGCCTTTTTGACGTTTTTGGAAAAACTGAAATGTCACCCCCCGAGGGGTGTAAGGGGGGGGCTAGGGGGAAAATGGGCAAGCAGATAATATTTTCATGGCCATATTCGGTTTCAGCGACCCCAAAAACCTAGGAATATGTTGGTCTGCCCTCTGGTATTTGACCTTTTTTTTTTTTGTGTGCCTGTGTAATTAATAACTGATTATTTAAATACAGGGTGTCTAGCGAATTATATTTTTCAATTTTCCTGCAAATTTACGGATCGTAAACTACAATTTTCCGGATTTGTTACTTTAATTATTATTAATAACTGTACTATTTGAATATTAATTAGCTTAAAGGAAATCTTGAAAACAACACTTTTAAATATTCAATATATGTCATTTTTATTAAGAAAAAACAATAAAATTAGTTTCAAGAGAAACTAACTAAAAAAAAACCAGATTAATTATTAAAAGGTTTAAAAATATCAGAAAGTCTTTGAAATATTAGATCTTAATCCTAATAACAAATTTTTTTTAATAAACCAGTAAATCTAGAAATTACTGGAAACAGTATAAAAATTTGGGAATAAGAAATAAGGAATTCAGAAAATTGGAAAAAATTAGTTTACCCCCTTCACGATCAACAAATAAAAATAAAAAAAATTAAGAAAACAGTTTCTTTCTTAATCTAAAAAAAATAATTCATTAAAAAAAAATGAAAATTCTAACAATAATTGTTTGAAAAATAAGAGAATCTAGAAATTTCTTAAAAGAATAAATATGAATAAAATAGACAAAATTTAAAAACGAAATGAACAAATTTACAAAAAAGAGAAAAAAAAAGAAATCAGAAAATTGAATAAAATAATTTACTCCCCCTCACCACAATATAAAGAATTAAAAAAAGTTGAAAATTATGTTCATCTCATGAACATTTTGCTTCCACGGCAACAAAAAGATTTTCTTCCTCATGGAACAAGCAAAAATTATTTTTTTAAACATATGAAACTATAAAACAATTTACAATTTTTTTAAAACTTTTATTTTATATTATGAGAATTTAATCTTGTACTAAATATTCTCAATTGAACATCGTTCTTCTATCTCATAAAATTTATTTTCTTTTAAAATTTTTTGAAATTTTCTGAAATTTGATTAATTTTTTTTTGCCTTAATTTATAAAATAATTCTCTAATTTGTCTAATTTTAAAATTTTGTTCTCTTCAGTAATATATTTAAACGTATTGTTAATTATCACCTTATTTGTTATTTTTATTTAAAAAAATGCCCAGAAATAGTGATGCACTTCAAGACAAGATTATCTTGAATTTGTTTCAGATTTCTCGAAATATCGAGAAGTTTGTTAACCCAAGATTATTGAATATTTATTTGTTCAAGACTTGACTAATCTTGATTCAGATAATAAAAAATTTGTAATAAATGTAATAGATAAAATAAATGCATCCAAAGTCGTTATTGTTTCTGTTTCCATCAATTTTTGATCATTTCAACAAAATAGTAGTTTAAAAATATTTGTAAACGATTTTTTAATTAAAAAAAAATTATTTTAGCTTGATTTTTACTGTTAAAAGTAGTATTTATATTTAAATAAGTATGTTGAAAAATAAAGTTAGTTGCTGCTGATTAATATTTAAAATACAAATTTACTGAAAGAAAATATATAACAAATTTTAATAAAAAGATTTTCAATCGATCGTTAGAATTTGGATTATATTTTAGGAAAAGCGTCTCAACTTGAGAAAACTTGATATAAAAGAAAATAATTAATCTAAAAAAAGAGTTCATTTTTTATATAAAATTTCTTTTCAATAATTGGTATTTAGAAAATAAAGATTGACATAACCCACCAAGGTAGCAACTTAGCAATTAATTATTTACAAATCATTTAACTATCATGTGGGGTTATGACAATTTTTATTTTCTTATAAATTTCAGGTTGTGTTGTAATATTTTAAGATAAATATAAGCAGAATATAAAAATTCATTTAAAAGCTTTAAATATTAGGAACTATTTGTTACATAGGAAAATATGCTACCTTATAAAATCTAATAATTATCTAAATAAATAAATCTAAAATAAATCTATTCTCAGAAGAAATTTTTGAGTCAGCACAATTTTAAAGCAAAACTTTTTTGAAGATTGTTATATTGTACAAATTAAGTAAAATGCTATTTTGTACAATTGCTAAAATTAAAAGTTTTTAGGTTATAATATATAAATATTTGATTTAAATAAATAAATTGAAAAGGTATTATATTATATTATTATATTATATTATATTGTCGTTATTTTTCAATATTTAATAATCTCGGACGTAAAATACAAGAATAAAAGGTATTATTAATTTAACTGATTAATTTAATTAATTAAAGTCCAAATCTTTTTAATTTTATCAATTGTACAAGATAATGTTTTACCTAATTTGTATAATATAATAATCTTCAAAAATGTTTTGCGTCAAAATCATATTGACACGAATTTTTTCAAGAATCTTGGTTAAAACAATACAAGATCAATATTTTGTCTTGACAGACGATACAAATTCTCGATCTTGAAATTCTCTTGTTTATTCTCGCTTGAATGCATCACTACCCAGAAATAGTTTAATTTTTTGAAAAAAGTTTCTACATTTATATATATTTTTATGACACTGTTTCATTCTTGTATTGTTTTTTTAATTTTTTCTTCATTTCTTTAATAAACTGCTAACAAATAAATATTTGGAAATTTTATATACAGATTATATTTTTAAAAAAATCAATTTTTTATCAGCCTTAGTGCAACAATGTTGAATAATTTTAAAAAAGTGCAATTTCTGAGCAATTTTTAAAAATAAAAACATTGAAATTAAAATTTTTAAGATTTATATACAAATTCCCGGATCTTCTTACGAATTCTCGACATTTCTCATACTGTACTTAATTTCCGTCAATTTCCCAGTTCGCTAAATACCTTGATAAAAGTCATAAAAAAGAATAAAATAAAATATTAAGAAAGTTAAAGAAAAAAATCTTTACCAGAAAGTTTTGCCTGTTGTAGAATATAATGCTGAAGAGGCAGCAGATGATCAGCGTCAACGAGAAGATTTCCGTAGTAGGGAGACGGAGGTGGACTGGGATTTCCGTTACTTCTTTTCTTCTTTCCGTTGTCAGCATCTGTCTGTACTTCCGGTTCGTCTTCAACAGCGCTGTTACTACTACTATGACTACTATTGCTACTGCTTGTATTGCTACAAAGTCGTTGACGAGTCGGATCATGACTCTGACCAACTAAGTAACGTTCATGCATGGAATCATCATCCTTGTCGTGTCGCCTGCTTTGCTGTTGTTGTTGTTGCTGCTGTTGTTGTTGTTGTTGCTGCTGCTGCTGCTGTAATTTTTGTTGCTGTTTCTGCTGCTGCACGAAGCTATAACTACGAGCTAAAGGCTGTTGTACACTAGAATCTAAAGAATTATTGCACGCCGTGGTTCTTCTATAATCCCTCTCTCTGTCACGTTCCGAAACTTCCAAACTTCTCTGCTTCGACACATTTCCCATCACGGTCGTTCCTAGAGTTAAATATTTTCAATTAGCTAAATTAAATTATTCAAAATCACAAAGCGTTAATATGTAAAGGGTTCCCACAAATATTTTGTTACAATTTTCCCTGACTTTTTCCCAGGGTTGCAATTGATTTAAATCATTGGGGTATTTGTATTAAAATTGATTTAAATTAAAAAATCATAATTCCCCGGATGTTTTATACTACAAGTAAACAAAACCAAAACAATAAAAAATCCTGTAAATTGTGGATAAATTTTGAAAATTTCAATTTTAATATTTTGTTCTAGATATATAATACAAATTTTAAAAATTGTGCTAATACAGATGATCGAAATTCCTACGATCTACAAATTTTTGGTATGAAGATAGCTAAGAATAGTATTAAATTTTTTATATATTTAAGTGATTATAATTTAAATAAATTCTAAACGCCAATTAACTCAAATTCCAATTTATTCAAACTTTTAAATTTTAGTTAATCAAAATTTAAATGCATATTAATTAATGCATAATAATTATTAAATAACATGAATTATTTTCCATATTCACAATATTCCTTTCTTTTAATTCTTCCAAGATTTTTAAGAGATTTTACTTTTTCGAAACTGTTTAATTGTTATCTTACAATTTCTTATTTTTTTACAAAATATGAAGATTTTTTCTTCTTTTACTTTTGATGTCTTTTTATTTGTCTTTTTATTTGATTTTTATTAATTCCAATTTTTTAGTAGTTAATAAAGTAACATCGTTCTTATATTTTATAAAATTATTTTTCTTTTATATATATTTATATATTATATATATTTATATATTCTTATTTTAAAATTGTTTTCTCTTTAGTAATATATTTTAACGTGTTTTTTAACTATCTTCCTTTTTTTTTAATTTAAAAAAAGGTCTGTATATGGTTTAATTTTTTGAGAAGAGTTTTAATTTTTTATATATTTTTATGTCACTGTTTCATTCATGTCATTTTTTTTTTATTTTTCTTCATTTCATTAATAATGTAAATTACTTTTTTAGTTTAAAAGAATTTTCTCATTTTTTTAATAGACTGTTTTCTTTTCTTTTTGCTTTTTATTTTATAATTTATTATTTTTTCGTTACTTTAACCTACTTTTCTTAATTTTGCGATCATATGAATTTAAATTTAATTATAATTATGAAATCTTCTCATTTATTCAACATAATTTATTTGATTTTTATTCAATATTTTATTTTTCATAATATCTTATTAAATGTTCTTAGGTCAAAAAATAAATTATACTTACAAATAAACATTTGAAAATTTTAAATACTGATTTTATATTAATATATTTAAAAAAAGCCAGTTTTGATTTACATAAATCAAAAAAATCCGATTTAAATAAATTGAATTTCTTTATTTTTATTTTAAATCATGATTTTTTTTTTTTTTTGGAGTTTGTAGAATTAATTTTTCGTATATTTACTATAAAATAATGAAAAATAAATATTTTTTGAAAATATTTAAAATATGACGTCCAAAAATTTATAATTAGTAAATTTTTCTATTTAGTAAATTTCAGAAAAATGTATTTTTCATCCATTCTAGAGATTCTTTGCATTTTTCAAGGTGGCCGCAAAATTTCCTGATTTTTCCCTGGCTAATTTTTTATTTTCCCTGACCACCAATTTTACAGATTTTTGAAATCTTGCTTTGTTTATTAAAAATTTAAAGTAATAAAATCCAAATCATCCCCGTTATATCCCTGATTTGTGGCAACCCTGATTTAGATAACTTGAATTTAAAGTTATTTGCAAATGAAATATTAAAATAGGAAATCAATGTATACCTCTTGCGAGGCTTTTGGATGGTTCGTTCCTGTCCGTGGAGATGGAACCGTACATTTCTCTTACATTCGCTTCGGAAAGAGAAGCAGAACATCCATGATGTCTCCTTCCAATACTGCCAGTAGTATCAGGCTTGCTAATATTTCTTGAATGGCCTGAACTCGGATAAAACGAGGGTACGTTTGATTTATCAAAACTATTCACTCTCTCCCTAATAAGAGAATCCCGTTCTCTTTCTCTAAATCGACTACCCGTTTCAACGAGCGATCCATATTTTTCAGTCTGAGGTTTATGACTGTAACACGGTTGAATTTCTGGCGGACGATATGGCGGCATTTCCTGTCTAAAACCTCTACATTCCATAACTGTTTCTCGATATGGTGATGTACTTGGCTCGGGTCCATATGAACTCCTACTACTTTCTCTACCTGCGATTAAAATAAAATTATCAAAATTATTTTCAAATATATGCAATAAAAATAAAAATAATTTTTCGTAATCGCAGGGCTCGAACCGGTGAAAGTACTTAAAAATACGGACTTTACGGACCAAAAATTCAAAATTACGGACTTTTACGGACTAGTTACGAATAAACATTTTGTATCTCGAAATATAATTTGAGTGTGATAGAATTAAAATACAGTAGAAAAGTAAAAAGAAATTGTATTTTTTATGTTTAAAATAATTTATTTCTTTGAAAATTATAGAAAATTTTATTAATATTAAATAGAAAAATATTAATGAGTCTGAGGCAAATAAGAGAACAATTATTGTAGGTATACTAACTGAAAAATAACGAAAATAATTGACAATTGAAAGCAAAACTCGAAAAATGTCTAGATAATTATACAATTGAAAAAGAATAATTTAAATAATTGAACAATAAATATTCAAATTAAACAAGAAAATTAAAAAATAAACTGTTGGAAATAATTGCAAATTGAAAAACTGAATTGAAAATCGACAAAATAATGGAAATTGAAGAAAATAATTGAAAACTGAAGAAAATAATAACAATTTCGAGAAATAAATTGAAAATTTAAGAACTGAATTGATATTGGAAAAATAATTAATAATTTAAAAAAAAATTACAAAAGGACTGAAAAAAAATCAAAATTGAAAAAATTAAAGAATTATTATAAAATTTTTAGAGAATAATTGAAAAAAGTGTGCAAACAATTGAAAATTGGGTAAAATAAATAATAATTGCAAGAAATAGTTGAAAAATATATTAATTGACAATTGGAAAAAAATATTCTAAAAATATGAAAATTATATAAACAATTATTGGAAATAATTAAACATTGAACAACTAGATTGAAAATTGAAAGCAATAATTACAAAAAAAAAGGGGGGGAAAAATTGAAAAATTAAGAAAATAATTAGAAATTGCAAAAAGGAATTGAATTTCAAAGAATAAACTTAAAATTGAAAAAAGAAGATAATTATTGAATATAGAATAACATAATTAAACAACTGCTTTTAAAATTAAAAAAATATATTGTGATACTCGAAAAAAAAAAAATTTAAAAAAGGCGAGAATTTTTTAATATTAAGTCAATAATTTAAAATTGAAAAATGAAATTTGAAGAAAATAGTTGTAGAATTGAACAATTGTATTGAAATTTTGAAACAATTTTTATGAGTGAAAAAAAATAATTGCAAATTGAATTAAACATCTGAAAAGTTAAAAATTAAATTGAAATTTGAATAAAAAATGTAAAATTGAAGAAAATATTTAAGAGTTTAAGAAAATAGTTGAAGAATTGAAAAACTGAAATTAAATTAAAAACAATTTTTATAATTGAAAAAAATGATTGAGAAAAGCCGAGAATTAAAGAAAAATTATAAACAAAAAAGTAAACTGGAAAAGTTATTTAAAATTTTTAAAAATAATTGAAAATTAAAGAATTAAATTAAATTTTGAAGAAGACAGATAGAAAATTAAAAGGAAAATAACAAAATACAAAATTATCAAATATTAAAGAAAATAATAGACAAATGAAAAAAATTCGAAAACTGTCAAGAATAATCAACAAGAGAACAAAATAATTTAAAAAGTTAAAGAATAATTATAAAACTTCAAGAGAATAAATGAAAATTGAAAAAATTGTTGAAATTAATTGAAAGTTGCGGAAAATGAATAATAATTGAAAGAAACAGTTTATGACGAAAATAATTAAAGAATTGAAAAAAATATCTGAAAAATAACTAAAATAATTTACAACTGATAACAAACTTCGACAAATCGCTAAATTAAAACAATTTTATAATTCAAAAAATCATTTAAAAATGAAAAAATGACTAAGTTGAACAATGAAATTAAAATTTATATAATTTAATTGAAAATTCAAAAAAATAATTCATAAATGCCGTGATTTATTAAATGTAGCAGAAAATAATTAAAAACTGAAAAATAGAATTGAAATTTGAAAAAAAATTCAGAGTTGAAGAAACTAATTGAACATGTGAATTATAGTCATAGAAACTTATTGATAATAAAAAAAAAAGGACAAAAGGCAAGAATTTTTAATAATAAAGAAAAAAATTGAAAATTGAAAAATGCAATTAAAATTTGAAGGAAATAATGGAGAATTGAAGGAGATAGTTTTAGAATCGAACAATTGAGTTTAAATTTTAAAATTGTTATGAGTAAAACAAATAATTGAAAAAATCAAGGAAATTTTTAAATGTAAAGGAATTAAATTGAAGTTTTAAGATAATAATTGATAATTGAAGGAAAAGTTACAAATTGACGAAAATAATTGACAGTTGAAAAAAATTCGAAATGTGTCGAGAATAATCGTTATTAGAACGAAGTAATTTTAAAAATTAAAGAGTAATTATAAAAGTGGATGAAAATAATTATATTTGAAAAAACTTTTTTCAAATTATGAATTTATTAATTGATAATCTGAACTAAAGAAAATTGTTGGAAAAATTTTAGGAAATAAATGAAAATTGAAGAAATCAATTGGAACTTGAAGAACATATTAAATTTTCAAGAAAATAACTGATAATTGAAAAAAGGCGAGTATTATTGAATATTAAATAAAATAATTAAAAATTGAAGCAAGGAATTGAAAAATTGAAACTCAACCGTTTTTACACTGCTTAGGGCCTCTTATCTTAGAATTTACGGAATTTGCGGACTTTTCTAAACAAATTACGGACTTTATGGACCTTTTTTTTAAAAAAACAGACTTTTACGGACCATAAGTAAATTTACGGACTTTTACGGGATTTACGGAGCTAGTTCGAGCCCTGTAATCGTTTAAAATTCAGATCGAATACAATTTTTGATGAGTTTTATTTATTTATTAATGAAAGATAGTTTTAAATTGATATAAATCCTCACCATTTTTACTCTTATCCAAATCTAAATTGCCAGCCCTAGATTCTCGCTGTGGCTCTGTAAACGTCTTCTTTTTAAAAAGAGGAGTACTCGTCGAGAGTGACAATCCTATTGGTTGCGAGTCTACGGAAGCAATCATCTTTTGATTTTTGACTCCCTCAAGAGTTCCGCTTTTATGAGATCTAATTTCTAAGCTGCCGCTTGGTTGCCTGGACGAAGATTGTGAGGATATGATTTGTTGTTGAGCTGCAGTTCGTTGCTGATGCTGATGTCGATGTGGCGAATCTAAGAGTCTATAACCAGTAGATTCTAAGGAAGTTCGACTATGGGATACCGAACTGTCGCTCGATCGACCCGAGTCTTGAGAATGATTATGTTGTCGTCGTGTGGACGGTTGTTCGTGATGCCTATGATGATGTCTACTATTGTGATGATGGTGATGATGATGTCGTCTTGAGGACGGCGATGGTGACGGCGGTGACGTTCTAAGATCGACTCCTGCTCCAGAACTCAAACCATGAGGTTTATTCATTTGCTAAAACAAAATATTTCCTTTTAAGAAATAAATTAAAATTTGAAAATAATAATTGATACTTGAAAAAAATCACAACATGATAAAAATAATTGACAAATGAAAACAAAATTCAAAAACTGGATAGATTAATACACAACCGAACAAAATAATTTAAAAAATCAAAGAATAATTATAAAATTTTAAGAGAATATTCGAAAATTAAAAAAAAATTGTAGGAAAGAATTGAAAATTGCGAAAAATAACGAATAATTAAAAGAAATAGTTGAAAAATGACGAAGTTGATTGAAAACTTGAAGAAAATATGAGAAAAATGATGAAAATAATTGTTAATTGAAAACAAAATTCGAAAAATGACTAGATTAATATACAAATGAAAAATATAATTGAAAAAAGCCGAAAATTAATTAATATAGAAGAAAACAATTAAACAATTGTATTTAAAATTAAAGAAACTTAATGATAATCGAAAAAAAATAATAGAAAAAGGCGATAATTTTCTAATATTAAAAAAAATAATTGAAAATTGAACAGTGGAATTTAAATTTGAAGAAAATAACTGAGAATTGAAGAGAACAGTTTTAGAATTGAATTGAAATTTGAAACAATCTTTATGCGTGGAAAAAATAATTGAAAAAATCCGAGAATTATTGAATATTGAGGAATTAATTGAAAATCGATACAAATTATTCAAAAATTAAAGAAAATATTTAAGAATTCACAAAAATAATTATAAATTTTTAAGAAATAAATTGGAAATTAAAGAATTAAATGGAAATTTCAAGAAAACAATTCACAATTAAAAGAAAAATTACAATGTAACGGAAATAATTAAATATTGACGATAACAATTAAATATTAAAAAAAAATTAACAATTGAAAAAAAAATCGAAAAATAGTGAGAATAATCGGCATGTGAACAAAAAAAAAGTTTAAAATTAATGAATAATAATAAAATTGACGGAGAATGATGAATTGTCAATTGAATAATACACCACCGAAAACAATAATATAAAAAGGCGAGAATTAATGAATATAGAAAAAAACAAATGTAAACTGAAGAATGGAATTAAAAAATAAAGAAAATAATTGAACAATTGTATTTAAAATTAAAGAACCCTAATGATAATTAAGAAGTAATAGAAAAAAGGCAATAATTTTTTAATATTAAAGAAAATAATTGAAAATTAAAAATTGAAAAATGAAATTTAAATTTGGAGAAAATAACTCAGAATTGAAGAGACTAGTTCTAAAATTGAATAAGTTAATTGAAACTTTAAACCAGTTTATGTGAGTGAGAAAAATCTAGCCCTAGAATCCTGTATTCTTTAAATAAATAAATAAATAAAATAAATAATTTAAAAAATTCGAGAATTACCTATTGAATATTGAGGAATTAATTGAAAAACGAAAAAATAATTTAAAATTAAGGAAAATATTTTAGAAATGAAGAAAATAATTAAAAATTGGAGAAATAAATTGGAAATTAAAGAATTAAATGGAAATTTCAAGAAAATAATTGACAATTAAAAGAAAAATTACAATATGACGAAATAATTCAATATTGAGGAGAATAATTAACTGTCAAAAAAAAGTAATTAACAATTGAAAAAAAAATTCGACAAAATGGTGAGAATAATCTGCATTCGAATAAAAAAATATTTAAAATTAATGGACATTCATAAAATTGAAGGAGAATAATAAATTGTCAATTGAAAACTGATGAAAATTATGGAGAAAATTGTAGAAAATAAATTATAAAATCGAAGAAATCAATTGGAAATTGAAGAATTTTATTGAAATTTCAAGACAATAATATTAATACTTCAGAAAATGCTAGAATTATTGAATATTGAATAAAATAATTGAAAAACAAAGAATGCAAATAACAATGGAAGGAAAAAATTGAGAATTGAATTAAGTAATTAAAAATTAAAGACATAAATTGAGAATTAAAGAATGAAATTGACATTTTTGGAAAATAGTTGATAATTGAAAGGAAAGTTAGAAAATGACTAAAATAATTAAATATTAAAGGAACTAATTCAAAAATGAGGAAAATAATTGACAATTGAAAAGAAAAATTCGAGAACGAATTTCAATAAAATTTAGATGACTTATTACGCTCATGAATATCTAAATTTGGACACAGGGATTTTTGAAAATACCCAATCAAATTTTTTTGAGCACCTTTTTTCATAAAAAAATCGTCTTTTGCCAAAATTTATTTTCATGATAAAAATTCAAGTTAATAGATACAAAAATTATATTCCTTGTCTCAAAACGAATCGATTGACCTATATAAAGTTTATAATTAATCAAGAATTCGTAAAATAATTCATGTTTTTACATTTTTTTTGCATTCAAAATTCTTATTTTTTTAATAACTTCTCCAATTAACTTATATATTATTAATTTCTTGCTTCCTCTACGAGGAAGCAAATTCTTTTGCTTACTTGGAAGCGAAATGTCCATGAAATGGAAATTATTCTCACCTAGTTTAAAAAGTATCTGATTTAAAACAAAAAATATCTATGTGCCAAACGTCAGGTGTCGACAGAATGAAAGAATGAATGAATCTTGTGGATTATAATTATTATAGATTAGATTTAGTTTTTTTAATTTAATTTTAATTTTATTAATTTATTCAATTTTTTACGAAAGCGAATAATATTATCTTTTTGAAAGTAAAACTAAGTATTCAAGAAATTCAAGAAATTACAAATTATTCCCGGATATTTTCATATCTTCCAGGTTGTTTTTAATTGCCGTGAGAATTTCATCATTTCCTGGTTGCGAAACGTTTTGTAATTTTTAAATTCCAATAGTTTTCATTATTGTAAAAATCTAGAAAGAATGTAAAACTTGTTTTTTTTCTGAAAAATTTGAGAAAAATAGTCGGCTTTATGTATAAAAACTCAGGAATTTAATATACCATATTAGCTGCCAAATTAGGGATTTCATGATGATTGAATCGGCCTGTTCGACCAACAATCGGAGTTTGAGTTTGCGTTGAAACGGATTCTTTCTTTCTTGACTCATTTTGTTTCTGAGAATCAGTCGTTCCTCCACCACCTGCTGGTTCTGTGTTCTGCTTCAGTGTCTATAAAAAAACAAAAAATGAATCAGAATGTATCGAAAGCAATCTTTAGATCCGTAATATCAGTAAAAAGCAACTTATGTTAAAAAAAATGACTTATTTTCAAATAACCTTATTTTAAATAAACTGTATCATAGAAAATCTTGTTTTAAAAACAAAAAATAAATTTATTTACTTTTATAAATACGAAAATGAATCTTCTTGTGCAAAGATTCATTTCAAACTTGCTTTAGTTGCTTGATTAGAAATAACAAGGAATAGCAAAGAAAAAAGAAAAACTACAAAATTAGAAGTTACGACAATAAGAAAAAATGTCTTAGAAAATAGGAGGCATAATTTGCAGCGATTAACATTGTCACATATATGTGTATACGAATACGGTAATTGACCTGATTAATAATTGACTCAATTCGTGATAATTAACTCTGCTAATTTCAAATTTCATAAAGTTCATTATTCAGAGGCAGCTGCACTTTTATTGTGCTTATGCGTCGATATAGAGACGTTTTCGAATTGGGACGAAGGACAAGGTTTTAACGATTCTCTCCATCAGCCCACTGCACTCCCTCGCCAATATTTTACCTATAGAACACTAGAGAGTTATAAAGTAAAACGTCCGCTCGAGAAAATATTACCACTTAGTTTTTCCGCTTTAAAAATAAAAAAGGAAACTACCACTTTTATTTTAATTCACTTATTTTCTCGTAAAAGAAAGTTTTATCATTTCAAAATATCAAATTACATTTTTTAAGAAACAGGAAAAATTGCACCGTGTCAATAGCTTTATTTTTCAAAATTAAAGAGTACTCTTAAAATTATCCTTCCATTTAATTGAAGACAAATTTAGCCTAAATAGAAATTTCGAAAGAATACACTTTCATTTTAATGTAGGAACCATACTTTTTTTTTTAAAGGAAACAGTTAAGTGATTTGTCATTGAACCGCGAGCAAAGTCTTCTATGGATGAATTCACACGCTTTCTATCGAGATTATAAAACAAAACAAAAAAACTAGTCTAATTGGAAAATCATATTCATGTAATGTATGCTATTTTCCAGGCAGTCGCATTAGGAAAATATGCAAGGTTGAGAAATTTAAAAAGAAAAAATACATCGTAGTTGTTCTGTAAAATTTGTTTTTATATCCGTTGAAACATCGTATTTTAAAATATATATTTTTTAAAATCAAGTTTTATTAACGGGATATTTTATTTATTGAAAAATTGTATTTTAATCGAATTATTTTATGATAGATTTTCTAGTTTATTAATTTCAGGGTCGGTTAAATCTATATGAAGAGTATAAAGTACTCGATATTCTAAAAAAGACGGACTATGAAATTTCGTACTTTAAAATTCTAAAAACTCCTAAAAGAAGAACAGCTAAAAAAAATATCGATAATATAAAGATAGAGTACTTGAAAGTAAAAGGGTTTTTAAAATTAAAAAAAAACTAGAAGAGAAACAAAATTACTCAAATAAATTGAAATCATTGAAATGAAATGAGTAGCTAACAAATAGAAAATTTACAAGAAAGTTTAAAAACTGACAAGCAAATGGGAAAAAAGGCAAACGTAAGGAAAAAGTACTAGAAGATAAAAAGTAAACAGAATGTTATGAAAATAAACAGAAATTTAAAAAATAACTTCCGTGGAAATGAAGAAAAAATTTAAAAAGTGAATAAATAATTGAAAAAAAAAACAATTTGAAAATTAAGAAAATAACTATAAAATCAAAAAGTCACTGGAAAGCAAATAAATAGGAAGAAATCTAGATAAAGAATTATAGAAATAAAAAAAAACTTTTAAAAACTTAAACTTTAGAAATAAATTGAAACTCCCTATTTTAAAAAACTTAGTTCCGCCAACCCAGATTAAATTTTTGAACTTTTTTGTATTTACCGGAATTTCTTTTTATGGACTTTTGTATAACACAATTTCAACTTTGTCGAATTTTAAATTGTCAAGATTTGTTATTTTCCGAATTTCTATTGATTCGAAATTTTTATTTACATCGATTGAGACTTCATTTAACAGATATTTCTGTGACCACATTATTATCTATTATAATTTGACAGAAATTTCATTTTTCAGCATTTAAACATTTGACATTAATAATTCGTCTCGAATTTGAAAATCGGCTAATCACAATTTTCTTGATTGATTGTTAAATTCGCGTTAAAGTATTTCTGCCGGATTTTTGTTCCAATAAATGAAACTTCTGATCAATTAGAATTCGGTATTTTATTTATTATTATTTATTGAAATTTCTTAGACAAATAAATAAATAAAAATAGTAATTTATATTGTCAATACGAAAGTCTCGATTGCTAAGAGAGATAAAATTCAATATTATTGACAATAAAATAATTCTGTATTGGTAACGGAAAATAAATTCTATTCTATTCAATTTTACAGACAATAAAAGGAACTGTTGTATCATTTTTCTCAAAAGAGGTGAAAAGGTTAATAAATATTGGACAATTGGTGCGAAAAATAAAAAATGTCAAACAACGTAAATTAAAATAAATGGAATAAAAAAGAAGTTAAATAAAGTTTTAATTAACTACAATTTTGATTGATTAAAATTTGTGGCAATTAAAGTTTGAATCAATTGAAATTTCACGAACATTTTTTTTAAATTAAAAAAATTAATAAGAAAATAAGTTAAAAAACGTTAAAATATATTACTAAAAAAAGGATTATTGTAAATATAGAAAATAATTAATGTTATTTTATTTTTTATGCATTAATTAATATGCATTTAAATTTGGGTATTTCTTAGGTATTTTGATAATCTGTATTAGCACAATTTTTAAATTTTATAAAGAATAAAATATTAAAATTGTAATTTTCAAGATTTATCCACAAATTTCTGGGTTTTTTTATGAAAAAAATTGTGGATAAGAGAAGACAAGTGAAAAAAAATCGAAAGAGAAACTTGTTAATTTCTTTTTAACTTCTTGGAAATTTCTAATTTGATTTTAATGGTACAGTCCAGAAGGAAGCTGTGCATCTGGGTACTTTACTCTCCAATATCTCTTAGCGTATGAGTAATGCAGGATCCTAAACATTTTGTAGATGTACACTACGATACAGAGCACACTTTTTCATCTGGCTGCGATCACCTATTTATAGCACCACCAGAAACCAAGATGGTAGCTCACTCGCATTTCTACCTCTATGCCAAGTAGGCAGAGTGCAGTCGGATGAAGTTCAAGATTCAAAAAATATATGTCCCTACAAGGAAACATTCTTCGAAACAATATACTGTCAGAAAATCCCATTAAACGAAAAATTATTAAAAACAAATTCACACTCCTGTCTTAAATTTTAGAATTATTACCTGAAACTAAAAAAAAAAAAAAGAATATTTATTAAGTTAAAATTAATAATCCAGAAGAGTTAATAATTGTTGAAAAATTTGCATCGATTACGAGACTTGAGATAAAAAACAAAAAATCAAAAGATATTTTCGTGGAGACAAAAAAAAAAGAGAGGAATTTGCAGTTCAAAAATAATGCAGAAAGAATTTCAGAGGCTACTCTATTTTAGCTTGTGAGAGACAACTAAAAATAAATCTTTTTTTTCGAGTAAAAAAGTTTGTTTTTAATTTATTTTGAACTTTATGAAACTGATTCAGATTCTTTTGATTTACACAGAGAAAATTTAATTTATGAGAATCAAATCTTGATAAAATTCGGTTCATTTTTATTTGACGACACGAGTTTTTTTTTTATTGTCAAGACGAATTAATTTAAACTGACAAAACAAATTTATTTCAATTGTCAAAACGAATTCATTTTAGAAAGAAATTCATTTCGGTTATTTAACCGAATTCATTTTTACCCATCAAAACGAATTAATTTAACTTATCAAAAAAAATTAATTTTATAGTGAAATGAATTTATTTCGATTATTACACCGAATTAATTTCAGTCATTAAAACGAATTAATTCTAATCTTTAAATCAAATTCATTTAATTTATTGAAAAAACTTGTATTTTTCATACATTGATCTTGAAAAGGCAGTATTTAAAAAATCACTTTTGAATTATTAGTCAAAAGAGAAATATTTGAGTTTTTCTCGAGCCCTGATCCTTATTGGGCACACAATACTGGATGACGTCACTCTAATCAAACTCGACCAAGCTGAACGTTAGCTGCAAATTACACCAGAGAATAATAGACCCAAAAATATTTTCCACAGGAAAGAGTTACGATTTTTTGTTCATTGACTTAAGAACATAATGAGCACATAATTAGCAACGTATAAAAATCAGAAAATATATTTAAAAAGTGAAATAGCACGTTAACAAAGTTTTAATAATAAATAAATAATACAAATTATTGTGAAAAATATTAATATTATTTAGTTTAAAAGATTGTAACACAATATTCTTTAATAAAAAATAATTAAAGAAATCAATAAAATACAATTTATTTGGTTCAAGTTTATTTTTCAAATTCAAATTTATTTGACAATAGTCAAGTAACCGACGATTTGAATCAAATAAATTTTCTTTTCAATGTAATAAACAAAACAATTTTTTACCTGTAATTTTGCCAAAGGAATGATGTCGCAATCGTTAGGACGGTGCCACACTGTCTTTTGTGAAGTTGCATTATAATAATAAAATCTCGAAGTGTTTTGATCAAACAGCTCCCACCATTGATTATTATCCGTTTTCTTTCTGCAAATAAAAAAAAGAAAGGCGGTAAATAGACAAACGTTATTCGAAGAAGAGGCAATCAGAGACTCAACAGACTCGTCATTCAGACATCCGAGTGAATGAAAAAGTTACACCAAATCAAATTATTCATAACTTCAAGAATCAACATTTTAATTAAACTGCATTCTCAGACAAGAAATTTTACCCCTAAAAGTGTTAAAGTCATTAAAAATTGTGTACATTTTAAATTTTTATTTACGATGCTGAACTCTATTTCTACAGGCTACTAAAGGGTAAAAGGCAGAATTATGTTTTTAAAGTATGAAGTTGCTACTAATTTGCTTTGAAAACCAGGGAAGAGGGATATAAAAATTAAATCCAAAAACATCTTAATAAATTTTTTTAATTTCTAATTCTCCTCTTACGACTTTTGTCATTTTTATTCTTTTCCTAGTCAGTTTCATTTATTTTTAAAGTTAAAGAATTTTTTTCTTATTTCATCTATTTACTTTTTTTTTCTTTAAATTTTACTTAGGTATTTTTCATCTCGCTTTTCATTAATTTCTATTTATTTCCTTCGCTTTGTAAATAGGGGAGAAAAGCTAAAACTTATTTATTAATTGAAGTTATTTTTCCTTCCAAATAGAGAAAACTTTCTAATCGTTAAGATTTTCAATTTTCCAAAAATTGGTTAAATCAACTCATTTTCATCTAAAAAGCGTAAATGTTCATTTTTAGGCAAATTTCCAAATGCATGTGTGTGTGTGATTGTATGTATATATGGGTAAGTGTATAACTTTTTTTCGCCAGGATATCTCGAGAGAGCTTCAACGGATTTCAATAAAATTTGGATAGCTTACTAAGCTCGTAAATATCTAAATTTGGACACAGAAATTTTGGAAAATACTTAATCAAATTTTTTTGGGAACCTTTTTTCATAAAAAAAAGCATATTTTGCCAAAATTTGTTTCCCTGCTAAGAATTCAAGTTAATAAATACAAAAATTATATTCCTTGTCTCAAAAGGAATCGATTGATCTATATAAAGTTTATAATCGATAAAAAATTCATAAAGTAATCCATGCCTTTTAGTTTTCTTTTTTTTTGTATTAAAAAAATTTTTTTTTTTTTAATAACTTCTCCAATTAAATTTTATATTATTATTAATTTATTTTGCTTACTAGAATCGAAATTTCCACGAAATGAACACAATTTTCACCAAGTTTTATTTTTTTCTTTCCTCATTATTATTATCTTTTTTTTATAGTAATATTCTTCAACTTTCAGATGTTTTTTTTATCTTCTGGTGATTGTTTTCCTTCTCTAGTTAATTTTCTTGAATTTCAAAATTTAAAAATTTTTTTTAATGTTTGTACTGGTTTTTTTTTACATTTTCTAAATTTTAAAATTTATTTTTCACATTCTAATCATATTTATTATTTTCTAGTTATCCTTTCTTAATATCCAAATATTTTAATCTATAATATAATATGCAATTTTTTATTTCATTTTATTGATGTTTTTTCGCTTAATTCTAGTTTTTTTTCAATCCTTGTTACTTATTCACTTACCAGGTAATTTTTATTTATTTTTTTAATAATCTACTTTAATCAAACACTTTTTTATTTGTAGTAATAATTTTAACAAAAAAACTTTAATTATATCTCTTAAATTGTTAAATATTCCTCGTACAGGAAATATTTTACTTTCTAGTAATTTTACTTCATTTTCTAGTTATATTTACTCATTTTTAATGTTTTTCTTTTTCTGGGGGTTTTCTATAACATAATTACAGTTTTTAAAATTTCCACTTTTTAAAAGCTACTCTTTTATTTATAGTTACATATTCATCAAAATTTCTACTGATTTATTAACTTGCTAGTAATTTTTCATTATTTTATAATAATTCCTTAAAACTTCAAGTTTTTTCTAATCAATATATGATTATTTTCTTCACCCCCTAATTACTTTATAACTGTTCAGTAATTTTTTTTTACTTTTTTTGTTATTAATTCCATTTTATAGCTATTTTTAAACTTACTAGTAATTTCTACAATAATTGTTTAATTACGTTTCTCAAATTTTCAAGTATTTTCTCAATTATTATTATTAATTAAATTAATTAATTATTAATTATTAAATAATAATAATAATAATCTCCGTACACTCCTGAAGTTAGTTAGTATTTATATTTATTCATCTTTTTCTGCCCACGTTTTAAAGTCTGAAGTGAAGTTAGTTAGTATTAATAAATTTTTATCTTTTTCTGTCCACGATTTAAAAACTGAAGTGAAGTTAGTCTTAGTCCCTGTTATTTTATTGATTTTGATTCTTTATCAGAAAATATTTTGAAATTTGAATTGAAAGAATAAGGTAACCTTTTTCGTTAGTGTCGTGTTGTAAAAAAAAAGTTTCGAAAAATGCTTTAAAAATTTATTATGGTTTTTGAAGAAGTTTAAAATATATACACATGCAATTAATTTCCTAAATTTTCAGTTATTATCTCAAATTTAGATTATTGTCATCAATTTTCCATTATATAACGATTTTTTAATTATTTTCTTTTGCTTAAAAATAAATTCCGCAATTTTTCTTGATTTTCATCAATTTATAATTATATTCATTATTTTGTCATTACTTTTAAAAATTTCAATTATTTATCTGATATTGCAATTATTTTCATCAATTTTCGTTATTTCTGCGATTTTTTAATTATTCTCTTTAATTAAAATTTTTTAAGTAATTATTTTTTTTAAACATATATTCTATGATTTTTTCAATTAATTCACTCAAATTTTGTTGAATGTTTTCAATTTTTCATATTGTTAATTATTATTTTCATTTTCTAAAATTATTTTCTAAGATTTTTAAGTATTTTTCTGAAAATTCAAATATTTTCTTCAATTTCTAATTATTTTCATTTGTTATCAGAATTTCATTTTTTTTTTTTTTTTATTAATTATCGTAAATTTCAATTATTTTTAGCTTTCTTTCAGACTTTTCCCAATTTTTAGTTTTTCTTATTTTATAAAATAATATATTTCTAGAATTTTTCAAGAATTTTTCTCAAATTTCTATTATTTTCTTCCATTTTTAATTATTTTTCTTTGTTTTCATAATTTCCAAAAAAAATGTATTAATTATCGTAAATTTCAATTATTTTTAGCATTCTTCCAGTCTTTTCTCCAATTTTTAGTTATTCTCATTTTCTAAAATTATTTTCCAAGATTTTTAAGAATTTTTCTACAATTTCAATTGTTTTCTTCAATTTTTAATTATTTTAATTTGTTTTCATAATTTCAAATTTGTTTAATTAATTATCGCAAATTTCAATTACTTTTAGCTTATTTCTGCAATTCTTTTCCCCAATTTTTAGTTGTTTTCTTTTTTTTAATTGATTTCTAAGATCTACGTTATTTTTTTCAAATTTCAATTATTTTTTCTTTATTTAAAAAAAATTCTGTAGTTTTTTCAATTATCACATTTAAATGTCATTTATTTTTTACAACTTATCATTGTTTGTATCATATTTTAATTATTTTCGTCAAGTTATAAAATTTAAAAACATTTTTCAATTATTTTCCACAATTTATTTCCTACAATTTTCAATTCTTTACATTTGTTTCATAATTTCAAAATTTTTCAACTATTTATCTGACTTTTCAATTATTTTATTTTTTATATTATTTTCTCCAATTTTCAATTACTTTCGTTTTTTTTTCTCTCGTTCTTTTTCATAATTGCCAAAAAGTTTTTACTTATTTCTCTTTAATTAAAACTTGTTCTGTTCAATTTTAAATTATGTTTATCTTTTTTTATTTATTTTCTCTAATTTTTAATTATTTTCTTTTATTTCAATGAACTTCTGAAAATTTTAAGTATTTTTCTCAAATTTTGTTTAACTTTCCTTTATTTAAAATATTTTATGCAATTTGTTTAATTATTTTCTCAAATATTAATTTTTTTTTTTTTAATTTTAATTTATTTATCTCAATTTTTAACCATGTTTTTTCAATTTTCAATTATTTTCTCTAATTATTCATTATTCAATTTTGTTTTAATTTACTTTTAAGATTCTCAAGTATTTTTCTCAAATTTAAATTATTTTCTTTATGTTTAAAACATTTTTATGATTGTTTAAATTACTTTCCCCAATTTTTAATTGATTTTTCATTTTTTTTTTCAATTAATTTGCAAAATTTGCTATTATTTTGTTTAATTTCAATTATTTTTAATTCTAAAACATTATAAATTTTGTCCTAAATATTTATTTTATTTATATTAATTGATTTTTAAATATTATATTCAACATATTTATTTCTTCTTATTAGATAAATCTTATTTACCGATTTGTTATATTTATTATTGTATTTTATAATTTCTAAAATGTATGAAAAACTAATTGCGCGCTGGCGTGCGTTTTATTTTGCTAGCTTCTAATAAATCTACTTTATTTTATGTTTTTTCTATTCAATTCATTGTTCTACATTCATTTTTTAGAGAAAACCTCTAGTTATTTTTTTACTTTCCAGTAAGTTTTCTAGTTACGTTATCAACATTTAACAAGAAGATTTTTTTTACTCTAACGACATTTGTTCAAATTCACCTCTTGGTTTTCATTAATTTATAGTTAATTTCCTTATGATTTAGTTATTTTCCTTATTTCCTAGTTATTTTATTTTCTTCTCAGATTTTTTCTTTATTTCCAACTTATTTTAAAAAATTCCTATTCATTTCTCATAAGTGTTTTTTTTATTTTCTACAATTTCTAGTTATTTCTTTTTAAATAAATACGTTTTTTTAATTTTATTTCCAGTAATTTTCTTTTAAATATTCCAGTTATTTCTCTCTTTTTAGCTGGTTTTTCTTTTTGTAGATACATTATAGGTTCCGTCGGCTCTGAATGTATAATAATATAGGTACATATAATATGTAATAAAATACAAATCTTTTGGATTTGGAATTTTGATCATATAGTTAAAATTTCCCATTTTATTACATTATTAAAATTCCTTTTATTTTGAAGGTTGCTTGTGTAATGAAAATTGCCGGTTTAAAATAAATGTTTAAACATTTATTGATAAAGGGATTTGATAAAGTGTATTGAGGCCTTCAATTTGACGTAATGGATAAAAAAAAATTAATATTGAATGAGCTGCTGGTCTGGTGCATGAATTATAATACCCCAGGGGATTAAATCTCTGGGCAGCTATGAGGTATCTTGACCACGAATGCAAAGCTCATCCTGCATTTCTGACGGAATTTAATGCTGGTGCACTAAACACGTTGAGAAGATCTGTGTCAGCGATGAACAACCTTTGACCAGTAGACTGTCTCTGCTCAATACAAACAGTTCTGACGAATTTATTTAATCGGAGAAATATTAATTAGAAATCAATCTACTTCACAGTTGATGGCTTTTCATTGAAAATATTATACTTTCGTTTACAATTGTCAAATGAAAAAGTGTCGAAAAATAAAGAAACTAAAAATTCTCAATTAAACTAATTCAAAAAATCTGTTTATTTCACTAATTAATAATTAAATTGGAATTTAATTTTCTTTAATTAAATTAGAATATAATTTTATCTTTGACAACATTTTAATCATCTACTTGTTCTGAACCAGAATTCATCAATTTAAAACATAAAGTGAGCAGTTTTTTGATCTATAAATATAGTTTTAATAAAGAAATTTTTTATCTAAAATTTAATATACCTTGATTTTAAAAAACAAAGACAACGACAAAATATATATGGGACAAAAAAGAAAAGATTTGAAAGTTCAGAGTGCCCTTAAGCTACAGGATGCAGATATATGAAGCTCATGCCTGCAGTCTGGCAAAAGATCGATACCCTATATTCTTCTTTCTTCAACTTATCATTCCAATATTTTCATGAGATATTAACTTGTATATGTTAAGTATCCTATAAATCATAAATTAGCTATCAGTATAACAAATGTCAATTTACAACTTCAATTAATTCCAAATCTTTCAAATAAGAGATTTATTAATATTGCAGTTTATTCAATTGATTAATATTTAAATTAGAAGATTATTACAGACATCATAGTGCCTTTTTTGTATAAAATGAATGAAAAGTTAAATAATTGTCCAAAAATAATTTGATCTGATTCAACTAATGGTGAATCGGCATTAAAATTGACATTTGCGAAAATTGGATTGAACTTTCGACCCTTTAAAGTTTTTATTCATAAAAGTTAGGAACGATTGAGAATTATTAAAATTAAATTAATTGAAAATGGATATAATTATAGTTTTTAAAAAATCAACGGTAGAAACGATCAAACATTAAATAAATTAAAATTTGGTGTTGATTAAATTTATAATGAATTGAAAAAGTTTGATTAAAATTTAAATGAATTGTCATTTGGGCCTGATTAAATTTATAATGAATTAAATTTAAAATTTGATTGACATTTGGATGAATTAAAATTAGAATCAATTGAAATTTTCATCAATCAAAATTAAATTTTACTAAAATTTTCGCCAATAAAAATTAGAATTGACTAAAATTTTGATTAACTGAAATTTAAAATCAATTAAGGTTTGAATAAATTGAAATTTGAATCAATTGAATTTAAGATTAATTGAAAACAGAATTGTCAACTAAAATTTAAATCGTTTAAAATTTTAATAAAATAACTAATTTTGACTGTTTAGAGTTTGATTGTTTGAATGAGTTAAATTTAAAGTTGATTGAATTTAATTAACAAATATTTTGACAAATTGAAATTAAGCTTTGCGTATTAAAATTTAAATCAAGTAAAATATAAATTACAGTCTGGACTCAAATTTTTTTTAAAATTAATTAACATTTTAATATTGTTATATTAATATTTAACATTTTGAATATTGTTGAAATTTATATAAGATTATTTTAAATTTAGTTTCAAGTGATGAAATTCAAAATTACGTTAAAGCGACAAAATCAATATTATGAATAAAAGAATATTATAATTCTTCTGGCTTTTATACAAAAATTTTATAAAAAAGTTGAATTTACAAAACTTTTTTCTAATTTAAAATTACTGTAACTTTATTATCAACGAATTCTAATATTAATTTTCTTGAATTTCAATTGAATCAAGTTTAATTATTCACCAATCTAGACATAATATAAAATTATAATTTTGCTTTTATATACCAACGATTTATGCTTTAATTTACCAAAATAGTTGAAATTTTTAATTTATATTTTTTTGAAATAAAAAATGAACATTTTAATTCTTCTGAATGTTATAGAATATTATATTTAATTTTTATTTAATTATTTACTGAATAAAAATGTATTCATTAAAATAAAATCAAATGAGAAATGAATATTTAATAAATGAAATTTTAATTTTTGAAAAAATAATTTAGTTTAGTAAACTGATTTTTGTAAAAATAATCTTTTAGTTGAGTACTTTTAACAGGGCTGTAAATGATTCAAATCACTTTGATTCAAATCATTGAAGCATTTGCATGATTTAAATAAAAAAACTTCACAATAAATTCTCCGGATGACTAATACTGCATGTAAAAAATTGCAAACCATAAAAAACCGAGAAATTTGTGGATAATTTTAGTCCTTCCTTGCATTTTAATTAATTCTTTTAACTGTTGCCATAATTTTCCTATTTATTAGAAACATTTTTCCTTCTTTTAAATTATTTAATTTTTATCTTGTAATTCCGAATTTTTTAAAACATTAATAAAATGCTTTTATCTACATTTTTTAAATTTCTCAATTTTCTACTTTTTTGAAGACTTTCATTCTTTTATTTTATATTATGTAAATTTAATCTTCTATTAAATATTATCATTTTACCATCGTTCCTCTATTTCGTAAATTTTTTTTTTCATTTAAAATTGTATTCATTTTTTATTCTTCAATTTGTAAAATGATTCTATAAATTTTCTAATTTTAAAAATTTGGTCACTTTTCGTAATATATTAAAATTTTTTTTAATTATCTTCTTATTTATTTTTTTCATTTAAAAAGAATGTCCGTAAATAGATATATATATTTTGATGTCACTGTTTTATTTTTATTAATTTTTCTTTATTTCAATAAAGATGTAAGGGTTGTTTAGATTTTTTAATTTTCTTTATTTCTTTAAGTCCGTAAAATTTTCTATTTAAAAATAATTTTTTCATTATTTTAATAGAAATAGAATTTTTTTAAAGATATTTTTTGAAATCTTC
This sequence comes from Ganaspis brasiliensis, assembly GCA_037103525.1. Taxonomy (NCBI): domain Eukaryota; kingdom Metazoa; phylum Arthropoda; class Insecta; order Hymenoptera; family Figitidae; genus Ganaspis; species Ganaspis brasiliensis. Next base: position 2,998,528 of record JAZKLR010000102.1, on the reverse strand, counting down.
TTACTTATTCGACATAATTTTGTTTGACTTTAATAAAATTTTTTATTCTTCATTATTTTTTATTAAATGTTCTCAATTTAAAAAATAAATTACATACGAATAAACATTTGATAATTTTATATACCTACTGGTATTATATATAAAAAAAAATGGATTTAAAAAAAATCACGAGTTTTGTCAGCCCTAACTTTTAAGAATATTAGAGTATTAAAATTCGATATTAAAAAAATACGATATTAAAAAAAATCCATTTTTATAAATAAAAAAAAATGGATTTTAAAAAAACCACGATTTTTGTCAGCCCTAACTTTTAAGAATATTGGAGTATTAAAATACGATTGATTAAATTGATTTCTAATTTCCGCTTTATTTTTGATTTTATTTTCAGTTTTAGCGGGAAGATATTCAATAATATTTTATGAATCTAGCGAAGATTTGGAGAATGCAGTTATCCAAAAATAGATACTTGAAAGTTGGGAATATTTGTTCTAAACCATAAACAATTTTCGCTTGAGTCATATGGGAAATGGATGCTGAATTCCGGACTTTGTGAAAGCTAAAATAGAATCATTGCTTTAATACTAGTTCTATGAACTACTACTCTAAAAATAGGTTATCGGTTTTGGAAAATACTTACACAGGCACACCTGGTGGAGGATCCCAAACACATTCCCCAGTTGTCAGATTGGCATACATGTGTTCCTTCGTCCGAGGCTCGATGATCTCCACCCATTCCATTCTGCTAAAATAAAAATCACTCGAATTAATAAAAAAATAGATTGTTAAATCTAGTTAACTAGCTGTATAAATCCATCACTAAATAATATAGTATTTTTTTTATAGTAACTAAATCAAATTGTTTATTGCAAATAAACAGATTTTTTAGTCGTAAATAAATATGATTTAACATAAAAACAAATAGTGATTTACTTTCAAAAAGTACTTGTGAGGAGTAAGTAATGCAAATTGTAAGATAAACAACCAGAAATAAAATTCAGTTCTAAAGAGGTGAAAAATAATAAATAATGGATGAAGAGAAGTAAAAATAGAAACTCCGTAAAGAAAAGGAGCATAAAGTTGCTTTGAAAGGAAGAAACGTTTGTAAGAATAGACACTTTAAATTTCGCTTATAATGTAAAATTGAGCAATAAATAGAGGGTAATCCCGGGAGAGAAATTATTTAATTTTATCGTATTTATTCACTGTCATTCCCCTTTGAATTTAAAACGTATCAGCAGTTCTGACTGGTAACATTGACTTCCAAAAGTTTATCATTGCTGCTGCAATTGGGTTATGTATATAAATTTATCGCTTTTCACCAGAAAAATAAAAGAACCCTTATGTATATATCTTCGACTCTAAAGAAGAAAAAAGTCTATTTCAGATGGAAAATATTTGTAAAACCTAAAAAAAATACTAAAAAACCTAACATAAGTAAAATTTAATGTTCTATTTCAAATGGAGATTATTTTTAAAATCTAAAAAAATACATTTCGAAAAATGTTATAGGTATAAAATATTTATTTGTGAATTGAAGAAATGTTAAAAGAATGTTTTAATTAACGCTTTATAATACGTTTAAGAAAAATTGTTAAAAGTAGATAGCATTTAAATGACATGCAGAAAGAGCTCGTTATGAACCGCATTAAACATAAAAGGGATGTACTTAAAATTAAGCGAAGCATAAACATAAGGTTGGGAGCACTACTTTCATTGATTCCACTTAAAATTAAATGAAACTGGAAATTCTATAAAGAATCTTATGGCTTGTTTATGGCTTTGAGAGCACTACAATCTTCATTTGGAGTTGTAGAAAAAAAATTTTAATCTTTGATAAAATTAACTTTTTACTGTACAAAAAGTAAGTACCTTTTTTGAAAAATCTCTAATGGAACAAAACAATTGAAGCTCATTTTCAAGTTAACTATATTTTGATTAGATAACACATTTTCCTTAGCAAAAAAAATATTGTTTTTAGAAAAATTATCCTTTTTATCAAAAAAGAGAAGAGAAAATATTCTTTTCTTCTAAAAACAAATATTTCTTTTGCATTGAAAGAAGCAATTTTAAAAGTAAAAACAAATTTATCTTAAGTGCTTTGAACAATGTTACTTCCACTTAAAACACGAAATATTAAACAACTTTTTAATAATAGTTAACTATGTTTTTAAATAAATCAAACCACTTAAACATTGGTAATATTTTGACAATAAAAATAACATTTCAAAAACAAAAAAGTGACCAATTTGTAATAATAAAACATTATATTGTTAAAAATATTATCTCTTTTTTAGGTCAGCTCTTTTTATGATATTATTATCATTAATTGATTTCTATTGTTGATTGTTCATCAATTTAAACTTGATAAAATATTCTTAACACTGAATTTATGTTTTGAAACAATAAAATGAGTATTTAAGTGAAAACTTTCTTCAACGTGCTCCAATTCTGTTAAATTTAATATTAATAATTAAATTTAATCGTAACCAATAAGTACAAACGTAAAAAAGGAAAAAAAAAATTAGATTTTAATATTAAGTCATTTCTTAAAATTAATTCTTTTACTAGTTAGTAATTTTTATTTATTATATTTTATTTAATCCAATTTTCTAATTGCAAAATTGTGAGTATTATTTAAAAAAAACCTTCTCTTGATTTCGTAACCTGCACTTTGTTCATTCACTTGAAAAAAAATTATTGGAGATGATAATTAATAGAATAATTGATTATTTATTTTTAAATAATTATATTCTCGATCCAGATAAATATTTACTTGCTAAAAATAGCAATAAATTAAAATTTTATTAAATAAATCATTAATTAAATAATAATTTAGATAATTTTTTATTATTCCTAAATTTTAATTAATAACATGTAATTTTCAAACAATTCAATAAAATCGGAATAATTTTTTCTTTTCCGTTCAATCAGATCAGAAAGTTCATTGAACCGTTAGTTTTTATAATTCATCATCAGTCAATTCCTTTCATGTCTGATTTTAAATGCTATTTTCCGTAATTAACAAAATATAGAACATTTTCTTACTTTAAAATAAACACAACTGAAAATTGGACTCGACTTTGAACCATAAAATTATTTTTTGCCAAATGTTATCTGTTATTTATTTGATTAACTGTTTAATTTGCCAACTTGATAAATTAACATTACTTTAATCTTAATTACGCATAATCAATTACTTAATCAAATAATTAATCAAAAATTTCTTCCTTTTGAATTTTTTCTCTTATTTCTATAAACAAAATTAAATTGATATTTGTTATATTTGCAAACTGCAATAATTCGCAATAAAATTGCGATTACCCGAATTCATAAAATAAACAAAGATTTTATAATTCTTCCAAGAACTGATAAATTCCCTGATTTTTGCAGACCTTGACCAAAATATCGATTATATTTTCAGAAACTCATTAAACTGTACCAACACGTGCAAATGCACTCATTTTTTCTTTAAATAAAAAACTAAATTATACCCGAAAGAGAATGCACTGATTTAAATAATACAATCGTAAATTATAGAGTAATTTGCAACAAAAAAAAAAGTATTAACAATATAGGTACACTTATGAATAAAGTAAAGAATAATGCAGAATTTGCGAGTTTGAAGCCAGTGCTTGGAAAAATTCGAGTCTAAAAACAAACGAATTCCGCAGACGTAGGATAATAAGAAAAATGAACTAGGGCTATTTTAAAAAAAATTGCACAAGGTGAGATATGTTGGTACGTGTTTAAAAGTGTGAACTGTCACTTGCTCTCCCTTTTTCTGTGACAATCGATGAAAATGCAGGCTGCAAAACCGGCTGATGTCATGCTGGTCGTTTAATTGGCACAAATAGTCCGCGCAAATTTATCTATGTGGAGATCAGTACGCGAAAGTGCAAAAAAGACGAGCACGACATGGACAAAAGATAACAAGCGAAACAAGTGACAGGAGAGAAAAGAAGGGTGCAGCGCGAGTCTTTTGGTCCCACCCAAAGCCACCAAGCTTGCGTTGCCTAAGATCTTAGATACCTGGTTATCAGGTACAGAGGATTATTTACATTTCCGACAATTTTGATGATTAAACAATCAGTTAAATTTTATCAGAAGAAATTAGCACAAGAAACACTTTCAAAATAACAGGGTTATCGTTCCTTTCTATTATAATCGCGCACTGATTCACTTTTTTCAATTGTCATAAACAATAATTCAAAATTTGTAAACTTACCTATCAGATGCCATTCTTTGCGATGTACCGCTCCTTCGGAAAATCCGAGGATTCACCACGTTCTGTATCGCGTCACTGAGCACTTGATTTTAATGCCACTTTATTTTTGTGACACTTTTTGACAAACTCGACTTTTAAATGACAATGACACTTGGTTTTTGTAACTTGTTTTGTTCCATTGCTGCTAGTATGATTGCAAACAGAAGTGCAAATCTTGACTTCTTCATGACAGAGAATCACTGGCGGCCATCTTCCTCCGGACCCCGATTACTAATGATCGCTAAGCGCTTATCCACCACCGGCGACTGATCTAGTTCACAGTGCATTTACAATAATTGCATTACGACAATTCTCGCGATACTTGTGTCAATCTTTACAATGTATTTTGTCACTTAATAAAAGCAGTGGAAGTAGAGCTTATTCACAAAAGAACTGAAGGAAAGAAGCTTTCGCTTTCGTCAGCCTTCGCGTTTTAAAATGCTGATCCGTACGTGTATTGGTAAGGATTGACTAGATTTTTATCTTGACAGGACGATCCCGAGACACAAGTTTTTTACAAAATTTTCTGAAAACTCTGCCCTAACGAGACAAGAGTTTGTGATTCTTGACACATTTCGGGTTTTGAGTATCAATTGTGTCATTCTTGAAGAGAAAGACAGAAACTTTATCAGGATTTTAAAACAGAGCAGACGACAAAATTATTGTATTAAAGTACGGGTCACAGTTCTGTTTGAGACGGCATTTCGATAAACGAATCAGAGTACGTGTTTTGGAACAGTTGGTTTAAAAACACCAATCAGAGTTTGTTTTGAATGCTTCTGATTGGTTGGGTCTTTTAGAGAACGCAGTAGTGTTGAAAGCTTAATAGCGAGGTCAGGTTGGGTAGAATGTTACTTTATCAACGAAAGGTGAATTGTCTGTATGGTTTCTAAAGTTTTTAATCATTAATTCCGTCTGCCTGGGTAAAATAGAGCTAGTAATTGAAGAAAACCAGTTTATTAACTAAGAAGTATTATCAATTGTGACTAAAGTAAGTTCCAGTTGTGATAAATATCAAGAGAGGAGAGGATAAGGATGCTAACCTAATTGTTGACATCTATAGGATATGGCGCCAAAAGCAATAAGATTTTTTTCAAGGTTTGGTGTTTTTTTCTTGTTAATAAATCATCATTTATGAGTAAAGGTGGGTAATTTTTAGTATTTTAACAATATTTAAATATTTAAAGTTTATTGCACAATTTTCTTGACTGTTTTTAATGGATTATTAAATTATTTTTATTATCTCTAAGTACCAAAACAAGGGAAAAGCTGACTGATTTTGTTCATCACAGTTAAGTTTGTAATTTGTTTATATTTTTATCCTAATTTGTAACAGACAGGTAAAGAAGTTATTGAGATAAATTTAATAAAAAAGAATTTTACTAAATTCTAATAATTGTACTCATATTTGACATTTTAATTTTTTCAATTTAAATTATTTTATAGTACACTTATTGTCAACTTTACAAAATGCATAAAAATTGTTCTTTTGTTTTCTATTTTAATTATTTTGTCAACAACTAATTAGAATGTTTTTATTTGAATATGAGCTTTAAAGCTAATAAATTTTTTGTAAATATTGAAAAAAAACTTGCTTTTTATAATATCTAATTAAATGCGAACATTATTAATGAATTTTTTTTTAATTAGCCCAGAAGGGCTCATTCAAAATTTCCTTCACCGTGAGGTAGCGTACTCTTCTGGCAAAATTTGTAATTAAGTAGCACTGGTAACTTATCGACATAAATGCTATTTATAAATAATTTATTATTTTTCTTTTTTATTTACCGTCGATAATAAGTTTTAAATTAACATTTCTAAGTAGCAATTAAAAAACGAAATTTGATTACTATTAAACAATTGAGTCATAAAACCAAAAGTGGATTAATAACGATATATTAATTCAATGTCAATTGAAGAGTATTTGATTATTATTTTACATTTTTTGATATAATTATACCAAATTAACAAAATATTAAATACAAATAAATTACATCAATAATAATAAAATGTATTTCATAAAATGTGCAGATTTATAAGTAACTGAAAAAGAAAGCAATAATTGGATAATAAAGTGAGAGAGAAAAATGTCACTATTAATATTTTTCTATTGATCGATTAAATTTTACTATTACGGTACTAATTATCCTAGATATAAAATTTTGCTGTCTAAATTAACAGTATTCTGTGATTTTATTCGTTATTAAATCACAATTTAGTTTTTTATTTCTTATTTCAATTCAACGATTTATTGTCTTCAGCTTGAAAATTTAGTTTTCAATTTTGAAGTTTCGTTCTGCTTTAATTTATATTAGTCGAAAATTTAATTCTTGTAAAATTGTCTTTTTTTTTAAATTGTTTTTATTACCTTTGGAATCTATATTTATTTTCAAATTTTTAATTTAATACATAAGTACCATTGTTTAAAAAGTATTATTTTAATGAAGTTTTCTTAATTTTTAAATTTACTAGTTTTAAACTCCACTTATGCTTAGTGAGATTATAATTACTCAATAATAGAACATTTTTAATCTCAATAATTTATTGGCATGTGGAAAGTTTACTGGATGAAATTAATATAAAAATTACATAATCGAACATTTTGAGAAAAATATATTTTATTTCTAACAAATGAAGAAATAATTTCCAAGATTTTTTTTCTGAAAACTAGTTTTCCTACATACATAAATGTATAAATATTAAAACATTTATTCAAAACAGGTAGAGTAAAAAGAATTTTTTTAACCTTAAATACAGATCTGAATCATAAATAAATAATTCATTTTATCTCATTATTTATTTATTTTACATTTAAAGTAGTTTGAATATTTTACAATAAATATTTAATATTACGACGTGCTTTTAATTATAAACTTTTTTTATATAAAAATATGTATAATGATCAAGTTTTCAACATTTATGGATAGACGAAAAACAAGAAATCTAAAGTTTTTATTGAAATGAAATTTTTAAGGCTATTTACTGCATTTTAAAGATTGCGAAATAAAATGTTAATTTTAAGATAAATACAGGTACTTATAAATAATTTAAAACAAGTTAGGTATTAATATAATAATCTCACCATTTTATTTTTTACAATTCTGAAATAATAATTTTATACATTGACTACAAAATTGTTTATTAAACGAGAATATTTAAGAAACTTCACTAAAATATATTCAGGGAATATTTTTCAAAATGGAAGAATTTTACACAAGGAATTCTAAACTCGATAATATGAAACAACCTACAATTCAAGGCCAGAATTTTCCGAAATCCTCAATGTTTATTTTGAACTCGAATATCTGCTCTTATCAATATTTTGAATCTTGACACAACTACGCTCTAATCATGAAATATTTTGAAATTTCTTCAGCATTTAATTTATTTTCATTTTATCCATTCCTACGTTTACCAAGGCCACAAACTAAGAAGAAGAATAAATCATAAAATATTTGATTTTAAATATATTTATCAATTTCTTCCACTGTAGAATTATTTCCTGCAATTTAAAGAACAGAAAATCTTGTAAAATTGATTCCATTATAAATTTGACCTACTGACCCAAGTGGCGCCTAGCCGATCATTATAGCAGAATCTATTGTCCCCCACTTTGCCGAAATATACCACGACCCTTCCCTTTTACCCAAATATGTGTCACTACTTATATCTGAAAATAAAGAGGTCACTTCCACCTCGTTGTTCTTAACAGAGATTTATCTCCGACTCTGGAAATACACATATATTTAATCCAAGTTTAAATCCCCCAGTTTTATACAGGAAATCCCCGCACTTTGGTGTTTTTCAACCGAGAATGCACAATGTTTTGTCGAAATTGCCCGGTTCCAAAATCAAATTCAGTACAACTAGAGCGAGCTAACAAATCCTGAGAATAATTTTCGCTAGTGGGGTCGAATCAATAAAAGGGTTGACCCAGAGACCCAGATACGAAGCTCCAAACCCGAGATCTCCTTCGAAAATTAACCACTGGTTAGAAACAAATGACCTTGTTTTTTTCCTTAATTTTGAGTCTCTTGACAAATAGATCCTTTCAATTATTCATTGACACTATTTTAAATCAAAGACGAACCAAGTTACTAATTTGTGCTAAAATAGAAACGTCAAGGATTTTAAAAGGGTAAATGTCAGTTTAAATTTTCGGTATTTAAAATTCGTTATTTTATTTTAAATACGTGCTGATAAGGAGAATTTGGAAAAGTTTAGGGTTCTGGGTTTTTTAGTTGGAATTTCATCTAATTTAAAATGTAGTAAACGAACACGATTTAATTAAGTTTTGATTGATTTGATATTTATTTAAACACTAATTTAATTACGGTAATTTAAAAAAAATCTTTATTTAGATCAGGGCTGATAAAAATCATGATTTTGTTTAAATATACCAATATATAAAATCTCTAAATGTTTATTTGTAAGTAGTTTATTTTAAAAATGAGGAAAAAATTTTAAAAAAAATAACACAAGAATGAAACAGTGACATAATTATATATCAAAAAGTAGAAACTCTTTTCAAAAAATTACACTGAAAAAATGTTTAGTCATATCAACAAAAATTTTGTTTGATCAAATAAATTTTTAGTCATATCAACAAAAATTTGGTTGAGCCAACCAAATTTTTGTTGATATGACTAAACATTTTTTTCGGTGTAAACTATTTACGGACATTCTTTTAAATTAAAATAATTAATAAGAAGATAATTAAAAAGCGTTATAATATATTACTGAAGTAAACAAAATTTTAAAATTAGAAAAATTAGAGAATTATTTTACAAATTGAATAAAAAAAAAACAATAAATTTTTGTAAAATTTAAAAAACTTGCAAAAGAAAAGAAATTTTATGAATTACAAGAACGATGTTTAAATGAAAATATTTAGTACAATATTAAATTCACATTTTATAAAATAAAAGAATAAAAGCATTAAAAAAGTAGAAAATTGGGAAATTTAAAAAATGTAGATAAAAGCACCAAATAGATGTTTTCAAAAATTCGTAATTATAAGATAAAAACTAAACAATGGAAAAGAAGGTAAAATGCTTCTTAGAAATGGATAAATGATGACAAAATTTTAAGAATTAATTAAAACGCAAGGAAGAAGGAAGTATTTAAAAAAATAGTCAAACATAAAGAAAATTCAAGAAATAGGAAGAAAATAGAAAAATGTTTTTTATCTTAATCTAAGAAACAAAAAAAAATGTAAAAAGTACAATAAATTAATAATATTAAAAAATGTATATATCAAGAAAAATAAAAAGAAAGTCCACAAAAGAAATTTAAAAATCCTTTAAAAATAAAAAAGTTTAAGCAAATTAAATCAAATACATTTTTATATTATTACACTTAAAATAAGTCCAACAATAAATTTAGAAAAATAAGGAAAATCTAAAAACTTTATGGAAGAATAAGTAAGTTTGCAAAAAATCTCGCATAAAATAGACAAGATGTGGAAACAAATTGAATAAACTTACAAAAAAAATTAGAGTATATTTATTTTTAAAAATATGGAAATAATTATGAAAATCAACGAAATAAAAAGTTTATTGAAAGTTATAATAACGAAATTGTGTAAAATAATATTAATTAATTTGCATAAAAAGAAAAAAATTAAAGAAAATCCTAAAATAAAAAGAAAAATAAAAAAACAGATAAGAAAAAGTATCAGAAGTAAAAGTACACAGTTAAAAATTTTGTGTTAAAAACGTCCACACAATCTTTGTGTTAAGTTTAACAGAAAGTTTAGGTTAATTTAACAAGATTATGTAAATTACCCTATAGGTTATGTTAGTTCAGCACAAAAGTAACACAAATTTTGAGTGTGGAAAAAAACTTAAAATTTTGTAAAAATAAGAAATTATATAAGATAAAAATTAAACAGTTTCAAAAAAGTGTAATCTCTTAGAAAACAGGCAAGAATTAAAAAAAGGATTATTGTTAATGTGGAAAATAATTAATATTATTTAATTATTTTGCATTAATTAATATTATGTATTTAAATTTGAATTAATTGACATTTAAAAGTTGGAACAATTTGGAATATGACTTAATTTTGCAAATTTGATTTTTACCAAATTTCCATGCTCGAAAACAGAAAATATTTTAAAATGAATGAATAACTTTGAAGTAGTTTAAGATTAAATTGTAAATATTAAAATCCTAATTACTGAAAGTTGTTATTAAATTCAAAACAAACTCGTATATTTCAAAATTTTAATACGTTTAGAAAATACACTGAAAAATATTTTTGTTAATCAAGAAAAATTTCTTTAAATTATTGAAATTTTTGTTTTATTGTGTGTATTTCTAATTAAAATTACGTTTTCGGATTTTTATTTAAATAAATTACGCATAAAAAGAAAAAAGCTGAATCAAAGAAAATTCATTTAAATCAAAGAAATTTTATTTCTCTTTAAACAGTTTCAGAAACTTTTTTAATTTAACAAAACTAATTTCGGTATAAAAAAAAATGACATTCCATATTTCTGCATAGAAGAAATATGTTTTCTTATTTTAAAAATAATAATTTTTATACAGAAATTAAATAGTAACTGATTTTTCTCTAATTCATTAGTGGCAAAAAACTAATTCTGTAATTATAATATTTATACACATTGTATTAATAGGTAGGTATAGTTTTAAAAATTTTATTTTGGAATACAAGAAAATTTATTTAAGATCTTTCTTTTCAAATTAAAAACTAATTTTTGACACAAATAATATTTTGTTAAAATTATTGTAGAATAATCGAAAACTAAACATTACAATATTATTTTTCTTCACCGAAAAAAATGTATTCTTTTAAGAATTATTCGTGGTTCTCATTTAAGGATGCTCAACACATTGACATAACCTCAAACTAAAAAATGTTTTTTCACATAAAAGAAAAATATAATTAAAATTGATTTAATTCAATTTTGAAAGACCCAGTTACACATTTTTCAACAAAAATTAGGTTGAGACCAAATTTGTTGCTAAATAATAATTATTTAACATTTAGTGTGTTTTTTTTTTAATTTTGTGAATAATTGTAATTTTTATCTAATTATGACAAATAATAGCGCATTTTAGTCTCTAAAAAATTCTCTACAAGTCTGTTAGTTAATATTTTTTTAAAATGTTTAATTGAAAAATGAATAAATAAATAAAATTTTACCAACCCATTGACATAACCTCAAACTAAAAGATGGTTTTTCACATAAAAGAAAAAAATATTAAAATTGATATCACCCAATTTTGATAGACCCAGTTATATATTTTTCAAATAAAATTAGGTTAAGACAAAATTTGTTGCTAAATAATAATTACTTAACATTTTGTGTTTTTTCTTTAAAGTTTGTGAATAATTTTAATTTTCATCCAATTTCGACAAATTCTCATTTCAACCTCTACAAGTCTGTTCGTTAAAAAATGATTAAATAAATAAATTTTTACTATTATAAATTTTTAAAACCAAAATTTTTTAACAAAATACAACAAACAGTCTTGTAAAGAATGTTTCAAAGATTAAAATGAGATATTATTTGTTAAAATTGGATGAAAATTAAAATTATTCCCAAACTTTAACGAAAAAACACAAAATGTCACGTAATTTTTATTTGATAACAAATTTGGTCTTAACTTAACTTTTTATAAAAAATATATAACTAGGTCTTTCAAAATTGGGTGATATATAGATTTTAATAATATTTTTATTTTATGTGGAAAACCATTTTCTAGTTTGAGGTTATGTCAATGAGTTGAACACCCTTAAGAACCTTAAGAATAAAACATTTTTTATATTCTTATTTTTATAATCTTATTAAAAAAACAAATTTTTGAATTAAGAATATTTTCTTATGTCTTTAATAATAAAGGTTTCATTTAAGAAATTTTGTTATTTTAAAAATATTATTTGCTTAATGAGAATAATGTCAAGAAAATTTAATTCTTAAATTAGTGCCAAAAATAATTTTCTTGAAAGGAAAATAAATTTTTTTAATTATGGAATTTATTACAAAAAACAAAAAAAAAAGTTTTATAAAGAAATAAAATGTTTTTAAATTCATTTTAAACCCCTAAAATAAAAATTATACAAAATGAATGATTTTAGATAAACATCTAATTATTTGAAATATTGCTAAATAAAGAAATTTGTTTGAACCAAGTTATTTTTGAATTGTCGTTTAAGAATTTTTTTTTTATATTTTCGTTTCCAATTTTGTTTTGTTATCCAGCTTGTTTGGTTTGAGAAGAATTTATGAAATAGTATGGTGAAAGTCTTTTGACTTTATCTTGATGTGCTTTACAATAAGGAAAGCCCTCCTCGTTATACGGGTAAATGGTTTCTAATAATTGGTCAGACGCAGATTATTTAAAGCTTGAGTTTGCTTTAAGCTTTAAGCATTTTTCTGCTTCCGGGTCGTTAAGCCATAACGTAAATTTACCTGAATTGCCGATATTCAAAGTCTAAAAGTATAGAACCAGAACCGAATATTATTTTCTTTACTTTGTATACTCTCAGCATGAAAATATTTTTAAAAAATATTTTCTCACAAAGAGGATAATTATTGCTATCTCTTGGATCTCAGAAGAGCAACTTGATAAATATCATATTTCTTTTCTTCAACATTAGACAATCTCTTTAAATTAACGCATTTTTTTCAATAAAACTGAATTTTTTTAATTCAAAAAAAGTTTTGAAAACAGGAAATTTTTTAAATTACTTTTTATGAAATTCATTTCTTTGTTTAAATAAAACATGTTTTTTTTTTAATAAAAACATTTTGTTTCTATTTTCTATTAGAATAAAATAGTTTTTGTTGCTTAAGCAATTATGTTTTTAATTAATCATCTTTTTTGATTTAAAGAAATATTTCGTGTTATTCTTAATCATTTTTATTGATTATATCTTTTTTGGTGGAACTTTTCATGGATTCTAATGGGGATCCTCACAGCCAAACTATGTCACTAGAGAGCAGCATCAACGCAAGATTTTACGGCGCAAAATTTTAAATAATATTTATTGCAAAATAAAAATTTTAAAAATTTAGAAAGTACAATAAATATATTCATTCGTAACAAATGATGAAATATCATACAATTTTCAAAATAATCGATCCTTTCTAATATAATTATTTGTTTAAAAATGTTGCAATTTTGAGGTTATGTATGAGAGTTTCAGTGTCTGCAAGAAAATATCTAAAAAATGTGGTGCAAGAGTTGTAAATGCATTAATAGGCTTTTACCTAATTAATTTGATCAATAAGTATACTTTAATTTTTTATATAGTCAAAAGAATTTACAAATAATTAATTTTTGATATTAAAAATAGTGCGCCAAAAAATCTTGCGATTGTGGTGCCCTCTTAGCTGAGCTTTACATATAATGATACCCATTCTCTAATTTTTTTGACGTAAATTTTTTATCAAATTCGAGTTCAAATTAAAACAGTTCAAACTTTTTTTTATCTAAATTTCAATTAATATCAATTTAATTGAACAAAATTTCAATATGGAGCCTAATTTTTATTTGTTGAAACTTTTATTGAATTAATTAATTTTAATTCATTAAAAAAATAAAATAGATTCATTGGAAAATATATGTTTAAGAGGAAGCATCTCTGTAAGAAATGACAATTAGAGAAATTACAAGAAAAAAAAAATTTCATAAAAAATTAAGAATTTTGCATTAGTTCTACTTTTAGGTAAAATGTTCTTTATGTATGCCATACATAATTTTTTTCATGTATTTACTATACATGAATTTGAATTTATTTATGAATTAGTGAAGAACCTGTTACTAATTCAATTTATTAAAAATTTTCAATATTTTTAGTAACATTTCACAATTTTATTAGCAGTTTTTTAAAACTTTCAACTATAAATATTTAATGATAAATAACCAAGAATTCGTAAAAATTTGTACTAATAGAGGTACTAATTTGGATCAGTGATCGATTTCTTTCTAACTGGAATTTATAGAGAAGACCAATCGATTTATACGTACCTGAAATTCCGGACGTCCGCACGGACGAAATTAAAAAAAATATATATTTTTCAACTTTTGCTGACGACGCAATTTTTTTAAAAATATTTGAAAAATATGTTTTAAGTATAAAATATTATTAATTTTTTATTTATAGGGGATAAAAGCTACTCGGAAAAAATAATTTAAAGAATCTTTTTTAATTTCGTCCGTACGGACGTCCGGAACTTCAGATACATTCGATTTATTTTGAGACAAGAAATATGATTTGTTTTATTTATTTAATTGCTTTCTTACATTATGAAAAAAATTTTGCCCAATAATGATATTTCTACTCTCTAAATCTGAATTAGTGATTATATAGTGAAAATTGTCACTATTTTTTAGTAGAAAACTACTAATTTTAAAGTAAAATAGGTATCTGTTAATAAGTTTACTTTTTTATTTAGTAGATATTTCACTTTCAAATTAGTAGTTTTCTAATAATAATTAGTAATTTACTACTAAAAAAATCACTAATTCAGATTTAAAGACTAGATGTAAGAAGATACATACAAAAATTTATTGAATATTTTTAAAAATCCCTGTGTCTTATTTTATATATTTATGAGAATAATAAGCCTACCAAATTTTATTGAAATCCGTTACAACATTCTCGAGATATTCTTTCGACAACAAAAATTATTTCACACACACATCCGAATGTTTGCTTAACTATAAACCTTTTTTTTTCATTTTGGACGAAAATGAGTCAATTAAACATTTTTGGAAAATTGTAACAATCACAAAACTTCCTCTATGAAAAAGTAGACAAAACATATTCCTAATTTTTTATATTTCTTATAAACAAAATGTTATTATATATGTATTATTTCTTACATACAAATCGAATTTTCATTCTATAGAAATAGATTCGATAGAGACTTATAATTAAATCATTGTGATGCAAGGATATGACGGCCGTTTTTTCATCGTAATTTCCTTTATTCTTTTATATATGATATCATTAACTTTTTGTTGTGACTAATGCACGTCGACTACCTTAATAGAAACACGATTTTTAAACTAAATGCGCATAGCGGAAATCGATCATTAATCATTTTGTTTAAAGTTTTTCATGCGTAATATGAAAATAAGAAGTTGAAAATCGTCCCATTGATATTGTTGATAAGACAAAAGTACCGAGAAAGATGGTCGGGAGTGGCGTAACCCGGTTTCCCAACAAAGATCGTTGTATAATCAGTCGCTCCATACACATATTCTCTCCGTGCGGATGCCTGGAAAACTGGAGTAAAACGCATGCGCGCCGATATTCGGGCCAAGCCAGAGCCAGAATAATCCGATTCTCGCCCCATAGCTAAGGCTTTGATATATGACTTTATTGGCAATCAGGGACGATCTACAAAATTTTTTTTTCATTTTTAAAATTCGCTTTTTGATAGATGAATTTTACCAAATGCTTTTCCATATCTTCAATTTTTATATTTTAATCTCAATTTTAACTTTAAAAAAAAAAAATGTATTATTCATGGTAAATTTGAAAGGTGTGGACTGCACGTTTTGAGAAGCAGCTCGGTTATAAATGTATCAGCTTAATTTTAGAACTTTCAGAATCTATAACGTTTTCTGTAGCTATATAATAAGTAATCTACCTTGTGAAACCGATAATTAGTTGGGGATTAAAATAGAGCCGTATTAGTTGGAAATAGTTTTCAGAATAGAAGCTATCTTTATAGAAAAAAATTTAGCTATGGTTGATAAAGATAATTTTATTTTAAAATATAATTCCCATTCTTTTGGTAATTACTGATTTTGTTTCTTTCTAAATGCTACGAAAAATATTTAAGGGATTTTCAAAAATAATAATTATGCTAGTTTATTTTAGTACAGGAAAAAGTTAATAATAATAATATGTAATATAAAAATTGTTCTTAAATGGTAGATTCATTGATAATGAATTATTTATAATTAGAAAGAAATCGATTTGGAAATTATAAAAATAAAATTTCATCAGAGTAAATACACTCTTCATTTTCCCACTTAATTAGAGGAGCGCTTGTGAAAGGAGTGACACGAGGTTTTTTAGAGTCTCATATTTTTTGTATATCTTTCTAAGTGTGGTAGCACTGCTCCACACCCCTTAGCTCGACCCCGATGCCCACTTACACAGTGCTCACCTTCTCTTCTATGCTCTATCGACGAAACCCAACGTCTCTACAAGTGTTGAACTATACATATTCTCGGTTTTTAGGTCATGGAATCTGGTACTCCAGAGAGCATACCGCACACCTATCTATGACACCTAACATTCACCAAGTGCACTATAAAGGGTAATAATTGCCCCTTATTGTAGGCTTAACGTGTGTAGCAATACGATTATTTAGCTGCAATGAATACTATTTACACGGCACAGCAAAACAGCGTGAAATCATTCCACGCAAACTTTTTGTGCTCCACATATTTTTCCTTTTTCTATACAATACGCAATTTCTAACACGATTTCAAATGATAGAAAAAAAACTGCAATGAATTAATATAATTAGCAATTTAACGTTAATTTTTACAGAAGAGTTTCAAAGCTTTTTACAAGAAACGGGTACTCAAAAAAATTGATTGAGAATTTTCAAAAATCGTTGTGTCAGATTTTGTGTATTAGCTAGTTTAAGAAACCTACCAAATTTTATAAAAATCCGTCAAATTGTTTTCGAAATATCTTGATAAATAGAAAAGCGTGTCACACACATACACACATTTATGGATATTATTGATTTACAATTTTTGAAATATAATTTCAGATTTGCAACCAAGGACCCCCAAAACCCACAAGAATTAAATTTCATGTAAGTGGAGTCAGTGGAGATTTCACGTGGGGACAAAGGGGGAAACTGACCCCCCTGAGATTTTGAAAACGTAGTAAATTTTCTTTGTGAGTGTGAATTGGTGTTCAAATTTATAATATTGTAATGGGAAAAAAACTTATAACATTGAAAAAAAAATCAAATAAATATCAAAAGTAAACTAAATGTATATCTAATGAAGTTAATATTTTGAAATTTGTATCTAAGGGGGGGGGGGTTAACATCGAGACAACCGACCCCCGCCCCCCTCTAAAAATGTCCAAAAACTTCCCCTGAGAGGAATCAATTTTAAAAACAGCAGACAATGTTTTTAAAATTGATTAGTCTACTATTATTGAAGCTGTTATGTTTAATTTTTTTTAATCTAATTTCAGATTCGTGATGCGAAATCCAAAAAATCTCTAAATTCAATGTGTTACAAAATAAAAACATTTTATAGAAACATTGTACATTGGGTAATGATATTTTTTTAAATGTTGTTTCGGCCAAGCACACGTGTTTAGGAGGGTGGGGTCAGGGGGGCCATGAACCCCTCCTCTTAAGAGCTTCGAATTTACAGACAGATTACTTAATTTATTTTTCTGCCCCCCCCCCTTGCCCCACCAAACCAAAGGCTGTAACTTGTGACCCTCTCCCCCTAAACCAGAAACCTAGACACGTGCCTAATGTTGGTAACATAATTGAGGAAACGCCTATTCTGACATAAAATTTTATATATTTTGGTCTCTGAGCAATTAGCATTCCGTTATATTTGTAAAATAATGAAGAAAACGTGAATAACATTCTACCATAAACGTTTTTGTAATTTGATCTCTGAGCACTTAGTATTATTCTGTTATCCCTGGTAAAAAATATGAAATCTAACGTTGCTATCTACTGCCATGAAATTTTTCTATACCAGGGATATTGGTGATGTAGTGGGGGCCACCTGCCCCCCTGAAAAAATTAGGGGCCGTCCATAAATTACGTAATGCATTTTTCTTAAATTTTGACCCACGTACCCCCCACCCCCGTAACTTACGTGATTTTTTCTTCATGTCTTTACTTATGAGAATTTATTCTTAACATTTCAAAAACATTGCAGAAATTCGTTTAATTGAATATTAGTTTAAAATATTAATAAATGTTTGGTGTTTAGTGTATAATTTTGCTTTTTTTTTATAGCGCGAAAATTTCCGAAATTTCTGATATTTATTAAGTAGAATACAAAAATGTATCTTAAAAAAGAAATTTGTTTAACCATAGAAAAATGTTCTAACCCCTCCTCCCATTCTGTACCAAAAGACCTTACGTAATTTATGGACAGCCCCTTATAGACAAATATTTTAGTTTCTTGTGTATTTATACGCACTATCTGAAAAAAAAATTTGGAGAGGGGGCCTTCTGACGAAATTTGCGAGAGGCCTCGACATTTGTAGCTACGTCCCTGGTTTCGATCGCCATTTTGTAACCGCCATCTTGAATTATTGAAATGATTTTTATCCTGATGAAATTAAGTTCAAAATGATGAAAGTTTTTGAATAAATTAAAGTTGGAATCGATTGAAAGTTGAACAAATTGAAGTTTGGTTTATATTATTTTATTTAATAGTATTATGCATTTTTTATTTTATTTTACTTTTTTTTGTTATGAAAGTAAGTTTATCTTTTCATCTATTTAATTAAAGGAAAGTACCGTGAAGCTTGTATATTATGTATATTGAATTTATTAAAATTAAATATAATTTTTGAAAAATGTATAATAAATAACTAGAGATAGGAACTTTGTGCTTTAGCATATCAGCACAATTTTGCTCGAAAATTTTTAAATGTTATAAAACGTCTAAAAACCATATAAAACATGTTTTTAAATAGAAATTTCTTTAAATTAAATCAGCACAAAAAAGCACAATTTTGTCATTTAAGCAGCATAATTTTGTTCAGGTAATTGTGCCGCATAATTAGCGATTTTCAGCATATATTCAGCACATATTTAGCACAATTCGTATAAATTTATATTGATTATTAACGAAATAGTCATATAAAAATTTCAGGAAATTTCCGTTGTTTATGTTTTGAAGCAGATTCGCATAAAAGAATATAAAAGGGCCTTAGCAGAATGAAAATTTGAAATCATAAGGAGTGAGATAGAAAAAGACATACATAAATATGTCTGCCTTTTCTATCTCATTCTTGCGATTTGTCGGTTTCGATACAAAAATATGAGAAAAATAAATTGTTTACACAAATATAAATTGTCTAAATAATTAAAAAGTCTTGAAAATTGCAGACGAAAAATTTTTTGGTATTTCTTTAATGAAGAAAGCAAAAAACGAAATGCTTCTAGGAGAATTAAATAAAATTTTATTTTAAACATTTCAAATTGTTTAAACAAATAAACAAAAAATTTCATCAAAAAATTTTCTGTCAATCGTTACTAAAGAATCGCCAGCTATTAAAAAAATTATTTAAATTCGAAAATATAAGAAAAATAAATTGTTTAAACAATGGAATGTAGATTGCGAATTATGAATCAATAACTTTTTTTTAGTTCTTCATTGAAAATTTCAAAAGACTAGATAATTCTAGCTGAATTTAATAAAAATTTGAGTTTAAACAATCAATTAAATTAAATCAATTACCTAAACTGTTTTTCCCTTCGCTATTTAAAAAGTTGTAAGCTTTTAAAATACTATTATTTAATTAAAGTAAAAAATATGATAACTATTGTTTAAACAATTAAAAATGAATTTAAAAATGTAGCAAGCCTTGTATTTTGTTAAGTAAAAAAAATTATAAAAAAAATGACATAAGAAAATAATATTTTAGACCTATTTACTTATAAATGCTGAATTTGTGTTTATTCGTTCTTTAAGGCACTCCTAGAGAGTGTTTATTTGCAAAAAAATAATAATATTCGACAGTTTCTTCAATTTTGAACATTTGTCGAGGTCTCATAAACTTCTGAACCTTTTTTGATAAAATTAAGAACAATTTTTCGCAATTTTCTTAAAGAAGTACAATTTTTTCTTGTATTTCTTATGAGAAAAAGTGATGGTACCACTCAATATTGTTGGATCAAATTAAAAAACATAGGGGTAAATTTCTTTCTTTTATTTGTAGTCAACTCTCGAGCGCCTTTAAACCATATTTCAAATTTTTCATTTTTTGACCCACCCTACTAGACAGAAACGTCGAGTATTATAGAAAACATAATTTTAATACCTCAAAATATAATTTAGACTAAAAAGAAATCAATTTTTCTATATATAAATAAACTGGAGTGTTAAAATTTCAATAACTACTAACCTTCCGTACATAATTTTAGTTGAAAGAAGCAAATTGCCTTAAAATTAAGTAGCACATTTAAAGCACATATGATAGCCATAATAAAAGCATAATTTCAGCACAATTAGGCATTTTATTTTAGCATAATTCAACCTATTAAAAAAGCACAAAGTTCCTATCTCTATAAATAACGCATTTCTTTCTTGAAATTGCAAGTAAATAAAATTTTATGTCGTGGCAATTTATTTATTTGATTAAATAGAACCATTTTCTCAATACAGAGTATATAGTATTCAAAAAATGTTCGATTGGAAAATATTTTAATTACTGAGAGAATGCAACCGGAAAAATTTTTCTGTTTAAATTCGACAATACAATATTTAAAAAACGCTATTTCTGGGAAATTTAATTGTAATTCCACATGACGACATTTTGGTAAAATGTATATTGAATGACAGGAATTTCATGGCCAATTTCATGCACATCATCAGAATTTATCGAATATTTCCTTTTGAAATACGTAGGATTTTTCCGGAATGGCGTAGAAAGTTGTAAAAAATAAAAAAGTCTTTTAAATAATAATTAAATACTGGTTTGAAAACAGTTACTTTAAAATATTCAGTAAACAAAAAGTACAAAATGTAAATTAATTACTTTTTATCTCATTTTTTTTTTTTTTTTAAATTTGACTTTAAATGTTTCTGTACAAAAAATAATTCATTGCTTTGCTCAAAAAAATGAAGTGTAGGTTTTTATTATTTATTGAAACAGAAATTTATGAAAATAAGTGAATGCATTTGCTATGTACATATTGATAAACTATTTTTCTTCCTGTGCAGCGCAGACTCAAATTGTTAAGAAAAAGTTTGTAAAATGTTTTAGTAGGTTTATTTAAGCAATTTGTTGCATTTAGATCTTAATCTATATTTAACCTAAAAATAAATAACATTACACTAAACTGAAGAAAAATTATCAATTGTAATTATACATAGATATTTTCAAAACTATTTTTGAAAAAGTTTTTTTTTACATAAATTCCAATAAAAAATTATTTTAAGACAAAATTCGAATAAATGTGGATCAGAGAAACCTTTATAATTATAATTTTAATAATTCCACAAAGTTTGGTATCCAAATATTTATTAGTTTAAGAGAAATTTTACGAACAAAATTTGCCTATACCAGTGACGTCACTCTCCATCACATGCCCTTAATGTTACTTTTTAAATTAAAAAAGTTTTTCTGAAATATTAATATTCTGAAACTATGCTCTTTATAAAACCAATTTAGCTTTATGAGCCAGATGAGCATTAATTTAGTTATTTTTACACTAATGAAACCTTTGAAAAGTAATTTCTATCACGAAAAATGTGTAAATTTATAAAAAATATTTTGTTGGGAATTATTTTATATTGTATGATTATTTAATTCTGCTAAAACTGTTTTTAACAAATAAAAAAAGAATGTTTTTTAGTGAACACAAAAACGGTTAAACGAATTTTTATAAAATTTGATATGGGTATTTTTTTTATTAAAATTTAAAATCAGACACAAGGGTTTTTGAAATGAACGTAATTTTTAACACAAATTATCAATTGTATAACAATAATTTTTTCCAATTATTAAAAAATACTTGAGAATGATTTTAAGAAATTTAATTAAAGTGTTGATAGTGGTAATTTGTCAAGTTAATATAATTAATCTGTGAAATGCATCGTCTACTGAAAATACTGCAACACGCTTTATCCATCCCTTTGGGAAGTTTTCTCTCTAAACTTTCCAGACTATCCATTATTCTGACAAAACAATTTGTTTTAATCAAACAACAAAACTTGTTTACCGACCGTTTTTTCTATTCGAGTATTCTTTTATTTGAATGGAACTCACTTTTAATCGAAACGACATGGTTTAATTGAAACAAAAGTTTGTGTAAGTCCATGCAAGTCAATTATAATCTATACATATATATATATAGTTGGTTAAAATCTGTTTAGATAATTAAGCAGATTTTACCTTTTACATTAAGTTACATTAGAGTCATGACAAGGAGTAACCAATAATTATGAGAAAGTTTCAAAGGATTATATGCTCTTTAATACAAAGTTCACTAACTTCTTTATTAACTATTTAATGTCCCCGTTGGAGCTAGTGTTCACTGACTCTAAAACTTCATTTATACATCTTTCATTTTTGCCTTGAGATATACCCATTGAGGGGACCTCAGTCGATTTCTTCATACTTTACAAAAATAGCATCGAATAATAATTTCAAAAATGATATTTTGTGGCTACAAGAGGAATATATGCAATATACTTGGTGAAAAACTAATTTATTCTGAAAGACAAAAAGTGGAACAGTCAGACAATAATGTGTATGAGAAAATATAACATTGAGTTTTCTAATAAAAAGGGATTGAGGACGATTCGAGAATATGGAAATTAGAGATTAGCCACAAAATAGGTTTTTTTTTGCTGTTTGGCATGAATTTTCATGTTTTAATATATGGAAATAAAGAATGATGAATTGTACAATATTCCTTTCTGAAAATTACGCCGGAAGTACGAAATACGGGTGAAGTACTATATTGTGATGAAGAGAAATGAAACGTATCTTCTCAGTAAGTTCGTACGTGAAGCTTAGTATCGTGCAATTACTTTGATTAAAGCAAATTGTGAAACGAGCAAGAGTAAAGGGAGAAAGAAGCTGGGAGTCAAGAGATTAAATGAATGAAAAAGAATTGCTTTTAAAAAAAATATAGAACACATTTTATTTTAATCTTCTCTAACAACTTTTAATTACTCCGCAACAGCTCTTAGTGAAATTTATTTATTTCTTCTTCGTTCCAACTTTTGTCTCTTTTGTCGAATCTTATTATTTTTATAAAAAAGATAATAAGAGAAAATTTCTGAAACTGTTATTGACAAGCAGCATAATCATCTATCAATCATAAAATCGTCATCAAATTATAAGAAAAACAAAGCAGAGTGTATAAAATATAGGGTAAGTCGAGGAGAGATGGATCACTTGTTTTGTTTTTGTCCACAGCCGAGAATTCGTGAATAAATCAATTTTGAACACGTGTAAGTTTATTAGTTTCACTTTTTGTGAAAAAAGACATGGATATGAAAATTTATTTTTGTCGAAATTTTACACCAGAAGAGACATTTGGAAAAAAAGGAAAAATTCAAGGAGAGATGGATTGACTGAAATCATAAAACGTGAAAACAAACGGAAAGTGGAAAAGATTAAAAAATCAGAAACATTGAGATGAAGCTTTAAAGTAAAAATGTTAAAAACAAAAATAATATTGTTAAAAAGATAACAATGGAATGTGATAGCAGAAACACTATCAGTTTCGAGCAAAAGAAATGCTCACTCGACGAGGGAGGAATTTTAAGGAGAAAAAGAAAGGACGGATAAAAAATTTTGTATTTTTAGATTTTTCATAAATAGCTTGAATTTTTTGATCTGGCTGTGGTTAAAAAGCCTTTATCTGGAACTAGAGCATACCAAGCTTTTTCGTAAATGTGTCAACCCAACGTAAGGGATCAATACTCGCGCCCTCGTTTCACTACCTCCTCTACTCTAGCTCCTCTTACTCTATTGGCTCCTCTTGGTCTCTATTTCTCTCATTATACAGATTCCTCTTCTATCTCACTATTAGTTTAATTTTTGCTGTATGTCCTACTTTTGCCCCACACCCAATTACTTGCATCTTCTTCCAGTTTTTGCACATAAGATTCTTAGCCAACTTTTGCTTTCTTTTTCCCAAAAAGTGGTCTTTTTGTCTTTGTCCATCATTTCAAACTTTATTATTTTTCTCTAAAAAAATATATATAACTGAGTAAATCCAATAATGGTGGATTTCTTAAAGCATCGTTTGTTTTTTTATGTTAAAATGATATTAATGATATTAAAAATTCTAATTAACAAAGCTTCTTCCAATTCTTTGACAAACAAAAAATACAATTTTTCACAATAACTCATAAACCTATAAATATCAATCATTTTTATATTTTAAAAAATACTAATATCACTGTTAAAAAATTCTACTAGAATTCTCTGACCTGTATAAGAGTAGTTTTTTCAGGTTATATATGTGACAGAAAATTCTATCATCGTTTCCGAAATTAAACATAATGCGCAAGCGCGTCAATACGCGCAGCAGATACTTCACGCACGCGTGAAGTTGATTGTGACATCAATTTCTGTCACAGCGTCAGAAATTATTTTCTGTATCGCCATTTTAAAAATTCTGTTACATAATTGTAACATAAATGTTTTCTACATTTCAAAATTTTTTACTTTAATCCTATTGTGATATCTTAAAATGAGATACTTTAAGTAACCATAACGGCATAACGTCTTAGAAAAGCTACCAAAAAATCTTAAAATCAGATATACTTCTTTTTGCAGTGTACATGATGGTTTTAAGGGTTTTAAGGGTTAGTAACCAAAGGCTTCCATAATCTTTGTATCCTGTTTAAGAAAGAGGGACGGATTTGTGAAATACTACACTAAGCTACGTTTCGGAGGGAAGTAATCCGACCTTGTGTGATGTAGCTTTAGTATATATACACTAAAAACACTACCTCAAATATTGACGAAAATTTTTTATTTTGAATTTTTCTTTCGAAAACCCAAACCAAATTAAACAATTTTATATGATTTGTGTGTATGTAAAACCATTCCGGGTTATGTTCAGTGATAGTTTTTCCTTAAATACAAGTTTCTTTTTAATAGGCAGGTTACACCGTCTACGGTAAGATACGCTACTTTCGAAAAATCACCTTATGATACGCTCTTTCCTTATGTTGGCGTCTGCGCAGAAACTAGTTGTCATGGCGACGAACTAATGCGCAGTCGCAGTAATATAGGCTAGCTTACCATAAGGAGATTTTTTGGAAGTAGCATATCATAAGCTAGATGGTGTAACCTGCCTTATTATGTAAAATTAAAATGAGTTTTTAATCGATTATTTTGGACGGAATAAAGACTAGAACATCAGTAATTTGTGTTGAACGTAGTTCCTCTTTGTGTATTTTCATTCCGAAAATCACAAACATAATTGCATCGAAACTAGTTCTGCGTTCTGATGAAAAAAGTAAGATATCTGCATAGTTATCGCTTAGGTCGCTAATTCAGTGGTATGTTTTGCTCAGGCCTTTTTTAAAACCCTTAGATAATATGACGTCACATATCGATAATTATCGTTAAGCTTTAAAGACTATCGATAGTTTTGGCATCCCTAGTGTCCACTCCAAATTTTAGACACCACGACCGAGCAGTTTAAAGTTCAGAGGTTCCAATGTATAGTGTATGAAAGTGGTTTTCCATGCTTTAGGAATTTTTTTTTAGAGAAACTAGGTTTAAACTCTATTAAATAATGCTATTGGTCATTCTCGAACACTATATTAAAATATTTACGAAACAATCTGACGACGAGCTAGAAATTTTAGATTGTCCTTAAATTGATGCTTGAACAATGCAGTGCATACTCTTTACGAGTTTTTGCAGTAGCCTCTCTGTACCTTTTTATCTTGCTTACTATCTTCACTAAATCTCTACCCCTCCTCCTGTGCGTCAGAAGCCGACTTTTATTAGAAAAAATAAAACCCTTGACCCTATCTGATCAGAGAGGAACTACGGGAAAAAACTGCTAGAAACATTTTACTATCAGGACTGTTTTTGCTCAACACACTCAGGACAGAGGATTTATCGACTGTCGAGTCTCACTGTATGTTTAAAAGATGATTAAAGATCATCTTAATGAAAGGATCACCGATCCTGGTGCTAATCACACTCTAGTCTGCTTAACCTTTCGAATAGTAAAGCTTAGGCGCATACCGATTGAGCCAATAATATTAGTGATGCTCCAATTAAGCTCAACAAGAGGATCATCTTATAAAATTAAAGCTCATACTTCCGATTGCGTTATAGCCTTGTATATAGTTTCGTATTTTGATGCACTGATTATTTTAAAACCTTTTTCGACAAAAGTTGTAATTTATCTGGACCCTCCCCCCTTTGTTGAAATTTCACTGAAAAAAATGTTTAGCAAAAATTTGGTTGAGCCAACCAAATTTTTGTTGCTATGACTAAAAATTTAGTTGAGCCAACAAAAATTTTGTTGATATGACTAAACATTCACTGAAAAAATAGCAATGTAATCATAACAAAATAGTTTTGTTAATGATTTTTTGTTGGCTTTGTCAAATTTCAGAGTTAGAATTACCAAAAAACAGTTTAAATTATAAAATAATTTTGTAGTATTTAATAAAAATTTTGTTTGAGTTTATTAAAATCTTTTGTTGGCATTACCAAATATGTGATGGCGCATGCGCATTCTATACGATCCTGTTTGACGCATGTTCTCGTCTGGTTTTCATAAAGACATCGATATAAATTGGAATTTTTTGTTTTTTAAAACAAAAAAAAAGAATATTATATAATGGGTGATAACTAAATCAAATGTCTACAAAGTTAACTTTTGAAATTAAAAAAATATAACTATAAAATATACTTTATAAAGATAATAAAAAGGGACTTATTTATGATTTTATGTCTAGTGACAAAATTGACAGAATGTATTGCTGAATGATACATAAGTCGATAATTAGTCATATAAGTGAATAAATATTATGGTTTTTTAAAAGAGTAAATTTATATTTCGATTCTTACGTGGCAGGTTAATAAACGTTTAAGCACAATATGTTGTTTTCAAGAATCTAAACCTAACCTATAAAACTATCTACTTTATATTCTGTTTTTTTTTGTGGAAAATACTTTATTTAACATAAGAAATAATTAAGGAATAATTCCATTTTTAATAGTATGAAACTACTTTCAATTATTGTTTTAAAAATTAAAAATAAACACATGTTTTTAAATAAATTTCATGCCTAGAAATATTTACGTGTATTATTATAACTACACATTATTTCACAGTAAGATACAAAAAATATTAAATATTTTTTAATTAAAAACATTCATTTATTTAACAAATCAAAACAATATTGGAATTTCCATTTGCACAATCTGTGTTTAACTTTTTTTTCTTTATTATAATAGCCATCAAAATATTTGTTAAGCTCTAAAAAGTTTTGTTGGGACTACCAAATTTTTTTGTTGAAATTACCCTAAATAATTAACAAAAGAATTTTGTTGGCACAACAAAATAATTTTGTTGAGTGTATATCAACAAAAGAATTTGGTTGAGCCAACAAAATTTTTGTTCAGCCAAACAAACCTTTTTTTCAGTGTTTTTTTCAGTGTTGGTGAACCCTCTTCTTTCAAGTGATATTTTTCATTTTTTTCTTAAATATAAGAAATGTTATGTTTTATACAATAGAACAATCACCCCTCTCCCTATTTTAATCTCATGTAATTAATGGATGCCCTACAGTGGGAACTTTTGTTAATTTTTGTGTCAAAAACTCAAAACCTACACTGTAAAAAATAATGGAAAATTTTCCATACAAAAGTAACGAATTTTTTCTATACTTGGTATGGAAATATGTTTTTCAGTACATCAGTATGGAAAAATTTCATGACATTATGGAAAATATTCATTCTTATAGTAAAATACCCAATTTGAGTATGGAAAAATTACCTTACGACAAAATTCCATACATGGGGATGGAAGAATTACAATACATTACGAAATATTTTCA
The DNA here is from genome assembly GCA_037103525.1 of Ganaspis brasiliensis. Lineage (NCBI taxonomy): Eukaryota > Metazoa > Arthropoda > Insecta > Hymenoptera > Figitidae > Ganaspis > Ganaspis brasiliensis. Next base: position 2,970,489 of record JAZKLR010000102.1, on the reverse strand, counting down.
TACGTGTTTGGAAAAATTCCAATTTTTTTAAAACAGTAATAATGATAAATTGTATGTAATTATAAGTGCATAATTTTTACAATAGTTAATAAAATAAAAAGTTAATGAAATAATTGGAAGAAAATATACCTATTATTACGTGCTAGATAGCGTAATTTTGTAAAATCATTTATTTCTAAAAAAACTTTAATTATATAAATTAAATAAATTCTATTTATTTAAATAAAAATCCCCCTCAATATATTATATGTAAATAATTTTTATAATTTACTTTTGTATTAAGTATTATTGAAATTAATTATTTAAATAATATTTTATTTTTAAATAATAATATTAAATTAAAATTAAAATTAATAAATAATAATTATTTGTTAATTTTGTTTACATATATTGCAATTTTTATATTAGAATATTTATTTAGAAAATATTTAGAAGTTAGGAGATTGGATTGTATAAACTGTGTATTAGTATATACAAAAGATAAATAAATTCTATTAATTTATTTTAGATAATTAATACGTTCCAGAATTATTATAATTTAAATAGCATGTAATCCAGGCCTGAACCTCCCAAAGTTATTTCTATCGACACTCAACTACCCGGCATAGCCGAGTGGTACTAGTAGCGTGCGTTCACCGCGAGCGAATTCGTCTATAGGGCCGTGGGTTCGATCCCCCCTTGAGCGTGCGATATTTTAATTCATAGGTTAAGTGTTTATATGTATTAAAATTGTTAATTAGTCTTAGGTCTATAATAATTAAGTGTTTAAATGTACACTTAAGATTAAATTATAAAAATAACAATCTAAAAATATCAATTTAAATAATTATAGATTCTGCTTCTGTGGAAACAGACTTGACCATACAACGTATGGGTTTTTTTTCCATACAATCGTATGGAAAAATTGCAACAAAGTATGTTGATATAACTATACAACGTATGGTTTTTTTCCATACAATCGTATGGAAAAATAACAATAAAATATACTAATATAACCATACAATGTATGGTTTTTTTCCATACAACTGTATGGAAAAATTACAGTAATGTAAGGGTTAATTTACGTCCAGTACATGTATGGAAAATTTACCACAAAAATTTTTTACAGTGTAATATATCTGTCGAAGGAATTGACCAAAATGAATAATCCTTGAACCAAAATAAAGGCAAATAAATGTAGAATAGAAAAAGATTATTGAGAAATATTTTAAACAAATTTTTGATATAAAAATTATATCCTAAAGCTAGTAATTAATAAAAAATCGTGAAAAATGATACTGTGCACACTGCAAAAATTTATAAAATATTATAAAGCTTATTATTTATAAGGTTTCTAAGAAATAGAATGTAAGTTTGGTATTAAAACTTCGAAATTCAAAATAGAGACAAATGCATTAGGTTTCTTAAAGACTGAGAGAGACAAAGTAGTGACTGTTAGGGCGAGAGAGAGAGAGAGAGAGAGAGTAGTAATGGCTGGTAGGGCGAGAGAGACAGAATTATACAGAATACATTGGTGAGTTTAAGTTTGAGAGAGACAAGTATAGCGATGGCTGTTAGTACTAGAGAGACAGAGTGCATTAATAGTTTAAAATTGAGAGAGAGACAAGAAGTGCGGCTATGGATTTCTCCTCTTTCTTTTTGACTTTGCTTTTATCTAGATTCTAGATAAATAATCTGTTTTTGGTTAGTTTATTCGTTATTTTTGGTTTAATTAAATGTTTTTTTTTTAATTTCAATTTCCAAATAATTTAGTAATTTGTTTTTGAGTTTAATTGGTTAATTGTTTTTTTAAAATCTTTTTGAGGACAGAAATGATGAAATGTGAAAAATGATGTATAAAATCATAGAAATGATTATAAAAATGATGAAATGATATGAAATAATGTTAAAAATGTTCATAAAGTGGAAAATTGCATGGAATTATGATAAAATATTGAAAGTATGAGATTTTTAAATAGTTATAATTTTTCGGAAGTTTAAAAATGGTTATTTGAAAATTAATAAATAGAAAACAAATATTAAATAAAACACAGATAATAAATCAATGAAAAATAAAATTATTATGATCGACATAAAGAAAGGAACTGAAAAATTTAAGAGAGGTTATTCAATAAATAATGTGAACACATTCTACTTTAAAAAATATTAATTTTGGAATCTTGGTAAAAATTTGGAGCGCGTAGCGCGCTTTTGAAAGTTCTTGTGATACATATTAAAATTCCGAAATTTAACATGGCGGACCTGATATACACAGTAAAAAATTTTGTGTTAAATTTAACATTTTTCACATGTCCCAAACGGTCCACTCAAAACTTTGTGTTAATTCAACACAAAAAAATATGTTGAATTTTGTACACAAATTTTAACCTCTTATTTTACGCATTATAATAATTTAAAGCGTGTATATTTTATGCAATTACTATTGTATTTTATCTTTTGCAAGTTAAAATGAATTTTCAATAAGGAATTTATGCTTTTGCAACAAAAAAATAAACATAAATTACAGAGTTACTACTAAAAAATTTGAGGTTATGTTCAAGAATCAAATGACATTTGAAGAATGTGTAAAATCAACACACGAAAAATGTTAAATTTTAACACAAAAAATTTAACAAGGACTGTTTTCTACACAAATACACAAAATTTTTAACTGTGTAGAATATTGAGTTTACAAAAATTCATGTATTCGCATGAAACATAGAACTTAAAAGGGTTTTAAGGTTGATTTTTAACGATTTTTTATTAATTACTAGCTTCAGGACAGAATTTTTATATCAAACCTTTTTTTAAAATTTTTTTTAACTATTTTTTTCTATATGCTACACTGCAAAAAATTTTTTCGCAATATTTCGAAAAAAAGTTTGCCAGCTTAATTTCGAAACCTGGTTCGTAATTTTTCTAAAGAAATATTCTGAAATAGTTCAAAGCATAGTTCGAAAATTTTCGAAGAGATTGATAGGAAAAATATCGAAACATCGTACGTTTTTTTTTCTAAACGAATGTTCGGAAATTTCAAAAAGATTGATAGGAAAAATTTCGAAAAATATTTCCATTTTTTTTCTAAACAAATATTCTGAATTACATCGAATTATAGTTCTAAATTTTTCGAAAAGATTGTAATATCGAAACATAGTATGTTTTTTTTCTAAACGAATTTTCTGAAATAAATCGAAACAAAGTTCTGAATGTTTTGAAAAGATTATGGGGAAAAATATCAAAACTTAGCTCCCTTTTTTTCAAAAAAAATGTTCCGAAATCTTTCTAGCTACACGGAGGAAAAAGTCTAACCTTTAAAGCATGAAGTTCTTCCTTCCCTCTGCAGTAGGGCTCACTCCTACTGCAAAGGAAGGGAAAAACTTAATGCTATAAAAGTTAGAATTTTTCTTGCATGTACAGTTAGAAATTTTTCGGAAAGATTTAAAATTTTTGACGCGATTTGAAAAAAGGTACCTTATATAGAAGCAAAAAATCGATTTTTGAAAATCTTCTTTGCTTTCTTTCTAATCTGATAAATTTCACCGAAAAATTTTTAATAAAAAAATATAATAAAAATCGTTTTTTGTTAAAAAAAGAAAAGAAGAGATTTCAAAGTGGCGGGGACAATGGGTGTCTGGACAGTTCTTTCCTTGAAAACTAAACTTGTAATAAAAAAAGGTTCATTTACTAAAAATTTTAATATTAAAAAACAATCCAAAATCCTTCGACAGATATTAGGTTTTGACACAAAAAATAACAATCAAGTTATTTGATCCTCAATCCTGAACAATATCTTTGTTTAATTTTGTTTTTTGTTATAAAAAATAGTATGAAAAAATTGTAAAAAATCATGTTTTCTGTTCACACTTTTCCAAAAATTAGTAATTTACTTTTTTTATGAAAATGAGGTTCACATAGAAGAGATACGCATATAAAAAAAGTACATTCTTTGTGTAATTAATTTCAGATAAAAATTGTGATGTCAACAACGTATAAAAACTTCTGAAACGGATGCGCGCATGCGCGACCTACAATGTGGAGCAGCAGATATTATTATTAATTTTTGGGGAAAATGTTTGAAAATTATCAGAATATACTCTTAAATATGTGTATAAAGTAATCTCACAATAGCTATAAATTATATAAATCAGATATATATTTAAAAAAAAAATCATAAAAATCACTGAAAAAACGCAGTCCTAAACCTATTTCCCCCTCTTAATTCCGCTGGGGATCGAAACCCCGAACCAATTAATTGCCGGTTGGTTGCCTCTACCACTGATCTGTGGTGGTCTACACAATTTAATAATGCTCTGTTTATATAGCTTATAAACAGGCCATTTACACTTTGTATCATCACAAAAACAATTTGAAATCCCTAAAAGAGGCTAACCTCGATTTACAAATCAATTCTCAACTTGCGAAATCTTGTTGGGGCATTATAAAAAGTTGAGGTTAAATGTTCAATATGCATCTGGTTAAGAATGTTTTAATTATTTCATGCAGAAAGAACTTTTGGCAAAAAACTATATTTTTAGATAGAAAGAAGTGCTTATAAATTTGATTAGGTATTTCCAAAAACCCCTCTATCCAAACGTAAATATTTACGAGTTAAATAAGCCTTTAGCCTACCAAATATTGAAATTCCTTAAACCGTTATCAAGATATCCTGGTGACGAAAAGTTATTACACACATGCAAACACATCCCGATATTTGCTTAAGAATGAAAATGAGTCGTAGAATCTATTTTTGGAAAATCAAAAATCTTAAAAAACCCAAAGATTCATTTTTCTTAGAAAATGCAAACAAAACTTGATTACTTTGAAAAACGCCGATTGACACAATTTTATGTATCGAGTGTACACAAATTTGAAGAAAGTCGTTTCGAGAAAAATGTTTGAGAAAAAGTGCCAGAAAAGGTTAACCCTTTGAATTACGCAATTCGGAAATAATCGAAATGTTCCAAAAAGCACTGTATACTATGTTTTTGGGGTCGCTGTTAACGAATCTCAGGTCAGTTTTTAAAAATCAAAATGGCGGATCCAACACTGCAAAAACTGCTGTCTTCTATGAGTCTTATTTTAAGACACAAGACATTAAGAAACCGTCTTATGATTATTTCAAGCTGTTTCGTTGGTTAATAATTTTGAAATATGCTGTCTCATTGGTTTAAAATTAAGACACTTTAAAACGTCTTAAAAGTGAGGAAAAAAATGTCTTATAATAAGACACTTGTTTTTACAGTGAATACGTCGGACGACTTTTTAATAAATGGTTGAATTCGCTTGAAATTTAATTGTTTATAACTTTTAAACGGATCGAAATTTTTGTTTAGAATTTTCAGAGTATATTCCACAATAGTTTTAGAAGCGATTTATAGAAAAAAAATTGAAGCTTTACACCTATTTCCCCCCTTAAATCTCTAAATTTTTTTTTAGTTTGGGAAACTTCCTTTTCCGAACGTCAATTCAATAATGGCAAAACAAATGATATTAGAAAAGGTGCTCCAAAAAGACCGAAATAAAGCTTCAGAGCTAATACACTGAGAAAAATAGATGCTATGGGGTACCATCTAGATGGTACCAACTACCATATTTGATCTTAAGTATACGGACAAGGATCTAGATGTTACGGGATAGCATCTGGATGGTACGATGTAGCATTTAGATGGTACGGTGTAGCATCTCTGATGGTAGAGTGTAACATAACCTCTCTACCATCAAAGATAGTAAAGTTCTTACCATCTATTTCTCTCAGTGTAGATAAAAAAATATGAAATAAGGTTACAAACCTGTATTGAAAATAGGTCGTGAATGAATCATATTGAACTCTAGCTTAACTTGTCATTTTATAACACTTAAATTGAGATAGCATTATCTTGAACTGGCGCTTGATTAAGAATTATTTTGAAAACATTTCCAACTTAACTTCATATTGCATTTGTTTTTGAGATACTCTCTAAATATGAAAAAGTGAAATTTCACTGTTTCAAAGCTATAAGTATACCACTAATTCCAATTAGCGTATATACGCTGTAGAAATAGTGAAAAATCACTGGGTAATCAGTGAAATTTTACTGATTCAGCAGCGTATATACGCTTTTTGGAATCAGTGGTATACTTATCGCTTTTTCAAATTAAGAGAGTAGAATTATATTGAATTGACATTCATAACAGCATTTTATCGAAGGGAGGCGTCGAATTAACTTATTTCTCCCAAAAACAGAGATATAGAGCATTCGAATCCCATTTGTCCAATACGTAATTTCATTCATTTCTTTGTGCGGTAATGATACTGCTTTGAAATCTTGCAAGAGAATAAAAGCTCACTCTGGCTGAAACCCCTGATTTATACATTGGGGATTCTTGGACTGAATGCATAAATTTTACAGAGTTTTTCCCTAGATAATCAGACAGTAAGCATTAACTGGCGATATTATTATTAAAGCAATAGGTATATATGAACACATTCATTCATACATGAATGCATACATGGGCGCAATGATTATCGTTGGCCGCACAGGCAGGCGGAACCCCAATGTAAGCTCGGGAATGCTGCCAAATGGGTCAGAGCTCGAGCTGGGGTCTCTTGTTGGCTCGATGGTAGCAACGGGGTGGCTGCTCCTGTTTTGCTTGGGTGAAGTGTGCGGGAAGAGAAAAGCAACCAGAGAGGGAGAGATACAGTCAAACTGATAGGGCTGGTGTTAAAGGGTGAGAGAGAGGTCACGATAATGGGTGAAATGTTGGGCCGGGGGCGACGAGGGCGAAGAGGGTCGGTCGAGTGAGAGTTGGAAGGCGAGGGTGGAATAGCTGGAAGGAAAGAGGGTGGTTTGATCAATACTCGCCGCTGTCACCGACGCGACGCCGCCGCCCCGAGAACCGCATGGTAACAAAGGCAAAACTGAGGCCACATTTCTCCACTGGACTCCAAACAGTTGACAACATCGAATTTGTCCATTGTGCCATTGTTCCGGTCCAATGTACAATCACCCTTCAAGGTCGTTCGATCCACACAAGACGTGTGATTCAGGAGAAAAAGATATGCAAGTGAATTTATAGGCTCGGAAAGAACAAGAAGGAAAAATTAGATGAGACTAATTTTTCCGTTTGCATGCAATGGTCTGAAGTTTGCTGTTGATGATAATTTTGGGCCCCTATTGGAAATTCCAATAAAGGTCCCTGAAAGGTTTCCACCAAACCTACTTAGGTTCCTATATAGGATCCTACTCAGGGACCTACAATCCATCCTCTCAAGAGTATCCTGTAAGTAAGGGGTCGTCCATAAACTACGTAGTCTCATTTTTTGGAAAATTGACCCCCTCCCCCCGCGTAGACGCTGTTACATGTATTAGCGCCATTTTTTCCTCTTATCGTAGACAATAGCTTGACCCCCTCTCCCCCTTGAAGTGCTACGTAGTTTATGGACGACCCCTAATGACATAGGGTCCTATGTAGGATCCTATATGTTGGAACCTAAGTAAGTAATATATGTTTTTAAATGCACTGTTCTTTTTAAATCAAAAACTCATAATTTTAAAGTATAATACATTTCTATGAGCTTAATTTTCAAGAAAAAAAACTAGTGCGCAGATGTAGGAGCTATAGAAACCATAAAATCTTAGTGCGCATCAAGTAAGATTTTCGGTGATTTTAAGAACCTATTCCTATAGGTATAGGTTGCTATTTGCGTTCCTACATAGGACCCTAAATCATTACTTACAGGACACTCTTGAGAGGATGGATTGTAGGTCCCTACATAGGATCTTATATAGGAACCTAAGTTAGGTCCCTATGTGGAAACCTTTCAGGGACATTTGTGGGAATTTCCAATAGGGGCACAAGTGTATTTTTCCACTAATAAGAGCTAATCACATTGAAAAAAAGAATTCCACGGTACTGCCATAATTATGGATAAATCACCCTTAATATATTGCTAATATAGATACTGCTATACGATATTTGTCTTTTAGCCATATGACTGGTGAAATTGCGATGTATATTTTTAGGTTAGGTAGAACTGTCAGTGGTGCACCGATGCATTATGGGATATTCATTCATATAGTATTCGAAGTTCTAGAAAAACTGTCAACAATAATCATATGGCTAATACGACTATAGAGTATTTTTTTCAGTGCATTAGCCTATGTGATATTGTGTATGAATGATTTGATTAGAGAAAACTTGAGGGGGTTGTAATCACTGTTAGTTTCAAATTGATCTGATTTTCGACGAAAATTGAGACTTGATGAAAATGAACCTAATCTGATGGTTTTGAGCCTTAGGGAGAAAAATATATCCTTGATCCACTTGGGGTTCATTTTGGATTAGAGAAGAATTGTAAAAATTCATTAAATGAGAGATGGTTTCATAGGAAGAAACGAGAAGTAAAAGATCGACTGGAGTACTGGGGAATGAAAACAGGTTACAGGGTAATCTTTTCAGTGGGAGAAGATGGACCAATCAGAATCGTGCGTCTAGTTGCAATCTAACCTAACTTGATCTAACAATACCCAGTATTCGAGTCGACTATTGCCACCTGCTTTTCCGTGATTATTATTGAAATGCAATTTTTAACGATTGTTACTGGATTGGCTAAAACCTTACAGAAGAATTGTATCTAAAATACGTAAAAGCACTTAAAAGGAAAATAAACTTTTAGGTTATGTGTGTACTTACGAATTGACAGGAGCAGGTGTGCATGCAGTATGATTTATGTATAAGTCTACCCCTCTAGTTACTTTTAAAAACTGAAAACGTGTGCCTTTCTATTGTTGTCTTTGAGTCATGGCCAATTTCACAATGACTTTATGGATCATAACTTAAGGAAAATCATTGAGGCACAAGCTTTTTATTTCTTAAAGTTCACCAGGGGGAAGTACATACATTGATCATATTGTACCAAGCTTAGAATATATAAATTAACAGTGCCACTATTCGATTTGGAAAAAACTATTAATTTTTAAGTAAAATTTTCATTGAGGCTGGTTATACCGTCTACTTTATGATACGGGAATTTTGAAAGGGAACTTTATGATGTGCTCTTTCCTTATGTTTGCATCTGCGCAGAACTTAGTTATCATGGCAACGAACTTTTGCGCAGACGCAGTAACATAAGCTAGTGAATCATAACCTTCTTTTTCAAAATTTCCGTATTTTAAGGTAGACGATGTAATCAGCCTCATTTATAAGACTTTTATTTTGAAACAAGAATTTTTATTTATTCTAATTGAAATTCAATCGAACCAAACCTTAATTTAAGCAAATTTTAATAGGGGTCATTCATAAGCATTCATTTTTCCGAATTTTCAAATTTCCGAACTTTAAAATCATCGAACTTGCATTTGTCAAAACATTCAACTCTTCAAACTATAATTTGTCAGACTCTGTAACTCGCCAAGCTTGCATTTGCCCGACCCTCGGAATGTAGAATTTCTATACGAGTCTTCTGATTGACTGGTAAATTTCCCGGAAACATTACCAGCCAATCCGAGAGCTTTTTTAGAAATTCTACATTCCGATGGCCGGGCAAATGCAAGTTTGGGGATTTAAGAGTTCGGACAAATGTGAGTACGGTGATTTTAAAGTTCGGATAAATGCAAATTCGGTGATTTTAAAGTACGGACAAATGCAAGTTCAGGTAATTGAATGTTTTGACAAATGCAAGTTGGGTGATTTCAAAATTGGGATAAATACAAGTTCGGGAAGTTAAAAATTTTAGCAAATGCAATTTAGTAGATTTAAATGTTTTGTCAAATCCGAGTTCAGTGATTTTCAAGTTATAACAAATGCAAATTCGGGAAGTTAAATTCAAGTTCTAAGAATTACAAATTCGGACAATTAAATTTCGGGCAATTGACACTTCGGTCAATTGGGTTTTGGACGAAATACAGACGACTTAGTATAATTATGAATCCGTTATTGACATATACAAATTTTAAACTTCGGATTGATATTAAAAGTTTTTTTTTGAAATTTTAAAATTAATTTTTTTAAGTTCCATTGATGTTCCTATTCAATAAATTTTGTGAATAAAAAAATAGTTCTAAAATATAGATATAGAACAAATTATTAAAAAATAATAATAATAAATTCTGTAAATTTACATTTGAATTGGTCTATATGAGCTAGTTCTGCATTAGTATACCCGAAACAGTATACATGAGACTGATGTATATATGTTATTATTGCAATGTAGGTACATATCTATAATATAACCCTTTGATGCTTTATTGGTTAGATTACAATTCATTAGCTACTGTCACTATATTTAAATGGAATTAACGGATTATTGAAATGATTAAGGAATATAATTTTAGTTATAACAATTACGTTTGTTTAACTATTGAAATTAAATACTCAAAGACTGCAAACATTAACAGTTTTGACAGTCGTATACTATTGATAAAATAGTTTTAATTTTTTAATTGATTACAATTAATAACCCAGACGAAAGTATAGAATTGAATTTTATTCCGTTTGAATAAGTTCTAATCAATATTTTTCCGGGGCATTCCGAAATTTGTTTCCGAGTCAATCAGTTTTTATCCGAATCTAAAAATAGATGTAATTTGGTGAAAAATTCTTTCCAAATCATTCCGAAATATTCATTTCATTCCGAAGCTAAATTTTAATCCGTATATGTACACCAGAGACTCGATTTAGTGGACAGTTTGGTTCTATGTCACTAAATCGAGCGTGACGTCACGAGCATTCTGATTAGTGCAACCCTGCACATCTCTGGGAGCGGTGCCCTGAAATGATCATGTACAATCATGATAAACTAGGTGAGAATTATGTCCATTTCATGGACATTTCGCTTCCAAGTAAGCAAAATAATTTGCTTCCTCATAAAGGAAGCAAGAAATTAATAATATATAAGTTAATTGGGGAAGTGTTAAAAAAAAATTTTAATGCAAAAAATGTCAAAATATGAATTATTCTACGAATTCTTGATCAATTATAAAAGTTATATAGGTCAATCGATTCGTTTTGAGATAAGGAATATGATTTTTGTATTCATTAAGTTGTATTTTTAGCATAAAAAAATTTTTTGGCAAAAAACGATTTTTTTCGATGAAAATAGGTGCTCAAAAAAATTTGGTTGGGTATTTTCAAAAATCCTTGTGTCCAAATTCAGATATTCATGAGCTTAATAAGTCATCCAAATTTTATTGGAATCCGTTAAAGCGTTCTCAAGATATCTTGTACACAAAAAACGCTATACACACACACACACACACACATACATACACACACACACATACATCTGGACATTTGCTTAGGAATGAAAATTTTCGCTTTTTAGATGAAAATGAGTCGATTTAGACTATTTTTGGAAAATCGAAAATTTTAACGATCACAAAGCTTCCTCTATGAGGAAGCAAAATCATTTATTTAGTTACTATCATAATTAATTTTGGTCTTTATACTTTCTTTTTAATAAATAATTATAATCAAGCACACTATATTGAGCATACATAATAATCTTTCAAGGAATTACATGACTAAGGGGCTGGATTTGTGTGTACGCTACTGAAAGTAAGTGGGATTTCTCGGAGAGCTCATTAAGTGTCCACTAAATCGAGGTCCACTAAATCGAGTCTCTGGTGTATCATGAATCCTATTATTTCAATTCGAATCAATCCGTTCCAATTCTAATCGGGTTTATTCGGATTTGAAGCAGATTGATTCGAATTGAAATAATAGGATTCAAACGGATTAAAATTTAGCTTTGGAATCAAGCAGCTTAGTTCGGAATGATTCGGAAAGAATTTTCGACAAGTTACATTCATTTTTAGATTCGGATAAAAACTGATTGGCTCGGAAACAAATTTCGGAATGCCTCTGGAAAAAAACTGATTGAAATCCAACTCAATACTTTCGTCAGGGAATCCTCTCCAATTTACAGGGATCACAGTTTCTCCCCTTTTTCACCTAATCCCCTTTTTTTCTCCTTTCCCCTTATTTTCCCCTTTTTTTAGAAAAATCACCTAAAACACCTAAAATCAAGATTTTATCACCTAAAACACCTAAAATTAACATTTTTCTCTTCTTTGACCTTCTTTTTTTTCAAAAAGTTTCTATTTTTCCACTTTTGGAAATGCAAAAGTTTATCCTTTTTTAGGGTGTCTGTACAATGATGAGAAATTAGTTATTGAATTTAAATGTTTAAAAAAAACTTTCAACTTAAAATGGTTTTTTATTATTATTTATTGAATTTATTTAAATTTTAAACAGGAAACATGAAAAAAAAACATAATTAAAATGAAATTATTTTAAAAAGTTATATAATTTTTTTATTACCATGTATTCTTAATTAATTAAAGCAAATTAATTTATTGGATAAAAAAATTTTTTATTAAATATTTTTTACTCGTTTTAAACAAATAATACTAGTTTTGCATCATAAAATAAAACCATGTATTCTTGATGAAATACATCAAATTTATTTTATTAGATGAAAAAAAATTGTTTATGAAATATATTTACTTATTTCAAACAAAAATTAATTGTTTTGAATTAGAAAATATAAAAATACAATAAAAGAGATTAATAAAAATAGTTTGAATTGATTTTGTCATATTTCGCTAAAAGATTTTTAATTTAATTTCTTTAACATTATATCAGAACATTTTACATCACAGATTTTTATGTTTCCTGTTTAAAATCTAATTACTAAATAAATAATTTTAAAAACCATTTGAAATTTAAAAATATTTCAAAATATTTAATTGCAACAACCATCTTCTCGTCATTGAACAGACAACCTATTAAAAGATAAATTTTTGTATTTCCGAAAGTGCTCTTTCTTTTAAAATTTTCATAAACAAATTGAACAAAAAAAGACTAAATTAATTAATAAAACTGTTTTGAAGAAAAAGAAACAATAAAATTTTGTAAAAGAAAACTTGAATTATTAATATAACCCTTTTTTATTAAAGAAAATCCCCTTTTTTGAAAATCGAAATCCCCTTTTTCACCTAAAATTGAACGAAGAAACCACTGTCATCCCTGAATTTATATAATAATTTTTTGTAGAAATTAGTAAACTCATATGTTTCTATGTGTTGTTGGTAAACTCATGTTTTTATTTAATAAATTATGTTCATATGAAAGAATAAAAAAAAGAACACTTTCTCTATGAGGAACTAATTATAGTTTTTTTCATTCTATAATAAAATAGTTTTATTAGGTGTAAAAAATTTAATTAAACTATTTTTTTCTTATTAACTATTTTATCAAACCATATACTTTATTCTTGTAGTATTTCTTTAAACAATTTTGTCGAGGATTTTATATTACATTATTTTATAATACAAGTAGTTTGGTTATTCTTCTTTTCAATTGCTCCTAAACCAAAAATACAGTTTATTCTTCTGTGAAAATTTAACCGTCTAATAAAGTTTAATTAGGTCGCGATTGGAATAAACTCTCTTCATTTCTAGCACAGTTTTCCTTGAAAATATATATATATTTGTTTCTCCTATAAAGTAGTTTTGAAGTTTCTCGTACTATTTTATTTCTATATAGAAAGCAAATCTATAAAACTTTCATGTCTTCTTTTCCCATCTAGATGTCATTTTAACACTCTTTTTTTTAAATGTGATTTGCATGCTCTTCTTTCCTGGAAAAGCCGTAAAAATTTTATATCCAAGAATGAGAAATTATCTTATCTTTGCAGATCAAATGCTCACAGTATATATGTGCCTTATTATATCAATTTATCGCATTTTGCATAACAGCATGTTCTTTTCTAGAAAAATCAAAAACCAACGTTATTAATTGTTAAATTTTTTACTAGTTATTAGAAAAATATAAAACTGAATTAGAGAAGGGTTTTTTAGAAGGATCACTGAAAATCAAATTTAGAGGAATGGATTATTATTATTGTTTTAATGAAAATTTTCAGATTAAGAATATGAATCACTGTAGCAAATTTGTGATTTCAATTCTATGGAAAGGCGACAGTTTGATGTTCTTTGGGTTTGTTTAGTTTCTAGTACTGGAGACTTACGTCCCACTTGTAAACTCGCCAAGCTAAAGACTTATGCAACTTTGTCCAGGAAACAGTTGTTTAAAGTCTAAACTACGTGGAATAACCTTAATGATCATTGCGAGTGAAACTTCTTTAATGTTCGATTTTGCAAACGCATTAGGTACAAGTTACAGTCGTTCATTTCTTTAAAGTTCGCATTCATCATAAGCAAAGTTTATGTTAAGAGAAAATTTTTCATTGACTTCAAAAAATCTTAAGACATTTTAGAAAGCAATTTCGTTGATTTCAAGAAATTTTCTTTGAAATTCTTTTTCTAGTCATTAACAATTTTTCAAGAACTTGTTCCTGAATTTTTCAGTTAATTTTTCTTAATAGAGAAAATTCTATACAGCCAGATGGACAAATTTAAAATTTTTAATATATTGCAAAATATTTTGTTTTTCGTAAATAATTGTCGATTACTTTCTCTATTAAGATTAAATAGAATTATAAAAAGCATTAAATCAGAGTTGAAATCATATTTAAAAACATTTTTTTATATGCGTATTCACAAATTTATTTAACTCTTTTTATTGAAATTTTGTTATTGATTGAAGGAAATAACGATGAAATGAAATAAAAATTTTAACTCTTAATGTTTACTCAGGTAAAATCCACCGAATTTTTCAACAGTTCTGGAAAAATAAAAATATAGTCTCTTTTCATATGAATATAAATCTCGAGCCAGTATAGCAATAATATTGCTTGGTACATCTCTCTCGGTAAAATAATTTTCTTTTCTACGTTCTATGCTAATAATATGTTAATTTAAGAAATAAACTGGAATCTCTTAGTGCTGCAGAAGGGTATAAATTGATTTAGCATTAATTATTCAGGCAGAAAACTAAAATGAATCTATATTTATATAAAAATAAAAAGCGCGGTAACCTGTACATATTGAATCTGTATATTATTGGGCCACCTGCCTTTTATGAGAGTCTGCTAAACCGAAACATTGCTTAATCAGAAGAGAGTTCTATGTTGCCTGTTATCCGATTTAGTGATGTTAATCGTACGGTCAATATTGAGCAACAGAGCTACATATGCATACAGACAGTGATTAGTCTCTTACAAACCCACGTGCGTACACAACCAGGGCCGTATTTAACAACTTCACTCTGTAGGAGGACACTAAATTATTTTTTTTTCTTTCCTTAACATGCAACCGCAGCTTTTATAAACTTGAGGAACTTGAAAGTTATGCAACTTAAAGTCTCTCTTGTCAATAGAACGTTAAATTGTTTCTCGTAGAATTTGATTTTTTTCAATATCTTCTTTCACAATTGAGAGAAAAATATAAGTTGCAAAACATCTCATTGAAATGACTTTCACTCTATTCTATTAAATATCGAGTTTTGTATTATTTGAAATATTTATAAATGTAATGAATTATTAATTTTTAGATATTTTTGCAGGGTGTCCACATTACTTCATTGATTTTTTATCTCCTCACGCTTGAAGTTAGATATTTTCTGTTTTAAATCAGATACTTTTTTTTTTAAAAAAAAGCATATTTAAATTGATTAAAACTTAAATTTATAAATATCAGTTCAAAAAAAATATTAATTTCATTAATAAATAAATCTATAGTTTCCAACACTTTTCAATATATAATAATTCTCTTTAAATTTGATAATTATTCTTTAATTTTTTTTTAAATTATTTAGTTCTGTTGTCGATTATTCTCGACAGTTGTCGAATTACTCTTTCGATTGTCAATTATTTTCCTCATTTTTCAATTATTTTCTTAAATACATATTTAATTATTTGAGTCATTTTGTAATTTTTCTTTCAATCTCTCTAAATCTGAATTAGTTGAAAATAACTAATTTGAAAGCAAAAAATCAGTCACTAATTCAAATAGTTATATTTCTACTAATCATTTAGTAAACAATAACAAATTATTAGTCAAATGCATTTTAGGTTATGTCAAAATATCTAATATTTTAATAAAATTCTGTTTACTAATTCAATTAGTCGAATTTTAACTATTTTTTAGTTATGTTTTTACTAATAATTAGTTATTTGTAACTAATTGCTGAAATAAAAACTAAGGCACGATTTTACTAATTATTAGTTATTTTTAACTAATTTAGATTTAGAGAGATTATCCGAGAGATTATCAACTATTTTCTTAAAATTTCAATTTAATTCTTTAATCTTCAATTTATTTATTTCTTTAATTATTTTCTGCAATCTTCAATTGCATTCTTTGTTTATCAATTATTTTTTTCAATATTCAATAATTCTTGCATTTTCTCAATTAATAATTATTTTCTTGAAATTTGAATACAATTCTTCAATTCCCAATTGATTTCTTCAATTTTCATTTATTTTCTACAATTTTTCCCATCATTTTTATCAGTTTTCAATTTAAAATTTATTATTCTTCTTGAATTTTATGATTATTTATTAATTTTAACATTTTTTTTTCGAATCCTGATTATTCTCACCATGTTCTCGATTTTTTTCAATTGTTATTTATTTTTTTTAATTGTTAATTATTTTCGTCATGTTGTAATTTTTCTTTCAATTATCAATTATTTTCTTTAAATTTCCATTTAATTCTTCAATTTTCAATCTATTGCTTCAATTTTTAATTATTTTTTTTAATAATTGTTTTTAATTCTCAAATATTTTCTAGAATTTTCAATTATTTTGATCGATTTCTAATTAGGTCCTCAATGTTCAATAATTTTCGGATTTTTTAAATTATTTTTTTCACTCATGAAAATTGTTTTAAAATTTCAATTCAATTCTTATTCAATTCATCTAGAACTATTCTCTTCAATTATCAGTTATTTTGTTCAAATTTAAATTTCACTTTTCAATTTTCATTTATTTTCTACAGATTTTTCCTATAATTTTTATCAGTTTCAACTGATAATTTATTATTCTGCTTTAATTTTATGATTATTCATTAATTTAACTTTTTTTTTTGTTCGAATGCCGATTATTCTCACTATTTTTCGATTTTTTTTTCGATTCTTTATTTCTTTTGAACAGTTAATTGTTTTCGTCATATTATAATTTTTTTTTATTGTCAATTATTTTCTTGAAATTTTTATTTAATTCTTTAATTTCCAATTTATTTCTTCAATGTTTAATTATTTTCTTGAATTCTCAAATATTTTCTTTACTTTTCAATTATTTTTATCGATTTTCAATTAATTCCTCAATATTCAATAATTCTCGGATGTTTTCAATTATTTTTTTCACTAATAAAAATTGTTTTAAAATTTCATTTCAATTATTCAATTCTAGAACGATTCTCTTCAACTCTCAGTTATTTTCTTCAAATTTAAATTCCACTTTTCAATTTTCAATTATTTTGTTTAATTTTAAAAAATTATCTCCTATTTTCTATTGTTTTTTTTTCGATTATCATTGAGTTTCTTTAATTTTAAATACTATATTGATTAATTTTTAATTTTTAAATTTTAATTCCATTCTTCAGTTTTCAATTCTTTTTTTTTATATTCATTAATTCTCGGCTTTTTTTAATTCCTTTTTTTTCAACTTTGAAGTATATTCTTTAAATTACAATTCCATTCTTCAATTTTTAATTATTTTTTTTTTTTAATTTTTTTTTTTTTTCGATTTTCAATCCAGTTGTTAACTGTGTTAAAATTTCCAACAATTATTCCTAAAATTTTCTTAAGTTTTCAGTTTGCAATTATTTTCTTTAAATTTAATATTTCTTGTTTAATTTATTTAATTATTTTTTGAGGTGTCTATTAATCTACTCATTTTTGAATTTTTTTTTTTTTCGTCATTTTTCACATATTTTCTTTACTTTTTCAATTATTTTCATTACTTCTCAATTATTTCTTTCAATTATTAATTATTTTCCGCAATTTTCAATTATTTTCTACAATTTTTTCAATTTTCAATTATTATCAAAAACTTTTATAATTATTTTTTGATTTTTTAAATTATTTTTTTCAGTTGTGTATTAATCTAGCCATTTTTTAAATTTTATTTTCACTTGTCTATTATTTTCGTTATTTTCTAAGTTTCTTTTCAATTATCAATTATTTTATCAAATTTTAATTCAATCTTAAATTTTTAATTTATTTCTTCAATTTTTAATTATTTTCTTCAGTTTCAATTATTTTTTTCGATTTTCAATCCATTTGTTCAATTTGCGATTATTTTCAACAGTTATTCCTATAATAATTTTTCAACTAGTTTGTTTAAAATTAATATTTATTGTTTAATTTTTTAAACTATTCTTTTCGATTGCGTAATTTATATAGCCATTTTTCGAATTTTATTTTCAACTGTCAATTGTTTTCGTCATTTTTTACATATATTTTTCAATTTCGTAATTTACGTTATTTGAATTTGCAAAAATTTATAGTTTTTTAAAGACTAACAACAATGCAAAGTTTTTTTATTAATGTTGCTAGTGGAATTATAATACGTAATTCTTTTTAAATATTTCAAATGAATTATTGTCCAAAAATTTAGGTTTTAATATATTGTGATAATAAATCTTTTTAAGGTTTAATTATAATTAATAAAATTAACACAATGTATAAATTTTAAATTTAAGTATAAAGTTATATTTTAAATATAAAGGCGAATTTTGCAAAATTAAAAATACTGTTATGATAATTTTAGTTTTAAAAATGCAAATAATGATTAGATTCTATCCGAAATTCTATTCAGTTTAACTATATCATTTTAGGTGAATTAACCAGAACTCTATTCAGAATATATACTTGAGCGTAAATTCAAATTAAATGCAACGTAATTCCATGGTTATATTGAAACCAACCAATTTAAAATTAATAATATTTATAATGAAATATTTTCTTAACGTTATAACTAATAGGATATTTCAAATAATAATTTGCCTTTCTACTGGAATAATATTCTTGAAATGTTTTCAAAACTTTCTAAAATTCTGTTTCTAATCATAATTTCAAGATTTTCCAGTAATTTGAATTATCATTGTGTTATGTAAGTTTATTTAACAAGCCAGATGCAGTGGGACTTTTTCCATTAAAATCCAGTTGTGGTACTTTCTCTTATGAGTTGGAGCGCATGTGTAGTACGTTATGCGTACAGACTGCGCTAGACTTTTTGGCGTATAAGAAGCGAACACTTATTTTTAGATCCAATGCCTGCAAAATGATTGTAAAACTGTTGAGTGATCAGTTGAGTTAAATTTTACAACTCAAAAATTCATGTACAGTATATGTATTGAAATAGAATTTTTTTTATAAACTACCATTTTCCTAACAGAAAATGCTTATTTAGAAATTGTTTATAAAATTCTTAAATGCTAAAACAATTGAGAATTTAAAACATATTTTCTGTTTAATTTTGTAATTCTAAAATGGTCAATATTCTCACAAATTTAAGTCGAGATATTGGTCTGGTTTTCGAATTTTGACACGTTCAACAATAAATTAGTTAAAACATACTATAATTTAAAAAAGTAAATGATAAAATAGAAGTTTTTTTTAAAACATTCTTACTCTCTAAATTAAGGGTATATGTGCGACAGGGACCAAATTTTCTAAAGGATCTAAGTAGATTTTTTTTACGTAGATAAAATAAAAATAATTTTAAATTGATTTTACGCAATTTTGAAAGATACGGTTGCATATTTTTTAAGAAAAATTAGGTTAACACAAAATTTGTTAGGAAATAATAACTATTTAACATTTTGTATTTTTTCTTTAAGGAGGTTCTCTGCATTGACATAACCTCAAATTAGAAAGTGGATTTTCATGCAAAATTAAATATTATTAACAATAATTTTACAAAGTCTTGAATGATCCAGTTGTACCTACATTTTTCAGAAAAAAATTCAACCAAACTTTGTTGTCAAATAATAATTAATTAACATTTTATGTTTTTTCTTAAAATCTAGTTATCATTTAATTTTTACAAACTTATTTCTCTTTTTGAAACATTCTCTACAATCTTATTTGTTAAAGTTTGTTAAATAATTTGATTTTTGTTTAAAAATTCTATAAAAAACCAATTATACTTATTTGGTAATTTTTAGATAAAACATTATTAATTTAACAAAATCAAACAAATAAAATTCTAGAAAATGTTTCAAAGAGCAAAAAAGCTATTATAAAAATCGGATGCAAATTACAAATTTTTACTAGATTTAAAGAAAAATCACAAAATGTCAAATAATCATTATTTATCAAAAAGTTTTGGCTCAATCCACTTTTTTCTGAAAAATGTACAACGGGAACTTTCAAAATTTTATAAAATCTATTTTAATAATATTTTTATTGTGCGTAAAAACCACTTTCTAGTTTGAGGTTATGTCAATGGAGAGAATCTCCTTAAAATTTATGAACAATTGTAATTTTAAATTTTAAATTGTAATTTTCGTCCAGTTTTGATAAAGAATAGCTTATTTTAATCTTTAAAATTTTCTCTACAAATCTGTTCTTCTAATTTTATTAAAAATCTTTTGTTTAAAAAATATATAATAGACTCTCTAAATCTGAATTTGTGGTTTTCTACTAATGAGTTAGCGAAAAGTGAGCTACTATTTAAATAGTAAGAATTTTAATTTTTTTAGTAGAAAACTATATACACTCTCTAAATCTGAATTAGTAGTTTTCTACTAAGAATTAGTAGTTTTCTACTATGAATTAGTCAAATTCATGGCTCATTTTTCTCTAATTCATATAGTAGAAAACTACTAATTCTTAGTAGAAAACTACTAATTGAAATAGTGAAACTTTACTTTTCAAAAAAGTAGATTTTTTACTAATTTAATTAGTAGTTTTCTACTAAGAATTAGTGAAATTCTTACTATTTTAATAGTAGCTCACTTTTCTCTAATTCATTAGTAGAAAACCACTAATTCAGATTTAGAGAGCAAACTCTTAGTAGAAAACTACTAATTTTGTAGTAGAAAACTACTAATTTTGTAGTAGAAAACTACTAATTCAGATTTAGAGAGGACAAAAAAACAGTGATAACTTCTTTGTCCTTAGGATATCTCGAGAAAGTTTTTAATAGATTTCAATAAAATTTAGTAGTTAAACTCGTAAATGAGGAGGTAAAAATTAACATTTTTTTTAATTTAAATTTTTTAGAAATGCAAGTCTTTTGTTTCTACAACCAAAAACGTTTTTTTTTTTGACTGCATCAAATGTGTCCAACTGTCCAAACTAAGACAAAAGGTTTAGCTTGTATTATCTATTTTATCTAATTAACACAAATCTGTGATGGAAAAATTCATTACTTAATAAATTTCTAAAAATTTAAATATTAATAAATAAGTATGGATGAGACAGAGTTGTGTTAATCAGAAAAATAACTAATATCATAATCATATGAAACAGTTGAAATGTATTTATACCAATCATTTCTTTTATCTCTACACGTGTGTTCAATTCTTTACAACGCGTCAAGGATTTGTCATAAAAATTTTATCAAAAATTGATGTTCAAATTCTTTTTTTTTTATATAAATGTATTTTAATGCTGTTACAATTTACATTTTGAGGATGCAGCTTTTTGAAATTATGCGACAAATAATTACACTTCTGTGATGCAATAAATTACCTTTTTATTTAAACATTCAAGCCAAAGCACGACTTTTATATTTAGACAATATTATACGATTTATATAGGTAGTTTTATTGAGAATGTTTGTTTAGACACATTTCTATACTGTTTAAAGAAAAAATAAATTTCCCACCTAATTTGTAATCTAATCACATGACCAAATGTAAGAAATATTTATCACTTAGACGATAAAGGCAGCTGGTCTGTAAAATGTCCACTTAAAATGTGTACATGTTATGTAAAATTGCTTGAAAGCTGCATTACGATATAGTGTGAAAAAATCGAGAGAATATAAGGAGGGTAAAAACCCAGGTGCGTGTGAGGTAAACTTTCGTAGAGCTCGAAGGGCTCTTTAACGTTTAGTGAAACGCTTTCATATATGTTTTTCTTTGTCACATTTTCCCCACGCCTTGAAGAGGGAAAAAAGTGAGACAGACTCAGGGAGGAAGAGAAAGGAAAGATACATTGGTGCGTCTCGTGCAGCACGTGGCAATAGACACGTGTCTAAGAGGTCAATGCTCCCTTACACGCCTGATTTTATTTTATCCCCCTCCTTCTATACTATACTCATCTTTTTTCCCCATTTTCACCCAAAATCCTCATGATCAACAGGACACACACAAACACACTTACACAAATCATTCAATGCACAATGAAAATTCTTTGTCAAAACTGAAAAAAAGAAAATCTATAGCAGATGGAATGCACCAGTAAAAGTAGATTGTATTGTTAATGAATTAGTTTTTTAAACTATTCATGAAATATTCAATTATATGATAATGTTTTAAAAGGAAAATAATTAGAAAAATAATAAATTTGTACATTTATTTTCTACTTGTGCACTTTAGATAATATAGTTTTCTTCTCTCTAAATTTGAATTAGTGAAAAATTACTAATGAAATGACGAAAAGTCGCCCACAAAATGAATTAGTAAAAATTTCTACTAAGAAATAGTGAAATATTACTAATTTTTAATAAAAAACAACAAATTGATAGTAAAAATTACTAATTCACATTAATAACTCTTTTAAATGTGAATTAGTAATCTTTTAGTCTTAATTTGTAGTTTTTTACTAAAAATTAGAAATATTTCACTAGTTCTTAGTAAAAAAATTTAATAATTCATTTTGTGGACGACTTTTCATCATTTCATTAGTAGTCTCTCACTAATTCAGATTTAGAGAATGATCAATTTGAAAATTAGCGGATTTTAATTATTATGTACACCCAGAGAAGTGATATATTTGAAATAAGTTATTTGTGACAAATAAAAATATTTTTATCTCAGGGCCTGCTAAATTTTTTGTTTAAAAAAAAAAGTTATTTGACTTAAATATAAAATTCTTTGACAGAAATGAAATTTTATTTCATATACAATTAAAAAAGTTAATTGACTATGAGTTAATATATTTTTTCTCCGAGTGTAGATTTATGGAAATATATCACTATCTGTACCTTTTGTAGATAGTCACTATCTTAAAATATACAAATAATTACTATGAAGTCCATTCAAAAATTAAGTAACAGGTTTAGGGGTAAAGAGGGTCAAATTGCTGATAAACGTGTTACGTAATTTATGAATATAATGTAATTATTTCAATATTGATTCGTCTTTAGAACATTTTTTTAATTGAGATCTAGAAATCTTTTGTTTTTCTTTAATCTTTGTGAAACAAAGGAAAATAATGGAGGAGTTGTATCTTCTGTTTTATCTTTTGTTTCACAAACATTAGAGATGAGAAAGAATTGCTGAATTAGAGAATATATATATATGGCATAATTTCGGCCAAGGTGACTTGTTGAAAATAGCTCGGAATCTCGGAAAATAAGTTTAATATCGTTTTTTAAACATTCTGATAATTCAGTGGAAACGTAAAGTATAGCAAGCTGTTTTTATTCTGGTAAATTTTACCATTTTCGGTTAAAATCACGAATTATTTTCTGTTTTTTTTTTTATTCATATCTAATTCCTGTAAATGATTTTGAAACTTCTATTAATTTCAACCGACAAAATTATTTAATTAGAATATTTTAACCTGAAATTATAACCGGATTTTCTAGTGAATTTAACCAAAATTTATTTAACTGAACAGGTTTATCATTTTTAAAAAAGCTTCATAAAGGAGGTTTCTTCATTCATTTTTGGTTGTTAGATTTTTAAAAATTTAAATTCATAGACCTGAAGAGGTCACTCGTGTGTTGAAACATATTGTCGAATAAATGAATTAAAAGAGGACTTTCCGTGTGTATTATAATCCTTAAATTCAAAAAAAGCCATGTAAAAATTATCGAACAATCTAAATTATTATAATAGATGATGTTTAAAAATTTCGACTTGTGTTTCGTCATATGATTATGTTTCATATATGATTTGTCATATAATAAAACTTTAAATATCATGTTTTTGTAATGCTGAGGATAACCAACATGGTATAGTTAAAATTAATATATTCAATAGAGAATCATTTGTTCGTAATAAAACTTTAAATATCATGTTGTGTAATGTTGAAGATAACCAACATGGTGGTTAAAATTAATACATTCAATAGAGAATTCTAATTCTAAGTTAACATGTTCTGCATTCAATTTTTTCCCGTGTATAAAGAACATGCGTTTTTAAAGTTCTTTTACTCCTTTTAAATGAAAATTATATCAAGCATTAGAATTTTAAAAGGGGGAAAAATGGACATGCGCCTGTTTGAATACTGGGTAGAAAACAGATTCGAGCATCAAGCAAGTTGAACCCTCGGATGTAGGTTGCCCATGGCAACTGCATCGACCGATCGCATCTATTTCGACCCCATAACGTAACAACCCTCCCAGAGAACTTAGTTCTATGGGGTGCCACGTATACGTGAATCTAACCAATGATTCTACTTGTACTTTTGATCTATGTACAGTGTAAACCCGGAACAGAAAAAACCTTCTTCAGTTATCTCCTACAAACTCAGCCTTTTTAAATCCAACATCAAACTCACATTTCTGGGAAAATTTTCACGTTTTCTAGCATCTTATTTTTATTTAGACTTTATTTGAATCGATAATAAAATTTTATGCATTTTTAAAGCATCTAAAAATCAAAAATTTTGATTTATAAAATATTAGATAAAAGCTACACTGTTAGAATGTTCCATAATATATCAAAATTTTGATCATAAAATCATTATTTTAATAATGTTTTCTGATCTTTTTAGAAAGAGGCGAAACAACTTAAAATCTTTATCCAACATTCCAACCAATTTTATTATTTCGAAAGTATATTATAATACTCATAGGAATTGCCTCAGGCACGTAAAATTTTTCCTTGATGAAACTTCGAAATTCCATGAAAAGTCGTGTAACGCTTTTCAGATAACCTTCCCACGTGAGCGTAACTTATTTACCAATCTTTTAAAACTCTCTTTAAAAAAGACCTTGGAAGTTCTAGTTCGTTAGACCTAACAGAATTTTAACGAAAATTTTACCGTTGACGTTTTGAGTGCACGAGGAAAAGATTCTTGAAAAAATATTAGTCTTTTCAATGATTATTCAACGAAAGAAGTCTATCAAAGTTCATTGACTGTTCGTATAACAATAACAATTCTATCATAGTTCCGTAAATCCTGAAGTAAATTGATTTGATATACTATTAATGACTTCGTGGCTGCTTTTTTTAATTAGATCTCTATTCAAGAATTAGGTTTTAATTTTTTATGGAAACTTGTTTGAAGCGGCTATATTGACTATTAGTACGATTAATTATCATCAGTATGATTTATTATTATTATTTTATTATTATTTAGGTCTAGTCATTGTTAGATATAGATATATTTATGACTGATAAAATAGTGACCCTTAATAAATGATTTAGTATACCGACTTATTCATTTTCAGTCAATAATGATCATTGGTTCTAAATTAGCCATAAATAAATTTCTGGTCAAAATATTTTTGGTCACAAGACAAGAACAGTTATTGTTACTGACAGATGTTGTTATGACTGATGAAGCAGTACCTTTAATGAATAATTTAATACCGACCTTTGTCCATTTTCAGTCAACAATGATCATTGGTTGTTAATGAGTCATAAATAAGTTTCTGGTGAAAATTTTATTGCTCAAAGAATGGATGACAAATTTCGGAATGTAACAGAGTGAAGAATTTTTACAACCAATAATGATCATTGGTTCTTAATGAGTTACAAATAAGAGTCTGTGGTGAAAATATTATATGGTCAAAGAAAATTTCTGTATTAATGTTGACAGATTTCAGAATGTCACTGTAATTAATTTTTACAACTTGTAACTATCAATGATAAATGATTTTTGACTAATAGTTTGAAAATATTGTAATTTTCCAATCAGTTCTTTAAAGAATATCTATAGAGGAATTTGGATTATTATTTTTTAGAACATTCAGAATAATTACCGGACAATGAAAAAACACTTTTAGCCAAATCATAATTGTGTTATAATGTTGCATTATTACTTGTCAAGTTTAATTTTTACCAAAATATGGCATCTAGTATCATCTAATTATTTTTCTCTTGTCTAGATAAGAAAATTGTATTTATCAAACTTCTTGAGAACGGTTAAGGAAATGTGAAGTGAAATAAAAAATAAAAATCTTTAGTTAACCACCAGCATGAAACTATTTTCAATATTCTTGGAAATCATTCGTTTCTTTTTGCAAAATTATCGTTAAGCTCAAAATAAAGAGAATAAGCTGCAAAATGGCATGTCGTTGTCGAGGAAAAACGTGAGGTGAAACGTCAACTATTATTAGATACTGGTTGTGCTTATTTATCTATGCAGACGAAAGCCAACCAGCTTTGAATCGAGGTTAGCTTGCCCAATCTTCATAGATCAAGGAGATGCACGAATACAAACCGAGCTGAAATGACTTGTCGATCTCTCGAATTCAAATACAAATTGGAGGCTCGACAACCCGGAAGATATTCATGGAATTTGAAAACAACCTGTGACCTACAAATGATATTTCGCCATGAATATTCTACGGACATTTCTCTTTCTCTTGATTAATTCCGCGAGATTGAATTGTCGACCCTCTAGAGCCAAAGATTTTAATCCAGTTTTCCTAATGTTACTTTTATCAAAATAGATTCTCGGCACGACTAAATGTTTCCCAGAGTTATAATAAAATTTATCCATATAGCATCGTTCCATTTGAATCATTTGTGCACGATATGCAATTCAAATATTGTTTATATTACTGTTTAGAGTTTAGACTATGGCAATTTTTCATGTGGATTGAAATTACACTTGAAAAATTTCAAGTGTGCCTTTTTATACCCAGAATGAATCACACTCCACATTTATAGAGTGGAATGTGTACAAAAATGTATATGCAGAAGAAGAATCAATTCCCGGGATAAAAAAGCATTCACTTAGATTGTAGTGCATAATACCTTTTCTGAAGAGTTTCGCAAAGAGAAGGAGAACAATGAAAGCGGTAAACTTCAAGGTTGCAAGTTTGATTATACTTTCATTGTTACTAAAGTATCAGTCATTATACGACAAAATAGCAGTGCAATCGTTTGATCTGCCGCTAAACGTTGCCACAGTAATTAAAGACAAGTACCTTTATTTACTTCAGAGCACTTCTCAAATTGCCGTGTCATTATGTGCTTTACTTTGCATTTTGTGCCGATTGCGAATTTTGACACAAGATACTTGATATATACCTGCATCATGTCGGCAGATTAAAGGTTTAGGTGACAATGCAATGCACTTGAGAAACAAAGTACCACTCGTGTTTTGCTGCGTACTTGCAAACACAGCATCTGCTGTAGACAGTTCAAGAAACAATAAGTAAATTTGCATAAAGGAAAAGTTCTTGATGAAAAACAAAACATTTCCAAGAATTATTTTCCTGTTTGTGTATTTATTTTCGTGTCAGTGTCATTTTGATACAAAACATATAACACAATTATTATTGTTTTCCCTGGCGACAGTGTCGGATTGAATTCCAATCAGTTTGAATAAGTTTTAATCAGAATTCTTCCGAGGCATTCCGAAATTTGTTTCCGAGCCAATCAGTTTTTATCTGAATCTAAAAGTAGATATTACTTGACGAAAAATTCTTTCCGAATCATTCTGAAATAATCCGTTTTATTCCGAAGCTAAATCTTAATCTGTTTGAATCCCGTTATTTCATTTCGAATCATTGCGAATCAATCCGTTCCAATTTTAGTCGGGTTTATTCGAATATGAAACGGATTGATTCAGAATGCAATAACGTGATTCAAACGGATTAAAGTTTAGCTTCGGAAAGAATTTTTCGTCAAGTTACATCCATTTTTAGATTCGGATAAAAACTGATTGGCTCGGAAACAAATTTCGAAATGACCCGAAGGAATACTGATTAAAACTTATTTAATCCAATGCTTTTGTCAAGGATTATTAATTAAATAATAATAATCTCCGTAAACTCCTAAAGTTAGTTATTATTTAAATTTATTCATTTTTTTCTCTCCACGTTTTAAAATCCAAAGTGAAGTTAGTCCCTGTTTTTTTTTTTTTTTAATTTTGATTCTCTTTATCAAGAAGTTTTAAAATTGTTCTAGTTTACAGAAAAAATATGCAGATGAGGTAGCTTTAATGACGAGATATTAATTATGAATAATATTAAAATTTACAAATACGTCATTTCTACACCTCTTTTCAATTATATTTGTCATTTTTAAAGTACAT
The DNA here is from genome assembly GCA_037103525.1 of Ganaspis brasiliensis. Taxonomy (NCBI): domain Eukaryota; kingdom Metazoa; phylum Arthropoda; class Insecta; order Hymenoptera; family Figitidae; genus Ganaspis; species Ganaspis brasiliensis. Next base: position 2,942,226 of record JAZKLR010000102.1, on the reverse strand, counting down.
TTGTCAACTTTAAAGTATTATTGTGCCAATTTTCAAGTATTTTTGTGATTCTAAATTTAATTTTTTCAAATATCAATTATTCTCTTCAGACTTTAAATTATTGTCATGAATATTTTAATTTATTACATAAATTTTCATTTACTTCTGTCGTTTTTCAATTATTTTCCCAACATTTCAATTATTTTTTTCTATCTTTAAATTCTTGCCAGGAATATTTAAATTTTCAACACCAGTTTCTATTCTACTTTTGTTAATTTTCAATTACTTTTGTCATTATTTAAGTATTTTTGTCATTTTACGATTATTTTCTACCTATCTCTATTATTTTTTCAATTTTACAATTATTTAATTCAAATTATTGAATGCGACCTATTAATATTCTATATTGTAATTATTATTATTATATCTAATTTTAATTTTATTGTTATTTGAAATAAATTTTTAAATTTTGTATTGTAATGGGCTTTTGCCAGTAAATAAATAAATAAATAAATTTGATGTTTTGTATTGCCATGAATTTATAAATTTATTATATTATAGTTTTCAATTATTTTCTACAAATTTTAATCATTTTCTTCATTATTTTTATTATTGTCATGAGTTTATTAAATTTGTACATTTTTTTCAATTATTTTCTTCAAACGTCAATTATTCTCTAAAAAAAATTTATTTATACACCAGCTTTCAATTATTTATGTCATTATTCAATCAGTTTCTTAAAATTTCAATTGTTTGGTCAATTTTTCCAAGTATTGTCTTTAAATTTTAATTTTATGCACCAGTTATTAATTATTTTTTTTTATTATTTTGTTTATCAATTTTTTTTCTAATGGATTTTTGTTGACCCGTATATGTAGTTAAATAAATAAATAAATATATTATTTTTTCAAATTACAATTATTTTTGTTATTGTTCAATTATCTTCTTATAAATTCAATTATCTTTGAAACTTTTCAATTATTCTTTTTAAATTCCAATTGTGTTCTTCAATCTTCGAATTATTATCAGAAATATCCAAATTTTCTACACAAGTTCAATTCGCTTTCGCTATTTTTCAATTATTTTCTTCAAATTTCAATTACTTTTGTCATTAATCAATTATTTTTATCATTTTCCAATTATTTTTTTTCATATTTTTGTTATTTTTGCCATTTTAGAATTATTTTTTACAAATTGCAATTATTTTATTCAATTTTTTTTATTGTCGTGAACTTTTAAATTTCTTACACCTGTTTAATTATTTTTTTTATATTTGAATTTTTTTGCCATTTTTAAATTATTCTCTTCAAATTTCAATTATTGTTTTCAAACTTCAATTAATTTTTTCAACTTTCAATTATTTTCCTCAAACTTATAATATTTTTTTTAACTTTACAATTATTGTCTATAATTTTTTAATTTTTACACCAGTTTTGAATTATTTATTTCAATATTTCCATTTTTCTGTCTAGTTTTCAAGTATTTTCTTCAAATTTTTAACTTTTCTAAAGTTATTAATTATTTTTGTCATTTCTCAATTATTTTTTCAAATTACAACTATTTTTTTCAATATTTAAATATTTTTGACATTTTGAAATTATTTTCTTTAACTGTTTTAAATGTTTAAATCTTTTCTTTAAATTTATTAACTTTTGAAGATCAATTTTCAATTATTTATGTCATTATTCAATTAGTTTCTTAAATTTTAATTATATCGTTAACTTTTTAATGTTTCTTATTTTTCATTAATTTTGTTCTAAATTTCAGTTATTTTTGTCATTATTCAACTATTCTCTACACATTTACATTTTTTTGATATTTTTTAATTATTTTTTTTAAGTACCAATTATTTTCTTGAAAATTCTTTTTTTTTCAATTTTTTAACTATTGTCTAAAAAGTGTAATTTTTACACCAGCTTTATACTTATTTACGTCATTATTCAATTAGTTTCTTTAAATTTTACTTATTTCTTCAATAACTCAATTTTTGTGCGAAAATTTAAATTTTTTACACCAATCTCAAACTTTTCTTTCAAATTTTAATTATTTTTGTTATTCTTAAATTATTTTTTTGTAACTTCTATTATTTTTGAAACTTTTCAATTATTTCGTTTTAATTTTTGTCATCATTTGTTGATTTTTGATCAATTTTTCAATTAGTTTTGTCATTTACAACTTTTTTTTCAAATTGAACAAGAATTAAAATTAAAAGTTTTAATATTATGGACGCTTATACCCTCAAGCGGTTCTCATTCTATCGGACCATGATATTCAATATCTTTTTAATTTTTTTTTCTTGTAATTTGGATTATAAATAGTATTTTATAGTTAAAATCATTAAACAAACGAATTTTGTTAAAAAAAAAATTCACATTAACAATTTCAAGCTATTAAAATTTCTCCTTCCTGATTATTTGAAAAAAGAGAAGAAATACTAGCCTTGAATAACATTTTCTTAACAACATGTATGGTAAATTAATTAAGTATTGTTGTAAAAGTTGTATTATATTATAGTTTAAAATATATTGGTTTTTTTTTAAATTTGTAGAGCCGTTTTTTTTAATTAATTAAAATATAGTCACTTCGCGCGTTTTGTTACTGTTTCCATGTAAAAGTCTCAACTTTAGAAATTTATATCTTAGAAACAGAACGGTAAATTTCAATAAAATTGTAACCATACATGTGAAATAATGCATTAAATATATCATTAAAATTTTACAAGAATCTGTAGAAAAGCGATTTCTGGGATAAACCTCCTTAATCAGTTGGATTAGTAAATTAAGTAAATAATACACTTTATAAATTTCACTGATTCAGATTTAGAGTGTAAACACTTTGATTAATTCATAAAAATCAAATATTTAATAATTAGAACATAAAAATGTTTTAATTTTATCAGTTGCACAAAATAAAATTTACACATGTTTGTACAACATAACAATCTTCATTCTATTGTAAAAAGAAATATCTTAAAATGCATTGTAGTCACTTTTAAATTGTTTAAAGTATCTTATATTTTCATTTTCCTTCTTAAAAAATCTTAAAAGCTGTATTTCATTTTAAGATGCTTTTGTTAACTAATTAGGGCTGTGCACGTAACCGATACTTTTAACAAAACTACACTGTAAAAATTGCTGGGACAATATGTCTCAAAATGAGACACTTTCAGACCCATATGTCTCAGAGTGAGACACAATATGTGTCTTGTGTCCCCATATTTGAGACATTTGTTGACATTTGTTTTTGCAGTGTACTTCGCCTTGATTAGTATTTTGTCCCATAAGTTATGCAAAACAAATAATTTATGTGTATAATAAATTTTGTTTAAAAAAACTTAAAATTTACACTAGGGGCCGTTTAAGAAATAGGTACGTAACGCTTATCTTGCTCTTGAAAAATGTTATATTTCGAGAAAAACGTGTTTAAAGTTTTGCAACGTAAAATGTTGTAAATAAAATGAATTTTTATATTTGCAATTATATTCTTATACCCCTTAAAGTACCGATTAAGCGAAAACAAATCTACTTTTTATGAGGTCAAAGATGTTACTCCCCTTTAAGGATGTTCAACCTACTGACACGATTTCAAACTAGAAAATGGTTTTACACAAAAAAAAAATTATTAAAATTGATTTCAACCAATTTTAAACGATACAGTTGTAATTTTTTTATATAAAATTAGGTTGATAAAAAGTTTGTTAGGAAATAATAATTATTTAACATTTCTTGTTTCTTCTTTAAAGTTTGTGAACAATTGTAATTTTCATTCAAGTTTGACAAATAATAGCTCATTTTAAAAAGTGAAACATTCTCTACAAAGTTGTTCATTGGATTTTGTTAATATTATTTTGTTTTAACTATATTTAAATAAATAAAACTTATCTATTATATATGTTTCTGTAAAAAAATATTTAACCAAATCCAACGATCAGACTTGTAGAAAATATTTCAAAGATTAACATGAGCTTCTTGTCAAAATTGGATGAAAATTAAAATTGAATTGTCATAACCTCAAATTAGAAAATGGTTTTTTACTCAAAATAAAAATATGATTAAAACTGATTTTATAAAATTTTAAAAGATCCCGTTGTACATTTTTTTTTTAGAAAAAAATAATAAATGATTTAGTATACCGACTTATTCATATTTTCCGTCAATAATGATCATTGGTTCTAAATTAGTCATAAATAAGTTTCTGGTGAAAATATTTTTGGTCACAAGATAAGGACGGCTACTGTTACTGACAGATGTTTTTATGACTGATGATGCAGTACCTTTAATGAATAATTTACTACCGACCTTTATCCTTTTTCAGTCAACAGTGATCATTGGTTGTTAATGAGTCATAAATAAGTTTCTGATGAAAATATTATTGCTCAAAGAATAGATGACAAATTTCGGAATGTAACAGTGAAGAATTTTTACAACCAATAATGGTCATTGGTTCTTAATGACTTACAAATAAGTTTCTGTGGTGGAAACATTATATTGTCAAAGAAAATTTCTGTATAAATGTTGACAGATTTCAGAATGTCACTGCAATTAATTTTTACAACTTGTAACTATCAATGATAAATGACTTTTGACTAATAGTTTGAAAATATTGTAATTTTACAATCAGTTCTTTAAAGAATATCTGTAGAGGAATTTGGATTATTATTTTTTAGAATAAAAAATGTTAATTCATTATTATTTCACAACAAATTTTGTATTTACCTAATTTTTTTGAAAATGTGCACCTGAATCTTTTAAAACTGGGTCGTCTCGTGCGCAGCCCTAAATAAATGTATTTTAAATTAAGATGCCTACTTTTTTGCAGTGTGGTAAGTTTTATTTATTTATTTGTAATACAAAGTTCATAGGGCTGAAAAAAAATTTTTGTATCAAAATGACATTTACTCTTATTTTCCTTTGGAAAAAATGTGCAGGATTTGTGTAATATTTTTTTTTCCTTGTATACAGTTTCACTAGAATAGAGATCTCAAAAAAACTGGATTTAGTAACTGCTAATTGAAAACTCGATAAATTATTATTAAAGCTCTCTTGTTTATGAGACTGAAAGACATGTATTTTAAAAAACAACTACCATTAACCAATACTAGTGCACTTAAATGCATTATGGTTTTCCTCTCACTTAAGTACAACGTGGCCCTGAAATCAGGAAGTATACAAGAGATAAACGGTAGCTGTGCTTGAAAAATGTTACTTATTCAACAACCGGTTGTGTAAGAAATTCCTGTTTACTTCCATTTTTAAAAAGTCCTTGTAGACTAGAAATAAAAGCAACGCTCGTAAAAAGTAACTGTCTCTCCCGATTTATTCGAATTCTACTTTTTTTTGTATCATGAATTTTTATCCGTTATGCCTCGAATTTTTTGTTTTTTAACAAAATCTATTTATGACAAAAAAGTTTATGTTTAAAGGAATCGAAATACCCTTTTTGTCCTACATTTTTTTGTTTCAATAACATTCGAATTCTAATTATTTTACTTTTTAATTGTGAAATGTGCTTCAAATTTTCTAATAGTTTTTCTATAACAGAAATTTCTTCTAGACAGAAAATTGTGTTAACATTTTAAAACATAAACAAAATACGCATGTCTGTAGTTGACATCTCGCGATTTTGATTGTGACAAAAATATCTCTCACTGAGTCAGAAATTAATTTAGATAAATATCGTCATTTAGAAAATTCTTTTACAAAAGTAATATACAAATTTTGCAAATTTCAAAATATTTTTAACAGTAAATGTTATTAATCTTTTCTTCTTGAGATTATGCTATTTATTTAGGGAGTAAAGGAAATAAAAAGTGCATTTTTATTATTCAATACAAATTCAAACTTAAAATGTACTTTTTGTTGAAACTCTCATCCATCCTCCTTTTTCGATCTGTTAAAAATAATAATCATTTTGAAGCATCAAAATTGTGCAGAAGCATTCTAATTTCAAATTTTCCATTGAGAGAAAAAAATCTAAGCCACAGAAAAAAATAAAAGGCAATACAAAGATCAAAATCTTGAGGAAGCTTCACTTTCAAAAAAATTACCTGCAGGTGAATTTTTTCTTCTAATTCAAGGTACAAACAATACCTTTTGTCTTTTTTGGTTCTCGGAAAATTGCCAATATGTACTTTATTGGAAACTCGAAAAGTGCCAAATGCTGAAAATTGACACTTTTAATCATATTTTTCATCTGGGTTTATTGAATTTTCTCCAGATTTTTTTCTCTGTGTATGGACCTGGTCACATATAATCCTTGATATATACGCGAGGACAACGTTTGCGCAGAAGCAAAGCTCGAAAGTAGGAAACGTTCCTCGTGTTCCAAGTTGGCAGTTATGAGTCAGTTACAGTGGAATAGTTCGTGACGAAGAAACTCTTTTGATGTGGTAGAACAAAGAAAAGTGAACCCACAACTCAAAGAACAAAAAACAGTCTATAAGGAAACTCTACTTTTCCTTCCAACGTCTAATTGCTTCTAATAGTTTTCTAAGAGCCTGTCAGGAAAAGGTAACAACTTCAAACTTATTAGTCACACTCTTCGAGATGAAAAAAAAGATACACTCGTCATAATCATACAAGATTTATTTCTTCATTAATTTACAAATTGTAAAATAAACCTCGTATCATTCCTTATAATGATTTAATGAATTGTTGTTTTTTCAATTCATACAATTTTTTTTTAAATTACCATTATTGTAGAACTTATTTGATATGACAATTAATATCTTACTAGTTTATTTTTACAATTTTAACACGTAAAATTTGACATAATTTTGGTAAATTTTGACATACGTGTCTTTACAAATTTTGACATATTGATGGTAGAGGTTTTAATATACATATACACAATACACATATAGATGTATAATATTTTAATTGTATAGCAAACTGTGGATAATTTGACCAGTAGTTTCTAATTAATGAAATCTTGTGGAAATAGTCATTTTTCTGAATAGACTTTCTCTTAATACTTGGAACACGATTACATAAGATGTATCCATTCCTTATCAAAGAATGATTTGTAATGTTACTAATAGGCGTTTTTTCGAACTTAGATATTTTAAAGTATAAAAAATAACATTTTGGTACGTGTAATTCTCTTTTTTCGTTTTCATGCTTAAAGTCTTGCATTTTTAAGTACAATCATTTCAATGTTTCAATACACTGAACAATATTTCATTTGAGACAATGAGGAGCTATTGTATTATTTTTTAGGTAATCAAATTTTTGTATTAGAACTACCATTTTGTGCTTTCTAGGTCATTTGGTACAAATTTATGTCATTCTGAACCTTTTTTTTTACACAATTTTATTGATTTTACGAATTTTTGGTATGTTTCCAACATTCATACAACTTTGCACTCCTTAGAACATTTTTTAGTTTACCCTTTTATACCATTTTGGATCTTTTTATATTCTTTCGTATAATTTTGATTTTTTTACAGATCAATGAATTCTTGTTCGTATAATGTTGTACATTGCCTTATGATATTATACTTTTTTGTATAATTTTCTACCTTTTGGTATAATGGCCCATCTTTTTGTATAATATTATACAAGATTGTACCATTTTGAACTTTAGGAGCTTCAGAAAAAATTTCAAATTTTCGGGGAATAAGATTTCTACCCCCACTCCTACTAGTTGTACCTTTTTGTACTTCTCAGATTATTTGGTACCATTTGATGACATTTTGAACCTTTTTGTACCTATACGTACAATTTTGTACACTTTTTTGTGCCCATCTAAGATTTTTCATTTTTATATTCTGGCACTCTTCCCTTGTAAAACACAAAATCCAAAAAACACATTGTATCGTTTACATACACCTGTATTAATTTTCCCATTGTGAGTAATAGGGTATTATAAACAAAATTTACTCATAGTACACGGAAAAAAATAATTTTTCGAATTTTACAAAACTTTTTTGCACTCTTGGATAAAGCCATTTACAAAACCCAGTTTCAGGTATATGCAGAACAGTTTTGTAAAATATCCTGAAATTTTAGCACAAAGTGCAAAATTATTTGCAGTTACTGCAAAGAATTCCGTAACTTGTGCTGAAATTTCAGTACATTTTACAAAACTTTTCTGCTCATACCTGAAACTGAGTTTAGTAAATGGCTTTATCCAAGAGTGCAAAAAAGTTTTGTAAAATTCGAAAAATTATTTTTTTCCGTGTAAATGTACACTATTACGGTCAATTTTAAATAATAAATATAATATTACTTTCATGTTGAATATCAAGAAATTTATTACATTAAAAATGTTACGTACAGTAAAGAATTATCGGTTTCTAAATGTTCTTTATCATTGAATGTCGTTTGGCTAAAATAATCTTAAGATATTGTAAAATAATTAAAGAAGTTTATAATGAAAATATTTCTTTTGCAAAAGTGTAAAACTGTTAAATGAAATAGAACTTCTATAAATCGGTTTGAGTAAAATCGAGCTTGTTGCTCGATGTTAAATAGTTACATAATATTACGATTACAGATAAGAGGTGGGAGGTGCTTATCTTTGCTTGCGGCTGTCACAGCAATTACGCAGCACTAATAATGTCCCATCAATCTGTGCCATGAATGTCTCCATAATGTGGACGTAACAACTTGGGAAACAAACTTCACACAATATGAAGTTTTTACATCTACTTTCACACATTAATTTTCCAGATTTACTTCTATCACGTGAATTTATTACATTTCTGTAAATGATTTTTTACATTGCTACATGGAAAGTTTTACATTACTACATAGGAATTTTTACATTACTACATAGGAATTTTTCACATTTCTACATATGGAGTTTTTACGTCTCTATATTTGAATTTTCAGTATTTTTATACACACATTTTTACGTATTTACGTTTACATTTGAAATCTCCACACCTATACATAAATACTTATATCTATACACATAAAACACTCAACATTAATGTCCTCTGCATTGAAATATGTCAATGGAACAACGAACGTGTAAAAGCACCATTGAAAACACATTTTTCATTGCGTAACTAAATATTAAATCAGAAAATTACAGAAACAGGAAAAATTGTCTACGCGCTCGCTTAAACGTGTCACGAGAAAGTTAAAATCTATTGCGTCAATCAGTTTTCTTCAATATGCTTATAAAAGTAGTATCATTCATAATATGCAATATGCATTGTTCGTGTTCACTCATGTCTATACCGGCCGTTTTAAATATAGCAAGGACACAAAAGAATAATAGGCGGTTATTAATGCGCGATCGAAGCTCAAGACGACGCTTAAACTATAATATGCGTGCAATATGAATTATAAGAATGGGTCAAACTTATTTTTATACATAATTTTATTCCAGACTTTAAGCGGGTCAAATGTCTAGGAGTATAATTACAAATATACATTATATATTGCATTAATTTTATATTATACGCGTGACTAATAAACTTTACGAAATATATGTTATGAAACTAGATATTACTTCTAGCAGGTGCATTAAATTGCCAGCAACTATATTAATATTTTAATAACAGCCCTGATTATATCAATTTATGTAAATAGTGATATGGGTGGAAAAAAAAATATAGCCGAGTTATGGAAATAATCGACTGTAATTTGTCAGGAAAATTTGTGATTTATAACGAGTCGTTATTCCACGATCAGTTTACAACGAAAACATAAATGATGCTTAGTGATAGCTCGTTATTTCTGTCCTTCTATAAAATTGACTGCTATGAAATAACGGATCTTTTGCGACCTCTGGCATGGCAGCGTTACGACACCGCTTCCATGCGTGCACGCGTTCACGTTTGTACTTTATTTTATGTGTATATGACCAACCCACTTCAACAACAATGTCCCCATTGCATATCTACATACTCGGTGTTAATTATTAACGAATTGAGTTATTTAGCTCAAATGAAAAATACACGTTTTATACATTCAATTTTTTTATGCACTTTTAATTGCTCTTTTATTTATAACTATATTTTCTTCTATTTATCATTCTGTTCTTTTCGTTTAATCTCATGTTTTTGTGATTGCTGTTTTCAATTATCAAGTGAATTTTAACATGCGAACAAATTTAGTTTTTCTATTTGTTTTCATATTTTTAATTATCAAAAAAAGAAAGAATTTAAATGCAAACAAAATGATGAAAGATGATTTATTTTATGTTTTTTTGATTAATTATAAACTTTATTTAGATCAATCGATTCGTTTTGAGATATAAGGAGATTTTATCCTTATAGGAGTTATTTTTTTGTCATTAAGTTGTAATTTTAGCATGGAATAAAATTTTGGCAAAAAACGATTTTTTTCGGTGAAAAAAGGTGCTCAAAAAATTGATTTGGTAGTTTCAAAAATCCATGTGTCCAAATTTAGAAATTTATTAGCTTAATAAGTCTTCCAAATTTTATTAAAATCCGTTGAAGCGTTCTCGAGATCAAAACCGAGTCGATTTAGACTATTTTTGGAAAAAGTGAAAATCTTAACGATCACAAAGCTTCCTCTAAAAGAAAATTGATTTTATACTGCAAAAACAAAAGTGATTACTATTTACATATTGGTTTTATTTACTAACAAAAATGGTTAATTTAACTGTGGAAATGATAAAGCTAACTAAATTCATAGTTACTATAACCTGCTCTCTAAATCTGAATTAGTAGTTTTCTACTAAGAATTAGTAGTTTTCTACTATGAATTAGTCAAATTCATGGCTCATTTTTCTCTAATTCATATAGTAGAAAACTACTAACTCTTAGTAGAAAACTACTAATTGAAATAGTGAAACTTTACTTTTCAAAAAAGTAGATTTTTTTACTAATTTAATTAGTAGTTTTCTACTCATTCTTAGTAGTTTTCTACTAAAAATTAGTAAAATGCTTACTATTTTAATAGTAGCTCACTTTTCGCTAATTCATTAGTAGAAAACCACTAATTCAGATTTAGAGAGTGTAAAAAGTAGAATCCTTGTCACTGAGAAGAACTTTTTCAAAAGTTGATAAATCCATTTTCCAAGAAAGTAGAGATAATCACAAATTTAACATATTTTTGTCAAATCTATCTGTCTCTGTTCAATTTAAGAAAACAAATTTATTAACATAGAATTTTCAATTTCAAGAAATCTGTATTTAATCAAGATGATTTAAAAATTTTAATTTTGTTTCCTCAAAAAAAATTACAAAGACTATTATATTCCGTAATTATTATAAATTTTAATTAAAAATAAATTGCTTTAAATTAAAATTTAAATGAAAAATTAAGGAACTTAACGTTAAAGGATGTTCAACCCATTCGCATAAACTCAAAGTAGTAATTGGTTTTTTACAAAAATTATAAATATATCTAAAATTCATTTCACCCAATTTTGAAAGAGCCAGTTGTACATTTTCAACCAAAAATTAGGTTGAGACAAAATTTGTTATCTAATAATAATTATTTAACATTTCGTGTTTTTTCTCTAAATTTTGTTAACAATTGTAATTTTCATTGAATTTTAAAAAATAATAGCTCATTTTGATCTTTGAAACAATTCTCTGCAAGACTGTTGGTTAGATTTTATTATTAATGTGTTGTTAAAAAATTATTAAACAAATATCATTTTTCTATTATACATTTTTTAAATTAAAAATATTGCCATGAAATGCAATCTCTCTACATCTAAATTTGTCAAAAAATACTAATAAAATGATAAAAATTCGTCCAAAAATTAAAATTTCACTAATATAAGTAACATTTTTTACTAATTTAATTTGTCTCTCTAAATCTGAATTAGTGGTTTTCTACTAATAATTTAACGAAAAATGAGCTACTATTTAATTAGTAAGAATTTTACTATTTTTTAGTAGAAAATTACTAATTTTTAGTAGAAAACTACTAATTAAATAAGTAAAAAAATCTACTTATTTTAAAAGTAAAGTTTTACCATTTCAATTAGTAGTTTTCTACTAAAAAATTAGTAATGTTCTTGGCTCACTTTTCACTAATTCATAGTAGAAAACTACTAATTGATAGTAGAAAACTACTAATTCAGATGTAGAGAACTCTCTTAATCTAAATTAGTAGTTTTCTATTAATGAATTAGCGAAAAGTGAGCTACTATTAAATAGTAAGAAATTTACTAATTTTTTAGTAGTTTAGTAGTTAGTAGTTTTTAGTAATTTTAGTAATTGAAATAGTAGAAAACTACTTATTGAAATAATAGTTTTCTACTAAAAATTAGCAGTTATCTACTAAAAAATTGGTAAAATTCTTACTATTTAATAGTAGCTCACTTCTCGCTAATTCATTAGTAGAAAACTTCCAATTCAGATTTAGAGAGTGTGGTCAACTTTTCATCATTTCATTAATAGTTTTTGACAAATTTAGATTTAAAGAAGACTTATTGAGGATTTTCAAAGATCAAATTAGCTATTATTTGTCAAAATTTGATGAAAATTACAGTTGTTCACAAAATTTTAAAAAATAAAAAATATTACATAATTATTATTTTTTAAAACTAATTTTGTCTCAAGCTAATTTTTTTTGTAATGTATAATAATTGGGTTTTTCAATATTGGGTGAAATAAATTTTAATAAAATTTTATGGGAAAAACCATTTTCTAGTTTGAGGTTATGTCAATCGGTTAAACATTATTTGTAAAAATGGATATTAACAATTTTTTTAAAATTTTTTTTTAATGAATCTAATTCATATAAACATTTTCCATTTCTTCTCTCAACTAAAAAATAAATGTCCCTTTCTTAATGTTAAATATGTAACAACTCTTGTGATATACAAGTCCTTTTGAGTCAAACTGTAGTTCACTTCCGCTGATAGCACTCTTTTCCGGTGGGTACATACATTTACGCAAGATTACGTCACACTTGAAATGAATATTTCACGACCTAAAATTGTTTCCCCTACATTCTTAATTGTCTAGTAATCTTATTTCCAAACTTTACTCAACATTTTGTACATTTTTAGAAGAAGATCGTTACCTAACTTTCTTTTCCTAGAAATTGAAGAATAATATTTTATTTCCATTTTTCTGATTTTGCCTCAAAATTTATCGACTGAAAATCATCAATTCTATTATTATTATTATTGTTGTATTATTTCTCTGTATTTTCAGAGCATTTTCTCTTGTTCGAAAATGTTCCATATGTTTAAACGTAAAAATGCGAAATAACATTTGTCTTGATTCAAGGCGATTTTGCGACATAAAGCGATCAGGAAGTGAGAATAAATATTTTCGCAATCATTTTCAAATATGATTATTAATCTGTAAAAGTTATGAGTAAATATATCTGTGACTTTGACATAGTATATCCTTTACGATAAGAAGTTCAAGACTGTATTTTATTGACACGTCTCGTTTTTTTTTTTATTAATGTTTACATTAACGACAATGGCAGTTTATCCAAACCATGTTTAATTTAGTAAATTTCAAGCAATTCTGATACAATATAACAAAAAAAAAAAATTCCTTAAGATTCAGTTTATTCTTCATTATAAATTTGACTCAAATATTGAACTATTTTAATTTAATGTAAAGTAAACGGAATAATTTAATAATGAGTAAATGAAAATTCAAATTGAACAAAGAATAAACGAAATTTTGATAAAGATTAAACGGAATTTAAATTTGATATCTAATGAATAAACGAAATTTTCAATTTGAGGCATTTTATAAATTTAATAAAGAAACAATAAGTTATTTAAATTACGAATTAAATTGTTATTTCACATGAATAGAATTTTTACTGATAAATAAATGACTGTCAATTACAGAAAAAGAAATTACTATCTGATATTGATAAGTTGACGACAATGACAAATGACAAACAGATAAAATTTCGTTTATAAAGATCCACGTGGTTCCAGAAGTTGGAGAGAGTTTGTCATTTTTTATACACATTGATTAAATATAAAATATCAATATTAATTTTTTATAAATTAATGGAAATATATTTAATAATCTTATTTTATTTATAATTCTAAATAGTATTATAAACGAGATTATAAAGAATTCTAGTAACTTTAAAAATTACGAGGAATCTAATAATAACAATCTAATAATAATTTTTTTTTAAATAAGTAAAATATGATATAATTTGATAAAATATTTTCAGTAATTGCACGCAATTTTGTTAAATTACACACGTTAACAAGAAATGCAAACGTTCCACATAATCAGCGTTTTCTTGCATCAGCATTTTAACCTTTTCTACGCTTTTTTACACTCTAAAAATGTCTGTTTCACATTTACGTAATAAGTATCTTAAATGAAAAATTGTATTTAAATTTAGTCATGAATTTTAGCCAATTTGCACTTTTTATTGCAATTCCGATCATGGGTTTTTTCAAACAATAAACTACCGAGTTATGTCTTACTCAATATTTTTATTCACTTGAATAATTCTTGTTTACATATATTCACTCATTTCTCGTAGATAAATGATGTTTCTCTGCAATCATTTGATATTTAGTGCACGGATTTTCAGCACTTGAAGTTCCGAATTTTTCCACTCCTTGTCTCAGCAATTTTTAAAGAAATATTTTTTCTCATACTTAATTATCGAAGAGATCATAGTTTCCCCCCTTTTTCATCTAATCTCTTTTTTCCCCATTTTCCCATTATTTTGCCTTTTTTTTAAAAACATTATAAAAACCTAAAATCAAGATTTTTCTTCTCTTTTCTCTTTATTTTCCCCCTTTTTTAAAAAAAGAAAATCACCTAAAACACCTGTAAAATCAAGATTTTTCTCCCCTTCAACCTTTCTTTTTCAATATAAAAGTGTTTTTTCCACTTTTTGTGTATTATATTTTTACAAAAAATAAACTGAAAAACGTTATTCTTTATTTGAGAATTATTTTTGGCGCCTATTTAAAAATAAAAAATATTTTTATTAAGGATATAATATTCTTAAAATAAAAAGCATATTCTTAAATTAAAAATATTTTCTTGTGGCTTAAAAAATATACTTCTTAGTTTAAGAACATGCTTCTTATTTTAAGAGTATTTTTCTTATTTTAAGAATTATTTATTCTTAAATTTAATAGACACCAAGAATAATATTCTCAAATAATTTAAACAAAATATAAGACTTAAAAAAGGGGAGTTTATTAAAAAAAAGGGATTTGCGAAGTGAAGAAAAGAAAACATTACAATAAGTTTTTTAACATATCCTGAAACTATTTAAAAACCTCGTTAAAAATAGAACCATCAGTACACAATTTTTTTACTAATTCAAAACTTCATCAACCGTAAAGAATAAAAAAAGAATATAAATTTTCTTTTGTTCTTTTGCTTAAAAGGTAATTAAATTTTTATAAAAATGTTAACTGAAAGAAATGGAAAATGCAGCATTGCAAAATTTGTTTTAAAAACATTAGAATTTTTTTATGAAATTTATTAAAGATATAAAAGTAATTTATAAAATTCAAACAAATGTAGTTTAGACTTATATTATAAAAAAACTTTTAAGAAATTCCAATAAAATGTCCTCAAAAATTGCTACAAAAATTTCCCATAAATTTCTATAAATTTCATAAAATTTTCTTTCTTTTTATGTTTTTCTGAAATTTTGATAAAATTTTGTTGAAAAATGTTGTAGGAATTTCTTAAAAGTATTTTCAAAGAATTGTTTCACGTGGATTAATAAAAAAAAAATTTACTATAACCGATACTTTGTACGTTTAAAGAAGTAAATTTTTTAATAAAAAATAAGTAGGTTGTTATATAAAAGTTATAAAAAAAGGTAGTTAAAAATTAACAAAAACAAGTTTCTACTCATGGTAAATTTTCCACGAGACGAAGAAATTTGAGAACTAACCTGTAAAGCATACATTTTTAAAAAATATCAGAACAATTGACTGACAACAAATTTTTGAAAAACGAGTTTTTTTTTATTCTTTACCCATTTATTTCATTTTAGGCTTAACATTTTCTAAATTAATTAGTAAACTGATGCATGTCAAAATAATTTTAATTTTGAGGTGCTTTGAATTTCTAAAGAAGCAATAAAATTTCGCAAAAAAAACCTTGAAATATTAATATAATTATTTTTTACTAATTTTAAAAATCTCTTTTTTATGAAACAAAATCCCTCTTTTTTTAAAAAAAAGAAAAATCCCCTTTTTTACCTAAAATTGGAAACTTGTTACCGTGAAAATTCCATCAAAATTCCGCAATAATTTTTGCAAATGAAACATTATAAGTATATGGGTCATTCCACGTGACATTTTCATTTAAAAATTTTTTTGGCTGGAAATCATTTTTTTCTGATTCTATATAAAAAATAAGGAAATACGTATTTTTAAATTTTTTTATTGAATGGAAATTACAGAAGTTATGAATTTATGAAATTTAATGTTTTCAGAAACAGAGCTTTTTTGACATGCGTTTTTTTCGTTATTATTAGAAAATCATAAATAATGCCCTGCATAAAAATTGCTCAGTTTTTCTTATACTTTTTAGGCATTTAGTAGGAAATTATGTATTCTCAAAAAAACTACATAAAAAATTGAATTTAAGCCTAAAAAGTGGCTTCTGCAAAACCCAAGTTATCGATTTTCAAGTTTTTTCTTTTAACATAGTTACTGATTAATAAAGTTATTTTTCTCAGAAATCTAAAAGTAGTGCTCTTTAACGTTTAAATGTTAATTACATTTATTTTGTTTACCTTTAAAATTTTCAAAAATTTAACCTTCATTCACAAAATACAAAAAATGAAATACAAATAAAATTGTAAGTTGAAGTTGTTTCATTTCTGAAATTTATAATTCAAACCTTTGTACAACAACTAATAATAATAAAAATAATTTAAACTTTAAAGAGCACCACTTTTTAACTTATGAGAAAAATTACTTCATTATTTAGTAACTTTGTTAAAAGAAAAAAATGAAAATCGATAACTTCGGTTTTGAGAAAAATTCAATTTTTTATGTAGTTTTATTGCAAATACATTATTTTTTACTAAATGTCTAAAAAATTTAAGAAAAACTAAGCAAATTTTATGCAGGGTCATTATTTATAATTTTCTAATAATAACGGGAAAAAGCGCGTTTAAAAAATGCTTTGTTTATAAAAACGTTGAGGGGTTTTGTAGCTTTTTTGAGTCAAAAATAAAAAAAAGTTTTCTTATTTTTCCTTAGCAAATTATATCAAGAATATGTGGTTAAAATATTAGATCGTTATTTGTTGACAAACTTAAATTATTTAATAAAATCAAAACTCTTTAACGCGTTTTTCTCAATTATTTTTCAAAATGGTTACTATCATAACTCGAAAACCGTTTGACCAATTTCAAAATTTTTTGTTACATTCGATTCTTTGGAAGTTTTTACAAACCTCTAATATACTAATAATATTACATTTAAAATTTTTTGTAAATGCACTGAAAAAAAAACTATTTAAGGTTTACTTGAGTTAAATGTAATTTTTACTTTTTTACTCAAGCAATGAAAAAAAATCAAAAATTGCTGTGAAACCAGGCAAATTTTACTTTGTTTATAAAGAAAAAAAAACAATTGACACTTTTGAAGCAAAATTTGACGTTTATGTGCCAAACTGTTAAAATTAAATTTTCAATACATTCCAGAAGATTTAATAGTGGAAGAATAAGTAAAAGTGAGTAAAAACGTTAATTGCATATTAATTTATTGTTTATTTCTTTTAATTAACTCAAACATTGTTTTAAAGTACAATATGTCAAATTTGTTTTAAAAGTGACATTTTGTTTTCCTTAAAAAACAAAGTAAGTTTTACTTTTTTTTGCACTGCTTGAGTTATAAAGTAAATTTTACTTGACAACTCAAGCAAATATTCCATTGTTTTTTTTTCAGTGTGATATAGGGTAAAAAAACACTTTTTTCAGATTTGTCGATTCAAAAGCTTCCCATTTTTTGCACTTTTCATTTTTTTGAGTAATTCGAGGTTTAGGAACTGTATTAATCTTCCATTTTAGGTCTAAACACCCCTTAAATATCATAAATTCATAGCTTCTGCAATTTTCATTCAATAAAAAATTTTAAAAATACATATTTCTTTATGTTTCAAATAGAATCAAAAAATGTGTTCCAAGCAAAAAATTTTTTGAATGAAAATATCACGTGGAATGCCCCATTTATAATTCGTGTTTTGTAACTTTTTGGTCAAATAGAATTAAAAATTAGAAAAGTACCTACAGATGGTAGACACTATCACATGTATAATGTATATTGTATAATTAAACGGAAATTACGTATGATTGACATGGTTTGAAACTGAAATGTGTCAAGAGTTTAAAAACGATGCTGGCATTTCCTTAGGCTTATGAGGATATAAGGGTTGCGTGCTTAAATATATGTATGTCGTCCACATGGTGATAAGCATGTGTGCACTTATGTAGATTATACATATACATATATAGAATTAAGTGGACAAATCCGCTGTCCGTAGCACAAGTATAGGCACTTGGGCACGAACACAGACTCTAGTCTAGAGAACAAAGAAAAGAGCCCTAGCGACCAGCAATGCGGCAACGCAAAGCGCAAAGCGCTTGCGCGACTCAATCCTATGTAAGTCAAGGACGACACGTGCGGCTCTGAACGACCTACTTATTTTCTTGAGCTTCGGACCCATTCGGGTAACAAGCCGAACATTCACGAGCCTAGAAATAGGACGCTAGCAGACGCTAGGCTCCCCGACGCCGGCGATGACTCCTCCCTTCTTGTTCTATTCCATTCTATACTACCAAAAATGTATAATGATCGAAATTGATTGCCACATCAACCCTCGCCTCCCCCCTCTGCCACTCTATTCATTTTAGGGTAAGGGAATAAACCTCGTGTGCATTAGGGTCTAACTTTAGTATCTCCTTTTGTAGGCAGACAGTTTTATTAGTTTTATATCATTTATTTCACAAGTTTGAGAGGAAAATCAATTTCAAATAGAAAGATACATTTAATAAATTGAAGACAGTGTTATCTGGGAAATATATTTTTAAATTTTGGTATGTACATTATTCTTTGAAAGATGTACGTTTCAAAACGTTTTGTTTTATCTTTTCTCAAAGACAGGCATGATTTTTCTTAATTTTTTTGTTTTTTGTTTTACTTGAAATTATTTTATATCAGAGGTTAATAACCTTCGTATCGCCAAGTGATTAAATTCGTATTTATGCGGAAGCGAATAATATATCTTTTGACGCATTTAATGTGAAATTTAACAATACTTTGTGTGAAAGATTTTAAGTTATAATTGATTATTTATTCATGTTTTTCATTTATTATGATTTAATTTAAAATTTTATATAACCGTGCAAAGTATAATATACTATTTGGTAACTTCTCTTTACTAAAAAGCCCATTCCGAATATAATGATTAAGTATAAAATTATTCAATAGTAGATTCTGCATATGTTTTTAGGTTAAAAAAGGTCAGTTGTGATGTATCTCATTTAACCCTTTAACGCTCATAAGACATTTAACCCACTGTTTAATAATTTTTCTTCGTATAATGTTCGTATTTGATAAAATACTCTCTAAATCTGAATTAGTAAAAAACTACTATTTAGGGGTTAAAATCGTGAAAGAGTTTTTTCTTTTTCAATTAGTGAAAAATAACTAATTATTAGTAAAAAACTATTAATTCAGTAGTTAAATTTAACTAATTAAATAGTAAAAAATAACTAATGTAATTAGTGAAAATAAATCTACTAACTCTTTTAGTAGTTTAACATAACCTAGTTTTTTTTACTAAATTTTTAGTCAAAAATTACTATTTGACATGGTAAACGCGTTTTCACCCTTAAAATAGTAGTTTTTAACTAATTCAGATTTAGAGAGTATGACAAAGTGTCAGTTTTTAAAAAACATTTGAAATAATCAGTATTGAATAAAGGTAGTAAAGCTTAAATGGTAATCTTTTAAACTGGTTTTTAAATAAAAAATGTTAGCTAACAGAAAAAAACTAATAGCGATTTTTGCTGCATGTGCCTCTCAAAATCTGAAATAGTAGAATTTTTACCCATTTTATTAGTAGTTCAGTATTTTGCTAAATGAATTAGTAGTTTATTCAATTTTAACTAATTGAACTAGTAGTTATCTCAAAATGATTAATTCAATTAGTAAGGCAATAATGGTAAATTACTATTTTTTACAGTACAATATGATATTCTTCCCTTATATTTATAAATAAACAATGTAACTTTTACAGAATAGTATTATATAAATGTATAATTCTTCAAAAATAAAATTATAGAAAAGTGTCAAAAAATCGAAAAAGTACACTTAACCTTAAATGAACTTTCAACATTTATTTAATTTTCAACTATGGGCGCGATTTTAAGAACTTTCTTTCCATTTACATAACCTCAAACTAGAAAGTCGGTTTTCACCCCTTATAAAAATATTATTCAAATTAATTTCATGAAATTTTGAAAGATCCAGTTATACATTTTTCAAAAAAAATTAGGTCGAGCTAAAATTTGTTGTCAAATAATAATTAATAAACATTTAATGTTTTTTTCTTTAAAATCAATGAATAACTGCACTTTTCATCACATCTCTCTAAATCTGAATTAGTAATTCTCTACTATGAGTTAGCGAAAAGTGAGCCAAAAAGTTTACTAATCTTTTAGTAGAAAGCTACTAATTTTTAGTAGAAAACTACTAATTTTTTTACTAGAAAACTACTAATTGAAATAGTGGAAAATTGGTGCATTAGGTAGATGGGAATTCTGATAAGTTTGAACCTAAAAAAAGATTACTCTACTTTTTGAAGTAACATTATTTGTTTGATTGAATTGTAAATACCCTCTTTTTAGGGGAATTTTGTCAGAGTTACTTATTCATTTAGTAGGTTTTTATTAAAGGCTCGGATCTTAAAATTTTTTTAGACGGCATTGATGCCATTTGGCGATCTTTTCTCATTAAAATTTTTTTCGATAACCTTTTTTTTTAGTGACAATTCTGGCGCTTCCCTGAATATGGCCCTCAAATAGTCATTTTCCACTATTTTAGATTTATAGAGTAGTTTTCTGATAAATGAAATTCTTAAGATTAATTCTAGATTTTTGTTAAATGTGACACTATTTTGACATTAAATTATGTGGTTGACTTTGTGCTGCATTGAAATTTTCACCCAATTCATATGTTAAATTGACAAAAAAAATTTTCTCAATATTGAGAAATTAATCATTGTAAAAGAGAAGTGGATCCACGTGAAGGGATCCAATTTTCGTTAATACCGTTTATCTCATAGTAATTTTAATACAACTTTCTGAATGCATAAAGATAAAGCCGAGTGTTAAAGGGTTAATTTCTTTGTCCGTATACTGAATTTCATTGTAATATAAAGCAGTAAAATTTCCTTGGGTTTATTCATCATGAAACTATGAAGAGAAAGTTTCACTTGAATCTGACTAATAAAGTAGACAAAGGCATAGTTATGTACTATAAATTGGTTAAATTTAAGCCGTAAACATTTTAAGACTTTCCTTTTGCTATACACAGTATCGTGACGATCACTTTTTATTCCAAGTCGGTCTGTAATTTTATATTATCTACATTTTATTCTGCAAGGGATTTATCCAGGCCTCAGCAGCAAACTACTTAACTCGTAATACACTTTTTATTCATTAGATCATTTAGTATAATTGCATTCCTTGACTTCCTTCTCCTTTCTTCACGTTCATTTTCTTCTTGACAATTTTCTTCCACATTATTCTTACAACAATGCATCACAGAATGTCTTTGTATGCACTATCATTATTCTCTATATAGTTGGCTTTTCTTAGACTATTCTTTTCTATAAATATCACAAATGCAGATTACTTTTTCCTGCGTAATTTCTAGTAATGTTTATCTTCTTTTGAAAGTAAGAAAAGCAAAGGTAATTTCTAAAATTTGAGAAAGGGAACATAGTGTATACCAAAATGGTGCCATTTAAGAACAAATGTTTTTTTATACATTATTACCAATAATATCGATTTTATAAAGTGATAAAGTTCAACAAAATTTACATATCTGTACTTAAAATTACACCATGATTAATTTCTTCATTACATTCTGATTATTGATAAACAGGAAAAAATTCTATTGAATTTAAAGCACTTGCGTTATTAAATACCACCAATAGTATGATTATACTATTTTGTATTCTGTTGTATATTTTATATATGTTAGCTCTGCTTTTCAATCAAGGGCAATGCTTTTGAATCAAAGGCCATTGTTATTCAAAGGCAGTGTTGTAAAATCAGATACATATTACATGAAAACAATAGTATATATGCTATTGGAATTATTCAAGGTACTATACCTATATATATATATTCAATAGCATTTTTAGAGTATATATTTTTGTGTCATGGTGTAAATGTCCCTTTAGGAAAATGGACTCATTGCTTAAACCACTTTATAAAATCCACAAAATACTACTCTGCATATCATTTACATAATTCATATATGTATGTAATGTAAATCGCCATTTTCAAGCTCAATGTGTCTGCAACTCATTTTTTCTCAGTCAGTATTACTATTATACACCATGCAGTTGCACAAACATGTAAACATTTTATTTTCCTTTATTATATTTTATGGAATTCCGAATTTCATATAAGTCTATTATTTATTTTTTCTTAAAATAATCTTTAAAATGTACGTTTTTGAGGAATATATATAATATACGCATGCGTTCCATATGCAAATTCTCCAAATTCAAATATAACTGCAATAAATTGCATTTCCCTCAAGTTAAAAATGTTTTGTGGTTTCAATTGTTGGTTACTCTTAATGACTCTCATTTAACCTCATTTTGGCGGACAATCAACATCATGCGATTCATAATCTGCATTCAATTATGTGTACATTAGCGTATACAAATTTTGAATGGAATTTTCTGGAATGAGAGCTGAAAACGATAAACAAATTCCTATATACAAAATGTTGTCTGCATAAATTGTATTAACTGCACTTATCCTGCATTTATGTCGCTTTATGGTATTCATGCTGTACTTTATATTATATTTTATAAAAAGGCAATTGCAATAACAAAATTATTCAATAACGTGATGAGAATATTTTATCTGTATAGACTGTATAACAATAATAATTATGCAATAAGTAAAAGTAAATTTTCCCTTGAACGCTCCCAACTAAGTTTTAATCTCGGATTATCAGGACAATATAAATTTCGATTTTAATTATAACTTTGTTTTATATGTTAAATATACATTTTTTCATGGAAATTAAAATCTTTTATGTAAATAATAAAAATAATAATAAAATGTTTATAACTTGGAATTACCAAATTTTTTAAAAATAATATATTACTTTGATATAAAATATATATTTTTTACATTTTATATTTTTTATATTTTAAATATATTTTTTACAGTAAAAAAATTTTTTTCTTAAATTAAGTTTAAAAAAATTGTGACTTGTTTCTTTTCATTCAAAATAAAGCTTTCTAAATCAAAATTAAATTATTCTAAAAAAAAAGGAAATTAAAACTGTTATTAAATGAATTAAAAACGATGCAGTCCTCAGAAAAAAGTTTTTGTTATTTTAGATAAATAATTTTTCATTATTACTTCTCGGGACAAATTCCATATAAATTTTTCTTTGTATAGCAAAATAAAATTTTAAATTAATTTTTTCATTTAAAAGTGCTGCATAAAAAAAGGATTTTAAAAAGAGTGTAATAAACAAAAGTTCTTTGAATAAAAGATTATTCTTTAATTAATCTGAATTAATAAATATCTTGATATATATGAACAAAGAAATATTTCATTGAATTAAATTTGTTTCAAATAAAGGAAGTTTGTAAAGAGATTTTTTCTTTTAAAATAAAAATATAATTTAATTCAACGAAACAAGTCATATCTTTTAAATAACAATTTATTCTTATCCAAATTAATTATTTGTAAAATAAAATGGAAGAATGAGAAAAAAATTATTTGATTGTAATGAATACAATATATATAATTAAGATAATCATTAAGTGTATAAAAACTAATTTCCTTCTAATATTTACATAACCTCAAAATATTTTACATCGATTTAAATCTTAGCTAAGTAAAATTTATATTTCTGTACACTTTTATATTTATTTATATTTATGTTTTCGAGAAGTTATTTTTAATGAGAAATGAATTACAAAAATGGGGGAAATAAGACAGAAAAATAGAATTATCATTTTCAGAGACTTAAAATATTTATGAAACGTGTATTTACTTAAATTAAATAATAGTGCAATTGGTGCATAATAGTTTCATTTATAAATATAATACACGTGTTTTTTTTTTTAATGACTCATGGCACCTTATCACCCTATTGTGTGACCTATTTTGTCCCACAGGCGCTTAAAGCGAAACAGGTCAAAAGCTCCCACCCTCTTATCTTCGTCTGTCTTTTTATCTGATCCATTTTAATTATATAGATTCTATTAAATTTAGTAACAAAATTATTTTTGGAATATGAATTCTAACCTTTTTCTTTTGTAATTGATAACGTTTTTCAATCTCTATTATGACAAAAATTACTATACTTGTCTCGTCCCATTATACAATATTAATATATTTCTGCAATTGCATTTTTTTTTTAAATTACTAGATTTCTAATATTTACAATTTTTTTATTAATCAAGCTTTATTTTTACAATTAGAAATTTTATAAAATATTAATAATTAACATAACTTTCTGTGTTCAAAAAAATAATCCAAAAGGAAGGTATACATAAATAAAAACAGGGTCATTATTCGGAAAGAAATTTACACAGAGAAAATATTTAACAAATACTAAAGTTGACATTACTAAGACTTTTTAAAAGTTAATGATACTGTGCCAAAAAGAGTTTCATGTTAAAAATTCTAAACTATAAAGAAAGTGTTTAAAAAATTATTATTAAATTTTTAACTTCGAGAAGAGTCGGTTAAATTGCCTTCTTGGTTTTTTTAAAGGACTTTTATCCGATTTTTACTAAATAAAACCGAGAATAAAACTCATAGAAAATTTAGTGTGAATAATTTTTCAGTATTTAAAATTTCTTAAATGAAAATATCTGCATTTGTCAGTTTATCTTGATTAAACTGTAAAATACTTTGGTTAAGTTTTTTTTAAAATATTTTTTCTCCTTGTAATTTTTTTTCCATTGACATAACCTCAAATTAAAAATTGGGCACAGAATAAAAAATATTATTAATAATCGATTTCAACAAATATTGAAATTTCAAGATGTACATTTTTCAGAGAAAATAAGTTTCAGGCAAAATTGTTTGTCAAATAATTATAGTATTTTAACATTTTTTAAAAAAAAAAAAATTTTTAAAAAATTTAAAAATATACACTGAAAAAAAAACAATTTAAAATTTACTTGAGTATTAAGTAATATTTAATTTGTTACTCAAGCAATGCAAATAAATTAAAAATTGCTGTGAATCCAGGTAATTTTTACTTTGTTTTCTAAGGAAAAAAAAACAAATGACACTTTTGAAGCAAATTTGACGTTTTGTGTCAAAATCTTCGAAGTTAAATTTGAATTATATTTCGGAAGATTTAATAATGGAAGTATAAATAAAAGTAGATAGAAAAGTGATTTATGTAATACTTTATTATTTTTTTTTCTTTAATTACTTCAAATATTTGTTTTAAATACAAAACGTCAAATTTGATTCGAAAAGTGACATTTTTTTCTCCTTAGAAAACAAAGTAAAAATTACCTGGTTTCACAGCAATTTTTAATTTGTTTCCATTGCTTGAGTAAAAAAGTAAATAATACTTAAAACTAAAGTAAATTTTAATCTGTTTTTCTTTCAGTGTATAAAAATCAAATTTGTTTAATAACTTTTTAATGATATCTTATTAACAAAATAGCTTTAGGTTAACCTAATTTTCTGTGAAAACGTATTACTAAATTTTTCAAAATTTGTTGAAATCAATTCTAATACTTTTATTTTGACCACTTTCTAGTTTGAGGTTGTGTCAATGAAGAAAACCTATACTTAATAAATTTAATATTTCTTAAGGAGAACTATTGAACACCTACTCGAAAAGAGGTTATGTTATCAGTCGTTATTTTGCTTTTTGAAATAGAAAAACTAACTTTTAATCAAATTTTATTTCGACAAAATGTGTCAAATTTAATTTAAAACAAAATAAACCTATTGGACAAAAATTAAAGATTTTTGACATTCAGAAAAAAATTTATAGTTTCTCTCCAAAACGTTTCTAAAAGTCAAAAAATTTTCATTTTTATCCAATTACGAGTATTAATCGTTTATCTTGTTTTAAATTAAATTTGCCACATTTTGGCTCAATAAAATTACATTAGTTAGTTTTTTTAGATTTTAAAAAGCAAAATAATGACTTCAAACATAACCTCTTCTTGAGTATGTGTCGAATTACGAGTTTTAATATTTTATTTAGTTTTAAATAAAATTTGCCACACTTTGTTTCAATAAAATTACATTAGTTAGTGTTTCTACATTTCAAAAAGCAGAATAATGACTTCAAACATAACCTCTTCTCGAGTATGTGTCAAATACCTTTTTAATTTAAACCCTAAAAATCGTTTTAGCCTTAACTTAAGAAATAACGTCTACCGTAAAATTGCAAAATTTTTACATACCATAGATCATTCGGTGATTATTCATACATATTCGATGTTATTCTACAAGTATAAAATTGTTAATGCAAAATTACTTGAAAAAAGGGGGGTATTTAAAAGATAAAGAACAGTTTCTTTGTTCATAATGCTTCTTTATTCACACAATTTGTAATTTATGCAATTTAAAATGAGTTTCAAACAATTTTCCGTAAATCTAGGATTGTTGAAAAACGCAACATCCGTTCATCTGACATTAGCGCGGAATTATCCAAGTGTAAAGGAGATAAAATCAAACCTCCTGATCAGCGGGATGCGTCCGATGTCCTCGAGTTTTGAACAGCACGATTTCGTAATTACAACGATGATTCCATCGCTCGCTAGGAAGAAAAGAATGACGCTCTGTAAAATAGAGGTTACGTATAGCATTGCATACATAAAATATATGACAATCACACGCGCACACACATACACACATTAAACTTCTATCCCTCGAGGTCGATGTGAGTTACGGAAATCGCTCTGGCGGCCACTGCGGCGTCCTAGATACGGACCATACAGGAAATCGATAGAAAAATGGGTCAAAGTTTACCTGCCACAAAACGCGGAACCAGGGAGAGGGATAGAAGAAAGAAACTCAAGATTCGTCGTTGCTTTTTTAACTCAAAAGAGAAAAATCCCTTAAGATGGTAGGGACCAAGGGACGTACCAGAGTGGGAAATGCGCGAGCATTTACTCCAGAGTGGGGGAACTCGATTCTATGACTTATCTAGCCGTATACGCTTTTGTGCTTTATCTGTTCTCGCTCCTCGCCTTGGAAACACGCGCTCGAAAATTTTCCAGATATGGTGAAAGTGCTTATAAGTGTTAACGTTTTCTCTTCGGGAAATATTCCAACTTTCGTTTCCTTAAATTTGCTTTTTTTTCTCAAAAGTTTTGTCATTTTTAAACCGTGTTTCGACTTTTTTAAACTCAGTTTGTTTTTCGAGCCGTGTTTCGCTTTTTTTTTTAAATTGAATTTTGTCGGTTATAAACCCAGTTTCGTCAACCGAGTTTGTTCTTGTTCGAAACCCAGTTTGTTTCTTTCAAAAGCGAGTTTTGTTTTTCGGTAAAGAAATTCGGTAAGAATATCAGTGATTATTATATTACTCTTCAAGAATAATATTTAATTTTGTCTTTCGGGTATTTTAAAAAGTAGAAATTCGATGAAAAAATTGTGTCCAAATAGCTAAAATTTTTCTTTGCATCGATACACTGAAACGATACTTATTTTCGTCCAATCAAAATTGCGCGGTTATTTTCACTTTATTTGTCGTTTGTCGCTAATCGCGAAATTATCAAATAGACACGAGGCCACAATTATCAAAACCGATTTGAAAAATAGAAAAGAAAGAAATTAATTTTAAAAATGCTCCTAAGTGAAGTTTCAGTGTATCTCAGTCAGCATCCAGTGAAAGAAATAAGATACTAATATCAGTTTTCAATTAAGTTATTGGAAAAGAAAGTCCTATTTTGACAAAGAAGTAAAAGCAGTTTCTATTTCTCTCGTCCTTCTGAATGAGAAGGGTCCGCTTCCCGTGTGTTCGTGGTCTCGGCTCGTTCCTTTTTTCCTGGCCATATAGTAATTCCTGTAATTCATTTCCGCGCGTGGTACGACCAGTTTTCATCGGTATGCGCGATTGCCGTGCTGGCGCTCCTGTACGCGCAACAGAGTCACGTGGTACTTAAGGGTGTTGACCAATAAGTAAACGCGGGCGGAATAAAGCGCCAATCAAAAGCCTGCAAGATGCGTTTGCGCCAACCTCGATTTTCAAGTGGTGGGGGACACCGAGAGTGCGGCGCAAACTACACGCTCGCATGCATTCTCGTTCGTCGCAGCCCGCAGTGGAGATCAGTTGTGTTCGTGGTTTGTGACTTGTGCCTCACGATTGCACAGTTATACTTTTAATCGCTCGATCAAATTCGTGAATTAAATTTTCTCGCTCTTTGGCAACGATTTTCCTAACAAGTGTTTAACTTTTTTTCTTTTTTTTTCTACAAGAACGGAAATAGTTTAACAATTTTTTGAAGAAAATGAAGAACACCCTTTATTCAATGTGTCGCGTGCACTCGGCGCGCTTCCGCGTTGTAATTATCTCGGTCGACGCCATCTTGAATCCCAACTGGGTCACCGATTGTAACGAAGAGTTGGTCGCTCGTGCCGCGCTTTTTCCTCTCGCGTGGACTTCGCCTTGGGAGGCTCGTGACTCGCTATTTTCCTAACAGCTGGACACTCAGTTGGGTATTCCCGTCAATCCAATTTCGTGGTTTCGTCTCGGATTTAAATTTCACTTCGATTCTTGACAAAGACTTCCACAACGTGGAACTGTGCAAGTGGAAACTTTCCGGTTTCCCTTGGATCACATCATGGAAACTATTCTTGAACCGTTCGTTGTGCAGTGAAGAATAGACCTGCGGTTCAACGGCCCTTCTTTTGTTCCTTTGTCCCCGAAGATCCTTTTTTTTCTACACTAACGAGGAATCAGTTACCACTTGAATGAAATCGTTTATTGTCAAAAAAAAAATCGGCACAAAGAAATCGTTTTGGTAAAAGAAAAATCGGTGTTTAGTAAAAAAAAAAAGAAAGAAATCGTTTTTGTGAAAGATCGCTCGTGAGTAGATTGAAATCGTTATTTTTCCCGATACATCTGGAACTCTCGTTAATAAAGGAAATTCCCGATATCGTCAGGTAAGTTTTTCCCATGATTCATCGGGCATAAGTGTGGCATCGTAACGGATTTTTTGAACCGTTTGTCGGGCAAGGTTTGAAAATAAAAGGTTCATAAAGTGGTTCTGGTTTTTCGCTGGTTAAAGATGGCTGCCGGATCGGATCGACTCTCGTGGTGTGGGGCACTGTGACGCAACCATCACGTGACTGGACCGTGGCTAGCAGTTCTAGCTGGGCCAGTGTGTGATCTAACGTTTATTACGCCAGTTGGAGGTGCTGCTCGCGAGCAGCTGGACCTGCTTTTTTTCTGATCTACGGGTCGCAGGGTTAGTGGGGGTGAGAAACTGGCTTGGCTCAGCTTAAACAATTAGTCAGTCTTTTTCTCTCTCCTATTGACCCCGTGACATGTCATCCATGCCAACGGAAAAAAGGAAGTGTGACGAATTTCTGAGGACAACGAATCTGGAACAATCAAAATCTAGAACATGCGTTCAGACTCAGCAGTGAAAGCCGTCTTTCCTTAGCTGTGTTCACTTTTAATGGCTCTGGAATCACGGAAAACACTGCGGCGAGTTCTGAACAATCTACTTTCTCCATCATCAAAATCCATCCTAAACGGATTATTTTGCAGTGTTAAACGCACCGAAAGTGTGAAGTAAAAATACTTTAGGTAGCTGCCCTTTATTATAGAAAAAATAGGTGTTTTATTTTAATTTAACAAATTTTTCTGAGCTGTTAATTTCAATATTTTCTGGTTAGTTATTTTCCAAGCATAGCACTCGAGTGAAAATCGTAATTTTTGTGCAAGATTTTTTTTCTCCGTGCCCGAGGCAGTTGGAAAATCATTTTCATTTCTATGATAATTTCTCAGCGTGGAAATGTCAAGTAGTGGTGAAATATTTGTAGTCAGGTATTTTCCATTGTCGCATTTAATCTGTAGGTGTGTATATATACATTAAACTCATGTCGAGGGCACCGTTCACTTGAGTCCGTTTATACTTTCTAAATCCGCTTACTTTCGTAACCGTCAGGTACCAGCACTGTGCTATATGCTCTGTACGCGCCCAAGAAATTATACATTGAATACACTAATATATACCTGGCACGTATCTTAAAGTTAAACGTACGCGATTGTGTTACCAAGGTGCGTTGCACGTATCCTGGTCAAAATTTTCCTCACAAGTTTTTTTTCTCCTCTTTCACAAACTTCTCAAGTTGCTCGAGAACTCACTTTGACCCAGAAATTTCTTTTTTCTCGATATAAAAAAAATCGATTTATTTTTACCCTTTTATTCAAGAGGGTTTTATTATTATTTTTTTTTATTAAAAAAGCCTTTGATATTATAGTTCAAAATTGCTAATTTGTTGAGAAGTAATTTTTTACCATTTTTTTTATTATCTTTGTTTAAATTTTAATTATTCTTTGTCACGCCCAAAATGTTCTATTTTACTTGGAATAAAAATTGTTTATTGCTTTTAGTTGAGTAAATAAAGACAAGTTTTATTCTTGAATTTTATGTGAATTCAGGTTTTTCAGATAATGAAAATAATTTTTCAACTAATTTGTTTGTTAGTTTAAGGTAGAAACGGTAATTGGTAAATTACAATTAATAAAATCGTTTCAATGACGGGAATATTCGTTTCTCATTAGTTGTAGTCAATAATATAATTAAGTAGTTAAAAATCGATTATTTGACCAGAAGATTGTAAAGTTTATCAGTTTTCTTTTTCAAAAAATAAAGTTTAAAATATTTTCTATAAAATTTACAATACTTTACTGTAAATTTGAAATATCTATTTGAAAGTTAATATTTTCTGCAAAGTTTACATTGTTTTTGAATAATTTCGAAATGTTGGAAATTAAACTTTTTTTTCTTATGGAATTAACAATATTGCTTTCTCGTAAAGGAAGTATTTTCTATAATGTTTACAATACTTTCAGTAAAGTTTACAATACTCTGCAAAATTCACAAAGTTGTGTAAAATTTGCAGTTTTTTTTTCGTAATTTACACAACATATTCTGCATAGTTTGCAATTATTTTGTGATGTCCAATATAATTTTGTAAAATTAGCAATATTTACGAGAAAGTTTATATTAAAATTTACAATACTTTTTGTAAAATTTACAGCTTTTTTGCTGATTTTCGGTAATATTTTTATAAATTTCCTTTTTCATAACATTCCGAGTAAAATTTACAGTAGTTTCAGTAAAGTTTACAATGCTTTCTGTAATGTTCAGAAAATTTTCTAAATTTTAAACATTTTTTGTCGATTTCTCAATATTTAATTTTACAATCCTGACTGCAATTATTTTTGTAAAATCTCCAAATTTTTATATATTGCCGTTTTGCTGTAAATTTTACAATACTTTCTGGAATAATCAAAGTATTTTTTTTCTTCTTTTTTCTGTAAATCTTATAAATTCTAAAATATTTAGAATATTTTTGTAAACTTAATATCTGTTTTTGGAATTAATTACTTTTTTCTGTAAATATTAAATATTTTTCTTAACCATATATTATCTACTAAATATTAAAATTTTTTACAGATAATTTACAGCTTTTTCAACTGAGTTGTCTGTAATGAAGGTATATGTAAATGTAGCAATAAAATGTTTCAGAAAAAAGTCTCTAACTATAAAATGACGAATTGTTTGTCTCCAGTGATGAAATAACAAAGACACAAGATACGGAGAAAGTGTTGCCGTGTAAAGCGGCATTTTAATCAAGAAAAAAAAACTCTATTGAAACACAAAATTCTAATAATGCGTTACATCGTTCGTTTTCTTAATTTAGCTAAAATGAAAAAGGAAACGTGAAAGTTCACTGGTTTCATTTACGCGGTCTGTTTCGACATAATCGCAGTGGCTGACGATTGCATGCGCATGTGATAGGAGTGCACACGTGTAAGCAATGAAACATTAACAAGCACCAACCTATTTCACTTTTTATTTCATAGAATTTTTTTTATTTATTTCCATCCCTCAACTTATTGAAAAATCCCTAGAAGAAGGAAAAATGAAAATAATTCTTGAGATAATAGAACAATAAATATAAATTGAGAAGAATAAAAGTTTTTTTTTTAATAATTCAAGAAGAAATAAAGTTAGCAGGAATAAATATATAATGTGCGAAATTTTCAGAAACGGCTAATGAATAAAGGAGTATATTTTCACTGAATATTTGAAAAGTTGCCTGACGTGACGGAGATGAAGATTAATTGTTTAAAAAAAAATCAAACAACCCTCAGATGCTTTTTCCAGTGCGTTTATTTTTATTTTTTTTTTATCTTTTTCTACTTTTGCAGCTTGCGTACGTGCACATTGAAATGGCGGTATATATAATAAGTACGTGAGCAGGCACGAATATACCACCATTTTTTCGCTTCGTGCTTCCAGTTCAGTATCGCGATCACGTATGCATATTCACCAGTGAGCTGAATATTTTCATGATAATTCAGCTAAAATTACGAATTCTCCACAGAACCCAGAGACTTGCTCGAGGTACAGAGATTTCATTTTGACTTTATTACTATCATTCACAGCAGTACCCCTATTGCTTTTTTCACTTCATTTCCTTCTTCTCTTCTTAAATAAGAACACTTCGTTTTAACCTGACGTGGAACAATTGATAAATGGATAATTTAAAAAAGTCGCCATTTATTCTGGCTCTCTTATCTTTCGTGTTCAAGAAATTGTTTCATATTGAGAAAATTTTTCTTTTCTGAAAAAATTATCTTTTAATTTTGAGAATATTTCATTGAGTTTGAGAATATTCTATATCTCTCTAAATCTGAATAAGTCAAAAGTTTTCCACTTTTTCAATAAGTGTATATGCATTTACAAAAAGTGAAAATTTCACTTATTTGTAAGAGTATATATTCACTTATTCAAAGTGTTAAGAATATTGACTAATTTTAAGAATATTTTACTAAATTTGAGAATATTCTTTAAATTAGTCAATATTCTAAGAATATATTCTCAATTTAAGTGGAGCATATAACATATATGGGTCATTCTTTGGAATGGAAAAAAAAAATTAGACTTGCCTCAAATAATTTTTTTTTGCGACAAAAAGTTATTTTTTGAGCGCGTTTTTCTCAATTAATAACAAGAAAATAAAAATAATGTACTACATGAAATTTGCTGTAAATTTCAAGAATTTTTCAAATAGGCAATAAAAACTCATGTATTTGCAATAAAAGTACCCCAAAAATTAAAAAAAAAGTTAAAAAATGTTTTTTCTTAAAGACGTTATTGATTTTAAAATTTTGTGTGCTAACATAATCTTTGAAAAATAAAGAAATTAAATTAAAAATAAAATTTTTGATTACAAAAAAAAACTAAGTTATATTCTTACATAACACAGCTTTAAACTCTGTGCACTGAGCTAAAAAGTTTCAAATATCAAATAAAAGAACAAAATCGCTATATTTGTATAAATGGGAAAAAATTCTTTATTTTTCAAAGTTTATGCTGACATGAAAAATTTAAAAATCGATAACGTCTTTCTTTGAGAAAAAACATTTTCTTACTCATTATTGTAAATTTTTTGTTATTAACGGAAAAAAACGCGTTTAAAAAATACCCTTTTGTTGCAAAACGTCAAATTTCAATACTAACTTATAACTTTTGTAATTTTCATCAAATCACGATAAACAAAAAATACGTATATATTATTTTTCAGTATACAGGGTGGCCACAGTGTCAGGGAAATGTCATGGGAAAAAAAATTTGTCAGGGAAAATTTCACGTAGACAAGAATTGAGAGGTTCTATATTCATTTAAAGTAATTTAAAATAGTCAATGCAAAAGATTTGATTAATTATGACATATGTTCTTGTTTTTCATTTATATTATAAAATAATTTTATAATTATTCTAATAATAATTATTCTAATTATATTTAATAATTAATCTCTTTAATTCATTATAATTTAAATAAATTCCAAACGTCAATTAACTCACATTCCACTTTGTTCCAACTTTTAAATTTCAATTAATTAAAAATTAAATGCATATTAATTAATGCAAAATAATTAAATCTATTGATTGCACAGGTCCACAAAAAATAATTGTCGGTGGGTTCCTTTGACCAAACTTGGTGTATTATATGTTTTTGGGGACGCTGAACACGAATCTGAAGTTGGTTTTGCTCCATCACGTCATGATTTTTTCCTAACCTCAAAATCAATAAAATGACACTTTTTGCTCATTAGGATCAGAACCTGACTTAACATTAATATATGCCTATGTCTAGTAGAAAGCTTGATTTATTCCCTTTAAAACACTTTTTTAAAAAGTGTTCTACGATGATTTTTAACGAAGATATGATGTTTTACTTCACATATATGATTTTTTTTAAATGCTAAAAACACGTGAATATTATTGATTTTGAGGTTAGGAAAAAATCATGACCTGATGGATCAAAACCAACTTCAGATTCGTGTTCAGTGACCCCAAAAACATATAATACACCAGGTTTGGTCAAAGGAACCCACCGACAATTATTTTTTGTGGACCTGTGTTGTTTTCCATATTCTCAATAATCTTTTTTTTTAATTTTTACAATATTTCTAAGAGATATTACATTTTTGAAACTGTTTAGTTTTTATCTTATAATTTCTTATTTTTACAAAATTTTAAGATTTTTTCTCATTTTACTTTTGAAATTTTTTTGTATTTGTGTTTGTATTTTAGAATTTTCTTCATTTTATGCAAATTATTTAATATTATTTTACACAATTTTGTTATAACAACTATAATAAGATTAATTAATTGTTATAATAACTAAACTTTTTATTTCGTAATTTTCATAATTATTTCCATATTTCTAAAAATAAATACACTTATTTTTTTGTAAATTTATTCAATTTGTTTTCATATCTTGTTTATTTTTTCCGAGATTTTTTGCAAACTTACTTATTCTTGCCTAAGATTTATAGATTTTCTTTAATTTTTCTTAATTTATTGTTGAACTTGTAAGTGTAATATTTTAAAAAAAAATTTGGTTTTATTCGCCTAAACTTTTTTTATTTTTAAAGGATTTTTAAATTTCATTTGTGAACTTTTTGTTTATCTTGATACATACATTTTTTAATTTTATTTTTATTAACTAATTTTTTAGTAGATTCTAACCAAATTTTATTATTTTTTGTCCTTTTTACATTATTTTTACAGTTTATTAGATTAAGGAAAAGAACATTTCTTAATTTTTCTTCCTATTTATTTAATTTTCTTGATGTTTCACTATTTTTTTAATCCTTCCTTGCGTTTTAATTAATTCTTTAATTTTTGTTATCATTTTTCCTTCTTTTAAATTGTTTAGATTTTATTTTATAATTACGAATTTTTTAAAACATTTATTTGATGCTTTTTTCTTCATTTTTTTAAATTTCTCAATTTTCTACTTTTTTGAATAAGCTTTTATTCTTTTATTTTATATTATGTGAATTTCATCTTGTATTAAATATTTTCATTTTAACATCGTTCTTCTACTATATTTCATAAAAATTCTTTTCTTTTTAAATTTTTTAAAAATTTTCCAAAATTGTATGCATTTTTTTTTATTCAATTTGTAAAATAATTCTCTAATTATTTTAATTTTAAAATTTTGTTCTCTTTAGTAATATATTTTACCGTTTTTTTAATTATCTTCTTATTTATTATGTTAATTTAAAAAAAAATGTCCGTAAATAATTGCATTTTTTAAAAGAGTTTCTACTTTTTTATATATATATTTTTATATGTTAGTGTTTCATTCTTGGGTTGTTTTTTAATTTTTTCTTCATTTATTTAATAAACCCTTTATAAATAAACATTTAGAGATTTTACTGATTATATTTTTAAAAAATCAATTGTTGATTGATATAAAAAAAATCAGATTTAAATAAAAAACATCGGATTTTTTTAATTTTTTAAAAAAGATCATGATTGTTATCAGACCTGCTTTTAAGAATATAGCAAAATTTTAATTTATTTTAGCTGTTTGTTTATTATTTATAATAAAAATTTTATGTCAGGAAAAAGTCAGGGAAATGTCAGGGAAATTTGTAAATTGAGTTTTGTGGCCACCCTGGTATAGATTCAAAACAAAAATTATTCCAGGCAAATCTAATTTTTGAATGTAAATAATCCGAAAAATGTCCCATATTTAAACTTTGTATATATTCAAGGAATCACGTTTCTCACTTTTTTACCCAATTTCCCTTTTTCCTCCTTTTTTTGTCCGTATTTAAAAAAATTACCTAAAATCCTATATCCTATATCTCCAATTTTTACATTTTTCCAATAAATTTCAATTTTTTTTCACAATCATATATAGAATTGCGAAAAAAATAGTGAAAGTCAAAGTTATTAATTAATTTTTAACTATCTTTTTTATAACTTTTATATTTTACAATATACTTATTTTTATTAAATTATTTACTTCTTTCAACGCACAAAGTATAGGTAATAGTTAATTCTATTTTTCTTAATTCACGTGAAACAATTCTATGAAAAAACTTATAAGAATTACTTACAGTTTTTCTAACAAATTTCTACCAAAATTCCAAAAAAACATGAAAAACAAATTTTGTTGCAATTTTTTAGGAAATTTTGTTTGAATTTCTTCGAAATTTTTTTATAATATTACTAAAAGAATATTTTCTAAAAGGTATAGTAGGTAATATAATAGGTATATTTACTAAAAGTTATTGTAATTCAAGAAAATCCAGACTTGAAAGAAATAGTTTTGCCAACACTTTATTATTATTTTTGTTTTTAATTTTAATTTAGATTTTTTTATTTATGGTTCAAGAAGTTTTGTATAAGTTAAATAAATGTGAGTACTGATGATTCAGTTTATAAATAGTTTATAGGAATGTTAAAAAACTTGTATTCTTTTTCTTGATTTTCCAAATCCTCTTTTTTACCTTAAATTGAATAAAAAATCTCTGTGATCCCTATTTTTGACACTAGTGGGGAAACCAATTTCTTTGAGCACTAATGGAAATTTTTTTTTCAGTACTACTGGAATAATGATCATTTTCAGCACTAATGACAAAAATAATTGTTTTCAGTTCTACTAGGAAAAATTACCATTTTCAGCACTGGTAGGAAAATGATCATTTTCAACACTATGTTGGGAAAATAATTATTTTCTACGCCAGTGGCAGTAATTTTTGCGCTGGGTTATCACTTCTCTGTAAAACTTTCTATAAATAACAAATATTATCAGTGATTTAAAGTTAACAGAAAATAGTGATTTTTATTTATTGCATTTTTGAAATACAACTTTGATTAATAATCCTAAGTATTTAAAATATAACCATATATATTCTTTAGTTTACAAAATATTTGAAAATTTGTAATATATAAATATCTTAAAAATTAAATAATTATTGTTTAATTAAAATTATTTAAAATATTGATGTTACAAAAAGGTTAGCGATATAAAAATTAAATTTCTTGATACCCTTTTCTTGCAGTAGGAAGAATATAATAATCAAGTTCGTACTCGATTCAGTTATCACTTTGTACTTTTTTGTCGTAGTCAGCTGCTGATATAGTCTCTTTATCACAAAATTCTCAACTGCTTGAGCCAAGTGATTCACTCGATTATTGAAACTTCACAATATCCGCATAAAAGTAGCCAGCAGAATATTTTAATCCTGAAAATTCGAAATATTCTTTCAAAAATCTATAATTTCCCGTATTTATGATTTTTATCCCCTTTTTTTCAAGTCAGTGGCCACAAAAATTTACTTTATATTGGTGGTTAAAACATGAAATTTTTTTTAAAATAGCGCGAGTAATTTATTCAAAAGAATACGTAATTAGGTGTACAAAGCATATATCAATAATAAGATAGATACTATTGAAAATGCAATTGTCTTGTGTTTGATTAGCCTGAGTTCTTAGCACGTGTACATTCAATTAATCGATTGAGGCCATTGATCGATTATGAAATTGAGAGAACGAGACAGAAGATCGTTGAGTCTCGGAACCGAATTAATTTTTCGTAATAACACATTTTTATATTACTGTTTCTAACTCAGACTCTTATTTAAAAAAAATTTTTTTCTGTTTTTAAAGTAGATATATTTAAAAAAAAAACCTATTAAAAATTAAAAACACAAAAATCACTATAATGAACATTAATTACTTGCAAAATCCCTCTTAAAAAAAAGAACTATTATTAAAAATCTGATGATTTACAACTCTGAGAATTTCAAATGTATATCGTCAAATTTCACCAACTTGCATTTTGATATATATAACGGAATAGTTGGACTCGTTGACCGTTCGCTTTGGGTTCAGTTTCATCATGTAAAATGAGGAAATTGCTCATTTCGCACCGGACAATGACGTCGAGAGCGACATTGTTCATTAACTAAGCTGATATTATACCTTAATTGGAGCAAGGGAATTCCCCGAAACGAGGAGAAAACATTGACCAACAAGTTTATTCAATTTTTCCACTTGAATTATCAACTTTCCATTCTACATATATCCGCAACAATGATTTTTCCCCCTACAAAAAAAAACTTTCTCATTATCCTATAAAAATTCATGAAGAAAAAAAATTCTAAATTTGAAATAAAAGCTGTTCTTTGTCGAAATACGAAAGAAACTTTAGCGATTTATTTTCGCTTTTAAAAAGTGTTGACGAAAGTTCTCATTACCTTGGTATTATTTATGGATATTGAAAACTTTGCAAACTTTAAAATCGAGGTTAATCTCTATCAGAAAGGGCTTAGTGGTATAAATCAGAAAACGACCTCTATAATGACGTCAATCCCTTCGTAGAATCGGAAGGAAGCTTTCAATCCCGTAACTTTTGTTCTACACTGAAATATGACTGTATAATGTTTTGCTAAACTTTGTTGGGTTAAAAAGTAAGTGGGATTTTTGACACTGTTTTTTCAATTTTTTTTAAAGACTCGAATTTCAATTCGATTAGAATTATTTTTGGTAGTCAAAGTTTTATCTAAATTTCAGTTAAAACTTAATTTATATACAAAATTTAATAGTTTTTTTTTCATTTGTTTATATTAAAATTGATTTACACTTAAGTTCAATTCCAATTGAAACTAAACTTGTACA
This sequence comes from Ganaspis brasiliensis, assembly GCA_037103525.1. Classification (NCBI taxonomy): domain Eukaryota; kingdom Metazoa; phylum Arthropoda; class Insecta; order Hymenoptera; family Figitidae; genus Ganaspis; species Ganaspis brasiliensis. Next base: position 2,902,902 of record JAZKLR010000102.1, on the reverse strand, counting down.
AATTTCAATTTATCCGAAATTTAATTGTTTAAATATAAGTTGTGTGTTTGGATTGTTTTAATTGTTTGCTTTAATGGTTTATTTCGATAGTTTGAGTTTCATTTGTTTAAATTAGAATGGATTCAAACTTCAGTTCAATTCAAATTGTTTCAAACTTTACGTTATTCAAAGTTATATCTGTTAAATTTCAATAGAAACACAATTTATGTGAAATTTAATGATTTAAGTATAAAGATGTTGTTTGTTTGGATTGTTTTAATTTTTTTAAATGTTTGTTTTAATAATTTAAGTTTCATTATTGTTTGTATTAAAAATGGATTCATATTTCAATTTATCAAATTTCAATGGAATAAAACTTCAGTTAATTTCGAGTTTAATTTGTACGAAATTAGATTTAACCTCTAAAATTTCAAGCCGTTTATTTGAAATATAATACAATTTTGTCCTTGACAACTTATTGAATTCGAATTCAAACGTCGTTGTTTTTATTTATTACGATAACGTGCTTTATTAGAGGTGTAAATACATTAATAGATTATTAGATTCATACCATTTTGATTTATTTTATATTTTGAGCGAAAATATTAAAAGATATTAATACAAAGAATACAAATTTTGAATAACTTTAAAACAATTTTCAGGATTAAAAATTATTGTATTAAATTATTACAAATGAAATAGAATTTTTTAATTGGTATTTTGAACATAATTCCCTTAAAATGAATTTTCTATATAATTTAAAATGTTTTTATAATGATTTAAATTTTCAAGAAACTAAATTCCTAATAATGATAGAAAATAATTTCATAATAAAGTTTGGTTACATTTTCAAATTTTCAAAATCAAGATAAAAGTATGCATTTATGTACTTTATTAAAGATTTTTAATATTAACATTTTGAAAACTTGTGATTAAATTTGTAATTAAGTAAATCCTAATTAAGATTAAAGTGAAATTAAGATTGAATATAAATTGAAAATGGAAAATGTTAGTTAACACAAATGAGTTTTTTAAATAAGTTTAGTATTTTTAGTTATTTAAATACTTTCAATTAAAAAATAAAACAAAACAAATGATACATATATATTTTATAAATCTGAATTAGTTAAAAATAACTAATTTGAAAGCAAAAACTTAGGCACAAAATCAAATAGTATCTACTACCTGATCATTTAGTTAAAAATAACTAATTATTAGTCAAATTCATTTTTAGGTTATGTCAAAATAAGGAAAATTAGAAAAATTCTGTTATTAATTTAATCAGTCAAATTTTAATTATTTTTTAGTTACTTTTTTACTAATAAATAATTAGTCATATTTTACTAATAACTATAGTTATTTTTCACTAATTGCTGAAACAAAATCTCAGCCACGATTTTACTAATGAATAATGATTAGTTATCTTCAACTAATTCAGATTTAGAGAGTTTTAATATTGAGCTTTTATTTATTCAAATTTCAAATTATAGAATTCCTTATAAAAAATTGTTTTAAAAGAATCATTTTTGATAATTTTTAAAATTTGATATGATCAAGTATACGCGAGCAAATATGGTAAGAATCTGATGTGTATAGTAATTTACATTATATATGAAAATTAAAAGAGTAAGGAAAAATATGGAGTTCTATAAAAAAATTTGAATAATTTACATTATAATTCATCCTAATTTCAATACAGCAAAATTCTATTTTGTTAAAACTTCAATTTATTTTAATTTCTACTTTATCTAAATTAAAATAGCTTTCAACTTCAATTTATTTAAATTTCTATTTTATCTAAATTAAAATATAAGTTCAAACTTCAATTTATGTAAATTTCTATTTTATCTAAATTAAAATAGTTTTCAACTTCAATTTATTTAAAATTCTATTTTATCTAAATTAAAATAGTTTCCAACTTCGATTTACCATAGTTTTTTAATTTACGTAAATTTCAAATTTTCTCGAATTTTTGTTTCGCTGCACGGTTTCCTTTAGTTCTTTCTCTTCTTTTTTCTTTTATTTCTTTTATCTCTTTTCTTCTTTTTATTTCCTTCCTTTTGTTTTTTTTATTCTCTTTTTTTTGGGTTTCCTTTATTTTTGTTCCCTTCCAATTTTTTCCTAACAATCTTATTCTTTCTTTTCTTCCTTTTTTCTTCTTTCATTCTTTATTTTTATTACCTGAATACGAAACTAATAAATAAAAGAATTTATATTCTTGAATTCACTTTGCGAATTAACCCAAAGCGTTTCAATATTAACAATTCACCTTTGCATTTTTTTCCCTATTATTAATGGCTAAGAATGTCAGATATTATTTTTCGTATTATTATATGCAATAAATAAAAAGAAAATAATTTCATTAGAAAAATTTGTGATCTAAAGAAAAATTATTTGGAGCCCTTAGAAAATATAGACACATCTCCTGGACTGCATATGAACTCGATTATAACCTTGAGCATCTTTGCGCAGGATAAAAAGTTTTCTAAAACACGATCTTCTTTATGTACCTACTCTGAATCCCTCGTTGGTTTCAGTTCTCAACAGGAAAAAATGCAGATTGTCGACAAAGCCTTTTTGACGTTCCGCGAATGACATCACTCGAGGGATATAGAGAGTGAGTAAGCGAATCAGTCTAAGTCCATAAAGAGAGTGAGACAGAGTGCATTGTGGGAGAGAAGAAGAAAACCTCTCCCTCTGTTCAACAACCAAGAGCGAGAGGAAAGAAACTTTTATGGAAGAGGAGCTAAAGAGGAGAACAAGAATGGAGAGGAAAGAAAAGGAGGCGATGAAGGACAAAGAGAGAAAGAGAGAGAGAGAGAGAGAGAGAAGTTACTAAGAGGGAGAAAGAAAAGATGCTTGTAAAAGAGAGAAGTTCCAAAGAGAGAGAAGAAGCTACTAAGAGGGAGATGATCATATGAGAAGAGAGAGAAAGAGAAGTTCTAAGAAAAGAGAAAGAAGGTCTAAAATAAGAGAGAGAGAGAAGTTCGTAAAGGAAGAGAGAGAAGGCCTAAGAGAAGAGAGAGAAACTATGAAGAAAAGAGAGAAGGTTTGAAAGAGGAGAGAAAAGCTGGTAAGAGAAGAGAGAGAGAGGGGTTTAAGAGAAGAGAGAGAAATTGCAAGAGAGACAAGAATCTCGCAAGAGAAGAGAGAAAAAAACTCAAGAGAGAGGGAGAAGGAATGAAAAACATGGCGAGATGGTGAAATCAGTATGTATATAGAAGAGAGAGCTAGAGTACAAAGTGTATGCATGGATATTGCTCGTACGTGTGATGCTTGTGTGTATTATGTGGGATGGGTTAGCCTTGAGTATCTGAAAAAGAAAAAACCATGCATATCTCTGGTCCCCTGCTCACTTTATGAACGAATCAAACGAACGTACATATAACGTACTGGAGGAACACGTTTTTTTTTTGACCCTCATTATACATATCCTACCGTTAGGTACTCATGGGTACTCATGTACACCTGTAAAACACCAGTTGATATCAATGCTTTTTCCTTCGGTCACGCACAAAAGACATTCAGAGCTGAGCGCTTTTAGGAATATCATATTTCCTGATAAAATAATCATTACAGGCTCAATCCGAAGGGCTGAATAATACTATTCGTTTACCAAGGGTTAACAAGCACTATAGTCAGACTGCAAATACACTTCATTATTTATTCAGATCCATTTTGACTTGAGTGGAATTCGTCACGATTATAATATACAATAACAGCAGTTTATTCAAAATGCTGTCTTGATTATATTGGAATACCATTTGAGAAATTTTGATTATGGAAAATCGAACAGTTTAAAAAAGAATGGAATATATAGTTTTAAGAAATATTGTTGATAGTAGCGTAAATGATTTTTGGAGATTATTATGAATTTTTATGTAAAAATTTCCGTTAGTAACAGATCTATTGTGAATATAGAAGAACAAAACCAAACCAAAAATCTGTGCAATTTTCAACAAATTTACAAAGCAATTTTTAGGATTAGGATGAAATTCCTAGTAGAAGTTCCGAGTGCTTATGAAAGCATTTTTAGGATTAGGAAGAAAACCGCAGTAGGAACCGAATGCTTCTATTAGGATTTTTAGGATTAGATAGTAAAACCCCCTTTAGTAACAGAGTATTTTTATTGGTAAAAGGATTAATGGGAAACATAGTTTTTTGGATTGGGATTAGAAAGAAGACCCCCTTTAGAAACCTAGTATTTTTATTAGTGTCAGGATTACTAAGAAACACAGTTTTTTAGGATTAAGATTAAAAAAAGACCCACTTTAGAAACCCAGTATTTTTATTCGTATCAGGTTTACTAAGAAACCTGCGGTTTTTTAGGTTTAAAATTAGAAAGAAATCCCCTTTTAAAAACCTTGTATTTTTATTAGGATTAGGACAAAATAGAAAACCCCAGTAGAAACTAGAATTTTTAGGATTAGAAAGAAGTCCCCTTTAGAAACCATGATTTTTTTATTCGGATTAGCGAGTAAATAAAAAACCCCAGTAGAAACTAGAATTTTTAGAATTAGAAAGAAGACCCCTTTAGAAACCATGATTTTTTTATTCGGATTAGCGAGTAAATATTTAAAAACCCCAGTAGAAACTAGAATTTTTTTAGGATTAGGATTCGTAATAAGATCCCTTTTGCCATTCACGTTCAAAATTCCAATTTTTTATTGAAAATAACGAAGAATTGGAATTTCGAACTGCGGAATATCTGAATTTTGAGCATCGCATGAAGTACTGAAATTTTAACCAGATATCTAGAAGAAGGCCCATTATAAAATAACGTTTTCTTACAATTTAAAGAAAATCCATCAAAAATCGGTTAGGGAGCGTTGACAAATTACGTAACGAATTTTTACCATTTAGATTTAGACAGTGTAAAAACACAGTATTTTAAGGGGTCATCTACTATAAGGTGGAAGGGGGGGGGGGGGGTAAAAAAATGCAACTATTTGTAACAAGGATGAAAGGGGGAGGGTAGTTTAAATTTAGAACGTTCGTATTTTTATGTTCTTATTCTAATATTCTTTTTCATCTTTGAGACTTTAAGGGCATATGATGGAGAATAACGTCACTCATATGAGCAAAATTTGTCCATAGACTTTCTCCTACAATAATAAATATTTTTACTTCAAACTTTTTAGAATTACTTAAAATATCATTAGCAAGGTGTCTCTGGCCCAAGTTTGTTTGAATTTTGTCATAATATTAATTTTTTCAAAAAATTATCTAATATTTGGAAATGCTAAAACACTAATTTTAAAGCAAAATTAAATCAAACTTAGGTCAGAGAGACCTTTTTAATGATATTTTGAGTAATTCTACAAACTTTTGCATCTGAATATTTAATATTTTAGGAGATAATTAACGGATAAGTTTTGCCATATACCATCAGTGACGTCATTATTCATCACATGCCCTTAACTTGAAAAGTCGTCAATAAAAATATGTTTTATAATCGTGTTAATTAGTACTAATGATAAATTAATATATACGATAAAAAGAACAATTTTTCCAAAAAGTTAGCAAAATCATCTTAATCTCCTTTAGTTTTTAAAATAGAAGCTGAAAGTAAAAAAGCGTCTTGTATTTAAGTATATTTAAGCGTCTTGTGACCAGAATGCATTTAAAGATAAATAAATAAAAATAATTACGCTATACATATTCTTTGCGCGTGTACATTATAGAAATTTACAGAAAGATAAATATCCAATTCCAGTTAGCATGGGAACTGTTTTCTTTTATGAAGAAATTTTTCATACAGCTGCTAATTACTGTAATAAACTATCACTAGCTCACTTCCCACACTGAAATTAAGGCCACATTATTTAAAAGCAAGAATGCCAGAACGAAAACATTATTTGCCTAGTAAAATAAGAGTAAAATAAAACAGAAAAAGAAATGTTCTGACTCTACACTAAAAAAGGAGCAGCACATTATTTCTTAGCTGGTTTTCCAGGGAAAACGCTGCCTCTATAATAGTTTTGAAACCAGTAATAGAAAAGGAAAGAGTCAGCCGAAGAAAACTCAAGAGTCCAATTGCAGTGCTGACTGAAGTGTCTTACGTAACTCTATTCGTTACGTATTGCGAACTAAGGTCGTTTCCAGCATTAGGACAGCAAAAGTAAAAGAGTTGAGTATATTTGTCGTTAGTCTCGAGAAACATATTAGCACACACAAAATGTTATTCAATCCTTTTAATCAAATTATACTTCCATTTATTATCTAAATTTACCGGCATTTTGTAGATTTTAACTTATAATTTATATTTATAATATATATTCACAATAGATTTATGTTCAATAGATTTATGTTTTACATTCAATTGTAAAATTATAAGTACAAAAAATACTCGGATTTGACTCTTCATACACTGAGAATAAATGTTCGTAAAAATTCCTGTTCTGTTCACTATAAAAGAGTCATAATTGACAATCTCCGAAATTTTACCGTGCTGTCTTATAATTTTTACCGGATATACTAGTAAAAATTGTGGGAAATCCAGTAAAAATTGTAAGACAGCACGGTAAAATTTTGGAGACTGTCAATTATGACTCTTTTATAGTGAACAGCACAGGAATTTTTACGAAAATTTTTTCTCAATGTACCAAAGCAGAACAGATAAATTAGAGATTCTTGATATTAATATATTGAAAGTACTGATTGATTTTACATTAAAAAAAATGTGCGAATATTTTATTGAACATGTAATTTGTGGAAGAAAGTCGACTGAAAGGAAGAGGAGAAGTTCTACTCCAATTTCTGGGCAAGGAGGGTAAGATTTCACTGGTGTGAGGGAATGCCTACTTTCAGGACGACCCAGCCCTATAACTTTCACCCTCGTCGGTTCAGATATTCAAGATGGCGTCTACGAAAAGCCTGCGGGGGTGCGTAAGCCACGCCTTAAACGCAGGGTGGGTGAAATCATCTTCGCGAACGACTGGGCTATTGTTAGAATGGCGCTGCAACTCGCCAAGGGCGCATCAAGGACGACTAATTCATCTACTAATGGCGATTTAATCCTTTTCTGCACTATGCCTTATTGCTGACTTCATGATCCTTAGCCACCAACTGTATAAAACGAATAAAGCTTCTTCATCAGCTAAAAACAATACCAGGGTTAATACTTGTTAATTATCCCATAAAAGGAATTCATTTTCTAATTTGTAAGTTTTTGGTATATACATCCAATGTTATGCATTTTTAAATTATTATTAATTCGTTTCTGTTTGGATATTGTTACGGTTAATTTTATAGTAAGAGAATAGTGTAAAATTAGTTGTTTTCTTATTTTTTGCGGTTTTAAGCGATTTAATAAACAGTCATTGGCGTCAAACAGTCTTGCCAGATACCCTCACTGGACGCATCTGCGCAAGTCTCTAGAAAGTCGTATGATTGGTCCTAGTGAGCGGGGTGGTTTGAAATAGCTTAATTTAAGGCTTTTCAAACCACCCCGCTTACTTGGACCAATTATACGACTTTCTAGAGACTTGCGCAGATGCGTCCAGTGATGGTATCTGGCAAGACTGGCGTCAAAGCTCCCGCTTAGAATGTCTTAACGGATGTGAAAAATAATGGTAAGTGAGTAAAGAGCGGATTCACAATTCTTTAATCAAGTAAAATATTATTCTGGATCTATGGTAAAAAGATAATTTATCTTTATTCAATTTAATCAATGATAATTGTTTCAATGACTAAAAATAATTTTCCAGAAAATATTAGGCTGAAATTTACAACTCTTGAGAAAAAAGCGTATAATTTTCTAAGGAGAAGCTGAAGTTTAAAACAATTTACAAAAATTAAAAATGCCTCGAACTTTAGGAAAAGAAAAACTTGCGCCAAAGTCTAATAAAACTTTTCAAACAATATGCGAAACATCGTGGAAAAACTAAACCACTACTTTTAATTGAAAAGTTCTCATTTCTTTGTAAACTTCCGCTGCTTTTTTTCAAATTCTCAATTTCCTTAAAAGTTCTCCTATCTATTTTCTGACAATAGAATAAAACAAAAGATATATTAATTTAAAGAAATCTTCTATGGTGGCTTAATTTAATTAAAGGTAAAGTTTTTCTTGAGACAAAGAAAGGTTCTTTCGGTATAATAGAAAGTTCATTTCATTTTCATTATACAAGTAAGTTTTATTTTATTCTATAATTTTCTTCTAAGTTCTGTATTTTATTCGGAATCTTTTGTAAAATGATTTATACAGTTTTCATCCAACATCGTTTTGAAATTTCCAGTTTTTGATAATGTTATTTCATTTTTTTATAAGCTTTCATTCTCTTCAGTTGCTTCCATTTCTTTATGAATTTCCCAATTTTTTCTGCAAGTTCTTTATCTTATTTCGAAGTTTTTACTTTTACCTGAAGCTATATATTTCCTTCCTTTTAGAAAATTATGAATGTAAAATTAATATATTAATTTATAATTATGAATATAAAATTAATATTAATATAAAAAATTATTAACATAAAATTATTTCATCTATTTCCATTTGTATTTCTGTTTCTCAATAAATGTAAAAATGTTTCATTTTCTTCAGAATCTTTCGTTTTTTTCTGGTTTTTATATTTTTTCTGAAGCTTTATTTTCTTCTGAAGTTAGCATTTTCTTCTGAAGTTTTTTTTTTGAAATGTCGGAATCTTCATTTAAAGCTTCAATTCCTTTAATATATTTCATTTCCAACAGAATTTTTTTTTCTTATTTTTGATGAAGATTCAGTTTCTATGAAATTTTTATCGTTTTTTGAAATTAGCTTTCTTCTGAAGCTATACAATTTCCTTAAGAAACTTTAAACCTTTTTTTCACTTTTATTGCTTTTATTCCTCTTTTTTCCTAATTTTACAAAAAACCCATTTTTATTCGAGACCTAAATTTCCTTATTCTTTGTAAAGTTTCTATCTTCTTTTTTTTTGAAATTTCATTCTTTTCAGAAGCCCTAATCTTCCCATGAAGTTTTTATCTTCTTTTGAAGTTTTAAATTTTTTCTCAATCTTTTTGTTTTAATTTCTTTATTTCCTTTATATCTCTATGTCTATAGATAATAAATTTCTCATATTTATAAAATATATTTTATATTATAATAATATTGAAATGATTTTTCAAAATATATATTATATAGAGTAAATGTACCAATTACTATACGAATCAGCCTACAATAGTGAAATAAAAATTTGTTTGAATAAATATAATGCATTATGAACTAATATTTTATAATTTTAATATATTAAGAACATTATTATTGCTGAACATTTCTGGAAAATTGTTTTTAATTTATTTAAAATTGCTTTTTTTTTTAAAAAATGGTTAATCAAAAAGAGAACAACAAAAAAAGGTATACAAGAAATTGAAAAAGGAAGCAAACAAAACCGAAGAAGCGCAGTAATGAAAAGAAAAAAGAAAAAGGAAATCGAAAAAAAAATTAAAGAGCTCTAAAAAATAACACGAAACATTAATTTAATATATTATATTTTTATATATATTTAATTTAAATTTTGTTTAAACAGCACCTATTTGTTCTTTTTTGTGATTCTACAATGTGATTTTAAATTTGATTCTACATTATTCTGTTTTAATATAAAATTAGTTCAGAGAAATATAAATGTTGATAAAAAAATTATAAAAAATATTGATTTATAAAAATATTTTTTTCCTATAGTTTGCAAATTAATAGCGAAACTCAAAATTTTAAAGTAATACACGTGTCGTAATACAAACCATCTCGTATTAATACCAAAATTGTATTTATTTTTTAAATAGCCTTTTTTAAATATATTAATGGACATTTACTAATGACATACATCGGGTTTTTCAATGTTAGGAACATTCAAATATATATTTTAAAAAATTCAATGATGAATTTTTACTTTAAACTATTGAAACGTATGTTTAATAATGAAGATTTTGAAAACTCGTAGTAGATGGTATACAGCTATCGTCATGTATGCTTTAACATATATTTCTATAGGAGTTACGTGTTAAAATGGTAAAGCATATCTGACGATAGCTGTACATTTACCCTAATATTAATTTTCAGAAATGTTTTTATTGTTGACTTTTCAAACTAAAGTCTCAAAGACGAATACTAGAATAAGAACATAAAAATACGAACGTTCTAAATTTGAAGTATCCCCCTCCCCCTTGTTGCAAATGGTTGCATTTTTTGGGACCCCCCCTCCCCTTAAAAGTGGAACGTTCTTTATGGATGATCCCAATGAAATTTCACATTCTTTAACATTAATTTTTTCTAAAATTGGCGTTTTCCTGTTTCAAAGCACCCATTTCATTAACACATCTTCTATAACGTTTTCTCTTCTAAAGCGACAATTTCATTCATATAATTTCCCTTTTTCCTTAAACTACCCAATTATTTCTTCTTCTTTTCTTCTAACCTACCAATTTCATCCACAGTTCCCCTTTTCTTCCACAATAACCATTTCATTTGTATTTCCCCTTCTCCTCCAAGGCGTCCATTTCATTAAAAATTCCCCTCTGCCTCCAAAAGCCCACTTTTCATTTCAGAATCACCATCTTCCTTAAATTTCCATTTCACTGAAAATATCCACTTGGCTCGAGAGTGTCTGCCAGATCCCAAGGTGAAGTCGCTATCTTTTCGCATTTGTCAGGGTTCGTCACACTCAACGAAATTGCCGTGCACAGTCAAAGTTTGGAGCCAAAGGCGCGAAGAACGTTGCATTTAGCTTGGTCTTCGTGAAGCGGGCCACATCGGCAGCTGCGGAGGTGGTTGTAGCAGAGTCTAGTGGCAATGTGGTGCGGGGGCGGGGTAAGAAAAAAAAAGCGAAAAAGGTGGGGCGGTGGTTGTAGCAGAGGTCGACGAGCAGGAGGAAGAGGAGGGTCGACGAGAAGCGGGGTTGGCGTTTCCGGCCTGGCACTAGGCAGTTTGGCATGCCTGGCCTGGGCCTTGCGACATGTGTGCTAGTGGTACCTAACCAGTAACCACCTACCGGTTCGCCTTGATCCCTTGAATAGACGGGAGGTATACGTCTTTCTTACGTAAGCATCACGAGAAAACGACTTATCACTGCACACGCGCCAGAAAAAGAGGCATATGCTTCCTTCTTTCCTTCCCCCCCAACCTTAACCCTTTTTATCGCCATCACCTTTTCTCTTTCTATTTCTCTCTCTCTCTCTCTCCATCCATCTTTTTCTCTCCTCTCTCCTTCTTGCCCAGCAACCTTAATGGCCCTTCTAACAAATTCAAAACGACTGCTCCTCCCCTTGTCTAAACGGACTGGACCTGATCTTTCCACATCAAATAACTCCCAAGTCCTTTATTGCTCCTTGCAGGTAAAAGTGATTCTACAACAGGCCAGTGATGTCCTTTATATTACTCTTTTTCTCCATTTTTATGAGAAATAATAATGCGACTGAGCAGGTCCTTTGTCCAGGATCTGAATAATTTATGTCCTGCATAATTTCTAGATTAGATTTTAAGCATGTCATTTTTGCTTCGGGATCTTTAGAGACGGAGTAAAATGTAACTGATTTTTTTTCAAAACCTATTTCCAGATCAATAACACTTTTGAATTAAAAAAACGCTCTGACGAGTGTTTCGTAAATGTGGATATTTTTGGCTTATTGTGCAGGCAGTTGAGCCTGTCCTTGATATTAGCGAGATTCTTCGCGTTGCAACTTCCGGAAACAGAGAGAAGAGAAGAGGGATAGGTTGAAGTGGCCATTGTCTTTTTAATGTGAAGAAAGGTCCATCCAGGCATTTGAGTGAGTGGGCAAACGATTCACAAGAGAAAAAAAGAAGAAAGAGAGGGGAGTTTCCAGCATGGGAACGTAGCAGACATTGCAACCGAACGGTCAAATAAAATGTCGGTAGTGGCTGTTGGGTATAGTTGCGGCGCTTATTATTATGCACTACTACCACTTTGCAGGCATGCCATAAGGAAGACGAAATTCATCCCCACTCGTGTAACTCTTGGCTAAAGCGCCAGACTAAAGGGCACAAAAGTAGGGATAAATTTGTTCTTCCCATTCGTCTTGAATCATCCTCGAATCACCAACAGCTTCTAATTCCGAGTTCTTATCGAAAAATTGAATCATTGGTAATGTTACAATTGTCAATGATTCAATTTTTCGATTTTTTGGATGATTGTAGTTGTTTAGAGAACATTTATAGATGTATGGAATAATAGGAACATGTATCACAATTTTGAGAACCTTTTATTAAGTTGTAGCAACTTGCAGAAATTTAATTGGGGTGCAATTCCGAAAACGGAAAATTTTCACTATTATATCAGCGCATCAAAATATATAAGTGAAGTTTGATTAAAATTAGAGGGGAACCGGTTTTGGAACTTTATCCTTTAATTGTTTTTACTGCAGTGGTTGCAACACGTAATTGACTGTAGCATTAATATATAGCTGTACAATTACATCAATTGAAAATAGATATACTACCAAGAATTGTATTTATGCTGAAGACCTAATTAGGGATCCAATTAGAGACCCAACTAAGCCAAGTACCTATTAAGCAAAACTTAATACCCATTAAGAATATCTATTAACAATATCAAACTTGTATGAAGTACGGTTCCAACTATCAATTTACTATCAAGATGACCCCAAGTGTTGTACAGGTGTTTTTGGGTCAACTTTCCAAATGAATATTTTAACTTAAGCTTCCTAGTATCTTAAAAACTATATAAAGTAAAAAAGGGGCATCTTATTTGTTACTCAAACATCTTCTTTGGTCATCCGGATCATATTAATAGATCGCGATTCTAACTAACAGTTACCCTATATGGGAAATTTGCCAATGCTCAAAATCGGCCAAAGCTTGGGCTAATATTGGTCTAATATAGGCCAAGCTTAGACCAAGCTCTAGCCAATAGTCATTTTCCATAGGGTATCTTCCTTGAGAAAAAACCAACTCATACCATACTCATTAAGAATATCAGATTTCATAATATCAACCATGTTACAATGGGACACCTTGAATGTCACTTAAACATCTTTATCGAGTCGAAAACACTATACTATAGAACTATAAACACTACTTCAACCTTTGCGATGACTTTTGGTGATGACTTTTATCAACATATTTATCACCATAAGTGATTTGGATTGCTTACTGATTTTCTTAAGAAAAATCCCATACCACTCATCCTGATGAGCAAGATGACCCTAAGTGTTGTACAGGTGTTTCTGGGTCAACTTCATTGGTAACCAATGAATATTTTAACTTAAACTTCCTAGTATCTTAAAAACTATGTTTTAGTAAAAAAGGGAACCTACTTTGTTACTCAAAAATCTCATTTGGTCATCCGGATCATATTACCAAGTCGCGATTCTATCTAACAGTTATCTTCCTTGAGGAAAAACCAACTTAGACCACTCATTAAGAATACCAGTTCATAATATGAAACATGTTACAATGGGGCACTTTGAATGTCCCTTAAACAAATTTATCGAGTTGAAAACACTACTACAGAATTATCAACACTACTTCGACCACATGGTGATGACTTTTATCAAAGTATTTTATCCCCAAAAGTGACTCAGGTAGCTCAATGATGCCTTTCTTAAGGAAAATCCACCCCCTACCACTCATCCTGATGATCAAGATGACACCCCAAGTTTTAATGTAATGTAATCTACCCCTCTGTCTCCATAGTACCTTTCTAGGTGGATAAAGGAAATCCCATTTTAACTTACAGTAACCCAATGGATCCCGAAAACTATTCTTACGTAAGAATTTTCACGTTAAAATAGAACACATAACTTATGTCACTTATGTTTAGGTGACTCAGGGATATTTTTCTTGAGAACTCCCATCTCAGTAACGGTTATGACATATTATTTGTTGTATACCTTTAGAAGCAGGTTGTAGATTGTGCGCATGAACTGAAAGTGGGTCATACCCTCTTTAAGGAGTCCTGAAACCTGTATCATAGAACCTACTAGTTTATTCAATATTTGAGCAACATAAACATCAGGCTCTTTTTACTACAATATTTTAACTAATACAGTAGCATTATTTCCGAACATATGGAAAGAATTTTAAAAAATAATTGGCAAGTGAAAAACAAACTGACATATGAAAAACAAATTGACGCATAAAAAACATAACTGGCATGTAAAAAACTAATTGGCATGTAAAAACCTAATTGACATAAAAAATAGACATAAAAACTAATTAGCATACAAAAATACTGTGACAGTTGTGTAGTTGTACAGTTGACAGTTGTATACTTAATTACTTGGGATCATAGAAATAACATGGATATCCTGCATTACCTCATGTTCAATTTTACTCCACTCTCCTCTACCTATTACCAATTCTAATGGGCAATGGGCATCGTAGACATACCTATTAGCAATTGTAATAGGAAATAAACATCATAGGTAGGAGTATGTACCTATTACAAATTATAATAGTTAATGGTCATTATTATACTTACGAATTTTTCCAAGAATGCAATTATTGTTCTCATTACAGAAAGTTTCTAAATTTTTTTTTATAGAGTATAGCATGTATACGCATTGACGTTCGGTGCGGTATAAAAACTATAAGTCATACTACACAGAGTCATACAATAAAAACTTCTTCAGCTAGTTAAATGATCTCGTACATGCTCAAATATATTTGACAATATAGCAAATCTTCTGCACGAGGAATTTGAATGGTAATAGCACTATTGATTTATTACCGAAGGGAAGGGTTATCTATCAAATAAATTGCTTTAGGATCAGTCGTGCATTATCTGTTTAGGCTCTTGTCATTAGGAGAGAGTAATCTGCTATATTAACGACCTATCTATAGACGCGTGATAGGTATTAATTCATGCAAAATTGATATTAGAAAGTGTACTTATTATACCATCGTGATGGTTTATTTCATAATACAATGTACATGTGCGTTTTATTTGCCACCCAGGGCATTGTAAGTCTTAATAAAACTATAATTAGCACGCAGTATCATCCTTTAATCACAAAGCAGACCATTAATTTGTAATTATTCCTTTCATGATGATGGTGAGGGGACACGCCGTATTCACAAGCATGATTTAGTAACAGAAGATAATCCCATGCTCCATACTTGGGTGCTAATTACACTATTGATTGATTGATTGATTCTCTGATGCGAGATAAGGTCCCATTGAATAGATGGTTCTGTTTCAATCTACCGTGTCCTAGATTTTTAACTATCAGCTCTGTATCCAAGCGTCAGATGCTGTCAATGCTTTCCTTTCAATCTGGTAAAAATTGTTATTCCAATTATAGCTATACATATCATTATAACTGTAACAATAACAATAAAAAAGCCTCGGAAAAACTCATATCCTCGTGAAAAAAGAAGTTTAATTATAACATGATGAATAGTACAACAAGAAGTGGAATTAAACTAATAAAAATAAGTTGCCTATATAACGGGGCGACGATAAAAATAAAGATAAATAAAGTTCTCCAAAAAGAGTTTAAGTTTTTAAAAATTGCAAGTTTTGAGATTTCCCAAAAAGGTAAAGGAAAGCTTGCATGCGTGATGTGCTATATTCTGATGGATTTAGAACCTACTTAAAGTCAGTTGATGTATAGTGTTTAAAATTATTGTACTTTTGATAATATCGTCGAGACGAATGTTCACATGCACGTTCGTGCGATTGTGTATCTTTGGAGGCATACAGTGCATTTCTGCTTCTTTGCACAGCATAAAAAGGAAGATAAGTAATCAACCGTGCGTGTCTGGTCGACTCTTGCAGCTATTATATCGAGTCTTGATTAGTGTTGTTTCGTATAGAGTTTACCTCAAATCGGCCTCCATCCTCAAGGACTTGATCCAAGGAAAAAAATTAACTCAAAAAACTATCTCATTTTACATAATTACATTTTTACAAAACAATGCATATATATTTATACATTTCTTATAAATGGCATTTAGACGAATATATTGTCTGCAAATTACTCAACTGTGTGTTTTACTGTTACTACCATTATTATCATTATTATATTGTGCCTTTCTCTATGGAACTTTGGCCTTATCAACGTAAATTACAGATATATTCTGTCCCTGTGCGTAAATATCATATTACACATGCATCGATCATCATTTACTGTGCACGTAATCATTATATGGATATACTAAGTTAATTATATTATTGAAATGAATAATGTATAATGAATCCATTAATATACCAGTTTCATCATATAATTCTCGCAATAACCTGATTTTGAAACAACTATCTAATCTGGAACAAGTGTTTCTTCTAATTTTCTCTTATCAAATTGGAGCATCTGAAATAGTATCTTCTCCGCCAGACAAAAGTAATAGAAAACACTTCAAAAATGAATATGTATTATGTTGCGTATACATAATTACGTGTCGTATTTCACACGTTTAAGATAACGAAATTTTGGTCGTTTCATGAAATATGGCGTGATTGTGACACTGTATGAAATCGATTGTGGATTCGTTTACAACCAAGCGAAATTTTAAAAATCTTTTGCGAATCTTTTCACAAATTACCTCATATAGGTTATCTAATTATAAATAAAAAAATATATTCGTAATCACAAATAGTTTATAATTATTCTTCAAAATTGCAATTTAAAAATACAATTCAGGCTCGCAACTCTTTTTTGCATCACAGATATATTTTACATGTGCAGAACTGATGGTCTCTGCTTCTCAAATTTGACGATTCCCACAAGGGGCCTTTATCGTATTCATGACCCTATACATATATACAACGTACAAAAAAAAATTTTTTACTTTTCCCATTAAAAAATGTCAATCACAATTTTTCCCCGAAATGTGTGTTTCGAAAACATTTTTTCCTGAGGCTATAATTTTTCCTGATTTCACTTTTCTTATATACAGAGCCAGTAATTGAATTGGAATGATTTAAAAATTAAAAGAAAAGCAAAAAGTGGGGCTTGTTTGTCCGCACGTTCGACTTGTTAGATTTTCAACGTTTCTCAGCAGTCGCGAGAAGTTCTCGTTAGTGTCGAAAGGAAAGAAATAGAAAAAAATCTCTATAATAAACCGACCGCGTTTGCTTAGCCTCGGGATTCTGCGCGTTCTCCGGACTTGATACTCGGCTACGATAGCTGCTCAAGGTTGAAACCCCTTCTTGCTGGCATTACGTAACATGGCATATAAGCTCACATAGAGGAGAAGCCACGCACACGTGGCGAGGTGGTTGCTTGTTCAAGCGCGAACGCGTCAGATGTTATATGTTCCATCTACCAACTATATATACTATCATAGTATTGTATAGTAACCGCATATGTGGGAAGATCCAATGATTACGGAATCACTGCGTCCGCTACAAAAGGATTGGGAAAAAAGACTCTAGATAACACACTGCAGCACACAAAAGCCGTGCAAAAATGCTCAGTTGATGCAGAATGAGTTATAAATCAAATTCTGATTTGAACAGTAATCAAGAAACGTGCTGCATTCTGAACAGATATTAGAAACGTTGTCCAATTGGACAATATGGTTATTATATATGTCGTTTGGCAGAACTTTGGAAGAGAAGGAAATTAATGTGTATTGTACAGAAATAGAGGGAGAAGAAATGGAGAGTTTTTATTGTACATTGGGTTTTATTCTATTGATAAAATGCAATATTTATTTTCCACTTTCTACTTCTATCTTTCCACATCCGAGTTTCCATTTCTCTCTTCTCAAATACCATATACATATACACTACCGGCCAAAATTGTGAGACCACTTACAAAAATGGGATTAAAAACATGACAGTTTTAAAATGTTTATCACTCTGTCAGATATTGGGGAATTGAAATTATTCATAGGCCATTGGAAAGCTTATAAAATTTGCAGTTAAATAGTCATATTTTAAAGCTTTTTTGATTAACAGAAACGGAGATTCAATGTGATAAAAACAGGCGAATTTTTCGTGAATTTTTATTAGTAGGCTGCAATTTCTAGAAAATTAACTGGAAAATTTTGAAATTAAGCTAAATTAAACCTTGAACTATTAGCTTTAAAATAAACCAAAGAGAATTAAAATATCTTGGCTGGTTCAAAAGTTATAACAATTTCTTTGTTTCTTCCCCTCTCGGACTATTAGCCATGTATTAAGACGGTCATGTTTTTAATCCCATTTTTGTAAGTGGTCCCACAATTTTGGCCGCTTCTGAAATCACACAACCCATTTTCCAGTACTGCTCTCTCCACATCCCAGTTTTCATTTCTCACTTCCCAAATCCTAAATAAATATACTACTAAATATTATCTATACATTTTGCTTCTCACAACCCATATCCCACTTTCGGCTTCCCATATTCCACTTTTCTACATTCCATTCCGTATATTTGATATACCGCATTTTTCATTTAGCTTCTCACATTTCACACCCATATTTCTCAACTCTCAACTTTCCACATATCTATTTTCATTTCTTTCTTCCTAAAAATCAGAAGTCTCTTTTCAAATTTTACTTCTTATATCCAACTTTCCTCAACCCAGTTTCTAATTCTCACTTCTCAAATATCACATATCACTTTCCACATTTCGATTCTCAAATTGCACAACCAATTTTCCAATACCATCTTTCCGCATCAAAGTTTTCATATCTTACTTCCCAAATACCATATTCTTCACATTTCGCTTCTCACAACCCACATCCTATTCTTTACGCATCCCTTATTCCTAGTGATGCCGTCGATCGAGATTTTCCGAGACCGATACGATATCGATCCGATACTCCACTGAAGTATCGGTTTTGTCTCGATCGGTTTTCATATCGTATCGGTTTAGTCTCGGAAAAGTAGTCTCATATCGGTATCGTATCGGAATTTCGATACTACCAATGCCAGATGTGAAACTTCTTCAAACAGCATGAAGAAGGGAACGTACAACTGAGCAAAACTGTCTCCGGACACGAAAAGTAGATTTGGGACTGCAGAAAACTGACCGTTGCCAACATGGGTTTTATTACATCCTTTGTATTTTTCAAGCAGGTCGAGTCCATACCAAGTGATCACACCAATTTCAGTCATATTGAGTAATATTTACGAAATTGATATTTTGGGTTCCTTTAGGAGTAAAAAAAATAAATTTTAATTATTTTTAAAAAATTAAAAATATTTTCGAAAATATTCAAATTCAAAATTTTGAGTACTATTTTTTTTGTTTTATCATAACTTCTGTAATTTTGAAGCAATTGAGATCATTTTTTTTTAAGTTACTCGTATTTAAATACTCTTTCAAGAAAAATTATAATAATTAAGAAATTGTTTATAATTAAATTTTTATTAAAAAAATTAAATTATTTATTTAAACAAAATCTAAAGTATATCATCGATCTTTTTCAAAAAATTCATAAACATAGCCTATAATGTGCTTAAAAATTTAAGCCAAAGAAAAAGATGGTATGTATTATAGTTTTTGAGAAAAAAATTATTAAGTTATGCTAGCGCGGCGCAGACCGGTGTCACCGCTACTCAACGCGTAGTTCCGTAGTAACCGAAATGTATGTATATTATTACATAATATAAATACAGTTAATCGTCATGTTTATTTTTTTATTTTACAAATTGTGCTGTGCACAGAATTTGAAAAAATTTTTGTTTCAATTTTATTCTCAAGGGGTACGAAGGAATGAAATTTTTGTGTACCTTTAATGGTCATAGCTTGATTAAATCTTTCACTTAGCAATTGTTTTTCAGCTTCATATTCTGCGTAATTACAAAATTCTACATTAATTTTCTCTAAACTGGATTTTGCCCACTCGTATAAGTCAAGAGGAGTAACAATTTGATTGTTTAATGGTCGTTGTAAACTTGCTTGAGCCGCTAATCTTTTGATAGTGCCACCAATGCCATCACATGGTCCCTTACCATGTGATGTAGTAAAAAAGTGCCATTCTGCTTCAGAAGCAAATTTTATGTTTCATAGTTTATGTTTCAAATTTTTAATCATTTTTCTCCTTATAAAATTTTGTCATCTTTTAAATTTATTATAGTTTTCATTTCTTTCAACTATTTTCAAACTATTTTTATCATTCTTTAAGGGGAGAGATAGGTGAAATTTTAACTCAACAAAATTTTTGATGCCCAGAGGTGTCATTTTTTTTCTTACATCAATTAAGATGTAGAATTATGGTATTACATAAAAATTAAAAAACAATATTTTTTTGGTCATTTTCGAAATTTTATTTTTCAAAATCCATACGATGGATTGTAGAAAATCATTTAAAAATCCCACAAAAAAATTGTCGATGGAAAAAATGAAAATTGTGAAAGAGGTTTAATTTTTAAAATTTAAGTTTTTCTTAGAATAAATTTCTCAAACTCCGCAAATTATTTGTTTCTCTATTTTTGACATTACCCCATAATTTTAGGTCTAAAATTGCATAAGAAAAAAAATTAACACCCCTGAACATCGCGAATTTTGATAATTTTACCAGTCCATTATTTTTCTTTCTTCAGTTTTAAATTATTTTAATTATTCACTTATTTTCACTTATTTTTACCAGTTTTTAATTATATTAATTATTTTTCAATTGATTTAACAAATTTTCAATTATTATTCTTAAATTTTAATAATTTTCCCAATTTTTAGTTATTTTTATTATTTTTCTATAAATTACCAATTTTTTAATTACTTTTTTTTACTTTAATTATTTTCTCCGATTTTTTTAATTCTAAAGTTTGATGTCCATGTACTATGAAAAGATCAGTGTGACTTTCTGAAGCTTATAATTTAAATATAATACACTAACTATATTTACATTATGTAAAAATATACATACATTTCGGTTACTACGGAACTACGCGTTGAGTAGCGGTGACACCGGTCCGCGCCGCGCTAGCATAACTTAATAATTTTTTTCTCAAAAACTATAATACATACCATCTTTTTCTTTGGCTTAAATTTTTAAGCACATTACAGGCTATGTTTATGAATTTTTTGAAAAAGATCGATGATATACTTTAGATTTTGTTTAAATAAATAATTTAATTTTTTTAATAAAAATTTAATTATAAACAATTTCTTAATTATTATAATTTTTCTTGAAAGAGTATTTAAATACGAGTAATTTAAAAAAAAATGATCTTAATTGCTTCAAAATTACAGAAGTTATGATAACACAAAAAAAATAGTACATAAAATTTCGAATTTGAATATTTTCGAAAATATTTTGAATTTTTTAAAAATAATTAAAATTTATTTTTTTTACTCCTAAAGGAACCCAAAATATCAATTTCGT
This sequence comes from Ganaspis brasiliensis, assembly GCA_037103525.1. NCBI lineage: Eukaryota > Metazoa > Arthropoda > Insecta > Hymenoptera > Figitidae > Ganaspis > Ganaspis brasiliensis. The sequence continues at coordinate 2,881,714 of JAZKLR010000102.1, read as the reverse complement.
AAATATTACTCAATATGACTGAAATTGGTGTGATCACTTGGTATGGACTCGACCAGCATTGAAGCATTTTTATGTATTATAGAGCGGGACCGGGAAGGAGTTGTGTATGCAAAATATGAGGAACAATATTTGAAAATTGGAACATTACATATAGAAGACACCCTCCCCTATCAGAAAACCCATGTTGCCACCCAAAATTTTGGTGCGTTTGGCCGCCATTTTGTTTTAAAGTTTGAAATTTTGTTTAAAATGTCTCATTAAATATGAAACTCACAAAATTTGTATATCGATAAATTTTGTAGATAATAATGAGATCTACAACTTTTATTGAAAACATTTTTTTCTAAAGGCAATAATAAAAAAGTTATAAACCAAGGGGGTATTTTCTTTAAAAAAAGACGTACAGAGTAATCCCTATTACGTATATTACGACTAATACGTATCTAATACGCCTATTACGCTAGTATTACGCCAATACGCTATATTACAAAAATAATACGATATATTACGGTATATTACGGTACATTACATGAGTATTACACAATATTACAGGTGTAATATTAAATATTTTGAATGAAATAAATAAATAAATACTAAAAATTTAGTCATAAGAACATATTTACCCTAAATCTACAATAAATAACTCACATATAGAACGAAATAAACTTAATGAAGAGTGAGTCCAGAAGAGTTGGAATACCTTTTTTGAATTTTTGTAAAATACTTTAATATTAATTAACTTCCATATACATTGGCTTGTGAAGCCGTTTTAATTTTCTTTCATTTTTTCTCAGTTTATAAAAAATTATTAAAAAAAGACAATTCCGAGAGAGATGAAATTGTCCGGGTGAAATAGAACATGCAGGGATTTTTAAATTTTTTAAATCGGATTTTTTTGATTTAAGTCAAAAATTGACTTTTTTAAAAATATAATCAGTATTTAAAATCTCCAAATGTTTATTTGTAAGTAGTTAATTAAACAAAAAATTAAAAAAACAACACAAGAATGAAACAGTGATATAATTATATAAAAAAAGTAGAAACTCTTTTCAAAAAATTAAACTATTTACGGCCATTTTTTTAAAATTAAAATAATAAATAAGAAGATAATTAAGAAAACGTTAAAATATATTACTAAAGAGAACAAAATTTTAAGTTTAGAAATATTAGAGAATTATTTTATGAATTGAATGGAAAATCAAAAAAGTAGAAAATTGGGAAATTTAAAAATGTAAAAAAAGCACCAAGTAAATGTTTTCAAAAATTCGTAATTACATATAAGATAAAAAGTAAACAATTGAAAAGAAGAAAAAATGCTTCTTAGAAATAGAAAAATTATAACCAAAATTAGAGAACTAATTAAAACGCAAAAAAGAACTAAAAAAATAGTGAAACTTTAAGAAAATTAAATAAATAGGAAGAAAATATAGAAATGTTTTTTTCCTTAATCTAACAAACTAAAAAAATGTAAAAAGTACAAAAAATAAAATTAAAAAATGTATACAATATCAAGATAAATAAAAAGAAAGTCGACAAAAGAAACTTAAAAATCCTTTAAAAATAAAAAAAGTTTAAGCAAATTAAATCAAACCCATTTTTATAATATTACACTTAAAATAAGTCCAACAAATAAATTTACAAAAATAAAGAAAATCTAAAAACTTTATGGAAGAATAAGTAAGTTTGCAAAAAATCTCGCAAAGATTAGACAAGATTCTATTCTTAAAAAAATTTGAATAAACTTACCAAAAAAATAAGGGTATTTATTTTTAAAAATATTTAAATAATTATGAAAATCAACGAAATAAAAAGTTTAGTGAATGTTATAATAACGGAATTGTTTAAAATAATATTTAATCATTTGCATAAAAAGAGAAAAATTAAAGAAAATCCAAAAATAAAAAGACGAATAAAAAATATCAAAAGTAAAAGTAGAAAAAAACTTAAAATTTTGTTAAAATAAGAAATTATAAGATAAAAATTAATATAAATAGTTTAAAAAAATTGAAATCTCTTGGAAACCTTGGAAGAATATTAAAAAAAAAGGATTATTGTGAATATAAGAAAGTATTAATATTATTTAATTATTTTGCATTAATTAATATCCATTCAAATTTGAATTAATTGAAATTTAAAAGTTGGATCAAATTGGAATATGACTTAATTGTAATTTATATAATTATAATGACATGAAGATATAAAAATGTAATACTTTTTTTGCTATCTTCATACCAAAGATTTGTAAATCGTAGGTATTTTGATCATCTGTATTAGCACAATTTTTTAAATTTTATAAAGATTAAAATATTAAAATTTTTAAGATTTATCCACAAATTTGTGGGTTTTGTTTATGGTTTGTGATGTTTTACATGCACCGGAGAATTGTAAACTTTGGATTTAAATCATGATTTTAATGCAAATTTTCCAATGATTTAAATCAAAGCGATTTAAATCAATAACAGCCCTGAGAACATGGTTAGTTCCTTGTTTTAAATTACTATTTCTATGATGAAAAATTGACAAATTAAAGTCAAATACTATAAAAAAACTTAATTCTTTTCATTTTAGATAATTTTTTTTAAATACCTGAAAATTTCCTTCTTTAGGAAGATGATAAATCGAACCAATTTTCGGTTTTTTTTCTCGAATTAACACGTTGTATAAAACGAACGAGAACAGTTTATTAAAAATTACCAAACACTTGACGAAACATTTAAAATCAAGCTTAATGAACATAGTAGTCATAAGAACATATTATTATTTACTTTAAATAAATAAATAACTCACGTAGGACGAAATGAAAAATTTTCATTAATTTACAAGAATAAAAATGTATAAAACGAACGAGAAAAATACAACGAATTATTTTACAGTGTAGTAGTATTAGCTTGTATTCGCGCCTAATTCAAATCCAAATATAATCAATTGGAAGTGCAATATATTCTTTTCTAATTAATTAATCATTTAATGACTTAAGCTATGCAAAGAACAGTTACTATTACGCACTATTACGGGACTATTACACGATATTACTTACTATTGCATAACTATTACCTATCAATACGCAATATTACTGACTATTACGCACTATTACGTGATATTACGAGTAATACATGGCTATTACCAGAGAAGTGTACACTCCAATACGTAAGAAAATACCCCCTCGTTATAAACAAAAAAGAAGTAAAAATTAGGAGATCAAAATTTTAAAATTTAATTAACTCCTTTATTATTAATTTTAGGGTAAAAACAGTTTAGAGATATTTTGTAGAGTGTTTTCAACCAAGTAATTTAATTAGTTTTATTTTTTCATCCGTTTATTTTTGTAGATTTTACAGCAGTGTAAAAGCGGATACATTTGAAAACTAACCCTTTACGGAAGCCCACTGACCACAAAAAAGTTTATAGATATACCAGACTTTGCATTACTGTAAAATTTATAATAATAAATGGATTGAAAAATTAAGCTAATCAAATTACTCAGTGGAAAATACTCTACAAAATACCTCGGAACTGTTTTTACTCTAAAATTAATAATAAAGGAGTTAATTAAATTTTAAATTTTTCATCTCCTAATTTTTACCTCTTTTTTGTTTATAACTTTTTTATTATTGCCTTTAGAAAAAAATGTTCTGAAGAAAAGCTGTAGATCTCACCCCCTAGGATTGTTCTATATCGAAAAAAAAATACTCCTATTTTTTTATTTTTTAATTTTTTAATATTTAGATGGAGCTCAAAGCGCTCAAAGTTTCCCATGCAAAATGCATGGGAAAAAAAGACTTTTTCGTAGAAATGGTATAGAATCCTTGAAAATCAATATTTTTCAATCGCCCAACTCTGCTTCTCTCTAAGAGACTTCAAACAACAATGACAAATTGTTTATTTAACAATTTTTTAATATTAACTATTTTCTATAGGGCCCCAAAAAAACCCCATAAATTACAAAATTATGAAAAAATCATTAAAAAATATTTTTTACGATTTTTATGTGAGTTTTCTCCTATATTTTGAATAAATAACATAAATATTGATTTTTAATCATTATTCCATGTAATTGCTAATTTGTATAAACAAATTATTATTATTTATTTACAACTTTTTATCAAATTGAGCTAGAGAGTTGCAACTTTTTCTTAATTTTGCAACTTATCGAGGCCATTGGAGCCAAGCACAAACAAAAAAGTTAAAATAATAATTTTAACAATTGTTTAAACAAATTATATTGTTTATTTTCAAGATTTGCACAAATTGAGCTACAGAGTTGCAATTTTTTCTTAATTTTGCAATTTTTCGAGTTCAGTGAAGCCATGTACTAACAACAAACAAAAATAATTTTTACAATCGTTTAAACAAATTATATTGTTTATTATCAACTTTTTATTAAATAGAGCTACAGAGATGCAACTTTTTTTCAATTTTGCAACTTTTATACTCTCTAAATTTAAATAAGTGAAATTTCACTTATTAGATGTCAAAAGTCTTCCACTCTTTCAAAAAGTGTATATGCACTTATAATAAGTGAAAATTTCACTTATCATAAGTGCATATACACTTATTGTAAGTGCATATGCACTTTTTGAATGAGTGGAAGACTTTTGACATCTAATAAGTGAATTTTCACTTATTCAATTTTAGAGAGTAGGCTTATAAAAGCAAGTATTAGCAACAAAATGAGAAAATAAATGTTAACAATTGTTTCAACAATTTAATAATGTTTATTTCTATCTTTTCATTGAATATAGCTAGAAAGACCAAAAAGTGTCGATCAATTTATAAACGAGGATTTAATGACCTTTTTTTTATGTTTTAAAATGTAAACTTCTTTTCTAGAGGAACATCTCTCACTATGGCATCAGAATGTCGATTATTACGCTTGTATAACAATTGTAAATTGTCTAAATTTAATTAATGACAATGCAGAGCAAAACGTTAAATTATTATCTGATTTCAACAAACTAATATAACAAGAGATAAGGATCAAAAGCAAAATAACGAAATTATATTTTAATTATAATTATAAATTATAATTAATTATAATTATGTCTTACAGTCATTCCTACCTCTCAACAAAAGAAAACTTGCAAATCTTAGAGAAAGTTGCAACTCTCTAGCCCTATTTCTTAAAAAGTTGATTATAAAATATAAAATTTGTTGAAACAATTGTTAACATTTATTTTCTCATTTTGTTGCTAACACTTGCTTTTATAAGCCTATAAAAGTTGCAAAATTGAAAAAAGTTGCATCTCTATAGCTCTATTTAATGAAAAGTTGATAATAAAGAATATAATTTGTTTAAACCATTGTAAAAATTATTTTTAGTTTGTTGTGAGTACATGGCTTCACTGAACTCGAAAAGTTGCAAAATTAAGAAAAAGTTGCATCTCTGTAACTCTTTTTAATAAAAAGTTGATAATAAACAATATAATTTGTTTAAACAATTGTAAACATTATTTTTGTTTGTTGTTAGTACATGGCTTCACTGAATAACTGAATATGAGCAAATTTGATTATCATGGTGAAAACCATAAAAATCCATAAATATTCAGTTTTTTGTAATTATCTCAAAAAATATTGAAAATTTCGTAAATTGTTTTTTAGAAAAGATGTAGGTGTTCTTAAAATACAGACTTTATATTACATGTATTTTTTTTACATCTCCAATAGTTTTCGAGAAAATCGACAGTGAAGTTGCTCGAAAAGCTGCAGAACTGCTCTTCACCACGCCGCTCTTTGCGCCACATGAGCAACTTCACTATCGATTTTCTCAAAAACTATTAGAGATATCAAAACTACGCATAGGACAAAAAATATGTATTCTTAAAAGGCCTACAATTTCTGTTGAAAACAATTTTCAAGATTTATTGAGATAATTGCAAAAAAAACTCTATTTTTATGGTTTTTTTTTTATTATTTTCACCATGAAAATGATTTAGTCGACAATTTTCACTACGATTTTCGTAATCAGCGCATCAAAATATGTAGTTATGCCAAAAAATCGAAGGTACCCATTATTCGGAAGTACACCCCCACTTTCTGCTTCTCATATATCACTTCTTAATTTCTACAAACCACTTCGAATATTTGACATCCAATTTTCCACATTTTCCTTTTTATATCTCACACACCCCTCTTTTATTTTCCCATATTTACTTCCCTTTCAAAGGCCGTGTAAATTCATAAGGGAATGGGAGAGTTAAAGTGAGAAATATACGAAATGGAATCCTGGAAGGAGGAATGGGATGTGATATGTAGGAACTAGAATATGGAAAGTGGGATATTGGATGTGGGAACGGAATGTGGAAGGTTGGTTCTTGGAAGTAGGAGGATGTGGAAGTAGATTGTAGAAAGTGGGATATGAGATATAAGAATGGAGATTTGGAAAATTGGAAATGTAGTGTAAGAAATAGAAAATGAAGCTTAGAATAAGAGAGTATTAGGAAGTGGTGTGAGGGAAATGTGATACAGGGAATAAAACTTGTGATGAGGAAAATACGAAGTTGAGAGGTGTATTCCACATCACATCATATCACAAGTCTCAACTTTTTTATTCTCCCTTCCTGTATCCCCCTTCCCATTATCACTTCTCAATTCACACATTACACACTTCATTTTCCATTTCTCACGACACATTTCCAATTTTCTGCACATCTCCATTCTCATATTCCATACACTATTTGGAAGGTAGTTAAACTTATAACAATACTTTAATCCTCTGCCTACGCTAACTTATCCCCACTCTAGCACTTCTCAATGCTTCTCTTAAAGTCCCCATCAGGCGTCTAAATAGACGATAACGGTTATTTGAGTCGGCGGAAGATTAATAAAAGAAACGGATGCGGAAGGTGAGATATAGTATAGAGTGGGATTTGATAAAAAGAAAGTTTCTGTGTCGGAAGTAAAAACGAAGGTATGGGAAGTGGAGAGTGTAAAATGATTTCTGAGAAATAGAATGTAGATAATAGATTACGAAATGTGGGCTGAAAAATAAACGAAAAAGATATGGGATATAAGAAGTGGTAATTGTGATTGTAGAAAGTGTCATGTGGGAAATTGGAAGTGGGATATGTCAAGTTGAATGTGTGGTGTAGATTATTGGAAGTATAAATTAGATGTGAAATATACAAAGTAGGATGTGGGATGGAGAAAGTATAAAGTGCAATATAGGATTTGAGGAGTGGTCAATAAAGAGTAATATGTGGGAAGAGGAATATGAAAAGTAAAAAAAATGGATTGTGTGAAGTAGAAAGCGAAAAGTAGGAAAACAAAAATATTGTATGGGAAGCAAAATATGGGAAGTGGAAAGTGTGATACGGGATGTGATAAGAAGACTGTGTGAAACAGTAGATTTTTTGAAGTAAGGTATCGAAAATTAGATATGAAATATGCGGAGTGGGATATGGGATATGTGGGAAGAGGAATATGAAAAATGGAAAAAATGGATTGTGAGAAGTAGAGTGAGGAAAGTCAGAAAAGAAAAGTAGTGAGTGGGAAGCAGAATACGGGATGTGGAATGTGAGAAAAGTGAAATAAAAATTGGTGCATGTAAAGTAAATTGTAAGAAAGAAAAAAATTACATCCCACTTAAAAGCAAACGAACTCAAGAATGTTAACTCTTTATACAAAATCAAATCAATCAAACTTTATCTTTCACAATTACAATTTTCAAACCGAAATCACAACCAACAACTACAATTTGAATAATTTCAAGCAAACAAATTGACCAAGTGGAAAATCAAATAGTACAAATTACAGAATAATATAAGGCTTGAGCATTTGAATTATAGTTCTGCATATTTGATCTGCATTTGAATAGATTATAGGTGTCCTCTATAAAGTTTCTGGATCAATAAGATAAAAAATACATGGTTCTCAGTACATACATAAAAAATTACATACAATGCAGACAATGCATGAACATTGTGCGGTATAGTTGGAGTGTTTAATACTTTATTTACTTGTTGGAAGACAGTCTGGCATCAATGAATCAGACTTTTCGTAGATTCTACAAATAGCTTTGCTGAAACCCGTGCCAGAACCTTTTCTTGCGCCAAGTCGCGCATATAACGCCAAGAATGCTGCAGAATGAAAAGCGTTCATCCGCATAGAACTGAAGGAAAATGATAAAAATATATTTATGCTTTCAGAAAGTTTTCATTCCTATATGACAAAGTATACCGAATTTCTTCCAAATGTTTCAGAAAAGTTGAAAGTACACCTTTTTTCAAAGCAGTAAAATTTCTGAATGATTAATTGAGTCTCCAAATTTGATAACATGCTTTAAACTCTCACGGACGTTTTTATGGGAGTCAAGTGGGACAAAAATTAAAAGAATAATTTGGGAAAAATTCCTTGCTGGTAAGGGAACAACTTTTACACAAGGAGTTTTCACAAAATGAAAATTTCCTCGATAGTTTTTTGATTTGAAGATTGGAAACTCTTTTTATCAAAATTACAACTTTTTTATAACTTATTATTAAATTCATAGCAGGTTCCAATTACAAGTTACTATAACATAATAAAAACTATGTAATTAAACTCTGTAATAAAAGACAGTAATTAGTAGCCTTTAACAATCAGTTTTATTAACTTTACAATTATATAAACAGAGTGATTAAATATACATTATTATATAGAATAATTATATCGTGGAATTAAATAATCAATTTCCCATTCAAAGATAATAATCAACTTTAAATTCAAGTAAAATAATTAAATTTAAGATTCAAAAAAAATATTCTATAATATAATTAATTTTAATTATCATTAGTGTCTATGTGAGTAAAAAATGACACGATTTATGTGCATTTCGCTTTAAGAATTGTACAATATTCGCCAGAAAGTGACGAAGTGACAATGTAATAAATTTGCCTCTTGGAAGAAGCAACGTTAGCTTGTGCTTATGTAGTCGAGCGGATATACGAAGTCGTCGAAGGTCGTCATTTACGTTTGCGTAAACTCACGAGTTTCATTTGGAACACGTTTATTACTATGTCTATACTGGTGCAGCAATGCCTTTACCTTGGAAGCCTCTATCAAAATCTATTGAAAAAGATAAATTTGGACCGGATGATTTCATATTCAAATTATTTTTCCCCGAACACTCCGATCATTCTCAATTTAATAATTCCGTTGAATCAGGATTTAAGGAAATATTAATTATATTCAAGATGATAAAACTATTCAGAATTATTTTTATTCTAATAATAGCTAAACTAACCAGAATTCATACTGTCAAAAAATCAAAATGAAATTTCTCTAAACTTAAACCTTTCGTAAAATTATCTTTACAAGGAATTTTTTGCACATTAATTGAAGCGAAAATCAATAAAGAAATATTCCATTGAGTAGTTATTAAAAGATAAATTTAATTGCTTTGAAAGAATATATGTTTCCACACAGAGTAAAATAAGAGGCGTTGAGTATTATATACAACAGTCTTCCCCTTATTATATTGTCTAACCTTCAACCTTTTTAATCTGAAAAGGATGTAAGTGACTTACATGTTAACATCAATTCGATCCGAGTCTCTTTATTTATTACTTACATAAATGTAATTTAAGATTGTGGAAGCTGAATATGAATTAGAAAATAAACTATATGACCGTTGTTTTTAATAGTATAGTAATATAATAAGAAATACGAGTTATTGTTTACAACCCAATGAAATTTTGCATTTTAGATTGACAATAAATAATTCACGAGTAGTGAAGAAATCTTACTTTATTGATTTCATGAATTTTGTTATTTGCATTTGTCATAATAAAAGGAATGAATTATCAACATTTCTTAAAGTAAGTTTATAATATAAAGTTTATATACTGGATGGTGGGAAAAGAAAAGTCAATGTAAAATATTTATACGGCAAGAATAGAGCTGGAGTAACATCGGGGCAGTATATTTGTACCAGAAAAGTTTGAAAACTTTTGGTCTATTTCTGTGCCATCTATACGGGCACTGGATCGACATTTGGGTGTGTCAGCTTAGAACTTCCTTCGAATTAGGCCAGCAGCTAACTTGTCTAGTTTGAAATTGCCTCATCTATATCTAAAAACTGAAATCTTTCATGCAAGATTTACTGGGCTTGGATTCATCCCAACTTGATTCTTACTTTTTCCACTTTTTTTTTCTTTTAATCAAGTAATTCGAAACTCTCTGGGAAAACTTTCGTTTCTCTCCAAGAAAACAAGCAAACTTTTTCATTAATATGTTGAAAAGTAAAGTTTTTGAAAAATTATACTTTTCCAAATTCAAGTGAACAATTTTTCAATGCAAGAAAATTCAGTTTTAATTAAAATTGTGGAATGATTGATACAAAAAATTATCTACTGCAATATAGTGTAGATTAATTTCTTTTCTTTCTAATTACAATTTTCCCCCTAATCATATGTTTGGCAATAACGTTTCCATTTGGCCAGAACTTGAACGACGAGTGAAATTTTTAATTATATTTCTAAACAGCAATTTATAATGTATTTTTTTGCGAATGGTCTATTTTCTTAAGAGTTATATTTGTATTAGTGAGAGGTGAAGAAATCCATTGACATGACTAAGGTTCGATAACCCAGAACATTATTGAGATCAGCACGTTCACTTTTCGCCAGTTCAGCTCAGGAATGAAATTATCTGTCGTTTTGCCAGAGAATGAACGAATGGCAGTATGGACGTTAATAGTATAGTAGGATAGTTGGCGATAAGGCAATGTGTGGGTGAGGCCCAAGGTTCCGATTAGCTTGGCCTCCGACCGGCTTAAACTATCCGCTAACTAATAACCTCGCCAAATGCACTTGATGATCATAGATTCCCATTAGAGTTAAAGAAATTAAAAATAGAGCCGAGCTTGTACGTTTAATAATTCTAATAAATAAAATATTAAATAAAATAATAGATGGAATACATTTTTTAACTCAATATATTTCAATTTGTTTTCAATAACTTATTATTGTCCCGCATAACACAAATTGTATTTTCTAAAATAACACACCTAACCTGGAAGACAGCATTTAAAACCAAACGGGAGATTCTGGGTTATATAAACAAGTTTAAAACTGATGTTATGTTTCACGAAAGTAATTAATGTTGATGGAGGCAACACTGACACTAAAACGACCATAGAAGGATAAGATGCAAAGATACTTGAGTTGCATGGAAAATGGATTCAAGTCTCTGATTGGCTAGAAAATTTCTGGAAATATTACCGACCAATCAGAGGCGCGTATCTATTTCCAATACGGATTACCTTTAATCATTGTTTATGCACATATTAATTATTTCACCAATTTATATTATTTTTTAAATAATTTTTCTTATCATTTTATTAGCATAATTTTTCATAAGAACGCTAAAAAGTGTTTACTACATTTTTTTCATCGAAAAACAAAAAGCAATTTACAACAGGTAATAACGTGTATATCTATTGTCGAGGCAGTAAATCTAATCATAAAATTTGAAAAAATCTAATTATTTTTTAGTAAAAATGAAATTAAACAAAACATAAAATATACGAGCTTGAAAGAAATGAATTTTTTACAAAGCATTTTGCCGAGTCTAATAAAAATGCTATTATTACAGGATTTATGATACGAATAAGACAAAGCATTTTTTGCAGAAAATATAGTGAGCAAAGGAAACATAATGCAAGTGGAAAAAGTGCTGAGAATTAAAGTACATAGATAACCTAAGCACATTGTTTCTGGTTACTGAAAGCAATTAAACTGGAAAAATAGTGAGAGTGAGAAGGACAAAATTACAGTGGCTCACATAGGAATGGAAGTAAATCTTTTTCTAGGTTACACGAAAGCAATTAAACTGAAAATAGTGTGAGTTTTATATACAGCTGCTGCAAATAAGTGGTGCACAGTTTCCCTTGTCAGTATATGTATGTACATTTTACGTGCACAGCATAAGTATACTGCCACTCAAGTACACTCGAGTCCTGCATCCCCTGAAACCGACGAAATTCGACCTCGTCCTAGTTCTGCATCTTGTCCTTATACTGTCAACCCATTTTCCGCTCCATTTATCCTTCCTTATTTTCGATTCACACTCCTTATCACTGAAAATAATGCCTTAAAAGTAAACTAAACATTATTGTTAATATTGTCCAAATTTTTCCCAGTCCAAGCTCACCTAACCTCAAAATATGACTATTCTCCAGAAATTTCAATTTGTTTATGTTAAATGTGCACATTTACCGGAATGTGTATTATTACCGTTACATATATACACTTTTAACTTTTGACAAATTCAATTTAAATAAATGGAAAAATTTTTTAAACCTAAATAATTTAGAATTTCGCCTAAAATGAACACGGCTGCAAACACTTTATGCGCTTAAAATATAAAAACTGAAATTCCAAAAAAGCTCATCATGAGAAGAGTTTCGTTTCGATGAAATCGAGATAACAAAGAGTTTCCTGCAGAATCTGATAGAAAGTATATCGGGAAGAACCCTAAACTGGGTAGGAAGGAAGAAATTCAAGCAAGTTGGACGAAAGAGAGGAGTAAAGGGGACTACACGAGGAAGATAATGTTGGCCTGCTTCACAGAGGAGGGCTCGCCTGCGATGGATCGATGTCGTTGCCATGGCAACCAGCACCGCGATGTGCTCCACTACTGATTATTTATGTCAAGGATCCCTCTATACGCTAGAAACTCCGTGAAACGCAAACGCGAGAAGGGGTGGGGTGGCCTGCAACCCTCGCTGCACGTTTTCTCCTTTTGACCCCTTCAAGTAGACTCCCTCCCCAGTAGCTACCCCTTGATCCCCTCTGTTGTCGCTTTTTTTTTCCTCATCCCTCCAATTCGTGCTCAGAAGAGTGGTTTCGACCCAGTTTCACCCTTCGGTGGCCTCGTCTTGCGCAATCAATACTTACGCCACGCTACACTAACCTCTCGGTTTGAGTATAAGGGTGCACAATGGGCCAACACACTCACGAGTTTATTTAACGAACGGGTTCACTTTATTCTCATTTCTCAGATATTTCCACCTTTTCCAGACAATATTATGCAATTCCTTTGATAAGAAATATTTCAATTTTCTTATCTAGGGACAATTTTCTTGTCTTTTAGGAAATTAGTCCAGTTTCTAGGTAAAAATTGACCCATTTTTGAAAGACCAAAATTGTTTTTTTTTCAGAAAAGTAGTAAATGACTGCGCAAAAACTTGAGGCAGCTGAGAGAACATAGAATGACAAAATTTAAAAATATATCTAATGGATTTAAGGCTCTGATTGGCTTGAAAATTTCTGGAAATATTACCGGCCAATCAGAGACGCACGTTCATTACCAACGCGACGCTAAGTATCTTTGTATCTTGTTAATCTATGGTCGTTCAGTAAGGATAAAATTTTCTCAGATTTTAGCCTGTTTATATAACCCAGAATCTCAATATGTTTTTTCCCTGCGTTATTTTGAAAAGTACAATTCGTGTTGTGGTGGAGAATATAATATTCTGCAATATTTTTTAAAAAATGGTCTGAATAAAAAGGGCGTTATTAAATACAGCACGTTATTTGTAAAATTGGTGCAAGTATGTAGACTATTTTCTCCAACGTATAAATTTACATTCCGTGCACTATAACTATGACCCTTTTACATAAATAAATTGATTATTTATTCTTAAGTCGTAAAACTATTATGAACAGCCTGATGTATATATTTTTAAGCTCACCATGACGGGACTTTTTTTTATGTCTTCCCATGAAAACCACACGCGCTCTGTTTAGATAATCTTTTTATATTTAGATAAGAACATATAATTTTCTAAACCATATATTAAATTTCATCTTTCTTTAAAATTATTTGTTTGAAATAAAAAATCGTTTTTTTATAATAATACCTAACATTTATTATCATTTGATTTTAGATTCAATTTGTTATTTAAATTAAAATTTAATATTGACAAAACCTTGTGCGATTTTTGCGACTGAAAATTTTATTAGAAAAGGCTTGCACCATTTTTGAGTGATCTATTAGCACGCATTTCGACGAATTTCCCAAATTGCCATACGATCCTCCCACAAAAGGAGGGACTTTTAAAGGATCCTGGAGCCTCTAGAGTAGTGGGTTGTCCTTGATCCTTTGGTTTAGATCCAATGGTTTCCTCGCTTTCCAGGTAACTCACTCCTCTTATTTTTCTTCCTTAGAAAACGACGGACGATAGCCTAAAGCTAACGTTAAATCAAAGGTTTTAACTTTGCTTCAAAGTCTATCAATGATTGATGTTATTTCCGCGAAAAATCGTAATAAAAAGCACACGGGTGCTCTTCCTTTATTTCTACAAAGAAAATAAAATTATCTTTCTTATATAATAAAAGGAAAAAGATAGTCATAATTTCATAAGATATTTGTAGATAAAAACTATATTTCCTTAGTAGGTATTTAAAGAAATAGATTATTACGGGGAATACGTTTCAATATACTTTTAGTAGCTTTTAATTTGTCAAATAATAGAAAAAATAGATATTTAAACGGAAAAAATAAAATTCTATTATAGAAATTCAGTATTTTTTAAAAAAACTGTTCATAAAAATTTTGAAAAAAAGGAGAAAGTGAGGTCCTATATTCTTTACAGGTTCACCCTGTTCCTGGAAAGCAATTTCGGGGGGTGGAGATTGATCCACCGGCTGCGACTGTGGCCCTGGCCAAAATTGATTTTTGCACGGAAAAAGGAAATAATTTTTTAATCATTATACACGTTTATTTAAATTTCTTTTTAAATTTATCTCTCAAGGAAATAATTTTAGTTTTCCTTTTTTTATTAAGTATAGGTATATTATATTTTTATCTTCTAAATTACAATTTAAATTTTTATTAAAATCCTTATCATTACAATTCAGATTATTATTCAAATTTAGAATTACCTAATTCTTTATTTTTTATATTTCATTTCCTATTTTCTTTTTAATCACAAATATTTAAAACATCGCTATATCTGCTTAATAAAACAGATTTTAAAATAATTTTTAATAATAGAAAGTCGTGGGTGGTATTGTTATACAACTTACTCGATTCCTGGCTTTAAATAATTTTTAAAAGGGTAAAAGCTCTTCCCTTTAAAAAGGATTAAATTTCTGTATATTGCTGCGAACTTTAAATTACCGAGTTTCGAGTGAAATTTCACTCCAAAAGTGCAGCAGAATTGCCTTCATCCCTTGAATTATTTTTAATCGAAATTATTGCATGTATGAAAATTTATTTCATTCGCAGAAAATTTGCTTCGACCAAATTTATTTTAGCAATTGAAACAGAATTTATTTGATTAATAAAATTTATTTTGTAAATGACATAAATTTGAAGTAATTGTATTCTCCTAAAATATAAAATATAAGCTTTATTTTGTGAATGAAATAAATAATATTTTGATAATAAAATGAAATATATACTAATAAAATTTATTTTACTTTATGTGACTCTTAAAATTTTATTTTACTAATAAAAATGATTTTTCTATACTAATAAAAATAATTGCTTTTTAATTGGCTTTTATTTAATAATAATTGATGTATTAACTGGGGGAATAAATGAATAAAGTATCGACTCAATGCAGTAGTTTCTTTGGAATTTATAGTTTTCTCGATAGAAAAAAAATTTTATAATTACACATCACATTCGATAGAGAAGCTTGGCCAACTGGTAGAACTGATGCAAAAGTTTTTCAAGGATATCCACCAAAGCCTCGAACCTCCCACAGCCGGTTCTGCATGAGATTCACAATGGAAAATTTCATTTTGTTATGTGACATTATGTGGCAACCGCGGATGTTATCAATCATCACATATATACAGTTAAATCAATTTTTTTTATGAAAAAAAGCATGAAATTGTAATATATGAAATATATGTTACATTTTTTATAATGATTTATATTCTCAAAATTTAATATTTTTACACAATACAACATTTTTGAATTTGAAACTCTATTTATTTATTATTTTATTTTTAAAGAGAAATATATTTTTTTGAAAGTAAATTTACTATATATTATAATTATTTTATTACTGAGGGAAATTTACAGTTAATTTATATTATATATTTTTAATGAAATTGTCGAATCGTTTGAAATTAAAATATTGAACCTTTAGAAAATTAAAATATAGAAATTCTTATAAAATATTGAAAATTAAAAATTTTAAAATATTCACATTTTAATCAGCTCTTGGATTTTAATTAAATTTTCTTATTTCAAGTAATTTAAACCAGAAATTCCGTTCACTCAATTAACTTTCAGTTTATCAACAACTGATATATTTACAAACAATAAATTTGAATTTCTATGTCGAAATACCTCTTATAACGGTTAAGAAAATGAAAATATTCCTTGAAATTATAAACTGCTTTCGAAAATAGAAAAACGATTATCTCTAACCATGAAATTAGTAAATTAAATTTAATATGGAAATATTCATTCTGAGTAATATAATAATTTTAAAAGAAACTTAATATCAAATTTACACATTTTATTATTTTTTCAAAATTATTAACTGTTTTTTTAATTTTATTAATGTCCTCAAGTTTTTCTCATTGTAAAATAACAAATATTTAAAAATAAGAGAAAAATTTACGTTTTATTCAATGTGTTGCAAGTTAACAAAAAATTGTTATTCGAAAATAGTAAATTAAAAGTTGAATAAACATAAACTAAAAGCTATAAAATTAGAAAGCAATCAAAAAGGGAAGCAACGCATTTAATTTTTATTGGTTAGCCGATTGTCAGTCAGCAATTCGCACCAATAGTTGCACCTGCAGGTATCAGGTGGTTGTGAATAGGCGATGATAAATAAAAACCGTTTAATTTCCGGTTCAGAGTGATTCGTCCTAAAGCTCAAATTTACATTATCAAGATTATTTTAATTAATTTAGTGAAACTGACTTTATGCAATTTATTAATTTGTAGAACAAAGGAAACCCCTTTTAAATAATCATAAAATGATAAATTGATGAATGGTTAATTATAATAAAACTATAATTAATTAGCAATATATAGCTATTAATAATTATCTTTTTTATTAACTAACTTCCAAATTTCCAGTTTGCTCAGTTTTAAATAAAAATATCACTAAAAAAATAAATATTCAAATAAGCACTTAACTTTTCATAATATTATAATTCACTAAAATTATTACAAATAATCAAATATTCCCTAATTAGAAATAAATTAATTAATATATCGATTAAAATCCGGTTTTTGTAACTCTGATGGAATATAATTAATTAAGATTGTTAATAAATCTAAAATTTGAATAAAATTATAATTTCAAATGGTCGAATTTAATTTCATTAAAGTTGTGTCTAATGAAGATAAGAATCGAATATAGAGTTGCCCTTTGAACGATGAAATAGAACATAAAATGTCCATTATAATATTTTTCCTCACTTTTCTTAATGATACCGAGTGAGTGTCATTTTTATCAGTCTCTTTTTTTTATTTTATAAAAAAATAATGAGAATCAATTTGACTCATCGTGCGGCCCTGAAAATTATGTGTATGTGTGCAGCTAATATTGAGACACGCACATGCGTGGAAACGCCCATACTCTACGTACGATTGCTCATTACTTAGCAAGTGAGTACTCACGTTGACTTTTAATCGATCATGAGTCAAACGATGAACATTACGTTCCAAGTCCAAACATTTCTAACGTTATAAAATCTAACATTTTCAATATTAACAATAACTTCTCGCTCAACTTGTAACTTTTCTTAATAAGAAACTTAAAATCTTTAGTCAGACTTTTTTAAATGTAAATTAACAAAATTAAATACATTTTCCGTGACGTTTAGAATCGCAAGTGTACAATTTTCTAGTATGGATAATTTATTTTTGTTGATTTCGAGTAATTAGGATAAAAAATTTTGTTTAAAGTCACGGCTATTAAGGGGTTATAAATGACGTGAATTTAGAGAATTTTCTATGTAACTCAAGATTTAAAACTAAAATTAATTTTTTGGAATTTAACAAAGGAAAATGGTTGCCTACAACTAAAAGTTGACTTTTATTTATTTAGATAATTTTTATTTACATTAAAATCAGATTGTCCAAGTTCACGTGTTTAAAAAATATCGAAACTACAAAAATTAGAATTTCGAATGACTTGAAATAAAATATTTTTTGAATAATATAAAATGATAAATGTAATTTATTAATTAATTCAGTAATTCACAGGTAAAATAAAAAATCTATGCTTGGAGGAAGAAACTTACACGTAAAGGACGTGAGTTTAGACAATTTGTATTTTTCAATTTCCTGTTACGAATTTATTTAATTTTCCTAAAATCAATTTCAAATCTACTTAAAAAAAATCTAATTTTTAATAATATTCAATAAAACTCATATTCACTATTATTTCTAAACTTATTCTCAATTTTCCTAAAATTGTATAACTACATTTAAATTAGAATCAAAATAAAATAATACACAGCATGAAAAGTTGAAAATAATCTCTTTAAACTAAATTGAAAAAAGAAAAGATATTTTAAAATTGAATAATAAACTGAAAACAGTTTCTTTCGGTGTTAAAACGGAACTCAGACAATTACAATTTGAACAATTGGCACAAAAGCTTTTAAAAACCAGTTTACGCAGATCGTGATTTTGTGATTGAAGTCGCATAATTTTCTAAAGAACTCGAATTAAATGTAGCATCGCTATTGCAGTTGGGTTTGTGTGTATTGCTGCGTCCAATTGAAATGAATTAATACGCTGCTTGCCTGCTGACCTGTTCTCTAAAGTGAGCTTGGAATGACGGTTGATAGCTCACACGAAAATGGCGTAACTGACAACCAGAATCTCTTCCCACATGCGTTCACGTATTGTGCACACGTGTTGCAAAGCCTTTTTAATTTCTTGCGTAATGCACGTTTATGTAATTTTTTATCATCAACTTTAGAATACACGAGCTTCACAAGTTCCTCCGAAACTAAATTCATTAATTACAGCTTTTATCCCGATAAAGACAAAAAATTATCAACTAAAAACCATAAAACAAAAAATTATCATGAAAAAAATGAATTGAAAACAATTATCATTAGAAGACAAAATTATCAATAAGTATAGAAATTACCAATTGAATAAAAATTAAACAATATCTTTCAACAACCAAGTTTAATTTAATTAACAATATTGAAGGATGGATCTTAATTTCAGGATCGATAACGATGCTTTTTCAAAACTTAGTCATGTTCTATTTTTATTTTCTAAATGTACATCGCTTAATAATCATTCCTCGTGAATGTGATTTTTTTTTTATATATGTACGCATATATATAATTCAGCAAAACTTAAATCTTAGCATACTTCTCACGCTATTAAGATGATAGAAGTGATGATGATCGCGTGTAATTATGTACAAGTGTATTTTTTCGACGAAAATTTGTTATAATACATTAAAACTAGTACCATCCTTTAGCGAGAAGTGTCAACATCTTGGTGAAATCCCTAAAAAAAAAATTGCTGCCCTTTTAAAAAATTATCCCCTTCGTATTAACTTTGAGCAAACGAAGGTCTTTGCAAATCATCAATTTGTGATTGTGCGAACAACAAATTTTACAACATTTCCTAAATTGCCCTCCAAAAAAAAAAAAAAATTGAAAAGAAAAAATAGGACAACAATAAAGAAAACAAAATTTAACCAGCAAATGACTTAATCTTCTCTCAGAATATTCAGCCTCATGCCACAGATCAACAAATAATACAACAGTCAGTCGATTCTCGCAAATGATTAAGCCAAATTTTCTTTACCACACACAAGTCGCGTTAATAATAAAGAAACTATAGTTAAATAGTGCTAAACAAGCAAATATGGCCCGCATTTCATTCATTTATACAAATCCCGTCACGCTAATCGTACTTCAATAAGATTCACATTCAGATTTAAATTGTGGTTCTATAAATTAGAGTAACTAATGACTGCTCTAAGCCCGTCAATTCTTCTATTATTGAAAAGAGAAAATCACTCATGATTTAAATTGTTAGACTCAAAATGATATAAACTCGTAAATGCGAGGTCCCGAAAAATATTTGGATATTCGGAAGCAGTGCTAGACTCGACGACTGATCCAAGATCAATTAGATTTTTAACATTTCATCAAAATCGAATAAATTTAATTACAGAAGCACCTTCGACGATGAGCATTTTAAGCCGACATTATTTGCTTTAGGGATTCTTCATCTGATGCAGCCACATGATCTGGCTTCTCTCCTCGAGCATATCGTTCCCACATTTTCACGTACAACATTTCCATTCCTGTAGCGTACATTTTACAACAGAAGAGTGGACTTTTTGATCTTGCATCCCAAACCTTTGCGCGAATTGCTTTCAAGCTGAAATAAATAAAATAAATTAATATTAATAATTATAAGAATTTGTCACTTGGTAAAGTAATATGGATGAGAAATAAAAATGTATCGATCTTCCAAGTCAAGGTGTTGAAAAATCAAAAAATACATAATCCTTTCTTAAGGATTTTTTTGTACATCTATTTGTTATTGTGATTTATAAAAAAAAATTTAATAATTATTATAGTTTCTGAAAAGGACAGTAGAGCTGTCAAAACGTTAAAAAAGGATTATGTGTTTTTTAATTTTTCAACGATTGACAAATTTTTATTTTTCATCTAAAATAAATTAATGTATTTAATACTTTAGGGAAAAAAGAGATCTTCAATTTAAAAAATTGAGAACATTTAGGCAGCTTCAAAGAGTGAAAAAACAAATATAAATCAATTCAATGTTGATACTGCTAATACAAAATAAATATAAAAAATGTTTATACTTTTTTTTTAAATATAACGAATGTAGTTATGACAACTGTGTGAAAATAAATTTAAGTTTAAGAATTATTATGTATCCAATCAAATAGTAAAAAATATCATAAATTAATTTAATACCAAACGTTAAACGTTATTTAACCATTACAAAATATCAATAAACACTTAAAAAGAAACTAAAAACTTATCAAAAATAATTTAAAATTTAAAAACTTAATTTGAATTTACAAGTAAAAACTAAAAAAGTAACTAAATATTCATGAAAATTAATTATCATTTACAACACTTTAGTAAAAATACTAACAATTATTTAAAAACTAGCAAAAATTATTAAATTTTATAAAGAAATTTTATACGTTGTCAAAATATTTCACAAAATTAGTAAAAAAAAATACTTAATAATAATACTTAATAAAATCTCAGAAAAATAAAAAAAAAGATTTAAATGTCAATCTATATTTAACATTTTTAAAATAAATAAAAACCATCGAAATATATATATAAATATTTTAAAAAAGGTAAAAATTCATAAAAAGATAATGTTAAAAGTTTCATCAAACAAAATATAAACTAAAACGAAATTTTCAACAATTTTTAAAAAATAACTGAAACATTCTTTCTGTTTGTTAAAATATGATAAAAATTCCAATTGATTGAAAAATCTATATATATACATATATTTATATTTTATAAATCTTTTAAAATTTGGACAAATTGAAGTTTGAAAAAATAAAATTTGGGGTTGAGTAAAAACAGAGTAATTGGAAATGTATTTTTCTCTTCAAATTTGGGTGATTCAGAATTTTAATCAAAATAGATGAATTAAAACTTGGATAAACTCAATTTAACGTTAATTTAAATAGAATGATTAAAATTTGAATAAACTAAAGTGAGACGGCTTAAAATTTGATTAAACTAAAGTTATACTTATCGTTTAAAATTTGGATGACAATTATAACAATAGTATTTATATATTTTAATTTCAATTATTTAATATATGGACGGCCCCTTAGGGGTGCTGAGGTCATATTTTAAAAATATATAATTTTAGAATACCTATGTAAAACTACAACATTTTTTGAGTTCAGTACCCTTAACATTGCAAATTAAATTGTATACTTCTCTCGGCAATATAATTAATTATTAAAAGGACGAGGTTCACGTTGTTTTTACGTAACCTTAATGGCTGTACTTTTTTAAAACACATTACAATGAAAAATTATTTAATATTAGATATTAAAACTTATCACAAAAATAATTCACTTTATTCTGAACGCAACAGCGATGGAAATATTATAAAAATACTTTTTTTTTTAAAAAAAAAGATATAAGCAAATTAATGTCGGATAATTTTTCACAAGTAAAAACTTTTCAAATGAAATTATTATTTTAAAATAAAGTATTTTGATAATATTTCCATCGCATTTAAATTCAGAATAAAGTAAATCTTATTTATAAATCTTATTTCTGTAGTAAGTTTTAATATCTAAGATTACATAATTTTTTAATTACAATGTGTTTTAAAAAAGTACCACGATTAAGATTACGAAATAACCTCGTGATAATGCTGAAAGTAACAAAACTTAATTTGCAATGTTATGCTTACTAAACTTAGAAAATGTTGTATTTTTACATATTCTAAAATTAAATATTTTTGAAATATGACTGCGACAGCCCTAAAACGAAAATCAATGGTTTGACCCCTTAATATTTAATTCTATATTAACCCTTATTAAAAGTTAATAATTTTTATTAGACTCTTTTTCATCATTTTCCTTAACTTTGCTTTTATCATTATGAATTAGATTTATATAATTTGATTGAATTAATAATTCAGACAATAAATAATTCTTAATATTTATTAATTTCCGTCTCACCAAATTTGAGTAAATCAGAAATGCAATTGTTTAACATTTTAATGGATTATATTTTCAATCGGCTCAAACTTTCATCATTTTATCTAAATTTCAATTATTACAAACTTCAATTTCTTAAAATTTGATTTTTAAACTCCCGTCTAAAAAAACAGATTAAATAAATTAATGAACCAAATTATCCTCTTTTCAATAATTTTCAGTTAATCGAAATTGCAATAGATATAAATTTACTGTAACCAATTAAAACTTTAAATTAAATCAATTATTTTTAAATAAATGAAAAAAATTGAGAAAATAACGGCCTGTAATATTAATTTGATTATAAATTATTATCATTAGAAGATCAATGTTTTGGTTTTTTATGAAGATATTCTTGAATTAAAATTTATATAAGAATTCTATTTGACTACATACTATTCTCGATCATTGCCAAGCCTGACAGCAATGTCCTGATACTCCTGCCTTGTACGTGCAACCAATTCTGGACATCCAAGTGTATTTAATTGACTTGCCGCAACTCGTGAGGCTAAAGTTTCTCCTGGTAACGTGACAACAGGTGTTCCGGTCCACAAGACATCCATACTTGTTGTGTGTCCATTGCACAAAGGTGTGTCAAGACAAACATCCGCCAATTGACCTCGTCGAACGTGCTCTTCCTTTGCGGCCACATTGCTAAATAAAATTCTACCAGGACTAACACCCAATTGTTGAGCAGTTGCCTGCAAATTTGGCTCACCAACTGCTGGGAATCGAAGTAACCACAATACTCCATTTGGCACATTCTTTAAAATCTACGCAAAAATAATACAAATCAAAATCGATTATTTTATTTAAAAATTATAAATCGCAAAATTAAATAATTTTAAGCTTGAAAATAGGATATAAATTCCAATTGACTCAAATTTATATTCATTCAAAGTTTAATAAAAAAAAAATAAATATAAATTAATATTTAAATTTATCTAATTTCAAGTTTTGACAGACTGCCTTTGATTAAAATTACAACGATTTTGAACTCATTGAATAATTAAAAATGTTGATGAATTAAATTTAGAATCGATTAAAAGTTGGATAATTTTTTCAAAAAATCAAAAATTTATGCTACTTTATGTAATGAGTATCTCATCCTCTCATTTTCTATTCATCTCATTATCAATTCATTATTCATTCTACTCTTGTTTTTTTGCACTTTAAAAAGAGCTTTCAAGCACTTTGCAAAAGTGAATTGCATTTTCAAAGAAAGTGCTCTTATTGAAACAGAAACTCCATTTCGTAAATTGAGGTCATATAAATATTATTTAAAGTTTAACTTACGTAAGCCCACATGTGAAGTGTAAGAGGATCGATTTTGTAGAGTTGATTGAAATTGCAGTAAACAACAGCGTCTTCCGGCAGACCGTACTGTTGCCTTGTCGTAATAACAATATTTTGTGGCACTTCTTCACCAGTTGCAGTTTTATTATTGGCTTGTGTCGTGGCTATTCCATTTTGAACAACAACACCATTCACAGACATCTGACACTGGCCAGAAGCAATCATTGTCTCAATAGGAGTTGTTGTCGGAAGTTCAGCAACCTTTAACGAAATTTCTACCGGTTTATTCTTCGAATCTGGCATTACTACTTCACGGATTTCCTTAACTAAAGTATTTTCAATCATTGGCGACAAATCTGTCGCGTTGATAACAGCAACATTGTCGACAACTTTTCCCTTCAAAATTGATTTATCAGCCAGGATCAGGCGCTCTTTTAGATGCGGGAACATTTGCCTAAAAACAACGAATTTAATTAGTAAAATTTGATAAATAATTTTAAACAATTTAGATGAGTATTTTAATTGAAAAAAAATACTGTTTCTAATTTTAAATTAACAACTAGTACTATTCAGTGGCGTAACTGTTAAGGGGCAAAGTGGGGCAGTGGTCAACCCTAATAGTCCTTATATTTTTTTGAAAAAATTTTTTCAAAAAAAAATTTTAAAACCTTACTAATTGTAGTAATTTAAAGTTTGACTAAATTAAACAACGCGAGCTGGCGCGCGATTAATTTCTACACTATGTGTTCTCAACAATTATAAATATTTTAAATATAATATTTCAAAATAAATAAAGAAAATATTTATTTAGGACAAAATTAAAAAAATTTTGTAATTACAAAAAAATAAAAAAATTAAATAAAATCAATTAACAATTGAGGAAAGTAATTTAAAAAATAATAGAATTGTTCTAAAATTACAGAAAATAATTTAAATTTGAAAAAAAAATAATTGGAAATCTTAAAAATAAATTGAAAAATTTGAATAATGAAAAATTAGAGAAAATAAATGAATAAGGATAAGAATAAATTAAAATTGAAAAGATTAATTTTTAATTAAAGAGAAATAATTAAAAACGTTTTGGAAATTATAAAAAAGAACGAAAGTAATTGAAAATTGAAGAAAATAATATAAATAATTGAAAATCCAATAAATTAATTGAAATGTCAAATAAATAGTTTAAAATTTTTGAAATTATAAACCAAATGAAAAAAATTGAAAATTAAAGGAACTAAATTTTGGAAAATAATTGAAAAATGATTTTAAAATTTGGAAATTGAAGAAAGTAATTAAAATATGATACAAACATGATAAGTTGTAAAAAATAAATAACATTTGAGTGACATAATTGAAAAAATTACAGAATTTTTTTTTATCATGAAAAATAATTGAAGCATGAGAAAAATACATGAACATCTTAGAAATTAATTGAAAAACATGAGAATAACTAAAAATTGGAAAAAAGAATTGAATAAAGCTAAAAATAATTGAAATTTACTAATAATTAATAAAAATTTTTGGATGTTATGGGAAAAAAAATTAAAAATTGAAGAAAATAAATGAAATTTTAGAAAAATACTTAAAAATCTTAGAAAATAATTTTAGAAAATGAGAATAAATCATTAACAATTGAGGTAGATAATTGAAAAATGATAAAATTAACTCAAAATTAAAGAAAAATAATTGAAATATGTTGAAAATAATTTAAGATTGAGAAAACTAATTGAAATATGATGAAAATAATTTAAATAATATGATAAATTGAAAACGGTAAATAAAATTTGAGAGAAATAATTGAAAAAATCATGGAATGTATGCTTAAAAAAAGAAAATAATTACAAAATTACTTAAAAAAATTTAATTAAAAAGAATAATTAAAAAGTCGCAGAAATAATCGAAAATTGATGAAAGTTATTAAAATTTTTGAAAAATTATGCCAAAATAATAAAAATATTTAGAAATTGAAGAGAATAATAGAAAAATTGCAGAATTTATTTTCAAACAAAAGAACATAATTCAAAAACCGTTTAAAACCTGGAAAACTGTTGACAATAATATGAATTTGAGATAATAACTAAAAATTTAGGAAATTAATTGAAAAATAATGAAAATATTAAAAGGTGGAGAAAATAGTTGCAAAAGCATCATGAAAAACTAAAAAAAATTGTGTATCAAATCCCCCCCCCCCCGCCTCAAAATTTCATTTTAGAGCTAAAAAACAGTTTTTCTGCAGTTTTTGAATAAAATATACTCTTACTTCGTCATTTTTTGCACGATTTCAAAAATTTTTTTTTTATTTTGAAGCTGAAAAATAAAGCTTTTTATTCCTTATAGAGGTTTTACGTTTTAAATACAATTTATAGTAGAAAAAGAGTAAAAAAGTTCGAAAATTGACCATTTTTTTGAAATTTTTCAACTTTGGCAATAATTTACGGCTCAATTTAATTTAAATTGTTTTTTTCTGTAGTAAATTATTTAAAGTGTATTAAATTTTGTGTGGAATGAGCTATTTTTTAATTAAATTGGTAAAAAACTCCCTGAGTTATTGCATATTTAGTCTATATAATCACTATATTTTTCGGGAAAATCAATTTTCAAAAATTTTGGTGCCATTCTTAATTTTCAAAATTTTACAGAAATTTACTAAAATAAATATAAAAAAAAAGTTGTTAGAAGATGATAAGTACCACTTGCAACAATTAAAGAAAGTACAAAAAAAGAATAAAGTACTGTTGTTTACTTAAATAAAATACTGTGATTTTTAAGACAAAAAATGCAAAAACTCAGCCAGTTATTTTACCAATTTAATTAAAAAATAGTTCATTCCACGCAAAATTTAATACACTTTAAATAATTTACCACAGAAAATTTTTTTTAATAAAATTGGGCCATAAATTATTTCCAAAGTTGAAAAATTTCAAAAAAATTGCCAATTTTCGAATTTTTTTATTCTTTTTCTACTATAAATTTTATTTAAAACATAAGAAAGCTGTGTTTGTCAGCTTCAAAATAAAAAAAAATTTGAAATCGGATCAAAAATGACAAAGTAACAGTATATTTTATTCAAAAACTGCAGAAAAACTGTTTTTAGCCCTAAAATGAAATTTTTGTGTGGGAGGGGGAGAATTTAATTTATACCATTTTTTTTAGTTTTTCATGACGAATAAGTTAGGCTATGGCCGATTCAAATTAATTTTGAGATATATTATATTTGAAAGTTAAGGAAATTAATTCAGAAATTATAAAAATGATTAAAAATTGAGAATATTATGAATAAATCATTAAATTGATTTAATGTCAAGAGAAAAATAATTAAAATTGAAAAAGTGATTCAAAAAACTGAACAAAATAGGTAACTGAAATTTGAAGAAGGTAAATTTAAAATTTAGGGAAATAGTTTAAAAATAATTAAAAATTGCAGAAAATAATTGAAAAATAATCAAAATAGTAGAAAATTGTAGTTTTAGTAATTGAAATCATAATAGAAAAAAATTATTAAAAATTAAAGAAAATTTTAAATCACTTCAAATTTAGTATATTTGAAACGTAGATTAACTGAACTTTTAATTAATGAAAGTTCACATTAATTGAAATTTGAAAAAATTAAAATTGCTTTAAATTTTAAATTTAAGAACATTTTAAAAATGAGAAATATGATTTAAAATTTTAAAAGAAAAAATCAACTAGTGACAAATGTTAGGTGTGGACAGAATGAATGAATGAAACTTGTAAATTATTATGGCCCTATTTTCCTTTTTGCATCTACCAGTTACACCACTGGTAATATTATTATTATTATTATTACTAACTTATGATCGCCGATGAAATATGTGTGTGGCATGTAAGCAAGTTTCTCGCTGTACTGATTTGCAAGTTCTAGCGGTGAAGTGACTTCGTCCGTGATTAAATAATCCATGAAGCTGGCACCAGAAGTTCCGGGATAACCGAGCCACATTACTTGAATGGGTGCTGGTCGAAGAGCGAATATCTCATTTCTGGCACCTTTTGTGTAGCCATTCATATTCACTAAAATATGAATTCCATCTGAATTGATTCGATCAGCAGCTTTTCCATTGCAGAGAACTTGTGAGAGATCAACAAAGTGTTCCGTTTCTCTGGCAATTTTCGCCCGGAAAGTTGTTCCATCGTCAGCGCTCAATGCATAGCAGAAAATCTCAACTTTCTGCTTATCATGAAGTCCAGGAATGGACTGCATCAGGTGGCTCGTTGGATGATTTCCAAAGTCTGATGAGACATATCCAATCTTTAGACGAACTCCACTTTCACGAGGATATTTGTATGGCTGTTTGTGAAGAACGTGAATCTGAAAAAAAATTTGAAACCACTTTTAATTAACTCGCAATTTTAATTATTATAATTAGAGATGAGAACTTTTTTTAACAACATAATATTTTACGCTCCAAGCCTCGGACTCAATTTCGAAATGAGAAAACATATAAAAAGTAGCATGAAATATTAAAAAAAAAGTTGTACATGAACTGTTTAAAATTAATGAACATTTTTTAAGACAAAGAGCTGCGATCTGGGTTGAAAAGTTATTTCGAACTTTAATATCAGAAAGTTTAGGAAAAAATCTATGATGAAGTAATTTTTTTTTAACAAGATTTACTTTGAAAGAATAAAAAACTATTTAATAAACTGATTATTTGAAAAATGAGGGAAATGTTTTAAGAAGTCTAACAAGTTGTGGAAAAATGCCAAAATTTCAAAAAATATATTTTTAAGAATATTTACTGAACTAAGATTCAGTAAGGCTATCGGAACCAATATTTGCCGTGCATGAATAAATGAAAGAATAAGAAAATGTAAAGGAAAAGTAAAAAGGTGACAAAAAAATTGTAGAAATATTTTAAAATAAAATAGTTAAAGAAACTATTTAAAAAGTGCGGAAAGAACGAAAAAATCCAAAAATATTATAAAAGTTAAAGAAAACCACCTTAATCTTAAAAAGCAAAACCAAAAATTATGTGATAAATTACTTAACTACGGTAAAAGAAAATAATTAATTATACAAGAATGAAAGAAATAACGAAAGTAGAAAAAACAAAATTCAAGTTTAAAAAAAAAAGTCTTTACAAAATAATTACTAATGTTAAACTTTAAAAACTATGAAAATTAGTTTAAAAAATCAACGAATAAAATTGGAAATTTTACGAATTGTTATTACAAAAATTTAGGAATAAAAATAAAAAATTTGCGGAAAAATGAAATTTTTTAGAAAATAATTGACAATTTTAAATTATGGAAATTAAAAAAATAATCAAAGAAGAAAGTGGATATGTAATGTAATTGTTAATAAGATGAGAAGACATGTAATGAACTAAAATAACTCGCCTACAAATAAAAAAATGTGAGAAAATAAAAAAAACCGACTTTATTTTTAATTATAAAAATATGTAAAAATTAACGAAAAACATGAAAATTTCACGAGTATGTTAGAAACACAAAAATACATTAAAGAAACTAGAGTAATTTGAGTAATTAAAAACTGCCGATGTTTGCGCTTAATTTACCATTTTTTAAAAAGTTTACCATCATCTGTTTTTAATTACTTCATGTTTCTAATTACCCCAGCTGACCCTATTTTTTTGCGTGAAAGAAAAAAAAGATAATTGTAGAAAATCCAATAAACAAATTAAAACAAAAATCAAAAGAAAATTTGTTTAAAAATGGGAAAAAGTAAGAAATTATTTTAAAAACTGTAAGAAAAAGTAAAAATAAATTTTCCTTTACTTAGGTAATCATTATTCTAGTAAATAACAGAGATTACAGCGGCTTATTTGTTCAATTTTAGGTAAAAAAGGAGATTTTTCTTTTTAAAAAAAGAATATTTTATTTCATAATAAGGAGATTTTTTAAATTAGTAAAAAAATAATTATATTAATATTTCAAGGTTTCTTTTACGAAATTTTATTGTTTCTTTAGAAGTTGAGAGCATAGATCACGGTGAGACTTTATTAAGTTTAACTCAAAAACACAAAGTATTTCAAATCACCTCATTTTACCTTCGAAAGAAATTTTTTTTTAAATTAATTTGGAAAAATTATGACATTTTTAATTAAAAGAAAAGAGGCAAAAAATTGTTCTGAGAACAAGTATGATATTTTTAATATTTTGTTTTATTTGAAAAGTTCGTCAAATTTTAAGCAAAATAATAAAAATCTTTTAGAAATCTTTCTTTTAGAAATCTGTCTCTGTATCCAAAAATTTTTAAGTCTGTACATTCTGACATTTGAAATCTATAGAAAAATATAATGTTCAGAAAACTATGAAAAACAATTTTACATCAAATTTTCGTTTTTAATTTACATATTTACTATTAAAATGTAGTAAATAAAACACGAAAAGTGGAAAAAACAGATACATATTGAAAAAGAAAGGTTAAAGGAGAGAAAAATCTTGATTTTATAGATGATTTAAGTGATTTTTTTTTTAAAACAAAAGGAAAAATAAGAGGAAAATCTTGATTTTAAGTGTTTTAGATGATTTTGTTAAATAAAGAGGGAAGGGGGGAATTGTGATCCCTGAGATAATTATTTACCATATTTTTAGAAAGTTAGGGCAAAAAAGATCTTTATAATTATTGAAATAAAATATTTCGAAAATTGTTAAATATCTAAACCAAGTTTTAAATTTTATTATTAGAAAAAATTGTTATTAGTGGCAATTAGGAAAATTTGCTTTAATTTGTGTATTTGAAGATTTATGAGGACCTTTTTATTTAAAATTTTTAAATTGTAGAAACATTATATTACATTTTTATAAAATACATTGAACAATAGGATGTCTGTAGGAAAATTATTTTACGAATTTTGTTTACGCAACATCCCAGTTTTGGAACACACGTAAAAAAATTCTTTCAAACTCGAGTCTGATTGATTGATATTAATCCGTATCAGCAATGAAACGTAAATTCCCTTTGGAAATACACGGAAAAATAAACTTTTATACGAAAAATTAATAACCTTTTAAATTTGTTATCACCCAATTTTCCAGGTCACGAATTTCTTCATTTTCAGCTATATTTTAAGATATAATTTTTAGAAAAATGTTATTTTCAAGATTTCGAGATCAAAAATTAATGTTTCAAAATTTTGTATCTGATATGGTGGGCTCCAAATTTTGACTCTGCACATTTTTAAAGTAATTATCTTGAATCACGGTTACTGAGCGTTTCTGGGGTCGCCATTTACAAATTTCATGACAAAAATTCATTTTAAAAGAAAAAAAACGCAAAAAATTATTTTCCACATGTATAAAGTAATCTACCTAAAACACAGTTTTCGGAGATCTTGAAAGCTACTATTTATAAATGCAAAGTTAAAAATTCATTTTTTTAAATCCTGAAACTAATATGGCGAATTAAATATTTTTATTTTCCTCATTTATAAATTAAAAGTTACCCTACCGATGTAAATAAAGAAAATTATAGTGGGACCATTGAAACAATTATTGTACAAATTTTGTTTTATAATATCCGACATTTTGAAAATTTAATTTCTTATAAATCATATCTTAAAATATAGCTCAAAATGAGGAAATTTATGACCTAAATTATTTTTAGCTTACAAATTTAAAAAGTTAGGAACTTTGTTTAAAAGTTTATTTTTCTCGTGTATTTTCAATGGGAATTTTCGTTCGATTGCTGACACAGGTTAAATCAATTGGTCTGGGGTTTTATAGAAAACAATTTTTTTTTATATTGAACTGCTAAAAAATTTGTCTATAACTATAAATTTTAATATTGAAAATTAGAAAAAGGGGAAACTAGGGGTCAAATCTTTAAAATAGAGAAAATAGCTACAAAACTTCAAAATTGGGGAAAAAAGATGAATAGGAGACAACCTGTGATGCCTGCAATAGTCGCTTGAATCCGAGGCCAGTGTCATTCTCAAAATACTTGCATTTGTACTTTAATTACACTCTCAAAGTGTTGTAATTATGCCTTAATTACACCATCAAAAAGTTACATTAATGTCTTTATGCTCGAGCATCTTGTCCTAATTACATTTCATCTGTAAAATTAAATTAAAATTTTTACCTTTTCAATGCACAAATTGGCGTGTCTGGCAGCGATTGCTTTCCTAAATTCATGGGATAGAGGATAAAGCATCGAATGGTGTGGATGGACACTGGGCAATCTGTTTTTTTCGAGTTGTTCGGCAACGATAGACACGAGTTTCTTCATTCTTGCTTCATAATCGGTCCAGTCGCAGACAATTTGTAGACAGTGAGCCAAATTGCAGTACGCATCTGGAAAATCAGGCTTCAATTTCAGAGCCGTTCTGTACGATTGAATGGCTTCTGGGATATTTCCCGAGTCTTTGTGAATAGAAGCAAGATTTGAATGAGCGTCAGCAAAAGCAGGATTTATTTGAATAGCTCTCGTATAACATTGAAGTGCTCCCTGAATGTCTTGCATTTCTTTGAGCGTATTGCCCATATTTGAATACGCATCCGCAAAAGTTGGTTGGATACGAATCGCCTCCTTGTAATGCATCAGTGCTTCGTTAAGTTTTCCTTGTTGTTGTAAAACAGAAGCAAGATTACTGTGAGCGGCAGCAAATTCCGGAAACACTTCCAGTGCCTTTAAATATAATCGCGTTGCCTCCTCAATGTAGCCTTGTTCACGTTTTATGTTGGCCTAAAGAGCAAGAATTCTATTAATTCAGTCCTTTAGCAAGGGAGAACTGTTTTCAAATTATGTCAAGAATTTTAGAGAAGATCAGAGAGGAATTTAAGCAGGAACTTCATTATTAATAACTTTTCAATTTATTCAATTTTTTTTTTGTTTTAAATTCTCAAATTCGGTATTTTAAAATAAAAGATTCAGATCATTTTATTTTGACTTAAATAAAGTAGTTGGGGGACAATTTCTGAAAAATCCTGTACTTTCAAAAATGATTTTTTGAAGTTTTTGGAGTACGAAATGACAAGAATTACTAGAATATTTCAATCATCTCTTTTGAAATACGAATTTAAAAAATATAAGTAAAATTAATTCTAAAAAATGTGAAAAAATTGTTCGTATTTATTTAGTAAATGTTAAATTTATAATTTGGAAAAGTATAAATTTCTTAAAGATATAAAATAATAAGTAAAATAAGATATTAAAGCTGACCTGTCAAATTATTAAAGTGATTTTAACTCACCAAATATGAAGTAATTTATTTCTACTTTTAAAATTTCTTAGCACTTTTTCAAAATTCTATTTTAGTAATAATTAGTAACAAGTATAGTTTTAACCCAACAAAACAGTAGGCTTTTTAAACTTAATTATTTTTAAAACCAGCCTGCAAGACAAAGGAAATATTTTACTGTCAGTAGATTTAGCATTGATTTAAATATAAAAAAGCGCCACATTTTTACCATTGTCTTTACTCAAGTTATTAAGCTGTAAAGTTTCAGGAAATAAAAAATTTGATTATTTTAAATTGAATAGTTTTTATAGATTTAAATATGATTTTGAAAAAGTGCTAAAAAATTTAAAAGTAGAAATAAATTGTTTCATATTTGGTAAGTTAAAACTCACTTTAATAATTTCACTTTTTTCTTACAAATAATTGTTAAAAACGGCAAAATTTAGTTATTCTAGATTAAAAATGGTAAAAAGGTGAACGAATAGTGAGTTTTTAAGTGAAAAAAATTAGGACAAAAATTGACAAATTTGAACGAAATAATTGAAATTTGAAGAAAATACTTGAAAATTTGACGAAACAATTGAAATGTTAAGAAACTAATTGAAAAATAATTAATAAAAATTTGAAGAAAATGAATTTGTGACTGGTGTAAAAAATTTAAATTTTGAGTACAAAAATTGAGATATTGACGAAATAATTAAAATGCGAAAAAACTAATTGAATGAAGACATTAATAATTGAAAGCTGGTGTAAAAATTAAACTTTTTAGACAATGTTTGAAAAAATGAAAAAAATAATAATAGAAGTTTCAAGAAAATCATTGAAAGTTGAAAAAATAATTTAAAAATGTCAAAAATAACTGAAATTTGGAAATAAATAAATGAAAAATGAGAAATATAATTCAAAAATGAAGTAAAACATAACAAATTTAATACATTAATTGAAAAATTGTATAAAATAAATGAAAAATTAACGATATAATTGAAATGTGAACAAACTAATTGAATAATGACATAAATAATTGAAAACTGATGTAAAAGTTAATATATTCATGACAATAATAAAAAGATTAAGAAAAACGAAATTTCAGAATGTCAAAACTATTTGAATAATAAAAAAATTAATTGTAATTTGAAAAAAATAAATGAGAAATGACATTAATAATTGATAACTAGTGTAAAAAATTGAAAACTAGTGCAAAAATTTGAAGATAATACTTGAAAAATGTACGAAACAATTGAAATGTTAAGATACTAATTGATTAATGACATAAATAATTGATAGCTGATGTAAAAATAAAAAAATTTTAGACAATAATTGAAAAATTGAAGAAACAGAAGTTTCGGGAAAATAATTTACAGTTGAAGAAATTAATTGAATTTTGAAGAGAATAATTCAAAAATGTAAAAAAAAAATTAAAATACAAAGAAAGTAATTTTAGTTTGAAGAAAATAATTTAAAATTGTAGAAAATAATTGAAGAAGGTGTAAAAAAGTATCAAGTTCATGACAATTATAAAAAGAATGAAAAAAATGATTGAAAAATTTGAAGAAAATAATTGAAAACGAGTAAAAATTTTAAAAATTCATGACAATAAATTTTTTTTTAAATTGAAATTTGTAAAAAACAATTGTAAAATAGCAAAGATAAAGGGCCGTTAAAAAAATACGTTCGCCCTTTAGGAATTAGTTTTTACTACTCTGATTTTTAATCTGAGATACTCACGTAAAACGTGAACTTTTTCCATCGTAGATTTTCAAAGCATGACAGGAAATTTCTTTTTAAAAAATGTAAATATTCCTATCCTTGAATGAAAACTTTACGATCATCGCTGGGAAAATTTTTCGTTTTATACGATTATCTTAGATTAAAAGCTTTTATTGTAAAAATTAATGCCTAAACTTTAATAATGACTACCTAAAATCTTTGAGTGTACTTACATGCCAAAATACTAAGCCAAATTTAAAATAAATCTACAAATGTTGGATGTTTAACGTTTAATGTAAAATTATTAATTACATGAATCATAGAGAAAAGCATAGAAATATGAAGAAAATAGTTGAAAAATAACAAAAGCAAATTGAAACTTGGGAAGAAAATTTAAATATTCCAGACAATAATTTAAAGATTGAAGAACTTAATTGAAATTTTAAGAAAAGAATTGAAAAAGAAAAAAATTCCGCAGCTGGAATAGACATTTTACTAAAAAAGTGACAAAAGTGAGTGTGCTCGCTAAGAAAGTAACATTTTTTGTGTATCTCATATTCTTTAAATTCATATTTAAAGAGAAATAATGAAAATGTTATATTTCTCGTCATTTCGTACTCCAGAAACTTTAAAGAATCATCTCTGAAAGTATGAGATTTTTTAAAAATTAGCCCTCAACCGACTTTAGTCGAAATAAAATGGTACGACCCAAAATCTACATTATTAATCAAATAAATTTATTATTTGTAAATTTTTTATAAAGCGATTGATAAATTTCTCTTTTTTATTAAAGTCTACTTTAGTTAAATTTATGCGTGTATAATTCAGGACTATCGTCGAATTTTTGATGGCAGAGTCGACGAAATAACTAAGAATTAAATTTATTCTTGCACAGACTTTTAGGCCAACGTTGAAAGCAATTTAAACGTCAGTCGATCAAACTGTGCTAGTTTTATTTCTGTTTCAAAAACGGTGAGCGTTACTTTGATTCATTAGGTAATAACATTTTTAAATTGAGAATTCCTTAAAGAAAATTACAGTCAAGAATGAGCATTAAGTTCGGCTATTTACCAAATTGTTAAGTGAGTCGGCGTGAGTGGGACAGAGACGCAAAGCTGTATTGTAGCATTCCTCTGCCTCAGCCACCTGACCCTTTTCCTTAAGCGCATTCGCCAAATTACAGTAGGCATCTGGAAAATTGGGCTGGAGTTCAATCGCCCTTCGATAAGTGTCAATCGCAAGGTCAATGAGCCTGAAAAAGAAATTCGATATTAGGATTATTTTCATGAATAAATGAATAATAAGAAAAACATGTCAGTCAAAACTCTTATTTAATTCGGAAATTCCATCATTCTCAATGTTTTTCAGATAAAATTTCTCGGCATTTATTGAATATAAATTTTTAAAATGTTTTTGAAAAAATCAAATAACCCAGAAACTCATTTTCTTTTCTTTCTTTTATTTTATTAATAAACCACAAAGGAAATTTTCCATTTAAATATTAATTCTACAAAATTTAATGAGGTCAATTTATATTTTACCCCGGGCAATTTTTAATAACAGAAAGCACAGGATATTTTAAAAGCACGTCTCTCATAAAAATCGATCCCACTTGACAATATTTGCTTTCAAAATTCAATTTTATTATTTCATACCATTTCAGCAAGCTTTTATGTTTTTGATACTTTTTACCCTTTAGGATATTACAGTTTTAAATGAAAGTAAAAAAAAAAATACTACATCGTAAAAATGAGAAAGTTTGATAAATGAAATAAAAGATAATAAAAATGCTTACCCTTGCTCATAATAAACACAGGCCAAATTGCCGTGAACAACTGCATTATTGGGACTCAGATTCAAAGCTCGGAGATATGCACCAACAGCTCTGAAACAATAATAATAAACAGAATATTAGTTGAGGAAAATTGAATTTTGTTTGAGAAACTTATTATATTGCAGTCAACAAACTACAATTAAAATTTATACATAATTCATGCTTTAAAGTATTTCAAACCCCGAGTGATTTAAGGAGAAATTAAATCCTATTTTATTATAGTAAGAATTAAAAAATCTTTTTTAAAATAATAAACATATTTTTTGCCTTTTTAAAAATATACGACGTTTCTAATGAAATAATTGTTAATTTAATATCTATTTAAAACATTTTACAATCTCATTAGGAATTTAATTAAGTCATTCCAGTATTTCGACAAATATTTCCAAACAATGATCTTGTTATAGTTGTAATTAAATTGTTCCTTTAGATCAAAGATCTGCAATAGTAGTAATTAATTAAATTCAGGAACAAGCTGTAAGTAATTTCACGATAAAAGTAATTATTCTCGTGTATTGTGGAAAATTGTGTTGTACATAAAACTCAGTTTTATCATTTACCTACATTTAAACGCACATAAAATCGATTTTTCTGTACTCTCGTTTAAATAATGATCATTTTATTTCAACTGGAAATAATGTAAAGATCCTTCAAAAGCTTAAAACATATTGTATTTTTTAAAGAGTATTTAAATTAAACTTTTGTAAAAAGGTTTTAAATAAAGTTTTACAAAAGCTGTTCTAAATTATTAAAAGCTTTATAATTCAATTTTCATTAATCTTTCATTCATGTTGCTTTTCATCGTTCTAAAAAGCAAATATCGCGTTAGTTATTTACATTTAATTAAAATAAATTAAAAATGAAAGAAAAAAATAATAATTCAAATAAATCAAAAATAATAAAAAGTAGACATCTATAGAGCTAAAATTTTAAAGAAAGAAGATAGTTGTAGTATAATTAGAGTAATTTACTCAGGTTTAAGTTTTTAATTAAATGCGAGGATAAAATAAAAACAGTAATTAAATAAGCTTGAAAACTAATCCGACAGAATTGAAAATTATATTTTGAATTAAATCTTACAAAAGACGAAATTTTTTTTTAAAAGAGACAATTTGCGTATATTACACGTTGTTTTCTGTTTGGTCGGACGTATTACAAATTAGACTTTAGAAACCGTATAGTTAAACCACATCACGCTGTTTATCGATTTTCGGATGAATCGCATTAACCATGTTATAATGTTCTTTGACCCATATATTATACGTTTATTATTTTGAATTACACCCTGAGAACTTCATAATGACAATTTTAAAAGTTCATCTATTTCCGCAAAAGCACGGAAAAATTATTTTTAATTTCGAATTAATCTTCATATTTCGTTGCGCCAAGATAAAACTGCAAAATTCAAAATGAGTACAATATTTTAGATTTGAATTTCAGAACATCTATTTTCCATAATGCGAATTTAAAACATGCTTTTTTAACTTTTCCAACAAGTAGGACGAATTTTCCAAAAAATGATTTTAATTTAAAAAGTTATTTTAAAAGTTATTTTAAAAATGTGTAAAAAAAATTTCAATCTTCTTAAAAAAAACTTGTAAAAGTAATGTAACAATTAAAATTTTGATTCAATCTATTTATTTCAAAAAATTAATCACAATTAAAATAATATATCGTTTAAAAATGTTGACCGATGAAACCAAAAATTATCTCTTAATCCAAAAATTATTAACAATTTATCAGAATTAATTTAATAACTAAAATTTTCAAACGAATCAAGAATTAAACTAATTTATGAAAATCTCTTGGAAATTGGATATCATTTTCAAACTCTGACAGGATCTTGATTCATTTATAACATAAATCTAAAAATAATTAAACATCAAATACAAATTTAATTGAAAATTTATATAAATGGAAAAATTTACGACAATAAAAATAACTGTAAAATCGTTATTGAATTTGGGTTGCGAATTTTAGTATTCGCTTCTTAAATAGCTTTTACATTTGAAATATTGCTTCGTACTGTTTATTGGAAACTGGAAATTTCACCAGAATCGAAAATAACTGAATACATATCTTAACAGATCTGGGTTTAAAATTTATCTCTTAAAATAATGTTAAATAATTGATAAATTATGAAAACCAATATAATTATTTCTGAAATATATAATTATGTCTTAACAAAAGAACAGCTTAAAATATATTTAAAATATCTAAACAAAATTTATTTCTATGAAAAAAACCTATTAAAATTATTCTAATAATTAGAAATTAATAGGTGTTTTTAAAAGTCTGAACTGAGTAGTATTTATTTAATATTTTTACTACTTAAGTTAATGATATTCTGAAATACATTAATATTACAAATAAACAATAAATATCATTTATTTAAAATTGTATTTTTAAAAATATAATAAATGAAAAATGTATCTAAAATCAGAATTAAAAATTAAAATTAATACCTTTTAATTTTAAGACATTGAATTTAAAAATTAAAATTAAATTAAGTTCTAAAAATTTAATGGTTTTGGGATTAAAATTTCATCTCTTTAATCTAGGAATAATTGAAAATTTATCAAAATTTATCAAAATTAATTTAATAATGAAACATTGTCAAAATGGCAAATATTTGTCAAACTCCTACTTTGATTTAAAACTTATCTCAAGCGAGAATTAAATTAAAATTTGATTAAAAATCCTAATAGAAAGGAAATTAATCAAAATTAAGATTAACGGAACTTTATAAACGTTGTTATTCCTGAAATTTATTAAATTAGAATAAATATTATTTACGAGAGTTAAAAAAGTATCAGAACAAATCTAATAACTGAGAAATATATTGAGAATCAGAAATCAAATTATAAGTTCTGAAAATCTGACAGATCTGGGATGAAAAATTTATCTCTCTCGGTAATAATTAAAAATCAACAGAATGACAAATATTTGTCAATCTTTTGACATATAAGGATTTAAAGTTCATGACGAGTTGAGAATTAATGAAAAACTTTCATAAAAATCCGAACAGAGCAGAGAAATTTATTAAACCCGATTTAATAATTCTACTTTCGTAAAATCATAATCATTGAAAAAATCAAGAATGTAATAGTTTAAAATAATTAAAAATCTTTTAGAAAAATATTTTTTTTAACAAATTATGAGAAATGGAAAAATATTTGAAATGTTATAAATGAATGTAAAATTAAGAAAGTCTGTTAAAAACAAAGAAAGCAAAAGAAATACCTAAAGAAATTGTTGAACAATAAAAGATTTTAAAAAATTATTTTAAAAATTCTGAAATTAAAAAATAAAGATATTAAAAGAATTTTAAAAGAACGAAAGAAACTTGAAATAGTAGAAAATTTAAGTAAAAATTATAAAATCTTGAAAAATAAAAAATCAAGCAAAATCTACGAATATTAGATTTTCAAAAAATATTTAAATTACACAACAAGAGAAAAGTGTCAGAAG
This sequence comes from Ganaspis brasiliensis, assembly GCA_037103525.1. Taxonomy (NCBI): domain Eukaryota; kingdom Metazoa; phylum Arthropoda; class Insecta; order Hymenoptera; family Figitidae; genus Ganaspis; species Ganaspis brasiliensis. The sequence continues at coordinate 2,841,585 of JAZKLR010000102.1, read as the reverse complement.
TATGAAAACTAAAAAAAAAAACATATAGAAATTATGGAAAATTTAGGGGGAAAATTTTGTTAAGAAAAGAAAAAATTATAAAAAATTGTTTTCATATTTTTGAGAAAAGAAAATATTTTTTAAGAAATACAAAAATTATTATTCCTGTAATATTTTTGTATTTAAAATTAATGTTTTTTTTTGCAGTTTGAATGCTTTCTTAGGTTTATTGTTTATAATATCATTTAAAAGTGTCTTATCTGATGTTTCAATTTCAAATTTGTTAAAATAGATTTCCTTTATACAGTTTGAACATTTCTTTCGAGATAATTGTTTTTTTTTTATTAATTTATTTTTCTTTTGAGGAACGGGGATGAGTTAAATTTATTTTATATTATTATTACAAGACTCATCGTATTATTTTATAATTTTATAATCCAATAATGAAAAATATCTAGGGAATCAGAAAGACCTTTTTAAATTGACAAATCGAAATTCTAAATTTATCTCTTAGATCTGAGAGCGATTGTAAATTGAATAAAACAGAATTAAGAAATGGTTAATTTACGTGCAAAAATCGAAAAATAATTAAAAATTAATCAGCCCCAATTGTCAATTTCAATCAGTTGAAAAATGCACAAGAATAAAAATAACTTTAAAATCGTTGCTAAATCTCAAGCAGAACTAAAAGTAATCATTTCCCTAAATAGACTTTACAGTTGAAATATCGCATCCCACTGCTTATTGGAATTCCAATAAAGAGCGTAAAAGGCGATCATATCCTCAATATGAAGCCAACATTATCGACTATATTTCCAGACCTAGTTATAAAAAAAAAAAAGTCTCAATCCTTTAATCTCATTCGGGTACATTAAAGAGACATAGATCTAGAATATAGTGATGATTATAAATTCCCATCAGGAATTGTCTATAAAAAGAGTGTAAAAACCTTTTGATCCAGGACTTTAACCAGGCGATGCAGCCGGTAGGTGCGGGTCGTAAAATCGTTCTTTCAAGATGAAGACGAAGCGAAGGTGCTAATGAAGTTGATGGAGATATCACTGTGTAAACGATGACACACTGGTACTCCATTCCGTCATTCTTAATTCTCCCAGATATAACCAAAAATGGAAAATCTACTTGTACTTATTTTTTTCTTTAATGTTTCTCGTCAAGTAAAAAAATAATTCAGCTACGCAGTTTCTAAATCCCTAAGGGCCTATAATAAATTTTCAATCGGGAACTTGATCTTTGGACGATTCTCGTTATTTAGTACCTATTCCTCAAGGCTTTGAGCAGAGAGTCAAGAAGTTTTCAGTCTCTTCGTTGCAGTCGAAAAAATGTGCGTAACTAAGACACTGTTGGAGTTCTTAATTTTTCTAAATTCTCTAATTTCCTTGTTATAGTTAAAAATCAATCTTTTCCTTATATCAAACAAACGTTTGTATTTCTATTTTCGCTTTCTACAAACTGAGCAAAATAATCCCCGCTTAACGAGGAAAATAATCCCAGTTTAATGAGAAAAACAATTCCAAGTTTAGTGATGAAAATAATCTAGACGATAGTGATCCTTTGGAAAATAATTTGTTTAGAGATGAATTATAATCTCAGCTTAAGGACCAATATAACAATTTCTCAGTTTGAAGCAAGTAAATTGACTCGTTATCATCTTGAGTCGATTCTTCGATAATCCCAGTGAAGGAACACAAATGAGCATTCCTTTATAAGAGACCATAAATCTCTTCGGGGATAAATCCAAGTCTTATTGTCTTCTTCCTCTTCCGTTTTTGTTCTCCAGAATGCTTTCAACCGCTGAGTTAAAATCTTTTAGACTTTAGAATTGATGAGATCCATAAGTTCACTTACTGTCCTTCTTAAGCGGCAGATTCTCTCAATCAGAAAAGTCCATCAAGTTCTTCATCTGAAGAATCACTCAAACAACACTTTTACTCATTTATTTACATTAGTATAATATTTTATTTTAAATCGTTGCATAAATGAATTTTAGAACATCAACTGTCTATCACTTTAGCTTTTTATCACATCAATGTTAAATTAATCACATCCAAGTTAACATATTGAAATCATCATCTTCGTTAACATTCGAAATACGTTATAATAATAATACTATTATTATAATATATTTATCTATCAACAATATCAATATTAATCTGTCCTATAGCAATTTTTATTTATCCAACAGTTTTAATATTTATCTGTCCAACAATGTCATTATCCCAATAATAATATCTGTTATACTTAATCCAATATTATTAATATTTATTTCGACAACAATATTAATATTTATCTTTTCAACAATATCAATATCTATCTCTCCAACATCTATTGAATAATATCAATTTATATAATATACGATATCAGTTATCTCTCTACAAGCTCATCTGTTCAATATTTCTCGAATAATGTTATCAATTTATATCATAAACCATATCAATGATCATTCTATTATAATGTATTCATCTGTCCAATAAATTTTCTCAATATTATCAATATATCTTCGGTAATATTATCTTGGATAATTTTTCTTCAATATATAAACGTCTTATTTTTTGTTTGACACGGATTATTTACGAATGATTATATAATAACAATAAGTTACAAGACACAGAATAAATTTTAGAATTTTTGAAATATGTGGACCACATTAAATTATTATTATCAAGTGAAATAAACAATCGTTTGTCCCCTTACGATAAATCCTTGTGTCTCTTTACAAATCTTCTGTCTTTGAAAGCTTCCTCAAAATTGTTCTACAAAAGAAATTTTTTTAAAAATGTTTTCATCTTCTAAAAACGATATTTTCTTTCTGTAAACTTCTTTCTGTGAACTTCTTCTTTCTATAAATTTCTTCTCCCAAAAAACTTCTTTTCCTTCCACAAATTCCTTCTCCCAAAAATGTTCTCTTCTTTCTTCAAGTTTCTTCCTACTACAAATTTCCTCTTCGAAAAAAGTCCTCTTCTTTCCATGAATTTCTTCTCCTCAAGATACTCCCTTTGAATAAATTTCTCTTTTTAAAAATTGTCTCTTCTATTTAGGAATTTTTCTTCTCCACACAAAAAATGCAAATCCCATTTAAAAGTGCTGAATTGCGAGAAAATGCAGCCGAGCATCTTTAAGATTCTTGAGCCCACACAATCCCATAAAATCTCTGAAGAGCAAAATAAAGTCTGCATCGTATCATGCGGCAGGTTTTATTCCTTTATTTATGAAAGCATTCAACAACACTTCTCTACTGTTTTCTTGAAATTCAAAAACGATCAAGATTCAATAAATAAATTCTATGAATTAAGAATGTTGATTCTATAAATGATTAAGAATATAAATTCTATAGATTAAGAGTGTAGATCTATAAATCAAGAATATAGATTTTATAAATTAATAATATAGATTTTATCAGTTATAAATGAGATTTATGTCCAATCACTAGTAATTGATATTTTTATTTTTTTTGTTTATAATTACTATAAAAATTTCCAAGATGAATTTGGAGAAAGTTAAAAAAAATTAGACAAGAGATTAAAGAGAGTATAAGCCTGGAAAAAGAGTTTTTTTTTTAAAGAGAGATTCGAGGATCAATTAGAGTGAAAAAATTTGTGCGAGATGAGTTAAACGTGTCATGATATAGAAGACAGACGGACGGATATTCTGTCTCGTAGACTACGTTCTAAACTACTGAGGAGTGGCGTTGTGTTGGCTTTAGCGACTACCGGCAACTACCAACGTCGACGCCGACGCCGATGACGACGTCGACGTCGCGCCTGACTAGGAAGCTGAATGCGTCCGTTGCTAGGCGATTTCAACATTCCCAGACCCGGCCAATACATTCTGAATTCACAATCACACTCATTATCAGTACAATGCACTTGATCAACGCTTTTAATTGCACGATTCAATTTTTATTTGAAAAACTCAATTCCTATTTTCGATAATATTTTTCTTTACATTTTTATTTTCTTTTCACATTAAGAAAGTTTATCCAAAAAATAGATTTTCTACAGATTCTTATAAAATTTAAATGACATATTAAATGCATTATTTTACATGTATGGTTACAATTTTATTGAAATTTACCGTTCTGTTTTTAAGATATAAATTTATGAAGTTGAGACTTTTACATGAAAACAGTAAAAAAACGCGCGAACTGACTATATTTTAAGGTATTTCTCCGATGAGCAGTCCCTGTCAAAAGTTAGTATTTCAGTTAATAGCAATTATTTATTATAATAATTTATTTTTTAACTTATTATTTACTGTGAATAGTTAATTGACCATCAGCCAATAGTTTTTTTTAATCAAAATGTTTAAAGAATAAACAAATGTTGTTAAATTTTTAACGTTTCTCAAAGATACCTTTTTTACAAAACTATTTTTTCTTACCATTTTTTTAAAAATGGTTCAATTTAAGTGAATAATAGCTTATTTTCTTTAGAAAAACAAACTCTATAACTTCACCTCGTCCGATTTTTTAAAAAAGGGACCATTTTTTAAATGAAACAGTTTGTTTATAAATATGTTATTTAGAAATATGTTTTTAAATAAATTACTATATTTAAAAAATGGTCCACTTTTTCATAAATCTGACGAGGTGAAGTTGTAGAGTTTGTTTTTCTAAGGAAAATAAACTATTATTTACTTAAATTGAACCATTTTATAAAAAAATGGTAAGAAAAGATAGACTTGTAAAATAGGTATCTTTGAAAAACGTTAAAAATTTAACAACATTTGTTCATTTTTGAAACATTTTCATTAAAAAACAATTGGCCGATGGCCAAAAAAAATTTTTAAAAAATTTATATTTTTAACTACAATATAATATAATATTTAATTAATTTACCGTACGGTTGTTAAAAAAATGTTATATTTATTAATTAATTTAAAAAAAAAAATTTTTAATTTAAATTAAACTATTACCTAATTTAAATATTATATTTAATGCTTATTTCTCGTTTTTCATAACAAAATTAAGAAAAAAAATGATTCAAAACGAAACATTAGAGTCTTTTTTACTAACTACAAAACAAATTATGAAAAAACTTGATTTTAAAGTTAAATAAGTACACAAAATATATTTATTTATGAAGATTTTTTAAAAAAATTTGTGTATTGTTTTTTCTGTATAAAGCCTTTCTTTTAGATATTTTAGAGTACAATAAAAAAAAAACCAAAGCTAGAAATATATTTTTTTTTGTAGGAATCATTTAACAAAGTTGAAAGTAAAACATTGAATTTTCACAAAAATGTAGATTTACAAAAAAGTTAATTTTTGAAAGAAAATCTTACTAAATAATCTTACTTTAACTTCTACTACACTTCTTGAGTTATTCCGGAGATCTGAACAGAATTTTGAGAACTTTGAAATTTTTCAGATTGATTTTCACAACTTTAAAATTTTTTTTTCTGATTTCTCATAAAGAATTAAGTAATTTCATTTAGTACTTTCTGTAGTCTAGATATCAGAAAATATTTATACCAAGTAGCAAACTTAAACAACTCAATATAAAGATTTTATTCATTAAAAACCTCGCGTTCACAAAATAGCCCCGCTTGACGGTAATTGTATTTCATAGCAGCAAAAAAAAAAAAAAATTTGTCCAAGACACTACACTAGTGTATTCATACGTATTTTTCTTAGCTGAATCCAAATCCAAAGTCAGAATTGTTAGATTGGGTCTAATTAAAAAAAAAAAAAAATTGTAAAAACAAATCTTCGCCAAAAAAATGTTTTTCTTTTTTCCGAATCACTACGCCAGTGTATTCCTACGCATTTTTCTTCGCTGAATCTGAATCCAAAGTCAGAATTGTAAGATTGGTTCTACTTTTTGACATAATCTCGAAAAAAAAAATTAAAACACAAATAAAAAAAAAATAAAAAATCTCTTTGTTTTCCTACGTATTTATTTCCACTGAATCCAAATCTGAAGTTAGAATTGCCAGATTGGTTCAACTTTTTGAGATATTATCAAAAAAACTGATCAAAAACACGAAAAATCACTTTTTTGAGATTATCTCAAAAGTTTTAGCTAATCTGATCATATTCTGACTACGGATTCGGATTCAGCGAAGAAAAATACATAGGAATGAAAAATGAATAAAAAACACCTTTTAACGTAATAAGTATGAATACTTAATTTTTTTCTTATTTCATAAAAGCTAAAAAAGTTCTCAAAAAGAATGAGAATTCGGATCGACTAAAATTTGAATAGATTGAAAACTGGATTAATTTAAGGAGGTTCTCTCCACTTACACAATCTCAAACTAGAAAGTCGTTTTTCACCCTAAATAAAAGTATTAAAATCAATTTCACTAAATTTTGAAAGATCTAGTTGTACATTTTTTATAAAAAAATAGGTTGATTTAAAATTTGTTTTCAAATAATAATTATTTTACATTTTTTCTTTCAATCCAGTTAAAATCTATAATTCTCATACAATTTTTACAAATAATAGCTCATTTTTCTCGTTTAAACATTATCTACAATTTTATTTGTTAGATTTTGTTAAATATTATTTTGTTTAAACAGTACGTAAAAAACAAAATTTATTTGTTTAATAACTTTTAAACAAAATATTCTTTAATAAAAACCAAGAAATAAAATTGTAGAGAATGTTTCAATGAGAAAAATCAGCTGTATTTGTTGAAATTGGATGAAAATCCTAGATTTTAACTAGATTTAAAAAAAAAGTATTAAATATTTAATAATTATCACTTAACAACAAATTTTAGCTCAACCGAATTTTTTTTGAAAAATGTACAATTGGAACTATCAAAATTTAGTGAAATTAATTTTAATAATATTTTTATTTGGTCACAAAAAACATTTTTTAGTTGGAGGTTATGTCAATGGGGAGAACCTCCTTAAGTTTAGATTATTAGTGAATTGAAGCCAATTAATATTTAGAAATAAATATATAATATAATAAAATAAAACATTACATTGAAAAATGCGTAAAATCTTCAAAAAAAAGTCCAACAAACTATAAAAATTATTTTAAATGAAAAAACGTTTAATTGCGTTTAGCTGCCGAAACGTAAAAGAACATCTTTGTGTTTTATTGACTCGGAGTAATTGATAATTTCCTAAGAATTAACTATAAAAATATTACAAAAAGTATTAAAAACAAAAAAATAGTGGAAAATGAATTACAAAATAAAAAGCAATTAGAATAAAATTAGAAAATGTAAAAAAATAAGTAAAAATTATACAAAAGAAATGACAAATTCCTTTAAAAATGAAAAACTTTAGAAAATTATTCATAAATCGACGAAAATGTAAAAAAAATTATATAAATTCACAAAAAAGAAGAGCTAACGTAAAAACAATTAGATAAATGAAGAAAAAATTGTACTCCCCCGCTCCGTTAAATTATCCAAATAAATAAAAAAATCAATGAGAAAATAAATCAATTTTTTGAAACGTTATAAAAACAAAATTATATAAATTTAAAATTCTGAATAAATGAAAGTTTGATTCAACTGGAGTTTGGGATTTATTTAAATTATAAAGAATTACTCAAATTGAACACGAAATTATTAGAAACTAATATTCTTGACTTTCTTTCTACTAAAAACTTTTAGATCGTTATCTGAACCATTTTAAATTAAATTTTTCAAGATATTAAAGAATTCAAGATTGAAATTAAATTGTTGAGTATTATCCTGCGAATTCCTGGAATTTCATAAAAATTTCCAGAACACTTAAAACATTTTTTAATCGTTTTACAAATTCTCAGTTTTTATCTTGATGTACTAAATTGATAACAATATCTCAAATCACTACATACGCTGACTTTAAATAGATTTTTGTAAAAAATAGGGGACGCCTGTAAAGCTTGGGCTAATAAATTCAACTGTTACTTGAAAAAAAAATTGTAAAAAACCCGTTTTACTTTTCCAAGCAGGACAAGGCAATTTGTAATTCTCCGAGTTTCTAAACTTATGCGGCTGAATTTTTCAATTTTGTCGTAATGCATGAAAAGAATATCTCTTTTTATAAAAAAAAAAGAGATAAAAAAATAATTTTCTTGGACGATTGAAATTTCGGATATTTTTTGTAAATAATTTGAAACAATAATTCGAGATCTAAGAATATAACAATTTATTTCCTTCTTAATTTCTAAACAGTCAAGAAAACTATTCTTAATATTCAAATAGAAAATTTCGTGATCAATTTAAAAATCCATAACCTCTGACACGAATTATTTTCATATAGGATTCAAATTTCAATTTGTAAATAATTAGAAACAATTATTTCAGGTCTACATAATTACAAAAATCGTTATTTCTATTACAATTTTGGAAGAGAAAGAAAAATATTCTAAAATACAAAATAGAGAGTTTCTATGATAGATTTGAAAACCTACTATTAAATCTCTTAGAGTGATTTAAAAATCCATGAGTTTTCAAATCAATCAAAGAAAATAGCAAAAGAAAATCTTCTTAATTATCAAAATGTCGACAAAAGTTAACTTAAGACTCTTATTTTATAACTGATTTTCACTTAGGTAAATGAGAACTTAATTAAATTGTAAATACAATTTATATTATTCTTTGCTATTATTGCAGTTACATATTTTCACTTAAATAAACGAGAATTTAATTAAATTATTTAATTATTATTTACTTTGTATTTTTACAAATTATATTATTCTTTATTATTAATGCAATTATAATTTTAATTAAAAATGTTTTTCATTTACCTAGGAAAGTTCAAGATTAAAAAAAATTGATTCCTTTGGTTTAAAATTTCGTTTCGTTATATTTTTAATTTTTAATTATGATAATCATTTTTCTTCCTTACATTTTTAAAAGGGCCCGTATCATTTTGACACAAATTTTTTCAGGCAACTTGTTATTTTGTACTCCACAAGATGAATGTTATATTTTACTCCTTCTAAAATCAAAGATTTTTAAGTCTTATTTATTAAATAATTGATTTTAATACATGCAATTAATATTAAAAGACTTAATTAATCCAGTAAGTTCAATTATTGAATAATTAAAACTTAAAAATCTTTGATTTGAGTAGGAGTAAAATACAACATTCATCTTCGGGAGTACAATATAACAAGTTGCATGAAAAAATTTGTGTCAAAATGATACGGGCCCTTTTTAAAATATCAGAAATTTGAAAAAAATTTCGAAATAAACAAAATTTAGAATGATTGACAATAAATGGACATAAAACAATAAAGTTATTTATCCGAAACCTCCATCTTTTATATTCCTTAAAATTTAAGCATAAATTCTTGCCAATATCAAGAGGAATTCATAAAAGTTTCAAGCGAGTTCAACTGTATTTGTAGATTGAAGAATTTATATCGAAAAATATTTTCTCGAAATGATTGAAATGTTTTGAAAAATACAACTGTTTTGATGAAATAAAATAATATAAAATTGAATAATATAATTTTCTATTTGAAATTTAATTTTAGTAAGTTTAATTTAATTTTATTAAATCAATACTTGGTAATATTTATTAAATATTTTCAATATTTTTTAACAATAACTAAGAAAAAAAAATAAACCTGAAACTTTTATGAATTTTTTGGGTATAAATTTGAAGTCAAATTTCAAGAAAATTAAAAAATGAGCTATTTTAAAAATATAGAATATATATTTTGAGTCGCTTTTTTTGGTCGCTATTTTCTAGCCGCTACTTTATGCAATTTTATTTAAATATTTTAATTTCTAATTTATTTAATACTTGTTTCAAATCTAGATTTCAAAATAATTAATGAAAAATGAAATTCACACAAATAGAAAATGTTGAACTACTTTTTAAATAACTAATTAACAAAGTATCGGCTAGCTACAGCTCAATAATTTTACAGAATAATTAATAATAATAATCGTTTATTTTTTCATGATAAATTTTTCTCAAACTCTTCGTATTCCGTTTTACAATAAATTAAGAATTATGTCAATTTTACAAATTTTCTACTAATTACGTAATTATAATTACATTGAAAAGCATCCAGAAATCTTCATTTGAAATTTTTTAAATCAGTAAAATAATTTTCCTCCTTTTTTGTGCAAAACTGTAATTAAATTTGATTTCAACGAATTATCCGATATTGAATGTACAAAGGAAATTTTCATATTAGAATATAATATCACTAAGATAGAATTAAATTTATCATTGCAAAGATAGAATTTGCCGCTTTCAAATTAATTCAACGGAATTATTTATTATTTCCATAATTATACATAAAAAAAAAAAGATACCACATGAATACAAAACTCAAGAAATACCTTTTAACCAAGTTTCTCTACTTTTCAACGCATTAAAACTGAACTTAAAACTTTTTCAAATTTAATCAAATTCTTTTCCTTTCTTGTGTACTTTACGATCTTGAAATTCTATTTTACCTTTAATTAAAAATTCTCTCAAGCTTTCAACTTCTACTTTTTGTCCAATTCCAAAATAACAATCTGTTAGTGTTTTCCTCGTGTAAAAATAATACAAAAAAACACAATTTATAAAATAGTAAACACTTTAATAAATTAATCAATTTACATTTAACTCATTTTATCAATTATATACTTTTCCATCAATTTATACACACAAAAAAAAAGAAAAGAAAAAAACCAATAACTTCGTAACGAATAAATATCATCGAGTTACAACCCCAGAAAGAACGTGACCTCGCACTAATTCACCGTGATTAACTGGTTACATAAAAATATACCTTCTAGAGAGTCAATATTTGCCATGAAAATGAAAATCAATCATCAAGGAACGTTTAAATCAAACTAAACGTGAAAATTGTGTTTACAGAGAGATTTTCCTGCATAAATTTGCTTTTTTATCGTTTTCTTTTTTTATTTTATTTTATGCGGATAATAAAATATTCAAATGAAGAAAAGCCAGTAGAACAGTATCAGCTCGAAATTGAATTTGTCTTTGGTTGTTTATTTATTTATTTATTTTTGTTTTTTGGAGATAAACAAAAATAAGGGACACGCCTGATCTCAAGTAAACAACGGGAGTAGTAGTTCGTTTGTAGAAGAACCCATTGAGCAGAAAGGGGTGGAAAACTGGCAACGAATTCACGTATTATCGATCGACAAGAAATTGCGTGAGCCAGTCCATTCAAAGTTTACAAGACTGACACATGCGCCCTTTACACTGGTCCCTGAGAAAATTTGATAAAGGCGCGAACCTTTCGTCGCCTAGGCGACCTAAAGTGAAAACTTTTTGTTGTTTCTTTTTCACCCTTTTCTTTAGTTTTAGTTCTTTTAAAAGTTGCCATTACTGGAAAAGCTTTATTCTTGAGGAATGGATGCCAGAGAAAATCGATTTTTATTAAATAAAGTGGGACTCTGGTTATTTGGAACGCACATGAAAACCGAAAAACAAACTTGACCCGGACTAGAAACTGGATTATTGAGGCGACAATCTGGAACATAAAGCGTCAATCTCAAAAAATTTATCTTCTTTTTATTATGATTTTAATATTCATTATATATATAATATTTAAAAATTATTTAACTATTTTATTATAAAAAATGTATAAAATAAAATTAAATGCTCTTGAAAAAGAAAAAATGTTAAAAAGTATTAAATTATTTTAAAGTACATAAATATTTTATCCGTCAGAAAAGTGAAAATATTTTCTTTTATTTTATTTAAAAAAGAAAAAGCGAGTAGTGCAGCTTTTATGGAAAAGTCAGAGTATAAAAGATACTTTCTGAGAATCGTTTTTTTTTCGAGTAAAATAAAAGTACATAATACAAAAGGCAAGATAGTAGGATATGTCTTTTTTATTACATTGTTGTAGGCAAGCTACTACAAATAACGACTACACATCTAGTCTATTCTATGTTTTCTCTCAATCATCAAGTCTCTTTTGAATAATCAGATAAGATTCTCGAATTGACAATAAAAGAAAAACTCTTCATTTCATTATTTTAAGAAGTTTTTTTCTGAAATAAAATTAAGCTCTTGCAATTTTAAAAAATTAAATTATTAACATCTGGAAAATTTTTATTTTAATTCAGATAATGTTCGACTCTGGACTAACATCGGAATTTTCAAGAAAATCGATGTAATAACTAAGAGTCAAATTTACTTTTGCACAGACTTTTAGACTAACGTCGATCGAAATTTCAACGTTAGTAGATCAAACTGTGCTAATTTAATTTTTATCTTTTTTACAATTAAGAATGTTCAAGTCATTGACATAATCTTAAACTAGAAAACGGGTTTTTACATAAAATAGAAATATTATTAAAATTGATTTCACCGAATCTTAAGGTATTAGTCGCGTAAATGCTCCCGCAAAACTCCCGCAAAATAAAAAGAACAAAAAATTAACTTTTATATCAACTCATTTGCTTCCTTGTGACCTCTTCTAATGTAATATATGTAATTTTAACGATTTTGAGTCAGGTACTATAAGTTATCGTGATGTATTGCTCACACGTTTTCGACATTTTTCAATGAAACCATGTGAAAATGAAAAATTATGAATTTTTAAATTATTGTATTTTTTATACGGCGTGGTCAATAAAATTAATTTTTTTTTTAAAGGATTTATTTTATCTCAATGTGTAACTTAGTAGTTTTATTTGAAAAACTGACGACTTGTTTTTTTATAATTGAATATAAGAGACATTTTTTACATGCATTTTGTGCTATTGCATGTAAAAGGTATAAACTTTGAATTAATATTTTGAAGCTCAGAAGTGGTCAAAATTAATAGGATAGATCTCATTTCATAGATAAATACGTCATGAATACAGATACAAAGTTTTAAAAAAATCTGACGAAAATCATTTTACGCGACTAATACCTTAAAGGATCTACATTTTTGAAAAAAATTAGGTTGAAACAAAATTTGTTATCAAAAAATAAAATATTTCAAAATTATGGGGTCTTTTTTTTAATTTTGTCAACAATGTTAATTTTCATCCAATTTTGACAGCTCATTTTGATCTTTAAAACATTCTTTTTCTATTTTTTTTAAATGTACACTTAAGTGTTTCAATATCGGGTAAAATCAAACTTAATAATATTTTTATTTTAAGTGTAAAATCATTTACTATTTTGAGATTATGTCAATGTGTTAAATATCCAAAAATTTGTAAATAAAGATAATTTAATAAGGTTTATTAAAGCAATTATTAAAAAATTGACATTCATTTAATTTAAATTGACATTTAAATAAAATATTTTCTAAATTAAATAACAAAGAAACCAATAAATTCTGAGACCTTCAAGTCGACAATATATAAAAGAAAAAGTATCTTGAACGAAAAAATGCCAGTTTCATTGTACAGACAAATTTATAAAAATTATAAGCAAAGAATATTTGGCTCTGAAACGAAACCCTTCATCGATAGTGCCAAACTTTTTCGAAAGTTTTTCCTTAATTTTCCAAGCAAGCACAAAAGATACCCTGCCAAATGTTTTGAGAAAAAATTTATGATCTGTTGGCAAATAACTATGAAAAGTTGAATTTTAGAAAAGATGTTTGTTAAAAAACGTTTTAAACACAAATCAAAGAAATATATTATTTTGTATCTTTTTTTTAAATAAATTGTGCGAATAAAATTTACTTTATATTGTATATAGGATTTCCTCAATTTCTTTTGACAAAAAAAAAAAATTTTTCTTTTTTTATATTGACAACATCGAGTCAGGTTAATATTGTAAATTTTGTCGCATTGGAACTTCAAAAGACACTAACTTCTGGAAAACTGTCTCTTAAAAAAGATACTACAATTTAAAGTTTCAGCAGCTTTAGGGTATTAAAGTATTTCTTTTTTTTGGGTTATGAACTTGGATTACTTTCTTCGATAAAAAAGTTGAAAAAAGGATCAAAGGCAATTTTCAACAAGAGCAGTGGAAAATCTTCAAAGCTTACACCCACTATTTCATTTAACGATTTCATAAAATTTTCCTTCTCTATTCTCTGATGACATAAAGAATCTAATTTTTTAATAATACTTCTGCATTTATTAAAACTTTCTGAATTGTTTTGTGACATTTTTTTTTATGGCTTCTCCCTTTTTTTTATTTCTTTTTTCCTTTACTTTTACGTAATTTGCATAATGGGGGAAATTAAGCGTCTTATAAATCTATTAATAGTTCCACTATTTTCGTTCATAAAAGACCTTCGTTCATTTGGAGCAAATTTCAAAGAAAACTGATTTTACGCAGTACAGTTTTTCTATTCATGCGAACAAAATACGAATCACAAGGCTCAGGTAACGAGTATAAAAAGTCTGATGATAAAAAATTGCCACATTGGCAACGAATGAAAAGGAACTTTCTTTTTATATGTACTTTTTATCGACAATGTTCACAAGAAAGAAACAGCATTAAAAATGAAGATAATAAAATTGAGAATATGCAGAATAAAACAAAGAAATAAAAAATTTAACAACTATTTTGATGAGAAATTCTGAGAGTTAACTTTCTCGTGAGAGATAATATATTTCAAGAACAGAGAAAATATTTACTTCAAGCAAAATTAATTCTTAGTCAAGTCAGGCAATATTTTCCGTAAAAGAATGTAAAAAGATTGGTTCAATATTTACCGAAGATTTTATTAAGAAAAATTGTAATTTAAAATAAAAAAATAAAAAAAGAATTGTTAATAAACAAAAGAATCTACCAAGCTGTCGACAATTTATTAGCTTGTAAATTAATCCAAGATTTACTACTTTTGTCATTTAATGCAATGCAAGAAGCTATAAAATTGTTTACAGTGATTATTCAGGAATAAAAAAAAAAGATAATAATTCAAAAAATTGTAAAATTAAATTTCAAATGGCTTTCATTACTATCAAGTTTTAATCGATTTTAATTTTTATTGATTCAAAATTCAATTTCAATTATCTAATAAATGTCAATTTTTCTGAAATTTAGTTTATCAAAAATTCAATGGTTGTTAATTTTAATTACTCCAAAAAATTTTCTCTAGAACTTTTATTGTTTCAAACTTAATATTGATTTTAATTTCAATCAACCCCAATTTTAATCGATCCGAATTTCCAATCACCTACTTTCATGTTGGCAAACTCTAATTTGAGATAAGCCGAATTTCAAGCTACAGTTTAATTTTCCAAATCCGATTTCTTGAAGTTTTAATCAACCTCAATTTTAATTAACCTATTATCATAATCAATTTTAACTTTAATTTATTTAAATTTCAATCGATTTAGACTTCAATTGGCCTAAATTTCAAAATATTGTAATTGTAATTAACTCTGTCAACTCAAACTTGAAGCCAATTCAATTTTAATCAACTTGAAGCTAAAATTCATTAAAAAAATCATTTTATTACAATTTTAATTAATTGCAATTTTAATTAATCCAATTTTCAATTTATTAAATTTCCAAATCAATTTCAACTTTAATTTGTTCCAATTTTGCGAGGCGCATGATTAATTAAAATTCATTAATTAGAATTTTCATTTTATACAATTTCATTAGATATATTGTCTTTATATATTATTTCTTTTTTGCTGCATTGTAATTTTTCGAATTTGTTTTCAATTGAATTTAAATAAATCCGAATTTTTACTGAACAGAATGTTTAGGTTGCCTAATTAACATTTAAAAGAATTTTAATTGCGTAAAATTTATTTTAAACCGAATATTTATTTAAAAGAATTCTCATTTAACCGAATTTTCATTTAGCAGAATTCTCATTTAACAGTTAATTTAACTTCGGTAAAATTTTTTAATGGCTAAATTGACAAATTGAAGATTATATCTAATGAAAATCATCAAATGAACATTCTAAATAATAAAATTATAGAACTTAATCATGAGCACCAAAATTAAACATTTTATGACTATTTTCCTCTATTTTTGACATTTTCTTTTTGTAACTGCTTCCATATTTTTTTTTTATAATTTCTTATTTTATCAAAAAATTTATTTAGCATATTTTCCTATATTTTTCAGAATTTTAAAACATTTTTCTTCTTTCGCTGTTTAATTTCACACATATTTTATTTAAATTTAAATTATTATTAATAATTTAAACTCATTATTAGTAAAATAAATCTTAACCGACAAAAAATTAGAGTTTTAATTTATTAAATTTCAAAAATTTCAATTAATCCAAATTCGAATTCTTTCAAATAAAAATTCGGTTCAAATTTTCTTTCTTCTGTAAAATTGTATTAAATATGAATTCAACATAACTGATATACATAATATATAGGATATACAACATAAATCCTATTTTTTTTTATTTAAATTGAACTTTTTTTATTTGAATCAAAAGTTGATTTTTTTTAAATATACAAAATCATCATATAAAATTTTCAAATGCTTATTTTAAACTGTCTATTTTTTAAACGGTCTATTTTTTAAACTGAGAACATTTAATAAGAAATAATAAAGAATAAAACATTTAATAAAAATCAAACAAATTATGTCGAATAAATGAGAAAATTTCAAAAAAATATTTTCAAATTTCATATGATCGCAAGATTAAGAAAATTAGGTAAAAGCAACGAGAAAATTACAAATTTAAAAAAAAAAAAAAACGTAAAAAGGTAAGAACATAGTCTATTAAAAAAATGAGAAAATTCCTTTAAATAGAAAAGGTCAGGGACATTATTAAAGAAAAAAAATAAAAATAAAAAAAGACAACACAAAAATGAAACAGTGACATAAAAGTATATAAAAAAGTAGAAACTCTTTAAAACAAATTAAACTATTTAGGGACATTTCTTTAAATTCAAAAAATAAATACGAAGATAATTAAAAAAACGTTAAAATATATTACTAAAGAGAATTTTTTTTTAAAAGTAGAAAAACTAGAGAATTATTTTACAAATTGAAAAAAAAAAGAATGAATAAAATTTTGGAAAATTTTCAAAAATTTTAAGAGGAAAAATTCTATGAAATTTTAGACCGACGCGACGGTAAAATGAAAATATTTAGCACACGATGAAATGTACATGATATATAATAAAAGAATAAAAGTCTTCAAAAAAGTAGAAAATTGAGACAAAATGTTGATAAAAATGTCGAATAAATGTTTTATAATATTACAACTTAAAACAAGTCCAACAATAAATTTAGAAAAATTTAGAAAAAAGAAAGTCTAAAAATTTTATGAAAGAATAAATAAGTTTGCAAAAAATAGAAAAGATGTGAAAACAAACTGAATAAATTCACAAAAAATGAGCGTATTTATTTTTAAAAATATGAAAATAATTAAGAAAATCAACGAAATAAAAAGTTTAGTGAATTTTATAATAAAAAAATTGTGTCATCATCTGTATTTGCACAATTTTTAAAATTTATAAAGAATAAAATATTAAAATAGAATCTTTTCAAGATTTATCCACAAACGTCTGGGTTTTATTTATGGCTTGAAGTTCTTTACATACAGTATTAGACATCCGGGGAATTGTGATTTTTTTTTTAATTTAAATCATGATTTTAATTTAAATACCTCAATGATTTAAAACCTGATTTAAATCAATTGCAGCCCTAGAATTCAATTACTTTAAAATTTTGCCAAATAAAATACAGATTTATTTTAATTCTATTGACAATGATTTCAAAAAATTCCAATTCAGTAAAAAAAAAATATTATCTAATCTTTAAAATCTCTAAATAATGAATTTAAAAATAAATCATTAATTTTTCGATACCTACGGATTTTTTTAAGATACTGTTTTCAAAAATCGAAATCATAGAGAACGTAACAAAACTTTCAGGGAAAAAAATTTAATGCTTAATACGTATTTCTACAAAATATAAAATTAATTTAAGGTTCGTCTTATGAGATATGATTATTTGAAAGTTATTATTTTTACACAGGTATAAATTAAAAGACATTTTTTTGGTTACAATTTTGTTAATTAATAAATAAATCATACGAATCAAGTCGAAAAATTAGATTTAGATAATTAAAAGTCTGTAGATTACCTAAATAACTTTTAATTTTAACTTATTTCACCGTAAGATAAGAGAATAAAATTAAATAAATAATTAAAATTTTCAAGTTTTGTTTTTGTTTTATCGAAAGTTAATACATATGACGACATCGCTTTTTTAATGATTCGGAAAAACATGACTATATTCATGCACGTTGGCGGTTGTCACAAAAACAAAAAAAAACTCATATCGAACGTTTTTGCAAAAACTAATATTCCTGATTTTATAACACAAAAACGATATTTTATGTAAAAGACAAATTTGTTATATTTGAGGAGTACTTTTTCAAAACTGAATAAATCCAATAACGGGAATAATACATAATATACATTTTTTTGTATCCTGATTATTTATATAGTCGATCGCTTCGATGCAAAATAATTTTCAACTCTTTTTTACCACCTCTGGTTATAAAGATACAACATTTGTCGCATTTTTTGAAAAACTATTTCGAATGGATTTATCAAGTTTTGAAAGAGTGCTTCTCATTTACTTTCAAAAGAATTGTCACAAAAGAAAAATTTCAACATAGATATTTTATGTTTGTTGAATACATCAAAAGAAAATTGTGATTTTAATTAGATTGTCAACGAAAGTTTTTTTTTTCGACCTGAAACTTAACTTTGGTGTTCGTAACACCTGTCGAATATATTTATTCATTTTAATTTACTCATTGATTAAAGTATTAAAAAAGAATGTCTTTTTTACAATTCTCTTTTTTTCTTTAATATATGGTCCAATACTTCTTTATTTAGAAACAAGTCTTTATATCTTAAAGGATTTATTTAAAATTTTTTCTTTTTAACCTCTTTGTTTAACATTTGTAAACATCTAATGTTTAATATTAGTCCAAAACAATTGAATATATTTATTATATAATTTTGAAGTTAACCTCTCTAAAAAAGCATCGATGCCACGGTAAATTAATCGAAAATTACAACGATAATCAAATTAGGTTTATTTTTATTTAATTAGTTTTTCATGTTGAAAGATATTTTGAATATTTTTTGACTAAATCTAAATGCAGTTCTGATTACCTTTTCAGTCAAAAAATCAATTTGACTAGCAGCGTTGGCTTATAACTACGTTAATTTTCTCTTTAAATTTTTGTTTTTAAGTTTCTGAAATTTGTTTTTTTTGGTTTCCTCATGAAGGAAGTTTTGTATTTTTTTATTACCTTAGGGGAGACCACCTAACAGTAGACAATTTGAATTTTCTTTAAAACTGTTTTAAAATTGTAATTCGGTTTATTATAATAAGATTTTAGAAAGAAAATAAGATAACCTAACAATGTTTTTTCGATAAAATATAAATAATTACCGTGTAGGAATGAAAAAACCCGTTTTTGAACGTTAAAAAAAAATAACCTGAAATATATTTATAGTTTTCGTGAAAAATACAATTTTTTTAAGGATTTTAAATGCGCTTTTATAAAAATTCAAGGCTTAAAAAATAATATATGCCACCACGAAGTGTTAGCTTTCTTTATTCCTAATTATTATTTAAGCACTTTTTTTTTAATTTTATTTAATAATTAAAAAGTTAACAACTTTTATGGTAACAAATTGATTTTATTTTGAAGAATACTTATCAAGGAAATGCATTACGGGTAAAAAGCTATTCCACAATTTATATTTTTTAAATAAGACAGGATTATCTACTGTTGGCAAGAAGTAATTTTTTAGTCAATTTTTATCGTATTATAAAAATACTTATTATAAATAACTGGTTAATTTTAAGCACATTTTGCTGATTGTGATAATTAATTGAAGAAATTATCTTCATTTTAGTATTAAACATTTTATGAATTACTTCAGCCTAAAATATTTACACCTGTTGGAAATTTTTACTATCTACTGTTGGGCAGTCTCCCCTATTTACTATTATTTG
Organism: Ganaspis brasiliensis; assembly: GCA_037103525.1. Taxonomy (NCBI): domain Eukaryota; kingdom Metazoa; phylum Arthropoda; class Insecta; order Hymenoptera; family Figitidae; genus Ganaspis; species Ganaspis brasiliensis. The sequence continues at coordinate 2,821,781 of JAZKLR010000102.1, read as the reverse complement.
TAATTTGTAAGTAGCTTACCGATCAAAGATGCGTGCTTCTTTGAGAACATTTCCTAAATTGATGTAGGCGTCCAGGAAATTGGGATCAAGAGCCACAGCCTTCTCGAAATGATGTATTGCCAGCCAAATTTCACCTTGAGCGTTGAAAACACAACCGAGATTGCTCCAGGCGACCGCAAAATTGGGTCGCGTCTCAATCGCCTTCAGGTAGCAGGCCTAGAGTTCAAGTCAAAAGTTGTTAATTAAAAAAGTTCGCGATTCTTAGAGGGTCGCGCCGCGCATTGCCCGTCCTCTTCTTGCCGCGCCGCAGCTTTCGAAACGTGCTCAAGAAATTTTCGTTCTTATTTTAGTTTTCGAAACTTTATACAAATAAAATCCGAGTTCAATTGTTAAATCACAAAAAGCCGATTTCAAATGAATATTTCCCGATCTCCAGAGATTGCCGAAAAAAAAACATACTGGTATTTACAAAATATTTTTAATTAAACGTGAAATTTACAATTTCAAAAATAGATTTTAAAACTAGACTGAATCAGTCTATGCTAAATAAATTCAAAGTGAATAAATACCTCTATAATTGATTTTCTCATTCTCAAAAGAAAACCAACATTACACATTTTAAAATAAAATTTTCAGATCCTTTTACTAGATATCCGAGCCAGATATCACTTTACACAGAAACTGACAACTCCAGAGAAACGAGGAATTTCCGTATATTTTCCTTTAGTCAAGGCTTTCTCCGTCTTGAAATTATCAACGATCCTTTTAAAAAGTTTTCATCGAAAATTCTCTCTGCAAGAACGGGAAATTTTCTCGAGCACGAGACGACCTGTCTGAAAAAGAAATTCTGAGAATTACCAAAAAGCGTGATTATTATTCATTGCGAAAAAATTTCTACTGCTAGGCATCATTACATTTATCATCGTATTCATGTTCACATTTAGATTAAAAATTCATCAGGTGCTGGCTAAAAGAAAAAAATAAAAAATCACAGAGTAGTAGTTCCCAGAAGAGTATGAAAGTGTTTTCATTTGTGAATATCTGCAGTGTATCAGGAAATTGGCTTCGGAAAGGTAAAAGGACTAACGAGACGCGCCACGAAACGTCTGGATTCATGCTGGTGATTCTCCGGAAAGCGTCCGGTGGACTCACCAACATCTTATATCACTAATTTAATTCTTCCGTTTCTCTCTTTTGGCTTTTTATCGTTATTTTATTTTCTATTTTCGTTTCTGTTTGTTTTAATTTCTAATTATTGTTTGAGAGAAAAGGAAGAAAATTCAGCAAAAACTAATGATTTGTTAACCTGTCGAAAAAAAATAATCCCTTTCATTAAGGGTGGTTAATGGCAATTTCTTTTGACAAGAAAATCAAATATACATCACTCTCTGCTCCAGATTAATCGTCTTCTAATCCAAGACGCTCCAAAGGAAAAGCATAAGTGTAACGCGCGTGCCGAGAGGCGGGCTGCATTATAAACTGTGTAATCCATACCTAAAAAAATAAAAGGGGATCATCGATTGGCTAGTCTCTTTAGAGCAGTGGATTTACAAAAGTGGAAAACAGTTGTGCCGTGAGGAAAGGAACACTTTAAATGGAATTTTTTGTACTCTTTCGAAATAATTTGCATTGAATTAAAAAAAAAAGAAAAAAAAACTATCATAAAAATGGACAAATTTAATTTTCATGACTTTAAACAAGTTTAACTTTTATGAATTTTAAAAAAGGTATCTCTGAGGGAATTTAAACAAGTTTAACTTCTGTGAATTTTAAAAAAATTTTATTTTCGCGGATTTTAAAAAATGTATTTTGTACGAGTTTAAACGAACTTACTGTTTGCAAAATTAAACAAATTTATGTTTAAAAATGTAAAATTAATTAATTTTAAATTAAAGGTGAATGTAGATTTTTATTCAGTTGAAATTTAGTTTACAAAGAGGGAAAATTGCAGAAAGTTCCCAACAAATATTGACACGATTTCATTTTACGGAGAGAAAAAAACCGTTTTAAATAAATACCTATTGAAATAAATTCAGGCGAGTTTCATGAATTTTCACACGAAGCAGACAAATTCGTATAAAATATACATACAAAAGATACAATTTCAGTAAATTTAACTGACATTCGTGAATAATGGCTTTATTTAACGATTTTTTTTTGTAAATATTACAAAATCGCTTTTTTGTTAATTTACAAATGAATAAAATTGATAAATAAAATCTTTTATGGTTAATATTAATAGTAGACGATTTTCGAAGGGAAACAGAAAAATCTAATAAAAAGACAAATTTAAGAATATTTCAAAGAACAAATAAGTTAATGTTTGCAAAAATTGGATAAAAATTGGAAATTTTTGTTCTTTTCAATACAAACAGAATAAATGAATAATAATTAATTAACTCTAATATCGGAAGGTATAAAATTTTTCCAAAGATAACATTATTTTTTATAAGTAAAAACGAACGCGACAAATTTTGCAATAACCATTTTCTATATTTTAAGAATCGCTTTTTAAAATTCCGTACTAAAATTTTATGTTGAATAATTTAAAAATTATAAAATTTGTATCTATCATAAAAGTGATCAACTGATTAAAGGTGGATCGATTCAAGTTAATAAATTGATTAAAACCAAAATAACATCCAAATTGTGTGAGTTAATTAAGAAATGATGTTCATGATACAAATATTCATATACACAGTCTAATAAATTATTTTCAAATTTCCGTCAAATTCCCGGATTTCCTGGACCGTAAATTGCAATTTCCTCGGATTCGCTCTTTTAATGAACAGTAACTAAACGTACAGCAAATTATAAAAAAAAAACCGAGAAAAATTAAAAGAAAATTAAAATCCTTATGAATGAAATAAAAAAAAATCGATAAGATTTATACATCCTTACTAACAAAATATTGCATTTGAAAGAAAATAAAATTTAATCAAGTTTCTTTAAAATACCTTTTATATCTTTATCAATGAATAAAATATTTAAATAAACAAAATTCTCAAATAATTTAAATCAGAGTTTAAAATATTAAAGTTATTATTTCAGTTGAATTATTATATTAATTTTACGCTTAAAAATTATTAATTTATTATTAATTACGCTTTATTATATATAATTTTGTATTTATTTTGCTCTTTTTCGAATTTTTTAAAAATAAAGGACTGAAAAATGAGATTTTTGGAATAGAGACTAGCCGCGGGAATTACTTTACCTTCAGAGAACCCTTCGGTAGTTTGATGGTAGGTATGGGTCGCAAGCTCTCATAATAAACTTAGACTGAGAGACAGTGTTACCAAATAACCAGATTCTGATTCACCCTTCGACGAAGGTACCAGTGGAAACCAATTGCAAAGCTCCAATTCTCCTTCCTAGAGCTGATCATTCCATCCACAACAATAAGACAGCTGCGTTAATCTCTTTTTTTCTCCAAAATTTCATCTCAACTTTCTTTATACCTAGAGTCGCGCAACATCTTAGCACGACTTGCTACTGCTATATACTCGTCAGCCACTTCATTATCAAATCTCAGACAAAACTCAAAATAAATCACCATTCCGAATAATTTAATTAACTATAATTTTTTTAAAAGCCGTAATTTTCATTCAACTAACCGAGATTGTATTGAAAAATATTTCCAAAGTTGTTAAAAAAAAAAGTAACCAATTAGGTATTTAGAAAAATCCTCAATTCGCGAAATTGTAAAAAAAAAACCAAAACCCACTTTAACTTAATCCAAACATTTTCAGAATTTTCAGGATTAATATTTCTAAATATTGATTTTTTGAAAATTGACGTAATAAATTAATTCACAAAGTACAAGATGAAAAATCGCAAAATCCACCAAATTTGTATTAAATGCTACGTTTTGGTATAATTAAAAAGATAATTAAAGCAAAAAAAAATTTTTTTCCGTTAACGAAATTAATCAAACTTTTGATAAATTATTCATTTATTCTAATCTGATAAAATACGTAATGATAAATTGAATTTAAAATACACTTTTTTTTCTGAAAGTTCTGAAAAGAGAGTCGGTTCCCGACTACGAAACATTGTATTCATTCTTATAAAATGTCTGTCCTTATTGATCGTTAATTTAAATAGATAGAAAATTGATGAGGACATAAATGTAAGTTTAATAAAGAAAAATCTTGCATGACATCTTGGTGGCTGAACGAGTTGAAAAATAAAAAAATAATAATGAAGTTAACGAGTTCTCAGGAATTACTTGTTCGAGTCGCAGAAAACCACCTTCATAACCACAATAAAATTTATCCGAATGCATCCACGAAGTCAATATGTAAATATTTTATAACAAATAATCAATATATTTTCAATTTTCATCCATTTTCAATGTTTTAATTACTTTTTGTGTATTTGATTTATATGTATATTTATGATTGTCATTTCGTAAATGCACTCAGTAATTGCCAGCGCCGCGCTGCAGAAGACCTCTTGACTGAAAAAAGTTTTAAAAGCAGTTTTGAAATCAAAGAAAAGAAAAAAATGTCTATTATTTGAAAAACATTTGTTACACTTGAAACTAAAAGAAAAAAGTAACTGGATTAATAATCCAACTGTTGAAAGGAATACAAACTTTTCTCTGTTGATTAAAAAAAACTCAAAAAACATAAACTAGTCAAGGGATCTCGCGCCAATAAATACAATGTGAAACAAATATTATTATGGAATATGTGAGGTGCTCTATAAAAAAAAGATGATACAAATTTATGGTGAAAATGAAATTAAAACTAATCGCGCGCAACTGATCCTATTATGTTTTTGTTACTCTAAAATTTCCCAGATAAAATTTAAATCAACAGTCATCATTGTCTTTTCGAGTTTAACTGCGAAAAGTTAATAAAATCTACAAAAAAATCAGGAAATTTTAGACTACACTGTTTGGAAAAGATAAATTTTTTGACTTTTTCATTCTTCTCTTCTTTTTAAGAGAATAAAAATAAATTATTTTTACACATTTTAATAGGATCAGTGAAATAAAGATAATTAACACTGATCGCAAAGCGAAAATATTTCGAGTTTGCAATGAGTCGCGCATTGACAATGTGGCTTTCACGTTAAATCCAACTTGAAAGCCTCAAATGTTGAGCTTCATTAGAGTGGAGAAAAATCTCTAAAAACTCTAAAAAAAAAATCTGAATATGGAACACAGTTTGTATAATAATCGTAGAATTATTCTCTGAGGGAAAAGACGTTATTCTTCTGCAATTAGAAACATCACAATCAGATTAAAATCGGCAAATGAAGCATGGTTTTGTGTTTAATATCCGAACATCGCGCGCCGCGCATCCTTATTTGCTTGGCAAACAAAGACAGCTTTCTGCTCAACTGCATCAACATTATTATTTTCCAAAAATTCCTTAGAACAACATTAACTGTTGTGCGCACGATATGCATCAATAACATGTCAATAAAACGTCAAACTGTACTATCAATTAAGAACACTTTTCTATTTTTGCTTCTAATATATTTCTTTCTTTCTATTTTATAGCTTCTTTCAAATATAAATATTTATGTACAGACGAAATATTGACAAAGTTCTAATACATATAACGCGATATTTGTAAGAAATGGTTAAACAAAGTGCTAATTAATAATCAACTTACCTTAGCTTCATCAAGTCTTGCTAATGCTTTCAAAAGATTACCAAGATCGCTTCGCACACAATAAAGATCCTGAAATACAAAAAAGAAAAGAGTTATTTATTTAGTTTTTAAACAAGTATTAATTATTAAATTTAGATTTCACATTTTAAACAGACAATGATTGTAAAAGGCATACTTTAAAATTGAATTATACACAAGGGCTAGAGAGAATATTTATACCCGAAGAGGTTAAAGTGTAATTTTAAAAAATTGAATAAATTCTCAATGAAAAAGAAATTTACTGGATTATACTGCAGCGCTGTGACGTAGGCTTGAACAGCTTGCTCCATATCTCCTGCAGCAACAAGGGCTGCCGCCAGGTTGATGTATCCATCGATGAAGTCTGGTTTCAATCTTACAGCGTGACGGTAATTTTCTAAAGCCTCTTGAAGTTGGCCTCGTTCCTTATATACATTACCAAGATTACTGTATGCTTCCGCCAAAAGCGGATTTTGTTTAATAGCCAAGCTACTGTAATGCGCAGATCTGTAAAAAAAAATATTTATTATTTGTAGTGTTTGTAAGTATTTAAAAAATCTTTTTAATATATATTTTTTTAAATTTAGGGTATCCACCACATCTTTGTTTTAAATTCCCAGACTTTATCTAACCAAAAGAATGTTTTTCCCCGACTTTTGCGAGAAGTTAAGTAAAATAAGGTTAAAAAGGTCAGGAATAAAAATTAAACGGGATTCGAAAAAAACCATAGAGAAGCGATTAAATAAAAAAAAAATCTTTAAAATAAGAAAAAGTTATAGCATTTAATGAAGTTTTCTCTATTGACATCACCTTAAACTAAAATATATCTTTTCCCATAAAAAAAAACTATTAACAGTTTAATTAATAATTTATTGAAATTAATTTCACCGACTTTTGAAAGATACAGTTTTACATTTGCAGGACAAATTAGGTGGTGCTAAAATTTATTGTCAGATAATAATTATTTAACAGTTTATGTTTTTTCTTTAAATCTAGTTAAAATCTGTAATTTTCATTTTATTTGAACTAATAATAGCTCATTTTTCACGTTGAAATATTCTCTACAAGTTTAATTGTTGGGTTTGGTAAAATAATATATTTTTTAAAAGTTATTAAACAAATAAAATTTGTTCTTTACGTATTTTCTAAACAGAATATTATTTAAGAAAATCTAACAAATAAAATTGCAGAGAATGTTTGAAAGAGAAAAATGAGCTATTATTATTCAAAAATGAATGGAAATTACAGATTTTAACCTGATTGAAAGAAAAAACATAAAATATAAAATAATTATTATTTGACAACAAATTTTAGCTAAACCTAATTTTTCTCTAAAAAAATGTACAACTGGATCTTTCAAAATTTGTTGAAATTAATTTGAATAATATTTTTATTTGGGGGTAAAAAACAACTTTATAGTTTGAGGTTATGTAAATGAAGAGAACCTCCTTATTAAAAAATAATGGAAATAAATTGAAAAAAACAGAGCAACTGTTTCTAAAAATCTAATAAAATGCGAGAAAATAAGAAAATTTCAAAAAATATTAAAAATTTTTAATGAACGCAACCATAAAAAATCGGATGCAGTCTTATTAAAACATGAGAAAATGTAAAATAAGATAGATTAAAAAAACAAGTTAAAAGGTACAAAAGAAATGGAGAAATTGTTTAAAAGTAAAAGAGTTTAAGAAATTATTCCAAAAATGAGAAATTTAAAAAAAAAATCAAAATAACTATCGAAAAACAAAAAAAGTAACAGCATTTACAGAATTTAAAAGAAGAAATTCTAAAAAATCAACTTTTTTTCTTGCAAGAAATTATGCAATAATCTGATTGTGTTAAAAAATAATAAAAAAAAAAAAGAAATTAAAACTATTCAAAATTCAGAAAAATTACCAAAAAAAATTAAGTGAAAGAAACATGTAAAAAACTCTAAAAACTTTTGAACGAATGCAAAAATATGAGAAAATTGAGCTAAATCTACAAGAAGTTGAGAAAATATAAGAAGAAAAAGAAAATAATTTACAAGACATAAAAAAATTCCTTAAAAACAAGAAATTTTTTTCAAAAAGTGAAGATATTGAAAACCAAAATAAATTAGACTTCGAAAAAATGAAAATAAATATATATAAAATATATAAAATTTATGGAATAATCTAAAAAACTTTAATTTAAAAACGAAAAATGGGAAAATTATTAAAAATATTATGAACGGATGAAATAATAACAAAATCAGAAAGAATCTACTAAAGAGTGGAAAAATGTAAAAAAAAAAGATAAATAAAACGACTAAAAAAAGGTTTTTTAAATCTTCAAAACTAAAGAAAAAAAAATTAATTTTCAAAATGCTGAACTTAAAAAAAAAGATATTTAAAGGACTTTAAAATAACGAAAAATCTTGAAACATCAGAAAATAACGAAAAAATCTTGAAACATCAGAAAATCTAAGGAAAATTCTAAAATCTTGATCAAATTAAAATAAAAAAAACTATGAAAAAATGGTACAAAAAAATCTATGCATAATTAGAAAATGGCAAAAAGACTATAAAAGTACAGAAAAAACAAGAAAGTTTTTAAAAATATTAGCGACACTAACAAGAAAATAGAAGTTGTCATAAAAATAAAATATATTTGAATAAACTAAACAATTTTACATAAAATGGAGAAAAGCATAGAAAATTTAATAATAAAGGAAAATTTATTAAAATTATTTATTACTATTAATTAAAAAATAATTAAAAATTCAGGAAAAAGAATTAAATTTAAAAAAAAAGAAGAAATTATAAGAAGTTAAAACAGTTTTTAGAAAGGAACAAACTTTTTAACAAATAAAAAATGACGACAAAATTAGAAAATCAAAAAATGATGAAAAATATTATGAAAAGTATTATTTTTGTAATTATTACTTATTTAAAATCAATTTAATCTTTTTAAGCGTCAGAGTTCATTTATTTTTTATTTTTGTTAATAAAAAAAAAAAGAGAAACATTCTTTTAATTAATTGTTTCAAGCCCAATTCTTAATTCATTTCTGATTTGTACTTCCTTTGTAATCATTGTTTTTGTTTTCTGCTTTTCATGAATATATTTTCACGATTTTTTCCGAATTAGTCTAAATTATTAAATAAAAAAAAAAAGAAATTGAAATATTCCTCAAGCTTCTACGAATTTCTTACAAATTTTCAGATTTTTGTTTTTAATATCACTGGACAATCTGACTTATAATTCTATAAAATAATAAATCAGGGCTGTTATTGATTTAAATCATGATTTAAATCATTGGAAAACTTGCATTCAAATCATGATTTAAATCAAAAAAACTTTACAATTAAAACATCACAAACCATAAACAAAACCCACAAATTTGTGGATAAATCTAAAAAAATTCAATTTCAATATTTTAATCTTTATAAAATTTAACTACTTTTATTTTTGGTAATTTTGTTTTTTATTTGTCTTTTTATTTTAGGGTTTTCTTTAATTTTCCTCTTTTTATGCAAATTATTTAATATAATTTTAGACAATTTCGTTATTATAACATTCACTAAACTTTTTATTTCGTTAATTTTCATAATTATTTCCATAGTTTTAAAAATAAATACTCTCATTTTTTTGGTAAGTTTATTCAAGTTTTTTCACATCTTTTCTATTTTTTGCAAGATTTTTTGCAAACTTACATAAAGTTTTTAGATTTTCTTTATTTTTCTTAATTTATTGTTGGACTTATTTTAAGTGTAATATAATAAAACATGTGTTTGGATTAATTTGCTGAAACTTTTTTATTTTTAAAGGATTTTTAAGTTTCTATGTGGACTTTTTTATTTATCTTAATATATATATTTTTTAATTTTATTTTTTGTACTTTTTACATTTTTTTTAGTATGTTAGATTAAGGAAAAGAAGATTTCTCTATTTTCTTCCTACTTATTTAATTTTTTTGATGTTTCACTATTTTTATTTAGTTATTCTTTTTGTTTTAATTAATTCTTTAATTTATTTTTGTCATCATTTTTCCATTTCTAAGAAACATTTTCCTTCTTTTTAATTGTTTACTTTTTATCTTATAATTACGAATTTTTGAAAACATTTATTTGGTGCTTTTATCTATATTTTTTAAATTACCTAATTTTCTACTTTTTTGAAAGCTTTCGTTCTTTTATTTTATATTATGTGAATTTAATCTTGTACTAAATATTCACATTTTGAATATCACATTCTTGTATTTTATAGAATTTCTTTTCTTTTAAATTTTTTTTAAATTTTACAAAATTTTACTTATTCTTTTTTTTATTCAATTTATAAAATAATTCTCTAATGTTTCTAATTTTAAAATTCTGTTCTCTTTAGTAATATATTTTAACGTTTGTTAATTATCTTCTTATTTATTATTTTAATTTAATAAAGTGTCCGTAAATAGTTTAATTTTTTTATATATAACTATATATTACTTTTTTATATATAATTATGTCACTGTTTTATTCTTGTGTTGTTTTTTTAATTTTTCTTCATTTCTTTAATATACTACTTGCAAATAAACATTTGGAGATTTTATATATTGATCATATTTTTAAAAAAATTAATTTTTGATTTAAATCAAATAAATCCGATTTTTTTGATTTTTTAAAAAAAATCATAATTTTTATCAGCCCTGTAATAAATTAATTGGAGCCAAATTGCACGGAGATGAAAAATATCGTATTTTGTAAATTTTTGTGCCTTGTAATCAACAAAAATTACGTAACTTATCACTGAAAAAAGCCAATATATCTTGCATTTTTCTAATTCTCTGACTTTCTTTGATTTTTCTGTGGTCTTTTTTTTTGTCAGTGCCAAAAAATTGTTTATTTTCTAAAATATATATTAAATATTGTTCAAAAACTCCCTAGATTTTTTAGCAAAACTTTTTTGCTGTAAAATACATACTTTTCTAGCCTACGACACTGGAAATGTATAGAAGAAAGAAGCAACAGAACTCCAGTATTGTTAGCTTCTTGTCTCCAAAGTTGCATACAATGTCTTTCTGCATTTTCATAGTCGCCTGCTTGATATTCTCTGTGAGCCAATTCAAGTAGTCCTGAAACGAAAAGAAAATAAATACAGTGATTAATATTATAATAGAAACTCATGTTTTTAAATTCGTTGAGATTTGACCTTCAATAACAGATGCTAAACATAATAACACGAAGTGTTGAGTAAAATTAATATTTAGGATTGAATAAAAGAAATATTAAGGAAAAGTGGTAATTAATTAAAAACCATTTAAATTGTCATTTATTTAAAAAAAGGTATTTGATTAAAATGTTTAAAAATTGACATTGTCTTAAAAGTCAAGATAATTGGCGTCAAATGCGTTATAAAATATTAAATTATAAATAAAATCAACACTGATCATAGACAGTAATAAACAAATACTAAATTTAGAATAAAAAAAATATTACACAAAATTGCGAAAAATAATTAAAATATCGTAAATTAACGAACTTTCAATCTCTAATGCAGCAGGGTTGTTCTCTTTAGCCATTTTTACTACAATCGTTTCTGGATGTGTATTCTGCGCCGTAAGGAAATTTCCACGAATTGAAAAATTTGGCGAATAGTTGATTCTGCTTTGTATTGTACCGTAATCGTTTACAAATACGACATAACCATTTTTTGAAATACTATTGTGGATCATTATAATCAATCAATAACACCAACTTTTATCAAATAGCAGACGACTATTTTACATTTGCGTTTTAAAAAAAAAAGGTTTCCAAACGATTTTTTTCACGTCAAAATAGCTTCTTTATAAAAAGAATTTGTCAACATGTATATTTTTATCACTTTCTCGCGTTGTTCACTCGTAAGATCTTCTGTTGAATTTCTAAATTGTTCCAAAGCCGAATATTGCTAAAAACGATCTAGAGCAGACAATGCCTTTCACTTTGTTTCGCGCAACAAGAAGATTATCACTTTATGAAAATAGAATCACTAAATTTAGCAAGAAACGAGTCATTTATTTTGTTTTTCAGATTATGAGTAAGCGCACTATAATCAAGTAAAGATTACGTTAATTTTGGAAAGATTTAGCGTCAATTATTGTAACAAAGATGTGTAGGTTATGTTAAATCATTAGAGGATTTAGAGTTGCTTTGTCGACCTCGTCGACCTCGACGGCCAATCACTAACCAGTCAGGTGGAGGGGCAAGGGCAAATCATCGGGTCGGGTTGCTGTAAATTTCCATCTTGCCCCTGAAATGGGAAGGGGAAAAGAAGGGGAGAAAGGAGCCCTTCCTCATCACGTAGGTCAACAAATGCATGCAAAATCGCTAATTCTTTTAAAATTCATGAAGTGGTAATCCCGGTAATTCCGACTCGATAAATTATAACCTTTCGATTTCTTTCTATAAAATGTCACATTTTCAGAACGTAACTTCTCTACAGCCGTTTTATTCTAATTATACATTTTTTAAAATTACGTTTTTTTGAATGCACGTCTTTAATTTATGTGCATATTTAATTAAGTACAAATTAAACTAATTATAAAACAAACATTATTTAAGCACTTGGATTTAAACATTAAACAAGCCTTTCCAAACATTTTTAGATCCACTTTTTAAGCAGCAAGGTTAAAAAATGAAAATACAAAGCAAATAATCGGTAGTTCCAAATAATAACGACTTTCAAGTAAATAATGGAATCTTCCAAACTAATGGTCTTTCTAAAAGCGTCGTTTTTTAGGATTAATAGTCAATAAAAAACGAATTCTAGCGACAATTAAGTACGCAATTACATTGCCAATTCTATGTAATGTCAATATTTTAAAATAGATTGTTATAATTAGATTCAAATAATCTTCAAGTATCTTTAGACTGGAAAATTATACTCACCGACTGTGGACAATTGCTGGATCTCATTCATTTTGAGAATGACACTTGAACCACCAATTTGCTGATGATTCTGTTGCTGTTGTGCCTGCATTGCAACTTGTTAACTTTTTAAAAGTGTCCTTTGTCAATTAAATCAAAACGTTCGCAATTAACGCAATTAGCGAGTTAAATCGTTGCCTGCACGAGTTCCTCGTCACTTATTTTATTGTTAAATTGTTAGAATTAACATAATTACTGACAAGAGAAGAAATAACGCGATCTCTCGTCATCCGCCATTATGAATTGACATTTAACGTTCAAGTTTTGGAGAAATTCACTTGTTCGTACACAATGTAGCGTAACGTAAATTAATTAAATTGATTTTGTTAATGGAACATAAGTTTAAACATTACTAATTAC